>JAQQAF010000003.1:65278751-66641251 GCA_029747655.1 Ensete ventricosum
GGCAAAAGGAGAGTCCAGAGAGGCGCCTCCTCAGCCACACGACAGCGCCGGTGGGGACCGCCACACTTCTCCGTTGTCTCTTCTCCACCCCCAACCCCACCTTTTTCTTCCATCCGTCCGCGTCGCCATCATCCCCAACCCCCTCCCCTCCCCCTCTTTTCTGCCCCTCCTCTCTTCATCGAATCGTGAGAGGTGGTGGGGGAGAGAGAATTCGAAGGGGAAGAGGGTAGGGGAGGAGAAGAGGGAGAGATGGATATGGTGTTGTGCGATGAGCTGGTTCAGGAGATCCTCCGGCGGCTGCCTCCCTCCTCCGCTCCGTCCGTCTCCCTCGTCTCCAAGCGCTGGCTCTGTCTCCTTCGCTTCTCCACCACCTCCCTCTCCCTCCGCATCCCCCCTCGTCAAACGACCCCGATCATCTCGACTAGCAACAATTCGCCATCACTCCCCTCCATCCTCTCCCATTACCCCTTCCTCACCGACCTCACTGTCGTAGACGAGGACAACACCGCCGACGACCTCCTCCTCGCCATCGCCGCCGCCGCCTGCTCCTCCCGGCTCGCCCACCTCCGCTTCCTCCCGGCCTCCCCTCTCTCCCCTACCGCCCTCCTTTCCTCCTCCACCGCCTTCGCTAGCCTCACCACCCTCCAGATCGCCTCCCTCCTCCCCCTCTCCTTTCGCTGGCTCTCCTTCCTCCCCTCCCTCAAGACCTTATCCCTCGTCCGCTCCCGCCCCAAGCACCCCTCCTCCCTTCGACAAGAAGCGCATCAGCCGCCACCGGCTGCTGACGACGATGGGGATCGGTCGGGCGTCATGCTGCTGCCGCTGGAGAGCCTGTCCTTGTCTGGCATCTGCGCCTCCGACCGCGGCCTCTCCTGGCTGTGGCGCCGCTGCGGCGGCCTCCGGTGGCTGCAGCTGCGTGCCTGCGAGGGAACCGGCGACGGCCCCTCCTCTCCCGTCTTCCCCCTCTGCCTCCCGGGTCTCCTCGTGCTCGAGCTCCGCACCTGCCGAGCTATCGCCGACCGCGTCCTCCTCCACGCCGCGGACCACTGCCGCGCCCTCACCTCCCTTCTGCTTTACGACGGCGGCAGCCGCGACGCCCTTCACCACTTCATCCACCGCCGCGGCGCCGCGCTCCGCACCCTCGACCTCCGCCTCCCGCTCGACCTCCACAACGACCACCTCTTCGCCATCGCGGCCGACGGCGTCCGCGACAGTGGCAAGGCTGGAGGCCACCAGCTCGCGGCGCTCCGCTTGCACAGCTGTTGCCTGGTCACGGGGGACGGACTCCGCTCGCTCGCCCGGTCTCCCGCTGGCGCGGCGATCGAGGAGCTCGCGCTGGTGAACTGCGACGTGGTGGAGAAGGAGCCCGGGCTGCTCACCTGCCTCAGCCAGAGCATGCCGCGGCTGCGGAGGCTGGAGTTGTCCCACAACGAGGCTTTGGCCGACAAGGAAGTGGGATCGATGCTGGCTTCTTGCAGGGATCTGGTGGAGATCAGGGTGAGGGGGTGCAGATCACTGACGGGTGCTGCATTGAGTTCCTTGCTGAAGCACTGTGGCAAGCAGGTGGAAGTCGTCGACATCACTTGGTGCCCAGGAATTGCTGGTGATGCTGTTGAGACGCTCGTCATGAATGCCTGCCGATTGAGGCAATTGATGGTCGAGGAAAGCAAAGTCAATGAAGCTGCTGCAGTTTGGCTGTCTCAGAAAGGGATTAAGATTGGTTGATCAGATAGATGATGGTTCAGTTCACCTGCCGGCAGCACCCAAAGAAGGTACTCTCATCTATAAAGAGCTCTACAAGCAATTAATTGATCTTTCTTGAAGTTACTTTGATTGATTAGTAGTCAGTCAGTCAGCTTGAAAAGAAAAAAAAAATGTGATGCATTTAACTCTGCTAGCACACGACTGCAACTAGAGTGCCTCCTGCATTGCATGAACCCATATTTGCATCTGCATCTTGAGTTCTAGTGACCATTCAGGGAATGCAGATGCTCCCTTCCAAGTCATTGCCTTCAAAGATTTGAGGAGCGCAAAGTCAGGGATGAAGCTACTGTTGTTGGGCTGTTTCAGAAAGGGATTAAGATATTGGTGGATCAGATACCTCAGCCTCAAAGAAAATGGAGGTACATTATCCAAGCTATGAAAGCAACTTAATTTATCTATCTTGCAAATAAGTTACTGCATCTCTTAGTTGTTCATACTGTAAATAAAATTCTTATAAAGATGTGATGCACTTGTGGTGGCAGACAACCTTATCTAAGAGTGCCATTCCATGAACTACTACACACAGCACAGTAGAGTACATTGTCGGTATACTTCAAAAACTACATGTCTTTTTATTTATTTTTCTTGATGATAACATTTTGATTTCTTCACTTTCCAACCCAACATCCATCATACATTGTTCCCACAAACAGTCGGAACAGATTCTGCAATTTTTCTTTTAAAATGTTAGGTTTTGTGTCACCTTTTAGTTCGTCCTATCAAGACTGTTGATGAAGGCAAATTATTTGAAGATTAGAAGTTTGACGTTTCATGGTTTAGTTGATGAATGAGGCGTAAGTGGTCAGGTTGTTCCTTTCCTATGGACTCGTAGGAGAAGGAACCCTTACCAGATGTGAACTGTTGCTCAAGGGGCATTAGTTTATGATGTGCATGCAATAAACAGAAGATGAATGTAGTATTAAATCTTATTTGATAAAAAAGTTGATGGATGGATGTACGACGCCATCGGTTCATACCACGGAGGATGTCGGTTATGACCATTGGTAAAAGGTTTCTGTCGAACTTATGTCGGTTGATCGTGTGAATATGAGTTATTTCTCCTTATGGATGATCACTAATAATGATGGTATGATGCATTGGCCGATCACATCTTAAACCCCTACCTCGGATAGACAAAACCTATTGGATCAGCTCCAACCTGCCATCTTCACCAAATTTGGATCATCATCAAGTCCGAGTTTTAGAAGAAGATAGCCTTCAAAACACGTCAAGTGTTGTTCGAGTGGCTAAGCATACCATTCATGAGATAGATGGGATGATGTACTACGCCATGTATTGGCAACTTCGGTATCGTCTACCTTGATAACATCCTCAATTGATCAAGGAAAGAATACATTGGGCACGTGCAAAAGGGGTTTAAGCTTTTAAAGATGGTTGAACAACCATCGAGGCTCAACCCGAAGAATCACAAGTTTAGAGAACAAACTCTCATCTACATCAACTTAATCATATGTCATGAATAGTCATTGCTCACCTGCAACATTTTTGTTAATCAAACTGTTCATCATTTTTGTGTGCTTGTATAGATCACACTATTGCAGAATAACCGCTCACTATGGGCAAAATTACCCCAAATGGTCCCCTTTTATGTGCCACAGTTTTTTTTTTTTTTTTCGTAGGTTACAATATGACGTAAAACATCAATCATTTCAGTACCTTAGAACCCCCCACGTGGCAGATGGATAGAGGTTTGGGTTAGTGTTGGATATTAATTGGATTTTATAAGTTTGCACGTTAAGTTTACATGAACTTGCAATTGCACTCGACACCAGATGAGAAGTCATTTATAGACTTGCAATTGTAATAACAAGGTTGTTATTACAATCAAAAGTTTGACCAGAGTTAAGTCCAATTGAGGTTCGAACGATGTGGTTGGGAACTCGCCTGAAGTGCGTCAAGAGCTCGTCGAGAGTATCAGGAGTTTGCCATGATAGCGTAAGGGAGTTCACCGAAAGAAGACCGAGACTCGTCGAAAGATTGTCGGGAGTTGGAAAGGTCTTGAAGTAGATTTGTGGTCATATTGATTGTAATTAATTAAGTTATAGTTAGCATCGTGTAGTTTTAACCACGATGGTGAAAATGAGTTACATATCAAACATGGTCCCAGGATCAAGCTTAGGCAACGGGCCAAGAATTGGATGATACGATGGGAGCTCGTTGGGAGTTTGCTATGACTTCACCGAAGGTATCGGGAAGATCGCTAGGAATACGTCGGGAGATCACCGGAGGAAGACCGTAAGACTCACCGTAAGGAATGCCGGAGGTTGCTTGATTGTGAGAGTGATGTCATTAAACTTGATGGTCATATATGATTGTAATCCTTTAGTCGTAAGTTAAGGCTGAGTCCAAAATGAGTGTGATTTGGAAAGAATCCAAATCAACTCAATGAGGCAACCGGATCCACTATGGGATTTGATTGAGCTCAGGTGAAGCTCAATTAGTTGACTAGGGGAGTGGTCAACAGATGATTCAAATCGGGATTGAAAAAGTAAAGGGAATCATTTTTTTCGGGATTCCCGACGGCGAACCGACAGTGACGGTTCAACCGATCGTACCATGGAAACGGGGCAACTGTTAACGTTGTCATTAATTGAACCGCCCAGGACCGATGGGTAAACTGCTCATACTAGGATTTGGAGCGATTATATCAATGGGTATGTTTGAATTTTGGTTCCAAAATTCTGAAGTCATTTGAGGCTACAAATACCCCAAGTTTTCTTGTATTCCATACAATAATTTTAGGGATCACGTTCTGTGAAAAAATTATGTATTATAAGAAAAAAAATAGTAAGGAGAGAGCTTAGAGTTAGAAAATTCTTGAAGTCTCCCTTGTAAGCAAAGTGTAAGAGATGCCGGTGTGCCTCAAGGAGGAGGACTCGGGAGTGAACATAGGCTGGTTGATGCCAAACCACTATAATTATGAGTGTTTTATTTTTATTACACTTACTACTTGCAACTGTTAAGTTCTTAATCGTTTTGAACTAAATATCAATTAGACGTTTTTAATTTTTACTAACTCTTTGAAAACGAAATTTCAAGTCAAGCATTTCCCTTAAACGTTGCTTATCTTTGGAGTTTAAATGTTCCTTCTTAAAGGAAAGTAACTTAGTAATCTTTTTTTAATCACTTATTTGTTTTACTTGAACCAAAAACTTCCAATCTTTCAATCTTGCTTCAAGCCAAAAAAAAATTGTTAAAATGAAAATTTTAACTTGCACTAAATTCGGGCCTAAACAAAATCAAGATGATCCAAGAGTGATCAAAGCTGAGGACAGTCATGGAGGTTAGAAGATTCATAAGGGCATGCCAATAATCTCTATAACTTAATTCGGGACCTGTTTGTCTTTCTCACACCTATAGGTAAAGCTTGACAAAACATGATAACATGTTCCTCTTTCTAAAAAGTAAGATCAGCGAATCTCCTATCACAAAGATCAGTCTTTAAAGATCATTTGAGTTGGAAGCGAACATGTCCAAATATATTACTGGGGTCATTTTGATGCAAGACAATTGACTCATGACATACTACCATGAGATATTCTAAGGATCTCATAAAACTACCCGAGGTATGATAAAAAAATAACTTCGTACTATACCAAAGATTTGACCGAGTCAGTCTCAAGCCTAAACTCAAACCAAAACCTCAAGTTTGACCAACTCAAAATCTCGACTCAACTCAATTCGAATTGGAATTTGATTGAAAGTCTCAATATTAACAAAGAGTTTTCCCCTTCACATAAATAAAAGAAGGGTGTGACGTCGTCCTAAACACAACAACATATATTGAACGTACAACTAAAGAGAGGACAACTAGCCCTAAAAAAGAATATAATAATAATAATAATAAGACAAGGAAAGAAAGAGGTAGATGCGAACAAAGTTACACAATAAGAGGTTAGAGCTTGCGCTCGAGAAGTTCACTATGTTAGGTACATCTTTTTCAATTTTAAAAAAAAAATCTAGATCATTCTCTTTATGTTCTTTCTGTCTTGAGCACGTCTATCGAACCTCTCGCATAAACATTAAATCCAACTAGAGGATTGATCTATTTCATTAAATCTTTCTCCAAAATCAACTAAGAATTTGGAATGTTTTCTATACCAAAATGTAAAAGAGGACGAAGACCATGAAAGATCCAATAAAGAAGCACTGCATCATCTGTGTACATAAATAAATATGCAGGAAAAAGAGCACGAAAGCAACTGCCGGAAGGCATGCAACTCTCAAAAACTGATGCTAAAGAAGTTGAGCGTACCTGATGACAGAGAGAGATCCTTGAAACTTTTCGTTGGCTACTTGGACCACTTGCATCAACGAGACTAGAAAGCTACTGCTCACAACATAGATGTTAGTGTTCTCAGGCCAAGAATAGTCAGGACTTGTATGCTCCAAAATTTCCCTGATCAAATATTGGAACATGAGAGAAATAGTTCATCGTGAGATCAAAAGAGAAACGGTTAAAGCCACAACTTGAGATGCAAGATGCAACCTTTGGGACAGGACAAAGAGCGGATGGCTGCTGACTCCACACACCTCCCACCCCCCCAACTCCAGAACAGATGCATACTAGGCTTCTTTTATCATATTGCACATTCCCACAGTTCTCATAAGAGGCAGTGAAAATAATAATACCAAGAAATAAGAGTTTGTATTACAACTTAGAAGGTGCTAAACGTCATATTAAATTAGAAAAAGTCAAATGAGTTCTCTCGGACGACAAAGAGATCACACAGTATACCGATTCTTAGGAACCTTATCCTTCTTTGCATCTTCCTGCAACAATTGGAGAAAAACAGCAAATTTTATCAATTTGCATAGAACTGTTTCATGTACAAGACGATGTTAACTGGTGATGGCACAAGGAGCACTTACATGGAAAATAAAGCCGATCGTGTCATTACAGTCAAGGAGCTCCTTCCACTGCCTCCCGATGCTTATCTACAAAAATATAAGGGCACAAAAAGAAAATAAGAAAGACAATTAGGCATGCCAAACAAGCAGCAAACTCAGCGACACACTTCAACATGAGGGTCTGAAGAAAAAAGAACATGGCACTTAAAATATAGGCCAGTCAGGCATGCAGAAGAAAAAAAAAAATCATTTCTGACAAAAGCAATCTACCATGTGATCCGCAGAAGTTACATCAGTACTTCAACTGTTTACAGGCACTTTTTCTAAGGATAAAAAGAAATAGTTAAAATTAGACCGAATGCTTTTATTTGGACTTAACAAGGCATTGCAAGGCTTGTTGCCCTTGCAGGGTAAACACATACCGCACTGATGGACAACTACAGAACCTCCAAAAGTCAGTAGTCAATACAACTACCCTGCCATAACTAATGCATGACTGACAGACTCGACTATTTTGCTGCATAAGCATTACAGCAGGCACTTGTATAAGCAAGAAATGCAGCCATCCACTGCCATGATATGGCCAAACTTACTAGTCATAGACATGCCAGAAGGTATGAAACCCTGTTGAATGCTAAACATAAAAAAGATATGGCAACTCCCATTCACCAGGTGTCCTGTTGTTGCCTCACTAATTTTATTCACTCCTGCTGAAAGAAACAGTACCGAAGACCTTGTAGCAGTAAATTAACCCAGCATAGTTGGGCATGTAATTTTTCACTTATGCAGTTAAGAAGAGCTTTAAAGCCTGGGTTTAAGTTAGATCCGGATATTTTAACTATGATTTTGCAGAACAAAGAGAACACAAAACATCACTTCTAAGAACAGACGCTTTCACTTCAACCGATGGCAACATCCTTGGTCACAGTTCCCAGCATTGCATATAATAACTCCCAACCAAGCCATCTTTGCTTATTCCTAAATCCAATTTATCCATACCTTTTACAAGCTCAGTAATAGACATTGACACCAATGTTGTCATCATTTACTTTAACATCATTTTCATGCTTCACCTTTAACCATACTGTTGCTTTTTGTGATTTTTGTCAAATCACATCTTTAAGAAGAGATGCCTACAATTTTCATGAGCTCGCAATTACAATCTAGAATTATAACTAACTTTTACCAGTGACTTACCAATTTAGACATGAGCTCTCTAGCTATAAGCACTTTTTGAACATGCTGCCATGGTCTTTTTCATGTTCTCTTAGGGCCAAAATATAGCCACCCTAGGTTAAAAAATATCGTTCCAATTTTAATTTTGGACAAGTTTGGCCTGAAGTTTTTTCAAAAAGATCCAACTTAATGATCTTTACTTTCTCAGTCAGTGCTTCCAACTTGAACAACCTGACTTTATGAAATATTACAATAGGAACTTCTGGCAAGTTGAACTTCAAACAATAGGGAATAAGACTAGAAAGTTATGTAACTCACTGGTTCTTGGAGAGTGTGTTTGATCAGATCGGAACAAAGTTTTTAGTGTGGTTCAATTTTATTTCCATCAAAAAATGGAATTGTTGGGTTGAAGTTTCAGTATATAAATGTTTGATCAGAGGGAAACCAATGATTTTGAAACCATTAGTGAAAGAGAGCATAAGAGAGATGAAAAATGGAATAATGTTGCAGAAGAGACAATGCATAGAGAAAAAGAGAAAGGGCCTATCGATCTGATAGTTCGCTCTCCTACAAAACCTGCATAAATCATTCAGAATTATGCAGCACCCATCTCCAAACCTCAGTCCTTTACTTTGTTTCCTATGCATAATCTTTACTTATAGCAGGCGTTTCCTTTTCTTTTCTTTTAACCTCTTACAACCTCTATGTTGTAGATCCTTCCATATGGCAGCTGCATAATTTATACATTTGATTGAAGTTAAATCTACAGAGCTTGTCACAAACTTGTCTTAATTAATACTTAAATCTAAAAACAGTATCTGATTAAACACAACTAATCTGTTCGTCCTTTGTCTTGATTAGGCTTCCATCGGTTCTTTCTCAAGCATTCTTCCATTTTACAATTAGATCTCATCAATTCTTGGAATAATAAGCCATAGTCAAATAGACATCTGGCTTGGTTGTGAAATTTAAGGACTTAAGCTCTAGCTGATCGATTGAACATAAATCTGACTAAATTCATCAGTTTCCTCCATTTACATTTTTGCACCTTCAAAGTTGCCCTCTATGACTACAACATTTATGCCCCTGTTTTTGTCCTTGTATACGTTTCTAGTTATTCATGCAACTGCCAACCATTCAACACTGTTTACCTTCTTCGTTCTCTCTATCATATAGTATCTCTTATAAAAGTTGCATTAATGGTGACATATGAATTGGCAGCTAGCAACACATTAATGGTAGACTCCATCACGATTAAATTCCTTTTTTTTTTTAGATGCTCCCCTTTTATTTTGTCGTTGATTTTCTTCTCTTGCTGCTTTGTGGATCATCATATGATCACAACCTTAATGAGTAGATCCTAAAATGAGAGTGATCATAGCACCAACAACTTCCAAAGGTATAACTTAGAGAAGCAACTAAAAGACAGCTTCCATGCCCAATGATGCTCCAAAAACTACACAGTGATATTAAGAACTAGGTAACGAAAAGGATGTTCTGGAATAGTAAGATGATTCAAAATCCTATAACAAATGATTACAAAAATCAAACAGTTGGAAAGCATCATTCTAGGCAAAACAAGCTCAGTTGGCATAGAAGAATGGATTTAAAGATTTGCATATGAGTAGCAACTTTATTCAGTTGTAAAATTGGAAACCAATCCCAAGTGTAATAGGAAATTGGAAGCGGTGATGTCAACAAACATTTCTAAAAACTCAAAAGTGCTAATGAAAATTCATATTAGAACCATGGTAATTCTTGAATATCTCTCTCTCTATATATATAAAGCACCTAAAAAATCTTGATCATGTGGAACCTAAGGTTGGTTTATGTTATTAAGTCCTAAAGCTCTATTTGATGATTGGAGGATCAGACAGCTTGTTCGAGTTATCAACTCCTAGAGATCTAATTGTTGATTGGAGGCTCAATATAATCTAGAAGAAAAGTCCAAAAAATTCTGAAGGAAGAACAGAAACGATCAAGGTAAGAGGAGCAATATATGCATCACAGCTTTAGCTTGCTTTTCAATTTTGTCATTAGATTTATGTTTGACTTAATTAATCTTAAAATTGTACATTATAAATTACCATGGATTGGTTTTCCTACTTTGAAATTTTCAATGGACTTTTAGATAATTCCAAGCCCGTAAAATGTATCCATTGGCCACGGATTTAAAATTTTGTCCAATACCAATTTCAGTAACCATTGGATTGGTATGATAGTATTCTACCAGGTTGAATACAGAGCTGTACTACCTGGTATCCCTGAGGAAAATAATAAAGAATAAATATGACAGGTCCTTTCATATGGTTTGAGATCGATCCCAGGTTGGGTTGGTATATACTGAACCTATAATTTCAGTAACACAATAAATTTACATGTACCTGAGCTTCTTCATTGGCAGCATTCTTGGTCCACAAAGCTATTCTTTCTTGTTTCATACGGACACTAACAACTGCTCCACAAATTTCATCCCCATACTCGAACTGCTCACCAATCAATGCCAGTAACTAGAAGGAAAAAAAGAAGAATGCAGATGTAAAGATACTATCAGTAGTAAGCAATTTCTAATGTTTATCCTAAAAAGAATGATGCATACAGTATACAACCACAGTTGGTCTGCTTTTCCTCTAACACAACTGATGGTCCATTTCCCTCCATTAGCACAAACTGGATCTTCCCATTTTGGCTCAATCTTGTTTTTAAAGCAATGAAAATCTGCTCCCACGATCAGTTTGCTCGGGTGGTGGATATTATTGTAGAGGCTGGAAAACATCCCAAAAAAAGTAAGGAACAGCTTATATATGGAATATTTGTTCACAAGGACATGTCTGGAACAGCTATAGCCTCTATCTCAAGAAATTACAAGCAAAACAAGAAGTCAGAGTAAAAGACAAAAACTACAACAAATGAGTTAATATGTATACAATGGTTAGTTAACACACAATAAAAAAAAAAAAAACAAGTATGGAAGTGCGAAAACATATGCTCCTCAGCTACTTGGTAGCTTGGATGGAAATACATCAAGGATAATAGATTCCAACTTGTGGTCAAATAATGGAAGAGACATCACACTTATCCTTCAAACTTATGGATATTGCTAACTACAAGAACAACCACAAGACCGGTGATAGGTTCATATAATTTCTCTAATCCGATTATCCTTCCTGTATTTTCTACCATGCAGGTCAGAATTATATTAGGGTAAACTTTTGTGTGTAAAATTGGTAACAGAAGCAAATTGACCGTCCGAAAAGATTGATTGACGAAAAAGCTTGGTAACAAAAGAAACTATCTCTCTCTTTTCTCCAAGCCCATAGATGACCTTACTTTCTTTCCCTCTTACATCTAGTTGCATCAAGATGTGCTACATAACGATATGTTGACGCAAGATAAGGGTCACCGCGCAAGATCAGGATTGGATAAACGAAACATAGGCAATCAAACAAATAGTTGATGAACAATCCGAAGACAACAATTTGTGCCGCTTATTTCTTACGTGATCAAATAAGAAGCGATTGCCGATTCGATGAATTTAGGCATCAAATAATTTCTCCCGAGAAGATCAGGATCTGAGATGATGTTTTACCTCCAGAAGTCTTCGACGGTGGCGAAGGTATGGATGGGCCGGATGGAGCTGCCCCAGGCGGTCTGCTTGGACTTGGCGGAGGGGTTGTCGAACCAGAACGTCCAGGAGTGCTCCAAGGGATGAGACTGGGCGCCGCCCCTCCTGGCGGCGTCGGCGTCAGAATCGGCGTCGCCGTCCTCGATCTCGCCTTCCTCGATCTCATCCGACGGGTCGCCCTCCCTCTCCCTTGCCTTCTCCTCCTCCGAAGCCCTCGCTGCCGCGATCATCCCCGCTTCCTCTGCCATTGTGCCCTCGGACTCTGTAGTCGTAGTAACCTACGAGCCGAACGATGGATCCCAAGACGCCGAGAGGAAGGGAAAGAGTTAAAAAGAGGACAAACGTGCGGCGGTGTTTGTTGGAGGAGGAGACCCTCTCCCAGGTGAAAAGGGGGGTTAAATAGGAGGAGCCGATGTGAGTCGGTTCAAATCTCGACTTACTTTGGGTTGGATCGGTTGCCCTTAACCCAAACCAATGTGCTCATCCATCGAACCGAATCGATTCAATCATCGATGAACCCAACCCAACCCAACCCAACTCTGTTGCCCTACCTATAATAAGTTCGTGTCATATCAATCTAGTGGACAACTAATTCCTGCCAATATAACCTAAACTAATGCTCATCGAATCGAATCAATTCAACCATCCCTACCTATAATAAGTTCAAGTGAAATCAAATATAGGAGACAATTAAATCAAACCATGTGCTCATCAAACCAAATCAATTCAACCATCAGTTCGAGTCAAGTCAATCTATGGGATGATTAATTTTTAATTTTTGTCGACATGACAAGATTGAAATCGGTTATTCCCTCAAACCTATGTCATACCCTCCAATAATTACTTGACATAATAGTCGGGGATTTGCTATTTGTTATTCCTCGTCCAAAAATCATCGCTCGTCGAGACAACCCGAGTCGATCAAAATCTTATTGATATCATGCATTTATTTCATGATATGACATGGTGTTGATTCTTATTTTTAATCCTTCACATGATCTCTCACGGGTCTCTAATCGATTATTCTCATCTGCTCCTCTACTTGACATCCTTCGCATGAGCTCCTTTTGATGATAACATGAATCATTCAAAACATTTTGATAGCATGATCGGAACGACTATAAGTGTTTCTTTTGACGATAACATAATCAAAATAGCCCAAAAAATATCCTCTTCATGATAGTTAAATGGTATCAACCTAAAACACTTTTTTAAGGATAAGATGGCCAAACTATCCTCTCCATAATAGTTAAAAAATAATAATTTATTATGTATCAACTCTACTATACGAACCCAAATACAATGTGGGGCAAGCAATATGGAAGCAATGACCTAAGAAGAATTATCGACACTTAAGTACCACATGATCATCTACGCATTGGTATTGTGTGGTCAACACCTTAGCATAATGTGATCGATACCTCATGATCATATGGTCATACAATCAATATCTCAACACTATATGGTCAATACCTCAACTTTATGTGATCAACATCTCATCACCACTTGGTTAAAACGACTTCACTCTCTCTCAAGATGTTATGTTGATTTAAAAATAGTTATCAACCTAATGGAAGTTTGATTTTTTCTTTCCCCCCATCTCCGCTCCTCTTTTTTTTTTCATTACAATGATCATATATTAGCATATCTTAGATAGTTTCATGTGTGTCTTGTTGAGTTTGAAGTCGATTTTTGTTACTGGAGAATCTGGTACTTGCCTAGTAGATGTGTTTGGCCTCCGAGTCTGCTGCCCTACCTATAATAAGTTCGTGTCATATCAATCTAGTGGACAACTAATTCCTGCCAATATAACCTAAACTAATGCTCATCGAATCGAATCAATTCAACCATCCCTACCTATAATAAGTTCAAGTGAAATCAAATATAGGAGACAATTAAATCAAACCATGTGCTCATCAAACCAAATCAATTCAACCATCACTTCGAGTCAAGTCAATCTACGGGATGATTAATTTTTGTCGACATGACAAGATTGAAATCGGTTATTCCCTCAAACCTATGTCATACCCTCCAATAATTACTTGACATAATAGTCGAGAATTTGCTATTTGTTATTCCTCGTCCAAAACTCACCACACGTCGAGACAACCCGAGTCGATCAAAATCTTATTGATATCATGCATTTATTTCATGATATGACATGGTGTTGATTCTTATTTTTAATCCTTCACATGATCTCTCACGGGTCTCTAATCGATTATTCTCATCTGCTCCTCTACTTGACATCCTTCGCATGAGCTCCTTTTGATGATAACATGAATCATTCAAAACATTTTGATAGCATGATCGGAACGACTATAAGTGTTTCTTTTGACGATAACATAATCAAAATAGCCCAAAAAATATCCTCTTCATGATAGTTAAATGGTATCAACCTAAAACACTTTTTTAAGGATAAGATGGCCAAACTATCCTCTCCATAATAGTTAAAAAATAATAATTTATTATGTATCAACTCTACTATACGAACCCAAATACAATGTGGGGCAAGCAATATGGAAGCAATGACCTAAGAAGAATTATCGACACTTAAGTACCACATGATCATCTACGCATTGGTATTGTGTGGTCAACACCTTAGCATAATGTGATCGATACCTCATGATCATATGGTCATACAATCAATATCTCAACACTATATGGTCAATACCTCAACTTTATGTGATCAACATCTCATCACCACTTGGTTAAAACGACTTCACTCTCTCTCAAGATGTTATGTTGATTTAAAAATAGTTATCAACCTAATGGAAGTTTGATTTTTTCTTTCCCCCCATCTCCGCTCCTCTTTTTTTTTTCATTACAATGATCATATATTAGCATATCTTAGATAGTTTCATGTGTGTCTTGTTGAGTTTGAAGTCGATTTTTGTTACTGGAGAATCTGGTACTTGCCTAGTAGATGTGTTTGGCCTCCGAGTCTGCTGAGCAAGCACTCGCTGGTTCAGGCCCGTGTGCGCTAGCTCGCCCGTGGTCTCCTCGGTACGAAGTGGGAGCCCGCCCGAATGTCTAGTGATTCAGAGCTCGGCTTGGGAGGTCGGCTGTTGGAGTGGTGGTGTTCGGGTGAAGAGGGAGTACTCCAGTTCGGGTCAGCCGCCGACTCTTGCAAGAAGGTCGGGTCGGGTAGGCCCTCGATGTGACCCCTACGAAGATCAAGTTAGTTCGTGGATTGGTCCTTTTTTTCATCCCCCTGCCCCGTAGAGGTGTCGGAGCTTTTATAGTGGGTGCTGTAGATCATTCGTACCTGATGACCTTACCGCATTTATGACTTACCATGTCGTCGTACCCTCCACCATGCTTGTCGTCCTTGCAATGAGGCGTGCGTTTGCAGGTGGGGGGGTGCCGACCTTACCTGTGTCAGGTCGGCTGTACGACCACTGGCGCCCCCCGTATATCCGGCCGGTTACCTGCGTCGGGTCGGTCACGTCTGCGGGCCAGCTGTCCGAGGGTGTGATGACTTGGCAGCCAGGTTGGCATTTGTCATATCATTCTTCCCCCCCCCCCCCCCGGGAAGACCTTCTCGAGGCGCCTGATGAGGGTGTCGAAGATGAGGTCTTGTGCTTAACCGCTGGTTCGAGATCGCCTTGAACTAGTTCTGAGTGCGGACTTGGGGATTTCGAATGGTGCGGTGGTTGATCCGACTGAGTGGGAGCTCAGAAATTACGATGTAGCAAGAGTCGATCCGACCGAGCTGGTGCTTGGGAATTGCGATGTATCAAGAGTCGATCCGACCGAGCATGAGCTCGGGAATTACGATGTAGCAGGAGTCGATCCGACCGAGCTGGCGCTCGGGAATTGCAATGTAGCAAGAGTCTATCTGACCGAGCATGAGCTCGGGGATTACGATGTAGCGAGAGTTGATCTGACCGAGCTGGCGCTTGGGAATTGCAATGCAGCAAGAGTCGATCCGACCGAGCATGAGCTCGAGAATTGCAATGCAGTAAGAGTCGATCCGACCGAGCATGAGCTCGGGGATTACGATGTAGCGAGAGTTGATCCGACCGAGCTAGCGCTCAGGAATTGCAATGCAGCAAGAGTCGATCCGACCGAGCATGAGCTCGGGAATTGTAATGTAGGGCTTTCACCAAGGGTGAAGTCGAGCGCAAATCTAGAGATCTGGCCGAGAGGGTGAACTCGGGCGCAAATCCGGAGATTTGGCCGAGAGGGTGGACTCGGGCGCAAATCCGGAGATTTGGCCGAGAGGTCGAACTCGAGCGCAAGTTCAGAGTTTTGGCCGAGAGGGTGAACTCGGGCGCAAATCCGGAGATTCGGCCGAGAGGGTGAACCCGGGCGCAAATCCGAAGATTCGGCCGAGAGGGTGAACTCGGGCACAAATCCGGAGATTTGGCCGAGAGGGTGAACCCGGGCGCAAATCCGGAGATTTGGCCGAGAGGGTGAACCCGGGCGCAAATCCGGAGATTTGGCCGAGAGGGTGAACTCGCTCTTTATTATCATGTGCGTACTATCAATACCTATGGGATAATATTATATATATATATATATATATATATATATCTTCTGTCCTCTGCCTAGGGTTTCGGTCAGAGTTATGGCGCATTTAATGCGCTGAATGCTTTTTCGGGGTGGCGGCGCTTCCTCTTACCTCGGGAAGTTGAAACGACTCCCTTGGGCACTATAAGTTAGCTGCGGGGTTGGGCAGAGACCTTACTCATTCATTTTGCCTTCTTCCTGCCTCCATCTCGGACCATCATAGCCATCCTTCGTCCTTTCAGTTCGGCAGCTCCTTCTGAACAGGTCGCGATGACCTCGTCGGACTCCTCGACTAGTGTCAGGGTCGTTTCTCCCTCGGGGTCGAGAGAGACAAGTCAGAGTGATCCCGAGGTTGGTTCCTCGGGGGCGTCTTCCGAGCCCCCGTCGCCTGTCGACGCGAGGGTTCAGAGGGATTTGGAGGTCATGATGTCAGATCATGATCTCGACACGGCAGTGACTGAGGGGTCACTTGCCGTGATTAGGGCACGGTACAACATCCCGACTGAATACGGGTTGCATGTTCCAAAGCCGGGGCAGCGTCCTTACAGCTTGGACATCCCCGGCATGTGCATCTCGGTAGATGCCTTGGAGGCCGGTCTTCGGTTTCCTTTGCACCCTCTGATTGAGGAGTGCCTGAAATGGTGGAGGATTTCTCCTAGCCAGGTAGCGCCCAACTCGTGGCGTTACCTTGTGGTTTTCTTGGGTGAATGCCGAGGAGCCGGGATTATCCCGACTCGGGACTTATTCATGGCGTGTTTTCGCCTATGCAAGAGTCGGGGCAGTTATTATCTTACCGCCCGAGTTGGTTTTAGGGTCAGCGGGACACCTTCCAGTAACAAAGGTTGGAAGTCCCACTATCTTTACGTTAGTGGTCTGGGTTGGGGATTCGGGCTCAGCTGGTCGGCTCACCCCGATCGGCAACGCCCCCCCTTATCTGTCCGAGGAGGAGACCGTCCTGGTCGGCCGACTGAAGGATATTCTTTCATCTTCTCGTGCGATCAAGGAGATGACCGAGCTTTGGCTCGTTGAGGCGGGTTTGAGTCCGGCCTCTAGGGGTACTAGCATTTCGCTTTGCTCTAGCTTTATTAATTTCTTACTGACCTGTAAGTCGGGATGCAGACCGGATGGATCTCGAGGAGCTTCGCGGGATGCCGAGAGTGACTGGCGGAAAGGCTCCTCCGAGCCGCCCCACCGCCCAAGTGGTCGGCGCGTCTCCCGCGAGGGAGGCTCCGAGGGCTTCGTCGAAAAGGTCGGCTCCCCCCCCCCCCCCCCCCCCCCCCAACTGAACAGGCAGAGGTTGTGGGGAAGCAACAGAAGAAGACGAAGGTGCTGACGAGAAAGCATAAGTCCCATGTCGGCGAGGGGGGGGTGCCGCTCCCGCTCCAAGGGTAAGGAGCCTGCCACATCGCTAGAGAGGCCAGAGGCACCTACTGAGTCCGAGGAGGGGGCCGCTTCACCGGTCCACGAGCGCCCGAGGTCCATGAAAGACCTTTTCAAAACAAAGGTCTACAAGGGCGACCAGGGCTATTATGCCCTGCTAATGTCTGACCTGGGGCATCAAGACCCCAAGAAGGAGCTAAAGGCTCGGTGGGCGGGGCTGAAAAATTCGACAAAAGTGTGGAGCAATTCGTCGGCAGCCGAGGAGTATGGAAGGGGGCTTCTCCATCCCCAACTGGCGCGGGAGCTGTACACGCTCCCCTCGGAGGTTCTGATGGCCCGAGCCACCAAGGAGATGGTCTTGGTAAGCCTCCCGACTTGTGCCTTAGTAATGTGATTTTTTCTCCTCTGCTACATTCTAAATGTCATCCTTTCGTGCAGGGCCAACACTTCCAAATGGCGCTGGTTGACCGAGTTCATGATGCAGGTCGGCTGATCACCTTCATGGACCATCGGGTCAGGCAGTTGCAAGAGGAGCTCGACGCCCTGAAGTCTAGGGGAGGACCTGAGGCGGTCGTCGAGGCCGAGGAATACGCGTCCAGGCTGAGGGAGGAGCTCGAAAAAATAAAGGCCGAGGAGCTCCTCAGACGCGAAGCCTCGGAGAAAGAGCTGCAGGCGATATGGGGTCATCTAGGCGACGCCCAGCAGCTGCTGAAGGAGGCCCAAGCCAGGGCTCGGAGGATGGATGACGAGCTGCTGCAGGCCGTGAAGGACCTGGAGCATGCCCGAGCTGAACTACCGGGGCAGCCGGTCGCCCAGTACAAGGGGTCCCTCGGCTTCAAAGAGGGTCTGAAGCGGATGGGTCGGGTCACTTATGAATACGGGTATCGGGTGGCGCTGGCTCGCTTTCACGCCCGATACCTTGATGCCGACATTGAAGAAGATCCATTTACCATCTACCCCGAGGACGACTCAGTGCCGATGGAGCGGCAACAGGATTTTGACGACTCGGTGCCTCCCGAGCCCTGATTTTGTTCTCCACTTTTTTTTTTTTTTTGAAGCTTGTAACTCGGGTCGGGTAGCCCTCATCTTTGGTCCCGACCTGTTTTGTACTTGTTCCAAATTAATACAAGTCAAGCTGTTTTGCTGATATCGTTGCATTTCAACTCGGTACAAGTTGCAATACAAGCCAGGTCATTTTGCTGACATTGTCATGCGTAAAATTTTCGTAAGTTTGTGATGTACCAGGTTCTTGGCAGCACCCGTCCTTCCATCGTTGCCAGCGTATAAGTCCCGTCTCGGATAACATCGAGAACTCGGTAGGGACCCTCCCAGTTCGGGGCTAGCTTGCAGCGGGGCTGGGTCAGGTCGCTGACCTCGGTCTTTCGAAGCACCAAGTCGCCCGTCCTGATGAGTCGGGGGCGTACTCGTTGGTTGTAGATTCTTGCGACAGCTCTTCTATAGGCCAATGCTCGGAGATGGGCATCGACACGCTTTTCCTCCAATAGGTCGAGGCTCCTACGGAGCTGTTGGTCGGACTCCTCCTGATGTTGGGTTTGGACTCGGAGGGTCGGGAAAATCACCTCGGGAGGTAGCACGGCTTCAGTCCCGAATGCCAAGCTGTACGAGGACTCCCCCGTCGGGGTTTTAGGAGTCGTTCTCAATGCCCATAGAACACTCGGGAGCTCCTCTACCCAAGAAGTCATGGCGTTGGAGACCCTTTTCTTCAACCCTTCAAGAATGGCTCGGTTTGTTACCTCGACTAGCCCGTTGGCTTGGGGATGGGCAACCGAGCTGAACATCAGCTGGATGCGATAGCTTTGGCAAAATGTTTTGAACTTTGCATTATTGAACTGCGTGTCGTTGTCTGTGATGATGGCCCTAGGGAGGTCGAACCTGGTTATGATGTTCTTCCATACGAACCCTTCAACTTGTCTCTCGGTGATGGAGGCCAATGGCTCAGCTTTGAGCCATTTGGTGAAATAGTCGACTCCGACTATCAGAAACCTTCTCTGTCCCGAGGCTGGGAGGAAGGGGCCGAGGAGGTCCATTCCCCATTGGGCGAAGGGCCAGGCGTAGTCGGCAGTCGTGAGTGGTACCATCAGTTTATGTTGGAATCGGGCGTGCTTCTGGCATGGCTCACAATTTTGAACATAAGCTTGGGCATCCTTTCGTAGTGTGGGCCAGTAGTAACCTTGCCTGAGGACCATGTGTGCCAAGGTGCGAGCGCCGACATGGTCTCCACATATCCCCTCGTGGATCTCAGCTAAGGTGGTTTGCGCCTCGGTCGGGTTCAGACAGCGAAGTAGGGGTCGGCTGAAGCCTCGCCGGTAGAGGCAGCCATCAACGATGCAGTACCATGATTCCATCCTTCTGATTCTTCGGGCAGCCGCCTTGTCCTCGGGGAGAACTCCTGCCTGTTTGAAGCGGAGGATCTCGTCGGTCCAGCCTCCGTCTTCCTGATCAACAGTCATCATAGTCATGGAGGGCCCGATGGTCCTCACCATTGCTCCTATTGGTGTGTCGGTCACGCGGCAGGAAGCTAACCTGGCCAAGGCATCTGCTTGCGCGTTCTCGCTGCGAGGTGCCTTGGTGATGGTACATCTTCGAAACCGAGCTGCCATCAATCGCGCCTCGGCTAGGTATTTGATCATTACTGCTTCCCGGGTCTCGAACATGCCGTTAACTTGGCTAGCGACGAGTTGGGAGTCGGTGAATATCTCGATGTCTTCTGCTCCCAGCTCGTTCGCGACCTTAAGACCGAACAAGAGCGCTTCGTATTCGGCTTCATTGTTTGTAGCTCTGAATCCTAATCGCAGGGCATGTTCGTAGATGTGGCCAGAGGGGTCCTTGAGCACCAAGCCGACTCCTCCTCTTTCCGAGTTGGCGGAGCCGTCGATATGTAGAGTCCATCCAGGGTTCGGGTTTTCCAGGACTTGTGGAGGTGTGAGCTCCGAGAGGAAATCCGCGAGCACTTGGCCTTTGATCGTCTTTCTTGGCTCGTATTCGATATCGAATTCCCCTAACTCTACCGACCACTTGAGCATCCGACCTGCAACATCAAATTTGGAAAGGATCTGGCGCAAGGGTTGGTCGGTTATTACTTTGATGGGATGTGTCTGGAAATACGGCCTCAGTTTTCTGGCAGCCAGGATCAGCACCAAAGCTATCCTTTCTATGGGGGCATAGCGGAGCTCAGGCCCCGTCAGAACATGGCTAGTGAAGTAGATCGGCATTTCCCCGGCTTTATCGAGTGTTACCAAGACCGAGCTGACCGCCAGGTCGGTCGCAGCGAGGTATAAGCCGAGGGGCTCGCCATCCTTCACCGAGGCTAGTTGCGGTAGGTTCTCGATGTGACTCTTGAGTTGGCGGAATGCTTCCTCGCATTCGGGGGTCCATTTGAAGTCTTTTGCCGACTTCAATGCTCGAAAAAAGTAGAACTCTTGTCTCCAGCTCGGGAAATGAAGCGGCTTAGGGCTGCTAACCTTCCCATAAGTCGTTAGACCTCTTTTATAGTCCTGGGGGGCTGCATCTCCTGTATTGCTTTTATCTTGTCGGGATTGGCGTCGATTCCCCGTTGATGTACTATAAAGCCGAGGAACTTCCCGGATGTGATGCCGAAAGTACATTTCGCCGGGTTGAGACGCATCTTATATTTCCTCAGCGTGCGAAATGTCTCCTCCAGGTCGGAGAGGTGGGTCTCGGCATGCCGGCTTTTGACTATCATGTCGTCTACATAAATCTCCATATTCCTTCCGACCTGGTCCTTGAACATATGATTCACGAGGCGCTGGTAGGTCGCGCCGGCATTTTTCAATCCGAACGGCATCACCTTGTAGCAATATATTCCATTATGAGTGATAAAGGTCGTGTTTCTTTTGTCTCTCGGGGCCATTTGAATTTGGTTGTATCTTGAGAAGGCATCCATGAAGGAAAGCAGATGATGCCCCGACGTGACATCCACAAGTTGGTCGATGCGGGGAAGTGGGTAGCAGTCCTTCGGGCAAGCCCGATTGAGGTCAGTATAATCAACGCACATTCGCCAATTTCCATTCGCTTTTTTGATAAGTACAACATTGGACAACCAGGTCGGGTATTTCACTTCTTCGATAAGTTGTGCGTCCAATAGGCGAGTGACCTCATCTTCTATAGCCTTATGTCGGTCCGGAGCGAATTTGCGTGGACGCTGCTTCACAGGTCGGGCGTCGGGGGAGATGTTTAAGTAATGTTGGGCGATCTCTGGGTCGACCCCCGGCATGTCGTTTGGGGTCCATGCGAAGACATCGTCGTTCCTCCGCAGAAAATCTATCAGTTGAACTTGTTGATTCTCCGCAAGCTCAGACCCGACCTTTACTAGCTTATCCAGGCGGTTCTGGTCCAGTGACAGTTCCAGGACTCTTTCCTCGGAGTGGGTGTCTCGGGTGTTTTCTTCTGGACCTGGGGGCATGGCACCGAATGGTTCGGTTCTCGGCCTCTTGCACAACGTTGTCGCCGTTAAGTAGCATTGCCTGGATTCCCTTGGGTCACTTCTGACCTCGCCGAACCCAGCTCGAGTCGGGAACTTCAAGACCCGATGGTACGTTGACACGACCGCCCTGAGCCGATTGAGGGTCGGGCGCCCGATGATGGCGTTGTACGCAGATGGGAGCTTGACCTCCATGAATGATACCAGCAGAGTCTTTGATCTCGGCTCCCCACCGAACGTGACCGGGATCGTGGTTGTTCCCATGGGAGAGATGGAATCCCCAGTGAACCCTGTCAAGGTAGATGTTAGGGGGGTGAGGTCTAGGTCGGTCAATCCCAACCGTTGAAAGGCATCGAAATATAGGATGTCGGCCGAACTCCCCGTGTCGATCATGACCCTCTTGACGTAAGCGTTGGCCATGCGGATTGAGATTACTAGCGCGTCATCGTGAGATGAGTGCTCCTCGTCTTCCGACCTGAATGTGACGTCGAGGTCTTCATGATGTAGCGGCCTCTTTCCGGCCTCGGATCGCACGTATGCTTTTCGCGCCGAGGAGCTATTGCCGCTTGATGCTGGACCACCGAAGATGACGTCGATCTGTTTTTCGACCGGGCCCTGCGGTCAGGGAGACAGGTCTCGGGAGGGCCGACCGTCTGGGAGAGGGGGTTGTTCGCGGACATATTGCCGCAGGTGCCCGCGCCGGATAAGGTCTTCAATTTGGTACCGGAGGTCACGACATTCCTCGGTGTCGTGACCATATTCTCGATGGAAGCGGCAGTATCTCCTCTTGTCGCGCCGCTCGGGATGCGACTTCATCGGGCTTGGCGCCTTCAAGAGTCCCTTTTCTCGTATTTGGAAGAAGATCTTCGTTCGGGTTGAGTTGAGGGGGATCGGGGGAGGTCTCGCTGGCAGCAAGCCCGACCTGTCCTCTCTTCTCTTCGGGGGTGGGGCTAGATGCCCACGAGACTGTTCCCCCCGGGAGCGTTTCGTCTCGTCCCGCTTGCCAGCTATCAGCGTCTCAGCCGCCACATATTGGTGCGCTCGTTGCAACATCTCGGGAAGAGTTGTTGGTGGTCGCTCGATCAGCGACCAAAAGAACCTTGATGGCTTCAGCCCCATCAGGAATGCTTGGATGGCCAGAGACGGATGGAGGTCGGGGATGCCCTGGACTTGTGATGTGAATCTTCCTACGAACTGGGAGAGGGGCTCGTCGCTCCCTTGGGCCATTCCGAGGAGTGAGGCTGTGGTAGGTCTCGGGCGTGCACTTGCCAAAAAGTTCAACTCGAACTCTCTTGCCAACACGTCAAATGATGGTATGGACATGGGTTTGAGACGAGCATATCAGGTTCTGGCCGATCCCCTAAGGGTGGTCGGGAAGGCTCGACACATCAGTGCCTCTGAAGTGTCGTAGAGGGCCATTTGGGAGCGAAATGTGGCGACATGTTCCATCGGGTCGCCGCTGCCATCGTATGGCTCGAGGGCTGGGAGCCTGAAGGTGGTTGGGAGGGGCTTGGACTGTATCTCGGGGGTGAACGGGGAGCCCCCTTTAGAGCTTTCCCCAGTCTCTTCTTTCGATCTGAGGACTTCCTTCTGGACTTCGTCAAGTCGCTCATGGACTCGGCGAACTTGCTCCCTCAATGAGTCGGTGGAGTCGATCAATAAGGTGTCGCGATCAAGTTCAGTCGGTGTTGGATTGTAAGAGCGACTTTTGGATCGGGTCGGCGTCGGGGTCAGCGAAGCTGGGAGGACCTCGGCGACCCGAGGTGGTGGCGCCTCAACGTCGGGCTGGATCCCCCGGTTTGGGGCCGTCGGTGACTCCGTCTGCGGGGGTACCGCCGGGGGGGGTTGGTTGGTGAGCCATTGAATGCACAAGTTGGGGTAGGTATGAGATTATGGTCTACACCATCCCGGCTAGTGCTTGGACCTGGCTGGTGAGACCGAGGAAAGCCTCTGCCATGACCATGAGTGGCGCGGGGTTTGATGCGGGCGAGGGGAACCCCGGGTCGGTCATCATCCTCCAAAAAATGGTTGGGGGTTGGCATGGCAACCGCGACCTCCTCCGCCGGTCGAGGGTGGTCAGGTTCTGTCTGGCGCTCCGTACCCGAATCCGTGAATGGACGTTCTGGCGACATCATGCCCTCCTTCTAGCGCCAAAATGTTAGTGGAAAATCTGGTGCTTGCCTAGTAGATGCGTTTGGCCTCCGAGTCTGCCGAGCAAGCACTCGCTGGTTCAGGCCCGTGTGCGCTAGCTCGCCCGTGGTCTCCTCGGTACGAAGTGGGAGCCCGCCCGAATGTCTAGTGATTCAGAGCTCGGCTTGGGAGGTCGGCTGTTGAAGTGGTGGAGTTCGGGTGAAGAGGGAGTACTCCAGTTCGGGTCGGCCGCCGACTCCTGCAAGAAGGTCGGGTCGGGTAGGCCCTCGACGTGACCCCTCTGAAGATCAAGTTAGTTCATGGATTGATCCTTTTTTTCATCCCCCTGCCCGGTAGAGGTGCAGGAGCTTTTATAGTGGGTGTTGTAGATCATTCGTACCTGATGACCTTACCGCATTTATGACTTACCATACCGTCGTACCCTCCACCATGCTTGTCGTCCTTGCAATGAGGCGTGCATTTGCAGATGGGGGGGTGCCGACCTTACCTGTGTCAGGTCGGCTGTACGACCACTGGCGCCCCCCGTATATCCGATCGGTTACCTGCGTCGGGTCGGCCACGTCGGCGGGCCAGTTGTCCGAGGGTGTGATGACTTGGCAGCCAGGTTGACATTTGTCATATCATTTTGATTTTATTTTTTATTCTTCTTCTATTTGAATTGTTGTAGCATTTCCTATCCTGATTGCATTTGGTTGCTCAATTTTGTGATCAACCTAAATGGAATAATTTAAGATATTTTAGTGGAGGATCAACCAAGTGTTCCAATGAAAATTTTTTAACCAATCAGTCAATTTAATTATTTGTTTGGGGTACAAGCTGTGAGAACACTTGAGCTGGTGGGAATCGTTTGTAAGACACTCATCAAAAATAAAAATAAAAAACTCCACACCTTTGCTCTCATCACCTTCGCCTCTACCTTAGATCGCCATCCTCACTCACCTCTCATACCATTCCCTTAGCCTCTACTCTCCTCTTCTTCTATCCTTCATTCTTACTCACTCATGTATCTCGCTCTCTCCATCCTCGCCTATGGCCTCCTCCCTCAAAAATAACAATGGGAACAATAAAGATGACGAGCAAAGGATGAGAGGCTTATACGTGAAGATTGTCAAGGGTGGATGAGGATAACGAGAAAAGGGTCGAAGGATCGCACACACACGATCATGAGCGAAGGCATAGTGGCAAGATAATCTTTTACTAAAAAAAAGAAAGCTCTATGAAATTTTATGAAGCATTTCAAGAATTTAACCTAAAAGATAAATAATATATATATATATTATATTATATTATATCTCGATATGAAATAATTAATCTATGAGGAACTATAAACAATTTATAAATAAGAGATTTAATATACGATGAACGTAAACAATTTATAAATACAAAGAGGTCCGAGTGTTACAATAGAGTGGATGGAGCTCGAGCGACAATGAGAGATATGGAGATGAGAGGTTTAGTTAAAATATATTATATTTTAAATCATAATTGAGACATCTGACTTTATTATTATTATTATTATTTTACATTAAATTCTGAACCAAACTCAAACCATCCAAAAGGGGTAGTTCGTATTTCGTTTCACACACGAATCCATACATACCCATCTGAACAAAATTAGGAATCTTGATTTATATATCTTTTTAAGTAGAACTAATGAATATTTAAGAATCACCAAGTATGATTTTAATATTTGATATAAGAGCTTATACTATTCTCAAACTTTGAAAGGATAGATGTGTAAAATCCCTTGAAATAATACGACGATATGTACCAATCTGTCCACTGATTGAAATCCAAACTATCAACTACCGAGCAATACCGCCAATTGAGGTTATTTTCGCCCGATTACCACCCAAAGTCGACTGGTAACAGACGATTTCGATCGTCGCCGATCGCTGTCGAACGACAATGATCGATTTTCGACAGTCACAAGCTACTATCAAGCGATAACGATCAATTTTGATCATCACGGAAGAAAGAAGAAAAGGGAAACCTGAAGTTGGGCGCTACTCTTTGCCCACACGCTCCGTCGCCCGCGAACGATTGCTTCTCCCTGCACAAGGAGAAGAAACATCTTTCCGCATGAGAATAAGGAGCGAGACGATGTCTCCTTTTTTTTCTTTTTTTTAAAAATTATATATATATATATATAATCATTTTGTACGTCCAACTTTTTTCGGCTTTTAATTATGTAAAAGTAATACATAATAATCATGTTTTTTCTTCATGAATTAAGACGCTAACAATAGTGATTCAAGTTCATACATAAAGGAAATAGGTTGCACAAACACATTACTCTGCATCTATTTCTCCAACAGTTCAAGTAATCCTAATGAGCAGATTCCAAAGTTCAAAGCCTGTAGATTTCTAAGATGCAATGATCATCAAAGCACCAACATGAGCAACAACCCTAGAGAAGAAGAAAGTGAAGACTCATTCTGTCTGAAGAGCTACTCACTTTCTCCTGTGTCAATCTCAATGACAATTGTATCCAAAAACCCTAAAGAAATATGAAGCCAAACAGCTAAAAAAGGAAAAGAATCAAACACAAACATCTGCAGTCATGTAAAAGCCAGTTACAGGAAGTTTTGGTTTTAGTACTTTGAAGTGTGAAGAGCTATGTTTTGTCTCACCTGGGTTGATATCTTACTGCTGAACTCCTGTCAACAGGCACAGGTGAATATTTATTCCACCATCTTTTTGAATGAGAACACAAAGAAAGACTAATAATTAGAATAGAAAATAACAAAGATATATCCTTCTATCAATTAGGTCTTTCTAATGCCAATTTGAGACACCACCTTACTAATGTTGGGCTGCCAGAACTAAATGGAAAAGATGGATAAGCATGAAAGCAAGAAATGATTGTCTGAACAAGTTTCAATGTAGTGGAATTCTTCAGAATTTATAAACAGTGGTTCTATAGAAGGCAATTTAAGGTAAAAGCTGTATGCAATCACAGAACAACTGGCTTCCTTAGGTTGGTCCAATACAAGATCTAAAATCTCGCTCCGATATCAGTACTAACACCATTATCGCACTGGTACAATATCGGTTAGACCAGATAGCGTAAACCAGTATCTTAAACCTTGATCCGATGATCAATTACTTTCAGGACTAGCTGTAGGATCAAGATGAACCAGATTGTGGGATTTTTTTTACGCTTCCGGGAATCCAGTGAGATAGGTCCCAAGTCAGCTGAGATCAGGTCAGTAGAATCAAACATGATCAGCAGGACTGGTGGGATCCAACTTGACTAGATGAGAACTAGTCAAAAGAGCACATCACAGTCCAGATTGGTTCGATCAGATCAGGCTATCGTCTGAACCATGATCAATAAATAGGTTTCCAAACGAAAGTTGTTTCCCCTTTTCTGATGTTATCGTAAATTTATAAGATAAGAAAACATGGTCGGTGGGAAGCAAAATCATCTGGCAGTTGCCTATCCTATATTCCTTTGCTTGTAAGGACATTTCCTATTTATAAGAAAAGCAATGAAAGAGACTGATTTGCTTGCTTAACACCAATTTTATACCTAGTTCACAGGAAGTTTTATCCAGAATCGAAATCACAATCTATTTACAACATAATAACCAACATGTATATTCTACAGTTCAGTCCATTTAGTATTCTGGCCCTTTAGCATCCTGTGGACATTTCAGGTGCTAAATCATAAAACACTTGCAAGATAAAAACATAACAGGCATGGCCAATGTCTGTCTCACTGCAACTGACATAAAAGAGTTGGTTTTCTATCTCGAAAATGATGGACCTGATCAAAACAAGTAATGACTTTACAAACAGTTACTATGTCATGTATTTATACCTTAATTCATCCTCAAAGAACATTGGCATGAACCCTGCAACACCCTCATCTGAGGCAGGTTTTACATAATTGTTGAGGTGGAAGGAAAATTTCAGTGAAACACAGCATGTCTATTGTTCTTGTGAACAGAAAAACAATAAAGATAATTTATATCTTATGGCAGTTAACTGGACACATTTTCATCAACAATTCCACCCACACAAATTAAGTTGGTAGCATGTACAAAGAACTATTTTCTTCAAAGACATAATTAAATGGATCCATCAAGTCGAATAGCATTATCTGAGTGAACAAAAATTAAACCAAATCCACGGCTACTGTCAATTATTAAGGATGAGATATACTATTTGAACAAAAGCACTATTTGCAACGATATCCACTGTAAAGAAAGTTTCAGTGAATCTAAAATCTTGAAAGAAATCAACTGCATAAATTGCTCGTTTAGGAAATATAAGCATAATAATTCTTGATTGGAGTTTATATATATATATAGCACAAGGGTAAATGATTTGCATGTGGTGCATGCTACTAAGGGATCAAACACTCAAACCAGTTGAAAGCCACTGGATGCCTCAACCAACCCACTACCTGGATGGTTGCTATTGAAAGTTTGAAACAATAAGCTTGTACATAATACTGATGCCCAATGGTAACCTAGTAGTCTGTATTAGAAGCTGACGCTGATGGATTACCATAGATGTGGCAGATGTATCATAGAACAGGGTAAAATATAATGAACAGAATCGATCTTCAACTTGAGAAAGTGATATTGGTTACAACCCTAAACTCATCAGCCAGAAAAGAAGACAGTTACCTATATATTGTTGTCAACATAAGTAGAAAGAGCACAGAGGAAAACCTCAGCTGTGAAAACCCACTTGCATAACTGTTAGTGAAGAACTCATCAGACTTCACATGGCACCAAGCAAAATGTGACACTCGATCCACATCACCAAGCCAGTTGTCACCAACAATGATTGCTTTCAGGTGGCTACAGATGAACACCCATGAAGCAGTCAAAACTGCTTAACTGCCATATGGTATCACAGTTGAATCAAAAACAGTCTATAAGCTAATTACTCAAAATACTAATCAAATTCAGTTAACTACTCGGAATGGCTCAGTCATTACAGGCCATCACAGGTATGCCTATAGAGAAATCACCACCACGAAAGCAGGTTTAATTTCTTGCCCCCCTAAGCCCTCATATGGTATTTCTCTTCCTTTTGTGCACTATCTTGTGTCCTAATTATCAACTCCTAGAGATATAATGACTTGAGCATCGGAGGAAGACACTACTAGGCAAAACCCTCGGTGCACTCTTATTGCAAAATAACTTGCAGGAGGAGACAAGAGGCTAAAACGAAGATTTTCATTCACCTCATTGGAATTTGAAGCAGTTTCACTCAACTTGATGCCATTCCTACTTTGGCATATTATTTAGATCAGCAAAAGGCTTGATATTTTTGGCAAGATGATCAAATCTGACAAAGATATCCTAAACAAAGATTTCCAAGAAAACCAAAAAAAAAGGAGAAAATCATTGGAGTATAATTATCCTAAACAAAGGCTTGCAAGAAAAAAAAACGAAGATAAAAAATCATTGGAGTAATAGTTCCAATTTCCATAAATCATACAAGTGCTATCAGTCTCAATTTGCCATAAATCGTACATGTGCTATCAGTCTCAATCATGATAATGAAGTTAAACAACTTTGAAGGAGAACACTAGGGTAGAGTGCCTCGAAGAAATACATGAAAACATAACATACATAAAGAAACATAAAAGATAGGGATACAGGAGGCATCTAACCAGCTTCTGACCAGCAGTTAATTATCTGAAAATATTATGTTGGAACCACATTCACCTTTGAAAACATTGGAAGATTGATCTCCCAAGGTTAAAATGGAAATCTGGTTGTCATACTAAAACATGGTCTCCAGAATTGACTTCTATCTCCAGCAATTTCCATATGAGATCAGAGTTAATAATTAGATATGCCCAATGGTGACTGTCGTAGAAGATTTGTGAATCGACCATCTAATCTGGTATTCTAATCCATGTCATCAGAGAAAAAAGGATGACGGTATGGAGCACAGAAGCTCATTGAGTCTTCATTTTGTGAGTTCATTATGTTTGATACCAAAGGTTTACAGAATGCGCCTCAAATATTCCAAATTAATTACCTGATTGTTGTTCATTTGTCTCCATTCCCACGTCCTCCTTAACTTCCGTAATAACCTGAAGAAGTTCAATAGGAGTCGCTGCCGGGTCCAATTCGAGGCAGCCCTTCAGTGCATTATGAGATTCTTCACCTGTAAGCAAAAAAGAAGGAACCTGATGCGAAAAACGAAACATCTCTTCTCTTGCAATCCTCTTCACCTCCAACGGGTCCATATGTCGATGGAATACTGCTTTGAAACCAGCAACTTTCACCAGCGGGATGGCAGACACACCATCATCGTCATTATAATCATCAAGTATTTCTACCATTTCATACTTGTAAATCACATCATCAGGTGTAAGCTCATTCCAATCTGGAGACCAATTTCTATATAAGGCCCAAATATCACCCTTCTTAGGGACAATTCTAATGACTCCCCGTGGACCCTTCTCCCATCTAACTTTATGTGAGAATATATTGACTGTATCACTTATTTGATATCTGCTCACCCTGAAATCTCCGCATGTCTTGGCAAATCCAGAGGCTATCCAGTTAATTGGTCCCAATTCAACGTTGGATTTCGAGTTAAGAAAACTCATACGGATCTTAAAAGGATTCAGAGAGAGGACTTTTTGAACCATGGCATAGAGTCGTGGCATACCATCTTCACTGTCATATGTAGCCCACACCTGATCACCTTCAAAAGTCCTCTCAAGCCGGTCCTTGTCAAAGTCATAGAAATCGGGATCAGGAACATCAATTGATACAGGTTTTGAAACTTCTTTAGCTATATTATCACCATGGCCAAGGATTGACTCCTTCATCCTGGAGTCATCTAAGCAGGTCTGTTTTCCTGTATCCCCCCCATCCATTACAGCTGCTTCTTGTCCACCTTTCTGCTTTAATTTCTCTTTTTCTACCAACTTGGTTGACTGAGTTAAGTTCCATTCTTCGAGCTTGTTAATAACTGTCGCCTTAACCTTCTCGATTAGAATTTGCCGGATATTAATCTGTGAAAACTCCAAGATAAAGTTGTTTTGTCTAGCAGTCATTCTAGTTCTAGGAATATCCTCAAAAGCACCATTAGCCCTTTGAACTTCAGGATTAGCAGTTTTTTCTATGCTGGTAGACATATTTTCTGCCTCATCTCTTCCGTGATAAATGCTGCTCTGATCACCATTGCATCTCCTTTTTGCTGGTCTGCCAACCTTAGGCATAGGTTGATCGCAATCATAAGCACTGCTCATGTGACCAGAATTATAAGTTCCAGATCCATCCACTGTACTCTTATAGACATGACTATCTGTCCGGAGAGACTCTTCTCTCTGGGCTGCAGCTTGTAGCTTCTCATACCTTCTTCTCTTTTTCTCAAGTTTCTTATGGACTAGGTGTGCAGCCTGAAAAGGAGAATCTGTAGTGCTAGCAATCCCAGCTGATCCAGTGAGAGAGCTCCATTGGAAGTTCTGATGGTTATAAGAATCAAAATTTCCCCCATTCTGAAATTCCATAGGTCCTGTTCCAGGATAAGTGGAGGTACTGAACCCAGAACTATAACCATTCTTTAGTTGGTAATTATGGCTTGAATTATGTTGGTGCTGCTTGGCTGACCAAGGAACAGATGAATTGGCTGCATTACCTGGAATTCCTATCTCGACAGCCAAGAAGGCTTGATGGCAATTAGGACATAAAAGATTGTGATTAAGGTAAATCCTAAGATATTCATACTGCATCCTGCACTGTTTGCATGATGTCCAGAATGTGTTCAAATTTACTGTATGAGGTTGAGGAGGCACAACAGATTTACCAGAACTCTTGTTACTCTTTCGAGCCCTTTTGTTGGATGTTGTGGTGTTAGAAAACGAGTGGAAACCATTGGCAGAATTATGAACCGAATGATCTATGTGTGGTTGAGAAGCTTTGTTCTGAAAACCGTTAACATTTCTGTTCTGGTCATATGCTGTTTTCCTGTTCTTATCAGACAAGACACTCCAAGCCTCAGAAATGAGCTTGAAAGCTCCTTCTGCCCCTACAGACTTGTTCTTGTCAGGGTGTAGCTGGAGGGCTAACTTCCTGTAATGCTTCTTGAGTGTTTCTTCATCTGCCAAGGCATTCACAGAGAGAATTGCATACCAATCACTCTCCCCATTGATCTTCTTCTCTGCTGCAAGATGAACATCCAGAGTAGCGATCGTTTGGCTTATGCCTTCTAGTGAAGGATAGAGATTTTGGGCCTTCAAAGCAAATTTCTTGGCACCCTTGATGTCCTTCGAGTTGAACTTCCTTTCCGCAATTTCTTTTGCCTTAAGAGCCTCCTCCATGTTACAATCCATTCTGCGATCTCTTCTTCTGGTTTTTTGAATGGTCTTGCATATGAAGAATAGAAGATAAAGAACAAGTTTTTCCTGCAATTCTACCAACAGCAACACAAAACAACGCTTCCCCCAGCTAAATAGTCCCTATTCACAGCTGAAACAACAAGACCAAAAAGAGAACCTTACCATACTGAAGTGAGATGAAACCCTACGCTACGAGCGTTGAAAATGAACTGTAATGTCAAACAAGAACACAAAAAATCACCCATGAGCTCTTCTTCTGGACCATTGCCCACTAGATCCTAAACCTAAAAGGACAGGCAAGAACCCCAAAGAATCGCAACAAAGACAACTCAATCACATTTCAGACAACGAAAAATGCTACCTTTTCAGCTGAAAATTCACGAAAGTAAGGAAATATCCATTTTTTTGTCCAGTCCGAAGTTAAATTCTCCCAAGATCTCGGCGGTTACCAGGGAACAGTAGACGGAAAACTGAAAGACTAAACAAGAACAGATTCACGGATGCGTAGAGTTCATCCCGAGAACGAATTAACGAACAGTGCGACCAAATTTCCATTTTCTACGGATCTGAAATCTAGAAACCTTAGATGGCCCCGATCGCCGGAATCAGACCAGAGCCGCAACAAAAGCGAAAACAAAAAGAAAAAGAAGATTAACGAGAACACGGAATGGGAAATTGAGAGAAGGAGAGATCACCAATTTCGGAGGAAATCCACGTAAATGATGGAATTATTAGATCCGAACGGCCGCCGTGAGAAGCCCTCAGCGGCCAAATTTTGCCCCCAATTTCCTCAAAAAATTAGGGCGAAATTGAGCTCCTTTAGTCAAACTCCCCCTTCAGACCTAAAACAAATAATCCACAAATACCAAAATGCTTATGCAAGAAAAGGAAGTAAAGGAAAAGGTCACACAACCATGTGTATATTCTAATATCTTCTTAACCCTAACCCAACTTTATCATTCTATTCCTCACACCCTAACCAGGGTTAAATTTTTTTTTTTTTTTTTTTTGATCCAGGGTGTGATTTGTAATTTTAGTTGACTGTAGATGTTCTAATTATGTAATTAGAATAATAGTTTCAAATACAATATTAGTATTGCATAGCTGTATTTCATGCTCCTTGGTATTATTCTAAAGAATACATATCATTCTAAAGCAAATAGTTCAGAAATACCAAAATGCTTGTGCAAGAAAAGGAAGTAAAGTAAAAAAAAGGTGAAAACTTTGGTTATATTTTGATATCTTCATATCCATAAACTAGGGTTAATTTTTCTATCCAGGCTGTGATTTGTCATTTTGGTTGATTGTAGAAGTTATAAAACTGCAATCAGAAAAAAAAAAAAGGTTCAAATATGTTATTAGTCTTGCATAGCTGTGTTTCATGTTATTCTAAAAAATATACATTGTAAACAAATAATTCACAGGTTTGTGAATTATTCTAATGTCCTGTTAACCCTAACCCAACCTTTATCACCCTATTCCTCACACCCTAACTCGGGTTAATTTTTTATCCAGGGTGTGATTTGTCATTGTAATGTAATGAGAAAAAGGTTTCAAATATAATAAGAGTATTGCATAGCTGTCTTTCATGTTTATTCTAAAATATAATATATGCATATATATATATATATATATATATATATATATATATATATATATATATATATATATATATATATATATATATATATATATATATATATGTTACATGTTACTACTGCTTTATTGAGGATATACTGCTTTAATTTTCTTCTTTTGTGATATAATATAAATCACAGGCAGCACATGTGAAGCATTTTATTTTCAAACTAATTAATATCTCAAGTGGCCCCCACATGTCATGGAAGCTCTGAAACTTTTAGGTTTTGCAACCCAAGGAGTTGGGGTAAAGGCAAGCAAGGGTAGGTTTAGATTAACTAGGAAGGAGAAGTAGGCTTGGGAGGCCTTTTACCCACCCTAGTGGTCTCACTAATTTGGAGATTGCACAAAAAACCATTCAAAGGATGCCCACTTTTTTGTTTTTTTGTTGCTAATTACTGTTTCTAGAGCTTAAACATAATTACCTTATTTGCAGGAATAGTTTTCACAGATTCAGAATCATCATTATGGTTCATCTTTTTGGTAAGTAGGGCAGACATGGTCAGGCCAAGTCCATATTGTTGCTGAAGAAGGAAATCTGGTGAGTGTCTCATCTGCCCTTTTGTCAGCAGCACTCAGCAGGGAGTACTGTTCACAGTGCATCTTTTCCCAGACAGAGATGTGTGCAGTCTGCTCATTGGTTCTTCTCCTTGTAACATGGAGATGAGAGCACAAGCCTCTGCAGCATGAATGTCTCTCACTTCCTAAAGAGAGAGAGAGAGAGAGAGAGAGAGATATGAGAGTTCAAATCTTTGAGAATGAGGTCTTCTTTTTCCTCCAAACTTCTCTGCTCAGTTCAAAGGATCAATTTGTCCAATCTCATCATGACAAGCAAAGGATTCATTTTTGTGATTGAAATACTAGCCACTCATGTGGCAAATAGATACCTTAAAACACAATGAATCCAAGTTTTGCAGACCAATGAACTGCTGTCATATGATATCTTAAACCTGCCACACACAGATCTCTATGGAAGTATCTGTTGCTACTACTACTACTACTGGTATAACTTCAAGAGGATGACACAGTGAAGAGGACAAGTCTTTCACAATGAACCTCCAATGATCTAGTAGGAAAGCTTGTAATTGGATGCCCAAGTGTGCAATCTAGAGGCATCTTGAACAGGTTTTAAGATTCAAGTACTTGTGGAGGTACTGCCAAGTTTCTGAACATTTCCATCTTGCAGTTGGCATGAGATTACTGCACCAGTGACCTGTTTTCATTCAAAAGCCAGAATCAACTCAGTGAAAAATCCTCTGGGTTATGAGTTTAAGCTAATCCAATGAAAACAAAACTTTGAAACTTTAATACACTCTGACTGCAAAATATGGGGAAATGATAAGCTTATTTTGGGGATAACTCTTCATCTCAGAAAAATAAGTGACAGAGCTGATGGAACACAAATCCAACTTAAAAAAGAAAAGATATCTATAACATGATTCTGATGTTTGTAACATCACAGTAAGTCTCAAAAGAGAGCCTAGTGATCAATTTTATGAAAGAAGGGTTAGATTTGGTTCAAAACTTCACTCTAGGTTTACTTTTGGGAAATGCATTTTTGGACAGTATTTTTCATCTTGGTTGGACCATAAAAGACCTTCCTTCAGAGGGTTACTAACAAAAATAGTAGGTCTTACACATTGCTTTCTTTTGCTCAGTGTGCAACCTGATCAAGCTAGGCATGAGATGGTAGAGCATTGATTGCTTTTACCTGTTCAACAAGTGCAGCAATAAGTTCTTCAAAGTCCCTTTCACCACATGGATCCCTAAATGCTTCCATATAGTCAATTGGGATGGTATTTTGCAGCAAATAACTATCAATACATCACAATGCACTTGTGACAACTTTATCAGATCATGTTCGATTCAATTTGAACCTCCTATACTCAAATTGTGTGTTCTTGTCATTCCTAGAATGTTACAGCTCATGTCTTTCTTTAAAAATTTCTTGTAAAAGAACATCAACAGACTCTGAAAAGAATGTTTTTATTGTTTTGAATCCCGAGCACAAGTTAATTATTTATTGCTTTCATCAATGACTTCAACATAATTTCACTTTCTAATATGTACTCATCCAGGAAAATCAATATCTTGGAAAATTTTCCACAACCATAAATCTACAAACTGCGGTAGTGCAGCCAAACAACAAAGATACTGCCAAAACAGCATTTAAATGATAATAAGAGGAACTTGAGGTGGTCCTCTCATTATCTAAACAACCAGAAATCTAAGATTTAAAGCATCTTTCCTGTCATTAGGACCTTACATCACTATAGATCCAGTGGGAGTAGGCATAGAATTTAGACTTAGAAGGTTTCCTTCAGCAAATGTGAGTAATGAGAGCAGTAGGAATTAGTTCAAAGGAAAACTGTCTGATAGTCAACAGTGACAAGCAACCAATAAAGACACTTCCTAGTGAGTGAATGCTGATATTAATGACTGAATGCTGATATTAATGACCTTCAGATGTACAACAGGCATACTAGCAATAAAATCATTTTCTTCTGATCAGTATGGGATGAGCAACGTCATGCCTGTAATTCAAACTTCTATTCTTACTTTCTGTTATTCTGGAGACAAGACTAAAATTTTTCACTTTGTAAGTACTAGGTCATACTTCTTAACATTTACACAGCTCACATGAGATTGACAGATTTCCAAGCAATTTACCTCTAGTTTCTGTGCCCTTTTGAAGATCACTTAGTCCATTACCAAGAAATGGACCAGCTCAAGAAATTTCTAATGATATTAGACATACAACTTAGTGCCTTAACAGTAGCATCATACAAGAAAAAAAAAAGATATCAATTCATCAAATTTTGTTATATCATTGTCTGGTACCATCGCATAAAGGCACATAGCCTGTGCTCAATCAATGCCATTCAGTAAACTTGGTTCGCAGCATACACAGAGAAAATATGCTATAGAGGTGATTTTACAAAAAAACCAACCTGTTTAATCCATGGATTCAAAATTGGGAGCATACCAACCCAATTCTTCCTTGATTCTGTTGATTCGTTCAACTTGTCCTTTGGAGTCACCTAATGCTGTTGTGAATGGATAAATATATGTGACTTTTGTTGCCATTGATCTAAAAGCAACAACATCTTTTCTAACCAAAAACTCCATTACATCACGTCCAAATCCTCCATCAACCTCTGCTTGTAAATATTTCCCTGACAAATGCAATGTCAAGTATGTCACCCTGCTTTTTTCCTTTATGGGTAAACATACTTTTGATAAGAAGAAGATGAAATGGAAAAGTATATGTAAAACAGGATGTACAAATCATGAACATTATAGCTATTATTGGTATACCAAGGCACCATGGTTCAAATTATGAGTGAAAAGAATTCTTACGAAAGCAGTGTGCCTTGAGAATGGGGCATAAGATGTGAAGATTATGGAATCAGATTTATGTCTAGTCATTTCATGAGCCTCAATATGGCAGTTGTTATAAGTTGTTCATCTAAAAGAACCATATGCCAGTAAGTTTCTACGAACTACATAAATGAATAACTAGCTGATTTTTCAGTTATGAACTGTCTGGATATTTTATTAAAGAAATATTATATATGCTCAAAAGGAGTGTTCACAATCAGTGAAAATCATCGACATAGTTGAATAATGTAGTCTACTCACCAGCAAACCCAACCTAATTGTTGTAAGAAAGATACACATCAAAATAAAGATATGAAACTTTCTCTAACCTACTTAAGAAAAAAATGGCCGATTTCTGAGAGCTTTAGACTCTAGACAAGTTAATATAAACTTTGAAGGAGTGTGGATAAGAAAGCTTTGTGTTAGTTTATATCACAAACTTGTTGGATTTATAATCAATATCTAACTTACTGTATAGCCAAGGGCCTAACAGGTTTGTGGATTTATAGTAATAAGTGAATAGGATATTATCCAGTTGTTAGGTAACATAATATAGGATGATTTTTCTCCACTGCAAGCAGGAAGCGCTTATTGAACATTAGAGAGTGTATTAAAACAACCAATTTTACTCGTTGCAGATCACCAAATCTGAGTATATGTCGTCCCTTCCGAATGGTCTTTTTTCTAATAAAGCTATTGTAAAAGGGATTTATTGTCTTCATTATTGTTTCTTTTTTCATATTCCATCTGATTAATTATTCTTTCCTTGTACTGTAAATTATTTACCCTTCCACTCATGTTGCAATATGAGTTTATAAGAGGCAAAGAAGTTGTTTAATCTTCCATAGGATGGAGCCCAAGGAAGATGGTATTTACAACAGGAACCACATCTTTTCTTGATTCTTAGCAGCTTTGTGTTAGATAACATAGTTGTCATCAAGAGTTTCAACAGAAACTGAACTTGTTGAGAGTAGCATTGAATTAGCAAACTAAAATCTGATCCCGCCTCCCTGATGCTCACAACCTACATGTGTCAAAGTTCAATTTCTGAAACCTAGAACTCTGAAAGATAGTAAGCTGAGAACTGTATGAATGAACAATAAACTTCAAAGACTATGAGCATCAAAGCATACCTCTGCATAAAACTTTACATCGAATAAAACCTACCTCATTTAGCATATATTCCTTATTCTTTTGAAGATTGAATTATGTCCTGATCCAGTTCAAAACACATTACATGGTACATTTATGAGTTAAACAAGAGAAAAGCTTTGATAGGAGTGGGCAGTTGGAGTATATCCACAAATCATACTGATGAACAAATGTGTCCATGGACTGCAGGCTGAATCAAGTGCTTATGTAATTTTTTTTTTCACTAATTATGATAAAGTACAAAATTCCAACAAAAGCCAAGAATTTTAGAACACTGAGGACATTGACATAAAATGCTAAACTGTGATCTTACTAACAACATAAAAAACACCACTGAGACAAATAATTGAAGACTAATAATTGCAACAAAGCAAAGGCATCAAATTTAAATGAATTACCGTCAGGTGTTTCTTCGTCTACCTTGAACTTAACGTTCCGCTGTGTTCTCAGGATTGCATCACGCAAACTCTGTTTTAAGAGAGAGAGAGAGAGAGAGAGAGAGCACATAGTGGCATTTCATCAAACGAGTTATTGCTCACCTGAATGACGTCTCCCGAGAAATTATCAGGGATCATCCATGGAAAAGCAAACGACGACGACTTCGGGTTCGTGGAGACGCAACCAGGATTAATGGATGGGCAAACTCTAATCTTCCTGCACTAGAACACCTCGATGGTCTTTTGGCCTGTGATGAACAAAGGAGAAGGAAGAAACGGAGTAAGCAGCAGGAATGTACCCATTCTCTAGCCCAAGCTGCAGCTTCTGAGACTGGGCGTAGGGAGTGGCAGGTGAGGAAGGAGGAGACTGAGGATTAGGATAAGGGAGTGCTGCAACGGAGGAGGGGAAGGGAGAGCTCAGAACTATGGCAAGGCCCAAAGGAGCCAAGGAAGAGAGAAGGAAGCCTTTTGCTTGTAGCATGAGCGAAGAGGGTGGTGAAGGTCGAGGCTTGGAGACGGAGGGAATCGGACAGCAGTGCACCGCTGCAGTTGAAGACATCTCCCATCTGCTCGTCTTTTCTTCCCTTCCCTTATCTTTAAATATATTAGATAATGTTGAGTTGCTCAATCCAACTTATCTGTTAAATCTTGAAGAAATGAATATTTTTTAAAATAAATTAAACAAATTTAAGGCATATAATTATTTTATTTAATATAAAATCTCAAATTTAAAATTAATATATAGATTTATAATAAGATGAATCATAAAGATTTTTTTCAGTTGGTCAAAATACATTGCTTTGACTTTTCTGCATTGATGTGCCGACTTCCGAGGCTGCGGACCTTTGAGCTACGGGATTTGGTCAACGATCAACAACGAGCTGATTCATATACTTCGTCGGCTTCGTCTCGTTCCCGATCGGATGTCATGGAGTCAATCCAATTCCTTCCTTTCGTCCTCTTGCTCCTCCCAATTTGCACTGCAGAAACTGGAGCTGCAACAGCAGCAGAGGCTCTCGTGAAGTGGAAGACCAGCTTGTTCCAACCCGACACGCTCAGCTCGTGGTCGCTCACCAACTCCACAACCCCATGCAACTGGTTCGGCGTCCGCTGCGACGCCGCCGGCAGCCTCGTGCAGCTACGCTTGCCCTCTTCCGGCCTCAACGGCACCCTCATCGATCTCGACTTCTCTACCCTCCCTAACCTCACCCACCTCGATCTCTACGGCAACAGCCTCCATGGCCGCGTTCCCCCGGCCATCTCTGGTGCTGCCAAGCTCACCTTCTTGGATCTCAGCTTCAACCAGCTCGAGGGAACCGTACCCGAGGAGATCGCGATGCTCACGCAACTCACTAATCTCACTCTCTCCGACAACCACCTCGTCGGGCCATTCCCTTCCCCGATCACAAGCTGCACTAAGCTGATGCACTTGGATCTTTCCTACAACCAGTTCACCGGGGTACTGCCTTCATCTCTGTCGAGGCTGACGAGACTTCAGGTGTTCGACGTATCGAGCAATGAATTCTACGAGCTGACGCCGGAAGCTCTCGCCAATTGGACGCAGCTTCTCTCGCTTCAGATGTATCACAATCCGCTAACCGGGCAAATCCCCGAGGAGATCGGCAAGCTCAGAGAGCTCAGAAACCTGGGCCTCGGCCATGCCAATCTCACCGGCTCGATCCCGGAAGAGATAGGTAATCTGACCAAATTGCAGGATCTGCAACTCCTGGACAACCATTTCACAGGTCCCATTCCTCACCAGATCGGCAGGCTCACCCAGCTCACCATACTGGAACTCTCTGACAACAGGCTAAGCGGCACAATCCCGCCAGAGATTGGGAACATGACGGCTCTGGAGATACTAGACGTCAGCCAGAACCAGTTCTCCGGCGAGTTACCGAGCACCATCTCTGCACTCCCAAAGCTCCAATCTTTAATCGTCATCAACAACAAGCTCTCAGGTAGCCTTCCAGGGGAACTAGGGAAGAATGGCCTCCTGAGCACAGCGCAACTCAACAACAACAGCTTCTCAGGGGAACTGCCACCCCTCCTCTGCAATAACTCCACTCTCCGCTATCTAGACGCAGATAACAACAACTTCACAGGAAGACTACCGGCTTGGCTGAAGAACTGCACAGGGATACGAAGGATCGGTTTGGGGTGGAACCACTTCAGTGGAGATGTCTCAGAAGCTTTCGGTGCTCATCCTCAGCTCGAGGTCTTGTCACTTCCAAGGAACCAGTTAACCGGCACTCTGTCACCGGCTTGGGTGGAATGGAGGAGTCTCACCAATCTGCGTTTGGATGACAACAGAATCTCCGGTCAGATTCCACCAGAGTTCGGGAACATGACGAACCTCTACTCCCTGAGTTTGTCCTCGAACAATCTTACAGGAAGCATTCCGGCAGAGCTTGGGAACTTGATCTTCTTGGCTTTGCTTAACCTGAGCAACAATGGCATATCGGGATCACTTCCTTCGACAGTAGCTGAACTTTCGGCTCTTCAAAGCTTAGATTTGTCCGGAAACAAGCTCTCCGGCCAAGTATGGAAGTTGCTCCTCCAACATCCAGATCTCAACTACATTGATCTCTCCAGGAATTCTTTCACGGCCATGCTCCCAGTGGATTGGGAAGAGATCACGAATTCAAGTTCTACTTACTTGCCTGATGTGCAGTACTTGCTGCTATCGGACAACCTCGTCGACAGCAGCATCATCCCCTTGCTCTGCAGATTCAGCGGTCTGCAGATCCTCGATCTCTCGAACAACCACCTCTCAGGGAGGCTACCCGACTGTTTGCTGGACATGGAAGCCATGCAGTACGTCGATCTAGCAAACAACGATCTCCATGGTAGCATCCCAAGCTCGATGAGCTCCAATGCATCGCTCGTGTCACTGCACCTGAACAGCAACAGGTTCAATGGGGAGTTCCCCTCGTCCCTGAAGCAATGCAGGCATCTCGTTGCGCTGGATCTGGGGGAGAACAGCTTCCATGGAGAAATCCCGAGGTGGGTGGGGGACAGCTTCCCGTCCATGATAGTTCTCAGGTTGCGATCGAACATGTTCGGTGGCAGCATCCCTCCACAGCTCTCACGGCTTGCCTCACTGCAGGTGTTGGACCTTGCAGACAACGATCTCAGGGGAAGCATACCGAGGAGCTTCTCTGGTCTACCTGCTATGGCGAGAAGACAAGAAGGAAGAGCTATAGAGTTCAGTGGGCTGGGGTACTCGGAGAGCATTCAGATGATCTGGAAGGGGAGGGAGCTCATGTTCCATAACACACTCTCACTTGTCACAGGGATCGACCTCTCCAGCAACTCTCTCTCAGGAGAGATCCCCACAGAGCTGACAAATCTTGCAGGGCTGCTCTTCCTCAACCTATCAAGGAATCATTTATCCGGGGGGATTCCACAGGCAATCGGAAACCTGAAATGGCTGGAGTTTCTTGATCTCTCCATGAATCAGCTTGCTGGTCCAATTCCTGCAAGCATTGCAGGTCTGGCATTCCTGAGCGTGTTGAATCTCTCCAACAACAACTTGTCAGGGAGGATTCCCAGAGGTGACCAGATACAAACGCTCGATGACGCATCCATCTACAGTGGAAATGCTGGTCTCTGTGGACCTCCATTGAGCAGAGGTTGCTCGGATGGTGCAGGAACGGAAGAAGAAGATGGTTTGGATGAAGAAGACAGCATCATCTGGTTCGGTCTTTCCATGCTGCTGGGATTTGTCTTCGGATTCTGGGTGTTCTGGGGCTGTTTGATACTGAAGAGGTCATGGAGATTTGCCTACTTCCTTTTTGTGGACCGTGCTTTCGATATGTTCTTCAGGAAGAACATGACGAGGTGAATGCTGTGATCATACAATTTGTCGTCATGTAGTTATGAGAGAGAGAGAGAGAGAAACTATATTAAGGCTATGATCATGTCACAATAAGCTGTAAAAGTTGATTGTGGCTGCCACGTATTAGTGTAATTAGCATCCATACAACGTAATAGCACTGTCATTCAAACATTTTATTGATCTTACTGTTTTCTTTTTTCTATATCATTTCATAAATTTATTTATACATTTGTGAGTAGATGAGATAAGATATTAGTTTAGATTCTTAAAATGGAGAGCTCATTAAATCATAAACGAGGATGAGAGGAGACATAATTTGAGAGTTGGGGGTAGTGGTGGTAGAGAACAGCTTCATTATTCGGATTCCTGCCATGAAACAATCTGAAAAAATATCAGAACGAGTTCATAGTAATCCCAAGTTGGCAACAACCACAGACCATCAACTTGAGTGACAAAGATCTGAAGTAGTGTGGTAAATGGCTGGTAGTGGTCCTGTCGGTATAAGAATGAATGGGGGGGGGGGGGGGGGGGGGGGTAGTGAAAACCTTATGGTGACGAAGAAGTAGGAGACTAAGTCAAAGAGATGAAGACACCAAGGCAAAGAAGGCACTCAGAGTGGAACAATATGAGAAAAAGGAGATGCTGGTCCTTCTCTTTACTGAATCATTCATTCCACAGGAGGAAGAAGAGGGCTTTGTTCTTATCTGTTTGGATTCCTGGAATAGAAAGATGGCGATCACTCCGTGTCTTTGGAACTCGGCAACAGTAAACCAATGTCCGGATAAAAGATATTCTCAACACAATAATGTACAACACTTCAGCTAGCATATTACTCGCTCTCTCTCTCTCTCTCTCTCTCTCTCTCTCTCTCTCTCTCTGTGTACACTAGATATTTTTTAGTTGGGGAAGATATGGTGGATCAGTCAGACTGCACACCTTATCACAAACTTGGTAGATGGCAAACAACATGCTACTATAAAAGAGCACCGAAAGAGAAGGAAGATAGAAGCAACCTGGTGAGGTGAAGAGCTCAGTTGGGGGAATGGAGTTGTCCGGCAGCAAGCGGAGCGGATTATTCTATAGAAGAGGATCAAAGCCATCGGGGAAGTATGCTCCTCCTCCTCCTCCTCCTCCTCCTCCTCTAGCTCCCTTGGGCAGAAAGGAAGGCATGATGGGAGACCGCGGTGGCTACGACACCACAGTCAACGACGTCATCGACAGCAGCGAGGTAGATCGGCGAGCCGCGAGCTTTATCGCCTATGTTCAAGAGCGACTCAAGCTGGAGAGGATCGAGGAGGACTGGAGGAACTACTAGTAACTAGGTGGTACTGGGTGTGGTTTCTTCTGTGTAGGTGGTACTAGTAAAATTTCCATGTAGCCTCAACAACTTGTATATATTTGAAGTGCTTAATTCTCCTCCCACTTGTGGACGATCATCGTAAAAAGAATTGATCTCTGTCAAAAGCAGGTTGGTGGAACCTTTCTCTTCTTTAAGCTGCACAAATAGTCAACAGATGGGAGGCAAAGAACAGTAACCAATATAGAATGGCTGGTGTTCCAAACGTCAAATAAACAGTAACCATCAATCTTTCATCCTAATTATAAGCCAGAGATACGGCAAGTCCTTTTGAAACAAAAAGGTCAGGGCAATTCCGAACCAATTGCTTGACAATGATATATCTTTTACATCTACAAAAATTTGGTGTTTGGCTTGTATTATGTATGATATTGAGAGCGCTACCCTATCCTTCTTTTAACAACCTGTGGCAATAAAACATCATCATCCTAGGAAGAGGAGGAAATTCTTTGGCAACCAACGATATGCAACAAGTGGTGGTTAGGTAGCAGAACTGCGGGTTCTCGAGAGAATACTGATGCTTGGCAACTTCCACATGGAAGACCGGCTGGAACTTGGTGCACTACCACCACTGTTTTGTTCTTCCGTAGACTTCCAGATGGAACGAGTGGCACTTGATGCAGTGCCATTTGGTCCTTCAGTAGTTCCATGGGAGACTTGGGAGGTATTTCCAGAGATTATATTTGATTTCATGCTTCCTGGTTTAATTGCATTTGAAATCTCCTGCAGCTCCTGAAGAGGGAACATCAACTGATAAGCTACGCAGGTCAAGAATTTTTTTTATCATATGCACAGCCCTACTTGGCATGCATGCCTACATGCTCATTTCTAATCATTTAGAAAACACAAACCAATATGGCAGTACTATCATAAAACTTTGGAATTCGCTTTGTTAATGCAGTTATAGATTTTTGCACTTTTATCTTATTTAGAAAACATGATAACGGTTGTATGGCTCAACAGTACTTCCGATCAAGAATATGAAAAGTCCATGTAGAAGCTAATCTGTTGTTCTTTCAAATTCCGTTATAGGTTTATTCACACCTGTAGAAAAGTCCATGTGATAACGGTGTGTTTACTCATCCTACTTTGCTGATTACTTGATGATGGCTTCATGACCTGGAGACTGTCGTCGGGAGTGATGTCACTGCTCACAGACCTGGTAAATGTGGCTCGCGTATTTGTACGACCACATCACCTTGAAAGTTTCTAGGGCAACAGGTCATCTAAATAGATTGTTGCCTAGCAAGCAAATATTCAGCATCATCATATTTCTTGAGCATATGCTAAATCCGCCAGGCCCTTTAAGTAACTAGGATTCAAATGCAAGAAAATATAGGTGAGACTCCACGGGACACAAATTACAAAAATTAGGTCAGTATTGACTGGTGTCCTGCAGAGTTAAACCTATTTAAATGGTTAAAAGCTATACTAGGAAATTGTCATATATGGGATCGACATATGAATCATTCACTTAAAAAGAGGTCTCCTAATACTTTATTGTTATTTCTTCTCCCTTCTTTTTTCTACTTGTTACCCTGCTACATCTATCTTCCATTTCATATTAGTTACTAAACCATAGATTGCTTATGATTTTTAGTTAGAGTAATACCTAGACCATAAAGATTACATTTGGTTACTTATCAGGCTTATATGACAGTTATCATTATACCATTAAGCAGAAGATGATTATATACAGAATTATGGATGCACCGGCTGAATGTGAAATCAGATTTTTTTTTTTTGGTAAATTTTTCTCAAAGAACTTTGCAAGAGAATTAAAAGACAAATCAGGAACATAGCAGGATTTGCAAACCTTTAGGCCTGAAGCTGATACGGCAGTTGATGATCGCAGAATCTGATGACCATAATTTACATAGAGATAAGCACTATGTGGTAGAGCATTCACAAAAGGAACTAAAGTTAACACTATAAATACTCACCCTAGGGCTCTCAAGAGCAATAGACGGGGATGCTGATGCTGATGCTGATGCTGATGCTGATGATGGTGATTCTACTGCTAAAGGCGGCAAAGAACTCGCCTGTTTTGGGATAACCAACGATTATTAAGATACGAATACGCAAAAAGTTATCAATAATGAAAAACAATCCATAAAGCACAGAGTAACAAGGCCACCCTTGCCACTACTGAAGAAGTTTGTGGAAGTTCAATAGCTTGCTGAGAAGTGGTTGGTGAGTCCTGCAAATATAAGAGTTTGTTCAAAATCACTGAACATGATGACTAAAAAGCAATTTAGGATCATGCACATGATACACTAGCATCTTCGCAAGTGGTCAGCAAATTTGCAGACAAGCCAAGCTGACACCAGTCATTAGTGAAAAAATTACCTACAGAAGATGATATATACATGAAGTGTCCAATTTGGACTCCCTGCATCCTTATACCCAATTCTTTTGGTTTTTTTACCAAATATACCCAATCCTTTTGTTAGGGAGCCAATTAACACAGTTGATTAGAAGCATAAATCAATATGTAAAAAAAATTACTGGTTGATTGAAAATGACAGGCTAAAAAAGTGACATGTAATAGGCGATCAAAGCACATATAAAGGTAACCAAATCTTGCTTGCCTGAAGAAATTCTCGGTTTCTTCCCTGTTCCAATCTCTCAACAAACTGGCAAAGGTGATAGACTCCTCTGGTTGCAAAGTCCTAATATGGAGTAAATCGACACTGGGAACTAAAGCAACAAATGAAAAACAAACAGATGAAAAAGAAAATATTTGTAATACCTGACTTCCCTCTATTCGACCAAGCTTTGTCTCCTGATGCACAACACAGATAGGAATCAAAATATACTCTAACAGAATAATCTTATTTTCTTCTGATGTAAGTTAGATTTAGATCTAAAGAATGTACATTTAACATAATTACCAGAGTCTGGACAGCACGGTGAACAGATTCAACTTCAGTATGGAACATACTTAAATCCCCATGCAGTTGTGAGACCTACAGATGGATTAACAAGAGTAACACCCTGCAGACAGGCCACAGCTGTTTGAAGGATGATAAGGAACAGGTACAGAAATGTAATGCCTCACCTCACATTTGGTAGCAGCAGCAAGCTCCTTACACTCATCCAAATTACTGTCTACACGGTCCATTCTTGAAGATAACTGCCGCTTGGCAGCCTGCAAATCAGTGATCCATTAAGTCAAGCTAGAAGGGAGAATAATATTGAAAGGGTGAGCATGCTTCTCAAATTTTAGGTGATTGTCATGGTTCAAGAACCAAAGAACAATGATAGGAACAACAATAAGGATAATGCAAACAAATTCAGATTAGACGGACACAGGGCAAAAGATTATGGTGGTGATATAATTGACTAAATATCTTTTATTTATAGCCCAATGGCAAGAAAAGATCCATTAGCAGATTTCAAAATTATGTGGGCTAATGGCTTATTGCTGTAGTCCATTCTATTCTCATGCTAGAGTGCAGTTTAGTTAATTCAAAGAAGTTTTGAAAGCTCATTGTTCTAGAAATCTTGCCTCAATTTTGGGTGAAAATGAGGATTATAAAAGACAACTATAACTCTCAAGTAATAAGAGCAGATAATGAATTATATAACTAGAAAATTAATATTTAATAAGTTCGGTACAATCACAAATAGATATAAATCAATTAAAGAAAGCTTCTGACTTCAGGAGACTAAAAGCTAAACTTTTGTTTAAGGAAAAAAAGGCCTCGTGAATCCATCAAAATTGCCAAAATCACAAAAAAACATTAAGCAAGGGGTAAGGAAAAATTCAAAGTATTCAGAAGTACAATTAAATGGATTATCAATCACTTTGACAAATCACTGATGCAATTGTTGGCCATAATGCAGAAACACAACCCTTAAACAGGATATATTCATTAAACATGTTTATATAGTTGTTAGCTCTAGTGATCATTTGTTAACAGTAATACAACGATTCATCAGCTTAGATGTTTGCAACAGCATGATACTTGAATAGGCATGCTTAGGTGAATTTGAGTGCAAGTGTCAGAAACTCCAATTAAATTTGGCATGCGTCAGGGAACATGATGCTTTAAATTATAAAAAAAATGATGGCATGATCTGATGACTGTACTTCTGTGTATGCTGATTAAAGCTTAAAAACAAGAATAAGAATGTGATTCTTTTGTTGTCTCTCCTGAAACCATTAAAGGAGGTGGTATGCAGGGTTTGCAATACCATACCATACCGCTAGGTACGGGCGATATATATTGATCCAATAGAGGACCGGTATGGGTGATACAATGGTACACCTTAGTATTATACCATGTGTTAGTATGCTCGGTACAGCTCAGTACGTATCAAACCGACAACTGATCAGTACAGTGGTATGGTACAGTATTCAGAACCTTGGTGGTATGCATTAATTTTTTTTTTTAAAAATAGCATGAGTCCTAAAGATAGAAGGTAAAGTGCAAATTACAACTTCCAGAAGCAGCAGTACTGCAATCTGCTGTATCAGAATATTCCTTTACATTACTCATTGGAGAATAAACATACAACAGAAGATTGTCACGATAACTTGCATATTTCCTCAACTACACTACTATCATGTGAGGCAGAAAGAAAGCAAGATTAATAGTATGATTAGTCTGTTTAAGTGCAGAAATACAACATGCTTTGCCTATTAATCAATCAATAAGTAACAAAAACATGATACAACTAGCAGTAGCAATTCGAGCAATTTGGGTTGGTTTTGGGTCATGTTACTTTTGGGTTAACAGATTTGCTCAACCTGAACCAAACCAATCGGTAAATGCATCAGCAAAGCTCATCACTTTTAGCAGGCTGAAATTTTAACAGGCTCTAACTACTTTAGACCAAGGATTGACTTACTGGTCCGTATCGGTACCGGGCGGTACATACAGTGCATACTGTTCGGTATATTAAAATATAATATAATATTTTTATAATATAATATAATATTAATATATTAAAAAAAATTTAAAAAGGGAAAGGAGCGACGTCGCCTCGATCTTTCTCCACGCGCGGGAGAAAAAGAGCCCGCGGGCACAGGCGACGGGGGGGGGGGGGGGGGGGGCGGGGGCGGGGCGGGGCGGCGCCGTCGCCGCCCACAGGTCAGCGACGTCTCGTTGATCTTTCTCCACGCGAAGGAGAAAAATGCGCCCGCGGGCGGCGACGACAAGGTATTATTTCTTCTCCTCTTCTTTTTTTCTTCTTTTCCTCTTCTTTTTCTTCCCTTTTTCTTCCTCAATCGACCGTCGACGATCGATTTCTCCCTCAATCGACCGCCGACGGTCGATTTTTGGCGGTACCACACGATAACGGGTGATCCGCGTACCAGTAACCTGGCGAACCGATATGTACCGCCCATACCGGGTGATATAGGTTGAAATTGCAAAACCTTACTTTAGATTGTTGAAGACTTCAAGAGGCACTTCAAAGGAGAAGGTAGTAGAAATCAAGGTTTGCAATTTCGACCTGTACTGCCCGATACGGGCGGTACATACCGGTCCGTCAGGTTACCGGTACGCGGACCGCCCATTACCGGACGGTTCCACCAAAAATCGACTGTCATCAATCGATTTCGGCCGGTGGCGGCCGATTGAAGAAGAAATCGACCGTCGGCAGTCGATTGAGAGAGAAATCGACCGTTGGCGGTCGATTGAGGAAGAAAAAGGGAAGAAGAAGAGGAAAAGAAGAAAAAAAAGAAGCGGAGAATACCTCGCCCGCGCGCCGTCGCCGCCCGTGGGTCGCCGGAGCCCGCGGTCGCTTTTTCTCCCGCGTGAGGAGGCGGAGCATCTCCCCATGCAAGGAGAAAGATCGAGGCGACGTCACCCCTTTTCTTTCATTTTTTCTAATATTTTAATATTTTTAATATTATATTATTAAAATATTATATTATATTTTAATACCGGACAGTATATACTGTGTATACTGTCCTGTACAGGTTCCGTACTGGTACCGATAATATGTCGGTACACCGGTACGGACCGGTAAGTCAAACCTTGGTAGAAATGGCATTGACAACATCAGTGAAGCTACAACATCTTGCAGTGAGTTTCCTTGTCATATTGCTGTGAGTTTGATTTTAACTGATGTCAAAAATATTTTGTCAATAGCAATACCCAATTTTTCATCATCTTTTCCAAGATGACATTTATTTTTTTAGTTCCCTTGACCATGAAAATGACATTGTAGAAAATTGAAGAACACACTGGAAGATTACACCACTCTGATACCAGTTGACAGGATACCATTGTAATCTCCAATTCAAGAACTGATCTCCCAAGAATAAGATAAGAGAATTTATGACTAAAATATGATAAATCTATTGAAAATAATAGAATATCCATGACCAAGACATAGCCTCTATGATGTACGATATGTCATATAGAAATAAATAATGGGATAATTTTCCTCTTTAGACAATTTAAACTCCAAAAAAAACCTAACTAAAAACACATTTAAAAGTCTCTAAGCATGACTCTTACTACTACTAATAAGCAACACAGAACTTAAAGATGATAATACAACAAGGATTGATTCCACACTCAATCTTAAGTAGCAGGCAACAATATAGATGAAACTCTCTCCAAAAATTTAAAAAAAAATGTATAATCCTCTTGGAGGTTGGTGATTGATCCAGCCTCTTGTAGCTTCTCTGTAACATGAAGACCATGGCAATGATGTTAAGATTATCTCAATGGCCAAGGATTCAGATCTTGAGCTTGGAAAGAGGTCCAATAATGAAAGATCAAGTTCACCAAGTTTAAATTCATCCATTTTAGAAACCCAACTAAAGATGATGATTGTAAGACTCCTAACTAAGTTGTTTAGCCATACTTCCAGACCAACTAAAAATTAATCTGAGCTGGACCAATTTACCTCAGAAAAAAAGAAATTGCATCATATTGTTTTCCCATTAACTAGTACAAATCAGGTAGACCTATCAGCTTCGGATTGCAACCCAATCTCAATACAAGAGTCTTCAGGTTAGGTTTTGGTGACCGAGACAAGCACCAACTTGACTATCAAAATTACCATTTACGCCTAACTTATTTGGATATTTTAGCAGATTCATGCACTGTGAAGCTCAATTTTGACCTCAACTATGTCGGAAATAAAAGGCAATACGATTCAAATGCTGAGTCATATGATTTCAGAAAATGACATCCCAATTATAATGTTTTGTAATTTAGAGCAAGTTGGAATGAGAAAACAGTGTTTAATATTAAACATTCAGAATATAAATCAAGATAAACATAAACAATAAAAACATACTGCAATAGATGATGAAAGTAGCTCCAATTGCTTGCCTACTCGAGTGCAAGCATCAGATAAGCCACGCCGTGTCACAAACATCATGTCTGAAAGTTTCCATCCCTATGAAATGCAAAATACTAGCATTTAACTATACATGTTAATAATGCAAATTCAAATTTCATTCACAACATAGCAAATAAGCACCCTACTGACCAACACGATCACTATTAAACATGAATTTGGTAGAAAGTACAGCATGATGACCCTGATCAACATTTAACTAGCTCATTATACTGTCTCATCATGTTTCTTTTCAGACTCTTTAAGGCTAGCAATAATCTAAAATCTCAGGAAGCAATAATCTAGAATCTTCAAAATCATTCAAAAATTTTGTGCACAAATAACTAAAATTGATTGGAAATCAGTATCTAACAGCAACCAGATGATCTAACATATAAGAAGCAAAACTTTAGGTAGAGGTACTATTCCAAGTGCGATAGTGACATTGTGAATCTGCAATAGTTGCTCTAAAGTAGCACCTTTCAAATATGTTATATACAATTTGAGATTATCACTATTATCTTTTAGGCCTACTAGGATCCTCCTTCCCATTGTCCTTTGATTTTTATTTAGAATACAAACACAATGTCATTTGTTCATTCAAACTACACTTGTAATCACCCTCTTCTATGTATGATTTTATTTCTCAACTTTTACTACAATATATAGCTTATAAAATTCTCTACTTACCCTGTGCTCCTTGCATCAAGAAGCAATTTTTTTTTTCCTAAAATTTTATTCAAGAGATTATCTTAAAATATTGCTAATAGTCTCATCAATCAAAGAACCAATGAAGAAGCAATATTCTTCCTCCTTAAAATATCATTCAAAAGATTCTCTTCAGAATTGTTAATAAGCTCATCAATCAAAGAAACCATCTTTGCACATTCTACCATTTCAATTGTCAAGTCTACAACCATTTCAATTGTCAAGTCTACAACCATTTCAATTGTCAAGTCTACAAGAAATCACATGTAGCATTAGGATACATGCAAAAAATATAAATTCCTAGGGACATTCTTGAAGAAGGCAGCATCATGATTATTAATGATAAACGAACTCATTTAATGCTCATCTCTAGCTTAAGCTTCTATGTCCATTTGTAGTATACATGATAGAATACCTTCCACCATATAAATACATATCCAAGAGCTCCAACAACAATAATGGCTGTTACCCCCGTTTCTTCTGAAACCTGCAATCGAACTTCTAAAAGTTAACAGACAAATTACTTGAAATACCATGATCAAAAGAGAAGCTTAATATGCAGAAGAAAATCATGCAATAGCAAAGCATCTGACATAACAATCAACTATCAGCATTACATTCTGGTACTTGAAAAAAGGTCCTGAACATTATAAAACATTAGAAACTGATGAAACCCACTAAGATGTACCAATTTCAACAGAAAACAGGGAGGAGAAGAATTCCTGCCCCTAATTTTGTCTTAGGCAGCATTACCAGAAACTGGACCTGGTCATGCCAGTGAATCATTGCCTATACTGGCCCCAGAATGTTGATAGATAATTTGTAAGCATGGCCTTGGATCAATTCGCTAAAACTAACAGTCAAGGGACTACTCAATGACATTATATCAGTAGGTAAGGGCTGTGATGGGAATATTAGTAGATTTTTCATTTCAAATGAATTTTGTCAAAACTTCTAATTATGATTAGCTCTAGAAGATCATTCAATCACTACTCCCTTTTTCTTTGGGGTAAATGGTTGGATGGGTGTGATCATAGGGATGATGGGGTGGGATTGAGGATCCTTCATTCAAGTCACTTTTAATTGTTGGGTAAAAGACTACTGAAGATAGCATTGCAATTTCAAAACCACACCGTATGAAGTACATATTTGTTATTTTCTAATACTGAAGACCATTTATTGCAGTTTTTTTTTAGTATACCAACCTTGTTAGGGAAGAAAATACCGGACGGAGCAAGGACCAGAGGTTACTAGCATAAATGGGATGGTATACCAAAAAAAAAGGCAAAATACCAATGAGTATAGGCTAAATGGTTTGACATTCACTACTTTCGGATTATTTTGATCCAACAGACTGATTCACACCTGATTAAAGGGTCATAGATGAAAGTAATTGCAATCCTTGTTGACGATCATGCAGCAACATGTTATAATCATGACGCTTTAATGATTTAAGTCATTTGACAATAAAAACCTTGTTCCACCATAGAATTTCAATCAAACAGAATTTTGAAATACTTCTAATGGCCTTATTCACTTTAAGAATATAAGATTATTCCAAGCTAACTTGGTGCCTCTATGCCTCCAAATTTTCTCTAAAAAATTAAAATGGCATGTAAAATATGTAACACTAGAAATTTGAGCATTCTTCGATTCAGTGACCTTCATCTAGCAAACTTCAAGTTCCAGTAATAATGATGCCGCATTTGGCTACTTGTGCAAAATACTAGAGACAAAGTATGAAGAAAATGTCTGAATCAAGCACTGTTCACTCACAAAACCCATATGATGCAACAACATATTGAATTTTACATGGTGTCAGTCCAACTTTACTATTTTTAAAAGAATGATCGTCATGAAACCACGTATCCATGTTAGAATAAAACTGTCTACTGAATTGAGCATATCACACGGCAAGAATAATGAGTTCTATGAGGGGCAGGGAGAAATATCTCGAACCTGATCCATCACCAGTAACAATTGTAACTGATCTTGATGATGCCAAGAGTTGCAGCTCCTCTCGAAGTGTATTAACCTACAAAAATTAATACACCATCAAAATGGATGAATCCGCCTAAGAAAGACCGAAAACCAATGAGAGCGTCCATTAGCATTCAACAACATCCAACATCAAACTCTTCTGTGGAGCATTGTAAGGGTGACACGCAAACCTGAGCTAACAGAGAATCAGTTTGGGGCTTGCTAGTGGACCGAGGGTTCTCTTTATCCTGTTGCAGGTGCTTCGTAACAAACTGCATAATTAGCATTTCGATCATTACAAACGGACCAGCTGATGACTTCCCGTTAAAAGCTTAACATAAAGATAAATCATGGATGACAGTAGAAACATTGGTTTAACGGCATTAAGCAAGTAATATGAAGATTAAGAAACTTACCCTGAAAGCACCAGAAAAAAGGTGTGTCATATCAGATAGATTCCCATCCTTCGTAAGCATGGACCCAATTAAACCTGCAAGACAATTAGTTGATCCGACTGCAGAGCAAGAAGAACCGAAACTAACTTGATTCCATGAAACCCCTCGAGATAATCAACAGCACGCCGTGAAAATCCTCGACAAAAGAAAGAAGTCGAATGAAAGGAACCAAGATCACATTTGATCCTATCACCCAAACACAAATTCTTGCAACGCTGAAGTACTCGTAGAATCAAAACTAGAACCAATCCCGCGGAAATTATAGCAATTTTCCGTGTGTGTGTCCGTGTGTGTGTGTAAGCGTGGTACCCGCTCCGAGGACGATGGTGAGCTTCCCAAGCGCCATGGCCGATTAAAACCCTCACAAAACCACAGAGAACGACTCCGACATCGACTGCTTCCCTCGAGGGCTCGATTCCAAGTGGGGATAATAGGGTTTCCTGCTCGACCAATTGCGACACCCTTCGCCGCTCTCTCCGACGCCTCGGCTCGCGAGAGGCGTAGCCGTCCGCTGTCACAGAGCGCGATTACCAGATGAGGGCTTCACAAGCAAACCCCCCCACCTTCTCCATGACCACCACGAAAATGCCACGACGGCGTTGTCGTCTTAAATATTACTGCTCTCTATAATCGTTGTATGCGAGACATGAGATCATCCGTCCGATCTTTCCACCGAGCGAATCCTGGCCGGACATCAAGAAGGTCAGAGGATACGGTGTCACTTCTCCTTCCCACAAAACCATTCGTACTGGTTTCGACCAACCCGAAAACATACTCGTTCGGGATACGGACGCCAAAGTGGGACCCACCTAAAATAAGTCTCCGTTTCCTATGGGTGTACGGTTACTTGGGATTCTCTTTCGATTGGTTTTTTAACTTGTATTTAAAATTTATAATAAAGGATCATTTTTTTATGTTTGAAATTACTACAATCATTTGTTTTTCATATATTATGTTAGTTGTTTCTTTTCGTCTCTCATTTTCTTTTAATTATTTAGAATCATATAATTAACTATTGGAATAGGGTAGAAAAGTATGAAGTTTGAATCCTAACGTGGAATAAAATTTAAAATCTATTATTGTATTGATAGATCTATCGATCTACATATATTTCAGGGATACATATTAGGCTAAAATTTTGAAAAAATAAATAAAATCAGTAATTTTGAAGGTATATGTAATTTTATACGATACTAGCTTAATTAAGAATTAGAAAAAAATTATGGAGAATAAGGTTGGCCATCTTGTACCCTATCGATGTACCAAGTTCAGCCCCGGTACGATACAAGTGTATTGAGCGATACGCTCTCATTATATATATATATATATATATATATATATATAACAAATAAGAAAAAGGACGATATCGTCTCTTTCCTTCTCTCATGCGGGGAGAAGAAACTTCCCCGTGAAGCCTTAGCAAGAAGCGCATGCGCCTCGCGATAGCTGAAGCTTATTCTCCATATGAAGTCTCGTCGAGGCTTCTTCCCCCCGTGGGCGATGGATTAGGATCATCGAGCGAAAGCGGCATCGGATCTTTAAGTTCTCCCTTTTCTTCTCTCTCTTCTCCCTTGGTTGATACAGTCCGACAACGGGCGACGATGATCAAAATTAACTGTTATCGACCAATTTCGAGCGATAACATGACAAAAAATAACCTCAATTAGTGGTACCATTCGATAGTGGGCGGTTCACGTATCAGTACATACTACTTGGTACGAACGGTACACATCGATATTGTAGACCTTGGTAGAGGGATAGTAAGATTTGTGTCCTCTTGTGGGTTTTCGGGATTTTCTCAAGCAGAAGAGCATGCTCGGTGGAATTATAAGAGCAATGAACTATATCATTTCAGTTACTCTGCTCCCTCCATGAGACGACGATCAAGAAGCTAGCATGAGACCCATCCACTTAGAAAACGTGACAGAGTTGATGAAAAGTGTGCGAGTCAAGTTTTTCACGAATTTAAAAGATTAAGGAATCAGACCGGATTCATTAGAAATTGGTAGGTCTAAATATGACTTGATCATAGCAAACAATTAGTTATGTTTTATCAATCATTATCACATATACTGATGCACATTGCATGCACTAACAAAATGAATAGAATAGGGTCACTGTTGCTTCTCATCGGGTCAATCTTATCGTATCTATTAACTTCTTAGAACTTAAGGGGGTCTTTGTATTGCTATTGACTTTTGGTGAAGATGAGATTTGATCTATTGATATTTGTCGGATGAGATTTCAAGCTCTCAACCTGTGATATATGGATTTAGCATAAATAATATTATCGGACTAATATTTTATTTGACTTAAAAACTCTTTGAACATAAGATGATAATAAGATAGCAGAGGGCTTGGGGCTCTCGGTGATGCTCAATCAAAAAAATATTTTTAGAATGAGAAATATGAGTATATAATATAATGTATTCATTCATTTAGAGAATTACATCATACACCCTGAATGATGTTTTAAGTGTTGTAATATCATATATTCGTTTTAATAAATAATTTTGATCTCAAAAACATCAATCTCTTTTTATGATGTAATTCTCTAAATACTGATACATATACAAAAGCACAAAAAGAAGTAAATTAGGGTCTTATACAAACACAGGTAAATCAATGTACACAGATATCACATTCTTTTGTAGCCATTTTTTTCATTAGAAGTGGATCTCAAGATATCCATTTTAATCAACCTAATTCTCCAACAATCACCGGAAGTAATACTAACTTTTGTTTCAGCTTCAAATTTGAAAAAGAAAAGATAGCATTTGTACCCAAAACTCAGAAAGATCATATCTGAATTGGTTTGGGCCTCAATTTACAAGATCCACAAGTAGTAGACTCAAATTAGAAGATCAGGTAAAAGAATGAAATGACCAACAAACTCTTTCCGAATCTATCACAGTAGTTTGCGGGCCGAGTGATGAAAGAAGAGGAGCATGTCCAAGTTTTAAACCCTGGAAACCATGGAGTTTTTGGACATAAAAACGAGAACATTTATATCATCAGTATCATAGTAGTAGAGCACCAAAATCCCCGCACGAACATCTGCCATCCCTGAACCTGTGTAGCCGCTTACTATCCCTTAAGATGATCTCTCTTTTGGTTAGAATTGAGAAGAACTTCACAGAATTATGGCAGTCCCTGCACATTGTGATATTTTTGACAACCCTTATGGTTGTACCCTCTGTCATATTTATCAGCCCAAAGGCAATAGCCAATCTTTCGCTATGGTGTGTAGCAGCAGCCGAACCAACTGAGTTTTCTTCATCTTCTTTGTCAGACAACTCGACACTTTTGTAAGGTACATGTCCCAGAGATGTTGCTTTCTGGAGCAAGCTCTCCAACAATGCATACATCTCGGAACTCTGTCGGTGGGATCTATCATTAGCTCTGAAGAAATAGACTTTGTCTTTGATGCTAATCCAGCTCCTGTCTCTGATGCTACCAATGTTCTCATCTTTCATCAGCTTTCTCACTCTTGAAACATCCTGCCATCTCTCTGCTGATATATACATATTCAGCAACAGCATGTACGTCTCGATCCCTTTAGGTTTGAGTTCTAGCAGCCTCTCAGCAGCATAGAATCCTAGATCCACGTTACCATGGCTTCGACAGCCAGCAATCAGGATCGACCATATAATCTCATTTGGCTCAAAATCCATTTTCTTCACAAAAGCAAAAGCATCCTCCAATCGTCCCTGCCTCACAAACATATCAACCATACATGCATAATGGTCCATGACAGGCTTGATACCATATTCATTCTTCATCATGTTGAAATAGTACTCAGCCTCATCAACCATGCCTGCATGACTACAGGCAGACAACACACCAACAAATGTGATTTGGTTAGGCCTTACACCAACCAACCTCATGTCCTCGAAAAGCTGTATTGCTTCCTTAGAACGGCCATGCTGGGAGTAGCCAGTAAGCATACAAGTCCAAGATATCAAGGTCCTTGTTGACATCTCCGCAAATGCTTTGGTCGCATCGTCGATGCAACCACATTTGTTGTACATATTCACTAGCGCGCTGCTGACGACTACATCTGACAAATACCCGCTTTTGATGGTCTGAGCATGAATTTGTTCCCCTTGTTCTATGGCCAGAAGACCACTGCAAACGGTAAGAATACTTGAAAAGCTGTACAGATCAGGTTTCTTTCCTGATCGATTAAGCTTCTGAAACACTTTAAGTGCTTCAAAGCCACTACGATGGGCTGTCATATCATCCTTTGCCAAATTCATCATTTGAGAATGTCCTGCAATCATCGCATTCCATGTAATCAGGCTAACTGTATCCATCTCATTGAACAATCTCCTTGCCTCATCAATCTCCTCGCATTTCAAATACAAATACATGATTGAATTCTTTACAGGAAGCTGTGATTCGCATCCAAACTTGATGCAGAAAGAGTGGATTTGCTTTCCAAGACTGAGATCCTGTACCATGCAGCACAAGCTGAGAGCACTGGTCAATGTGTACTCATTCGGCACAACATCTTCCAAAAGCATATCAGCAAACAACGAGAGGCCCAATTCGGTATCACCATTATCACCGGAAGCAGATATGATGGTCGTCCAAGATATCACATTCTTGTTGGGGATTCTCCGAAATGCTTTCACCGAAGAATCCAAGCTGCGGCATTTAGAGTACAAGCTGCAAAGCGAGTTGCCCATGCTTGTTTCGGACTCGATCCCATACTTGACCATATATCCATGAACTTGCCTGCCGAGCTCAATCGAGTACAGAGCACAGCATGCGCTCAGAACAGCTCCTAGCGTATAGTTCGTAGGATAACACCCTGATTCCAGCAACCGAACAAATACCAGAATCGCGTTCGCAGGCTCTGAATTGCGAATGTAACCAGTGATCAACGCGGTCCAAGTGACAACATTCCTCCGAGGTAATGTATCAAAAAGCTTACGGGCATGATCGGGGGCACCACATTTCATATACACATCGACTAGAGATGTCGATACGAAGGTCTCTTCATGAGTGCCAGTCTTTATAATATGGGCATGGATAACTTGTGCATCAGGGAGTGACCCAGTTTCGATGCATTGTTGCAGAAGAGGAACATAGAAGGCCGACTCGACGCCGGTTCCCTCTCTTAGCAGGGCGAGAGCTTCTCGCGCGTCAAGGGGCTGCAACGACGCCTCCCAGCTACCCTCCGCCGTCGGGGGACTTCTCTGGTAGGACAGCCTCTGCATCAAAATGCCACCTTTACACTTGAATTATGGGTTGCCACAAGCACATGACGACGAGGATGATGATGATTACCTTTTCGAGGGGAACAGATGCGGGAGAGAGCTTTCGGACGTCGGCGTCGAGCTTGTGGGGGGTGCCACTGATGGCAAGAGACGGCAGAGACGCCATTGAAGAGAGGAGGAAGTGGAGGCGGATGGCATAGTGTTAGAGTGCCATTTTGGAGAAAGTGGTCTTGGTGGGCTTGCTCGCTCACATCTCTCCCATGTTATGTGGTGTGGAAGGGGGGATAAGGAATGCGAGCTTGTGGTGGTGGTGAGGTGAAGACAACAGTAACCTCCTGTTTAGTATTCTTACATGCACAGTGATTGATGGAGAAGGTTTGACGCTCTCAATCCCAAGAGATCATATCTTGATAAGTTGTCAAAGATCTCTATGGACGAGATTGATTGACATCTTTGATAATAATAAATAATTTAATAAATATAAAATTAGATATCACAACCTTTGCAAATAGAAAGACTAAAAAAGAATGTTCATATGTACTTATATATATATATATATATATATATATATATATATTTTTTCCATTGAGTTTCATGATTTATTTTTATTTTAATATATATATATATTATGACATATATTTACTTTAATATTTTTATTATGTCATCTAAGTGTTTTAATGTGGGATTAAACCTCATCCATATAGCCCTATCATTTGTCATTATATCACTCGATAAAATAAATATCTTATAACTTTGTTGAGTATGACCACGCTTAATATATAAGCTCAAGTTAATAATAATAACAACCCATTAGACACTTATAAATAAAATTTATTTTTGATATGGACTAGATTGGAATATTACGTTTTATTTGTTATATAACTATTCTACTATCTAAAAGGATAATTTAATATTGTATTATTGATTTATCAAAATAATTTGCCACTCCTTGTTTCATTAATATCACTTTATTCATTTCCACATCTTTTATAGTAATCTCAATTAACCACAATATATACAGATTTCTCATGAATGATTTTATTTCATTTTATCAAAATTATATTTAATTGTTCATGTATAAAAATATTTTTTATATTTCCTAATAACTCTTTAGCCACATGAATTTTTTTTGTGGTAAATTAAATGACAAGATAAACTTGTTTTTTGTTAAAAGATTTAGGGCATTTATTTATTTTTTGTTGGCCCTAAATTTTGAAGGGAAATAAAAAACAAAAGCAAAAACGTTTTTGGTATAATCTTAAGTGAAACAAGAAAGCAAAACCAGAAATTAAACATGGTTTTCTTGATTAAAAAAAGGCTAACAAAAAAACCGATTAGGTCAAACCGAGAGAATTGGTTTAGTCGACCCAAATCAAATTGATGAATTGGTTCGACGAACCGATTCATTAACTTAACAACACTTTCCGGTTCGTGAATTATTATTATTATTATATTTATTATTGACTATAGATGAGCTTTAAGCAGAAACAAAGAAAGAAAGCATCAGTTTTAGAGTTTTTGAGTATGAAGAAGCTAAATGGTCTTAAACAGGCGGCGCTCTGCTGTGAAGAGCCACCGACTCCGTCTTCTCCCTGTCCTCGTTCTCTCCAGACATTTCCTCGAGCGACTTCCCCTTTGATTCTGGCACCAAGAAGGTGAAGACGAGGCCCAGAAGATTGCAGGCCGCCAGCACGAAGAGCGCGTTCCGCACGCCGATGCCGGCCGGGTAGCCCTTGTCCCTCTTCGCCGGGTCCCTGCTCTGCGCCGCGTACAGAAACCCGAACGCGCCCACCACGGCCCCGGCCTTGCCCGCGGCTGCAGAGATGCCGTGACACGTGGAACGCAGCCTCGCGGGGAAGATCTCCGCCGGCACGATGAAGGTGGTGCTGTTGGGCCCGAAGTTGGCGAAGAAGAAGGTGAAGGCGTACATGACGACGAAGCCGATGTGGTTGCCCTTGGTGGTCCAGTGGTGGTAGGGGACGGCCAGGCCGAGCATGAAGACGGTCATGAAGAAGAATCCCATGATCTGGATGGCGAACCGGCCGATGATGTCGATGAAGGCCACGGTGAACCAGTAGCCCGGCACGGTGCCGCAGAGCGCGATGAGCGTCTGCGCCCGGGCGATCCGGAACACCTCCTCGATGGCATTCATGGTGGCCGCCTTGGGAATCCAGTTGATGGCGCTGAAGATGTCCTTCTGGAACAGGTTCTGGCTGTAGAAGGCGATGTCGAGCAGGAACCAGGTGGTGGCGGTGCCGACGAGGTGGAGGCCGTGGCGGCGGGCGAACTCTCTGGAGAAGAGGCCGAAGCTGTTGGCCTCCTTCGTGGCCGCTTCGTCCTGCTCCACCACGATCTCCACCTGGAGGACCTTCGACATGTCGGCGGCCGCCTGCTTCGCGTTCTTCGCCACCAAGGCGGTGTACCGTGCGGTCTCGGGCATCTTCATCCGCCAGTAGTACGTAAGGGCCGCCGGGAGGGCGCCAAGCATGAGGATTATGCGCCAAATGTAGTCGGCCTCCGGCACGGTGGAGCCGGCACGGTCGACGGCATAGGCCGGCGCGTCGAAGCGGCTCCTGAAAGCGGCAGAAACGACGATCGCGACGATGCCGCCGGTGAGGATGCCGAAGCCCTGCATGGCGAAGACGGCGGCGATGAAGGCGCCGCGAGTCTTTTTGTTGGCGTACTCCGACATGATGGTGGCGGAGAGCGGGTAGTCGCCACCGATGCCGAATCCGAGCCAGAAGCGGAAGAAGCAGAGGGTGGCCATGACGCCCTTGGCGGTGTGGCCAAAGGAGAGCCCGGAGGCGACGGAGCAGATGACCATCATCATGAGGGTCATGCCGTAGACTTTCTTCCGGCCGAGCTTATCCCCGAGCCACCCGAAGAAGAGCTGGCCGGAGAGGGTGCCGCAGAAGGCGACGCCGTTCACGGCCGCGGACACGTTGGGCGGAAGCGTGCCGGGGGAGCCCGAGCTGCGGTCGAAGTAGTAGATGCGGCCAAGGAGCTTGGTGACGAGGGAGATGCAGAAGAGGTCGTATGCGTCGGTGAAGAAACCCATGCCGGCGATGACGATGGCCGTGAAATGGTACCACTGCGTTTTGGCGACGTCGAGAGCGTTGAGCACGTGGAGCTGCTCCCCGGCCATTGTTGCCGGACTTCCCCTACGCCTCCTGCACTTCCTTCTCAGCCGAACACTCTTTCGAGGATGGCAGACCTTGTACTCCTTGTCCTCACAGATCTTGCACCCCTTGATGACTCCAATGGGAGGAGATCCCAATTTATGGAAGAGATGACCGACTCCTAACTCAACTCGAAAACCTACTCCTACCCTAAATCGAGTTCTTTCTTGGAAAAAAGAGGACCGAAAACCTCCATATATAACCGAAAGAAGCAAATAAACAGATTTCCTCTAATTTTGAAGGACAATTATTTGAAGATATTTGTTTTTATTTAAAAAAATTTATTGTAATTTATAAAAAACTATTTTTTTAATATAATTTTGAAGAAAAAGATAATTTAAAAAGCAAAAGCAAAATTTTTTTTTATTTATAAACATATTTTGTGATAAATCTTAAAAAAATTAATAAGCAATTGGAGATGCGGGGTATCGATCCCCGTACCTCTCGCATGCTAAGCGAGCGCTCTACCATCTGAGCTACATCCCCGTGTTATTTGCTGCTTCTCAATTAGACTTACTCTTGGCGTCAAGTCCGTGATCCGACGGTCCGCCAGCCAATCGTCAGCGTCATTCAGCCCGCGACCCACGTTTCCGCAACCGAGGCCGCACGTGTGGGTTCTAGCCGACGTCATCTCTCACGTGTGTAGTCGAAACAAGGAGGTTAATGCATCGCCCCTTTTGCCGACCCCATGCTCCAAGCCCTAGAAAAAGGAACGGAGAGAGACGCGGCCGCAAGCAACGTGCAATTCCTTCCTCGCCCGCCCTACCCTCTCCTTCGTCGTCGCATCTGTCATCCCTGTCGGCGGCATTAGGATCCGTTCCTAGGGTTTCACCGGACCTCCCTCGAGCTTACCCCTCGCGAAATGGCCGCCCAGCCGTCGGTCGCCGGCCGATCCCCGTTGTCGGCTCAAGTGGTAGCTGATTCGTCTCCGTTTTGGCTTGCCTCTCTTTCTTGTCTCGATGCTGTCTGTGACTTGAAGGCTGGTGGTGCAGGTGGGGAACGCGTTTGTTCAGCAGTACTACCATATCCTTCATCAGTCCCCCGAGCTGGTCTACCGATTCTACCAGGAGAGCAGCAAGGTCGGCCGGCCGGATGCCCATGGCGCCATGGGCTTGATCACCACCACCGAGGTGAGTGTACAAGAGGCTTGAATTTTCAGTTGGGTTGCACGCTTCTTTTCAAAGGATGGAATCTTGCAGCTGATAGTTCTCATTTTTAATGACATGAACCGATTGTTGTACGGGATGCAGGCGATCAATGAGAAGATACTGTCTATCGGCTTTGTTAGAGTGGAGACGAAATCGGTGGATGCCCAAGAATCTCTTGGCGGTGGGGTGATTGTTCTTGTGACTGGGTTCCTCACCGGAGAGGACACTGTTAAGAGAGACTTCACCCAGTCTTTCTTTCTTGCTCCCCAGGACAAGGGTTACTATGTCTTGAATGACATATTTAGGTTCGTGGAAGAGGCAGACAACCATCCAGAGCACCAAGGCTTGGTGAATGGTACTAGTTCACCTTATGTACCGGAGCATGGTTTGTCTTGCAAAGACCCTTCAGCTCTCATGTCTACTGCTTTATTTGGAAATATCAAGGCTTATTGTTTTTGACTTGCAGGTTCCCCAACACAAAAGGAGCAGCACGCCCTAGAGCAAACGGCCTCATCAGCAGTAGAAGATGAGGGTGTGACCAAGGTGGAGGTCGATAATCCTTCAGACAATGGGGAGGTCGTAGAAGAGGAAGAACCCATGGGGGAGGTGATTAACGAAGCTACAAACACTTGTAAAACAGTAGTGGTTGAATCACATGCTGTGACGGCCCAAGAAGAGTTGCCAAAGAAATCATATGCTTCAATTGTAAGTGTCTCATTTGAACATACATCATAATGCCAATTCAGTCATGCATATGCTACATGTGACAACTTAAATGTGTAGTTGTTATTAGTCTCAGTGCATTTCCACTTGTTGATAAAGTTAAACAAATAGAGTTGATATGAGTGTATTTGTTTGTTTTTCCAACTCTGTTTTAGCAAGCAACATATGGATGCCAATTGGTAATTCATGCAACACTCCTTATAGCATGAAACCTATCGTCAAATTTGTCTTAAGGCTAATTATGCCAATTGGTGATCAGATCTGTCTTAAGACTAATTAGTAAACTATCTTTTCTATATTAAAGCCTGAGCATTGTAGATAGATAATAGTGTCATAAACTCAATGCTTTTAGTTTAAATGATCATGATGTGAAAGTTGCCATTAATTGTATACGTAAACTCATGGGTGATTTTTCGGGCAGGTTAGTGGTATGACCGTTATTCCCTTATCTTCCTCTCTATGTGAACAGATGATGCAACACCAATTATGTAATATCATGAGTTGAAATTTGACCATCTTGACCTATGCAGCATATCTACATTTGAGGACTTGAAGCAAAGTTTGCAACACAATCTGTTATAAGAAGTTTTTATTTGGAAATACAACGCAAGTTTATTGAGGATACTTTGAATTTTCTAACTAACAATTTAACCAACCTCTAAATAGATAATAGGTTCTTGTGCTATTAGCTGAACCCTGTTAGAATAATCTAGTTGTGAGAATATCTTGTTGGATCATGGATGCAGGTGAAAATCTTAAAAGGTAGTTCTTCTGCATTTGTTCCAGCACGTGTTCCTTCTAGGCCAACATCGATTAAACCAGAGGCACAGGCACTCCCTACTCCAGCAGCTGATATGCCTGCATCCAGTTTTAATGCTGCAGAAAGCAGCAATATGCAAGAGGCAGAGGGTAATAATGCTTCTGTATCAAGCTAAAAGTTCAATTTCTCAACTGTATGATAACAATCAGTTTTGATTTATATCCCTTATATGCTTCTTTACAGCTGATGGTTATTCCATATATGTGAAAAATTTACCTTTGGATGCAACACCTGCTCAACTTGAAGAGGGGTTCAAGAAGTTTGGTGCCATCAAGTCCGGTGGCATACAAGTTAGAAGTCATAAGGTTCTCTTTTATTTCCTGTTCTTTGATATGATTTCAATTCACCTTCCACTTCTACTTTGAAGTATTCTTAAAAACTAATTTTGAATCATCTGCAGCTGCAAGGTATCTGTTTTGGTTTTGTGGAGTTTGAGGCTGCTAGTGCTGTTCAAAGTGCAATAGAGGTATAACTATATATGTCTTGTTTGTTCACTGCATGCTGCCTAAAAAATGACTAACATTGTTCTCGAGTAAAATTTAGACTGTATCCATGAAGGATAAATCCAGTTCCAATCCAAGAAGGGCTAAGTGTTCAGAATCTGGCTAGAGGGTACTAGATACAAACCTGTATGTGCACTGAATGATTATCACATACTAAGATGGATATGAGGTTCTAAACTTGATCTTTGGTTTACAGTCAGTTGTCATGTAGGTTGTACATCAAGTCAAACAATTACCCATGTATTTTTTGGATCATGCTTATCAAATATACCAAGTGACAATCATGTTTGTTTATTTATTTCTACAAAATGGCATGTATTAATATTAACTTACTGGAATTTTCAGTTTCCATGTATGGATTTGCTTGCATCCCTAGCCTGATAACTTCATGGGATCCATGCTAGAGGCCCGGAAGCATTATATTGTATTTAGGTTGGTGGTCAGGCTGTTAGTGTCCACTGAAAGCTTTAGATTTGAGTGGCAATCTCAGCAGAGTATAGGTTTCTGGTCCCTCGTTATAGTTCCCAATTTCCTTTATGGTTCTGTTTCTTTGATGAAAGTTAATGGTACAATTTATGTTGATAACTGATTTTGGTCAACTCATGTGATTGATTCTCTATGTAGTTCTTTATCTTTTTGCCAGCACTGGTTGTCATTATGACTATGTTGTGCAATTTGTTGGAGGCTCAAATCTGCATTCTAGTTTCTATGCTTCTTGTACCTTGTGATCTAATTTAGTTCTGTGTGGTTATTTTGCTCATTTTAGCACCTTTGGCTTTCTTGCTTGCTCATTGATTTTTTTTTTTTTCGTTTTGTATCTATACTTTGTAACTTCTCCTAGGGGCCTTTTAGCATGGCTTGCATTGCAACTTCCTGAGAAACTGATGTGACTTAGTTTCATCAAGTTGAAGCCTAGAAATTTTTTTTACTATTTTTAGTGATTTTCGTATGAATTTTAGCTTATTTTTGTAATTGGCCTAGCTTTTATATATCTGAATGATTTTTAGTGATCGGTCTATTCTAAAATGATATGTATTGATTTAAGTTTTAGCTTATTAGTAAGCTGGTTAATTAGCTTAAGATGTGCTTTATCTTCAGGTTCCTATTCAACAACCTTTTTATATCATGATGCTGTTGTTATATAATAGCTAACATCTGGCTGTTTAGCCTTTTTATTTTCTTGATTCTCATTGCATTGTATACCTGTGTCCCAAAACAGTATAGTTTGCAAGCAGCTATGAACAAATGGAGTGTAGGAATCGTGGTATATTAGGTAGATTTTCTTAGTGATTATGCCCAAAAGAATTATTTTGACCATTTCAAACAACATAACTGCTACGACAAGGATTTCTGTAAAACATGGGCAAGTTTTGTCCTTGCAACTATCATTTACCATGTTTGGGAATTAACAAAAAGGATTACGATGGTGCAATTTTGTGTAGATTGTTGTAAATTGGTTGCTGGGATTGCCTGGAAGATGTCTGCTTAAAATGCCATATTCTGCCTTTTGAAAAGCTCTTTTTGAGTGTTTCTGCTGCATCATAATACCTATGTTTCAGGGTAATACTGAGCTTCCATGTTTATGAAATACTATCTATTAAGATTTTAGTTTATGTTTGATGTAGCTTGCGCAAGTGCCTAAAGGAATCTTATGGTCAACACTGTTAGTTTAGACTTGCAACTGAGTATGCATCATGAAAAGTATCATAAATTGCTACTGTAATCCTGGAAGGGTATAATGTTGTCATTATGGCTATCAAAATTAGTTTGAAATGGTTGTCCTTACAGATAAATTTAATTCTTATTTGTAAAGTTTAGCATATAGTCTCTGTATAACTAGTTTATCTAGGTATAGAACCATGACAATGACCGATCGTTAATCAGAATCAGTTGTTAGAAAGGGGAGAATCTTTTATACAGTGGTGAAGCCTCCAGTGAAGTGGTGTCTTAGTCTATGTATTTATCAATTCCCGGGATAAAAGAATATGTGAAAGGGATAGAAGCTGGTCAGAATAAAAAATTTATGAGATCAGACTACTTGTATAATTATTCAAGATTGAGAAAGAAATGTTTGTATTGATTATTTTCTTCAAATTGCAGGCCGCACCCGTAATAATTGGTGGTCGCCAAGCTTATGTTGAGGAAAAGAGGGCTACGGGTTCACGAGGCAAGTTTTTGACTCTACTCTAGGCCTGTGCATGGATAGCTTATTCTTACTCTCTCCATTCATTCTTGATTTAGTTAGTTTTATTTTCAATTGTGATATAAGCGGAAGTGGAGTTTTCCAGTAATTCTTGTTTTCACCATCAGCACAGTAAGCAAATCATTGTAAATTTAGTTATTTTGCTTTATCTTGCACTTCAAACTGCAACACTGGTCACTGATGGTGAATGAATGGCCTCAATCCTTTAATTTTCAATTTGTTAATGGCTATTTTATTCCAATATTTGATTTATGCAGTGAGCAACAGAGGAAGATTTGCACCTGATAGAGGGGGTGGGTTGCACAACGATGGGAGAGGGCGTGGTTACTATGGTGGTGGGAGGGGTTATGGTAGAGGGGATTACAATGCTCGACCTGAATTTGGAAGTAGAGGTGGTGGGAGGGTAAGCTCTTCAAATCGCAGAAGTGATATTGGGTACCAGAGGGTTTGAGCTCATGGACCTGAGTAGTGATTCAGCACTATTTCATCTGCCATTACGGGTTGCACAAAATGGTGGTATTGTGGTTTCAAGTGAGCAAGAATTTAAGAGCATTTTATAGGGTGGGAAGTCTTTGTTTGTTTTTTCATACTATTTTTGCTAAGGTGATTGTAGAGTATGATGCCATGAGAATGTTATTTGAGCACTACTAGTTGCTATATTTCCTCCTTTCCATAATGCCTTAATCTAGTTTTTTATTCTCTTTGTAATTTAAATGTAGTAGGATTACTGTTCTCTACCCTTTTTTTACTAATGTATCTTTACCCTCTTTTTACTAATGGATTTTTGGATCTCAGCATGTGACTTAATTCAATTGAAAATTATTTTTAAATTATTGATTTTGTCGAAGGTAATAGTACATTCGTTTTGTTTAGTTGATGTGGTCAGAAGTATTATTACAAAGTTTTCTTTCTAGTGGTATTGTGGAGAGCTTAAAATCGTCTTTTACTTAATATTATCTCATAAATTTATTTTAGCCCTTGTGATTTTTGTCGTGGATCGTTTAATTTTTTATGATTTATTTATATTTAAAATAATTTATATATTTTAAAACATGTGATATATAAGATTTTTTCGTCAAGTTTGAATTAACATATGTTAAAGTTTATTTACGTGGTATATTGATTCATAATAAAATATTATTATAATAACACGTATAATTTAAGTTTTAAGAAAATGTATTTTAGTTTTTATAGTTTTGGTCATTGATCATTTAATCTTGTGTAATTTTTTTTATATTTAAAATAATTTTTATATTTTTAAAAAAATATAGTATATAAATTTTTCTTGTCAAATCAGGTTAATAGACGTTAGATTATGCTTATGTAATATATTGATTTATAATAAATAATTAATATTATAATATATATTAAAATTAAAAAAATTAAAATCATTATCGATGGTGGAGGGATGTATCATCGTGGAAGTGATCATCAATAGCAACATCGAGCCGTTGTTGTTTAGCAGGGTGTCATACGCATGTAGTATCTCTCATGTTGGCGATAAACTCAAGAGTTTTTGGTCCTGTCTCAGGTGGATGTGTTGACCAGTTCGACGTTAGCCACTCAATGGTCTTCCGATTCCTCTTCCTTTTTGTACGTTTTTATTCTTATCGCCTCCCACATCGTCCTCTCTTAGGCTCCATCCATCGTGCCTATAACGTGGTGGTTTACTCTCCATCATCTCCGCCTTTAACCTCTCCTATCTATGCTTCTTCGTCTTTGTCTGTCTATACATGTCATTATATTAATGATTTATTATTATTTAGTATTTACGTAAGTAAATTATAATATTTATCAATTCATACTTGATAAGCGAGGTATATATATTATATTTTTAAAGATATAAATATTATTTTAGACATAAATAAAATCATAAGAGCTTAAATGATCCATGTCTAAAATCACAAAGTCTAAGTAATTTTTTTTAAACTTAAATTATACGTGTCATTGTATTAATAATTTATTATGAGTTAATATACGAATTCTAATGTTCGTAGAGAAATTTATATACTATGTTGTTGAAAATGTAATAGTTTTTAAATATCAGTAAATTATAATAACTTACATGGTTAATGATCAAAATCATATGATTAAAATAAATCTTAATCTTTCAGCATTATATATTTGTACACACACTTGGTTTTGTTTTCAAGAAATTTCTACTTTAATATATAAGAAGCTTTTGCCCTCAACAGATGGGGGTGGGTGAAGCTTCTTGTCGCTGGTAGTATAAACTTGTGTGGTGTTTGTTAAAAAAAATCGTCTTCTTGTTGTTTTCTTCTCACATTGATGTTGGTGTATGCCTTGGTTTTTTTTCTCTTTTTTTTACATATATATATATATATATATATATATATATATATATATATATATATGATTAGTTAACTTTAGTTTACCACATTAAATTAGCCCGAAACCTGAGCATACTAGTGTGTGAGAGCTTCTTTTACATGGATTTCCATCATTTTGTGGAGAAGAGGATCTAATATCTTTCTATGTTTGACTGCATCAATCTTATTTCTATGTTTTCCTCACTGAATACAGAAATTTGAATACAAGATGATAGGACCAATGAAAGCCTAATTAGATGGTATATGAATCTTCATCAATTGTTAGGACATTAGTCATCCAATGCTATCAGCATTGCTGAAAATTTGACATTTTTTTGCCGGTAAGCTGACAAATGTGCTTCACCAATTTACATATGTTTTCTGTGTACAAACTTTTTGACAAGGCTCAGCTTATGTTCATGCATTTCATTTACCTTGTGCTACCGAAGATAACATGTAAAATAATAATGGTTTGAATTCTCTCTGCATACGTACGTGTTGGAGAAGCTGAGATGTTTTTGTCAGACCTCTACTGTAGCTTTCAAAGAGAGTCATAATGGTTGGTTGAACTTTCTCTCTCTATTAGGATATTAGTTTAGTTAAGTTACATACATTCATTCATTGTTAAATAGAATCAAGTCATATTAATTTATTTAGTTAAAATTAATTATGATATATTCATTGATGATTAAATCGAATCAAGTCATATTAATTTATTTAGTTAAAATTAATTATGAATCGAGTGAATCAAATCGAGTCAGTTATGAGTTGGTTGGAGTTAATTTTTATTTTAAGATGAAATAAGTTATTATTTTCGGTTACGAGTTTATAAATTAGTTAAGAGTCGAAGTTTAACGGGATCTTAGCAGAGTCGATTGTAACTTTTTATGAAAATCAAACAACGAAGAATTATTTTGACCAATAGGTAGAAACTCTACGAGACAAATCCACTCGAAGTGATTTAGAAGGCTCGATCGATTATCTCCATTTTCACCTTATTCGTTTCCGATAGAACCCTAAGTTTATATCAATCTCTCTCTCTCTCTCCCTCTCTATATATTTGTATATAATTCAGATTTGAGAACTGAGAGGGAAAACCCCTCACCGATGTTGTCCTACTTCTTCACATTTGTGATCATCTATGAATAATCTGACCATTAAGAGAGTGGCAAGTGTCTCTCTGCTCTCAGCTCACACAGGGGAGGGGGTATTATAAAAAAAAAATGGGTCTCTCTCTCTCTCTCTCTCTCTCTCTCTCTCTATATATATATATATATATATATATATATATATATATATATATATATATATATATATATATATATATGAATGATTGAAGGCCATGTTATCCAACCCAATGCAAGGGAGCATTTCATATGGATTTATATGAGACACACACGCACCAAAAGAGGAGCATCATTGAAGGCTTTGTTTGATTGGAAGAGGGCAATTAAAATAAGGTTGTGTCAGACATTAATATTTGCAGTGTTGTACATTGAAGAAACAAAGGGCAATTAGGAGGAGGATGGAAGGGATGTTGGGGGGAATGATCTATCTAGCAGTTCTTCTTATGAGGAGTATTATTATTATTATTATTATTATTATTTTTTGTCCATGCAGAGTAGAGTAGTGGTGGTGGTGGTTAGATCTTCTCCAGATTCTGTCTCCCACTTATTTATCTCATCCCTCTCTGTTCTTGTCTGCATTGAAACACACCAGACAACAAGTATATTGTACCATTCATTCATTATCTAATCCTTCTCAATCCAAACCTCTCTCAGCCTGTTGTGTCCTAAAATAAACCACAGCAAGCTTGGTGTAGGTTAATCTCCTTCCAACAGATTGATTGATGCTCATTGTCTTCTTCACCATCACCATGTATGTAATCATGTTTCCCAAAGCAATTGGTAAGATGACAATACCAACTCTTGGTATGTGTGAAAGAAGAGCTTGAACAGTTGGATCATTAGTCCCATTTAGAGGCATCAGAGCCTCACAAGCCTTTGCAAATGTGTATGAGTTCTTGTTGGTTGACAATGGTATCATAGCCTTTTTGCTATACTTTTTTCTTTCATTTCAGTCCAAGAGAGACCACTAAGCCTTCTCTTCTCTTCTCCTCCTTTGTACCCATGTCAATTTGTCTCCTTTTACTTGTTTGATTTGTGCTTTATGACAACACTCCCTCTCTCTCTCTCTCTCTCATCTCAGTTAAGAGAATATATACATAAATCCCACAGATTGATTCTCCAATCAGTATAAATTCTGTCACTTTAATTCTGCCACAGCTTTGCTTGGACACAAACTTCATAATTTTCAGTGGCACCCTCTGATTCAGATTTGGGAACTGAGGAGAAACCCCACCAGTAGTCCTACTTCCTTGTTATTGTATTAGTCTATGGATGGTCCAGCCATTAAAGGGAGTGGCTACTGTCCTCTCTCATGTCTTCTTTTAGCTCTGTAGTCCCTCTCCATCCACCACCTAGAGATATTAAAGCTGCAGGGTCCATAAATTTCAATGATTGAAGAATTCCATGTTATCCAACCCAATGAAGGGGATCATTCATATGGAATTATTTTGAGACATACATGCACCTTAAATTTTGAAGCTTTGATTGGAAGGGAGTTATCAAGTCCTACAGACATTAAATTTGGTGAACAAAGAGTGAGGAGGAAGATGAAGGTGATGTTCTTCCATGGATTGTGGTTGTCAGACCTTGATCAGACTCCACCACCATTTATTTATTTGAGCCTTCTGTTGTCATCTACAAGGAAATGGTGGATACACAATACAACAAGTATGTGTGCTGTAGCTGATCCTCCTTCAAACCATCTAAGATGAGTGTTGTGAATTTGATCACAAGAATTTTTGAACTGATAAATCTATCAGTGCAGAAACTTCAAATCTTCCACTAGCCTTACAATGTGTATGATTGATTTGTTGAGAATGCCATTTTACCTAATTCACAGATTGGTTGACACTATTGGCAGAACTAACCAACCACATTTTTTTCTGAAACCCACCTTACTGCACCATCAAGGAAAAGAACATTGATTGCAATGAAGAGAGACTTAGGGCAAAGCAGTGTAGAGAGAAATAAGAAAACCTTACTAGAAAGGATAAATAATTCTAACAAAGATATTGTTTTGTTAGAGGCTAAGACAACCTTCTCTGGATTTATCTCTGAGATAAATGAACAGGTCATTTTGAGAAAGCTTTGGTACTTGATACCAAATGCAGAAACACAAAGACTAACAAGGTCATGCATGCATACACAAGCCAGACCAATCAAACAAAGCAACTACACAATGAAAAATAATGGGGATATTTCATCATCAGATCAACAAAGAAAAATAATCTTTTGTCCTTTGCCCCATTAATATTGCTCATCAGGTATGGTATCTATCACATGTGCAGTTTGTATCATCATATGATGAGGCATGAACCATCAGTTGAAAGGAGATTTGGCAGGGAATGAGAGCAGATGATGGGAGTTCTTTGCAAGAGAGAGAGAGAGATAGACTCCTTTCTTAGCTGAAGTCAAAGAGGAAGGTAAGTCTTCATCCAAGCTAAAGGATTACATGTTGCATGCCTTAATCCCAGAAACTAGTGCTCTCTTCCAAACTGGTGCTGCCTTCAATAGTTCTTACAAAACAAGCCGGTCAAGTGGATCATTTGGAACTGTTCTAAATCAATCGATGATGAGCAAGGAAACTTGATCACTCCTTTTGTTCCAAATGAGAGGATTCAAAAGGAAGGCTTCTTGTGGTACCTACAAACCTGCACCTGTAGCTCCACAAAGAGAGAGAGAGGGATAAAAAAAAAGAGACAATTTTAACTTGTCAAGCAAAAGTTACTACCCCTATATTATTCTAAATATTAGCAGGGGATATGTAACATAATGATTGGTCATATGTAAAAAATAATAATAATAGGGTTGAATTCATGATAAGATTGGGTTGTGTGCCCTGAGTGCTTAGTAGATGCATTAGATTTTATTTAACACCTTTTCTTTTATTTCTCTCTCTTATTTTTAAGTTTTTTTTTATTTTTTTTTAAAATTAAAATATATTTTTATTACGTTAAATAAAAGTATATGAGGACTTGGCCTTGAGATCTTACTATTGCAACAATGTGTTAATCAACTCAAATATCTCAAGAGACTTACTAAGCCCATTGTTATTTATGCTAATTAATTATTATTATTATTTGGTGGATATTTAAGAGACTTTTTTTTCCCCATTCTTCTTTAGTTTTTCTTTATTTTAATGAAGAGAAAAGCAATTACTAATAAACTATGGATAGCCTGTTTACAATAAATATATTTTGCCATATGTATTTTTCCAATAGATTATGGATAAACTCTTTTCAGCAGTAAGAATATTTGATGCATTTCAGATATATTTTTTAAACTAAGTTTAGCTAACGTTAATTTTGATTACTGATCATTACGTTGAATTTTGTGGATGAATATTCACGATATAATTAATTATATATTAAGGAACTTAATATTTCAAAATATAAATATGCTAAACCAAAAGTTGCAAGGGTTAATATCATTTCCAAGAAATTTTAAGAGATAAATAAGTGAAAACTAAGAAGATTTTTGGATAATAACACCCGAATTAAAAGAAAATATAGATCGAATTCATTGGCTAAAGCTGCCGTTGACTCTATTGCTCTATCCTTCCGATTCACTTCGGACTTCTAACCCCAATGATTGCAAAGGGATAAAATCTCACCTTCTCCGATACGTATTTCACCTCTGTTTTGGTGCAGAGTAGTTTAAGGAGAGAGAGAGAGAGAGAGAGAGAGATGTGAATGAAATTAATTAAGCTAATTTTTTAGTTTGGTACGATAAAGGATGAGAGAGATTTTAGATTTTTTTAGTTTTTAGTAAGTAAATCTCGTTTTAGATTTTTTTTTTAGTTTTTGGCAAGTAAATCTCGTAACTAATATTTAATATATATAATATATTAGATAAAATTTCGAACCAAGAGCTATGTTTTTTATTTCTCCATGTTGATCAACCACTAATAATTTTAACTATCATCACACAACTTTCTTCTTTCATAAGCTAAATCCATGTCATGTTGATCATATTATTAGTAAATATATATATTTTATTCCCATCTGTACATCTATCTACACACTAATGCTGTAATTAGTATACGTGAGATAATTAGTACTAATAATATGAGAAATAATAAAAGAAGACATAACAAAGTTTTTCTAAAAATTATAAACAACAATAAATATTCTGAACTTAATTATATATATATATATATATATATATATATATATATATATATATATATACATGTTAATATTTCCTAGATAGATTTTGTGTTAATGTGAGATGTTCAAAAATAAAGAAATTAGTAGGTTTTGGGAGACAAAAGCCTAATTTTAAGGACTCCAAATTATCTCATGTCACTAAAGGGGAGACTTATCAGAAGAATAAGCCATTGTACTTATCACATGATGAGGCTTCTTCTGTGAACTAAATATCACATCATCCACTAATGATCAGAAAAGTTATTAATATAATCACCTAATAAAACAATTCTTTTTTATCATGAGCTCCTATTAATCTGTAAAATTCTTTTATTCCTAGCTTGAAAAATAATTTAAAAAATAAGATTCAAAACTTTAGAAAGAAATATAATTCAATACAAAAAAGATGAATCCTTTTTCTATCCATTTTTTTCATATATATCTCTCTCTCTCTTCATTAATCTTTCAGTGTTGAGGACAAAGAATGAAGCATGATGAACATTAATTCTTCATCACCATCACCGCTGTTAGTCGCCACGACATCTTGTCCCCTTCCCTTCCACTCCTCCCCACCTTTAATCTTGTGCTCACCTCTCTCTCTCTCTCTCTCTCTCCACCGCCTCCCTTTCTCTTCAAAAACCTTTTGGCCTCGCCAATTCTCTCTTAAAACTCCCACCTTGGCTCTTTTGTCGAACTTTTCGGCCTGGTAGTACCACTCGGGGATGGAAAAGGAGGGAGTTTGGGGCCTAAACTGGCAGTCCGCCGACGCCCTGGTGCCGCCGGAGTTGAATTCCGGCTCCTCAGCCTCCGGCCAGTTGCCGCAGTGCCTCCTCGATCTCAAATGGAGGCAGCCGATGACCCACGAAGCTGACTTCCAGTCGGCGCTCAGGTCGCTCGTCTCGTCGCCGTCCTCCCAACTGGCGGCGGCCGCCGCTGCCGCCGACGGCGCCGTCATCGGAGAACTCATCGGCCGGCTGGGGGTCATCTATAACTCCGGCGAGATCTCCCCGAGTCCTCGACGCCGCAGCACCCCTCTGAATTCCCCTCCAAAACTCGATCTTTCCGTGATGGATCGCTCGCACCAGGGGAGAGGCGGCCTCCCGATGCCGGCGAATCCATTGCCTGGAGCCCATCTCTTCACGGCCTCCGCCTCTCGTAGCGGAGGAAGGAGCTCCGTGGGTTTCCCGGCCCAATTCGGCCTCCCGGAGACCCCTGGACACCTTTCAAGGGTCTCGAGCAGCAAATCCCTAATGGTAGGTGCAGCATCTCGCACGACAGCTCCGGAGACCGACGACGAGGTCGCGATGCTGATCCCTGCCCAAATGGAGATGGAGCTGATGTCTAAAATCTGCGGATCTCTGACGCCGGAGGATTCCGAGCTCGGCAATGGCCAGGACGAGTCGTCGGTCTCCGACCGGGTGACGACCGAGGCATCATCCTTGAGGGGCGTCGCCGACAGCAACGCAAGGAAGAGGAAGGTCGCTGCAAAGGGGAAGGGAAAGGCGCCACCTTTATCCTCTTCTTCTACCGATCCCCCTAACGTACGTACGCTCGAAATCGACTCTCCGTGCTGTTTCTTCTTCCAAATGTTTGTGGTAATTCCATCTTCCGGGATCCTCCTGACGCAGATGACAGAGGTGGAGAGCTCCGATGCCAAGCGTTGCAAAGCAGCTGAATCAAATGGCAAGAACAGTGACGCCAAGCCACCGGAGCCTCCCAAGGACTACATCCACGTGCGGGCGAGAAGAGGACAAGCCACTGATGCCCACAGCCTCGCGGAGAGGGTAAGAAGAACAACTCGTCCACTGTTCATGTCTGCGTCCTGCTTCAGAATCCCCCTGTTTCTGATGCAGTGGCTGCCTTCTTCTTCCTCTAGGTTAGGAGAGAAAAGATCAGCAAGAGGATGAAGTTCCTGCAAGATCTTGTGCCAGGTTGCAACAAGGTATATGATTCAGCGATCTCAGACCTATGAATTCTTAGCTTCATTCATGTAATGAATTCGGAGCTGCAGGTGACAGGCAAAGCCGTCATGCTGGATGAGATCATAAACTATGTGCAGTCGCTGCAGCGCCAAGTGGAGGTATCGGACATTGTTTGCGTGACTCTGTGAGCTGGGAATTCATCTTAATTCTGATGTTTCGGTTTCAGTTCTTGTCGATGAAGCTGGCGACTATGAACCCCCAGCTGGATAACATGGAACTCCTCATTCCAAAACTTGTAAGCTTAGGTTTCACGATCTCCTTAGTTGCAGAGCTCCGTATGAACTCATCAGCTCAACTCACGCTTGCCTGCACTGGATTTGGCTTGTGAATTCAGATGTATCAAGCGCATGGAACGCCGCCGCCGCCGCTTTATCCAGTGGAGACGACGAGCCTATCGTTCTCGTATGCTCATCGGCCTCAGGCAGCTTCTGGCCTCGAAGCACAGTTCTCCATGGATGCATTGGAATCCTCCTTGAGCCAGCCTCAGAATCTGCAACCGGCCCCTGTGGATGTAAGAACTGCAGCCGTAGCATCCAAGAATGACATGAATTATGAGTTGTGGGATCAACGATGTGCTAATCTTTCACAGGTTGGAGATTTTTGGGAGGATGACCTGCACACTGTTGCCCAGCTCCGCCATGGACAGAACCAGGAGACTGCAGTCTCCTCCCAGGGTTTCAACGGTGAGTGTGATGGATTCATTCATTATGTTCATGTAAGATCTTAAAGAGTTAAGTGTGATGCATGTTCTTCTTCTTTCGATGCAGGCCAAATAATGCATGGAAATCACATGAAAATTGAGCTCTGATCGCTTGATTTCAGGACAGACAAAAGAGAAGGCCTCCTCTCTGTATATAGGTGAGATGTTGCTTGGGAGCACAATCATGAAGTTTCATCTGATGACCATTTGTTCTGAGCACATAATTTATGTGAAGACTTCTCCTTGAAGCACAAGCAAAAGACTGAAACAGGTGAAAGTTAGTGGAGGAATTCAGTATGCTGATGTAATTTTGTACTATCATGAGTTGAGTGCTGTTGATTGTGAATTCATGAAGAGCTCCCATGCTTGTTTTTTTGCTGCAACTCTCTCTCTCTCTCTCTCTCTCTCTCTCCAGCTTCTGTTTGTGTCCTCCTCTGCAAGCCTTCCAATTGAGATGGGAGATCCTACATCTTAGTTCTTCTGTTTGTGTCCTCCTCTGCAAGCCTTCCAAGTGAGATGGGAGATCCTACATCTTAGTTCTTCTGTTTGTGTCCTCCTCTGCAAGCCTTCCAAGTGAGATGGGAGATCCTACATCTTAGTTCTTTTGTTCCTATGTCTTGTTTGTACTGTACACAGTGCTGTCAATGTAGGGCAGAATGAAAGGATGGAGCCAATCTGATCTCTTTTTCTTGTGCATCAGTTGTCATCAATCTGAGATAGAGATTGAGTGACAAGGCATAATGGTGCTTGTCGACCTGCTGCCCTAAAGATATATTATTTCTCATCTAAATTACATCGATATTTTATCATCACATGATCGACATTTGATACAAAGATTGACCGAACTAATTGAACATTATCGTATCCCAGATTCGACATATCATGATTAAGTCTAGAATATGCACACGATTGTAATCATGATCGACATTGATCACGGGAGTAACGATATAAAAAAAAAAAAAATCTCAAAGTATGTTTCTAGACACTTACGATAACACAATGCAAAACATAAGCTAGATCACCTGAATCAAAAACTTAGGTATTAGATGAGCTTTAGATCTACCAGAAAGAGCTTCAAAAGACATTAAAAGAAAAAAGTGTGTTTCTTCACCACTGTTCTACACTAAAATCTTAAGATATTTAGGACATTTATAAAACAGCAGCAATCACTAGATTCCTTTTTTTTTTTTCTTTCATCCATCCAACCTAACTTTAGTTAAGGAGTTCAAAATACTAATCCAACAGCATTGGTACAAAAAGAAGGAAAAGAAATAGTTGAAAGGTGTAGTGTTGAAACTGTGAGGTTGATAGAATGTTTTACTGGTCCATCAAACAGTGGATGATGAGTTCTTGTCAGCTCCCACTGATGGCATCCATTCAACCGTTGGATGATGGATGGGTTCACCAAAGCTACCCAGGACGAGCTCAGACCTACAAGCAAAAGTAGTCCATTGACAGAATCATCCTCTTTGTGTCTTCCTTTGCCTTCATGGTTTGCTGCAGCAGCTGTTGTCTGCTAGCTTAGATGCATTGAATCATTGCAGTCAGCCATGTCCTTGAGATCTTCCATGGAGAGGATCAGGTTCTGTTTTCTGAAACTTGGAAGGCAAAGATGAACACAGAGAGATTGCAATCATGGTGGAGACACAAGGGCGGTAGGAGCAGTTTCTTCTGGCCTCTTTGACATGATAGCATTTCCTCCATATGAAAGTGCAGGTCTGATGTCTGCAGTGGAATTCCATATCAGCAGGGGAAGTGGGATGCTGATCCACTTGAATGTTTGCCTCTCCCACAGCATCTACTACTAGAAATCCATCCTTAGCAGCCTGTACATGATGCCAGAGACTAGAGGAGGGAAGAAGACATGGTAGCATCTGAGTACAGAGGCCATTGCTTTTCATAGTCTGCCACACCAAAAGTTCAATTTCACATCCAAAGTAAAAGAAGAATTGAGCACATTAACTTCGATAAATACTCTGTATCATGACATGAAAAAAATCCACTGAATTAGGCCTCTTCAACATCATATTGGTGTTTAATTCTAGTTTATGTTTAGAGCAGTTATATGATCCGATCACACGACATGACTCGGATCAATTTCTTAACCAATAAAAAATCGAAATATGCACTTATCAAAGGTTGAGGATCTAAAACTTCATCTCATAAAAATCTTATATCTTGAACATTGAAAGTTCCAAACTTCAACACAAATAAAAAAATAAAAAATAAAAAAAGATTTGTTTTATACCTTTCCCTTTCATCCAGGATCATCCAGGAGAGAGATATCTGCATCTCTAGTGTTCAGATATCACTGTCAACCTACTGGCAGTGGAACTCCCTATCACCCTCAAACCAAATTAACTTAAGTTAGTTACATGTGTTACTTCATGTTTATGCAACATGATATGAGAGTCATTTAAGGCACTCCTAATGTCCAAAGTGAGCCTTTTGAGAGGTCTAGAAGATGATTAGGATACCAGGTTGTTGATTAAGATAGGACTGAAGCATAATCGCGGAATGTTTAGATAAGTTAACATGAGAAAATGACAGAACTGAAGCATGATTATGGAATGTTTAGGTAAAGTTCACATGAGAAAATGACTCCACATGAATTGGCACATCAGCTGCTTGACAAGAACAAGTCTTTTGTTTGTGGTCAGAGCAAAATCAAGATCTGACAACCACATCACAGCAACTATTCCATGCCAAAGTCACAGATGATAGCCTTAGAAGTGGAGCTTACCGCACAGTACACAGGATATAGACAGTACAAAGCAGTCTCCAAATATTTAGGTTGCATTCTATTTCTATTTTGCTTCTGAACTTATCATAGATTTAATTGAGCTAATCAAATGGAATTAGCTCAGATTAATGGGGGTTAATATTGATTAGTAGATCCTTTCTTAGGTTTTTCTCACTTTGGAGACACTACTTTGGGATTCTGTTCTAACTTAAAGATGGCATAAAGACAGTGACCCATATTCAACTTGTTGACCACTAGAGATGAAACATAACAAGGTACTAGTAAGTGTAGAAGGGAAAGCTGTTATATGTTTACAGTTTACTCGTGTTTGTTTATATTGGATAGGAAGAAAGATTACATGATTTACAAACATTAAAACAGTGAAAAACCAGCCCTTAGATATCAAGTTCCGCTCCTGACATTTGGACAGGTTATCTTATATCGTCAAGTGTTGCAGGAAAATATAGTTCGGCTCCTGATGGATCCTTCAATACTAGGAATGGTTGTCAGGACTTAAAGCTCACTTGTGATCCAACTATGAAGTATTCACGGAATTTTTCTCCTCCTTGTGGGCCCTGATTTGCTCCATAACGGCATAAAAGATGACATCACGCAGTCATTAGGGTTTATTTAGATACTATAACCTGGTAAAGAATCCATGCCGGCAAAGAATACAAGACAAGATCCAGATACTGATGATTCAGTATAACCAAAGCAGTTTATTTTTTATCAATGAAAGTTCAGTTCCACCCATGTAAGATAGCCGGAATGTGCCACATTCTATGAGCATCAACATATTAAAGCCTAAAATTGATCACTAAGTATATCAGCACATGCAAGAAAGTTTTCAACAAGGTATTACAACATGCAAGAAGCTGCTCAAAATTATCGAATTAGACAAGTGAACGGGATTCTCATAGTTATGCCCCCATAGGGACAGAAGTTTTTAAATACTGAAGAATGGTTCAGGCAACAATCTAAACCAACACTTATTGTGACGGCTGATGGAAACTGACAAGATGGATTGTGGTTCTTTGGCAGTTAGTCTCCAGAATCAGTTACAGCTGAGTGATGGATAATATAACAGTGCTATCTATTCAGCCGAAGCATGATTAAATTTATAACTGAAGCATGGCATGTGACAGGACGATCAAGTTCAGGCTCCTTGTCATCCGGAAAAGTACTTCTTATCAATTAACATATTAGATAGTCAGAAACAACAAAGACTAAACTATTCTAAGTGAAATGGTTCTGCTTTCTTATGTAGAAGGTACGACATGCTTGCTTCTGTTTTCTTTATGTGCTGTTAAGATGATTTTGACAATCTGCTTAGTTCAGGACAATGTAAAAGCTAGTCTCATCATGCAGCATTTGGTGAAGCTTCTCAGCATTACATGCCGCAAGTTAGTTTTCCTGTCTCCATGGAGGAGTCAGTATCCAACTTCTCAAAAACGATGATCGAATAAGAAATGTTTTAATACAAGAACAGGTCGATATCTTATAATGTTAACAGTCGACTATGTTGAGTAGGGTTCAAACCCATCTCATATATCCCATCTAATATTTTTTGAAGTCATCAACATTAGATTACTAAAAAGCAAAACAAAAGATCATTTTAAGCTCAAATTTTCGTGCATCATTAATGATGGTCCTAGATATATGCAGAACAGCTAGAGCCATTTAGTGATGGTACTGACACATCCATCTGCTTGTGGGACAACCAAAACTGGGTCTGGAACCAAGGGAGAAAAAAGGACAACAGAATGTTAGTCATGAGCCATTTACTCAACTGCATGCTCTCTCCCATGCAGCATGTAAGAATACACACATGATATATCAAATTAGGATACCAAAACATGTTCCGATCATTCAATTGAAAATACTGATTCAAGTAAGCAATTTAGTATGTTGTTTCCGGTCATGATGGAGATACTACACAAATATCAAGACAATGTTTGAATGAGAAATGTATGATGCTAAATAAAACGAAAAGGATCGTACCCGAATATTCAACTCACAGTCAGTAACCTCATCATAAATTTCAGGCAAAAATTAGCATGAACAAACTAACTCCAATTGCATGGATATCCAATCAAGAAGTGATTGCAGACCTATAATACGATAGGCAAAATACATAGGAAACATTGTTGAAGAGTCACTTCTATGGCAAAACACCCTTTAGCTGCACCTTAAAAAAAAACAAGGTTATACAGGGTCTAATTGTCTCCCAGCTTTTATGTATTTCCAGGCAAATTTTGTTGGTTGACTAAGTTCAATGTGATTCGAGACGTAAATATAAAACACATAACACTAATTGGAAGCAGAAGAATTCACTGTTAGGACATGACATTACTGAACAGCAAGATATCAACAAGCTTATTGAATACAAGAAAGCGAAGTAAAACAAATCCACCCATCTCCAGAGGAAAACCATTATCTTGTGAACGTGCCATGTTAATTATGCCCCCAACTATAACAGTAACCCCATCCGCAGTCGTAAGAGTAATAAGCATCATCTCGTTTCACAATAGGTGCATATCTGAAGACTATGGTAAGGAAACCATGAAATTTTCATAAGAACACAACAAAGCAGTGTGTCTTTCACGAACACCAAGAACAGGGAAGGGTTAATTTCCAATTTCATATCACAGGAACAACCAATTCGTTAATGTATTCTCCTAAGGGACGAGAACACGCAATACAATATGGATAAGAACATCCTTCTGAGTGCAAAGCAAGCATCTTGGAAGGAATTACCTCGTCGTAAACCCGTCGACGGCTATTCTCCTCCCCTCGAACCCTCTTTTCGCTTCCGTCAACCACCAATCGGAAAGTGCAACCTGAGACGGATCAAGAATCAAATCCCTGATCCTAATTCATCCGAAATGCTCTCCCAAGGTCGGGAGGAGGGAGTCGATGAGGGCTTCGCCACGGCAACCGGCGAGCGTACGCCGACTTCCGTGCCCATGTTAGCAGAGAAGGGCCTCTTGGTGGGCTTACCGGGCTTCCCTTGACAGCGGTAATAGTAATAATAACAGTTTATATATATATATATATATATATATATATATATATATACTGTAACAGATACATCTGAGATTAGAACAAGCCAACAAAAAGTAGAGATGGAGAATTGTTAAAGTAATTGGAATTGTTAAAGTAATTGGTGGATTGATGAAATCAAGCATTAAAGCATATTAAAAAAATTACTTCTTGTTCCTGTAGAACACCAGTTCTTCTTCGAGACATGGAAATGGTGTCGGAAGTCCTGCAACTCTAACGAAAAGATCTAAATGCTCAAAATTGGTGCATGTTCCTACACCTCACTCACTACATCTTCTGCACCCACTCATCTACCGTTCCGCCTGACGCTGAGGTCAGGCGGCATCGCTTGCCGCGCCCTGGACGCCGTCGACAACCTTTGGCTCTCGTTACTCGTGCGTCGTTGCATTGGCCTCGATGAGCCCTCCGTCGTCGCTGATCCAGTTCTGCCGAGCGGCCCTCCTGTGTACTGATGCACCACTAGCACCGATATCGTCGTCGCGAAGTCCGACGAGGCCAACAAGTCCCCTATCGGCCCCAACTCCGGGCACTCTGCCCACTCCGTCAACCCTGCTGTTAGCGTCAGTGCGGCGTCTCGCTGACTTCTTCCCACCACGTATAGATCGTGCACGCTCTCCATCGATTGAATGGCCGCCACCGTCTCCTCCGTGCTGTTCACCACCTTCTCCGTGTACAGCAGCGACTCGTTGCCGATGTTCCCGAGTAGGAAGTCGTTTAGGTACTCCTCGTCGAGCTGCTTCTCGAGGGTGCTATCGGTTACGATGGAAATGGTCCTGGAGTCTTGTGCAGTCGGTGGTGGCGGCGTGGTGGCCGGGGATTGTGGTACATCAGCTTGATCACCTGCGATGAATCGGACGACGGTGAGGTTGATCGACGGATGCTCGGCCATGCGCCACGCGTACGCCAGCGCTTCCCGGTCATCGGGCCCTCCGAAGAAGAGCAACGCTATGCGATACGAGTGCTGCTGGCCGTGAGCCATCCGGGATTTGCTGCTTAGCCCACGGTCGATGAGGATGCCGACGGAGCAAGGTGACGCGTTGAGCACATTCGCGTTGAGCACCTTGACGGATGAATTGATCGGCTCCATGCCCCCGTCCACCGTCTGCTGCTTGTGGAACGGAAGGATGATGAGGGTGACGTGCTTGTCTTCCGCGAGGCTACAGATGTCCTCATGCATGGTCGGGTAGGGCGAGACGATGGTCAGCGTCTGCACCGAGACGCCACCCACGCGCTGCTCGTAGTTCTCGAAAGCGTGGAAGATGTGCTCGGACTGCACTTGCGTGCCGGTGAGCGAAGCGACGGGCTTGCGGTTGTTGTTGGCCTTGGAGCTCTTGGTGTGGTGGACGATGAGCATGGCGGAGGCACGGCCCGTGAGCTCCACAAGGTGGAGGGCGTAGACAAAGATCGGGGAGCGCTTGCTGGGGTTGGAGATGTTGAGGAGGCTGACGATGGAGGGCACGTTGCGGGTGTTGTGGACGCAGGCCAGCACCCGAAGCTCCGTGTCGGGCTTCGAGCGTTGCAGGTTCCGGCGCTTGTAGCCGACGAGGCGACGTATGGGGCGATGCAGATACGTCACCAGCGGCGCCACCATTAGAGTCATGACCAACGAGGTCATGACCATCACAGCGAAGGATTCATCATCAAGAACCTAATGGTAACTAGCACAACAAATAGTCAGATTCTAGGGGAGTCAACGGCGATACGTACATCAACAAGGAAACGTACCTCCATATCCCTTCCGATGTTGAGGACGATGATCTCCACCAGCCCCCTCGTGTTCATCAGAAAACCAAGCGAAAGACCTTCACGCAATGGCATGGTGTAGAAGAGAGAAATCACGACGGTGCCGGCAATTTTGCCGATGCTCGCTAGCACGAACACTAGGACGAGGAGCGCCACGGTTCTCCCATCCCTAACCTTGGACAAGTCCGTGCTCAGCCCATTGGCGACGAAGTAGAGAGGTAGCAGCAAACCGCTGACGATATCCTCCAGCTTCGCGATCAACGCCACCCCGACCGGACCGTTCGGTAGCACGAGGCCGAAGACGAAAGCCCCGAACGCAGAGTGGAATCCAATGACGTCGGACAACAGCGCTGCTAACATCATCGTGCTAAGTAAGAGGCACACATGGTAGTCGGTCACTGCTTGGCCTTCGGGTAGCTTTTGCATGAACCACCACATGGTCGGGCGAATGCAGAAGAGACAGAGGAGGACGAAGCCCACGCCGGAGAGTAGAACCCAGAGGGGTGACAGTGCTGTCCCGCTGGGCCCTGTAAGCGCGACGGAGATGGCCAACAGGATCCATGCGCAGAGGTCGTTGATGATCGCGGCGGACATGGAGATTCTTCCGATCTCCGAGTTGAGGAGCTTGGTCTCTGCAAGGATGCGAGCGAGCAGGGGGAAGGCGGTCACCGAGAGAGCGACGCCCAGGAAGAGGACAAACGCTCCCTCGTGGATGTTCTTGCTGATGAAGTTTCGGAGCAGGAAGGAGGCGGCGGTGCCGATGGAGAAAGGGAGGACCATGCTGGCTGCTGCAACCACAAGCGCCTTGTGCCCTGTTCGGCCGATGACAGCAATGTCCATCTCCACGCCGACGAGGAAAAGGAAGTAGAGAAGGCCGAGGTGACCGAAGCCCTGCAACGTCAGGATACTCCTCGGTGGAAAGATGGCGTCGCGGAAGACCGCCATCTGACCCGCCACCGACGGGCCAAGAACGATGCCGCCCTGTGGAAACAGAAGGATCATGCATCAGTACTACCGCGATGGTGAATGCTTCGAAGGAACAACGCAACAGAGAGCTACGATGATCTCAGCGAGGAGACGAGGCTGGTGGAAAGGCTTCAGGAGGAGGGCGACGATTCGGGTGACCAGCACAATGACGAGATTTTGGACGATGAGGAGAGGGAGGGAGAAGGACAGAGGATTCAGCCCTTGCCATATGCCGTTGGTGCAGGTCACCACCGAGGCGTAGCACACGACAGTGCCTGTGTCATCAGTTACGTTCGTTGATGCAGTCGCCATCTTCGATCATGTCATTCCCAAATGGAGTTGGAGGAGGAACAAAGAGAAGCGGAGAAGAAGGCTTCGTGATGATGAAGGGCAAAGGTCAACGGAGTGCTTGGTTTGATTTTGACCAAAGGACGAGAGTCGATCTATTATTTGATTGGTTGACCGGGCTCCTTAGCCCAAGATTTGGGAGACGATGTCGGAAAACTAGGATTGGTGGCTGTGTTTGTTGTATTAGAAAAGTCGCACGTTCTACTTTTTTTTTTTTTTCTATCCGTATTTATATATAGATTTTAGGACAAATATCTATCAAAAAAGACCAGCCTTTTTATTTTCGAGATTTTTATGATAATTATGACGCCATGCTGACACAAGAATGTTTCGAATCATCGAAAGCCCGTTCTCGTGGGATCCATTAGTGGGCCCTTCACTGCAGACCACGTCATCCGCAATATTTATGAGGTTTAGTTACTAGACGATGCGTATAGGACAATACAAAGGCTTGAAGGTGTATCAAACTCACACCAGACGTCTTCCCTCCCTATTAAAGCTTCTGACGGTGAGGGTTAGGGCTTGCGGCGGGGGGTTCGAGAAGGAGGACGAGAACGCGGAGGTGAGCCACCATTTACTTCTTCTTCCTTTCCTCCATATCACTTCTAGGGGTCATGTTCTCCAAGTATTGAGCGTAATCCAGTAGTGTTTGAGCCAATTTGAGGTGATTTTGTACGATTGTTGTCTCTCGATGTCGTGCTATATTTCTGCTTCTTGCGATGTTTCGAGTGATCGAAAAATTGGATCTGGTTGGGGCTGTCGATGATGATTTACTGTTTTGGTTTGGAAAAGAAGCTGACGCTTTCCTTTTTTGATATTGCGAAGAAGAAATGGCGGTTCCGTTGCTCACGAAGAAGATCGTCAAGAAGCGCGTCAAGCAATTCAAGAGGCCCCAGAGCGACCGCAGGATCTGCGTGAAGGTAAAAACTGATCTGCTACCCTTGTTTTCCATAAAAAATGTAAATAATTTAAGTATAGGCTTGATTGTTATGCTAGATCTATTGTTTTTTGCTGTAAAGTTTTGATAGTTGAAGTTTTATTGATGCATTGTATTTGATTCGTTTAGGGTACAGGGTGTTGCCTTTTATATCAGTGTCACTTGGTTATGTTTTTCTCCCTTGTTTGGTATGATCTAAAATAATTAGCTTTAACTATAATTACTTGGAAAAATATTTATGAAACAATGGATTGTTAAATGACATTCAAATTTCAAAATTGTTCTGTGGCTAATACGAGTGGTCTATATTGTTTCAAGATGGTTTATGTTTCAGGTTGTAATTCCATGGAAGACATTTATGAAACAATGGAATGCTAAATAACATGAAATTTTCAAAAATAATCTGTGGTTAATTGTAGTGGTCCATATTTTTCTAGATGGCTTGTTTTGTAGTTGAACTGTTGGTAAAATAGGCTCAAATCTGTTGTAAAGGTAAAATGTGATTGCTTCCCTGGAAGTTGGAGGGAACATGTTCTTTCTTCATACATCCATGTCAGCCGGATCTTCTCGATCTCTATGGATGAACTATTTCTTGTTTCCCTGCTGTACACCTGCTAAACCTGGAAATGTGGCATTTCACCTTCTATCTTATAATCTCCTTTATTGCTGTGCACAGTTTAGTTTTGATTCCTTCATCTTTGGCTTAGTTGTCTGACTGAAGAGAGGTTCTATCAGCATATAACTCCAGAAATCTATTGGAATTTATTCAATTTGAAAAAGAATTATTGTTTTAGGCGACCTCTGAATGACTCTACCTTTTCCAGATTTAAAGTATAAGATCTTTTAGACTGGTTGCAGAAGTTTTGGCTTAAATATTTTCTTTATTAGGACAATGGCTACATTCCTCTTGATGATCATGTGGTTATCTTTAGTTGGATTGTTCTTATGGGCTTCAAAAAACATGTAAATTTCCAATTTCATACAACCCTGGAAGTAAGTTGCTGATTAAAATTAAGAGGATCCCAGTTTTCTCTTTTCCCATTTTGATATTATTTTTTTCTTTTATCAACTACGTATTTCCAAGAACACAATTATTTAGCATTCCTGTACGTATTGGAAACTAAAGCATGCAAGAGAGAAAATGGTCGGCTTTGCTTATTGATATAAGAACTAGGCTTAAAGAAAATCTTCATGATGAGATGTATGATTTCATTATGTTGTTGTATTCGCCTTCTGGAGGACCTGACAGTGTCGGTCTTATATTGCTAGTGTACAAATTTTCTCATCAGGAATTTGGTATGTACAAATACTTTAGCCAACTTTAACCAACAAGGATTTGATGCTTCGACTATTTTTACAAAGTTATTTTCCTTTACTGCTTTTACTGGTTGCTTATTTTAAGGCATAAGATTTGGTTGCTGTAACTGATCAGATTTTTTATGATTTGAATGTATGGTGATAGCCAAATTGGCGGAGACCTAAGGGTATTGATTCTCGTGTGAGAAGAAAGTTTAAAGGATGTACCTTGATGCCAAATATTGGGTACGGTTCGGACAAGAAGACACGCCATTACCTGCCCAACGGATTCAAGAAGTTTGTAGTTCACAATGTTTCTGAGTTGGAGTTGCTCATGATGCACAACAGGTGGAGTTGCTCATTCCCCGGTCAAGATACTGATATAGCATGTCAACATGTTGTCACATGTATTCATGTTTTAAAATGTGTTCCTTAATTTCTCTCTCAGGACCTACTGTGCAGAAATTGCTCACGATGTTTCAACAAGGAAGCGCAAGTTGATCGTTGAGCGTGCCACCCAACTTGACATTGTCGTTACCAACAAGCTAGCAAGGTTGCGCAGTCAGGAGGATGAGTGAGCCAATGCTTAGTTGTTTCGGGAAGTCCACATAATGATCCAGCTTGAAGCAAATTTATTTTTAGCACATTTTGATTTATCAGTTTGTTTGAGCTCCCGTTTTTGTTGGTTGGAAATTAGTCATAGTAACGAGATTTTGTTTAGCATGAATGGTAAATTATCTCTAGTTTAAATTCCGAACTTAATTTGGGGTATTCTGGAACTCGTTTTTTGACAGGATCTGAAGAATGTGACAATAATCTTTTTCAATCCACTTGAAATCTTACGTTGGGGTTTCTACGATGGTGCCTAAATAATTGCTCTCTAGCAGCATTTGTCTGGTTGCATATGACTGATGAGAAATGGACTTTCCTTTTTCTATACATCTGAAATTATCTTATTATTTTTCATGGAAATTGGAGCATGCATTGATTTTAGAGTTTCTCTATTTTAATGCGTTAGACTATATTAGAACTACTGGTTGATAATTTTTAATACCTAAAACATTTATACTTATTGAGGATTTAAAATCTTATTTAACAAATTAAATATGTTAGTTAGTTTTGTATATGTAGATTTTGATAGTATTACCATTTATATTTGCATTAAAAAACTTTATATTAATCATGTAAGGTTAACATGTCTCAACGTAGAATATGCTCATTTTTAATGTGCTCATGATCATACTAGCTTGGGCACAAAAGAAATTGGGTTGAGAAATTTTTTTCTATCTCGATCATCGTACAAGTGACGTCTCAATGGCTTTACATTTTCATCTTGATTGCACCTTAGATAATCCTATGCATAACATCTTATCGTAACATTTTAAATGCTAGAATGATGGCTTGATGTTGTAAGAATGTTCACCTTTCATCAATCTCTTTAATGAATGCTCGAGGTAAAAATTTTACCCCCAACCTCTAGTACTTTTATTCAAGGAAGATAATAACCATCCTTTCTACCTATCGATACATTCATCTCTGCATACATCGATGTGATATTGACGTTTATTCAATAATATTGAATAATTCTGAGCCACTTGGAACTCTCAACCTGGACATCGGATTAGGAGATGACTCTCGCTTTCAAATAAATAATATTGACTAAGTTCACACCTTATAAATCTAGATTATGTTGAGTTGATTAATAAGTGAATGATATTTTACCATAACAAAAAACTTAACCAAGTTAATTATTTAATGTTAACTTGTTTTATTAGAATTTCATGTATGAAAATGATTGAGCATCTATGGATAATATGTTTAGTCGACTTATTGTAAAGAAAATTTACTATTAGTATCCAACTCTTTTAGCTGTAAACCTTTGGACATTCCTTTTCCTCTGAAGCATCAAGACATGCCTCGGTGGCTTGCTATTGTTGTCGACTTATAAAAGGAAAAATAATTTTATACGCCAAAAGATTCTAGTCATGTCAAATTGGTAAAGTATTATATATACGTTATGCTGCGTATGTATATAGAGGAGCAAAACCATGCAGTCAATCACAAATCTCTCGGCTTGTTTCCTTACTTATATGGCACATGATGACCTACCCGCCACATCATTGCTTCTTCGGATAACTGGTCCGTCGACGTGGTCGACCCGACGCGGGAAGCTGGTCGGACGCAGGTATGGGGGCGCCAGTGGTCGTGCGGCCAACCTGGCACAGGTAAGACCGAATCCCCAGCGGTCGTACGGTCGACCTGACACAGGTAAGGCCGATACCCTTACCTGTGGACCCATCCCTCATCGCAAGGACGGCGGGCGTGGTGGAGGTGTACGACGGCATGGTAAGCGACAAGGGCAGCCAGGTTGCCCTTCTTCGGACAACTGGCCCGCCGACGTGGTCGACCCGACGCGAGAAGCTGGTCCGACGCAGGTATGAGGGCGCCAGTGGTCGTGCGACCGACCTGGCACAGGTAAGGCCGAATCCCCAACGGTCGTACGGCCGACCTGACACAGGTAAGGCCGATACCCTTACCTGTGGACGCATCCCTCACCGCAAGGACGGCGGGCGTGGTGGAGGTGTACGACGGTATGGTAAGCCACAATGGCAGCCAGGTTGCTAGGTACAGATGATCTACAACACCCACTATATAAGCTCATGCTCCTCTACGGGGCAGGGGGATCGCAAAAATAAACCACTAAACTAACTTGATCGTCAGAGGGGTCACGTCAGGAACCTACCCGACTCGGCCTTCTTGCAGGAGTCAACGATCGCCCCGAACTGGAATACTTCCTCCCGACCCGAGCTCCACCATTCCAGCAGCCGAATTTCCGAGTCGAACCCTGAGGAACCATCCATCCGGTCGAGCTCCAACTCCGTACCGAGAAGACCGCGGGCGAGCTAGCGCACACAGGCCTGAACCAGCAGTGTTTGCTCAACAGAGACGGAGGCGGAACGCATCTACTAGGCAAGCACCAAATTCTCCCCTAACAATTACCAATCACAATCCCATGCAATGACAACTGCAGTTTATTTTTATTTTTTCAAATAAGGCATACATTTGTTATGAATAGTTCTATTTATATAATTATTCATTCATTCAAATACTATATTTACTATGTATTCATTGAAAATTGCATGTATATAATATAAAATTAATATTTGATCACATGTGCCATTCAAATTACAATCATGATGTCAAGAAAAGTGTTATAGGATACTATATATTTGATTGGATTTTATGGATACATAATTTAAATGTTAATTTAAAGTAAGAACAAACAAAAGTGAAGAAGGCTTTAATCATATTAAATAAATTCAATTAATATTACCATTACATATTATTCATATTTTTAATAATAGCACCAATTTCCATCTCATTTTTTTCTTTTTTTAGATCATATATATATATATATATATATATATATGAATATATTTATATTCAATGTTGTTGTTCCTCAATCCAAGAAAAGGGTTTATAACTTGATATTGTAAAAATTATACTTACTTTAAATTCTCCTCACAAAAACATATCCAACACTTTCTTCTCAAAGTAGGAGGCCTTTATGACATGATATTTCAGAATCGTAATAGATAGGAGATGCATCCTCCATTTTCTCCTAAAGCAGCAGGTCCTTAATATGGTAAATCATATGAAGGCATTAAATCCCTTGCCAAAACTATTTAGGGAATACTGCACATAGATTTTGGATACCATACTGCCAAACACTCTCAAACATGGAATTATTTGGACTAAAAGAATGTATCAGATCATAGAAGAGCAAATATGAGCCTTCTCTATTTAGGATTAATACCAACCAATCAACTAATTAGACCTCCAATTAAGTCCCCAAAAGGCACCATAAAAATTTGTCTGAGAAATATGAACATAATAATAAAGCTTATGCCAAGAGATGGGATATGATATATTCCATATAAATAATTAAGTATTAATTATATTTATAAAGCTCATAAATTATTTTAGTTTCCATCATTCTTTTCACGTAATAGAAGGAGCTCTACGTCATGCTTACATGAGGCTTACGTAACCGCAGACCCGGTCCGACGCCGCCTGCCGCGCACCAAATCCCATCGCCACCTCGCCGTCTTCTTCTTCCCAAGGTTGCCTTCTCTTCTCTGAGCAGAAGAGAAGAGAAGGCGTAGTAGCCATTTGCTTATGAGCCATCGAGTGCATGCACTTTAGATCACGATGAGATGGCTTCTATAAATTCCAGCCTCCTCCGCGTCAGATCTCCACCATCTCCAACCAAACGAGCCATCTTCTTCTTCGCTTGCTACCTCATCATCTTCGCCTTGTGGTCTTCCTCCTCGTTCGACGACCTCGATTCCAAGGCCAAATCCAGCAGCAGCAACCAGAAGAAGATGGGAGACTACGAGACCCCGAGGATTGAGAAGCCTCGGCAGGTGGTGAAGAAGGTCCTCGCCAGGTCGCAGCCAGAAGGAGTCGGCGCCACCGTCAGGAGAAGCATCGGAAGGTGATGATGATTCCTGATCCATTTCCTCCTCTTCTTCTCCTTCTGCCACTGCTTGTTTTCTGATCTGGATCGACCTCCAGGGCCGAACTCAGAAGCCTGGATCCGTTCCTCATGTTGGATGAGTTCACAGGTTTGACTTCCTCTCTCCGCCTCTTGTCTGTAATATCGATCTGTCATGGGTTGTCAACCTCTTCCTTTTTCGTGGTGTCGCAGTGTCTGCGCCTGCCGGATTCCCAGATCACCCTCACAGAGGTCTCACCTTGTCTTCATTTGATCTCAATTTACTCTTGATTTCTACCTCTTTTTCCTATGATCATCTCCTGGAGGTGATTAACCTGCAGGTTTTGAGACAGTCACGTACATGCTGGAGGTAGTAATTCTCTCCAAAGACTAATTGTCTGGAAATGCTTATTTCTGTAAAGAAATAGGAAGTGATATGATATTGACTGCAACCATGTCATCCAGGGAGCCTTCACTCACCAAGATTTCGCCGGCCACAAGGGCACCATCAGAGCTGGAGATCTACAGGTGATTTCCAGAGCAGATCAATTCTAATCTACACATTCTGACGCATATCTTGGCTGTCTTCTTCCTCTTCTCCTCCTTTCAGTGGATGACTGCTGGCAGAGGGATTGTTCACTCAGAGATGCCCGCTGCAGAGGGAGAAAACAAAGGATTGCAGCTTTGGATCAATCTCTCCTCCAAGGACAAGATGTAATCCAACTCTAATCTTTCTTCGCTTCGTTGGAAGTCACTGGAGATGCTAACACTGTGATGTCCTCAAAGGATGGAGCCGAGGTACCAGGAGCTCCAAAGCAAGGACATAAGCAGGGTGGAGAAGGAAGGCGTCGACGTCCGGATCATAGCCGGGGAGTCCTTCGGCGTCCGCTCGCCGGTCTACACCCGGACGCCCACCATGTACCTCGACTTCACGCTGAAGCCCGGCGCCCGAGTCGACCAGCCCATCCCCGACTCCTGGAACGCCTTCGCCTATATCATCGAGGGCGAGGGCGTGTTCGGCGGCCCGGAGGACGCGACAGCCGCGACGAGCCACCACGCGCTGGTGCTCGGCCCGGGCGACGGCCTCAGCGTCCGGAACCCGTCGGCGAGGCCGCTGAGGTTTGTCCTCCTAGGAGGGCAGCCGCTGGGGGAGCCGGTGGTGCAGCATGGGCCATTCGTCATGAACACGCAGGCGGAGATCCGGAGGGCCTTCGAGGACTACCAGTACCACAAGAACGGGTTTGAGAAGGCGCGGCATTGGCGGTCTCAGCCATGAATGCAGTGCATCGAGGTGGGGAAGAGGCGAGCATAATGATGCCGACAGAGTCAACGCCATTCATCAGATCGTGTCTTGTGTCGTCGCCTTCTTGGATCCAAGTCTCTGTTTACATTTGAACGTGTACACAGTTCGATACATCTCATCAAAAAATATTTATATTCTTATTATTATTTTCGATTAATCGAGACTGATAAATATAGTTTAAAAATAGTATAAATAGAGGAACTTAAATTTATGGTTGTTTGATCAGTTGACCCCAAAACTTAACCTTGTCGATCTCCAAGTCATGTCCGATTATTATGAGTGATATATATATTAAGAATTAAAATATTTGAGAGGATGTAAAATTTAAATATGTAAAGCGATACATCGTTACATACATAAATATACATTTTCAAATTTAAAAAGAATAGGCATCATATTGTTTCTTAGAAAATACTCAAAGGATATCCCTCTTTTATTTTTTTTCTTAATAGTACCATTGTATGAAAAATATCAAAAATACTCAATTTTTTTGGGTCAAATTTTTTCGTTCGTTTTTTTTTTATCAATTTTAGACTGTTATAGTGTTTCAATTTGGTTTGTTTATATTTTCGTTCAATAATATTTATAGTGTTAAACATGATAAGTGATATTATTATATATATTTTTTGAATATTATTGCTTATAGATTATTATGATAATATATTTTTAGGTTTATAATTGACTTGATCGAGGTTATGAGTTTATTTAGATCATTCTTGATTTTTGAATAAGTTTTATAATATTTTTATTATGATGATTAAAATATTATAATGAAATTATTATTTTATTTAAGTGATGTTAATTCTAAACTATTATAAATACATGTTCGAATCCCCCGTCGATCACATACTTTGAATCTTTTCGAGTCTTCGCTTCCACAGAGACATGAAAACCAGCGGCGGACTTCCGAGTCGAAGCTCTCCACCAAACTCAAGAACCATTGGCGGGGAACAGCCGAGGCATCATGGCTCCATCCAAGTACGTCCTCCCCTTCATCGCCTTCGTCTCCTTTGGAATGGCGATAGGTTGGTCCCGATCCCTCCTCGGGTTTGGTAAAGCTCGCGGTTATTTTCTCGCCTTTCTTTCTTGGGTTTGGTGTTGCTTGCCATTCCTTCTTCTAGGGCTTGAAGGCTGGTTCGTTGGTTGGTTGTTGCTTTCATAAGAAGATCAAGTGAGAAGGGTGTGATAATGCTCGCGTTTGCTTCTTTAGGGCTTGAGAGATAGTGGGTTGGATAGTGTTGTCATTCGTCGATCCGCGGGGATTAGCTTTGGAAAGACGGCCACCTTTCAAGGTATGCCATTGAGGTATCGTAGTTGATCGAATCACCACCAAGAACGAATCAGAATGAAAGCTGATTCATCGTTACACCACGAAGATGGCTTACAAGTTGCCATTGATGAAGGAATCATGTTCCTTGAAGTTGAGAGTGATGCTAAATTGTTTATTGATGTGTTTCAATGCAAGAAGGAACCCCCTTGGCAGTTTGCAATTGTTTACAGAGATATAAAGTTCTTTCTTGAGTTTTTTTGATGCTGTGAGAGTACACATGTATTTAGGGAGCCAAACAAGGCAGCTGACTGGACGGCCAAGTTTGCTAGATGTTCACGCAGTTCTTTTTTGTGGAAAGGAGACTCTCCAGTTGATTTCTGTATGATGTTGACCGCTGACAGGGAGGAGAACTCCTGTCCTTCTGGTTTGATTTGAATAGATTACTGTTTGGTTTGGAAAAAAAACGACAAGCTGATTCATCATCAATCTTGGCATTTTATTTGTGATGGCAAAAGCTACAATGACAGTCCATGCATAAAATTAGGAAGGAGATTTATTGGTATTGAAGAGATTGTCTTTTCAACTGTAGCATAATATTTACCCCTTTGTTCTTTTATTTTTGGGTATAAACCCCATCCATGCGCTTTATTTTTCCATGGACTTCTTTCCTCTGTCTTGCTTATTGATTGATCTATCTTTATTTAATAATCTGTTTATTGTTTTTTGATCACCTTACTATCGATTCTTTCTTGTACCTTTTTGTCTACTGTCCACTCCACCTTTTACTATTCAATTGTGTATTTTATGTTATTTGGAGTTTCTCTACTTGTTTCATGATATGATAGGAACCTCAAATTTGAGTTGTTTGTGTATAGTTTAAGAGATGTGCATAAAGAGGTGTAGATGTTGCTGCATTGCATTTAAGTGTGGTCCCACATCCAGAGAAGATTTGTGACACGTCTATGTTGGTTAGCATAATACTTTGAGGCACTACGCTTTTTATTCATGAGCTTGTAGAAAGTAATAGTAGTTAAATATATCAGAAATAGTAGTATACATGTGGTTCTATGATCTGAAGGTTTTTATTATTGGAATGTGTCATACCTTATTTGGTCACCTACTGGCAATTTTTCTTTGGCATCAAGTCTATCAATTTCAACATGCTGAAGGACCTACTGGTTTTAGTTTGTCATACTTTTACTTAATTATCCATTGAGTAATGACTTTATCTGTAATTAGGTGAGTACTGTGTTTTAAAAAGCATTATGTACCAAAAGGCACCAAGGTCTCAAAATGCCCAAGGTGCTAGGCGCGCACCTAGGTGCCCAACCGAGCAAAGCAAGACACTTTAGAATATTAAAATTTTAAAAATATATATTACTAGTGAAACCTACATTCAACAGTATTTTCAAAATAGTGCTAAACAATTCTAACTCCTAACAAGGTAATAGTGTGTCATGTCAATATGATGCAACAAGTTAATCGAAATGAGAAAGAACGGACTAAAAAGAGGAGTAATTGACAGCCATGGAAGAAGGTAGGGGAAGGAGAGGGCGGCAGATGAAGTTGCAGTCGTAGGGGCACCAATAGAGGAAGCTGCAGACGAAGGCGACAGTGGTGGATGGAACTGCGGACAAAAGTGATGATAGTGGAGGAAGCTACAGATGTAGGGTTTCACTTCAATGATGGAGAGGGGGGTGGGTTTTGTGTTAGAGCGGATTAATTGGTTCGATTTAACCAATTTGCTTGTTTTATCAAACCAGTTATGAACCCAAACCCATCTTCACTCGGGCGCTCGCCCAAGGTGCTCAACACTTGGGCTTAGGCAAGCACCCGAGCGGGTCTTCATCGAAACACCTCGCCGAAGGTTTTGTTAGGTGTTCGAGCCTTGCCTCACCCAAGCGCCTAGGCGAGTGCCCAAGCACCTTTTGAAAATACTAGGTGAGTAAAATATGGATTTCCTACTATCTGAGAATAATCTTTAACGTGCCTGGATAATCATGTTTGGCATGGGTACTTCATTGCATAAATATGAAAATGAATATGTGAACAAGATGGTGGCACATGTTATTCTTATTACTTTTCTGGAGATTAACATTGTTTAATACATTTAAATGCACTGTCAACTTTAATGTTAAATATACAAGAAGGCCATGCTTATACTAAGAACTCGTTTAAGCATTTGGGAACATTCCATATTTGGTCAATGTATTCTGATTAGATGATTAGATTAAAAAAAGGAATGAGGGTAGTAGCCCATGAAGTTCTGTCTGCAGCTTCTGGGTCTTTATCTTCACTTGGCCATGGAAGACTATGTGGACCAGTATGAGGCAACATGTTCATAATATGAAGTGGTTCATTTGACTCCCTTTAAATATGTAGCTGAGTATACCAATTTTTTTAATATCTCATGGTGGTTTACATTTTTTTTTGAATTTTTTTATTAAGATAATTCTTTTCAAGTAGTATAGCCAAGGATGTGCAAGCTCTTCATCATTTTAATCTCTGCTGAGCTCTTTACTTCTTGAATGTGTTATGCTCCCATTGACATCATTCTAACTGAGTATCCCAATTGTTTTCTTTGTTACTTAACCTATCCATGTAAATTCACTTCATGTATGTGTTTTCCAAACACGTTTCCTAGATTATAATTTCCATTACAAAATGAAATTTAGGAAAGCTGGTACTCTCATAGCTGCTTAACTGGTCAAGGCGGCCAATTATGTGATTTTCAATGTGAATCATCTTTTGTTTTCTTGCTAATCGGTGATGGCTGTGGTGGTACAATTTTTAAGAATATGTATAAGTTAACAATGGATGATTCTTGCAGGCCTTCTGTTTCAGTTGGCATTTATCTGGCGGTTAGAGGAGTTTTCTGGTATCATTTCCTAATCATTCGATGAGCCTTAAATCCAGTTTGCATGTTCAGTTCTTCTAGTTCTTACGCTAAATGTTCAAACAAAAAATAGGTGTCTTGAATATTGACAATCCTTAAATAGTATGATAACTTATTTTGTAATAAATTCTTTACTATCCACAATAAATTATATACTAGTCATGTTATCCTCTTTAATAAATTATGTACAAATCATTTCATATCTAGAGTTTACTATGTTCCTGATGTTAAGTGTTAACTGATTTTATCCATTGTCAATGCTTAGTTTTTGCACTTCTCATATTAAATTAATATTTCTTGAGCTGCTCTGAAGTTATGCAAGTAGTTATTGTCTTCATTTGACATGGAAGATTTATGTTGTCGGCTCGTTTGTATACCATAACACAGGTCTTCAATACCTATATCATATCAATTATGGCAACTGGTCAGACTGTTTTGGGACTGAGATACCGAGCAACGTACCAATGTTTACCGCTTGATATCACTAAAATGTTTACCGCTTGATATCACTAAAAGGAAAATAATGGTATACTGAGTGTTAGTGAGGTTATTGATCCATTATCAGTTCTCAGTCAGACTAATCAATACTAAATGCTACATTACCGGTCTGACTGGTATTTTAAACAATGAACATAACTAGTATTGCTTATTGCCTTATGATGATGATTTGAAATGCATCTTGTATCCATTATTTATGAGATCTAGTCAAGCACCAACCATTTTTACGTTGATCAATGAAAATTTCATTGCAAGTTATAGTCATGCATAAGCTTTATAGAGAAGTGGATTTAGTCGCAATCGTTCTTGCGGATGGTGTGTGTTGTGTGTACCTTGCTGTTTTTGGCTCATATTTGATATCCTCTCTCAGTTTCTTTGGTTTAATATTATTTTTGTTAGCTATTAGAAGTCAAATACCTGTTGGAAACTTGGTAGATTATTCTTGGGGAGGACTTTTTTGTCTATGATGAATGATGACCATTTAATTAAGAGAGGGATGGTTGTTTTGTTGAACATTGGTTTCTAGTGATTGTGATCTAGGATTTTTTTTCAACCTTTATCTTATGGGTATTTTTACATATATGTTTCTTCTAGGCAGAGCATCTTTTGTTATAAGATCTAGTCAAATTTGGGATGCTCAAAACACAATTTAGGATGTCTTACAACTCAGAACAGTATCTGAATGTAAATGAAATAACTTATATTTCCATATTCACATGTATCATTTCTTTATTTATGGCATTCTAATCTAGGAATTACTAAATATGCATATCACTGTAATTTTGTATCCTTATATTGTTTTCATTTGCATGCTTTAGAATGTGTCTCTTATTCTACATTTAAAATTAATATATGTTCGGTAATGATCTTTTCATTGACAACGAAAGCAACTATATGGAAACTGGATGGCTCCATTCATTTGACATGCTTGTATTTATTGATTTAAATATGTAATATCTAAATGGTGGTAGATGAAAAGATAGATCACTTATCAAGCAAGAATCAACAATATTGCTAATGATTATGAAATTGAGTAGAGTGGTCTTTTTGAGACATTATGTCATCAGTGGACCATGCAAGTTAAAGGCAGAACTGTACGGAATTGGTTTTTATAAGTTCATGAGCATCTAAATGGGACAATTTTGGATAGTAGGCAAAATATATCGAGAAGGTTGGTGTAGTTGAGATGAGTTATTAACATATATAATATAAAATGGGAAAAAAAAATTGTTTATAATATTTCGGACTATCATAAGTTGATGATGGTATTAGTGTCACAGGTTTAGACTGTTCAACTTGGGTTCGGGATCCTTGATGGTGATGTCCTAAGCTCGCAGCAATATGTGGATGATGGCCCACATATTCTGCACTCATATACAGTTTGTGAAAGCTTACTGAATCTGGTTGTTGGATCTTATTTTCAAGTTGAAGCTGTCAAATGGCTGAGATGTTATTGTCCAGCAGAAACTGCACTGATTATTTGGTCCTATTTTACGAATCAGCCTCTCTTATCTCCATTCGTCACATTGCTTGTCGCCTTTTCTGTTGATCTCTGTCCCATGCATGCTAGATGCCTAGATCTGGCCATGTGCTTCCTCTCTGTCTGCTGAGTGCTGTCAACTCCTGCCTTTTTATTTTATTGAATGACAGTGGTCTTGATTTAGTGGTTAAGAATCTAATGACAGTTGTCCATTACCTGGTACCGTTATCATTTGAATATATGATGTACTTAATGATCATGTAGTGCCAGCAATTAAGGATGGTGAATTCAAATAATTGATGCAGGACAAAGGAAAACAAACAGATCTTGTATAAGAAGCTGGTTGGCCAACTGTTTGGAATGGTTGAGGTAGAAAGGTCTTCTGTTGTTGTTGTGCCTCTGATTTTATTTGATTGTTTTGAGTTACGATCTTCTAGCATCAGGTAAAATATCCCAGCATACTAACAGGTTATTGTATGTACAGTCTGATTTGTTGCTTTCCTATTTGCCATGCTGTTACATAAGTAGGTCATGGTACCGATGATATGCTTCTCTGATGATTATTATGAATGTTTGTTGTCAAAAATATGCAATAAATGGTTACCTAAAGCTCTTGCTTGCAGGTACTAATCATTGGGAAAATGACAAAGAGTCTGCTTTGCTTCGCCTTGGATTTGTATAGTCCTGACTCCTGAACTCATTTGACACTCACTTAGTAGCTTTTCTCATGCATGACAGTTTGTATGTATTTGATCATTCACTGATGGATTATTTTCATATAGTAGCATGAATGATGGTTTGTACGTATTTGATCATTCACTGATGGATTATTTACATAGAGTAGCATATGTAGAGTTTGAACCTTTTATCTCGATGATCTTTACATCTCAACATCATAGTTGCTCTTTCATATTACATTCTAATGTCTGCTTTTCTCTTGGTAAGGAAAAAAAATGTCTTTTCTCCATCCTGATGGTTAATGTTACCTTTTTATATAATACTTATTCTTTTGGTTGATTAGGTAAAACCTGAAATTCTCAGCTGGTCACCACGAATTATTCTTTTCCATAATTTCTTAAGCATTGAGGTAAGAGTATTTTCTGTTGATAATTAACCTTAACCTATTAAAATATTCTTCTCCTTTTGCTAGTGTCTTTTGCTATTTTAGGATCTAGGATGTCCCTCACCTCTTTGGTGACATTGTCCATTTTACTTAATTTTTTAAAATTGCTATATTCAATTCTAAGTATCTTTCACATTGTTTGATGAGTACGGTTCATTAATATATTTTTTGTCATAGTAAGATTAAAAGAGTCTTCTTTCTATGTAGGAGTGTGATTATCTTAAGTCAATTGCTAGGCCTCATCTTGAGATATCAACAGTGGTAGATGCTAAAACAGGGAAGGCAAGTTTGCTATTTCAATACTTATATTGAACATCATACACGGACCTGTTTATTGTTTTTTTTTTCATATTTAACTATACTCCTACTGGCTCCTACTGGCAATACAGTGCAGATTATGTGGTTCACTGCATAAGCAAGTGCATTTGCAATTACATGACTACTGCTTAATTTTTGGTGTTTCTAGAAGTCACCACAGAGATATTGGATCTTCAATGTTTTCTAATTAGAAATCACTTGATTGGATACAGTGCAGCTTAAGCACATTCTAAAAATAACAACAAGAAGCTGTAATGATTCAGCTAATTGGGTTCACCTGCATGGATCTTTTCCACCATTGAGCTTTGGAAAAAAAAATCCTTAGTTAATTTAGGAACATCTAAATTATAACTTTGTTTTTGGTGATGTCCATTTATGTTTCCATCTATTTCTTCTTGTACCTTATGATCAAGTTTAATTGTATTATATTTTGTAACTACAACCTTTTGAAGAATTGCAGCATTCTAGTTTCGCAAATTTTGTTAGTCTGTTGTTTTTTGGGTAAATGAAATTAATTTGTGAACATAGGAGTGAGTATATATGGTTGCACAAGGGGAAGCTTTTCTTCCCTGATAGAATTGCCTCTTTAGGTATTGACTTGAAGTATCATCTGTGTGGGGTGTGTGTGTGTGTGTGCGTGTGTATATATATATAGATTTGATAGTTGACGTTACAGATTATTGTTGTTGTACTGAAACCAAACGATTAGTTTAGTTTGGTGGTCTGCGAACCACAATTAGATCATCCAGAACTAGCATAAGCTAATTTTGATTTTAAGAAATCTTGGCAGCTGGACCACCATAGAAATTCATTGTATAGCATGTTTGCCAGCATAGACCAAGGTGGATATGCATTTTGTTTGTGTTTTTTCAAACATGATAAGCTAGTTCTATAACTAGGTTTATCTGCCTTCTACAAATAAATTTAACAGACTTCTTATTGCTTAATAGCATATTTTCATGATATTTTCTCCAGAGCGTTAAAAGCAACATCCGCACAAGTTTTGGCATGTTTTTAAGCTCCGAAGACAGACAAATCCCAATAATAAAGGTTGGTTTTAGATGCTTCTTTAATTCTCCTGCCATAGAGAGTTACAGAATATTAATTTTTGTAATAATATGTATCTTTCTTTTTTTGGGTCTTAAATCTAGTGACAAATATCATTTTTGGTCACTAATCACTGTTCATTATAGAGCATAGAGTTCAGTTGGATTTTCTTTATTTTATGTTTTTATAAATAAGGCTGTCATGCTTTCACCTGATAGCTCAAAATTACCAACCTCCCACCTTTTTTCCCAGTATGTATCTAACATCAAGGATATGTCAGGTCATTGTAAATGGTGTTGAAGCAAGCTGCTAGTTTCTTGGTATAATTTACAGGCATTAATTTTCACTAAGCTAACTATAGAGTTTAGAACTTGCAGGAATAGGGTTGTGCAAGTACTTGATTTGAAAACAATGTATTTTTTTCATTAAAATTTGGATAGAGGATCTTAATAAAATCTTTGATTTGATTTTAGCAAGCATCACAATTCTTATGATGGTGAGTGTTTTTTGTTCCACTAAAGATTGCTAAGAAAAATCTGTAATTCAACACTCTAATCATCATCATAATATCTGATGCTGAAACTTGTTGCAACCAAACTTTTTACAAAATTACGCACTCTAGCCTGCGTATAAGATGATCGGACAAACTAATTTACATCATCAGTAACAGTATGTATCACTGTATAGGATACCATCAGAAACCGAGATTTTTTGCATTTTTGCCAAGCTACTTGCATTTGCATAATTGCCCAAGAAAAAGATAATATTCAGGTCCATATCTTATTTTGCTCTGTTTGCCAATTGATTAATGTCAAATTTTTTATTTTTCATTTTCATAGTTGCTTCATTTGTTTCCCATCTGTATCAGGCTATTGAAAAACGGATTGCAGTTTTTTCTCAAATCCCCATAGAGAATGGAGAGTATATTCAAGTACTGAGGTAGAATCTTGAAGTACTATTTTTAGACTAAAAGTTTATAATTAACTTTTCTAGGAAGCTAAAGCTTGCTACTGTTTAGGTACGAAACTAACCAATATTATGTTCCACATCATGATTACTTTTCAGACCCAGTAAGTTTTATCCTCCATTCACCTGCTTCCTGATTCTTCTCATGCACCAGAAGTACCTGAACTTGTTTAAAACTTTAATTGTAGTTTAACTTAAAGAGAGGAGGGCAACGTGTGGCAACAATGCTCATGTACTTGACTGATGTTGATGAAGGGGGTGAAACATTTTTCCCCCAGGTTAGTTTATTCTTCATAATACTGGTGTAGATTTTTTTATTGATTAAAAATCTTTGTTACAAGTCAAATCAGGCTGTTCAGGAAACTACCACAAGTATTTTTAAAATTTAGCATGATGTATTGGATAGATAAATATGGTACAGTTAGAATTTATTTGCTTAGAATTAGATTAGAGTTGCACCACATATCTTCTGGGAAGTTCTTTGCTCCTCCAAAGAAATATTTTTTTAATCGTTATTATGTAATATTCATCAGTTGAAATGCTATAATCTTTCCTTTTATGCAGTTAAGATGTGGTTCATTTACATGACAGGCTTAGCAAAGAAGCAGCTTCTGAAATATAAATGAAGTTTTAGACACTGATTTTGTGCTTAGTTGCTATTTTCTGATGGTCGGTATAATGTGGGCCTAAAAACAACTGTTAGTTGCCTTAATGAAATTCCCTATACCAAATGACCTAGATTCACATTTCCATAAGAAATTAAGCAAAGTTTGTAATTTCGACCTGTACCGCCCGGTACGGGTAGTACATACCGGTACGTGGACCGCCCGCTACCGGGCGGTTCCGTCAAAAATCGGTCATTGGCAGCCGATTTTGAAAGAAATCGACCGTCGGCGGTCGATTGAGGAAGAAAAAGGGAAGAAGAAGAGGAAAAGAAAAAAAAGAAGAGGGGAATAAAGAATAACTAGCCAGCGTCGTCCTTGCCCGCTTGCCGTCGCCCCCCTTTTCTCTTTTTCTTTTTTTTATATTTTAATATTTTTTAATATTATATTATATAATATTATATTATAAAAATATTATATTATATTTTAATACCGAGCGGTACGTACTGTACATACCGCCCGGTATGGGTCTCGTACCGGTACCGACAATATGTTGGTACATTGGTACGGATCGGTAAGTAAAATCTTGAAATTAAGTACATCCTAAAACTTGAATGATTTAGCATGAATAGGTATCAGTGGAAGTGCAGGATGCTAGATCCATTCTAGAATTATTTGACTAGATCATCCTTGTTCCAAACTTTGGTTATGAAGACGTTCATATAACATTACAGGTCTCAGTTTGCTTGAGGACAAGGATGGTGTATATCATTTATATGTGCAAACTTGGAAGGTGGATGTGACTGGGTTTCTATATATTAACAGATATTAAAGTTAGTTACATAGCCATAAATTCTTTTATTTTCTCTTATTTTTTACTATATGCTCTTTCTGTAATATCATCCCTTATTTGCTCCTTGTTGTGTTCTTGCTCATTCGATGGTAACTGATGTAGTTAGTCCTCATGGTGCTTCTGTTATCATAATTTTTTTAATTTGCATGCATCTCCAAATGTATATTCGGTAGTTCATCATTCATTTGCCTTTATTTTCCTGATTTTACCCATTTATTGTTAGACTGTCACTTGGTTCTTTTAGAATTAGATTACGTATTTTCTGTACTTATTATTATATATGAAGATAAATATATGCTACAGATTATGCATGTCTAGCTCCCTGCATATTATAGTATACAGGGTTTGCAATATTGTATCGCACCGCTCGGTACATATTAATCCGATAGAGGATGGGTATGCTCGATACAATTTGGTACCTTAGTGTACCATGTGTCAGTATGCTTGGTACAGCTCGCTTTGTACCATACTGACAACTGATCGAGATATCAGTACGGTATGAGATTGTGAATCTTGATAGTATGTATGAGCAAATATGTTGATGTTTGGTACTGTGCCAAATCATTAGATGGGGCTCCTACAATGGTGATCCAGCAAGTTACGTATGAGCCATTCAGCTTGATAATCTATTGTTAAACAATCTAAAAGCTTGATTAGCTGCAATTCCAAGTTCAAAAGCTTCAAGTGTCCATTTTTTGCATTTATGCTTGATCGTTCTTTTGTTACCTCCTCCTCCTGTTGACCTGTTAGCTACATATGTTTGTTACCTCCATCTGATTACTTTGCTAGTTCTTTGGCTCCTTTGATTCAAGGCTTGGCCCAAGCAATGCTGTCTATGGTGCATATGCTGTAAAAAAAATCTGACCTTGTTCTGTCTCTCTCTCTCTCTTGGTGAATCCATCCAGAGTTGTTACCATTTTAAAATTTTCATGTTTACCAAAGGCTTTTGATCTTTCATGTCTTCAGGCTGGGTCCGGCGAATGCAGCTGCGGAGGGATTAAGGTGAAGGGGCTATGCCTGAAACCGAGAAAAGGCGACGCAATCCTTTTCTGGAGCATGGTTTGTGATCCCATCCCATGTTACCGGGACTTTTTAGGGTTCTTTTGGCCTATACTCGATTGCTGTTTTGTTAGTATGCTGATGAACAGAAAAGTTGACAAGATTTTTGTGCACTGCACTGCACTGCATGATAATGATGCTGAGAGAATTTATTCTTTTCAGGGACTTGATGGGCAGTCAGATCCCAACAGCCTCCATGGAGCATGCCCGGTTGTGAAAGGGGAGAAGTGGTCAGCCACGAAATGGCTGAGGCAGGGACCCACCTTCTAGTAAATTTTCTTCTCTCATACAAATAAATATATATATATATTTCTTTGTTATAGTGTTGATGATCACAATACTTTGTCTCTGCACTGTTTTGGATGATTACAAACAAAAACAAAGCTCATCATTCTCCAAATCAACGAGAACCGCAGCAGCAGCAGCAGTAGCGGTGAGCTTTCATCTACTGACTGACTGATGTTTCTAGACTTATATATATATATATATATATATATATATATATATATATATATATATTATATATATATATATAATGCATTGCAATGGGTTTTTTTATTGGTCCAATCGTCCGTCCTTTGGTACATGGAGCATCACTAGTATGCCTCCTCATCCGCCTCCGTTTGAGCTGCTCCAACTCCATTGTGCTCTAATGCATCTGACTTGTTTGATTCATGATTATGAAGTAAATATAAAGCAGAGAGAGACTACCAAGTTTGATTTAGTTGACCCAAGATTTTTAAATAAATAAATAAATGCCACAGTTCCTAATTACAAATGTTAGTTGACTTGGAGATGAAAACCTGTAGGTCCACATCCATCACTGCACACATAACCAGAAGCGTTTGCATCAGTCCGGGCTAAAATAAAGGGACGTTTTAGGCTGTACAAGCATGCTGTAATATCTGCTTATAAGCTACAGCTTCGTAGGCGCACATTAGCAACATATTCGCTCAATGAATCGTTCTTTATTTTTGTATGCTTATATAGATGTTTAGCAACTTGTTTTATCTTAGTTTTATGTGGTCTTGTCTGAGAAATGCAAGCGAAAATAATTTGCAACGTTACAGTACAATCGCTTATCGTGTCGGGCCAAAATTTTCCACAATAGCTTCGTTTTTGTGTGTCATGACCTGATTTCTATAGATCATGGTGCGTAATAAAATGTTAGTCATCTCAAACTCCTGGAACCACTCGGATGGCACAGAGTTGGATGGAGCTTCGGTTATATGTTGGGTGTTGAACAATCATCACTTTGCGCTCATCACTTAGTGAAACGTTGTTTAGATTTGCGGTTGTTTGTTCAACATTCTAAAGTCATATTTCTCTTGCACTCAAGTTGTTTGCTGAATTACTTATAAAGCTTTTTTCTTCGCGAGATGTTGGGACTTGTCGGCTACTCGTTTCAATCTAATCAGCCTTCTCTTTTGCAGGTCCTTAGAGATCGACACTAGGTTGCAGGTAGATTGACCCATTGAAAACGAATAACACATGAGTGTTTTATGACTTAGGCAATCTCAGTTAAGTTCGAGACATTAGTGCATGGACACTTCACGACTTAGGCAATTCCAGCTAAGTCTGGAACACAAGAGTGCAGCACGATTTAGGCAAATTCAGCTAAGTACGTGATAGGGCGGTACATACCAATCCACCCGTTGATCGTAATGCGAATCGTCCGCTAATGGGTGGAATCCTCGATTGAGATTATTTCGTCCCTGTTACCACCCATCGATTAGTAACGATCGATTTCAATTGTCGTCGATTGTTGTCAAGTGGTAACGATCAAAATTGATTGCCGATGATCGATTTCGAGCAATATCAATAGAGAGAGAAAGAATAAGAGGAATAAGAAAAGGGAAAACTTGGAATCGACACTGCTCTCCTGATTCCTTCGCCCACGCAATCCGTCACCCACGTGAAGAGAAGAAACAAGACGACATCACCCCTTTTTTATTTTTTTAATTATATATATATATATATATATATATATATATACACACACACCGAACGATACGCCTAGATATATCGCTTAGTACCAACATACTATACCGTATCGAGCTAAGCTCGATATATCGGTATGGTACAATTTGATACGATTTGATGAACCTTGCTTACAAGCATTTACGTCGTTGTTGAACTCAATTTTAACATGAAGTAGCAGCATGTTTACAATGTAAAATGAAAGGGGAAAAACACATTCACTCATGAACAGAAGCTTGAGAAGAAACAAGACGACATCACTCCTTTTTTATTTTTTTAATTATATATATATATATATATATATATATATATATATATATATACACACACACACCGAACGATACGCCTAGACATATCGCTTAGTACCAACATACTATACCGTATCGAGCTAAGCTCGATATATCGGTATGGTACAATTTGATACGATTTGATGAACCTTGCTTACAAGCATTTACGTCGTTGTTGAACTCAATTTTAACATGAAGTAGCAGCATGTTTACAATGTAAAATGAAAGGGGAAAAACACATTCACTCATGAACAGAAGCTTGAGAAGAAACAAGACGACATCACCCCTTTTTTATTTTTTTAATTATATATATATATATATATATATATATATATATATATATATATATATATATATATATATATATATATATATATATATATATATACACACACACACACACCGAACGATACGCCTAGACATATCGCTTAGTACCAACATACTATACCGTATCGAGCTAAGCTCGATATATCGGTATGGTACAATTTGATACGATTTGATGAACCTTGCGTACAAGCATTTACGTCGTTGTTGAACTCAATTTTAACATGAAGTAGCAGCATGTTTACAATGTAAAATGAAAGGGGAAAAACATATTCACTCATGAACAGAAGCTTGAAAAAACAGTTCAAAAGGTGTAACCTATTGATTGACTATTGTTACGGATATCTACCAAATCACCATCTGACAAATGAGCAGAACGATAGCTGTATAATTCTTCTTCTGCTGGGAGGAACAGAAAATTTTGTAAAGGATGGTTTTCTTTTTCTATACATGTATTTACGAACAAATATTCAAGGGCTCCAGATATGTCGACGGTTTGGACCAGAGAACATGGACTTCAGATGTGTGGTGATCTTAATGTTCCAAACATCCGTCCGGTCTTTAAATAAGATCTGGTGGAGACCATCTGGATACACCACCTCTAGATTCCACATACTGATTATTGGATGAGCGGCGAGACACATGGATCTCGTAACTTTTACTCTCGGTTGGATAGTTGCCTGTGATTCTTACTTTCAGTACCACTACTTTGTCACTGGAATCGTTGTTTTGTTGCGTTTTGTGACTTCTGCCAGTGAACTCATCAACAGTATCAACATTTCGATGCCGCATAGACACTTCGACGGTTTTGCCAGGTTTGATTATCCCTGTCCTGGGAGTGACCTACAGAAAACAATAAGAATAAACACCACATCATAAAATACAACCTCAGCCACAAGAACGAAGAAAAGAGTTAAAAGACCACCATCAACATATTCATCATCGGCCATACATCCTTTCAAATAAATTACCTTAAATGATTCAGATCTTATTTAGTGTCACTTTTAATCTCCCAGATGATTGCATTACTCAAGCAACAGAGACTCTGAAGAGTTGAGGGTCAATGTCTATATATCATCATATAAGATAATGGTGTATGTATTATTCAGTCCTTTCCCCATCAAATACTGGCAAAATTTTGATGATTGAAATATGCTATCAAAATAAAGCGAATTGCTGGCAGCAGATATATCTATAAATTAGATCAGTCAAATTGCCATGATTGACTTTCTTACTCTTAAAGAATGTATAGACTTTAACAAACAGGATCTCAAGAAATGTTGGATCATACCGTTTTCTCTTTTGCCTAGCCATCAGGGTTTGTCAATGTGAAGAAAGCTGCTTAAACAACAAAAAATATAAATATAGTTTACCTTTTGTAACATGTACTATTATTGTTTTTATTTTTCATGCTTTCTTAAGATTACAACAAACTTACTATCCACTAAGAAAATCACGTGATCAGCAATAAGAATTTTATTGAGTATTTGTTTATATATATGTCATCCGAGGCCAACACAAATGATACTTCAACAGCATGGTTTAAATTCATCAAGTACCATTTTCGTATCATTTGACCATGTAACACCTGTGATATGGAATTTAATTTCAGTTCAGATGATGCCATTGTGCATTTATTTAAATAGGAAATTATCTAATTCTTTCTTTAGAAAATCTAAATCATCTTTTCGGAAATTTATCTCAATCTTCTTCTCCATCATAATGATTAACCTGATAGATACTTAGTACTACATTTTGATGTGGGAACTGAATCGCCACAAACCTTTTACCCTCATAAATTCCTTTTAGAGGCTATAACATAATAAATCATTTCAAGTATGGTTTTTAATTTCGATTCATACCATCCAGTATGAGTGGTACGTATCGGTTCGAGAGCCTCTCAACACACGGACCGTCTGCTACCGGGTAGTACCAAATTTTTGGCTTCATATCGGGCAATACGGGGCTGTATTGGGCGGTAACCATCAAAATTTCGATCGTTATTGACTTCTACCGGGTGGTACAGATCGATTTTGACCATTATCGACCTTTTAGCTATTTTAGCTAAAATAGCTTAAAACACCAATACAATCTATATTAGTGTTTTCATTTATTTTAGATATATCGTCGGTATGCTTCGGTACATACCAGACCGAGCAAGGCTCAGTATGTCAGTACGGACCAGAATTGCGAACATTGATTTCAAGTACCTTACTCATGAGTGACTTATAAGAACTACATGTATTCTTTTCCATATTTCTCAACTTTGATTAGTTAACAAAGGCTATTTTTAAACACATTAGATACAGGTTCTAATCAAAATTCTGAAGTTTCAATTAAATGATTAATTTTGAAGTATAAAAAATCCAAATATCTGTATAGATATGATATCTCTCATCAACAAACATTTGCTCTCACTTAGCTGGCACTGGAGACTTGCAGTTACTTTTAGTTAAGCGAGGTGAGCTAACTGGCTAAGTTACCTCTAGGTACTAAATGACCAAACTGCTCTAGTTGAGGCCAACTGTTAACTACTAAGGACAACATCCTAACAAATAAGATTACATCATTTAATTGGGGCTGGGTAATTCAGATAGAGAGCAAAATGTCCAATGCCATATTGCAAGAGCAATAGCCCAGTGATCTTTTTATGTCTAACAAGAAACATAAGAAGAGGGTACTTAAATCTATTTGGTACTCAAAATGCTTTTGAACATAAATGACAAAATGTAAGCAAAAGTGCCTAACGGTATATGCCATGCAAAAACATATAATGTGTTGCTCCTTGATGCATCGGTACTTCTCTGAAAACACTCTTGCATCTCCCTGCTTTTTTCAAATTTCAAATTATTCACATTCTATCAATATGCTAACATCTGCTAAGTCCATGTTAACAACAATGACCAAAAATATATATGTAATAGAGGACTACAAACTCAGAAATGAACTTTAAGGTCGGAGCACAAGATAACTAACCTCTAGCCAATTAGGAAAGCCAAAGGGATCTCTTGAACTATGCTCGGATGCTTGTTCACTCTCCTTGACAACGGACTGACTTCCACAAAAGAATTGAAAGACAGCTCCATCTCTTCTGCATTTGTTAGTTATTCTCAGGACAGTGATGTCATTGCCTTCCAGGGTTATGTTGTTGCTGCTAAAAGTAGTTTCTGGAACATTGCCAAAATCGTCTATCAATCTCCTTACTTTTTCATTGGAAAAAACTATTTCTCCAAACTCTTGCCTCCTAGTCAATTCATCTACATGTGCAATATCGACATTAAATATGCACTTGACAGGTTTGTGATCACTTCCTGTGACATCCATGCAAGAATCATACCTGATGAAGTGGAGATGTTTAAGTCATGAAGTTGTGATATTAACTTAATGCACAAAACTTATTCTAGAGATATTTTAGGAAAACAACTTACATATAAATAGAAGAAACCACAGGGCAAGCTAATGAACATTCAGTTCTTGAATCACAACAGCTGTCACGATATAATATCCTGTCGCACCAGGCAGGAATACGCTTCTTTTCACTGGAATCATATCCTACAAAAGATTGACTAATGTTAGCTTCAGCAACAATGCTATATGAGGGACAAAACGATCTCACAGCAGTTTTCCAGTGAACTCATAGAACTTCTGGTTAGGATTTTCTTCCTGCATAAGTTGCAGTTACCAGCATATTGGGCCTAAAATTCTACCGCATGATAATTTGTGCAGTCATACCTGATAGGCCTGTTAGGTGTTTTTCAAATTTATATGTTGGAGGGAACTTTATTACTCCTTCCCGGAATCCTTGAAAAACTCTTCCTGCCTTCATTTCAGCTCGAAGCTGATCTTTTTCTGTAAGCAATTCCAAGTGTCTTTGAGCGATGAAGTATCTTGCTTCTTCATATGTGATGCCTTGAAGCCTATAGTTGAGATCACCAAGAAATACAACCATATCTGCTTCTGATAACTCAGGTGTTCTATCGTTATTGGCCTGTGATACCAAGGTTATCGCATCTCTATATTAACACCATAATCTAATTTGAAAATAGAAGTATATGACAAATATGCCATTACATACATTTCCTCCACGATGCGGATGAACAGAAGAAGCTCCAGCTGCATGGAAAATATTAAACATTAGAGTTAGTTGTAGCAAGTGATAACATTCAGCTACAACTGTCGCTGCTCAGACAAACTATTGTAGACCCACCAATAAGCCAGAACAAGCATGATATGACAAGCATTGGTACAAAACCTGCAGCAGTATTATGTCCATTTGAAGATGGGCTGAAAGTCATAGTCCAGAAGACACGGTCAAAATCAGCATTCCGCCGATTCAGTGCTTCCAAATGTGCAGCGAAATGACAGTTAATAAAGCATATTTTCCGATCATAGATTCTCATCCTCAAAGCTACAGCTCCCTGTCAGCAATTTTTAACACATTAGTTATACCAGCCTATAACCTAAAGCTTGAGATATAGAAAAAAGATTATTGTTAAAGAGACTAGAGCATACAAGTAAAGCTTTAGATCACAAAGGACAGTTTTTGAAAGACAATGACCAAAAGATTTTAGAAGTACTTAAAAGAAATTAGTCTATAACATGCCACAATCTGTGTAAAACATATCAATTCATCCAAAGGCAAAGCCTCTTTAACTCAAAAAAGAATGACCATAACAAAGAAAAAAATTTACTGCCAAAACAAAATTACAACATATAGAGATTACACTCCATATATTAGAAAAATTAAGTCCATATAAATTATTGTGTTATAAAGAGAAAATAAGGTAAAGTAAAGAACAAACTGCACATTCTTACTGTTATTTGTGCTATAAACATCTCAAAGTAGTTGGTCAAAAAGACCAGAAGATTAGATGGTACATTAAATAGTTTCATGAGAAAAAAGGTGTTCCCATTCGAGTAAATGTGACACAAAAGAAAAAAACGACATCCAATCTGCTTAAGTTCTACAAGAGGTTCCAATAATCTGTGATTCACCACTTGGACAATTTACCCGAATGATGGATGGTGCCCAGGTTTATCTGAAAATAATGAATCGAACTTTTTGTTTCTGTTTTTATTTGAAATGTTTTATGTTTTCCACCCTTTGGACTTGTTTACTTTGCAACAAATGAAATGTTAATGATCCTTACTCCTTACAATCTTGATTCCATTTTAAAGTCATCCTGGTAAAAGATGGGAAAGAGTGAAAGACAAGTCATGTATAATTTTAGTCTTCTGTTTACCAAACCTACTGACTCTTGTATCGTTCCTACCCTTTCCAGAAAAGGAATAAGAGGTCACATGCATATAAAATGAAAAACTTCTATCATGCCAATAGAGAAACAAATAATGAACCTGATGCACACAAAACTGACTTCAATAAGCTACTAAAATGATGTTAAATGTTGGTACAGACAGCATCAAGCGAAACCTTATCTGCTGTGCTTTTGATTAGTCCAACCTTAACACTATCAACAGACATCAGGATTTAAGTAATTAGTACAACCTAGATTACTTTCTCCAAAAGCATATGCATCAGATAGCTGCTTGATGTTGTGTCATCTTTGATTCACATAAATTTCATTTATCCGGATTTACATGCACTGATGACAATTGCTTCCAAGGTTTTCCATACTGCCCTGTACAGCCTGATACGGGCGGTATGTACCGATCCGATGGTTTACCGGTACGTGGACTGCCCGATACCGGGCGGTACCACAGTTTGTGGCTCGTATCATCCGATACAGGCTTGTATCGGGCGGTAACGATCGAAATTCCAACCGTTACATGATATATAATGGTCGAAATCAACTGTTACATGGTATATAACGGTCGAAATCGACCGTTACAGAAGTATAACTGGCGAAATTGATCGATACCACTCGGTAATGATCAAATTTTCGACCGGTATATAACGGTCGGTAACGGTCAAAATCGATCGCTACAGACCCTGTAACTGTCGAGCTCAATCGTTACTGACCCTGTAAAAGGTCAAAATCGACAGTTACAGACCTTGTAACGGTTGAAAAACTCTTTGTATTTCTATTTAAACTCACCCTTCTATTATTTCACTTCACACACTCACTCTTTCTCAAACTCTCACTTTCTCAGAACTGTTCCTCAAAGCTCGAAAAAAGTATGTAATATTATTTTTGCCTAATTTACATTGATTTTGTTGAATCTATACCAATGTCTATCTTACAAACCCTAACACAACTTTTTTTTTCCAATTATTCAGGTATTAAAAATAATAATATTTTTTTAATTATTAAAATATTATTTATTTGTACCGCTCGATATACCAAGCATACCGAGCTGTACCAACATACCATACCGTACCAACCAAATCTCGGAATGCCGATATAGACCGATATGACGAACCTTGGTTGTTTCAATATATCATAAAATATAAGTGATTAAATAAGTATTTGTTTATTATCCTTTGGGATTTTTGGACAAATTGAATATATTGTTATGAATTATTCATTCAGAATGATTAAGTCAGCATGTTTGTTTTAGAAAAGGTTTTTTCATTACAGTTGACAATAATTTCCTTATATACTATCAATTTTGATTCAACAACTTCCTTCCAAATAAAGCAGAAGATCTTATAATTTCATTACAAGAAATGATTTTTCTCAAGAAAGTACCTTGTTTCCAATTGCATGCCCAAAGCCACATGGTACGGCTGCTGCATCAACATCACCAATGAATGGCCTAAGAGTCTTTCTAGCCCTGAGAAAAAAGTGTATAATAGCCTCTGTCTGGGATTTACTTGCAACCAAGAAAATAAAAAAAGGAAATACTTAAACTGCTCAGCAGAAAGGAAATTACCATACAGCAATAAGTAACCCAGCAAGCTGTCTGGAACCAATGCGCTCAAAAAGAGTTCCTTCAACTAGGACATTTCCAATGGCATCCAGCCACCAATGCCCATTAGCACTACCCTCAAGCCCTACCTAAAGTCAGTGTGCTCACATTGAGATATTATTTCACATGATTAACATGCTGCACTCAACTAGTAGATGAAAATTAAAAACTATGATATGCTTGTTCATACAAAATTCAAGACAAGTAATTCACTTTTGGAAGGATCCCATACGTATCTTTGCCAATCATATTTTTTAAACCAAAGTTAGTATTGCCATGTATAGTACACAACAATGCACCAAAATAGTGCAATAAACAATATATCACAATTTTTTTTAAAGAAGTAAAAAAAACTAACTATGCAAACTGAGGAGAATGATGCAATCATCGAATATTTTAACAGGTAGGCTAGCAACAGAACCCAGTGATAAACTGCATATATTCAGTTAACAACGGAGTCCTCCAGTGTCCCTCTCACCTCTGATGCTGGCAATGGCATGAACATTGGAGCCAGAAAAAAGCAAGCTATCGGCAAATAAAATCATCGATACAATTTATTTGACATGTTCTAAGCCTTTAGTATATACGTTCAATACAGTTAACAGATTGGAACATGGATAAAAGAGAAATAGCTCTCAATTTAGTATCACTTCAATAGAATCTTTTGTTGTTAGAAATGGAACGCACCTCAAACATAATTTATCAGGTGAAATTTGCTAAGTAGAAGATCAAGAATCCTAAAAAACAACAAATTGTGAAAAACAATTCGGCATATAGAGAAGTTTACTCTGTAAGAGAGGGCTTAAAGCTCAGGGTGAAGAGTGTTGATATAACCTCAATGAATAGGGGTGCGAAGACATGGATGACACGTGAGAATGAAGAGAAAGGAGCTAGAGAGATTTACCATTGGCTAGGTACTATTGAGAATAAAAGCCCAACAGTTGACAATCAGTATACTACCAAGGCTTTTGTATCTATCATAAAATCAGAAAACTCAGTGGATTATCAATAAACTCTTACAGTTTCTTTTGCCGCAGCCATTGCAAGAAACCCAGCACCCATTTCCACCTCCTGCAACCCAACAACAATGAGTCCAACTTCTGGTGTTGCACTACCAAGCCAGCTCATAAGTGAATCATTATATGCTCTTTCTTGTCCAACATTCCAACTACCAGCCAAAATTCTAAGGTTCGCTAGTCTCGTATATGATGCATTATTATTAGTTAGCTCCAATTGCAGTGAACTGTCAAGAGGTCCTGGAGATGTCACAAACCATCCACGAATGCCACCATGATTAGCCAATGTAAAGATATAAGGACCCACAACGACCATGTTTATGATTGGGCTACTATGAGCAATCCATCCTCCAAGCAATTTTCCCTCGAGATTCATCACCTGCATCATGCCATCCATATAGCCAACCCACAATCTTGTTCCAAAGGTACAAAGACACTGGATGGAAGATGAATGATGTTGAGCTTCACTTAATCGATGGCCATATCCATCCCACTGAATGAGTAGACCATTTGCACAGCCAGTCCAGATCATTCCATCCATAGATATTGTTAATGCTTCCATTCTGCGACAATCATCACCAAATGCCCCCTTGACAGCAGCTTTCTTAACAGCATCAGCAGCTTCCAAAAGTGCATGTCGTGAACGCTGGAGGAAACTAATAGCCTTTTTTGAGGTAGAGAAAAAGTTCATCTTGAGATCACCCTCTTCATGTGAATCTTGGACTTGGAATGTGTCAAACCTAGTCTCAACCTGACCATCTATGTTGAAGACTTTCAGAAGTTCCTTTGTATGTGAATCCCTGTAAAGTCAAACGAAAGAATAATGCAAGATTAAGAGCACCATCTGTGAACTACCTACTATTTTGGGTTTCTCATTGCAAGAAATTCTATTAAAGTTATACCAAAGAGCAAATAAAAGGCAGCTCGAGCTCCAAACTTTTGAAGAGAAATTATCAGACAGTAAATATCTGATATCTGCAGTAGGCAAGGAACACACTCCTCCAACAGTTACCAGGCTTCGGAGATCAACAGAAGATCTTTCAATTAAAAGAGAAGCCATATGTCTTTCATCCTTCCTAAGAGTGAAACATTTATAGATGGCTTTACAAGACCAGGCTTTTATGACTCCACCTTCAGTGCCAGACCAAAGTTCACCTAGATTTCATCAAAAAGTTAGAGAAACAGCATCAGATTAGTCCAACTGAGCCAGTCACCAATGATGAATTGTTGGATCACATAAACCAAAAACATAACTGGAGGAGACAGTGATATACCTAAGAAGAGCATATCCTATTAGTAGCTAAATTAAGAATTTTACAAAGCATAATGGACGGTGATATCCACATTTGTACCAATGGTACTCACTACTAAAACATGTTACATGTACAATAAGATACATGTGTGAACTGCAGTAAAGAAAAAGTACTAGTTTATAAAAGATGCTCCATGCTTACAGTCTAAAAATAAAGCTATATGCCCTGACATACCAGAGGAAGTAATGCATATATTCTTATTTATCATGGGCTTGGATATGTTCGACATGCTAGCTCTACCAGTAACTTACTTTTTGGTCTATTTCAGGCAAAAAAACAGAAATGCATGAGACCAACAATGACGATTGGAAACAAATAAATGGACACTGAGTCCATGCTTTATGAAATAGTAAAAATGAAGTGCACATAGATTAATTTGGCCAGAAAATTACAGATATCTAAATGGAAAATCAGTTTACAAACATAAAAAGAGAAAAGCTAAAGAGGGATGTACTATATTGATTAGTGATTTATGAATATAAGTAAAAGGCATCTAATTTAATGTCACATGTATGATAGATAAGTTATTTGCCTCATTTATGCAATAAACCTTGATCCTTCTAACACTCCTTTGCTTGGTTATATGGTTCAATTAATGCACATTGGTAGCTATAATGCAAAATAAGTTACATTGCAAAAATATGGCAGAGAATTACAACCTAAATGTTCAGAATTTTTAAATTTTGATTCAATCTTTGCTGCATAGCTTTCAAATAGATATTACTGGAAGTCTTAACTCTGAAAATAAATTATCTTCCTGAAGACAAGACAATGTTTTCTACCAAACAGTACTATATGTGAACACTTGATCTAGTATCTTTGAATTCAATAACTTATAATGTTAGCTGAAGATTTAAAAAGAAAAATGAATACAAAAAAAATCAACCTACAAAATGTCAATTGATAGTTTAGCAATCAACTATATAAAACCTCTGCTAGCTATTTCAAATTGAATCAGAGAGCTAAGTGCTGCAGAAATTAAAGTTCCTTCTTCGCATCCCATGGATATGGAAACAGCAATAACACATGTAATCTAGCGAATTATAACAAAATTCATCCTTTTGGCACCACAACTGAGTCAAACCATATATTCATGGCACACATCTAAGGACCCAATGTTCCTTTCAGTAAGAAACCAAAACTATTATTTGACAATTCATTTTAAGTAGAGTGCCTTATTCTTAAGTATTTGGAGCAAATAACACTACTACTTCAGTTCAAATGTATAAAAGAAATGGATAGCTTTGACAATAATCTGTAGTAGAAGTACATTCCACAAAATAAAAATAAAAAGACAATATTTGATTCAATTTCAGCCCTCGTTGCATTAGTATAGCATGGTCTAAGATGGCCCTAGTTAACTGTCAAATGCCAGGCATGTGCTACTTCACAACTTCATGTTTTGTTTATGCTAGTCGCTTGTTGTGTCGTGATCTAACTGTGTAAGTATGTGATTTCATGGCCGCATGCCTAGTGCTTGTAGATACTTCTCTATTAAAATTACCTAATTTGACATCTGCTTCTTTTTTTTGTTAAATTCATTAAAACTTCATCACAAGTTCCATAAGCACAAACTTAGACCTTCAACATTGATTTCCTTGCCTTTCAATATGAAGGACAACCTTTCAGCAGTCTCTTCCCCTTCAAATCTATAGTTAAATGCCGATAGCATCTCTGTTCGTTTCCAGTTACACTGACCTTTTGTCATTGCAACTAACATGACTCACTTAGTATATGCTTTCTTTGTCTTGTAATTCTTGGTTTTATGCACCTCACATTACCACTATAACATCATAAAATCTTGTTATTTAACTAATTCCTTTAAGCCTAGAAAGCATCGATCACATAATACATCAGAGAACTGGCAACTGAATGGCAGTAGCAATACATATAACAACCACAATTTCTAATGCTAATCAAATTGCTATTTCCCATTTTGTACCAATCCAAGTGTTTATCAACATGCATAACAGGGGTACCAACGAGTATTAATACAGAATTCAACATCTTGTGTGTCCTAAGTGAAATTGATATGTATTGATTGGCATATTTAAGATATATCAAGGTTTTTTTCCTTCTTTATTTTCTCCAACACTAATCACTACAATAAATGAAATGCAATGAGTTTAATAGCAGCTATGCACCTCATCCATAGCCAACCTCACCTTTGGTGGTAACCTGCCATCATTCTATCACAATTAGGCCTCATGGGAGGAGCCACTGCAATAAGATCAGTGGTGGTGTAAAGCATCATCCACTTATCGAAGAATAATATTCAAGTCCATCACTTAAAAGGAAATTTCTATGAGACGATAGGAAACAGAGTCAGAAGTGTTGTCAAAATAAAGACCTCCGTGGCTAAAGAGGAACAATGGAGAAGTGGTATCTAATGGTTACACTGGGTCGTAAACATTACATACAATTCAGTTATCAAGATAAATTTCCAATGGTAGATATTATATGCTGAATTGTTGATAACACTATGTTGATTAACAAGAGCCTAGTTGGGATTGTTCCAATGGCAGACATCGGAACTAAAAGTTGTATACTAAGTAGGAAAATAACTAAATATATAAATGAACATTAGCATAAATCATATTATTTCATAAACATTATCTAAATTGAGCATCGCGACAAGTGAACCAGAATTGGAGAGAGGTCAAAGCACTCCAGGCATGCCCTCAAATAGTTAAGCAAATTACTATGGTGACTCCAATAGGAGGCACTCATTAGTTACAGCGACAGAAAATGAACGGCTGCATTGACCACTTCACCATCTGACTCCTTAGATATGACTAGCTCACCAAAAGGGAACTAAAACTGTAAAGCCATTTGGATTACCAGTCGGATACCTTTGTCACAAAATAAAAACAATAAAGATGCAAATCAGTGAATGAAATGCCAGTCCTAGTTATTCTTAAATTCTTAATGGAACAAGAGGTTAATGCGCGTCAGCAAGAAAGGAAAGGGAACAAGAAAGATGAAGGTTTGTGAATGACAGTCACCATGTGAAGTTATGGCCATCGAGAGAACAGGTGATCGATGTGCCTGCCACGAGAAGCATTCTGCAAGATTTCCTCTCTCTGGTGCCGAATTCTTTGACTCAGGCTGCTCCACTCTCCAAATCCGAATCCTCCCATCCTTATGACCACTCCACACAAACCCACGATCCGAATCAACCACCAAGAAGATCGTCGGGTATGTAAAAGATGACTCCCTGAACGGCACGCTCTCCTCATCTCCCCTTTCTGGCTTCCACGAAGCAAAACCCCCGCGTCCAAACCCCTCAAACACATCGGAAAGGTTCCAGACCCGAACGCCATTCTCCGTTCCCGCCCAGATCTGCGACGTGGATCCGGCGATCGTCCGGATGAAGCACCCAACCTGAGTCTCCCGGAGGGGGTGGGGCCTCAATTCGATCGATGGTGGCCTCTCCTGGTGAACGGAAGCCCGGGTCGGGGGTCGAAAGATGCCATGTCGGACGGCCATGCCGGTGAATTCAGAGAGGGAGCGAGAGATCCGGGGAGCCGAAGGAGGTAGGCCATGGGCGCCGCTGTCAGACAGGCGTGGGATAGGAGGAGGGACGTTGGGCTGGGGGAAGGCATTGGAACGACTGGTCGCCGCGGCGGTGGGAGGGGGGTTGTCGAGGCTGAGGCGGCGGAAGGCGATCGGGTCTGCGGCGACGGTGGAGGTGCCGGGAGAGACGTAGCCGAGGGCGGTCTGACCGTCGTGAGGTTGAGGTTGCGACGGAGGTTTTGTGGCGGCGGCGGCGAAGGAATTGGTGATGAAACTCCAGTCTTCCTCGTCACCTTCGACCGAACTGTGGTCCATTGGTGGTGGTGGTGGTGGTGGTGGTTAGGGAAGGGGCAGGCCTGAGAGGGCGGAGGTCGATGTCACCTGGTGACGGGGCCAATGAAATGGCTTATTGGAAGCCATTCGGAACAGAGGAATACCTCACGAGCAATCTTGGGCCCAAGCCAGGCTTAATATTGGGCCGACGTGGGCTTTAAATTGAAGATGCCAGTATTTAAATGATGATGATGATAATGATAATTTCTCAGAACAATTTTGGCCCAATCCAGACTCAATATTGAGCCAACGTGGGTTTTAAATTAAATGCCAGTATTTAAATGATAATGATGATAATAATAATAATAATAATTATTATTATTATTATTATTATTATTATTATTATTATATATATCTTATCATGAGACTAGATTAAAATACGTGATATAAAAACTGAATGGATCATTTACAATATTTAAACTCATGATCCGCTTTAATAACATAGAAAATATTTTAATTAAGTTACGTACATAAACACTTAAGTTATTAAAAAAATAATATTATGAAAACATTCTATTAATGTTAACATCCTATCAATAATATTTTCATTAAATGGTTTTTTTTAATAGACTTAAAAATGAAATGTTTTAAACTATATCTAAAGGTTAGTGTCATGGGAAGAGGTTATTGATGTCCTGATAACATGGTCCAAACTCGTGTGCACATGATTATTCAAAGTTCATTCGCGTGAAAACATTGAGCTTCATAAGTGTCACATATATAAACACCGAGATCCATAAAGGTTTTCCAACTTGATCCTCCCAATGCCTAAGTTAGTAACCTAATATAGGTGTGTATGATCAGGAGTAGTGAAAATTGATCTTACATCCATTATACTAAAACTAAGATTTTAGAGAAATAAAATATTTTATGATATATTCTATAGAGAGGCAACCCTCAACCTCCTCTAACAATCTTTACTTAGTCTTTTCTCCACGCAAGCGATAGGGAGGAAATAACTTACAATTGTTTACCTTTGATCCTTGCCCACGTGAGCATATTAGTGGGGAGCAACCTTTGTTTCCTTCTTCTACCTTGGACACCACGTAAAAGTCATGTGTTATATGACAATTTTAGTGATATTCTCTCTATTATTTGTCCTTTTTTAATGTGTGCTTTGAGAATTTTTTCGAAAATGCCCTAAAGTGTACCAACATGTGCACCATGTAGAGGTGGGGGGAAGGAGCCGTCAAGATGCTTGTTTCAAGTAATAGAGGATATGGTCGGCTTGTCGAGAGATCAACTTCAAGCAAAGGAAGTGTGCTCTCGATCGACTTATAGTAGGAATTGAGGCATGCTCCTATGTTGCACGTCACCAAGATGGGTTATGGGGAGAGCTATATCGGGCTCCTCTTTTGCCTATCACGAGGGTAGGCTATTGGAGGAACCACGGTGGAGATGGAAATGCCTAAACCATTATAGTACAGCTAGAGGGCTTATGTTGGACGGTGGACTATCACAATTGATTTATCGGTCCATTCGTTTCAGACAATACAGGGTAGACAATCAAAGGGCTCACTTTAAGCCATAAGAACTCTTGGGTATAGAGGAACTCAAGGAGAATAGTATCGTTCTACTCATATCAACAAAGCATGACGCCCTAGATAATGGTCAAGCTCCATTTCTTCTTCCGCTGGTTTGCCAAGGCGGGCTGTGGGAAGAGCCGAGGTGGGTTCCTCCTCTACTTATCGTCAAGAGATTCATGTCAGGCAATGGGTCAATAACAGAGATATTGAGAAAACCTCCGTCACCAACCAGTCCCTCTTTTTTCGCTCTGAGATAAGCTATGAAAAAAAGTCAAGACGATATCGAGATAAGCTCGTCTCATTATCGAGGGACCCATATCGGGAAATGAGTCAATGATGAGGATGCTTCTAGATGACCTACTCCTATTCTTTCGATTTTTTTTTTCCCCAACCTGCATGGGCCATCAAATCGATCAGCTACATCGGACAGATTTCTCTAGGTTTTGTTCATTAATTTTAAAAATCACGAATCGGATAATGATTGATCGATCATATTTGTCTTCTGTTTGGAAATCTCTCCCTCAGAGACTTCAAATTCCATGATTAAAATTTTGACCGATGATGTCTTAACATTATAAAATTAAGATGTACATTTAGCACTGTTTCATTGCAACCATTGTCAAGGATCACACAACACAACAGAGGAAGGTTCGTTTCAATTCACAAATGTTGAGAACATGAAGGACGCATCCACCTCTTCGAGCCAAGCTATCCCCCGACGCACTCGGAGGATTCCGAAGCTGCGAAATCCCCGGAGTCATCGATAACCTCGCTCGCCGCCGTCGCCTCCCCTCCGGCGACGCTTGAGGTGGCGCCCTCTACGAGTTCCGGTCGCAGCAGCGCCTTCCTTTTGCCCCTCTGACGCAACCCTCTCAGTGCGTCGGAAAGCCTTTTATCCGACATCTCTCTCTTGACTCTGTGATCATCCACGGAATCCTTCCTGAGCTCGCGTCTCAGCCTCGGCATGACAAATGGCTTGAAGCAGCAAACCAGGAGGATCAAGAGAAGTATGTACATGTAAAGCGAAGTCCAGACGTAGAACGTCCACTTCCAGTTATAGGCCAGTTCTTTCGCCCATGGCGGCTGTGACTTCATGAAGACCTCCGCGTCATACAGTTGTGGCAGCTCAGTGGTTCCGGCTCTGGGTTTCAGCTTCACCCTCATCATCTCACTCCTCGTCCTGGTTTCCTTGTATCCCAGCATCTCTATGGCTACTCTCTGGCTCTCGCTACTGACACCCAGCAGAAGAGGGAAGCCCATCACGAACGTTCGCATCAGTCGCACAGGATGGCTTTGGAACCGCAGCATGCATGGCTTGCTGGACGTCGCTATTACGTTCCCTGTGGATGAGGTGACCTCGGCATGCACCTGAGAAGAACAATTCACCGATCTATTTGGGGGAAAACCCACAACGATTCACAAGGCTGTCGAGTTGGATTTTTATTACCTGGAAGACACCGATCCGGAGATTGTGATCGGATTCCGGCAAGAGAAGAACGAGGGAGACACTTACTGAGTGCCCGGCCGGCACTGCCCGTCCTCTGCGCCATGCGCCTCGCAGAGCCACCGTGGCGTTCGGATGGACCTGGGTGTAGTCGAAGTGCAACGGCTGGCGCAACAACACCGGCTCCTCCACACACAGCCGGGCCAGTCCGACGCCGAGGAGAACAGAAACGACCATAACGGCGAGGAGGACGGCCATGGCGCAGACGGCGCCGAGGATGCCGAAGGTGAACCGGCGGAGGAGGGCGGTGACGCCGTGGGCGAAGCGGGAGGGGACGGCTTGGGACTGGAAGTAGAGGTAGAGGAAGGGCGCGATGAGCGAGAGGAAGGAGGAGGTGATGAGCTCCACCTGGATCACCACCAGCTTTATCAACCATCCGGCCGGAACCGTGAGGAGCTGGTCATCGCCGTGGTCGTCCTCCTTGTTCATGGTATCTTCTACCGTCGATGACGAAGGAGGAGTGACGGCGGAGACAAGCGCGCTCCGACGGGGTCTGACATGGTGGTGGGTTTCTCCGTCCATGAAAGCTACTCTCTCTCTCTCTCACACACACTCTGTCTTCCCGAGGTGGTGGTAATCGCTTCGAGGCGGCTTACGTTTGGGTTTGTGGGGTGGTGGACAGGTAGCGGGGCAGCCGCTGGTCAAACATGGCACGTGTCAACCTTGGAGTTTAAGAAGAGAGTCATAGTAATGGGCCGAATTGGGCCTCAAAGCAAAAGAGCCCAACCGCAAACTACTTACTTCACAGGGCCGCTTCGTCGGCTTCAACATCAGACCGGTGACAGTGGAAGGTGGGCAAATCTCTGGCGTTCTTCTCGGATTCATATAGCTTGGCTCCACGTGCCTCGGCTCGAGTTCCGATGTCCAAGTAATAATAGTTAAGCTGAGAGATCCGTCCCTCCACGGCCGCAGCCGTCCACTTCTCCGTGAGAAGAGAGTCTTGCAGTTGGACCTGCAGAGGCAAAGGGTTAAGCTCGGAAGAACGGAGGCCGACGACGATAGCCCTCTCTTTCTCTCTTGTCTTCCTCATTGAGAAGCTGATCCAAGAGAGAGACGACAACTGCGGAGGAAGGAGGTGAGTATGGGGGACAAGGCGGTGGTGGTAGGAGTTGTGGACGACATTGGGGAGGGAATGCAATGCATGGATCACCCTTACCGTGGCAACACCGGTGGCGTGTGCGCCTTCTGCCTGCAGGAGAAGCTGGGCAAGCTGGTGTCCTCCTCCAAGTCCAGCCCCTTCTTCTCCCTCCAGCCTCTCCCTTTCTCCTCTTCCTCCTCCCCCACCTCCTTCAGCTCCGACGCCGGCGTCGTCGTCGGCGACGCTCTAGGGATCGGATCCGGCCACTCACGGACCGGTCCCGCCGGTGCTGGACGTAGGACCAAGTTCTCCTTTCTGGCCGCCAACCACAGAGAGAAAAAGAAGAAGAAGAAGAAGAAGAAGAACGGGTGCGCCGGCGGCGGCTATGGGAACGGCGGAAGGAAGGTGATGGCCTCCATCGCCACCACGACTAACGTTGCGGCTGATACTGCCTCTGCGTGTGACGACACCGGCGTTGTTCTGAAGCGGAGCAAGTCCGTGGAACCGAGAATGGCTGGAGGCCTGATGCAGGGCGGTTGTGGCAGCGGTACTGCAGACGCTGTCGTGGCGGATAGCCCTCGGAAAAAGAGCTTCTGGTCGTTCCTCTATCTCTCATCCGCCTCTTCCACCTACACCTCTTCTTCGGCCGCTAACAACAGCGGTAACAGCGGCAACGTCTACAGACGGAGATCTACCTCCTCCTCGGTCGAGGGAGGTGGCAGAGACATCACTAACAGGCAGCAGCAGCGGCAAACTAGTTCGGCAACAGCCGCCACCAGGCAAGGTGGAAACAGCGGGGAGGAGGCGGAGAGCCCGAGCGGCAGCCAAGCATCGTCCTCGCTGGGGAGGAAGGTGGCCAGGTCCAGATCGGTAGGCTGCGGCAGCAGGAGTTTCTCGGGGGACTTCCTGGAGCGCATTTCCACCGGCTTCGGCGACTGCACCCTCAGGAGAGCCGAGTCCCATCGGGAGGCGAAGTCCAAGATCGTCCTCCACCTGGACCAGCACCACAACAACGGGGAACAGCAGCAGCGGTCGGGGACGAAGGAGCGGGTCAAGTGCGGCGGCATCTTCGGGGGGTTGGCGCTGACGTCGGCCGCGGCCGACGTCGACTTCAACGGCAACAGAAGGATCTCGGAGACCACGGCGGTGCACGGAAACCGGACCAGGAGCTGGGTGTGGGCCTTCGCAAGCCCAATGAGAGCCTTCAGGCCATATTCCTCCTCCTCTAAACCCCTTCACGGCATCAACAAAGCGGCATCTGCTTCTGCCGCGCCAGCGACCAACATCATCTCCGCCATTAATGCCAGCAACGACATGTTTAACAAAGGGAACACCAGACTCCCCGGTAATCCATCGTCTCTTGCCATTGAAATCTAGTAAAGCTCCACATGTCCATTTTTGTCTACCCTTTTCATCACTAGAATCTGCTCACCAGCCATGAAGCTCTTGAAGCATGTTAATCAATTTGTTCGGGTTCGTTTTAAGCTAATAATTACGTTCAATTCGCATGCAAAAACGTTGTAGAATCGGACCATTTCATCATGGAATATGTACGTAGTGATATGATGAGCGGTTTCTCTTTTCTTTCTTTCTCGGTACTGCTACTGCATGTGACTCCTCTTGAGAGTGCAACTGAAGAGAGTAAGTAGGAGGAGGGCCTTCTGAGATCTTGAGGCGCTTCGCAGTTATTGGACTTGCTTGTGCATCTCTGAGAGGTTTCCCCGAGTCACCAAATGCCGGTTCGAGAGGAGGAGAGCAATGGGTGGTTTGTCTTCTTTTGGGACGGTGTCTTGTAGCGTAGTCAATGAGACACAGGAGCAGTACACTGTCACGGACGGGCACATGACGACACATCCATCCATCGTCCTTCTTCTGTCATTGTGGAACCCCCGGTGCGGCATTGCAAGCGGCCATCCTCATCTTCCCCATCATTCTCTTCGTGATTGACGACAGATCACTCCACTTTTCTGAGAAGACAAAAGATAGTGCACTTTCTGAGCTCCTGGATTCCGTTCACGCTTTTTCCCCAGCCTTGCAGCACTCATGCTGCATCCATGTGGCTCTGTGATACTTAATTCATCCGTTTGCTGGTAGAGGATTGCATGTGAAGGTCATTAGCCCAGCAGCTAAGTCCAGGTTTCTCTGAAGAAATTTGTCCATGGTCCAACTAGGAGCCAAGTAGCGTTTGCACTTAAACTGATGTAGCCATGTGTGAGATGATGTGATGGGTTCTTAGATCTAGTCCACCGCTGAGGAACTGCTTCCACCAACCTGACACAGTCAGGTTGATGCCATCCCCTGCCGAGGGCCCAAAAGAAAGCAATAATTAAAGACACAGAGAGAGTAGTTACTTTGTTTAAGCTGTAGCAGAGAATTCATAACCTGCAAGAGATGAACGTGGGAGGTGTTGTTAGACATGTATAATACAGAGGATACAAGTAGAACAGAGCTATCAGTGAAATAGGAAGAGACAACCACATCATTGCAAGACTATTAATCTTTGGGTAGCGGTATTATATTGATGGAATTGTTGGGAGTTCCGTCCACTTCACATGGCTCATGTTCAAGCAGCAGCAGCAGCAGTAGCTCGAATTCATGAGGTGCCCCATCGCCTGTGTCGATTGGAGCGAGCTCAAAATGGCAAAGAAATGAATGAACCAGCTCACGGGTTGCAGACTGTCTGATCGCCTGTGGATAATAAGCCCAAGAAACATGGGTCCAGAAGAACAGCTCCCTGTAGAGGGTGGGAAAAAGATGATAAAGTGGTGATCCAGATTGCACAAATTTATGTTTTGCAATCCATGCACAGATTTTGAGATCTGGAATTTCTAAAACATGCAAACAATTCTGGTTCTAATTCTATCAATATCTTGAGAAAACAGTTTATATCCATGTCAAAATATCAGACTACAAGGATGTGGATCAAAGTGTTGGACTGTTTGACACTGATCCAAGGCAAGGATTTATGTACTTATCATCACAGTTAAGGATGTATTCTGAAACATCTTATTTGGCACTAACAATTACATATAGCTACCAAAAATATGGACAAGTTCTTTCTGAAAAATAAGATCATCTACAAAATCTCGCAAGGCGATATTTCACTCTCAAATAAAATGCCAAAATTCTCCTATTAGAGAGTTGCATGCTTGACACAGATATTTAGCAAAAGTTCAAAAAAGGTTAATGGTTGGTGAAATACAAGTGCCATGATAGATGTCTAGTTCTACTGATAATTTATATGGTTGCTTATTTCTCTACATGTTCTGTGACTTGAGATCAGTACCTGAATGGTTTCCAAGGAGATGAATAATATAATGGATATGGCCAACTGCTTCAGACTTCATCCTTCAGTTTTATGCAGACCTTGAGGGCCTAGATTTAAAATAAGTTCATGCAGAGACAGCTTCAGCCACAATAGCAGCAGCAAGGTCCCTGAAGCATTGACTATTTGCTCCCCACTATTTCCTCTAGCTGCAATGCAGCATGCCTCCCATTCTCTTGGCATTGTTGACTGACAAGTAAATAGCAGGATCAAATTTCTAGTGAGCAACCAAATTTAAGAATGGCATTCAGCACTGTTCACATAAGTTTCCAGATCAATGGTGTATGTATGCGTGGAAACAATAGGCTGCTTGGTGATCTATCAATTGCGTCTTCTCATAAGAGCTTCATGTGTTTGGCTATCCTGTCCTCCTTCCGGGAAACATCAGTCTGTTATAACACCATGATTGATTCCTTCCTATTTGGCATTTCCTCAAACACATCAACTTCGTCTCTCACCCGCCCATGCATTCACAATCCAGAAATCAATCATGGTATTGTAGCTCACTGTGCCATCGGTGAATCCCCTTCTCCACATCTCGTGGTACAGCCTTTAACCGTATCGTGATCGCTTGCCTTAATTTCCTTTGCTACCATCTCCATCCACAAGTTCCGCGCATCGACAATACCGTCGATCCTGCACAATACATCAACCATTGTAGCGTAGGTAATCAGATCGGGGGCGTAATCCCTGAGCTTGAGCTCGCCGAATATGCGGACCCTCGATCTCCCTTGCATCGTGACACAGTCGGTGGATGGACAGACAAATACAGATCTTGGGCATGAAACCACCTTCCCTGCATTTGTTGGCAAAGCAGGAGTCCTGGGTGATGTAACCGGTAGTAAAAGCCTTACCGGCAATTCCGGATTGCATCATCAATGGCGCCACGCGAAGTCGGTCCTCCCTGCATTTCGGGATGGGAATGGGAGTCACCAAGATGTGCCGTTTCAGGGAAGATGGCCTCCAACGCCTCGTCCATCGTGCTGCCGTCGCTGCGAATGAGGCGTCGGACGAAGGATTAAAGGGTTCGAGGGAGGGCGGGTCCGGTCGCATTTCGTCGAGCGAGTGGCGAGCAGGGTACTCTTCCAGGCCCTCGGCAGGCCTTCGCGCTCCTCTAGGCGATCAAGTCGAATGCAGTAGTCAAACTTGCTTACGTTATTAATAAGTTACCTAATACTATCATTTCAACAAACTATACTCACTAGTCAACTAAAAATCATAAATAAATTAAATTTAAATAAAAAATACTTATAAGTAGTTTCATATGGTTTTGTGACGTAATTAAACTTATAGGGATGTTAACAGCTGCTCTACTTATTGTTGGATTTTATATCGTGGAAAGAGATTCAGCACGACACGGTTCGGCCTGCGTGTGCAGGATCATCCGAGTTGAATCAATCAAGATGTAGGGCATCGCTCGATCGTGTCTCCTCGCTCGAACGATCCACAGGGCTTGCTCGAGTCCTCGATCGGGTCCTATAAGAAGGCCTTTGTCGGGGTGGTGTGTGCCCAACGTGACCCCTCCAATGTCTAAGTTAGTTCTCGGAGGGTGAAAATTGGAAGCCTAAGGTGCTGAGAGAGCTAAAGGAGTTGAAAGTCTCCCCCCTTATTGTGGGTTACGATGGAGGTACTTATACCTGCGGGGCGAAGAGAGATCGTACCGAAATGATTAATAGGAGCGACGCCTTAGTCGACCTACGAGTACGACTCTACGTGGGTTGTTACCTTCGTCGGTTCCTAAGTCCTCGTTCGACAAGATTATCGATTATCAGTATGGTCAAATACTGAGTTAATGGCGCTACGTAAGACGCCACCTGCGACTGTCGAGGTGACCCGAGGGTCTCGGAGTACCGACGTGATTGTCAGGCTGACGTGGTCGGACTGATGGATCGAACCGACGTAATCCTTTGATTGATATAGCCGGGCCGATTCGATGAGCCCAAAATTTACCCTATCACTATTTACGATGACGAGATCTAACACTAATTAATTCTAATCCTAATCCTAATAACATAGGCTTAATTATGTCGGACATCTAAGAGAGGATATGTTTCTTATAACAACATTCAAGTTGAACTTCCAAGCTCTATAAATAGTCTTAATCGACCTTAGTCCATTCAATTATCAACACAATCACTCTTCTTTAATTGTTTGCTAAATATATTTTTATTATTTTAGTTTATTAATCGAGTTGTTGAAGGAGACTAGTCAGGACACTTCATGAAGATACAATATTAATTGATTCTTGAGATAAACTCTTAATTAATCTCACACGTAGGGACGATATTTCGTCTTATGATAAAATTATATATTTTTAGATTCTTTTAAAACTTTATATTTTAATCTATGATTTCATATTTTATGAGTCTTACTAATTGAAATCATAAACTCTACTTTTTACCCCAAAAGATTTTACTATTCAATTTTATTTTATTTTTCAATAAATAACAAATACTGAGAGTTTAGAACTTCACTTGATAAATTTTTAAAAACTTAAGATCTCATCCAATAAATTTTTGAAGATATCGGCCAGTCTAATTAGTAATGATCTTAATTGTTAATGTCAACAGGATATGATCAAGTCCTATCTTTACTGCTCATCTCCCTAAAAGAACTAGATTTCTTCAGTGTCAAGCGTGTCAGATACATTCTACATGAGAATGAGAAAGAGCAAGTGTGTCATATACACCCTATATATGAGAAAGAGTTTAACAGCAAGTGTGTCATATACACCCTATATATGAGAAAGAGTTTAACGTTTGGTGACGAATGACAGTACCGTTAGGAGGCCATAGATGATTTTTGTAAATGATGAGAGTAGGGACGAGAGATGAGAGCTCCACGATATATGCATCGGTGGCCCTTTCATTACTGGGCAATTGCATCGACATTAACGTAGATGCAAAGTGACAAAAAAAATCGCTTGGGGGACTATTGTGGATGAGGAGACGAAGATGAGAGGTGAGGGCTGTTCTACAGATGCATCAAAGCCGATATAATTATCGGATGGTCCTTTCGTCGCTCTACACCTATATCGGCGTTGACATAGTTGTCGAGCGATGAAAGAGTCGTCGGTATAGGTGTCAAGTGACCCTTTCACCATTCGACAACTGCGTCGATGCTGACACAGACGTAAAGCGACGAAAGGGTCACTCGACAATTGCATCGACATCGACGCAAACGTAGACTGACCCTCACCTCTTGTTGTTGCTCCCCTCATCCACAATAGTTACCCGAGCAACCCTTTCATCATTCTACATCAGTGTCAACATTGATGTAATTGTTGAGCTACAAAAGAGCCACTGATGCAAATGCAAAGCTATCCTTTCGTCGCTCGACAATTGCATCAACGTTGATACGGATGTAGAGTGACACAAGGGTCGCTCGATAATTATGTCAACGTCAACGGAACTCGCCATCTCTCTTCTTGTCCATAACAATCACTCATGGCCCCCAGCGACAACATCATCATTCACCACCACCGACATTGTCCGGTACCATCAATGAAATATTAAAATTATCTTTTTATCCTTATTTTCGTATTTCATCGGTAAAACCGATAACGATATGATAAATAAAATTAAATATTTTACTTTCATAACTATAAAAATTATAGTATAAATTCTATAAGTCTATGGACTAAAATGCTAAGAAGATCTAACTACACGGGGTAATATATACTTAGTCTGTATAATACATATCCTATACAAAAATATCATATTTAGCATCATGATTCAATAAGGAGGATATTGATACAGATGATATTAATAACAATGAATTATGATAAAAAAATTTAAAGTAAACGTACATAAATAATTTCAAGTGAGAAAATATATTTTAAAATAAAAATAATAATAAGAAAATGAAAGTGTAGATGTGCTTGCACTAAATACCCAATATTTGAAGTTCCTTTTCTTTTTGTTCATTAGACCTTGCTATCAAGTAATTAAAGTCTTAACTAAGTAGGTTAAGCCTTTAATTACTTGATCCTCAACCTTGGATATATTATACAATCACATAATAATTGTTTTTTTTGATAAAAATATTTATTTTTATTTTATACTAACAACACTGGCCCACATCAATCCTCACTTGTGAATGAGCTTGTTACCAAGAAGATAGCTAATAGCAAGTTCATAAGACGTCCAATTAGGATTCAAATCATTAACACATAGGAATAATATATATATATATATATATATATATAGTGTTTTAGTTGGAACAAAGGTGTTTTCGACAGCAGTCACCAAAACGATTCCCAACGTAGGGCGTTGGGCAAATCCACTAACCACCAGTGCGTGGGGAAACCAATCGTACTTTCTTTTCACCCACCCGCCTGCGAGTTAAACAGTAGGCCCCACATTCTGGTCTCACGTTACGCCCAATCGTCGTGTAGGGAGGTAGCAGAGCTGTGACGGGTACAAAAGAAGCACGGCTTCGTGCCTTCAGAGCGAACCCACGTTTCGTTTCCCTACGTTTCTCGCTTTCGATAACGTACAGCAGTCTTATCGCCACGCTAAATCGTCACGTCGGGGACCTACCTATCATTTGTCGACCGTCGGATAAGAATCGTAGAGCTCATCTGGGGCGCAATCTTTTGCGCGTAAGCTTTCGCGTAAGAATTTGCCGTGCGGGATTACGGTTCTTCTTTGTCTCAACGCCCTTGGTAATGGCAATATCTTTTATTAATTTATATATTTATTAGTCATTTAATTTCTCTTCCTCCCTTCCTTCCGTCGTCCGCTTTCTTCGTCGGCCCACTTCCCGTCTCTGCCGACTGCTTCCTACTGTCCCTTCGAGGACCTCGATCTTGGCTTCTTGGGAGGTGATTCAATTGGATCGCGCCATACGCTTCTTCGCTCATCCCTCACTTGTCGATCACCTGCCCCCGCCGATTGAAGAGCAGGTAATACCCCGTGTGTGATCGATCGTACCTTCTTCTGCCTTCTTTGATTGGGTACCCTGTGTTTTTGCTGTAAAAAATACACGATCGATCGAACGATTGGGATCGGGGAAGAGACTTTGGCTTCGAGAAGCTATATTTACTTCAGTCATATTCTATTCTTCGTGCTTAGCAATTCTCTTGTTTACTTTTTTCTTTGAAGTCAGTTTTGATGCATCCTTTTGGTTACCATTCGGTGCTAATCATAGTGCACTGCCTCTTATAAATATAGATCAGGCATTCCATATAGTTTTTTCTCATGTTCAATTCGATTGTACAAGCACAATGTTCTCTTATTACGGGTAATTCGGCATAAAATGGTCGTTGACTTGGTAGGTGGTATATTTCCTTAATATATGAACACATTAATAGAGGTGCGTAGGCAGAGAAATCATTATGCTGCATAAGTACTGGGTACCATCCTTGTGTAATTCATTGATTAAAATTAGTAGATTGTGCCATAATTGAAAGAAACATGATCAGTAAGAGAATAAAGCTCGCTGTTAGAAAAAATTTCATCTTTTCAATTATCTGGGAGGTGTTAGGAAAGGAGAAAAACAGGAACTAATGCTGATTCTTGTGACACATTGATCCTCTTAGTTATTGGGCTTGTGAACTTCTTAGTTGTGATAAACTTCTTAGTTGTGATAAAATTTGCATATCTGATTAAGACCATGCCTTGCCATAGAGGTTGCTTTTGCCTCTTCCCTCTGTGAGAGTTTTTGGGTTGGAATCCTTGTGGAGATAATGCCATTGGATTTGACCAGGTCTCTGGGTGACTCTGAAGTTTCCATTATTCAACAAGAATATAAGCAAACTGGCTAACCTGTGACATAGTTGGACTTTTAGACTTTTTTCCATTGAAGAAGAAGAACTATGCCATTTTGTTACTTTCAGTGATTCTTCCAAAAAATAATAGCAAATTGATTAAAATGATAAAAAAAAAAATATGTCCTGAAATGTGCTCTCTTTCTACCACTTCCATGATGCAGCATGATATACTGTTCGCCGGTTAAGTTACAATCAGAACATGGTTATTATGATCCATGGTTAATGTAGCAGCTAACGATGCCATTGTTTCATTTGTTCTTTTACGGTCCTTAACCTAGCATGTTTCTTTTCAAGTTGCTATTAGCAATTGCAGTGTAGGGATGCATCCATTTGAACCAGAGATTGGCATTATACTTTTGTCTCAAAGTCACATATCTAGCAAGAGGGTTAGAAATTTATAGATTAAGCCATTGTATATTCTCATATAGATACGTGATTGACATGGTAAACATTTTAGCCCTTTCTGACTTTTTTGTCTTGTGATCTCAGTGATATGGTGTTTGTTGCAAATTGGTTTGAACCAGGCAATCAGATCAATAAGCCTTTCAACTTGGTCAACAGTAATTCTTGTTCAGTGGTGAAAGTATATTAGGAAACATAAGCATGTCTATGATAAGGTCTGTGGATTCATCTACTGCCAATGGTGACTCCAACCTTCATGCACATAAAAGTGGTGGTGGTGAGAACTCGGATTTGTCAAGACAAATATTAAGTACTGATAAGCGGATGTACCACTATCGGCCTGCTTCCTATAAACCAGACTTACATCCTCAGCAACACTTCATTGATTCGTCATCAAAAATGATACATGTTGATCCACTTGACATGTCTACATCCAGCATTCCAGAACACTATTCTCAAGTTTCATCAGCTCCCTATCAGTTGATAGCAAACTTTCGCTCATCTATTTTGTCGGAAAATCCATATAGCTCTTGCATTGCTGCAGCTCAGTGTCCTGAATCCTCAGCAGGCTCTAACGTCTCTCATCAGGGATCCCATTCTTTATCTGATTATCCAAGTCCAGAGCAAGAAATAGACTATGGAAGACTTGACATCAAGTTAAAGCTTCAAGAGCTTGAGCAGGCATTGCTGAATGATAACGACGAGGACTTGGTGGATTCCGACCAGGTTGCAGGAATTGAAGATAATTGGACTGAGCCTATCAAGAACCTATTAGTTCCTTGCTCACCAAAAGAGTCCTCATCAGATTCAAGCATCAGCCGTATTGGCAGCAATAGAGAACCACGAACTCCCAAGCAGCTACTTTTTGACTGTGCAGCTGCAATCTCGGAAGGCAGCATGGAGGAAGCACAAGCCATCATAACCGAGCTTCGACAAATAGTTTCAATTCAAGGAGACCCTCCTCAAAGGCTTGCTGCCTACATGGTGGAAGGTCTTGCAGCTAGAATAGCTTCTTCAGGACAAGGTATTTATAAGGCTCTACGATGTAAGGAACCCCCTACTTCCGATCGGCTTTCGGCAATGCAGATTCTGTTCGAGGTCTGTCCATGCTTTAAGTTCGGTTACGTGGCAGCAAATTATACAATTGTTGAAGCATTGAGAGGTGAAGAAAAAGTTCATATCATAGACTTTGACATAAACCAAGGAAGTCAATACATAAACTTGATACAAGCGCTTTCGACGTGGCCCAGCAAACCGCCACACCTAAGAATATCTGGTGTTGATGATCCTGAGTCAGTGCAACGGGCAGTTGGAGGTTTGGAGATAATTGGTCAGCGCCTTGAGAAGCTGGCAGAGGAGCTTGGTGTTCCATTTGAGTTTCAAGCAATAGCTGCTAAAACTAGTGATGTAACACCGGAAATGCTTGACTGCCGATTGGGGGAGGCACTTGTGATCAACTTTGCGTTTCAGCTACATCACATGCCAGATGAAAGTGTATCAACAGTGAACCAGAGGGATCAGATGCTTAGAATGGTGAAAGGGCTGAGCCCAAAGTTGGTAACTCTTATCGAGCAGGATATGAACACTAATACAGCTCCATTCTTCCCAAGGTTGCTTCCTCTGAAAAACCACGATTTTTGTTACTCAAGCTGTTGCTATTATTTATAAATGCATCCATATTTCACTTTCCTTTCCCGATACATCTTTACTTAATTCCTTAACTCGAGTTCTAGAGCTTTATTATGTCATTAGCATTGTTTTGTTCTCCTCATTAAAAATGAATGCAGTTTTTTTTTCTTTTGAAAAAAAAAAGGGAAATGTATGGAAATCCATCTTCTTTTCTTTCTTGAAATCGTAATTTCTTTGTGTTCCAATTTTCTCATGAAGAATAATGGTGTATACATGGCCTCTGTATATGCATACATATATGTCCCTGGCTTTTGGTCATTCTATGTTTTAGGTTAACATATTTAAGTTACATGCTCTTATTTCCTCATAACTTGGCTATATGAAACTATAGGTTCGTGGAGGTCTACAATTATTATACAGCGGTCTTTGAATCACTCGATGCAACTCTTCCGAGGGACAGCACAGATCGAATGAACGTGGAGAGGCAGTGTCTTGCGCGAGATATCGTCAACATTGTGGCCTGCGAAGGTGCTGACCGCATAGAGAGGTAAGCCTATCGTTGTGGTATCTATCTAAATGTTTCTAGTTGTATCGACATGTGCAAGTCTAAAAATCTTACTGAAGAACACAATTTCGAACTCCAACCAAAAAGGTACGAGGTTGCGGGAAAGTGGAGGGCAAGAATGACAATGGCTGGGTTCATACCATGTCCCTTCAGCACCGGTGTCAACGGATCAATAGGAGCCTTGTTGAAATCATACTGTGACAGATACAGGGCCAAGGAGGAAAACGGGGCACTCTACTTCGGCTGGGAAGACAAGGTTCTAATCGTTGCCTCGGCATGGAAATAAGGCATCGTCGCTACATCACATGGTTTCACTCAACTCAGTTGCTGCTGGGGTAAGTCTGATGTGTATAATCCTCAAAATTTCGCTGGCATTTTATTTCCTGTGGCTCAAAATTCTAATTTCTTGTCTCAACAGACTTTTTGCTAACTTGTGAGTCGGTAATCAACACATCTACCAAGTTATTGGACCAGATCGCTTACACAAGTTCAAGTAGATGTTGCATCCCCTTTTTCTCTGGTATTTGCTTGATCATGTTATGCATCCTCCATGTTTAGATTGTCTTCGCTACTTGTCATACCATATGAAGATTTGATATTGATATTTACTATTAATAGTCAAAAAAAGTCTTTACCTTGAATGAGTGATTCTAGTACACTAGATTTTTTACACCTAAAAATGTTCAGTTCAATGATAGTGTGATAGACCTACTTATCGGATACCAAGGATTCTAGATCTGTTCGGGTAAATATATCTATAATATTAGTTTAGAGATGTTGTATCAATCCACTGGTAGGAGCTCGGATTGAGAGTTCAATATTTATAAATTTACATCTAACATATTTTGTTTAGATTAAGATATTTTGTTTAGGTAGGACAAACTTTATAAATGAAAATTATTTGCTTGCATGCTTTAGATGCGTTTAGTTTTGGTGATCCAAGACATATCAGTAGGTTTTCTAGTCATCCAAACCTTTATCCATTCTAAGAGCAAATTCAAGGTGTTATTTAGGGATGCCTAATGAGATCTTCCTAGTATAACATTCATATCTCAAATCTATTCAATTGCTCATATATATATATATAGTGTCCTACGAGTCAATCACGTGAGTGATGATATTTTTAACACACTGTCATAATCTCTTTGCTTATCATTACTAGTATTTTTCACATTATATATTTTCTAGATCTATATTGTGATGTTCTTGAAACTACGCAATGAGAGTCGATCGTGATAAGATCATGATAATGAGATTGATTCATCTTAAACACAGATCATAAATCATCAGTCATAGGTTATTCGAGAGGAACATCGAGATAAACGGATAAATCGATTTACTGTATACTCGTTGATATGATAGAGGCGATTGGTCTCATAGCCGCTCATGTGGGGGTACTAGAGGTACATAGTAGGTGCTCATTAAAGAATGAGTTCACTAATTGACTCACTTACAGAGTGCTGAATGATTAATGATACCTGATGTTATACAGCAATCTCATAGTCCAAATTGTGTCTGGTCTTTAAACTTGAGATACCAAGAATACTTTGTATAAGTACTTCTTTCTTTCATGTCGAACTAACAGGTTTGGAAGCTTCAAATATGGTATAGTTGGTTATCGGGATTGGTAGCAACATTACGAAGTTAATTGAGTGCCAACAGAGGATCATCCACTCTTGGTATCATGAGAAGAATATCTCGTATGTGCTTGCTCAAACAAATCTCTGACTAGGATCATTCAAATTGAGAGATGAGTTATTCGAAAGAATCTAATTAGAGCAAGACTCGGATGGATTCCATTTGAGGCCTAACAGTACAATACCCAATATATAGTCTTTGAGATATTAGATGCACGAGGTACTATAAATACACGGTAATTATGGATACACAGCTCTGATTGATTAGATCCCCTGTACCGTCTGAGGACTATGACATAGTGACATAGTATGTCCATAGTTGATTAGTCAAGTGAATTATTATGAGAATAATAATTCACTATATCAGAAGGAGTTCTAATATGAGCGACTCACGACCAACTCGATATCAGGCCTAGAGGGTCACACACATATGATAGATGTTACGATGAGTAGAGGTGCATATATGAGATATCTATTGAGCTCCTATTTTACTGGATATCCAATAAGTCGTTGTATTATTAGATTCTATGGATAAGAGCCAATAAGATATTACTGTATAGAGATCCACTAGTCTAAATGACTTGGATAATTGGATCGAGATCTAATAGGATGAAATTCATTAGAATTAGTTGCATGCACCTCTATAGGTAGGAGGAACTTCAGGGTTCATATGTTAGAACTTTTGGTGGTTGCCCTATTCTCCTCAGTCTCTTCTCCTCCTTAGCTAGACAGTCTTGCTCGACAATCGCAGATCCCACAACGATCTCCTTAGATAACACATCTCACATTATATATACGATTTTCAATTTTACGATTTTTTTTTACGTACCAATCATCACACTTTAAAAAGACGACCTACACCTCAACCAAAGGCTTTACTCCTCTCTAAGATGTTGCTGTACTTTGTTGATGAATTGCTGTTGATAAAACTGCTCCTAATTGCATGTAACATAGAAAGTGTCATGTAGGCTTAATACATTTCAATACGGAGACATGAAACTGATCAGTGACACCCTTCCCCCTCAATCACCACTCAATATATATATATATATATATTGGTAATGATTACTAGACCTCTCAAACACATGAACAGTAATAGATGACAACACATCGGCAAGGCGGCATTTTTTGCCGACTACATAGAACTACCCACAGATAACTTAGAATAATGATGATGACATCTCACAAGTTGCCGCAGGCACGAAACATGCCGTGGAGAGCCAAAGAGCAGCAGACAATGACTGCAATATTGAAGCATGATAAGAATACAATATTAGACACCGTCAGGATGCAACTTAAAAAGGAATTAAGTAATAAGATACTTCAGGTCATAGCTTAGGTACGTACCTGCACAGAAAGGCCATCTTGATATCATCAGGTGAAGAGGAAGAAAACTCTGAATCGACTCTACCTTCTGAAGCATATCACCAAACCCTAGAAGCAGGTCCGTTAATTTTCCAAGCATCAATGGGGCATTACCGCCATAGTCCTACTTTATGAAATCTACAAAACATTTCTGACAAATTTTTCCTTTGGGGTAGGTTTCAGTGAAGCAGTAATAGAGTGGCATAGGAGAGCGACGTAGAAGTTACAACCACCACTGGATGGGTTGATGAAAAATGATTCCTGTATTGAGATCAGCATCAAGTCAGCTCTGCTGTTTACCACCATGTTTTCGGCTGATGCCAACCATCAAAAGCAACCAACCTGCAATAGAAAACTTAAAGATAGGTTTGGCATACCTTAGAAAATGGAAGGCTCCTCCACGAGGACTTCACTAATACTTATGACAGCATCGGAACATAGTTCGTCCAGTGGTACTTGGTTTACATTTGTGCCCAACTCCGTTAAGTAATGACCAAGCATTATGAATGTCCATCATTGTGGCATCAGCATTAAGCAAGCACTAGTTTCTGTCAGGGCTTCAATGACACCGAAAACCATCATCCTCCAAACTGCATTTGGCGATATCAGACCAGCTCACGACAATGCTGACACCGAAAAGATATTTCAAAACGAACAGAGGCAAGATGCAGATACCTAACATTAGGGAACGCAACATCTACACAATGTCCTCGGCATCCCATGTATATGATATGATCAGATGCTTGCTGTGGAGAGATTATTGAGACCCAAAAATGATCTGAGATTCAGAGTTTCTTGATCGTAAAAAGTGCACCAGTGGTCAGAGGCAATAGACTCCAATAAGACCCCCTCTCATCAATGCAACAACTGTGCCACTTGATTTGGTAAGATCCATCAGGGAATTCAGAAACATCCAGCAAACATGACGAAAAGCCCTGGCCTTTTCCATTAGGTTCAAAACACAGGCATGCAGTCACCCAGGCATCTCCACCGCTATCATTAAGGCTCACTTCGTTGGCACTGCCCATTTTAGCCTTTGCAAACATCAGTAGCATATTGTTCAACTCAACCATTTGATCGGTTTTACAAGCACTGAAGCAGTCTTCCGTCCTTTTTACATTTGATAACTGCTCAGATGGTCTTGTGGCCAGAATGCAGTACACCTTGGTATCTCGTAAACGGGGGATTCTTGATGTGTTCTTAAGTTGAATGCAAACATTGAGGGACAACTGGAAACCTTGTGAAACAGATATTTCACTTTTGTTTCTGGAATCAGCATCGAGAAGGAAGAGCTCAGCACCAATGCAAGGCCTGTATAAGCAGACACTTTCATCATTAATTGGTTTCAACAAAGAGAAGCTCCAGTGACTTTTTCTTTTTGTGTGTGTGTGTGTGTAACTGGGGCCCCAGAGCCACACAATGTAGGCCACAAAGACCAAAAGGTCATGGTGCGCTACCATCTCAGATAAGGAGTGGCGGCAACTCCCCATGGTTTGTTTTGTGAAATTCAACTGGACTACCAAAGACCATCTTCACTTGTCATATCATCATAAAGATAAGATATTCTATTAAACCTACAGAAACTCAAATTGTTGAAGAATATTTGTCCAATTAGTTACAAGTGGTGGTTATAGGTTGAATTTGGAGGGCGTGTTTGGACTTTGATGTATTTTCCTGTATTGTTTTGTACAGGGACTGTTAACATTTTGGAATAAATTCACTTTTCCACGATACCGAAATAAACTCATGCAACAAAAACTATAAAATGAATAGCTTTAGCATACGCACCTCACTCTAAAGAAATACTTGGGGACTTGGAAAGATATTTCCATCCATCTTCTAATAACATCTGAGAGAAGTTGCAGACCTCGCAATAACAATGAAAATAGATCCTCCTCATTTTTCACTCTCTTTGCATCTTCTTGAATGTGGAGAATACCTGACATTGCAAACTCACAGACTAGTATAGTCGACCTCTCTGTGTGACCAGAAGTACTCATGCGTGAACTGGGACATATTAAGCGGTCCTCCTCTTTGCAGAAGGAAGTCATAATCTGCTGAAGTTGCTCAGAGATCTTGCTATCCGTGGTCCGAAAACGCTCAATAAGATCTTGTAGGATCATAATGGATGAAAACTTTGAGACATTTCCTAAATTGTGTGAAATGACATTTTCGTAAACAAATGAACAGGGGAAGTGCACAGTAAAAGCAGTACAAAAGGCCAACAAGGAGCAGTTAAGGGCCATTGCTGAGATTCTCCTAAAGCTTTGGCTGTCAATATCCAAGAAAGATGAAGCTAGAAGATCATAGTCTTTAGCTAAATTATTCAACCGTAAAGACTCATAGGCAAAGCCAGACATCAGAGTGCTCATAGTTTGTGTGACTTCTTCAATGCAAACTTTGCCTTTTCCTTCCTCATCATCAACTCTTACGATAGTCGGTTGATGTGAATTAAGCAGTCGGAAAATTTCCATCATGATTTCAAAAAATTTGGCTCTGAGATTGAGGAACCACCTCTGGAAGTAGTAGACACCATCTGACGCTCCAGCTGATGCCAATGATTTCTCTGCAGAGCATATTCTACCATAAATTCTTGCAATCTTCCCTTCCCATCCATGCAAGTCTGCACTTGTGCTTTTATCTCCCTCGATAGAGGTAAAGATCTTGTCGCACATGTTATCTGTCTGCATCCCATTGACCAATGTGATGCCTGCTTTGGGAAAAAGCAGCAGTTTAATTTCAGTTTCACTACCAGCTAACAGCATCAAACATTTCAACCAGCAAGAAAGGCAGACTGATTCTACATGGCATATCAATTTCCTAAAAGTAAAAGTTGCTGAAAACCACAGCCCTTCAAGACAAGAGTACTTTCCAGCTCTGTAGGCCGCCCAGTAATTTTGATTTTGCAGCATACTTCTGATGGATTCAAGTGACTGCCATTCTTGATTGACCCAGTTAAAATTACAATAGGAACCATCAGCACTACCGGTCTTTGATTCATCTGAATTCTGTATTCTGTTGTTAGCGTCTCCAACTAAAGAGCATGCTGTATAAGAATCCAGGCAGAGGCAGAAAATTTCATAAGTAGCACAATTACAATACTTGCTAGATTGTATGCACTTGACTAGAAGCTTCACTTTCTGACAAACTTCACTGTTACAAGTGCCATTATCATTTAGTGTCTTAATGAAAGCATTTGTGAATCTGAGTATGCAAATCGCAATTTCTGAACCAATAGAATATTGCTTGTCACAATCAAGAAGTCCCCATCTTTTCACACCAAATTCTTTCCGAGAAACTTCTGTGCAAATACTTTCCAATGCAGACTTATCATGCATATTCTCAAGGTACTGTATGATATTGCCTATCCTATCCAGAACCACCAAAGATACTGAAGGATATTCCATCGCAAGAAGCAGAATAAGGCTAAGTTTGTTTCTGAATTCTTGTTTCAACTCACTACAGGATATGACAGTCTTTGTGATTATGTCTTTCCCAGTGGAATCAGCTCTCATTTGCTTAATCATTGATGTGATATGATCTGCGACAATTGTTGTAACTTGGCAGGCGATTCCTGAAGCATCTGTTTCAGAAGCCAAAACTTCAGCCCTTGGACTCCTTTGCAACTCAAAGCATCTCCCACACCACCTAACAGGGGCTGCACAATTATGTCCTCTCTCTGCCATCTTTAGACTGCACAAGATATGTACAATAAGTTGAATAACAAGATCTCTTTTCACCTTCAAGGACTGTTCTTCCATCACCAGAACACGCTTAACAAGAACAAGCAGGTCCATGTGAAGCACATCTGGTGGCATACTGCTAAACACCTACAAAGAAGGATATACATTTACCATAGATAATAACAAACTAAATTGATAACAACATCTTTAAACTATTACCTTGCATAGAATCCTTAAAGCTTCACATTGAAGATTAACTGGAACATCATTGTCATCAACAATATGGAATAATTTCACCACTACACCTTCAATGACAGGGAAACAGCAGGCACGACTGCTAAATAGAAAATGTAAACATTTTAATGCTCTAGCCTTCACATTATAAATGGTATCATTGCTGAGAAATGATAAGAGTAATTCTGCCTGCAAAAATCAGGCCATATAAAAAAAAAATCTAAGTTATGCTGTACAATGTCACCAAAATAAATGTAGCTTCTCAGTAAATACAAGACTTCTTGGTAGCCAGCATGTAACAGTAAGGTTGAATAAAGATTAGTGCAGAAGTTAGTGGAGAAAGTTATAAACATGATGTTCACTGGAATTAACTATTTGTCAATATAACGCAAGTTATTTAATGAAAGCAGAATAGGTAAAAGACAGCACAGCATAGAAGGACACAAGATTTCAGCTTACTCTGTAAATGATTTGCTTATCAGATGAAAAAAGGTATTTAAATGTACTTAGGTTTGGGGTGCTAAATTGAATATGTTCAACTATTCATATAACACTATTATATAATGCTGGTTACAGGTGCCCTGCAAGCCAATCACATGAGTGATGGCATGTGTGAAACACTACATGGTCTTTTGCATTATTATTAATAGCATATTCTCAAATGATATTATCTGTTAAATATATATATTGTGATGTCCTTGGTTCTGTATGGGAATCGAATCGTGATAAAATCACGATAAAGAGACTGATTCGCCTTTAAACACAGATCCTAATTATCCTAATCATAGGTTACTCAAGAGGGACATCGAGATAACTGGACAAACCGATGTACTGTATACATGTCCATATGATGGAGGCAACTGGTCTTATAGCCACTTGTGTGGAGACACTAAGGATACAGTACATGTGCTTATTGGAGAATGAGTTCACTGATTGATCCGCTTACAGAATGATAGATGGTTAATGATACCTATCGTCAAACAGCGATTCCGTAGTCTCAGTTGTGTGTCTAGTCCTTAGACTTGAAACACCAAGGATGCCTTGTATGAGTACTCCTTTCTTTGACGCCGAACTTACAGGTTTTGAAAGTTCCAAATCTTGTACAGCCGGTTATCGGGATTGGTAGCCAACCTTACGAAGGCAATTAAGTGTCAATAGAAGATAATCCACTCTCGGTATCACGAAAAGAATATCCAATGCGTTATTGCTCGGACAAATCCTCGATCGAGGTCATTCAGATTAAGAGAAAAGAAGTTTTCCAAGAGAATCCGTTTAGAGCAAGAATCGAACAGATTCCGTATGTGGCCTGACAGTACCATACCCAATATACGATATCCGAGATATTAGATGGATGAGAGACTATAGATACACGATAACTGAGGATAAACATATCCAATAAATTAGATCGCATGTACCGTCTGGGTACTATGGCATAGTGCCCTAATACTTCAATAGTCGATGAATTGAGTGAATTATTATCTTGATAATAATTCACTCAGTCAAAAGGAATTCTGATAGGTAGGACTCACGGCCAGTTCGGTATTGGGCCTAAAGGGTCACACACATATGGTAGATGTTTTAGCAAATGGAGGATTAGATATGAATTATCCAATTAGCCCCTGTTCTCATTGGATAAGACCCGACATTGATGGGCTCCTTGCCTGAGGCCTAATTAGAGGTCAATTGAGATTATTATATAGAGATCCAATACCCCACTAAGACAAGATACATTAGGATTTTTTATAGCTCTCTATAAATAAGAGGTAGGGGGCACAAATTGTGATAGACTACACTTTTGGCTGCCGTATCCTATTCTCCTCCTTTCATCTTCTGTGCAAGAGTTGCAAGATCTTGGTTGCAATTGGAGGAGCATCGTTGCAACGATCTATCGTGTGGATATTGCTGGAAAGGAGGATGTTTGACCTCCTTCATCCTTTCCATCTGGATCTGGATTTCAGGGATATACGATCTCGTTAGGTAATCAATCTCTCACGTATCACAGTTTTTATTTTTACGAATTTTTCAGGCACCAATCTTTGCACGATGATTTAATCTACGTGGGAAACGTGTTTTGTTTTGTTCTTTTGTTGCGCATATGATGTTCCCGCTAGGTATCCCAACATGTTAACTCCCTGGTTGTGAATTTTAGATTGGACTAATAAAAGTTAGTTACATTGTAAAATCATAATATATCTAATAAAATTAAGAATGAACACAATTAACAAGGTATGAATCTTTGCGACAAGTAAGAATTGAAATGCAATTAATGATACAAAATCATAGGGATCACACATTTCAGGAAAGTACGATACATGATCATAAACAAGATCAACCTCATGGTTGCACATGGACAACAAAATGAAATGTTTTTATCATGAGTTTTTCTTTTTATTCCAGAATAGACATTATACAAAAGATACATGCTCAATGTACCTGCTCAATGGTCAAGATTGTTGATCTGAAAGCTAATTTAGAAAGTGAAAACAGCATCTCAGCTTTAAGATCATCATGCAACGGACCCAATAACAGTTTTTTACCTGCCTGAAAAAGAAACAACTCATAAGAAAATCACACATGGTTGTGAAACTATAACTCTGATCCTATCTTTCTAAATCAAGTCCTCCAAGAAACATAACATGGAAACTTAATGTCGTGTTTCTTTGTTTTCTCTAATCATGAGATTTCATACTTGTATATATTCAATTGTATGTGAAGTTTTTGTCTATTTTAATTTAACATTTCTTCAAACAAATCTGCCTATTTATTTTAAATATGAACATAACGAGCAAGCTTCATCTTTGATCAGGACCCAGTTTCGCTTCTCCTTCATCAATGACCCACATAAGGAGAAATTCCTTTACAATACAAGAATATTTAAGGACCAATAGACATGCAGCATCCATCTGTATCACATGCACACCATCTTCAATTATACTGACTTATTATCACAGCCTTTTTAACTTTGGTGCCAGTGAGCAAACTAGTAATCAGTTTCTTTCATTATCATATTTTTGTCCCACTTATTCTACGCTCCAGCACTCAGCCTCTCCTTTTCCTGGTTTTGCATCAAATTAGTTTCACCTTTACCATCTACATGAAAATCTTGTTGCTTGGATAATTTTTGAGTCCCGGACTCTTTCTCTATATAAAGCATTTTCTATATAATCGATGATTTTTAAGTTATTTATTACATCTATGGAACATGTTGACAAAGGATTTAGGATTTAAAACCTTTACATTGACAATTTCTACTTTCTGTACACTCAAAAACTCTTGGACATTAAAAAAAAAAAAGAAACATAGACATAACTATGGGACATGTGTGTTCCTTGATGTATATACATTAACTAAAAAGTGTAAGCATCCAGAGGAATAGTAAAAAATGAAGGAAAAACTCGTACTGGAAGATATAAAAATTCATAGATAATCTAGTATATCAACCAATAGAAGATAAAATAGCTAATACTAAAGATGCTCACACAGATAACGAAAATAAAAAATGGAGTCGGGATACTCAATAAAAACAATCTAGGTTAATTATTATTATTATTATTAATTTAAGTTATCCAATAAATAAAATATCTCAATTCAATCATTATTCTTTTTATAAGTCCTTCTTTAGTTGCAACTAATATCTATCATTGCAAGAGAGTAACACGATTATTCCAGAATTTATACATTAACCACTTTGAGAAACTGATATATCTCATTGCAAAATTAAAGTTGAATAAATTTTAAGACAACTGTGCTGACAAAGACGATGCACCTTGTAAGCTCTGGATGCAACAGCAGATGAGCATCGCATTCTAGAAACAGCACGAATTGCTACAATTACAACATCATAGGACAATTGAGATGAACAGACAATGTTAATCAGTATTTCCAATGTGATATGTGCAAAGTCCTCAGACAATAGACAAAAGCATCCAGTAGCAAATAATGATGCCTTTACCTGCAAAAGAAAAATCAAAAGCCACATTACTTAACTATGCTTGGATTATGGAAGACTTTCAACGATTGAAACTTTGCTGAATCATATGTTACAGCATGCCAGTTGACAATCCTAAGATACAGAAAGGAGAAAATCTGGATGATTAGATAAGATCCTTTTTTGATGTTCCACGTAAAATTCTTTTATAATGAGATGTTAGATTTGATATTTTCAGGATATGCTGATATATATAAACAAGGAGATGACACATGAACTCTACAATGTATACTAAAAGAAAAAGGTGAGAAAAGCTAGTTTCACCTCAGAGATACTGGAGGATTGCAAGCTCAAAAGTATTATGTAGCGTATGTGAGCACTATCCTTGGCAAGATCAGCCCAACAACCAAAAAGCCGCAACGCCAAAGCCTTAGCCTCGGTGTCACCTGTGTCATAAACTACTTTCACTCTTTTAAGCAGCTCTATATAATTAGGCACTCTTCGCTTTGCTAGAATACCGTTATACCTTTTGCCCTCCTTACTAATACGTGTCAATTCAAAGAGGAAAACTTTCACGATACATCTCCGTGTATAATTGTCTCCACACCTGAATGCATCAGCAAGCCGAAGGAGGATTGCGTTGGCAAATACTCTGTCCTCACCTGGTACCAGATCATACATGTCTGCAATTGCCCTTGTAATGTTTGGCTCAGTGCTCCACTTTTGGAGTATAGGCACCATCTGTTCAATTGCCCTAATGCGCTGATCTGACAAGAGGCGCGACAAATTGGAAGTGAGTCAAGACAGATGACAAATAAAGTAAAGAAAAGTTCTAAACACAGGCAAATTTTTAGAAGTGCGAGAAGCACTGACCAACAAGACAAAGGGTGATCTCTTGCTCTTTGACCTGTTAAATTTAACATCTATTCCAAGCCTTTGTTGTCCAGATTTTCTTTAATCACAATGGAAGCAACACAATTCTGCCATCTCATATAGCCACATTTTCATACCCTTATCAAATTGAGTGGATTCTCCTTTATCCATCATTTTCACCTAAAGTTAATGCTCCAGAAAAGAAAGATTGCATGAATTATCTACCTAAGGAATATAATAATCTTCTTGGAATATTTTCTTTCTATCCACCAATCATTACATGGTAAATAATTAGGTTTTGCTGCTCTTTAAGCAATAGCAATTCCGATCCACCGTGCTAATCGCTCATGCTCATGAAAAGTAAAAAAGAAAAATTGCGCAAAATCGGAGAAAATAAAAGAAAAAGATAACTCTACAATCAAAATAACATGATCAGTTCACACAGGAAATTCGTCGAATGGGTGATAGATCAGCCACCGAGCACTTAGAATCAAGTACCTTAGGAGTCAAGCAGAGCGATTAAGTGCTCCAATGATGTACTATGATAAAGTACTTCTTCGGCGCATCTATTATCTAAGGAGAACAAGACAGTGCTCGATGAAGTGTCGAATGAGGAGGGAAGGCAAAGCGGTAGGGCGCGGCGCGAGACGACCTACCTCGGCTCTTGGAGCGGAGGCCCTTCTCGAGCTCGATGCTCCACGCCATAGCGCAAGCAGCGGGGATTTTCTCCATCGCAGCCTCGATCCGAAAGAGAATTCGAGGGTTTGTAGCAACGGCGGAGGGGACGAGCCTCGACAGGGCGAGAAGCCTTCACACCGCCCCGCGAAACTAACATTAAAACTATCCTGTTTCGGATCCTGGCTATAGACGGACTGTACCCAATTAAAGCTGGATCCAGTTTGCGATTATGGATCGGGTCAAATCCCCCAGCTGTCCTGCAAATCGATCTCGACTCCGGTTCGGTTCGACGATGAACCAATTTGTCGGATTGGTTAGACTGCACCCATCGACAACATTGAATTTAACCTAAAAGAACATATCCCATCTATCCGGGATCATGGGTATGTTTGTCCGTGTATTTTGATTTTTGTATATATTTTATACAATATGTAGTTAAATTGTAGTAGACTTGATAGTACTAATTTGATTAGCTTTCGTGATTGATTTCGACTTGTATACGAGAGTTGTATAATGTGAATACCTATGAAAAACTTCAGTTTAGACCTTGATCCTTTGTGTGTAACCTATAAAATTTATAATTATAATTTATATTGATTATATAAAATATTTACTAAAAAATTACTTTTGAATCTTATAAAAAATAATTTCTATAATCTGTTTTCTCGTTTGTAGGTCCCAAGACGTAGAGATTTCATAGAGACTAATCTTTGTAGATGGATACGAAAGGATGTCGCACGACTTGGTAAAATTAACGAAGTTCATGACCCTATCACAATTATATATAGAGAAAGTTTCTCAAAAAAAAAAAAAAATATCTTTTTCCCCTATAATATCTCTTTTTTTACCCCTTTTTTTTTAATATTAGATTACTCGTCTCTGCCATCGTCGATGAAAGATAAGGATGAGTTTTTAGAGGGGAAATAGGTAGTGGTATGTCATTAGCGCATGCATCACCGACTTCCTGACGATAAAGACCACCACTCGCATCACGATGAAATGTCCGATATCTTTTATAAAAACTCTCAAATGTAAGCGATGAGATTCCCCAATTAGATGACACGAAGATATATTTCTATGACCACATCCTAAATGGAAGTAAAGTTCGACAAACACGGGGGCAAAAACTCTTGGTTTGGATCGATCCAGAATGTGTGAATCTAAAAGAAATAGTTTATCCGAATCCTGAAGACTTGGCTAATTTATGCCTTCTTCCTAGATCTACTGGGGCGAGGGGCCGAAGCATCATCATCTTTCCCATTCTCTTCTCTCTCTTCGCCGTTCCCTGCAGCATCGGTCTCAGCAGCTCCAGCGTTCTTGGCTTCAGTGGTCGGAGCGGCAGCAGGCTGTAAGTATAATTCAAAGAAGATTTTAGAAATCGAAGTAATACTAAGCTGCAAACTGGAATGAATGATGTTGAAGGCAGAACAGAACCAGAATTACTCACCATTGGAGGCTTCTTTCTGCCAAAGAGTGCCCTGAAGATGACAGTAGCAAAGATCACCGCTACCGCAACCAGCACTCCAATGGTGAGGTTAGGTTGTTTCTCTGCCTTCTCGATGACATCCTGCAAATACGATGCAAAATTAATATATAGCAGCACGAGGTTATTTTATATATCATGCAATGGCGATGGGTTCCTAAGCTAGATAAAATAAAAGGACTCCTGAATATAAGCTTAGAATTTGGAAAAGGGACTCACAATGATTTTGATCTTGTATGCCTCCAAGAAAGAAATATCTGCTATCTTGTAAAGAACATCAAATACTTTCTTCTGCAATATAAACAGGATAGTGATGACTATAAATGTCAAGCACAAAGAAAACAAACTCAAGTAACTTGATGTGAGAAACTAATTCTAGTGGAATAGATATGTCACCTGGAAATCTGAAAGTCCATCTGAGGGCGTTGCTGCAGCAGCAGCAGCATCTTCAGCCTTCTGGTTTTCTTTCTCCGTTTCATATTTAGGCTTCCATGTGTCTGCCCTGTATGACTCGGCAACTTTCTCATTACTAGAAATCAAAATATTGTCAAAGAGAATGCCATCCTGCATCGTCCAAATCTCAATGCCAATAGCGGCGATTGGCTCAAAGTCTGGTTTGTCAAGCTCAAAGTAGTCAGGGTTATCTATCTCTTGTGGCTTCCAGATACCCTTGTAGTTTGGGTTATCAATTAAAGGAGCGTGCCATTTTCCCTTGTAAGCTGGGTTGTGCTTCATTGGCTTCTTCCACTCTCCACAGCCAGGTGCTGCTTCACACTTTGGGTTGTCGATTTTTTGTGCTTCCCATTCTCCATCCTCTTCATCATCCCAATCTTCTGGTTTTGTGGCTTCAGGATCATCAATTTCTTCAGGTTCATCATCCAACCATCCTTCGGGCTTGACAGCTTCCTCATCTTCAGTCTCCATTGGTGCATCTTCATCCCAGTCATCTGGTTTTACAGCATCAGGGTCCGATATTTTAGCCCTCTCATCCCAGTCCTCGGGTTTCTTATCATCGGGATCAGGTATGGTCTTCGGCGGAATAAGTGCTGGCTCAAAGTCATCAGCAGACAAGAAATTTGCCTTTTTCTTTTCCTCCCCATCAATCAAAATTTTCAACTCATTATCGGGCTTCAGAATAGCAGTATACACATGTGAGAGTTTGTCATATGGGACAGATGGAGGGAACTTCAAATGATGCTCTACAAACTTCCCAGTTTTTGGATTCTTGTGCTGGAGGATGAAATGAACTTTATTGGTGGCTCCACACTTATCAGGTCCAAACATGATAGAATATGGGGATTCATTGTCAAATCCTTTGGGAATCCATCCGGTTTTCTGAACACGGAGGTATTTCAGATATGCACCTCCACATTCGAGTCCATTCTGCAGTCTAACTTCAAACTGCAGAACAACGGTTCCATCCTTGAGACTAATGGGTCCATCAAGTTCTTTAACTATAGCATATTTCCTAGCCTTTTCACTAACAAGAAGCCCATAGTCTTCATGACCGTCACTCTTTGAGTGTTTCCATAGACCTAATCAACATATACAACAAACCTGAGATGGAAGCCAGTGCGTACCAAGAGATCATAGTAACAGCAAAATGTAGGAGACAGTAAATTTAAAGCAAACCCTTGGAGTCAATATTGATGCATAGCACAGAGAATTATGTCATTATATGGCCATCAAATGAGAAACACAGCAAATACTGTTGCTCCGCAAGAAATCTATATCTATGCATCCATAAGACAAGAAATATAGGAGAAGGAGCAGGGATTGTCATCGAACATAATTGGACTTATTTAGGTAAACATTGGGATAGTAAACCTTTAAATAGTTGTAAAAATTGGGGTTGTCATCGAAGCAAATTCAAGCTGAGGTAAGTACATAGTTGCATGTTGCTCTGAGAATTACACACATTTTGTTCATGATTAAATTACCCATTGAGCTATGGCCCTATTATATTTTGGATGGAATAATCTTCTTCTACTATTATTCTCAACTAAATCAAGAGCATTTATATCTATATTTATAGTTTCTAATATAAATCCCCTTAAGTCTTACCTATCCTTGCAATAGTAGTACTATCTTAATTAGATCATGCATATATCTCATCTTCTTAGAACATGTCCATAGCATTCTTCATGATTCTCTCTCATTTTATCCTCTAACCATAACAATACACAAGGCCGGCACATCTCAATATATACATATTGGCTTCATTGTATTTAGACAACTATTACAAATATGCTCATGTCACACAAACTAGAGAACATACTCTTAACTTGAGGAGGCACAAGCTTCAAACTTATCACTGAACCAACATAACCTTTAGGCCAAAACATTTCATTTGGAAATATAGAGATCAGAGAATAAATGAACAGTTATCCTTTTTCACCATATTGATATCTAGTGCAACAAAATAGCTCCAGATTTGCCATGACTTCTATAAACTTTATTCTTGAATCTTGTTACATTAAAGATCCAAACTATGATAAACCGAATGTGATCCACATCAGGCATTCAGATCCACAAATGCAAGAAGGATTTTAAAGATTTAAAATCATGATCAAGGTAGAGGTAACCAAAAAAACAAAAAAAAGTTGAACCAAATGAAAAGAACTCCACGTTCCATCAAGCATGCAGTAACTCCACAGTTGATGCATCTTTGCGACGTCTCTTTTCTCACTAGCTTTTCAATGTTGATGGCCTTTTAACGTATTCTACAACTGCAAATAACACTTTGTATACTTCTCCAAACTCAAACCATCCATCACTAGTTGTTAGCTAATCTCAATCTGATAAATGTCCCATTAATATGAACTGAGCACCTTCAGATCATGGCGTTTCCTCTATATAACAAACAGTGATATCCCTTTTAGTGTTGGAAATCTCACCAAATTTGTGGACAATACTACAACCCACAGCGATCCAAATACTTGATGGCCAGCAAGCACATCACACTAACAAATTGATTGAACGGCTCCGGGTAAGGCGTAAGCTGATGAAAGCTCGACATTAACTGGTCATTCGTGATAAAAAAGAAATCTTGGTCTAGTTAAGTCAATTTGCGACTTCTGTGAGGCAAACACGAAGTCAACACGACTTCTTGATGTTCAATCAATAATTTAGTGTAGAAAGCTCTTACAAGAAAACCAGTAAGAGTAAACGCAATGTTGCTCAGATCCAATTACGGGAACCTCTCATCGATCAAAGATCACGGGAAACAACCAGTCAAAACCAGAAAGACGAAATCATCACGTTTCGAAAGAGGTAATCTTGTACCTTGGTAGTCGCCGTTCTCGGACACGATCCACCGCCCGTCGAACGGCTCATCGAACGACTCGTAGAACCACTGAATCAAAACCCACGAGACTTTAAATTCGAGAGCTCAGAAACATCGACTGCATAATAAAAGCCCGCCGAGGAAACAAATTACCGGATCCGAAGCCCAAATCTGGAGAAGAGAGGCCGCGACCAGCAGGAGGAGGAACGGCGTGACGATCTTCCTACCGCCCATCGTGATGGCAACGAGGGGACACGAGATCGGAATGGGGACGACGCGAAGTCGCAAGGGGTGTTGGGGTAAATGTAAGGGAGCGGTGTGGGCATCTTAAAGCGAATCCGACGGCGTAAATATGAAAGCGTCGCTATGACCAGTTTCCGCCAATGACATGAAAGACCACGTCGAGCTGGCCAATGGAGCTTCACCACGTCATACATACCCTCAAGCGGGTTCCCCGTTATGCTATCAGAACAAATTGAGACCGTAGATCCCCGTTGCCTTCAAACGGACGGTCGCGATAACGATCCCCAACCTAAATGCCCCAGCGGCTTTCAGCCACAGACAGATGTTATCGGATCTGATTCGAATTGCGCTCATTGAGGTCCGAATCTGAGAGGCCTTTTCGCAGCGGATCGGTTTCGACGTTTCATTAATAAGACTTATCGATAATTGCAACATTTATTATCACCATCAAGTCCCTGCCCTGTCAAACACGTGCTGTATGGATTGGATTACTCGAAGGTTTATTTCGATCACACCCACCACGGAGCGTCCGCGTAGTTACAGACTGCTACAGGAGCTCACAGCGATAGAAGAGGATAAAGGAAGAGAAGCAGAAGACCGACAAGCTATCTACAGAGAACACTTTGTAGAGGCAGCTCCACCCATGTCTTCACCCGAGGCTGCTCGGGTCCACTCCCACCGATTTCAACGTCTCCACCTTCCTCGGCCTGTTACTGCCACCAAGGAATCTTACGTTTACGGGTGCAGGGGAAGAATAGGAGGGAGACGATACGGTAAAAGAGAGAGGGTGGCTTACATGACGTGACCGCGGGCGGGGTTGGAGTTGCCGGCCCAGACGGCGTCGAAATCCTGCAGGTGAGCGACCCTGCGGAAGACGGAGCCGCTAATGAAGCGCTCCGCCTCCTCCGCGGCCCAATCAGGTTCCACCACCTCCGGCACCGTCTCCCGCTTCTTCTTGCTCACCAGCACGTTGGGCGAGTAGCGCAGCTGCTGCATCGCGGTGTGGATGCCGAATGACGCCGACAGAAGGATCAGCCCGAGCGCCACGTACACCGGCACGAACTCCCCCCTGCGCTTCCGAGGTAGTAGACACAAGAAGGAAGAAGCGGTAAAACGTAGTATACTACTACCTCGGCTTGGGCTTCCAACCGGCATGGTGGCCTAAGACGTCGTCGGCAGTCGGCGCCATGGGCCGCATCCTCGGCGCCGTCGACGTGGTGAATTGCCGAGCGGAAGCGAGCGATCTCCAGCAGGCCTGTGCATATGGATTACGCGTATGCGATCACGCGCATGGTCTTATGTAGTGACTGACAGCGTCACATAGCCGAAATCTACAGGGACAGGGAACTGCAGAAGGGGCTTACCAAAGCTCTTGAAGCCATGAAGAACGTTTGGAGGATTCGCGTGACACGATAGAAGAGACAGCGAGTGAATCAGAGAACGAGCACTGGGCAAAAGACTGTCCGATGGTGGATTGGGGAAGGAAGGCATTATAAATAGAGAGGCGAGGGTGACGTATCTGGGACGCGTGTAGGCTTGGGTAGAGAGACACGTGACAATGGAAGAAGGTGCTGGAAGTGGCAGGAAAGTTGCCGAAACGATGGGAGTCGTACGATGTGAAGCCTAATAAAATTGATTAGAAATTATACTTACTCTTTTGAAAAATATTTTTATCTATATTATATTCGGTATTTTAAACTAATTAGTATAATATTTCTTTTATTATTAAACTTAAATACTTCCATCAAAGATAGCAAGCATCCATCATATGCCTTCTTCTTATAGGGAAATCACGGTTCTTCCACCTCAAAACAGACCTAAAAAGCACACAACAGTGCCTTCAAGTGCCCAATTCATACTGTTTCAGAGAATGAATACATAACCAGTAATATTACTGAAATTTTCACTGGCTTTGAAAGAAGTCATTCTCAGACACATACCAATCTATTCGATGGCACAAAAAAACAAAGGCAAAGTGACACACAAAAAAAAAAAAAAAAAAGGAAAAAAAAGTTGTATTCACAATGACACCTTACGAGGGCATACCAACTGACAGCCAGTTTGCTGCAGCATAGACATACATAACTTGGATGCTATAGGAACTCTTAAGCGTCAATACCTCACGTATTTACAGGACCCAATCCTCCTTGAGACTCCGCATTTCGGCAGCTTCGTCGGCTAGTATTACTGGGCAAAGATCGGTGAAGGTTTGATGGACACATAACCGGTAGGCGAATTTACAAGAGCAGCACAGGCAGTCAGGTCAGGGTTAATTCTGGGAGGAGGTCAGGCTAGAGCAGGGGCAACACGGTGCTGCTTGGAGTTGCCGCAAGCAAAGCCTTCGATTCTCACCTTGGGGTTCCCTTCGAAAGAAGACCTGCAGGTCGGAGAACCTCCTCTTTCGACTCTCCCGGCAGGCTTCATGCCAGGAGAGTTTCCTCGAGAAGAAGCTAAGAACTGCGCTTGCTTGCCAAACTGCACATCATGGATGACTGGATTGTCAGTGCGTACAGGAGGCGAGCCACAGAAGAAGCTCATTTGACTGCTCGAGTCCAGATCCCTGTCTGTGTCATCCTGGCAGCAAATAAGCTTCTTTTAGATTTGCCGAAGGTGAGGATTGGAAAGGAAGATTATGCCATTGTTATATCAGCGTGCAATTCAGAAACATACCTGACTCAGGATAAGTTCAAGAATCTCAGAAGCAGAATCCACTTTGTACGTAGGCAAGATGCTGCAGCAGAAATGGGACTAGCAAATTTAGTGAACAATGTATAAACCACAACTTAAAACTAATCCATCATGTCAAAATTGGATTTTTGTTCCTGCTTTATAAATTGCCAAACACAATAAAGAGACTATAGGTTGGAAACTGTGTACGCAATCAAATGCTTCACTTATGATTTATGATGAATATGTAATGGACACATGAAACATGGATTGAGAAAGAAACATCCAAGACATAATCACCAACTGTGGTTTGCCTCGGTTTAAGTTTTTTAATCTATTCACAATCTCGAATAGATTAATACCCAAAATTAACAATATGTAAACACATGATCTATAAATTTTAGGATAAGCAGAAAACAAAGATGAAAGGAACCCAATCACAGAACATGCCACATTTTGTCAATAGAACAAAAATGTTTTATAAAGGTCTTGAGAGTTTGCTAGAAAAACACAAACAAACAACAAAAACATTATAAAAACAATTTGAATATCATGCAAACTCACCCCTTTGGCTTGGAACTGACTATATTGAGAGTATTAATGAAACATGGAAGTCTCGTTGCTCGACGAGGTTGCGGACAAATGACTTCAGACCTGGAATTCGGTTGGTTATCAATTTGCCAAAACCTTGATTTCCTATCGGACATGCAATCTGGATATAGTTGTCCAATGGTATTACATCTCACAGGGCAGTTATCCATTTTAAATATCTCCTGTATCACAAAAAGTAGAAGCATCATAAAATGATAAAGGATAAAGGACCACACACATTTAGTTTTATACGATTAAGACATGGAAGTCTGTGGCCTAGGTCTTCATGGCAGATAACATTTAGTGAAAGTTCTAAAAGTTCTCTAAGAATTGGATTTCACAAAAGACCTATTCACCTGGCATTTACATGTGTAGGAAAAATTTACAGATCTAGCATTCACAAAGAATACAATGATTTCACTGACTAAAGCCGACATTTCATGGGCATCGAATACATTGAACTATAGGAAACAAATACATGGATTTGGCTTATCAATTCACTAGAATAAACACAAAATTAGGAGAGAAAAGATGCATTGACAACCAAAAGCCAGCTGTTGTAACAGGAAAGATGTATGGTTAATTTGAAAAATCAAAAGATAAAATATGCCCATGTTTATAAAGGTAGTAAGATAAACATATTAATCATAACCATTCTCACATATAAATCTTAACAGTCACAGGCCAAATTGCCTAAAATCAACCAAGATACTCAATTAAACAATCTCCCTTGAAAAAAGGGACAAAGGTGGGAAAATAGAAGAAATCAAAATCTACAAACAATACTATTAGAGAAAACTGATTTGACCAACATCTGACAATAAACTTGTTAAAAAAACAACTCCCACATAGCAATCTTCTAGAAAATGCTATTGACCGTCATATAACAGTGCTGAAGCATTTTACCCACCATCCCCTCATAAAAAGACCTTCACACAAGATTTTATGTCAATAATGTTAATTATGGATCAGTTTATGCAACTACAACTGATATCCCATCCAAATAATGACCAGTAACAAGTTCCGTCCAGTCTGTTCCATTCTGCATGATTTCAGGTGGACCTCGTACAAAGGAATATTTACAGCATGTTAGCATGTGTTCATGCAGTTCAGATGCAGCTCCAAAAGTAGGAATCTACACCATGAAAAAGCAAAGAATCATCTATCATGATATAAAGCTCAGAGAAGCAAGACATATTCTGTGACATTGTATTTTAACAGTCAAAGAATATTTTCCATTGAACACCGGGTATACATACAGATTAAGTAGATAATCGGCACTAAAAGAATATTTTCCATTGAACCACTGAGAAAGCAATCTAATGGGATCATTTCAGCCGAAACCTCCTAGTTGGACAGACACTAGTAACCATGATTTAAAACCATTTAAAACTAATTGTCTCTAGAGATACCCATGCTTGTGTCATGTTAATATATATATATATATATATATATTTATATATACTCTCTTCTCCAGAGAAAGCCACTCAAATGTAAAGAATTTCTCCCATCAAGTATATTCTTTACACTGCCTCTTCTAGCTCCTCCAAAATCTTTATAATTATTCTTATACATACAACACAGCAATGAACTGAGTTTAGGATAGGTCAAACCCAGTTTTGACCGCCCAATCTGGTGAACCTTGCTTTGACATATCTTGTAGCTAAATAAATGTACCTTCAGTTAGGTACACAGCATGAAACAGAAACTAGTACTCAATTATAAGATTTATTTACCCCAATGCGTGCCACTGAAATCGCATCATAGATTTATCATCTCTAGTATTCAAATCAACCATGATCACTAGTTTCATCAAGTAGGCAAGTAAATCTATTTGAATTTTTGTATTCAATTCCAATTAAAAGCCACAAAAATAATTAATTATGAGATCTAGTGCTGAAATTTAGAAAATTAAAAATATGGTTACAGCATATCAATAACAAGGCTTGTATGTTTTCTTACATGAACCAATAATTAACCATCTTAAAACCATAAAGTCCAGTTTAAATTGACAACATGATGAAGGTGAATTCTTGAAGCAACTCCAGCCACATAACCCAAGGAACTCAGAAGTGTAAAAATATTACCACAGAATTGAATGATTTTATCTCAACATTTAGAGGCTATTTACCAAAGACACCCATTTTAAATGGACCTGGAGTTTACATAAGGCTATTGGAAAAAAAAAAATTAAAAAGTTTCTCCACAAAAAACATAAGAAAACATCTGCAAAGATTCCAGCCAGCAACTTTAACTCCCCATATGTCCAAGCTGCTTAGGAAAAGTGAAAAAAAAATATATTCTTTGAGAAAAATATATTCTTTCTTCCATCGAGCAAAAAGGAGGAGTTGTCAAATATATTTCTAGTGAAGTCTAGAATATTTAGCCTCACAAAAACACAACACGGTAGAAGGTCGGCTAGGATATCAAGCAAATTAATAAAAGAAGAGAAACCAAAAACTAAGGGAAAGAAGACCCTTTTTTCACTGTATCAGCAGCTGAGATTGTAGCCCATATTCCAACCATAAAGAATATTTCCTAAGAAGACACAACTGAGAAGCGCTACTTAGTTAAAAAATAAAAAATACTTTGGCCAAACTGATAGGAACAGAAATAAGTTCCTCCCTCTAATGCACATCACTACAACGAACACCAATATCCATATATTTACAAGAAAGAATAACTTTTTCTGATATAGAAACTTTTAGAATCTATAGTAGAAAATCCAGGAAACTGGGAGTAGAGACCATTTGGTGCGCGACCAGATCGGATGATGACAAAAGAAAAGGTTCAAATCTTTCAGTATGAAAAGGGATATTTATCTTGATAAAAGATGTTTCCTAATATATTGATGAGATATTAATACACTAGATGTCCAGATAATTCCAACAAAAAACACCAAGCAAAGGAAACCAGGAAAACAACACATGGGGGAACTATCCACCACAGCTCAAATTCCAGATACAAACCAGACAACTCTGGGAGAAAATCTCCGGGTCCAACAAAACCGGAAGAGGAAATGTGCAGATACCAAATTTAAGACAGAAAAAGCTCTTATCTCGCGTCCTTACAGTGTTCAAATCGCCGATCCCTTCCTATATCTGAAGATGGAAGTCAATGGGTTCCGGACTGCCAGATCTGGCCTGTTTTTCACATCAAACCACCGGATCTCGCTCCGATTCCTAGATCACCATCAAGATCGAAGCAATCGAGCCATGGACCCCCAGACTCCCGTTATATACAGCATACAGCGCCCGAAACGCCAAGCGCGGAGGAAGGAGGGAGAGGAGAAGCAACAAAGGCGCGAGGAGAAGCAACGAGAGAGAGGCCTCGTTCTCCTCCTCCTCCTCCTTCCCTTCTCTTCTTCTTCGCCTCCGCGAGAGACGGCAAGGGCGACGGCGACGCCGCGGTGGCCTCCCGGCCTTTTATTGGCCCCGACGAGTCCACGCTTAATCCCCCATCTAAACGGCGGAGGTTACGGACGTCTTAATTCTTTGTCTTAATTAGCCCACACCCCATTTTAATCTCGTTCGTTTCCCCTAATTATCATATTATATCGCCCTTTTCTCTGTCTTCCTTCATTTATCATCATCGACAGCTGTCATTTTTTCCTTCTCCATCTGGCAAAAAGAAATAAACCATACGGTTACCAACGTCCGTACCTGCCTTACTATCCGGTTAAACGTGGGACCCATCGAGACGGGCTCGACCGATGGAAGGTGAGCCACGCGTGGGTAAACGCCACCCAGTAGGAGAAGTACGCTGACGAACCGAGTCTGACTCCGTCGTCCCACCGGTATCGACACATCTGATCCACCTTCTCATGAGTGCATTATCCAAAGGGTCCCGCATCCGGGTCCCATGTGCAACGATTGTAATCAAGATGCCGGTAGCTTGAAAGGTACGTGGCCACCGCGTACGTGAAGCAAGCGACGCCGTCAGTTAAGTGACCACGAAAAGTTAAATATAATAATACTTAATTAAACGGCGAGGGGAGGGCAGCGACTTAAGATACGGGCAGATGGGGTAGATAGCTGGATTCCCTTTTATTGAGGACTGTCCGACCGTGATCGTACGGCCAGAAACATCTGTTTAGGTGGGAAAGCCCTCCTCGCAATTAGTACCGTTGTGACATCGGGAAACGTTTCCTCCTCCTTAATCCGAAATATTCATTAACGTTATAAGCGTCACATTGTTACATTATTTAATGCCTAAACTCTTTTATTTTTTATAAATATATATACATACGATGAGAAGGGGAATATGGAATCGGTGGTCGCGTGGAATCAATGCGTGTTCCGTCAACGTTGACCGTCGGTCTGGTGTGTGCGCCAAGTTTTAGTCAAACCTGTGTAGAATGTTCACAGGCTTTTTTCAACGGCATTGTAAAATAACGACGTCATAATGATTGGTCTTTAAGTGATCGAGATTCAAATTAAATCGATTTAAATTAGTGAAAATAATATACAAAAAGAAACCATAGACGTGTCTGATATGTTGAATTCGGATCGAGTCAAATTGAAATAATTGAGATATAAATAAGGATTTCTTCTTTTCTTTCGCTCATCTTTCTATTCATTATCAATTATCTATTTTTTTCTTTATTTTTATTGGAAAGATTATTACTGGATTCTACTTACCCTTATAACTCATTTAAATTCATTAAGTGTAATCATCAGGTCAATTATAGGTTATCATATATAATTAATTACTTTTAATATTTTTTATTTAATTTAATGTTTTCTCTATACCGTCATGAATCTCACAAAAATACTATATGCACTTATAAATATAGAATCAAGTTAAGTAGAATTGATGAGTACTGAGTAATAATATTTTGTTTTAAAAAAATATATAAATATTTTAATATAATTTTTAAAAATATAAGAATCGAGATGATAAATTACGAAATAATTTTTAATTATCATGTTATTACATAAAATGATTACATTTATTTTCGCTGGAAAGATTATTACATCACAAGCAGTTCCAAGTGAAAATGAACGCATGGCGGAGATCCCCATGGGAACACAGCACACAGTTTACTATGGCTTCATTTATTATTATGCGGCGGCGATTCCTTTGTTCTCGAACTCATCAGAGAAGACGTCAATGGCTTTTCTTCTTGGGCTGGCGGCGGCGGCGGCTGGTGAGGCTGATGTGTACCCCGGGGCTGCCCACCGTGCAGGTGGAATTGAAGAGCAACGCGTTGTTCACGCTCTGCACGTTGCTGTTCACCAGTGTGATCATGGACTTCTCCTCCGTCGTACTGCCCTCGGCGTCGACCGAGACGTGCTCTTCGTGAGACTTGTCGTCCTTGGTGTCATGGAACAGATGCTTTTTGGTCCGACGGGAGGAGGAAGAGCCGGCGTCCATGACCGCTCCGAGGTTGTGTCCTGCAATGGTGATGGCCACCATCTCGGTCTCGTCCTTCTTTGCGGCCGCCTTTGATGCTCTGTTATTCCCTGACCCTGAATGGTTTCCTTCCGCCTTGGGCGAGAGCGAGGGGATCTTCGTGTCGTTGGGCTTCTCGCGTGGCTCCCCGACGCCATTTCTGGAATTCTTGGCGCCCTTCTTGTCGCCATTGTCTTGCTCGACCGTGCGCTTTGGCGGGGTTTCAGCCAGTGGTTTGGATTCGGGCTCAGGATGTGGCATCAGGGTGGCAGAACTAGCCGGCGTCGAGTTGGTCCTGGGGGAGTGGGGTGGTGTTGGGGACGATGTCTTAATGTCCTTGGGAGATTGAGGAGGAGCGGGGAAGAGGGTCACCGCTGCTACAGGTCTCGGGGACGGCGGGGGTTGCAGCGTCGGAGTCGGTATTGGAGACGTAGTTTCGGGCGTCGGTGTTGGCGAGCGCTGCAGCAAAGGGGTTGCCGCCACAGGTCTCGGCAACGGCGGAGGTTGCGGCGCCGGAGTCGTAGTCACGGGCCTCGGCGATATCGCGCGCTGCAGCAGGGGCGCTGCCACAGGTCTAGGCGACGGCGGTGGTTGCGGCGTCGGCGTCGGCGTCGTGGTCTCAGGACTCGGCGATGGCGAGCGCGGCAGCGTGGTTGCCGCCACAGTTCTCGGCGACGGCGGAGGTTGCGGCGTCGCAGTCGTGGTCTCAGGCCTCGGCGATGGCGATCGCCGCAGCGGTGGCGCTGCCACAGGTTTAGGCGATGGCGGGGGTTGCGGCGTCGGATTCGGAGTCGTACTCTCAGGCCTCGGCGATGGCGAGCGCTGCAGCGTTGAGGTGGCTGCCACTGGCCTCGGAGAGGGCGGGAGTTGCGGCGCCGTAGCCATAGTTTCAGACCTCGGGGACGGCGGGGGTGGCGGCGTTGAAGGTGTCCCTGCCACAGGCTTCGGGGATGCCGAACGTTGCGATTTCGGGACCTCTGCACCAGCGTCAGCCTCACCATTGGTTGAAGCCTTTTGAGGAAGGTCAGCACCATCGGTGGCTGCAGGTGGTGCAGCAGGCTGAGTTGGCGGGGGTGTTGGTTGGGTTTGGGGCGCTGGTGCAGGCAGGATCGGGACTCGCGTAGGTAACGAAAGTAACCTACCAACAGGCGGCGGTCCAAGAGGCTGCGCCGGCGGGGGCGTCGGCAGCGGCAGCGGCGGCTCCATTCTGGCCTGCGAGGCCAGTCGGAGCAACCAGGGGCGGCCGGTCGGAGGCTGATTCGCCATTGCACTCAAGCTGCTATATCACTGGATGGTTAAAGAAAGCCGAGAGGAGATGGAGAGGCGAGAGGCTCCCTCGTCGGGTATTTGTAGGGCGTGGAGAAGGGGAAGGTGGGAAAAGGCTGCACAGCCGAGGATGACGTGTGAATAAACAAACGACAAAGGATCAGATACGAGGGAGAGGAAGAAGGTTGGTATCAGATTACCGCCCGGTGGAGTTCCAACTGCAGCCAATCGTTGGGTGTGCTGTTCGTTCGTGGAATACACAGCCACGTGCGTCAGCCTAATCAACCGTTAGATTGGAAGCGGTTGGTTTTACCTTACCGACGCACTTAGGGTGTAGTGAGCTTAGATAACCATCCTTGGTCAAATCCGAGTCAACCATGGCGTCCACGTAGGTCAAACGTTTCGTGAAAAGGGCGAGATGTGATGATAACTTTGCTTCGTGATCTTTGGACCAGTTTGCTAGTCTCTTCCTCGGAGGATCTTTTCGGCTCGACCCCTCTGATGATTAAATTAGTTGAAAGTCTGAACTTTCAACAATGTACTTCTCACGGTATAATCTATATGTATTTTTTTTTTCCCCGATATTATTTATCAAGGTTGTTTTTATACCCTTTACCGAGGCACCATACGTGCGCACTAACGTATGTTGGCACCTTTGGATGGTTGAACCATTCCTTGACGTCAATGTCATCTAAGTAGTGTCGTGCCTTGTCATGTTTTTTAAATGGTGGGATGTTATAATTATATTGATGTAAAAAATTCGCGATGGACACGTTTGGATTAATGTTGCTATGTCAAGATGTGATGATGTGATCAATGCGTAATGGGATATGACATATCATCAAGTTATCCATGTGTCAATCAACCTTCTCGATATTATCCAATTGGTCAATTTATCGATGACTTAATCGGATTGACGAGAACCACTAGAGGAGTATAAGGCGGAGGAATTTGATACATTTAGTTTAACCTTCTTTCTGGTGGAAGACAAAGAGAGTGAAAGAGAGCAATGCAGGAGGAGCATGGGAAATAATAGCGAGAGAAAATGATGATAAAAATAGTTTGAAGAGATTGATGGGGTAAAATACATGTTTAAAGAACTAAAAGAAATATATTACTCATAAAAAAGGAGAAAATGAAGATAATATAGTAAATATGGATTAAGGACTATCTAATTAATAAACCGAAGCGGCTAAGGGTCCAATTTCCGGTCGGTTTTTTTTTCCGGTTTAGTAACTCGGGTTTATTTCGGCAATATAGAAATAATCCCTTTCTAGATGAATTAATAGCCCAAGCCTACATACAGCCCAACCCATTAAGCCCATTTAGGTACGGTCCAAAATTCCAGGTCCATAAGTTTGGGCTCGTTTTAATCGGTCAACGTCCACGTCAGCAAACAACAGAGGAGGAGTTAGCTAATGTGGCGAAATGTTATTGGCCGGTCCAGTGCTCAGGTCGTAGAACACATCCATCCTTTCATTACGAAACGGAGACGTCTTCTCTTGCGCATAACCACTTGGAAGTGCCCAAAGAGAACAAAGGCAATACATACGGGAGAGAGAGAGAGAGAGAGGAAAGAGAACAAACACTCGGAAGGCAAAGGAAAACGCCACGTCCACCGGCGGGCGCGCACTGAGATTGCAGCCCCTCGCCCACCCATCAGTAGTAGTAAGAGGAGGAGGAGCCTCCGAGCTGGAACCCGTCGGCGGCGGCGTCGTCCACCGCTGGCATCGGACCGAACAAGGGGCTGTGCACGTAGCCTTCCTCGAAGAAGATCCCGTGCGAGGCTGGGGATCCGTACCCGCCGAACTCCCCCAGTCCCGCCAGGTGCTCTTCACCCCCTGCCGGAGCACCACCGAAGTCCCACGGCGATGCCACCTCCGGCATCGGCGGTGGAGACTGCGGCAAAGACGGCAGCGTGGATGCCGGGTACTGCAGACCCTGTTCCTGATGCTGTTGCTGCTGCTGGTGGTGGTAGCAACTCACCCCGTCGTCAGGAATTGCATTGGTGGTAGCGTTGTAGTAGCCTCCCTGACCTCCCACGGCGTCGGGAAGGGTAGCATGAACAGGGGGCGGCGTGGAAACGAGGAAGGAGCAGGGCGGGGGCTGGAGGTCCGGGGAGAGGAAGGGGGTTAGGGAGGAGCCGGGCGGGAGGTCGGGGTAGGCGAAGTTGGTGCGGGCGCGGGGGCCGCGGAGGGCGCGGGCAGCGCGGTCGTACGCGACGGCCGCCTCCTCCGCCGTGTCGAACGTGCCGAGCCAGTGGCGCTCCTTCGTCGCTGGGTCGCGTATCTCCGCCGCGTACCGCCCCCACGGCCGACGACGCACGCCCAGGTACCTCATCCCGCCGCCCTCCGTGGTCGTGTTGCTCCCGCCACTGCCGTTGGCCTCGTCGCCGTTGTCTTGCGGTTGCCTGCGTTTGCTTTTCTTGTCTTGAACCGTACCAGAGACTGGAGTAGAAGCCGAAGCGGAGGAGGAGGAGGAGGAGGAGGAGGAGGAGGAGGTAGAGAAGAAGAAAGAGAAACCCATTCGAGATAGAAAGAGAAGCCAACAGCAGCAGTCAGTGATGTTTGTGTGTGGGTGGGTTTGCATGGTGAGGGGTTTATATACAGGTTGATGTGGTGGTGATATGTACATACATATATGATTCCCATGTTCTATTATTTGGATAGTGGAGTCAACAGTTGGTCAATCGAATGATTTGGACTGGTGGGATGGATTCATTAATGACACTTTTGAATAAAAAATGTCATGAATTCTCTACTATGCAAATGCACATTGATGTGTCAAAATTAAATGTCACATGAAATGAAGAATACTTGCATGACATGTAGACATTAAAGTATGTCTATTATTCCAATGAAAAGACCTTTCTGACATGACTCATCAATCCTTCCATAAAAAGAAAAAGGAGACTGTCAAGATCAAGGCATTGCACACAGACATCCACACTCTTCCTTCCTATATGATCTTTGATCCACACAAAACCCCTCTAAAAAGTACCTTTCAGGGATTCCAGAACTGTGGCTCAAGTAAAGCATGATCCTATCTGAGATTGACTTGGCTCTTCTTCATTCTCCAACCTGACATGGTGATTAAACAATCTGCCACCCATGTCAGAGAGCTTGGTTTTCTTGTTTTTGGAATCAAACACGCATGCCTGGGGAAGAATCATTATCATTCTGGGTGTGCAATCTGGAAGAACCCTTCTGCTTTCGAAATGGCTGATGCAGAAGATCTATGGCAGGTGCAGAATCTATCTCAGGGAAGCATCAAAGTCAATCTCTTGTCCCTGTGTACTTCTCCATAGTTTGTAGAGAGATGGAATGGAGTTGCTGATGATGAGGAGAGGCCCTCTCAAGCAAATGCAAAGTAGAAATCGATTAGCATGTATGTGCTGACACTTCCCATCTACAGTTGCCTCTTCTTGGTTTAGATTTCATTGGTGGAAGAAGAGTTCTAATCTTCTTCTTTTTCTGCAAATCCTTTAAGAACAAGTGTGTTGTGATTTCTATTTATCTTTTGGTAATCAATCTATCTATAAAAGGAGAAGGAACATCCATCAAACCCATCAATCAAGACTCCACTGTTTGCAAAGAATATATTATCTAATATGCATGTCAGTATTAGTTGGTGTTCATATGACTTTTGTTGGCTATGGGAATTGGGTAGATTGGCACAAAGAGGAGGTTATAATTGTCTGCAAACCATGATGAGTATCAATTAGATGTTATGTCCAAAACATTCTTTTCCCAATGATAAGGCCCAAACAATTGAGAAAATTGTTCAGACCAATAATTTGTTTAAGACCCTGAAAACACATTACTGTTGATGAATTAACTCTCAATTGATTGTTTCATCAACTCAAATGTTATTATCTTGCCATGAAGAAGAGAAGTTGTTTGCCTTGACCTAACATATGCAACACTAATAGACTGCCACTATTTGACCACAATAATTTTGTTATTGAAACATCAAAATGTAACTTGAACAAAAAATAAAAAAGCTCCATTTTCCAATAATTATTTAAGCATTAACAAAACTCTATGTTTAAGCACTAAAAAGAACAAAAGGAAACTTTCTTCTTCTTCTTCTTCTTCTTTTGGGTAATGTGTCCATTGCAATTATAGAAAATGGCCTGTGCATGGCATGAGAATGCAACTAGTAACCATGTAAACAGCATTAATTCAAAGGAGAAAGGCTTGGTGATAATTAAATCAAAAGGTTAGGTGCACTTCATCATTCTAAGGGAGTTCAAATGCAGATCATGTTCCATATCACACAAACACAAACACAAGTTTTTAAAGGGAGCAGAAACCAAATTATGATTGCTCTTCCATGTGCAGGCAATCTGAGCAAAATCAATGATCAGCTCCACAAGCCAAATGCCTTTTTTTTCTTTTGAAAGCCAAAGTTTCCTTCAATCTACTACAATCTCAGAGATGAAGAAGTTTAAATTTGCTGTTGCAGGGCCCCATGGATGCCTGAATGAGTCAAAAGATGATGTTGGTTGGGGTGCATGTGAAGGAAGAACTTGTTGGCATTTATTCTTCTGATACATATTAGATGACTCATCAGCATAACCTTTCATCCTTGTGATACATTCAACATCATAGTGGCCTCCTTTGCTTAAACAAAAAGGCTTTTAGTGTCCTTCTGACAATATAAATCTTGTTGGTTGCCTCTCTCTCTCTCAAGATTCCTTGACTCAGAACCTGAAATTGTTTCAGAGGAATCCAAGGCAAATGGTTCCTTGACATGGTAGGTGTTTCTATGGATTTTAATATTACAATAAAGTTTTACCACATAGGAGTTGCTGTGCATGATCACACACACTCAAAATCTGGTGTTTCAAAGTTGTAGGGTCTTCTTATATCTTCATATTTTAGTAAACCAATCTAATTAAGATGAATAATAAGTAACTCATCCCAAGAGACATCTATAAATCATAAAAATAATTTTTTATAATAGATAATTTCTCGTGAGCCTACGAGTGAGTGAACGATGAAGCATGAGATCAACAGACAACACTTGATATATATATGGATGAGTGGATTTGATCTGTAGAATAGTTCTGGAAGTATTACGACACAGTCTCCAACACTCTGCACAGCTCGGGAGATTGTCTACATGCGTTCAAGTCAATGTTCATCGACTGATCTCGATGCCTGCGGTCGGATGGATTTAGAAGGGCGAGAAATCACATGGCACCCAATAAATATGTATATATATTTGTAATGATCAACGAGCATGACAGCAAGAGGACGAAGCTTCTCACAGGAGGGGAGACCAACCCGGTCTCATCTTCCTGCAAACTGATGTGGTATTAGGGTTACCAGACCATGAACAATCGCTCTTGCAACTTCTCAGGTCGCTGTTACTCCACTGGAGAGTATGACAGGAAGAGGACGACGGATCATCGCAGGAGAGCAAGCCAGTCTCATCTCGCTGCAAGCTGCAGCTTCTGCTAGGTCAACTGACTGGTCTTGGATGGAGTTCAACTGCAAACTGCAGCTTCCTTCCCGTATGGCATTAGGGTTGGTTACCAACCATGAACAGTGTGTGTGTGATGTTAAAGCTTCTCAGGTCACTGTTACTTCATTTAGGAAACCTAGTCTATAACTGGAGCGCCAATCCATTTCATCTCTGATCTCAATTAGATCACATATACTACTATATGAATAATTTGACCAAGAGATGGTGTCTGTACACTTGTGACTGTCTTCGTCAGGGATGCGCAGTAAACAATTCGATGACATCCTACAAAGAACAAACAAGGCAGGCATGCATGCATATGCAAGGCAACACAGGAGAGGGCCCTCATTGCACTCAAAAGCTAACTTAGATTCCTTGTTGGTCACCATCACCCTCAAGACTTGTCCCTCCCTCTAAATGCTCTAGCTTCAAGGTCACCTTCTCGTCTTCTTGGAAGACATTTTGTGTAGGTAGATAGAGAGATAGATAGATAGATAGATGGATAGATAAATTAAATAGATGGATCGCACTTGCTCACTAGATGGTGATGATGCAGATGAAGGATGAACTGATGCAGTCCATGTCGAACGCACATTTGAGGAGTTTGATTAGGATTAGAATATGATACAGAGTATTGAGTTTGGTATGATATTTGAGCAATAAAAAAAAGGACACAACTGTTGTCTCTTATGAGTTAGCAACAGTAGATGATGGGAGTATAAAAGAAGGCTTCTTTTGTTCTTTTTATATTATTGGTTTCTTTCTTTTTCAGTTGATGTTATTTCTCAACAACAACAGGATCATGTAACATGCACTTTGGAGATCTAAGGTACGATGTGGAGATCTAAAGCGGGATTTTAGCGGCAATAAGATGAAAGAAAGCTTCTCATGGAGAGGTAGAAGAGACATAAGAGTGGTAGGGAGTACAGTGGATGAGGCGTAGGCATGTGAAGGCGCTTTTGCACCACTGAACCCAAATCATAGCTGGAAACTTTGCAACTGTAGTCACGACACCTTCCGATGTAGTTTGGTTTGTCTTGTAGCTCTGATGAACCTTTGATTTCTCACTCCTAAGAGCTCGGTCGTCGTCTTTCACTCGACCAAGGTAATGTCAATCCTCTATCTCTATCTCTCTCTCTCTCTCTCTCTCTCTCTCTCAGAGATGATGTCAATCCTCTCCTCTCTTACAACCCCGGTGGAAGGAAAGAAGGGGTGTAGCTGACATGGATGGAGGATGTTGCTAGTGTCTCACAGGATCCGCGGTGCCCAGTCCAAATGGAACACATGAAAAGGCGTGCGTGCTGCGAAGGGAAGTCAAAAAGAGCCCATCCACCCACTCCGAAGAACAAAAAGGCTTCTTCACGGCAACGGACGGAATGTAATGTTTCGTAGGAAGGCAGAGAGAGAGAGAGAGAGAGAGTCATGTGAGAGGATCAAATAGGGGGAAACATTGGCAGGAAAGGGTACAAAAAAGACTACCAGGAAAGCGCTAGCTTCCATGCTTTTGTGGTGTGGTGTGGTGTCTCAAGGAAGAAGACTAAAAGGGGGAGAGAGAGAGAGAGAGGTGTTGTTGGGTTGATGAGTTCGAAAGTTGAGTTCGTGAGGAAAGATGGCCATCCGGAATCCCGGGGGGGGGGAGGGGATGGAGGAGGGAGGGAGGTGGGCAAGCACTAGGCTTTGTTCCCCTTCCCACACACACCATCACTTTCTTTCAGATGTGAGATATAACACGTGTCCCAATCCCTCTCTCTCTCTCTCTCTCTCTCTCTCTCTCTCTCTCTAAAGATATACCTTCTTTATATATTTTTTTAAAAAAATATTTTTTTATTTATTTATATCATAATCCCTAAAAATATCTCGATGCATTATGGAAGAACCGATTCGACCGATTAATCATTATATTTGGTTGTTCTTGTTTCTAAATCAATAAAGATACTTATTCGAAACTTTATTTTTGTTATTATTATTATTATTATAAATATATAAATAATAATAAAATCTATTCATAGATTTTAAATCTGATGCAGAATATGAACTAATAAGCAGTTAATCCAGAATATGACTTTTGTCCCACAACCTTCCTTATGATGATGACAGACATCATGAGCATGAATGATCATAATCATTCATTCATTCAATCAACTGGTACTACTCATCCTTTGTTGGAGAATGAATGAAATCTGGCATAAACTGTGGAAGATATATATGCTATTCTTACAGCTCTCTTATTTTGTTGGAAAAATAATTCACCATCGATCACACAACTACTGTTCCTTTAGCCCCCGTTTTAATATTTCAAAATCTACAATCTTTTTTTTCTTTTGGAAAAGTAAAAAAGAATGAAAGAGGCAATACTCTGCATTCTGATTTCATCACTTTTCCAGCTCTTCAGCAGCCAAAGGAAAGCAGTTGTGGAGTAGTGGCATATAATTACAAACAAACAATGAAACAATTGACACATGAGGTTGTAGTTTACTTACATGAGCAAATCGAACAACACGGAAGAGTCTAATTTGAGTGAGTGCGTTGTAAGGGAATGAGCCTCCGAATTTTGATCGTCAAGCGGCTGGGCCTTGTTTGGCCTTCATCACCAGTTCTTCTGTAGTAGTGCCAATGATCTCGTTTGCCCGTTTCAAGGGAACACAGCAGATTCTTCCAGTAGAATCCTGTACATAAGCTCGTCAAGACCCAATTGAATACACTGAAACCTGATAAACATGTCCGATCCATAAGCTACTCATAAAAAATTCCAGCAACACCATGGGATGATCTACTTGTAGATGTGGAAGACAAGTATGACGCAAAATGGTTTGGTTGAACCAAATTCGGAACCAGGTAAGAAGCTGTAAGCAGTTTGGTTTCATGTTTGCTCGAGTTCAATCGACTCATTCTGAAGTCATCTCCTAAAAGTAATACTCATGCCATAACCATTTACTTCTGGGTGATTTAGTTGCCATGGTTGATCATATCCGATCATACTGATCGTCTCTAACCAGAAATTACTAGCACATAAAACATCACTATATCTCCATGTCGATGAAGTCACATAAGAAGGAACTCAATATAAGTTAATAATATTATGTTAACAACATCGGTTGTTTCTTAGTGGCACCTTACAGGATTGCTATATGATGTTCTCAATTACAACTTACAGCTACACAATCTTTCATCAACACTTTGGTCCAGCATTAGAGTAATGTCTTTGGCAACATCCTTTTGGCACATCATGTATTGGTTTATCTATATATTGGCACCTCCAAAGCGGCCAGGCATGACACATGTTGGAACCTCACCAGCATGCTACTTTTTGACCGATGCCAACACGTACTTATCGACATGGCGAAACCCTACTACTAAAGAACTTCATCTATAATGATTTAGCTAGTTGGCCCTTTCATCTTTCTTGGTAGGTGGTTAGATTTGCACCACTAACAAGTCATCAAAAAGGTTAAATTGAAAGATGAGACATGGTTGATTTAATTCCATCCTAGTACTCCTCTCAGCTCAACATGCAGATACTAAAACAAAATGAGGAAATTAACTCCTGTTCTAATAATGTGTTAAATTCTCACCACTGCCAAGTCATTTCAAATCTTAAGATGGGAGACGGTTTATTTACTTGTACTTTAATAAAAGGTTGCTTCCTCATTTCTTCATGTAAGTCACACCGTTAAAATATGCTTTGACAAAAGTTCTTTTAGCATAACGTCTATTGAATTGTAAATTCTCACCACTGCTAGGTCATCTATAAAGCTTAAAATGATCGATAAGACAGGGGTTCATTTAGTTATATTCTACAAAAAGTTGGATCCTTATTTTTCATGTTGGACTACTAAAATATGCTTGGTACATAAGTTCTTTTAGCATATTTTCTTATGAATGTTCCAGTACCAAATCTGTGCATCATGTTTCAGTTATAAAATTATCAACCCTTATGTACCATTTTCTCTCGAGCATTCAATTAGTAAAAGAACTTCCATCATTGAAAAATAGCAATCAATTAAACACAGTTAAAGAGGAGTATAAGTGATAAAGCATAATTCAAACTTACCCTTGAAACAATACCAAGTTTCTCCAACTTTTTTACTGCATCCTCGACTTCAAAATTGCATCTCTCATTGAACTCTTCCGTAATAAGTTCTTCACATTGAAGGTCGAGATCCTATAGTGACGCTAAAAAAAATATAAGCATGGTGGCTGACTTATTTTCCATGAAGAACAACTTAGAAGGTAAAGAAAGATCAAGGGTTCATACATTTATCGCCAACTTCCCTTGCTCCATCAAAATAAAATAAGAAATTATCACCTCTTTGACCTGCATATTCAGATTGTAAAATGCTAAATATTTGCTACAATTCACGTGAAAAGATGCAACGAGTTCTATTGGTCTGTAACCTACTTCTTGTTGAATCACATCATCACACAAGTGTAGAAGTGTGCCTTTCCCGCTATCAAGTTGTTTGTCATACATTGATTTGGTGATTAGGTTTTGGTAAGTTGCCATGTTTTGCTGAAACCTGTGTGTTTCATAAATTTTCATAAGAAAATGTGTTGTTACTAATGACAACCTATCATAGAAGTCAGTGCTAAAATATATGGAAATTACTTTTCCTTGGTGCTAAAGAGACAAATACATAACAAGTCATCACATACATAAAAGGGGGAAAAAAAAAAATTGACCTTGATTTATATTGCAACGGTTGACCATAAGAAAAGATTGTTTATAAAAGTATACTCACGTGAAATAGATCTTAGCACAATAGCCAACAAGACCAGAAAGGACAGCTATGACAACCCAGATGTCTGCCTTAGGCATTTCGAGAGAGCTGACCAGAGTAACCTGAACCAGTATACTTATTATTAATTATTTAAAAAGATACAGAGAGCTTCAAGACCAGTATATTTAACTCATGCAGAAACTTACAAGACCAAGAACAACAGAAATTAGAAACTTGACCCAGTCCATAGGTGTTAAACTTGGGTTTCTCTTTTCAGGCTACAAAATCAGTGGTCCCAATGAAGGAAGAAAAGTCAAACATAATTGTTATTGATAACAAAAATTTCATGAGCTTGTGTGTTTTTCCTAGAACTTCAGTTAGGAAACCTCACCAAAACTAGTTCCATATCAGCCATGGGAATATTTTTGAAATGTTTTACATAGATTCCGTGATCTGTCTTGCTGTTTGTGCTGGCACGCCTGTGTGGTTACAAATAGCATCAGTCACAGTTAACTAGACAAAACAAAAAATTGAAACATATTCTCGACAAAGATCATATGGGGAGGCTGCATTAACACTCATATCATAAAATGACTTGACAAAAACAATATGCATAATCCAAAATACATACGATCTGAACTACCAACTACTATGACTAAATGAAGAGTGATTTAACAAGTTAACGCATATCTACCTGTATACAACAATCATCCTGTCAAAAGTTGGTTCTTGGATTGTGATCTTGCTGATTAGATTTTGGATGCTGCATTAAACACAAAATACAGAATATCAGATCTTGCAATGTTTAAAGATCAAGCTTTATATCAAATCAAGTCCGATAAAGCAGTTGGAACCTCAGCTCCATGTTCTCAATTCGTATACGCTCAACAAATAAGTCTTCCATCTCTGAATCGACAACAATTTCATCAGTTTTCTTAGTATCTTTTCTGGATATTGTATTTGGTTTTTTTGAAAAGAGCCGCTGAAGCCTAAAGTCATCGAAAGCATCCCAATATGTAAGGGTCATCTTTTCCATTCGGAAAATATAACATGAACAATACACAATTCTAAAAAAATTGTTTACCTAGTAACCCTTAAAAACCACATCCACATCCGAGCTATGATCATATCCAACTTCTCCATAATAAAGTAATCAGTTGTATGGTCAATTCCGATCCCCCGTCGAAAGATTATATACTTCCCAAACAAAAAGGACCAAGATAAGGAAAAAGAATTCATTAAGAAAGAATATCATAAAACTATAATAGTAATCATGTTATGTTGTAGATATGTAAAAGACCATATAATAAGAATTGTTTCTAATTTAACTACTGATTAAAAATGATTTTCTAAAAACAAGGTAATTACAAGAAAATATTGGCTAAACTATGAATGTGAGAGGATGTAAAGATGCAAAACCCAAATAATGTGGGGCAAATCCTATTTAGAAGGTGCTCTTTGTGGGTGGGTACTAATTCATTTTGCATACTAAATGCATGTCCAGCTATAGTGCATACAATACAATTATTGTGGCAGATAACAATCTTTCTACCTAGATACCTGAAGCTCTAAGGTGTACATACACATATCATATATAAGTTGACTTGGATCATTAAGACCCCACGGAGGATAAAAATTCGAGAGAATCATGGGTCTTGACATTATTGCCACTCTGTGATACATGTAGTTACTGAATCAAAGATTCATTGGGATGCATGTTCCGCTGATTTTATTACTCATCAGATAAGCAAACAAGGGGATGGTTCATTGTTCCGAGGAAAGAAGAACCACACCTATAAAGATAAAGATCCTTTGTCAGCTCCAGTTTAAATTTCTTGTATAATTTAAACGGATCGAAACAAGAGCATTACAAACATAAAGGTAGTGTATCAAAATATCTATGGCCAAAGCTAAGAATATTTAACTTTGCTTCATGGACCTATGCCACAATTAGTTCGGAGGTAGTTACAGGGGAATATTAACTTTAGTTGTTGCTGAGATAACAATTTGATTTGTGGACATAAGGCAGAAAGACAAAACTTGCTGAGCAATTATAGCAAAACTAAAGATGTCATACTTAAACATACCCTAAAACCCCACTACATATTAAAGAAAACCAGGAAATTGTAACTTTTATCCAATTTTCACAAGCTAACCTAGTATTTAGAACACATGGCTACAAATAGAGCATCAGCTGAGATGGTGCAATAAACCAACAGAATGAAAGCTGCATTTATTAAATGACATGACATGGCATTATTTAGCTTAAAGGGGACACTGGTAGAGTATGAAGTGTGTTATATACAAGGAATTTACTACAAATAAAAAAAGGAGAAGGAATGAAGGGGAACAATTATAGAAACTGCTTGCAGTATAAAAAATCAGTTTGCTGTCCTGTAATAGTTTAAAAAGTGATAACTCTTCAGAATAGTAAAGTATGAGAAAATTCTAGTACAAACAAAGTACTGAATTCTTTCTTTCTCTTTATTTTCTGATCGAGTTATAATTCTTCAAGTATTAAGAAGTGTAGTCTTGATTATTTCAGATAATAGGCATTGTATCCTGGAGATAGAATTTTCGTGAAGTCATCTGCATCATAGCGGGGAAATTCAAGATTCGTCGTACCGTGGCATATCGCTCGGCACAAGCGGTACATACCGGTCCGATAGGGGACTAATATGGTCGGTACATTGGAATGCCCTCATGTATCATGTGTTGGTATGCTCAGTACAGTTCGGTATGTACCGTATCAACAGCTGGTCGGTAGATTGGTATGGTCCAGTAAGGCAAACAACGGGGAAATTATCTATCTTTAATACAGTTTCCTGGAAATGCCTTGCCTAGTTCTGTTTTATTCAAGTTTTACTCAGACTTGTGTCTTTAATACAACAATTTCAAGATAGATAAGTCAATGGATTCTGCATTAATCAAGGCACAGATTCATGATGCGGAAAGGCTTGAAAGGTTTAGTGGTGCAAACTACAAATGTTGGAGTATGAAAATCTTTTTGTTGACAATCGCCAAGGTAGCTTATGGCTCTCTGATCCAGAACCAATAGAAGCAATAATGAGGATCAAACTGAACAACAGAAGAAGGAAGTTGTAGAAAAGAATAAAAAATGGGAAGATTATGATTACATATGCCGATTCACCATTTTGCTTGAGCAATGCACTTTTCAACATATTTCATATACCTAGGACGGCCGCTCAACTTTGGATTGCACTTCAACGCAGGTATGTTAACGAAGATGCTAGTAATATATCTTTTTCGATCAACAAGTACATAGATTATAAAATGGATGATTCCAAGCTTTTTATTGATAAATGAGTTATGTGATATTGCTATAGAATGTGCTGATGCTGGAGAACCAATCTCTGAATCATTTCACGTGTCTACCATCATTGGGAAACTTCCAACTTCATGGAAGGAATACCAAAATAAGTTGAAACATAAGAAAAAAATCTAGTTGTCGGGATGAGTTTTTACAACAGATTCAGATTGAAGCAGAAGCAAGAAGAAGATATGTTTCAACTAATTGTAAGAAAATTGATGGTATTCATAATGTTGAAGCATCAGCATCAAAAGCTCCAAATGGGAAGCAAGAGTATTTAAAGAAGAGGAAGCATTCTTCATTCCAAAAGAATGACAATAAAATTGATAACAAGAAGAGGAAGTTTGGCCTTTTGTTTGTGGAAAACCTAGACATATAGCCGAGGTTTGTTGCCGTCAGAAAGGAGTTAAAAAGGAAGAAACAAAACTGGTAGAAACTAAAAGTGATTTTGTTGGCATCCTTACTGAAGTTTGTATGGTCAATTCCGTTGAAAACTGATGGCTGGATTCTGGAGCAACATGTTATGTGACTCTTTATAAGGATATATTCAAAATTTATAAAGAGTTGAATGGTTTTAAAACTGGCTATATGGGAAATTCATCTACTAGTGCAGCACAACTCTCTTTCTTCTGGGAAAGTGCTTACTCTTTGAGATGTCTGTCACATTCCTAGTATGAGGAAGAGTCTTGTATCAATTAATAGGCTTGAAGAAAATGGTTTTAAGATTGCCCTTGAATCCCAAAGGTTATTCTCTAAAAAGGGAAAGGCTATGTAAAAGATAATATGTACTTGTTGAGCATTAATGATAATATTACTAGTTCAATTTTTATTGTTGAGCATGATTCTAACTCTCTTTGGCATTATCGATTAGGACATATTGGTATATATGTTGTGCCAAATCTAAGATAACCGTTTTTTAAATCTGTTACTAGAACATCATCCTTGTTAGAACTTATTCATACTGATGTTTGTGACAATAAGGATAGTTAACTAGAGGAAAACGTTTCTTTGTTACATTTATTGATGACTTCTCAAATTTTACTTATGTCTATTTGTTAAGAACAAAGGATGAGGTTTTTGATAAATTCAAAATCTTCAAGGAAGAAATTGAAATTAAAACTAGCAAAAAGATTAAAAGAATAAGACCTGATAGAGGAGGAGAATATCTCTCAAGAGAGATGATTTCATTTTGTGAACAAAATGGTATCATTAGTAAACAAAATTGTAAACCTTCTAAAACACCTACTGACCCTTATGTAAAAGTAATTCCAAATAAGGGAGCAACAATAATTCAAGGAGAATATGCCAAGATTATTGAAAGCATCATGTATATTGTGAATGACACAAGACCAGATTTTGCATATGCAATCAGCATCTTGAGCAGATTCACTAGTAACCCTAGTGAACAACACTGAAAAGAATTGAATAGAGTATTGGGATATTCGAAAAATACTATAAATTATAGATTGCATTACAAAAGTACAACTTTTGTACTAGAGTGTTGTAGTGATGCAAATTGGGCATCCAATCGATCAAACTCTAAATCTACTAGTGGTTGGTTGTTCACTTTAGGTGGAGCAATTGTTGCTTGTTCTTCAAAGAAACAGAACTGTGTTGCTTTATCTTCTATGGAAATCAAAGTATGTTGCAATGTCAATTGCAGTAATTTTGATTTGTAATTTAATGATTTTATATTTTTATTATATGTAAATTAGTGGGCGATTGTTATATATAGGGAATTTACTATAACTAAAAAAAGGAGTAGGAATGAAGGGGAACAGTCATAGAAACTGCTTGCAGTTTAAGAAATCAGTTTAATGTGCTGTTATCGTTCAAAAAGTCACAACTCTTCAGGATAACTGAAAGGATGTTTTAGCATCCTTTCAATGTCTATATAAACTCCTCTATATTGAAGAGTAAAGCATACGAAAATTCTAGTGCAGACAAAGTACCAAATTCTTCTCTTTATTTTCTAGTTTAGTTCTGATTCTTCAAGTAATCAAGAAGTGCAGTCTTGATTATTTCAGGTTAGAGACAGTGTATCCTGGAGATAGAACTTTCATGAAGCCATCTGCATCATAGTGGAAAAATTATCTATCTTGAAGACAGTTTCCTAGAAACGCCTTGCCTAATTATGTTTTATTCAAGTTTTACTCAGATCTGTGTCTTACTACAACAAACTGATCTCAAACAGAATCATCAGAATCAATTACAATGAAACTTTCTACATCTAGCGAGTACCATCAAAATCAAAAGTTCGAAATTGCTTAAACTTCTAGATGAAAAGCATTTTGCATAAAGGGATCAAAAAGCACAACACTGTAGGAGGAACTGACAATACCTTATCAGAAAAACCAGGGAGATCTTCACGAGGATGCTTCTTAAAGTATCTTGGCAGAAGCTTGTTATCCAGCTACATCCCCGAAGAACTCACAAGTTAAGCTAATACAAAGCTTCAAGTATAAACAAATAGATCATGTTCTAAACCTTAGACTCGTCCACTTTGATTGGAAGATTTAAGAGATATTGTCCAGATTGTGCAACTTCAATCTCCTCATCAGTCACTAGTTTGAAGTTGCTCTTTTCCATTACCTGCCTCAATCAAAGAAAAACATATGATTGTAATGGTTGTTCTATCTAGAAGTCCACTCAAAATGAAAGAAAAAGATTTACTGCATGTAGTTATTTTTCTCTTTTATTTTTCTTAAGTTTATTAACTGCAAGTGGAACACCATAAGTTTAGAAGGTGCGATACTTTATTAAGTTGGCACCACAGCAGTTGTATCCAATTTAAAATAGCAGGAGTCCAGAAATTTTGGAAGTAGACACAGACCTTACTTCAAGGGCAAGTATTTGGTTAGATGAGTTTCCAATTCATTCTGAAATTACAGTCAAGTCACTAGGAAGTTCACAAACCTGGAAAAAGTACTCCAGGAAATTTAGTTCCAGAACATCAATCTCTTCAGAAGAAAAATTCTGCTGTTGCAATCTCTGATCACCGTGTATAGGATCGAACAGCGAGTAAAGTTGCTGCAGAAACAATATTGTTAACACCAAAAAAATCATCAATCAAACTCATTTATATATATATATATATATATATATATATAAAAGCAATTGCATGTAAGACATAAAATGGAGACATTTATAACTAGCATGATTAGCCATTTATATATTCATCATCTCATACACGTTCTCCGTGTATGTAACAATTATATGAGAGAACTGTACCATCAAATCTTCAAACTGTAGGAGGTACCAAGCACGAATAGTGTACTCAACTCTCTTGCATAGCTTAAGGAATTCAGTTCGGTCAGAAGCAAGCTCTGGAAAAGAAAGAAGGTAAATTTTTCAAACTCATCAGCAAATAAATCTATAATCAATATCAGCAAATAAATGTATATTAGGACAGATTATGTCAAGAAACGGGGTACATTTTGCATACAATTTTAGTTTCTAAGCTTGCAAAGATGTGCTAATCCTACAGCAGAACCTTTTTTTTCCTTTCTTGCTTTCTGCAACAGAAACATATTTGTTAAACCCAAGAGACTGAACATGAAGGAAGTTCAATTACATAAGCAACTTCCTGTAGCATTTAATCAGAACAGCATTTCATTTCCTCGATAAATTATCTTGATTGCTTTTTAAAGTTGAACTTGAACTGAATTGTTTTTTGTCCTGTAACATGTTCCATATTCGTATTAAACCATCTATTTTCATTATATAATTCTTCTGTTAATTATTATTTAGTTCACTTGTATTTTTCTCTGTTTTTATATATTTCATCACAATTTTAATCCCCAGAATTTTTCATCAACCACCTAACTCATATAACTTTGAGTTGAAATATTTGATGTAAATAACTAGGCTGCCAATAAGTGCATCATTATCAAATCTTATGCTTGTCTAGAATATTTAATGAAATCCTTTCGTGTAATTTCATTGATCCACTAGCTATAATCATAGCCATGTACTCAAACAAATCTAAATGTACAAATATGTTGCTTTTGTAACCCTACATTAATCATTTCTCCATGAGAAAAGACTCCACATTAAGTTTTATATTTTGCCGCAATTGAGAATTTTGGGGAGAAAAACTAAAAAATAGCAATTTCTAAATTTTGAAGCAAAAACAGATATATTACTTATTGTGGAATATAAAAGTACAAAAGTTTCTTTGTCAATTTACAGCAATGATGGATAATGGACTCTTTGTCTAATCCTATCTGCTGTCAAACAGAAATCTAGCACTGGCACTCTTGAACTGACCCTAAAGTTATGAGAAAACCTCTCAACCTTCTTTTCATCCTACTTGTTCTCACCAATCAACTGTAAAGCTCTAAACATTTTTTTGTGTGTGAAGAAGAGGCAGTGTCTCATGCACATCATGAGAATGAACATATAGGGGCATTTCTCTTTGAGTCTCAACAGAAAAAGAAGAAGCAAAGGAAAAACAGCAAGGTTGTCAGTGACTAAGATTTATTTCTCTGAAGCAAGGCAAACTCCCAAGCCTCCTCTGCTTACCAAGTCTGTAGCATGGTGATGTTAATGAAAATATTAGTTAGGTTCCCCTCTAGTTTGTCAATGTCAATTGTGTAAAATTTGTCTTCAAACATCTAAATTTCCTACGGAGATATTACAATGCCCAGAGTTAGAAAACAATGCCAAGTACTCTCCAAGAGGAGGTTATCCGATAGCTAGTCTTGTGAGATAGGTTCAATCCAGCAGCAAAGTAAGGGCAAAATAGTACAGGTGATCGCAATTTTCCTCCGGGTGTTGCATCAAGCTCAACACAGATAAATCATGTGCAACATTAATTGTGTTCTTAACTTAAAGGTTTTTTTTCCTCAAATGCGAAAAAAAAATCAAATTTTGTTATTGAGTTGGTGAAAGGGTATCACACTGGTCGATAAACCCCCACGGTCATTCTTTTACTAATTTCCCCCAATTTATCATATCAAATTTATTAAAGCTAACCTTTCCTTTCAGTAAACAGGAAGGAGAGAAGAAAGAAGCTTTCTTGAAAGATAAATGGTGAACGCTCTATCAACCGCAACAACTATACACACAGAAAACAGAAAATCTAGAACCCTAAAGGTGAATTAATAACGAAAAAACGATTCCAATAAAAGGAATGAGCACGGAATGAAAAGCAAAACCATCGAAAACCCACGAAACAAGCGCAGGCTCACCGATTAGATTAGTTAGTTTCATGATGAGCTTGGGTTTCAGCACTGGGATTACCGACTCCCGCTCCAATCTTATCACCTCCTTCCCCTTCCCTTGCCCCTTCCCCGCCACCACAGACATCTCCCGCTCCAGGAACTCGAACCGGAACAAGAACAAAAGAACCGAGGACTCGATTGAAGCAACAGCAAGAACGAGAAGAAAGGAACCGACAAGAAGGGAGAGAGGGAACTTAGAGCCGGCAAAGGTTGCTTGCGCAGACACCGGAATTGGATTCGAGGCGGAAGATTAGAGAGTCACTTGAGACTTACTCTGCGAGACGATAAGCCAACGGCGCGGTTCGTAGATCGCACCCATAAAAGTTAAAAGTTGTCTGCTCGATCGATACCTTTCAAAATACCTGCCTTACGATTGGCCCTCCAGTTGGGCCATAGAGACACTGGGTTGGCCTGGCAGGTGTTTTTTCGGGTATGTCGTAAAGGAGTGAGAAAGTGGGTTTTATTCGTGGCCTTTGCCCGACAGTTATAGAAGTTTCGAGTAAAGCACCAATAAATATTTATAATTAATAATGTTATTAATGGGATTACGATGAACACGGTTTCTAATTTAGACACTTATAGATGTGAATATTGCAGAAAACAATATGAATCAAATAGTTAGAAAAGTAATTCAAATTTAATAAGCTTAGATTAAGATGTGAATAATAATAATAAAATAATTTATACTTACTAAATTTGAATGAATATTGTGTTACCCACTTTCACCATACTTTTATATATATATATATATATATATATAGGCATTACAGCCACATTTTTAATGCAAAGAATATCGAATTTTTCTTCTTGTAACATTATTTGAATATGTATTTATTTTGGAGCAAGCCAATTTTGTAGTATATATTTGTTAATTAGTTGATGAATTATTGCCTCCATATGAAGGTGATGATTCATGAGAAGGACATCCCACTTGTGAGACATGGGAGACCAGTTTGAAGTAGACATGTTATGATTGAGCTCAGATGGATTTGGATCTTAATGAAGAAGCTTCACATGATGATGATGATGATAAGGTGATGACCAACTCCACATAAAACTTCTCCCTCTCCATTATTCCTCTAATATTGAATGTTCAATAAAGACCCAAAATGTGCATTCCAAATAGTAGCGACATCAATTATTTTTAGTATCTTAATCTGATTCAATAAAACAACACTTGTTAGTTTAAAATTCATAATATAATTTTTCATTTGTTATACGAAAAAAAAATTATGTCAAAATATAAAATAAAATAATAATAAATCTAAAAGATTATTACGGTATGTATCTTTTGATATTATTATTCAAAAAAAATATTAATATGATCATCGTCGTATCCAATATCAACAATAATATCAATATGTAAGGAGATCTAGACTTAGTCTCATCTCTTTCTATCTTTTCACATAACAACTACGATCAATAAATTCAGTAACACAATAATATGAGAAAGGAATTATAATCTCCTATTTATTTATAGGCTAGAGCATCCATAATAAATAAGTAAAATGTTTTCTCACATCAAAGATATATTTAAAAATTATATCTTAATTAGATTTCATTTAACCATAATTAGAATTCAATTATATTCATAATATATCTTACTTAATTAAATAAGATAATATAATTTAACAATAATAATAATAATAGTCAGGATAAAAATTATGAAAGACTACATTGATACCCGATAATGAAGGAAAAAAAGATCCATATAACTCTCGTCGTGACATGAGCATCGAAAGCATATAAAAATATATCAAAGGAAATATACAGTATTTAACGAGGATAGGATAACAGCAAAGAAACTATTTTGCTGCACTTTATTAAAGTACTTCAAACACTCTGGTAAAGTAGAATTGCAATAGAGATTGGTAATCTGTTGCATCTGACATGGCTCAATCTGCATCTAATGTAGTCAGTGAGTGCAGTAGATCTCCATTCTTGCAATTTACATAATACATAGAGACAACCAAAACATTGGGCTACAGATTTAATGGATCAAAGTTGGCAATGGCCGGCCGAGCCCAAAATAGATTAAATGGGAAAGAGGCATACTACTAATTGGCTAATTGAGTGATTGAATTGTATCAATTGTTTAGTAGATTAAATGAGAAAGATAATGAATATTATGTTATCATATTGCTGACATCTAGATACCATATAGCTAATATTTACATATTTTCCGAATTGGACATAATATGATCTTATCCGGATCAAGAAAGATGTGTAATCGTCTTTAATATTAATGCTCATATATAAGTTTCATGATCTATAAATTTCACTATAAGAGATCTCTCATGAGAGTTTTCTTTTACTTTCCGAGACTCCCAAATTCTAATACATTTTGTTTAAAGGATTTGGTGTTTCATACACACATCATAATCGAGACTAATTTAAGGATATAAGGAGATTTATTAGACATGTGCTGGATATAAGGTTAGAATAGGATATTGATTAATGTGGAATCGATATCCCAATCATATAATTAGAATCTACATTAACATTATAATTAGATTATCTGAAATTTTTAAAAATTTAAGTTATTAAGAATATAAAAAATAAATAAATGTTGAATTATACAAAATAAAGTATAATAGATATAGAACATGATGAATCATGATAAATACTTTGAATTAGATTACTATAAATCTAAAAGAGAAAGACATAATACATATTACAACATTGTAACTAATAGTATCCTACCATGTCTATCGTCCATGGGATGGGATGATATTATAATTTAATGAAAGCTATGCCCAAAGATTTCCACCTTAGGGAAGAACCCAAAACCCTAACCACAAAAGATAAAAAGGCATAAGAAAGAGGAATAGATGCACATCTAATCTCAAACTAATTAGATTTGATTATTTGTAGTAGATGAAAAGGGGTAATGCTAGTAGATTTCATGCTACTTATTCCTATTGGGAAGGACATAGTGAATCATTATTATAATTACATTGAAAGAGCCTAAAAGAAATATAAAATAGTGATTTTTTTTATATATATCTTATATATATATATATATATATATATATATATATATATATATATATATTACTATTTATTCATATTTTGAGGGACCGAGTTAATCATTATCATAATTTTACTGAAGAACCTAAAAAAAAAAAAATTATAATGATTATTTTATTAAAAGAGTCTACAACATCTAAAATAATTGACTAATAATAATTTTCTCAACAGAATTTTTAGATTCGAGTCACAACAACAATCTCCTTATATATAGAGGTAAGATTACCACCTTCAAAATCTAGTGATTTTGATAGACATTGTTAATCATTATCATATTTTTCATTAAATAAACCTAAAAATATTTAAAATAAATAAATTCAGACATGAAATTATCTCAAATAGTTAGTTCTTTGTTGAAAAATTGATGGTGCCTACTGCCTCAATCAGTAGGATTTGATTGATTAACTCAAACTTAAAATTAAAATTATGTGGTCTTAGATCTTCCCCTAACCTAACCAAACAAAGAGGTCTGTCTATCCATGCATGCATGCATTCATGAACAACTATTAAGGAAAAGGAATTCATGGTCCCTACAAAAGATGACTTATAAGAGTTTTTGGCCATCAAGAGGAATGGAAGGAACTAGAAAAGGGAATGTCCCAAGACAAATGGCATGATGATTGAAGCTTGAGATGCCTTACTTGTTTAAGTGGTCACACAAAAAGCATGTCCCCATCTCTCTCTCTCTCTCTCTCTCTCAACATAAGAGGTCCCTAAGGATTGCTTCTAGAGTGGGCTAGATGCTTGTAGACCTTTGTGATATGTAGGGAAGCCTCAAGGATCAAAAGATATGCCAAGTTGTTGAATGCAAAAGTTGCTATCTTGAGTACTTTCAACTCCATGTTAGGAATGATTGCTCTTGTTTGGGGAAAAGAAAGAAAATAATAATAATTTTAATGTGATTGGGCAGTATCTCATGGTTCAAACCATAGTTAAGTAGGTTAATTAATAGGGTTTGATTAGCTAGCTTAGTTCACTAAACTTTGGCAATTTTTTTTATGGATTTTTTTCTAAAGAGTTTTCATTAAAATGTAAAATGTAAAATGTTTGATTTTTCAGAAATTGTCTTGAGTTGGTATTCTGATTGATATACTGAACAGATCTTGGTTGTTCTAAAAACATAACTTGAGGTTTTTATTTTTTATTTTTTTTATTTTCTCACTCACTCACTGCATGCTACTTTTATTTTATTTTTAATTGGGAACATGAAAATATCTATATCAAGTTTCTTCAAAGAAATAATTATGATCATACATTTACTTTGGACTTTCGATCATATTAACATTCGACGTGAGATAATTCTCATACACTTTTGAACAATTTTCTTCCCTTTACCTAACATGAGATGTTCATACAATAATTTTGTATTTCTATTTGATATAAAAAAAATTATTCAAATCAAATTTGTTCAAAATCATATTATGCCGAGCATTCTAGAATACATGTATACTTTGGAGTAATTTTCTTCTCTTTACAAATTATGTGATTTCTAAAAAAAAAATTTAATCTGAAAATTATTCTAACAAATTTGTATGAGATTGCGACAGCGATTGAGATTAAAATAAGATGTGAAATCCTTGTTGATGGAATCAAAACTCCAAATCACTAGTATTATTCTATCCTAATTTGTTGCTACTAAAGGTGGTGATGATATCTTTGAGATGGAAGCAGAACTAACACTTTGGGCTCATAACTCCATGACAAAACTAATGTTAATTACAAGGAAGGAATCCTTTACTCTGTACTCTTCCTTTCAAGTTAGGTTTAGGTAAGCATGTTGATGACAAGGAGGAAGGAATCCTTTCCTTTGTACTCTTCCTTTCAAGTTTCGTGTAGGAAGGTTGCCTAACTCAAAGTACTACTAAACCTCAAAGCAACATTGGCTAATTGATGTGAGACTTCATAATTGGTGTGGGCTCTTGTGATTCCTTGTTATCAATAAGACAAAAAAAAAAAAAAAAAAAAAAAAAGGAAAAGGAAGAAGAAAGGATGGCCAAAATGTCAAGTCCATGATGAATTGGACAAGCTTCTTTTGTTAGGTTCATCCCCAAAAAAAAATATTTAATGCCAATTTCAAGATGTTCAAGCATTTGAATGATACATGTTTCATTCCAAAAATAAATAAATAAATAAACTAATCATAAGCCCTTCTAACTTGCTTGGAACATCAAAACACTTTCCTAGAAATGGTAAATTAATTGAATATTTCATTTACCTAGAGAAGTATTATCTTACATAGAATTTAAGTAAAGAAGACTGCAATTGATCTCAAATAATCGAGATATTATGGTCTATTTTTCTATCTAGAATCATGTGAAACCATATTTAAATTATCATTATTTGGGTCCCAATCTTGGGCACCCAGACACACACATATTGAGAAAATAATTTTTATAATACATTCTTAATTATTTTCCATGTACAATATATATGAAAAAAACCTTTTTTTTTTGTTGCTGTAAACAAGACCCTATTTCTAACTTTTCTCAATAGTTTGGGGATTTTTTTTCTTGGTAAATTATTCTTATGAGAGATTATATATAATATATATCAAGAAACATATTTTTTATTTAGATAATTATTATTGTTTTCTTTTAGACAATATTTCTGGATTTTTTTTTCTTGGTAAATTATTCTTATGAGAGATTATATATACAGAAATATATAATATATATCAAGAAAAATATTTTTCTATTTAGATAATTATTGTTTCTTTTAGACAATATTTCGGTGTACAATATATATAAAAAACATTTTTTTTTTTTTTTGCTGTAAACAAGACCCTATTTCTAACTTTTCTCAATAGTTTAGGGATTTTTTTTCTTTAAACGAGATAATATTTCTGGATATTTTTCTTGGTAAATTATTCTTATGAGAGCTTATATAAACAAAAAAATATATAATATTTTTTTTATTTAGATACTTTATTGTTGTTTTCTTTTGGCCACAAAAAGCTGTTGAGGATTAAATGTGCCGACAACGATGAGAGCGAAGTCTGCTTCGTGGGCTCTCACGTATGAACCTGAGACGGGAAAAAGGAGTGCGAGAGTCGAGGCTTAAGCCGCAAAGATTGACGTGAGAGCCGAAAGCACCGCACGCCGGACTCCCTCCTTTTCCCCGTGCGCCAGAAAGGAAGCACACCGATGACAAGACCGCAGCAAGAAGAAACACATGAACACGCAGCAGAAAACACAAAACCAAGAACAGAAATGGAACCTGATTCACCTTTGTTTCCTCCGTGATCAGCAGAAAACCATAAACATGCTTAGAGATCGTATGAGCTCGTGATAAGTGGGATCGAAAGCGATGATGGTGATTGAAAACTAGTGTTTACATGTCTCTCTGTCCTTTTGCTGTATGTTCTCTCCGTGAATCATTGAAGCCGTTCGCTTTCCATCGCGTCTGGATAAACAGGAGCGAAAAATCAATCTTCTTCTGTAAACAAAAAAACAAAAAAAAAAGAACCATTCCGTATATGTTTCGATTTGATGTATTATTATATGTATGTATAGGTGCGTAGGTGTTGGTCCCCTGATCACAAGTAGGATGAACTGGTCCAAGTCTCTTTCTTCGTCACCTCCATTAATGGCAGTACCCGCCCTCTTCAACCAGTCCAAGGAGTTGGATTTCCTACCTACATACCCTTCCTTCTTGGCATTGTAGGAGTCGGTGTTCATGTCTTACAACCCACCCATTGTTTCTTGATCACATTGTTTCTGCAGAATCCTTCTTTTCCCCCACCTTTGTCATTAGTATAACTCACATGAGAATATGCTTGCTGCCGACGATAGCTTTGTTTAATGGTTGACCAAACTCTTCCTCATACTTGCCATCTATGATTTCGTCGGCTCATACTTTGCATGTCTTAAAAGCAAGATGGCATCCCTGCATGCATGCATGCAGGCAGGCATTATTCTTGTCTTCGCTGCATCTGGTCGATCGTACGAGTGATGCGGCCAGCGGGAATACGATCGGTGTACTATGTCTAGCTCTCGATCATGAAAGGGTTTTGGAACTTGCAATCACTTGTCTCGCCACGATCTTTATTCCCCCCCCCCCCCCCCCCTTTCCCTACTCAGCTGGCGGCACACGTCTCTTGGTTCCCTTTTTTGCTCTGGTTCTTGTTGTACGTCTGTGTTGGATGAAAGATCCTTCTTCCCTTCTCGATATGTTGCACCGTTAATGATCTGTGTTTTTTTGATTCATGAAAGCATGTTTGTCTAAAGGTTCGTTTGTGATAAGCTCGAGAAAACTGGGAATGGAAAACTTCCCACTTGGTGTGTATGTGACACAGCAAAGAGATGGCAGTGGGTAGGATAAGACTCGAAACAATGCATTAGGGGATAAGAACAAGAGGAGCCTGCAATCTTTGGTATCTTTGACGCATTACACCTTTCACGAAGCCTTTGCGTCTCTCTCCATCGCCGATGGTTCTCTCCTTAAACCTTGTGCTGCACCGAGCTGAAAGCCGAGTCATCGCTTACATGCCTGGTGGCTGCTGGTCTTCGTCCTTGCGGCGGCCATGAGGCCACGAGCTCGAAGAAGAGGAGCTCTTGAACTGCGATTGGGAGGTGAAGTCCAGCATCTCTTGCGAAGACGCTGCGGACATGGAAGTCGGCGATGTCTGGGAGGACGTGGACGTGAAGGTGCTCCCGGCGTAGAGGCCGAAGGCCGCCTGGTGCAGGTCCTGGTCCCTGCTCTGGAGGAGCTGCGCGTACTGGAGAAGGTTCGGGTACGGATTAGCCGCCGGCAGCCGCTGCGTCGGTGGCTGGAGCTGCCGTGCCTGGCCTTCTCCGCCCACCAAGAAGCCGAGGTCGGTGCGGCCCTGTACTCGCTCGGGGAAGTTGAGCTTGGCTTTGGTGCCTTTGAACCGCAGGGCGGCTTCATCGTAGGCAATGGCCGCGTCCTCCGCCGTGTCGAACGTCCCCAGCCATACACGAGCTGCTTTCCTGGGATCCCTTATCTCCGCTGCCCATTTCCCCCATGGCCTCTGCCTCACTCCCCTGTAATGTCTTCTGCCTACATTACATGTATACGCGTCTCAGCTAAATGTGTGTGTGTGAGAGAGAGAAAAGATGCAAACTATACATGAGATAATGAATTGCGTACTACCATAACTTGGTTCTCTTCCCATTAACTTCCTATAATTGCATGAAAGCATCACAATGAACAGAGATTGATTTGATGATGAAGATATATAGAACACGAGATCTGTGTCGGTGGTGCAAGAAACACAAGCTCCAAAATATATACCTTGCTCACCGGAGGGCTGCGACCTGATCTCCGCCGAGCCAGACCCTGATCCGCCGAGTTTTCCATCATGCTGGACCATGACCGGCTCGCCTCCTCCGGCGCCGACGGGCGGCGAGCGGGAGCTGATCACGTGAGAGAGGGCCGAGACCATGGCCGATGCGTCCTGATCGGCGCGAGCCGGGGTGTAGTACTGCGACAACAATCTCTCTGATCCTTCCTTCTCCTCCGGTGCCTCGTCAGGAGGGAGGGGCCTCTTCCCATGCCTTCGATCCACCTTCTACAAATCTGATCTCCTCTTTCTAGCTCAGCTTCCCATATAATCGATCGACCACAAGTAACAGATGATGTTGTTGCCGTTGCTGGTGAGTGATGAGAAGGAAAAGAAAAGTATATGCGAGTAGAGGAAGAGATATATATAGATATAGATATGAACTGTAAAAGAGAAAGAAAAAGAAGAAGAAGAAGAAGAAGAAGGAACAGAAAGAGCGGAAGGAGTGAGGGAGACGGTGATAAGAACAGGCATTGTTCGGTGTGTTGGTGGGTGGCTTTTATTGGCTGCAAGAGTGTTGAGGTCCTACCTTGGCATTCTTTTTCTATTGTTCTTTGTTACCTTTAAGAATATGAAGGTCATACTAATACATTGTTTTAATTATCATGACATAAAACTTCATACAAATGGGATAAACAAGACTGGTTTCAATAGGACAAGCAACTCTTTGGCTTTTACGAACCTATCTTTTACCTAAAAGGACTTCACTTGGAGCCCAAACTCCATCTTGAAGCTCTTGTCTACCTAAAAGATTAAAAGAGATTGAGGATGCCACAGTTACTTCTATCATACTCCTCTCCTTTTCCACTTCCTCTTTTTTAGTGACCAATCTGAATTTTATGATGCATGGCTAATACTAAGGTATTTATTTAGCACTGAATCAACCATTGTAGCAAAGCAATATGGTCTATAGTATTTATCATATTGGAAAGGACATGTCTTGTGACAAGCTAGCTAGCTATTAATAGGGTAAGACTTGACCATGGAGGTCATTGTAGATCTTCTTCATGTGTCATACATTTTAAATAAATGAGTTGGTGGGAGAGGAAATGATACCAATTAATATGAGTTGAATTGTGAGATGGTGTATTGTTCTTGGTCAAAATATAGCCAAATACCACTGCTCTTGTGAGAGAAGTAAAAGCAACACATCAACCACCACTTTGACCACCAAGCATTGAGCTTCTTTTAATGACTTGATATCTCTCTGCCCTAATTTTTATGTTCCTCTCGACATGTCATGTTTTGTTCTCAATGGTGTATATATGATATTAATAGCAGCTTACATAAAACATCAAGAATAAATAACACTCTTTCGATATTAAATGTGTGCTGGACCCAAAGAAGCTTGAATTGTGAGTTGCATAATATGGTCAACAAGACAATTGAATATTAGAAGCCAGGTATAAATTAGATGAAATGATTTCTTTATATATGATTGACTAGCATTATTATCTCCAATGGTGTTCACACAGATAAAGAATATAAATGCTCCACCAAATGTTGATAGAACTGTGTACTTGGACATAGTCCTGAGGCAAGTACTTTGAAGGGTATGCAATTTTTGTACAGATACATTGTTTTGGAAATATTGTCAGATTGTTATAATGTACTCTAATATTTGATGCCTTTCATCAATATTAAATGCTGATGATATGGCCAAAAAACATATATTTTTTTTTCCTCCTGTTTTTTTTTTACATTAATATCTTCCCAAGTGGATTTAGTGGTTGACTTCTGAAACCATTGACTTTGGGAGGATTGCAAATTTTAAATATTTTTAGTAAAACTAGATGAAAATTTTAGACATGTATGATGTTTTACTCTTTTTAACCATCCATGCATGGGTGAGGTTGGGGAGATTTTTAGGATTTGCTTGGCATATTTATCAAAGAACTGTTTTGATGTTTTAGTAAGGAAAATATAGAAAGAGTTATTTGAATAGTAATTTCTTTTGTTTTCAAAAACATATTTTACAATACCAAAAGTAAAGAAAATTATAACTCAAAGAACTGTTTCCACTTTGAGAACATTGTTTTCCTCCTTCCATGCCTCCATATCAGCACTTGGAAGCTTCACGGAAGGCCACCTCTCTCTATCTCTCTCTCTCTCTCTCTCTCTCTCTGTCTGTGTTACAGTAAGTCCCGACTGAGCAAATTTGATATTTGCTCGTCATCGGCTTTTGAAGCTCAAAGGAATCATCGCATGACGTCTTCTTCCATGTCTAAACAATAATTCTGGACTGATGCAGTCATCATTCATCGTTCCTGAAGGTGGTCTGACATCTCACATAGCTCTTGAAGACAACATGGCAACTCTTGCCTTGGCATCGGTGGCAAGCAGCAGCGGGCAGGTGGAAGACGAGCAAGCCACAACCAGGCAGCACCACCGCAGAGGACACCAACTTGCCGCTGCTGCGAAGCCCCATGTGGAGAGCTGCATCTCTCTCTCTCTCTCTCTCTTTTCCCCGTAGCAGCAGTCACGCGCCTTCACATGCGGCATTCGCCCCCCGGCGGAAGCAGAAGCAGAAACAGCGCACCAAACACTCCCCCGCCCCACCCTACCCTCCCCTCCCCCCAATGATTGACCCCTGCGCTCCTCGTCAAGCTTGTCTCCCCTCTGCTGGCTCGCTGGGGTTGCTTTCGGGCGGCCTACCACCGAGCATGGGCACTCTCGGAGGATTGACCGGAGCCACCGCGGTCCTTGCCCTCTGCTCCCGTGTCAGTGGGTTGGCACCGTCGCCTTAACTGGGCGGGCCTCCCTCCCGTCCATTGAATTCTAACTCTTCCCCCATGGATTCCTTTTGAATGCGGGTGGGGCCACACACTTCCATTTGCCGCCGTGGTCGGCCCCACCCCCGTTTCCCGTCCGGGTTTTGGGACACTTGTCGACCCAATACGAGCTCTCCACCTTTTGCCCTCTGGCATTGGAATATTACATTAAATTTTATATTTATATAAGCAGTTTGCTGAGGCATCCTATCCCCTCCTCCCAAAAAAAAACATCCACTATTGATTTTTATGCTTCATATTTATATTTATTTAGGGATTTTTTTTTAATAAATGATAAAAAAGTTCAAGGATCAAACTCAATTAAAATAAAAATTACTCGATAAATTCTAGGCGAATATAACTTAATTTAATTTCGAGTATAACTATATCAACTATCATTAAGCTAATCTAAATTTTCATATAACAACTAAAAAATATGATAATTAATTATCAAATTTAATTTTTTTGGAGCAAGTATTGTGATCGAGTATAACTTTATCAATTCATATTAAACCAATCCAAATTGTACTTAACCAGTATTTTTTATTTTTTAAAATATAATAATTAATTATCAAAAATTATGAATTTTTTTAATATATTCTATGATCGAATATAATTGAGTTCAATTTTGAGTGTAATTTAGTCATTTTACACTAATGCAACCCAAACTTTCACAAAATCATTAGGATGTGATTTTAAGATGATTAATACTATTTTCTATTAAAAAATTATGATAATTTAATTATCAATTTTTTTTAATAGCATCTATGATTCAACCATTTAAGCAAAAGTCTAAGGTCATTTTCATCTAAGTAAAAAACTATACCTTAAGTAAAAATAAACATGAGGTGCGACATTTGATAAAAAGTCAATAGTTATTATATATAAATAATATATTATAAAAGATGAAAGGCTTGTGAAATTGAAAGGAAAAAAATTGAGAGATAATAAATAAAATATTTTTGATTTATGTTATTTATTTTCTCTATAAATTATTAAAGTCTTATGCTTGAGAATAAGGTTTCTAAATGTATCAGATTTTTGTTTCGTGAGTCACATCAAATGATTTATCTATACTAAGACGGATCAAGTTAATGAAACCTAATTCAACCTCGATTGAGATAGATAACAATCACTTTAAATTAGTTAATGTAACATATATCATATTGGATGACTCTTTAGAACTTATCATGTCAGACCTATAGTTCTCTTTTCAATCTTTATCTCATATATCAATTTTTTTAATATAAATTAAAATCTAAAATATAAGTATGACTCTAATATTATAGATATAAATAATAATAATAATAATAATAATAATAATACCACACAAAAGGTAAGTGTTTGCCATGACTTAAGATTGCTAGGTACATTGGGCAAACAATTAACCATTGAAAGATAATATATAAAGATAGAGTAAGTAACGGGGTTTGATTCAGTTTATATATCTAAAAGAATTTTTATGCTTTGAAGTATTAAATCTTTTATGATATTGATATGAAATATTTTGATAACTAATCTTCACTTGTCAATTAATCACTCTAAGGATAAAGACAAAAAAAAAAAAAAAAACTCAATCATCCTCTCTTTATGCTGGGGTGGTTACGATTGTTATAGATAATAATTCATAGGATATTATTCGAGTATTGATCAGAAGTCAACAAATACTTTATTTATTATTATATTAGTTAGGAAGATTGCCCAAGAAGTAAGTGTTAGCACCTGTATCCGTATTGCTCTCTGACACCTTTGTTCCTACTTTATTTACTCCATCTTTTTGCTTCTAATCTCTATGGCTTAATTCTAATGGAAACAACATCTGAGTTTAACTTATGACTTTTGTTATTATTATTAGTGAGGTTGTAAACCCTTATAACCCTTCTTTTTACTTTTTTAAGACAAGAGGAGCGAGCTTAGATTATAAAAGAGTCATCGAAACAAGTTGATCACGTATAAAAAGAATCTGAAACCTTTTAATATACTAGAAGATAAGTGTAGTGAGTGTGCTTGATAAGATCAAGTTTACGAATATACTCAATGAGATTACCCTTCGATGTTCAAATCAAAACTCACTTAAAATAGAGAAATAATAATAATAATTATGCTAGTTCATGTAAATATTTAAAGTTAGGAAAAAAAATATATGAATTGTGTATGCCTATATATTTCTATTACTTTGCTAATAATTTTTCCTATTAAAATTACGACACCACTTTGAGAACTTCCTTAGCCCCTTAACAACTATTTTTTTAATCTAAAATCATTGTTATTGAAAAACAACATTTACACACGAAATCTACCATCATTTTCCGTCTACTATTTCATAAAAAAAAGTACTAATCAATGTCTATTTGGTTAGATTTCCTCAATCATGTCTCGAAAAAAAATTGTATAAATACGGGGAATAATGATTTCAAGTAACCCCCATCATCTAGGAATCCATCTCGAACCCAATCTATTACAATCTTATATTAGACTTAATTAAAATTAACAATTTGCATGCATATTGGTGCTTCAAAATATTTTTATTTTATATATTTACAAACGAGACTCAATCTCAAGATTTGATGTATCATCTTTTTTATTAATTAAATTAATAAGTACTTAAATATTATATTTATATCGAATATTAAATTTAATTCAATTTGCATGCATATTGGTGCTTCAAAATATTTTTATTTTATATATTTACAAACGAGACTCAATCTCAAGATTTGATGTATCAACTTTTTTATTAATTAAATTAATAAGCACTTAAATATTACATTTATATCGAATCTTAAATTTAATTCTAAAACTTAAGACGTGATGTATCAAAATTATTTATATTCTCACATCAATGATTCGGTTAATGGATCGAATGGGCGAAAACCCGACCGATTCCGGCCCATGTTGATTTCATCAGCACTTTTTATAATCTCAAAGCAAGGGTATTATGGGAGAGCCTGATGAATCAGACGGTTCTAGATTAGTTAGAGGCGGGATAGGAGGATACCGAGCGGTGGTGGCTGGTGCCCTCGGCCTTCGTCTCCTCTTCCCTAGAGATATCGCCGCCTTCACATCGAGCTCCTCAGGGTTTCCATCTCCTTTCTCCTCCTCCTCCTCCTCCTCCTCCTCGATTCGGAGGTCTTCCTTTCCTTTATCCTCCGTGTTTATGGTGGTACGTATACTGGACTTGGAGATGGCGGTCGCCGGCTTCGGAGGCGTCTTGAAGTCTCCGTTTCGCTTCCACCGTCCGCTCGTCCTATGCGCCCGCCGCCGGAGCTCCGCCGCCGCCGCTCCCGCTCCTGCTCCCTCTCCCTCTCCCGTCGCCGTCGTCGAAACCCTGGCGAACCCCGACCGCCTTGTCGGCGGGGGACCGGCCTCCGGCCCGCCTTCGTCGTCTTCTCCTAAACCCAATGGAAGAAGTAAAAGTTCTTAGATGATTTTTATTTTTCCAATGGCGTCTGCTTTGTTTGTCATCGAACAGTGAAATAAATGGTTTCTTGTTTTATCTCTCAATTCGAAGTCATTGCGGAGAGATCAATGTAATTTTGTTCTTTCAAGGTAGTGAGGGCTTGCAAGGGCCTGAGTGGAAAATGCTGAGCTCGAAGGAGCTGGGAATTAGGTCTTCCATGATACCAAAGCCAACCAGAACGGTACTGAACGAACTTCGAAAAAAAGGTTGGTATTTTCCCTTTTTGAGAATTTTTAATAAATCGAATTTGACTAAGTTGAAATACAAACATAGCAGATTTGTAGTGTTGCAAGCTGAAATGTAAGAACTAATCATCTTTTGTCCTTTGCATTGATAACAAAACCTTGCTCATTGTTGTATCAGATATTGAAATGGTTATATTTGCTGTGGACTAAGATAATAAGTACATCAGGTTTATGATTCCGCAGGCTATGATGTATATCTGGTCGGAGGTTGTGTGCGAGATCTTGTTATGAAGAAAACACCAAAAGATTTTGACATTATAACTTCAGCGGATCTTCGAGAGGTTTATCCCTGCTTTTTATTCTTTATAAAACTTGACAATATCGTTGAGTTTGGTATCATTTCAAATCTTTAGAAGACCTTTAAAGCTATTATCACAAAATAAATCTATTATGGTATATCTAGCAAGTTGACATGACAAGGCCCTTCTCTAGCAAGAACAAGATTAAACATCTTCTTTGGCAAAGGGAGAATATGTATAATTAACAGAAACCTTTGCACTTGTTTGATAAAAAGATACATGTTTTCTAACAGTGTGATTACATTTCTCTAATTTATTAAAATTATGTAGGGCTTATAAATCCTAGTAAAATCGTCTCGATTGGAGGAAATAAAGCTATTATCACTGAAGTAGTCTATTCATGCTGCATCCTGTGCTTGGTATAGACACTTTAATGCCTACTTCAGTAACACTTGGGTGGAACTGGGATGGCATGTTTGCGCTTCTATTCCCTTCCATGGTTCTCTTGCTTTTCTGTTGGTTGGTTTGTTTATTTTTTTAATGATATATGTCATCTATATCATATGTTAATTATAGTCTTACCTAATATTTGCAGGTGAAAAAGAATTTTTCACACTGTGATATAGTTGGAAAAAGGTTTCCAATATGCCATGTGCATGTTAATGACTGCATAGTGGAGGTTAGTTCTTAGTTAAGCTTTTACTATTTTCTGCAGAATGCGTGTTTCCTGATCCTAAGATGACTCAGCAAGATAAAAGTTCTTGCATATTTTGTTAGTTTCCTGTCAATTCAAATATGCTTAAAACATAAAAATTACAGATAAATATATCTCTATTTATATATATTCACATAATATGTACATTGTATATTTTTACATGTTTACATGGGTTTTTTCACTTGATTTTGGGGTGATCTCTCTTTCTTTCTTTTTTTATTGGTTGATTTCAAAAGGGGCCTGTGATTTAGGGCAAGTTTCTTCAGCACCAGTTTGATGTAGGACAAGAGCTATGATATCAGTATGATGTAAGACAAGTTGCTCTTGTTTGTTTATTTGTTTATTTTAGATAAGCTGCTCTTATACCATATTTGATGTAGAGCGAGCATCTTGATGTGCCAAATACATCTTAGCAAAATCTACGGTTGGGATTACTTTTCTTTCTTGTAGTGCATCTTCAGTTGGACATATTTACCCAAATTTCTTCCCTTCTATCTTAGCTTCCTATTCTTCTCCTTGAATGGTCTTGATAAGTGGAATATAGTTTCATAAGGTGTTATCATGTGGAAATTTAATATTTTAAAAAACCTCTTGAAATATTACAATTATTGTAAAGACAAACTAAACAAAATAGCTCCTGCACACTCACCCATGCCGATTTTGGATTCTTAGACTTACCCTGCAGTGAGGATCAACTTTTTTATGAAAATAAAAAAAATAAGTTTCTGTAGTCATGTAAATTCCTCATGTTAATTCACTCTTCTTAATTTGATGGAGCAGGTTTCAAGTTTTAACACTCATGGAAGAAAGCAAAACAATGATTTGACTTATTTTTCAAGATCTGATTGTGATGAGCATGATTATGTTCGTTGGAGAAATTGTCTTGGTCGGGACTTCACCATTAACGGGTTATCATTTAGTCTCTTCAAAAGTTTGAATGTTATTTGCTTCAGTTTTGCCTCTTTAAAACAGTTGTTTTCTGAGTATGTTTGATTAATTTCTCTTCATGTGATTGCAAACATATTTGTGACATACTGACATGTATGCGTCTTTCCTTGGAAGCTGTTCTTACTCCCTCCTCTACATTTATCTTTTCAGGTTAATGTTCAACCCATATTCGAAGCTAGTTTATGATTACTTAGGGGGCATGGAGGACATTAAAAATTCCAAAGTGTGCATGTATTTCATAATTGTCAGACATTATTCTACAACAACCCTTTTACCATGACTTTTGTACTCATGTTTTTCTTCTCCTTTTTAGGTTCGGACTGTAATTCCTGCAAATATGTCCTTCTCGGAAGATTGTGGTGAGTTGATGACTTATTACCCACTCCATTTTTTTAACCTTTTTTACGTCTAGAAACATATAATCTTTCTTTCAGAGCATTGTATGGCACTTCTTGTGATACTTTGCAGCCCGAATTCTGCGTGCAATCAGAATTGCAGCTCGTTTAGGCTTCCGTTTTTCAAAAGAAACAGCCTATTCTGTGAAGGATCTTGCTAGCTCAGTACTTAGACTTGACAAGGTATCATATATATGTATATACACACATATTTTTTTAGCTTTTTTCTTACTCTAGGTTTTAAATATCAATTAGTTGATGAAAACCTTGTTTTTTTGTCATTGGCACAAAATTTCCCATATTTTAGGGAAGAATCCTCATGGAAATGAACTATATGCTAGCATATGGATCAGCTGAAAATTCTTTGAGATTGCTTTGGAAATTCGGCCTTCTTGAACTACTATTACCTATCCAGGTCCATCATATTTTAATTGGTCGGCCTTTTGTATTCATCGTATCTTCTGATTTTTTTCTTTGCTGAAATTGAATGCTTTGATTGCATTTGACAGGCAGCATATTTTGTTTCACAAGGTTTTCGAAGGCGAGATAAGCGATCAAACATGTTACTGGTATGATTGAATCTGGACTCTTTGTTTTTCTGATAACTTTTCATTTTCAGTATCTGACTTGGACAGGACACATATAACAGCATTACATGGAATCAGTTTTGATATGGCAGAATATTGAAGATATGAGAGATGAGATGATTGGAATCTTTACTTTTGATCTTTTCTCTTATAGCGAATTATTTTTTGTTTGTAAACACAGGAGTCTAGTTAGTAGTCTAATATGACGATTGGAGTTGTTTTCATTATGAAACCACTAACTTCTGTGAAATTCATCCAGTTTTTAACCCTCATCTTTCTTACCATGTCATCTCTCTATACTCCATTTATCTATTTAGTTTTATATTGTATGAAACTTGCATGAAGACAGAAATACAAAGAAGGGGAGGTCCAGGAGACTGTTTTCTCAATAATGTGAACTACAAATTGAAAATGAACAAACATTCTAACATTTTACAACTTCTTAGTCCATTTGAACTGTAGACTGAAGTTTTCTGCTCTTTGCTTGACTTTCTGTATGCAGGCTATGTTTGCCAACCTGGATAAGCTTCTTGCGCCTAACAGGCCATGCCATAGCAGCCTCTGGTGGGTTGAAAATTCATTTTAGTTTTTCAGTTGCACTAAAAAACATGCACTAACAGTAGCATGCCAATACAATTCATGTCAAACACAAGTGTATCTTTGCCACTTCAATATTCAGGGAACTGTTTCCAATACTACCTTGTAATACAGGATCATGTTTAGATTTGTAGTTCAGATTCTTCTTTTGAAATTCAAGTATTTGTTTAATTTATGAAATCCTTAAAACTACCATGCCATTGGTACAGAGTTTATGGGTGTCAATTGCACATGATGCTGCTTGTTTCAATGATTAAACAAGAACTAATTTGGATCAGCATCTATCTCAAACAAACTATGAACAATAGACTTTTGTTGCTTTAGTACCACAGTAGGTATCACCCCTCTAAGGTGTATTGTGATCTTGATTGGCATCGGGGCAGGATGAACTCATCTTTGTCATTTAATAGTCATTTTCAAGCTATATATTGCTGTTCATCTGTTAGCAAGTCAAGTGTGCTTCGATTTCAAGTTAGTTTATGGTCTCAATGTTTTTCCGTGGCTTTGAGTTAGTTCATGTTTCAGTCACTCTCCCTAACCAGTTTTAGTTAGTTCTGGACTTAATTCCAGTCTTCACTTGTTATTTTAGTTAGTTGGTTTTGCATAAGTCGTGCGGTACCCTTGCGTATCCGTTCGCAAAGGTCAACCTCCCCGAAACCTCCTATGGTCCCTTAGGACCTACGAAAGAGAAATTGGGTCAAATAAAACGTTTCTTACGGGATCCACAAGTAACCATTTTAGTAAATACTTTATATAGCTAATACAAATTACAAACATGGACTTTACAAACTCTGAACGGTTGCACACAATAGATCAAGGTTCATAACAGACCAAAGTCCTCACAAGTGTCCACATGACACTACTCTCATTTACAAGCCGAAACCGGCAACGAAAGCTAACCAAACTAGGCTGCCAAGCTTACTGCTAGTCCGTTACTTGTTATATAATGTATGAATAAAACCTGAAAGACACAGACATACATGAGCATTACATTGAGCACCATCTTTATATTTTTGTCCGTGACATTCTCCCTGCTGCAGATGCTGCATCTCCTCGCCTTTTGCTGATCTTCATTCTTCTACTCTGACTGCAATATGCCTCTTGGCTCTCAGTTGCTTTCCACTGCTGTTGTTGAGTAGTTGAACATTGATCCGCCATACTGCTCCAACTCGTCAATGATTGACTCAGGTGTAGGGTCGGCTGAGTTATGTTGATCCTTATTGATTCTTGCGGATCCTTTTGATAAAGGAAAAAACCTTGCTTTGTGCTAGTATCTCAAACGTCTCACGTCGTTTAAACTGGGTGGATGCTTGTTGGAGCTTTAACAAACATCATTTCGCAACTTTAAAGTTTTTGAGGCCCTTTCTACACAAAATTTGCCCATTGATTCTTCTTTAACTTAGTTGTCGCTTCTAAGTGGGTTCGCATCACTTTCGCTTTCGATTGACATTATTAGGTTTATTTGAAGGGCATTTGAACTTGTGCAGAGTTCCTCTGTAAAATAAATAAGAGAACTGGGGTACTCGATTTCGTCCACTCTCTTAAGAGTTGAGAAGACAAAGTTGACTTCGCTCGTCTCCTCGAGGTTGTACTTCATGTATCGAGCTGGTTAGTAGTCTTCGTCCGTTTTTTGCTCACACTTTCGAAGCACCAGAAGTGTTGCACTCCTTACGTTGAGTTAGCTATTGTGATTCACCTTCTCTCTGCCATCGAACTTCCGGAATGTAAGAAATTTTATCCAAAATGAGCAAAATTTTTGAAGGATCTTTGAACTTGTGTAAAGTTCCTCTGCAAGATAAATAAGATTACTGGGGTACTCAGTTTCACTCATTCTCTTAAGAGTTGAGAAGACAAAGTTACTTGACTTCGCCGACCTCCTCGAGGTTGTACTTCATGCATCGAGCTAGTTACTAGACTTCGCTTGTTCTTTGCTCACACTTTCGAAGTAGCCGAAGTGTTTGCATTCCTTGCGTTGAGTTAGTTACTGTGATTCACCTTCTCTTTGCCATCGAACTTTCGGAATGCAAGAAGTTTTGCTTGAAATGAGCAAAATTTCACCCCAACTTGGATCAATTCTTTGATAGTTTTGGTTGCCTTTAGGATTGTATCGTCTTCTCCATCATCTTTGCCGCCTACTCCTCTGAGTAGAAAAGATACAATATCATGTACTACCTATTTCGTTCCTTGGTCAAGCACTCCTGCATCAACCCAAAGTCCCCTACTTTCGGCTATCCTGATGAGAAGCCCGTTGACACCGGTCTTATGAAGTTCCTTGGCTTTTGCCCTTCAGCCCTGTCCTGGTACTCGGAGTTTGCCTCTGCATTCTCCACCTTCTCTGCCCCTTTCACGACCAACGCTCTCCCTCTATGAGAGCAAGGGATCGATGACTCCACGGAAGTCCCGCCTCTGCGGTACTATAACACTGCCAAGCCCATTGCCCTACTATCCGTTGCCTTGCATCTGCGTCCTTTTCTTCGCGATCAGTAGATCAGCCTCTACGGCACTGTGGCACTCCTCCAAGTCCACCTCCTTTCTGACCGACGCTTTGCTTTTAGGTAGATGAGCCCCTCTGGACTCGTCGTCGCTTCCTCGCCCCTTTTGACTATCTGCTTCAACACCTCTGTGTTCTTCAAGCAATAACCCTTGGTTGATGGAAAGACAGATTGTAACTCCCACGCATGACCTTCGCCATCTTATTGCAGGGCTCGCTCTAATTTTGTTCTCTTTAGCTTCCTTGGTAGCAAATGTTCGCTTACTCGACCTTGTCCTCTGATTTGTCGGGCTCCCTTAAGCTAATATAAGCACTGGAGTAGTCCAACTCTATAGTCGCTCCGATCATACCTCTGTATGATCAAGTCCCCCCATGGGACTCACTAGTACTTGCACTCTGAATTCTCTCTTGGTGGTACACAACCCCTATATGCTGATGACCAAGGCTTTCATCCGATGCAATATTCGATGTGTACACACGGAAGACCCACCTCTGCGGTACTATAACATTCACCCCTTGAATCCATAGCCCTTCTTGCCGTTGTGTTGTTCACTGAAGTGGAGCTCATAGTAGCTCCTGATCATACCTCTGCATGATCACGTCCTTCACGGGATGTCTCCCGCGTGTGTTGTATTGTCTCAAACTACTCCACCATGATCCGCTGCACCATGTCGCCTCCTGGTGACATCTCCATTGCATTTAGATTCTTGTGGGATGAACTTGGACTATGATCTCACTATGTATGGCCGTTGCTAGCACATCGTAGGGCCTCTGCCACCTCCGATTGTGTTCGCTCCTTTGGTAATTCACCTTCGCCCACCCATTCTCGGGTCACACTCGGATGAAGCATCGCTTTAGGATAGTCCGTCACCTAGTATCTCCCGAGGTCCCCAAAGTTTGCTAAAATTGGTGCACTATTGTTTGAATCCTGGGCCTCGATCCCCCACCAGCACAATCTTCGTTGCACACCGCTTCCTTTATGATAACTTGAATGGTAGCACTGTGGCATATTCTTCAAGAATACCTGTCTTTGCATCCTCTTGCCCCGTGCTAAGTCCTTTTGATCCCAACTTCGCCTCTGCAAGTTGAGTCGCCTTAGTCCCTCTGTCAAATGTTCTCTCAAATAAGGTGCATGTGCCTCGAAGCTCCCTTCATCTTTGGCACCATGTAGGGTGAGTTCGCTCCATCAGAATGAAGAACCTATGGAACAACATGATCCGACTCTTGCCTCTATAAGAGTTCATGTCCTTGACCTCTGTCTAAAGAAAGCTTTGTGTCTCTGTTCTATGTTTCATCTTCTATGCCGACCCCCCTTATGCGGCTTGGACACTTCACCAAGTTCCACCCAAGTTGTTTCGCCTCTCGATTTGCATTGAGCTGATGATGACCCTTGCACCCACCATTCCACGGGTCAGCCCTCCGTTGAGTTCGATTTCCACATCGGCTGTAAGTGTGCCTTCGTTTGATGTTATCATGGTCGCTCCCCCACTTAATCACGCAATACATCCACCAATGCATTACCTCATTCAAGATCATGCCATAACTCATCGCCGCTCGCTCGGTTCGTTGAGCTTTGTGGAAATATTGTCTTGAGGTGCTCTTCCTCGACATGTGCGGTCCGCTGCAAATAATTCTCCCTCTGGAGAACCAGGACGTATTCCTCCTGGATATTTGTCCTGTTGGAGTAACTTTCCTCTTTGCATTCTTTCATCTGGAAGTTTCGGAGACCACCATTCCCTTGGACTATTTTGCCTTACTGAACAACTTGTGCATTGTTTTGCCCCCACAAATGCGCTTGTTAGATTGCGATGCTTCGCCAATACAGCCCCCGCTACACCCTTCAAGGCCTAGTAGCGTGTTGAACTTGTTGTACATTTCAACCTCCTACGGACGTATCCTTTTCATATCGAAGAGAGTTTCAATGCTCCATGATGCGGAGTTTCGGTCACCTTGGGATGGTCATGAACACTCCATTGTCCGCGTACAAGCCATTGCATGAGTATCGAATTCTTCGAGTTAGCAATTCCCCTCACATCTATGAGTTTTGCATAACTCTTTCGGTCGTTGCGCAACACATCTCACTTTGCATGGTCTCATCTTTTATCAAGCGTCCCACTTACCTTGAGCACCGTCAAGTTTGGTTGCCAACGTCGAGCCATAGCTCAAACTCAGCCATCCCAATCTTTGTGCGTTACGCATCTTCCTAGCTTGCTTATCCTCGTGGTGCCTCTCGCGCAAAGGGTTGTGTGTGCTGGCTGCCCTCCACGCAGCCTAGCTAGGTCCCCCACGTTTGTATGGCAAGTGTTTCTGCATGTGCTTGTCCCACTCTGATACCATCAGTCATGAACTTAGCTGGTTTCCTAAGTCGTGCGGCTCCCTAGTGTATCCGTCCGCAAAAGTCAACCTCCCCGAAACCTCATATGGTTCCTTAGGACCTATAAAAGAGAAAACATGTTAGAGAAAGCATTTCCCACGGGATCCACAAACAACCACTTTAGCAAACACTTTATATAACCAATGCAAATTACAACTATAGACTTTACAAATTTTGAATGGTCGCACATAAAGGATCAAAGTCCATTATAAACCAAAGTCTTCACAAGTGTCCATATGACACCACTCTCATTTACAAGTCAAAATCGTTCACGAAAGGTAATCAAACTAAGACTGCCAAACTTACTGCTAGCCCACTATTTGCTGTACAATGTATGAATAAAACTTGAAAGACACGGATATACATGAGCATTACATTGAGCACCCTCTTTATATTTTTGTCCATGACATCAAGTCAAGTGTGCTCCGATTTCAAGTTAGTTTATGGTCTTATTGTTTTTCCTTGGCTTTGAGTTAGTTCATGTTTCAGTCACTCTCCCCAACCAGTTTTAGTTAGTTCTGGACTTAATTCCAGTGTTCACTTGTTATTTTGGCTGGTTCAGTTTCAGTAGTGAATTTATTGCTCAGTTCTGATGAGGTTGGAGCCATCAGGCTTTTATACTGGTATACCATAGCAGCTAAAAAAAAGAAGTAAATAATATGTACTGTGCTATCACCTCACAGATGATAATCCATGGTTACTGGAAACATGATGACGCCATTGATCTTGAATCTGTGATATGATATTGGTTTCTTTTTTCTGAATTTCTTTTGAGTTTTATATATTGCTCCATTTACTTAAGGCTTCCATTTATTTTCATTTTCGATTATATATATATATATATATATTCCTAACTCTAGTTAGTGTTTCATTTTTTTTTTCATTAGCATGATGTTATTCTACTGCAACGTTTTTAATAGATTATCTACTTATCAGGGTAGGGATTTTAGCGTTTCATCAAGCACTAGTTCGTCAACCTCGAGATCCCTTGGTAGTAGCGATTTTCACCCTGGCTCTTCATAATGGAGGGAATTTGTCAGAGGCTGTAGATATTGCGGAGAAGATTGGCCATTCACATGATGATAGCTATTCGGAATTGTTGGAACCTCAAAAGTGGGATGCTGAAGGGCACTTGGTTAGTGACGTAATCGACCTTGCTTCATCGGTTGCTTCAGCATTAAGTTCAATGACAGATGAGCATTTTGTTTCGCAAGCAATGGCACGATATCCTCAGGCCCCATATTCTGATTTAGTGAGTATAACACGATCCTGGAAGTAAATCAATGCTTTTCTTCATTCAAAATTCTGATGCTTGCTTGAGAGACTTGTAACTAGCATGGATCATTTGACAAGTTTCTTAATTTAATGGAACTCTTGCTTGTCTTGCAGGTATTTATACCTCTACACTTGTATCTGAGAGTTTGCAGGTTGTTTGAGTGTGTTACATATGGACATAGGGAGAGAGACTTTGTCACCAAAAAAGGGTATAAAATAAACTATTTCACTCTTGCCCATGGTGGGCTTGCCGAAGTCCGACATGTTTTCGCCAGAGTTGTCTTCGACACAGTCTTTCCTCCAAACCTAGAGAATGAGGGCAGAGCAAATCCTGACTGAAGGATTAGTGACAAAATCTACATATGACAGGATCACAGTTCTAAGAAACAAGATTGATTCTGGGCATGCCATGAAGATATCATCAAAAGCAGGATTGAAGCCCACACAACTATATTTCGACTTCTAATCGGTAACCATGGATATTATCTGTGAGAAATGCTACTGAATTGGATACTGGGTTTCTGCTTTCAGGGGGGATGTCAGATCTCAATTAATCAGCAGTCATGGCCTGGACACTTCAACCATGAGAGCTCACCCCATATTTTTCTGAGTTCTATGTTTATGTTTATACTGAGATCGGTGTAATTTTAGAATGTGTAAAATTGATGACCTTGGGCTTCACCCTCGTCTTTAAACTATTTTCATTTATTATATAAGAGAAGGGTAGAATCTTATTCTTATGACCTTATGCTTTAATTTGTGTTGCATTGACTTTGTCTTATTTGCCTCTGCATGTCGGGATAATTTTGTTTATTAAAATTCTTATTGCCCTCTCTATTATGATTTTATATTAAAATATTTTTTTATATTTTAAAATTTATCTAAATGATCTCTCGTACTATGATTTCATATCAAAGTGATTCCTCGTATTTTAAAACTCATCTAATTGACCCTCGTATTATGTTTCAAAATTAAAATTATCTTTTGTATTTTAAAACTCATTTAAGTGATCTTTTATATTATGTCTCAAAATCAAAGTCTTTTGTATTTTAAAACTCATCTAATTAATCTTTCATACTATGTCACAAAATCAGAGTGATCATTCGTATTATAATTTTACATCAAAGTGATCTTTAGTACTGTTCTATAATGTCAAAACAATGAGAAGAAAATATAGGAGCACCTCAAGAATTATTTTGGTTAGTGGTGAAAGATCGAGATAAAATCTTTTTAGAAATATTGGGCTTTTTGGCTAGAACTAGTGCATCATCTATGAATTGCTTCGGGCATTCAAACTTTCGGATCTTTCCGGATGATGTTTTTGATATAGTTCTAGGCTTAATCAACTTCACAAAAGCTACAGAGATACCATGTTATTTTGTTACTCATGCTTTGATTTCCTCAACAATCTCTTCATTCACTAGTTCTCCCTCCTTAACCTCAGCAATCACAACTAGTCCAACTTAATCAGAAGTCTCTAGAACTAAAATCCCTTTTATGTCAAGGTTTCCTCTGGAACACCAATAACAACACAACCTAGGCGTAAGGCTTTGGAGGAACTTTCTACTGTCTTCTCTACATTAGCAGAGTAGATGTTTCTTCCAGCTAAGGTTTGACTTATCGGTCCGTATCGATGTACCGAGATTATTTCGGTATCGGGCGGTACGCACAGTGCATACCACCCACTATGCCAAAATATAATATATATTTTTATAATATAATATTAAAAATATTAATATATTAAAAAAAAAGAGAAAAGGGGCGACGTCACCTCGATCTTTCTCCCTGAGCGGGGAGACGTTCCCTCTCCTCGCCCGGGAGAAAAAGCGCCCATGGGTGAGGGCAGTAACGACGCGTGGGCGACAGCTTGCGGGCGAGGATAGTGCGTAGAAAGTAGGTTCTTCTTCTTCTTTTCTTTTTTCTTCTTATTCTTCCCTTTTTCTCCTTCAATCGACCACCGACGGTCGAAATCGGTCACCGACGATCGATTTCTCTCTTAATCGACCGTCGACAGTCGAAATCAATCACCGACGATCAATTTTTGACGATACCACCCGGTAGCGGGTATTCAGTGTACCGGTAACCTGGCGAACCGGTATATATTGCCCATACCAGACAGTACAGATCAAAATTACAAATCTTACTTCCAGCAATAATAATTAAATCATTTATTCTTCAAGTAATGAAAAGTTCCCCATCAATTATTCTCCCCAGGTCTCCTGCTCTTGTGTATCTCTTGCCTTTGTAGTTATCGAGCTCATTAAAGAATATTTTTTGACTCATATCTTTATTATCCTATACTTGGGACTACTAATCTATATCTCACCCTCTTTCCCATATTCTTCATGCTCTTTAAGAGTTTATAGATCTATGACCTTGATATCAACATCCGAATCATCCCGATTGATGTAGCCACAACAAACTCTACCCTGCCAATCTATGAGCCTGACTTACCCTCTCCAAAAGCACAACTTACAAACACACAATTCTCAACCAGACCATAACCAGGAACCAAAACCTCCTGACAAAGGCTAATGGTCGAGAAATCGTATTTTATTCTCATTGTGCTCCTACATTTTCTTCTCATTGTTTTACATTATGAATAATATGAGGGGTCATTTTGATGCGAAATCATAGTACTAGGGATCATTTTGATGCAAAATCATAGTACGAGGAGTCACTTTGATTTTATGACATAGTACGAGAGATCACTTAGATGAGTTTTAAAGTACCGGGGGTGACTTTGATTTTGAGGCATAATACGGGGGGTCACTTAGATTAGTTTTAAAATACGAGATGTGATTTTGATTTTGAGACATAATACGAGGGATCATTTAGATGAGTCTTAAAATACGAGAGATTACTTTGATATGAAATCATAGTACGTGGATCACTTAGATGAGTTTTAAAATACAGATATCATTTTGATATGAAATCAAGAATTCAATAAAAATTTTAACCTTTTATTTTGTCCTTGTTTTATCAGATGAAAATAATTTTAATACAAGTGTACTAACTAATTATCGATAAGATATATATCAAATTGTACTGAATGTATAGATATATATACCAAACAGTATGTTTCAGTTCGTTAAATTTTAGATTCAAATTCTATAGATTACAATAAGCTGTTGAAATTTTTATCAGATAGATTAATTGATATTTTTGTAATATTTTATCTAAGCACTGAAAAGCACGATAAGTATTATTATTATTATATTATGAAAAATATTGTTAAGAGTCTCAGACCCCTCTTTTTGTATGACACTCATAAACATAATATTATACAATCCCTCAAATGTGATAATATATCAGCAAATTGTCAAAGTTCCCAACAGATGGTTTCAGAATACGAAGTTGTATGAGCTTTCAAATATGATAATTCACCCACTTAAAACGGAAACACAAAAATGTCCTTTATTATCATATGCAAAACTACTCATTTCAATCTAAGACAAAAGGGAAGCTTGTTGTAAATTTTGGTACATGTTTCATCCAAATTCTAGACCTAGTCATTTTAGGAACACTAGCAAATGTTATAGCCAAGTGAGGATAAAGGTTGACCATTAAAAAGTTCCCTGCTAGTCCTATCAATTATATCATAAATAAAACTCAAGCCGGTCGACGCTGAATACATTCTCAAAGAAATCAGGCAATCAATTGGAAATTAAATTAGCGCTTCTTCTTGCTTGCCTTTGATGGAGTTGCAATCACGTAGACGAACAATCCGACCAATGTCAGAACAGACACCAACGATCCATATTTAGCTAACAGCCTCTGCATACACCGAATCGTTTTAAATTGATGGGCTTAAGACTGGGAATGTTTCGGAAGTACAATGAATAAGCAGAAAGAAGTAGACTTACCTTTGCCTGAAGCAAGTTGAATCGAATTGTGCCGGTTTGCGGAGAATGGCCAACACATGAAAGTTGCAATTGTGCATCAGAAATCGCATGACAGGGAATAACTAATTAGTAACGAATGCATAACGCCACGTGGATGACTCACCCATTCAAATTTCTTTTCAGGAGGCTTGTCGGCGAGAACATCTATTGGCTGAATGGGGGTAGAATAAGCTTCCTACAACAGGTGAACATCATGTTTGAATTACAACATCCATCCGGTGAATAAAAGAGGTAGCAAACATCGATCATCAACCGTATTAGCAAAAGGTTATAATATAGGTATGGATTCTTATCTACAATTTCTCCAGCAGAATCTCTGAGGCTTTTGAAATTGTTTCAAGAACATTCTTATTATTATTGCCACAGAAGGATAGCTCTCTAGAAGTAGAACACAAAATGTTGTCCTTCATGCCCCCAATATTTTCTTTAAAAGATTTCATGCTTAACAGTTTAAATGCAAGCCAAAATGAAAGACAATATGGACTTAAAATGTATCGCCTTAAAATATTACTAATGCTCCTTTACAAACCAGATAAGAACTGTACCTGTAGGGCAGCCTTCGTGGGAATACGAAATTTGATGACAGCAGGAGAACCATGGAACATGCCCTTTGCTTTGGACTCGAAGACAAAAGAGTGAGAAGCTGAGGAACCACTGAAAGTAACAGAAATCATATCTATCACAAAGACCGATGGCTTCACCATTAATGAGATTTTAGGATTAGATATACTTACGCATCAAGCCTTTCCCACGTCTTTGATGTGCTGCCAGAGACAAGATCAAACATATCTTGTGACCAACTATCATCGTTCATGCTCACGTCATATGCAGTCCTGAAATATTAACGATTAACATACAGCATAACTTATGCAAATCATCAAAGCACACTGATGTAGGAAATTCTGGCTGGACCCAAGGCTAGAAACCACAACTCTTACCTGACAATAATACACTTAAGAAGAAGTTACAAATATCTATTGATAACAGAGATTAGTCATAAAAGAAATCTAAAATGTTGATTGAAAATGGCTCCAATCTGAATGAATAGGTAATTTGCCATTGCATATGATCCATAAAAAGATCGCACAGAATTGCATGGAACATAAGAAAGAGGATAAAGAGGAGATGAGACTAAGGAGAGAATGGAAGATAAAATTACCAAAGACAAACTTCGAATTTTGACAGGTAACCACTTCTAACAAAGGAAATGATAATAACCTAAGGGAAATGAAAACAAATGTCCGCATAGCACTTAGAATATGAGAATCACAAGATTAATTAAGGAATTCTGAATGGTGCAATCAAGGTTTTACTTACCGGTCCATACCGGTGTATCGACATTTTATCGGTACTGAGTGGTACTCATAATGTGTACCACCGGGTATATTAAAATATATTAAAATATAATATAATATTAAAAATATTAAAATATATTTTAAAAGGGGACAACGTCGCCTCGATCTTTCTCCGGCGGGCGAGATATTCTTCTTCTTCCCTTTTTCTCCCTCAATCGACCACCGACAGTCGATTTCTCCCTAAATCGACCATCGATGGCCAAAATCGACCGCCGACGGCCGAAATCGACTGTCGACGGTCGATTTTGACGGTACCATCCGGTAGCGGGCGGTCTGTGTACCAGTAACCTAGCGGACCGGTACATACCACCTGGTATGGGCGGTACAGTTCGGTATGGAAAACCTTGGGTGCGATAGCTAATCTCATAACAATAACAGTCACAAGTTTGCTGTTCGGGACTAAATAAACCCCAGTCAAAGTCAGATTTTAAAGAAGATACAAAAAGACCAGCAGCCTCTGACGAAGTTTTGAAATAAATTGGGACAAATTGGAACAAGCAAGGGAACTTAAATAAATTAGAGAATAAACAGATTGGTTTATTTCTATACTTTTTATGCAAGCAAGAACATGGAATATAAATAAAGATAAGTGAAGCAATAACCAACAAAACAAAAGGCAGGCAGCACTTAACTGACTGATTTATTCATTCTAAGTAGTTCTTTTTTGTTGCAAAGAGCTATTGAGCTCGAGAAAAATTGATTAACTCTGGAGAATTATTTGATGACTAATCAATCCCTCAATTGGCATGAATTTGTCATGATGGAAATAACAGAACCTATTTTATAAAACAAAATTCAAAACTATATCCAACGCACAAAGAAAAGCGATATTAATAGCAAAAAAAACACTTCTATACCAAGCAGATGATATAAAGAAAGCTAATAAAGTAAGGAATCAAACAAAAAAGTAACGTTTCCTAGATCTGAGATGTCATGCATATGATTCCATTAGAACAAATGATCGACACGAGCAACAGAATTAAGAAAGAAGACACAAAAGTCAAAGTAAACAGTGTCACTTCAATCTGAGATGTCATGAAATGGATGGATCAGCGTTTGACATCGATCAGCGTTTCCTCCGTTAGATCGGACGATCGATAAGAGAAACAGAAATCTAGAACGTAGAAATGCGCAGATATTTGGGGCTAACTCACGAGAATCCTTCGTTGTAGAGGTCGATCGAGACGGAGACCCGCTCGACGCCAGATTTGAGCCGCGTGAGGCTCACCTTCTTGTGCGCGACCAGGAAGGGCACATCCGAGCTTGCCATCGCCGCCGGAAAGGCGGCGAGGAGGAGCGCCGCGAGGAGGTAGAGGAGGAAAGCTCCCGATCTCGGCCTCGCCATTGCTAGGGTTACACAGCTCCTCGTACAATAGCCGGTGCGAAGTACCCGTCCACATTAATCCATCCCTTCCTTTTATCGTCCTGCTTTGGCGAAGTTACAATATACCCCCTATAACAAGTATTATTACGTAGAAACTCAAATTACATCAAAAGAAACAAACTTTATATGATGTTTAGGGGGTTATTTGAAAACTTCACATTAACCCCCCTTCTTTTTTATTTCTTCTCCGACGAAGTTATAGTATGCCCCCTAACAAAACTATTATTACATTTCCTCTAAAGCACTGTACATTTGTTACGATATCCCTCAAAAGGAAAAGTATTATTGAAGGTTGACGTAAATATCATCGAGACATGACTTGAGACACGACCACCCTTAGGAACGGAACGGTACGGGCTTTCATGTACGCAGACAGCGCTTGTGTGGTAAGTGTCGTAACGTTTGTCGCGGGTTCAGAGGAGTCCGGTGGTGACATACAACTACTAAAGCCTCCTTTTGTGTGAGTGATAAGTATACATCAACATGCTATCCTACATCACACAATCCGATTAGCAATTGGGTTAAATTTTTTTTCTTAAATCCATTTACTATGGATAGTCTGTTTATCTACAACTCGAAATGAAAACAATAAAAATAATTTATTGATTAAATTGATGCCTAGAGATTAAGACATTCATTGTTGCTGAGAGTTTTAATTACTACTATATGTGCACCATCGAAAAATAAAAATACAAAGGGTAATTTATCAAAAATGCTCATAATATTAATTTTTTTTTATTAGATGACGCCCTCATAATTAGCTTTTACTAAGAGGCATCTTTTTTTCAAGCATCCCATGGGCTGGTTCAATTTGGTCTAGTCAATCACTTCGAGTTAGGTTGATTCGGATCGAACTTTATTGAATTTATGAATAATTGTAACCTGAGTGTAGTGCAAGTATAATCAAGGTATTTTCATCAAACTAATTCAAATTCCTTCAAAATTACTAGTACATAATTCTAATATTTTATAATTTATTATGATTTTAGGGTGAATAAGTTTTTAAATATAATATTTTTAGATTGAATCGATGATCGAGTGTAATTCGTTAGTTTTTATCAAATGTTTCTGAACTTTTCTAAAATTACTACAGTAGATGACAACAGGTTTAGTTAGTATTACTTTTTTAATTTTTGTATAAATTTATGATGATTAATTTTTAAAATAGATTAATTTTAAGTTAAATCTATGATTGAGTATAACACACTCTTTAAATTTTGACCAGACCTATCTAAGCTTCTCTAGAACTATATAGAATGAGATGTAACATGCTTGATATCTTATTTTTTTTTAATAAATTTGAGATAATTAATTTTTTAAAATTATATATTTTTTATTAAATAAATCCAGTATATTACTATCATATTATTGATACATTGCTCTCAAACCAATATTTCTATATAACCAAATAAGATTTTAAATCCTCAGCATGATCGAGTACACCACCACCACCACCAAATGAGTTTGACATTTACACAGCAGCCACATACATATGCAAATCCACTGTGACAACCGAAATGAACGTTTATACATATGTGCCTCACTTTTAGGACCAAAGAGAAAGTAAAGGCTAATACTACTCCCCAAGAACATAGAAAAGCAATATAAAGTGCATGCATACATATGCAAATGACAAATGAATCACCTCACTTCAGATATGAAAAGTAATACATGATATAGTTATTTTGGGACAATCCACAATAACAACACAACCTAATCTCTGGTACATCTGAAAGAACAAATAAAGAACAGAATAAAATAGACACAAACAAGGAAGATCAAAGTACCTCATAAGAACCAACTCTTAGTACAACAACATGCTATCTTTCATTTTTGTGGAGATATCACTAGGTCTATTTGGCTCTGGGTTGCATAAATCTGAACAGTTCAGAATGAATCCCGCAACAAAATTACATCTTGATCAAACCCAAAGAAACGAAACCTACATGGCACATGGAACTAAACTCAAACTCCAAAGCTTGACACAAGAACCATTATTTTGAATATTCTGGATCTGGATCTGTTTTTTTCAGATTCCTCCCTGGTTAGCTGTATAAAATTTACTAACCAATACAATGTACGAGATATGAAAAATTCAAAGCCGTCCACCTCACTCACAAGATTGTTCACCTATCGTAATCTTAGAACTCGATAAGTATGTAGCAAATATCACCTTATGTAGCAATTCCTGCAACAAAAATTAAATATCAGGACACAATTATCTTTTACAAAGGAAAGCAAATATATTTCTATCATGCAAAACTCGGAAGGAAGACTTTGATTCCGTAAGTGCAGATCTGGAAAAACATGCGGGCTATAACTTTAGCTCTCTGCCAATACATCTTTAACATATTAGAATTTTATGAGAAAGAGGCAATAAAATGTGAATAAGTATCATAGAGACAAGATAAGAAGCAGAACAAAAATAAATTTGAAAATATCTGCTTGTGCACCTATATAAACCACTGAAGATTTCTTCCATCTAAATAGTAGACATTGTATCCATACCCTCAGTATGGAAAAAGAAGTACAACTGTCATATGGTGAAAGATATGATGGTTGACTCTTTATTATTTGTTGTTTTTTGCAAAACAAGTCAAAGCCCAAAATATGATGATAAACTTCCAGGAAGCAGAAACAAAACAAGTTATCCCTCCTAGTGACTATGAACAGACTATCTGATGCACAAAGCACCCAGATATTATTATGGCATCAATGCTGAACCTTCATAGTAGGAAATTTATCCAAACATTATTTCTCAGAAGAAGTTAGAACTACATCGAAGCACACTACCAACAAGATCCCGATCAATATGAATTGTTAGTCCATGCTCTGAAGTTGTGTCCACTTATCAATATCGACAGGAAGTCCAACAAATATAAATAAATTCTGAACCAAGGTCAAGCATGAAGAAATTAGTGCGGATAAGCCTACAATTCGTCTGGAGTACACACAATGAGCAGATAGGTTTAGTGACTTGATAAACAAAAGGGTAGAAAGATATGGATTAGTAGTGATGAGGTTTGTAATGAAGCTAATTTGGTGAGCAATTGAATCTAATTGGGGTAGGTTGAGAGTTTTAATGCATAGGTTCTTGATTATTGTCATATGGATTTATTGAGATTGAAGCTAAGCTATGTTCTCAGCTACAGGAAGAACGCCTAGAATGCAAAGGAGATATCCCTTAGTTTGAGAAACTAAGCAACTGTACTTCCTTACAAAAAATATATTCCGTGCTAACGAACCATTTACTAAAAGAATAAATTTACTTAATCATGCATTTAGGTCGCTTACCTTCAGGTCTTTGTTGCATGCACTATGGAAGTAGTTCAATTATCACAACCAATACTACTCTAAAGTTCGAGATGCTCGTCTTTCCATATATACACAAGCACTTGCAGGTTGTATAATCCATGCCAAATGAAGAGCAGGCTAACATAAACCCTAATACTAATGGTGCTAAAACAACAAAATCATCTTGTGCTGTTAAAACCTAAAGTTTTGGGAGCATGTACACTAAGTTTATACTTAACAGTATCAGAGTAAGATAATTAACTCATCCCATGAAACCACATGAAACTAGCAAGCTGTGCTTAAATTCAGAAACCTTGTCATAAGAGTCCATATACTGATTCTGTTTTGCTCGAAAATTATGCAGCTCATGCCATTGTTTCTTCATCTGATGGTAGAAGGGTTCAAACTGTTCACAAATTTAGGTATCTATTTCGTTATACTCTGTGTAGCAGACCTTAGATAACTTAAACAGCAAAACAATGAAACAAATTGAAATAAAATTTAAATTTGTTGCAAAATTATGTTTCACGTTCTATAATTGAAAGCACCCTGCAGATTGCCAGACCAGACCTCAGTCCAATAAATTATATTTCCGCATTGACAACCCAACTCTAATGTTTCAAAGTGCAGAGTATAAAAATGAATCTCAGAGAAAAAGTTGAAAATATTATAACAAATGAGCTTTCATATATATTAACTTGCATAATGGTTCTTAACTACCATGAGTTGGCCAGACATGTTGGAATCTGTAAGGTACATATCCAGAGTAGAAAGCTTCCAGGACAATATAGTCATTCTTGTATACAATGAATTAAGAGGTTAACTGAATATGGTCAGAGTAAATTCAGATCTCAAAATATACAGAAAAGAGAAAGATACATGTATCTGTGGGAGAAGAAATAAATGTCCATCCATCTACAATGAGGTTGAGTGGATTCCTAGGTGTGTTTACGTACAAGGGTCTTCAACTTGATATCAAGGAAACTGTTAATACTAATACAACTACGTACAGAATAACAAAAAATTCATCAGTTTGTTCTTCGTTTTCCTTTTTGTTTTTGGGAAAAAGTTGCCAATATTGTGAACCTCTCATTCCCAGCCTTTAATGGTCTCTGTCCAGGGTTACACAAGCTCCTTAATTGTCATTTTCAAGATCAATGCAATGAAAAAATGATATAAGACCATCCAAACCATTGAAACCAGCAGAATCTTGTCTCTTCTACAAAGTCCAAAAATTGCTTTCAATTTCTTGTAGTGGACCACAGTAAGTCTTGTCAGATCTCCATCTTTTCTTTTTATCTAAGAAGTAAGGCACCTAGAATATTTGTTGTTCACGATTGAGATAATATATTTCACACTCCAAGACATAAGCAGACTGAGCTATTGAAGTTGAACCACTATGAAATTGATAAAATTAAAGTATAATTACAAAGTTTGGTGCAAATATCTAACGCAAAGTATTAATAATTTTTCAACTGTTTCATCATTTTTCAGAGCCATTCATTTGAGATGTGTGAGGTTCATTCATGCTTGTTAGAGATCTTACTGACCCTTCTCTATACAAAATTTAGGGAATCCTTTTATAATGATTAATGATGACTATTATGTAGGTTAACATTCCTATAACCTTGCAGCCAGGGAACCACCATAATGCTGTTTGCCATCCTCCATCATTTTCTTGAAAAGCTTAAAAAAACCAGGTAATCCTAATTTTTATTGAAACCCAATTGTTATCGGGTTTAGTATGAGTGCACCTAATCAAGGAGGTGTTGTTCATCAAAGGATGACAACACAACCGATGGTTGGGCTGGCATGACATTTGCAATAATGCAAGCCAAAAATAGCAAATTGTGATAGAATTTCCTTGATACAAAGTGGAAAAGTTAAGTTAAAAATGTATTCTTCCACACTCCTATGATGAAGCAGCTGAAACCTTTCTTAGTTGCAGAAAGCTCAGATAAGGAGAAGGTACTGTATCTCCTGTGTGCTTCAAAGTGTATGATTGTTGGAAATAAGAAAAAATGAGGCATGAGTAAGATTCTGAACCACTTATCTGCAATGTGTTCAAGAAAGTGTTTTCTAAGGAAAGATGCTTCCCTTATACTGAGCAACAATATCAGCTTAAAACAAAAAAATCCATACAGTGAAGGCAAAAAATGTGAAGGACTAGTCAATCTTGCCCCTAGCCTTTCTAGTACTGAGGAGAGAATGCAAAAGATTCTATATAGGATTGAGTTTATGGCAGCATTTCAGTCCATAGTTTGCTTTTAAATATGATCAGGACCCTTTATTGGAAAGTGCAACCAAGTAGTTCTGAGCTAAGTGGTAACTAAAACAAAATAAGAGATTCAGGTGGATAAAGTCCTAAGACAAGCACAACTTTGAGTACTTAAGCATAATTTCAGGATCTCAAAGGGCATGAAGGAATTTCAAACATGGACTTAAAAGTCTCTATGGCACTCCATTTGTACAAGGAGTAGACCAACATTGTGATGAAATGCACTAGGTCCAACAGAAGGCATCTTGTGAATTCTTGCAAACAATGTCTGGTGCTTATTCTAAATGTGGTCAGTGGGGTTAAAAAAATATGATCGGTGATAGTAAAACAAATCTTCAGAAGAATCAGAAGTATCAGACAGTGCAAGCACTTCAACTTAACTAGGAAACTCAGGCCCATACACCCCAAGCACTCCTGCTAAACACAAGAGGCAGATGAAACAATCAAGATAAAGCGCATGTTGTAGACAGAATAGTCAGGTTTGTAATTGTAGTAGTGAGGGATATTTTTCAGTTTTTCTCATACATGTTCATGTTTTGACAAATCCTGTTGCTATCTTGCATGTCATTCTACTTTGATTTAGTAGTACAAATTACCTACTAACGCTTTGGAGCTTTAGTTGTGTAAAAAATCTGTGGGGATATGGTTGTTGCCAATGATGTTTCAAATTCTTATTCTACCAAGCAGATGGTCTTGAATGTTAGCAGAATTGTCTGTCATGAGCATATATAACTTTGACATAATAAAAAGGAAGGATTTGTTGACAGCCCAATAAGGGCCATGCCCAGTATTTGACGCAATGATTGTTGGTGAGGATCAAACTACCGATGTAAAATGCTGATTCTGTATGTAAGATGATGGAAACAATAAAAGTTTAGCATGTAAAGTTTGGTATGTGCATTACATAAGCATACATTTAAAATATATTCATCCTCAAAAAGTAAGAAGCACCATCTTTCTCAAACATTGCAATGAAGAGAATGACTATGCACACAATACATGGAATTTTATAGCATGATTAAAGCATAAAAGTTGAAATCTTAAGGGTTGACTGCAAAACTTCGATGACTTATGGATGCAATGATGCATAAAAGTGTTTATTCATTAGTGGATTTATGGATCCAATTGATGCATGAAAATGTTCATTCATATTGGCATCTAAGAGAAGCTTATTCAGGTTTCAAACTTACATGCATGCTCATGCCTGTATTTTTTTTTCTTCAAGGCTAACAAGGAGACATGTATAATCTATAATTGGACAAGGTTAAATAAACTGCTTACCTCTATTTGGTTGTCTATCGGTAACATTATAATTACCCACATAACCAGCAGAGCCCTTGCCTATGATGTCTGAAGGCATATTACCAAGTCCATATTCAAATGGACCAGTACCCTCAAGTTCTGAAGACGATGACCGCCAAGTAGGATCACCATAAACTGAACTGCCACTGTACAGCTCCACGTAATTTCCTTCAATCTCACCAGTTGATGCAGTAAAGGAAGTTTTAGCAGATATAGTACCACCTTCCCTCCCAAAATTGCCAGCACCAAGATCGAAGTCACTATCATCATCTCCATAACTGAGATTCCCACTAACATAACTGGAAGCGCTTTCCCCAGCCCAAGCTGAGATAGGAGGAGCACTTCCCCAATTTGAAGTACTATTGGCAAAGCCGCCAAGGCTACCATTCCCAAAGGCCACATAGTCATTGAACCTTGTATTATTCATAGTATAGCTAGGACCTCTACCACCCCAAGCATTACGAACCATTGAGCTAAAATCAGAGCTAGTATTTGTACTAGTCCCACCATAACCATTAGGACTACTGTATCTAGTGGAGTTCCCACTGTAATATGGGCTTAAACCACCTCCATATCCAATATTGTTGCTAAAACTTGAATTCCCTCCAAAGTTTGTTATCATATTAGGTTCAAAATTCATCTTCATTCCAAAGCCAGGACCAAATGAAGAGAAACCATTCCTTGCACCACTAGAAAGTCCTAATCGACTATCCATCCTCATTCCGTAGCCACCAATCAAGCTTGGATTGTATCCCTGAGTATATCCATTCAGAAAGCTGTTCACTCTATTGAGACCAGAGTTATATCCGCCAATAGGGGAGCGCATGTTCGGCCCTGGGGAGAGTTCTTTGGGAACAGCTCTCTTGACCTCTACCATCTTACCATTCAGCTCATGGAAGCTTTTAAATAGCACCTTATCCACAGCATCCTCTGAGTCGTAGGTGATGAAACCAAATCCCCTGGGCCTCCGGGTGTTGTGATCATACATCACCACAACATCAATTACTGTCCCAAACTGATCAAAGTACTTCTTGAAGTCACCCTCTGTAATGGTGGATGGCAGGCCTCCCACAAAAATCTTCTTAGTCCTGCCGGTACCGGGAGAAGCATGCACGTTGCTGTTGTTTCTGTAGAGGATCTGTTGGTCGTCCTTGGGAACAGCTTTCTTCGCCTCAACCTGAGCAATTGATCAATTCAATATAACAGTTTCATGAACGAATTGCTGGTCATCGAGAATTGTCTAAAACTATATGCCATCAACATTGTCCAGAATCAAAATCACGAGTTATAATTTGCAATGCTGGGCGTAAAGATGTTAAAGCATGTTCAAAGAGCAGAAGAGAAAAGGCTGGACATTGTACCATCCGACCATCGATCACATGCTTTTCCATGACAACCTGCTCGGCGACAGTCGGGTCCGAGAACACAACGAATCCGAAACCACGAGCGCGGCCAGTGGTCCGGTCCTTCATGATCACGGCCTCCACCACCTCTCCGTAGTTCCTGAAGTACTCCCGCAGGCGCTCCTCGTTGGTGTCCCAGGAAATCCCACCGACGAACAGCTTTCCAAGATCCGACTGCATTCTGTTTTCTGCAAATTAAGCATCCTTGACTTGCCGTCGCCACAATCATAATCAGAGGAAGCCGAATTCCACCAATTCAATATTTTAGCAATCAAACGGAATGAATGATGGAAAAAGAAAAGGATTCAATTTTGAAGAATTGGTGCAAATAGTTACGATTGACTATCAGAGAACAACTCGAACATTCCTTTTGAGTCCTCCAAAATGTTTCATAGCTTGGGCGATTAGAAATGACGTTGATCCGATGGGAATAGGAAAGCCATCACAGGACAGGAGCACGCGATTCGATGCTCAACCGAATCGGACAAACCGAAAAAGGAATCCGACACCACAATCCAGACCAGAAAGATAAAATCGGGCAAAATCAACTGGATTCGCGGCCCTTCAAATGGGGCCAAGGCAAAACCAAATCAGAAATCACAAGTAAGACCGCACCTACGGAGGGTCTCACCGATCTGAAGCGTTGCGCCGGGTTCGAAGACGGGAAGAGCAATCGGGGCGATTCTAAGATCTGCGAGGCGGCAACAGAGAAACAACAACAAGAAACTCTATCTTCCTCTTCCTCTCTTTTTTCCTTTCGATCGATAAACATACAAACAAAAAAAATAAAAATAAGAAAAAAAAAAGGGAATCTCTTTTAGCTTCAAACGCTTCCTCTACCTTCCTCGGATTCCGCCCGCCTCAGCAAGCAAATGGAAGGAGCAAAGACGAACGAACGTTGCCTTTCCTACATCAAAAACACATCAATTAATCTATCCTATCAGCCTCTGCGAAGAAGAGGGAGGATGGACGGGCGCATAAATAGGTGGAGAAAGGGGGTGTGTGTGGGTGGGGAGATCTCCCTCGGCTGTCATGTGGTGCGGTAAGAAATGGCGAGGAAAGCTGGTGAGACCCCATCGCCGCCGCTGCGTTGGATTTCGAATGGTTTACGCTCGATTTAGCAGGTGGAAGCGTTGTTTTGTTCGGTTCGCGAGCCCGCGCCGAACCGCTCCCGACCCCGCGCAAACCCAACCGCCGGTCCGCGCCACATATTTGCAGGTATTCCAGTTGGGGCTTTTTTTGTCCCAAGAAAAATAAAAAAAAAGTATATTATATCATTATATTATCTTTAACAATACAATATTATCTCGTTCAATTATTATTATTTAATTTTTTTCCTTTTTTTGGATGTGAAACTAATTTTTTAAATGTATTTTGGGATGTTGGAAAACCTCAATAAAATGGGGCTTTTTTTCCAAGAAAATAAACTAATTTTCAAATATATTTTTCTTGGAAAATAAAATATATATTTCCAAGAAAAATATATTTGCAGGTATTCCAGTTGGGGCTCTTTTTTTTCCAAGAAGAAGAAAAATAGTATATTATGTGATTATATTATCTTTAAAAATGTAATATTATCTAGTTCAATTAATATTATTTATTTTTTTTCCTTTTTGGATGTGAAACTAATTTATAAATGTGTTTTTTCCCAAGAAAATAAACTAATTTTCAAATATATTTTTCTTGGAAAATAAAATATATTTTGCAAGAAAAATATATTTGCAGGTACTCCAGTTGGGGCTCTTTTTTTACAAGAAAAAGAAAAAAGTATACTATGCGATTATATTATCTTTAAAAATATAAATATTATCTAGTTCAATTAATATTATTTATTTTTTCCTGTTTGGATGTGAAACTAATTTTTAAATGTGTTTTGGGATGTTGGAAAACCTCAAAATAGGAGATTTCCATTTCCATTGAATGATTAGTGGTGTAGGAGGAGATAAGGAAAATTTCCATGCAAATTGACTCAATGGTTTTGGTAGACATTTGTGGAAGGAAACTACTCCTTCTTGGGTTGTTCTTAATATAAACTTTATTGAGGATTTTATGAATTTGTTGTCACACATTGCATGTTTATTCTTAGTATAATTAAAATTTATTCTTCTTTCTTAAAAACAAATTATGGATTTGTTGCCACATATCTATGGTAGATCAGCTTGTTGTCTTAGCAACATATATTTTATTTTCAAAGAAAAAAAATCATTATTCTTTCTTTAAGTTTAAATTGAGTGGTTTTCACATATTAGTTATTTCAAAGACATGAAATAGTTTGTTTGATATGATCATCCATATCTTTAACATATATCCATCATCTCTTTTATTGATACTGTTTCAAAAACCTTACTTTAAAATTAGATATATATATATATATATATATATATATATATATATATATATATATATATATATGCAGTTATGCAAAACCAAAGCTTAAAAAGTGTAAGTGTGAGATGCAAAGTTCCTTATAGAATTCACATTAAATATAATTTGTAACAAAATATAAAATAATAGGAATCTAAAAGTGCTCCATCTCTCTATCCAAAATAGGTGTTGCCAATAGCATAACTTTCCTAATGAATCCAATTGAAATATAACTCATCTATTTCAATATAAATTCTCATATTAGTAATGGATTATTATTTTAAAATAAGATATGCTTAATTAGAATTTGAATCACCAAGAAAGCTCGAATTCAATCATGAATTAAATGGTTTTATACCATTTAAACAAAACAAACAAAAAATATATTTGAATTCCCTACTTAACACGCATCGATTGAAATCAAAGTCTCGTGAAATTTATATTTAAATTGCTGTGCAACACACCCATCTCTCCTCGCCCACCTCTTCCCATAGGAGACATCGAAAGCAAGGAGAGAGCTGTGGCTCGGTTCGAGAAACCTCTCTCCCAGAACGACTCGGTTTCTGGGTTCGTGATATCTCTCTCTTATTTCATCTCTGTTTTGGTGACACAAGTTTTATTTTTCTTGATTGACGCCGTCGGAGATTCTGCAGCCCTTTCCTTGTACGATTACGATTCAAAGGTGCGGTTTTTTCTTGTAGTGAGCATAGGAAAGAAAGCATTAGGAAGGAAATAAAAAACGTTAATTTTTCCTTTTTGGTTGGATTGATTGGCAATCAAAGGATTTATAAGGACTTGTTCGAGTTGTACTCAAATCTTTCTCTTTGGTAGGTACTCTTATCGTTGGCTGCATTCACGCAGATTGAAATTTCGAAGCACGTCCTTTGGATTTCTTTGTTGCTGGTTATGTTTTCTCGTCTGTTTGATCCTCTTTTCTTTTGGCAGAAGTTGGAAGTTAATAGCTCTTTTTTTGTACTAAATTTTATCTTGCGAAGATAGTAGTTTGAACTTTGAAAGGCGTCCGAGCAGAAGTCGTCTCTTTTCCTAAGATTTTGTTTGAACTTGAATGCTGAAAAGGGAACCATCTTTTGTTTGTTAGATTCCAGAAAGGTATTTAATTTAAGCGCAGAATTCTTGAAGATTACACAGAGGAGGAAGCATTGGTGGGCTGTTTGGTCGTCGGAAGGATAACATGGAAGAGCGTGAACATGCTTCTTGGAGACTTACCTGTTTCGAATTCTTGACTCATCTCCTTCACTGTAAGGTATGTTTCATCTAATTCCTTCATAATAACTATCTTGGGAGTGAGAAAAGAAGTACTCTCTCTCTTTTTTTTTTTTTCTTTTTTTGCTCTCTTGCTCATGTCCTCTTCTTCTCATGAAAAATTACACTGCCTGTTTCACACAAAAATTGTTTTTATGAACTTCTTCGGCTAATTGAAAACTATGTAAATAAACCATTTGACTGCCCCCCCCCCCCCCCCCCCCCCCCCACAAAAAAAGTGATAATTCAGTATCTGATAATTCGGTAAAACTTCAAGATAGGGATTTTCCAGGGTTATATGTTTCATCTATAAAAATCTATATTTAAAGGTGATAAGTATGACGCAAAAGATAGATCATGGGCTTAAGTGAGCTTAGTAAATAAATATTTTTATATACCAAGACGATACATCATCACCGAGCATCATCAAGGTTATGTGAATTTAGATAGACTGCATAGTCCATAATTTGGTCTCTCCCTTTTCCTTTCCCTTGCATCCATCCTCTCTTCTACTTGTCCTCCTTACATCTATCTCTGCTTCTCGTCTTGTCGTTGTTGGTCCATGACTCTGAAACTTAAAGGAGCATGAAGCCTTGGAAATCATGTGGGTTTGGCTAATTCTGCAGTCGGGATTGCTTGGTTCTGAGAAATCGGGCTTATCATTTATCAATATGGCCAATCTTGACATGGAAATTTGTGTTCCTAGGCTAGATTATCTCATCTGGAAACTGAATACAGACTTGTAACTTCAAGTCAGCCTTTCTTGTTAAGAAATAAATACATTATAATCTATCTCAACTATTGCTAAAAATAGCACTTGTAAATTGAGTTCTATGCATATGTTTCTTTGCCTTGAGTTTATGTTCCTAGATTCTGAGTTCTGGTGAAATGTGTTGTTTCTTATGAGGCTAGTTGAATTCGATCATGCCGGTTGGGTATGTTTGACCCAAATCATGGGGTTTATGTTGGATGCAGCAAGTTAGGTGTGACTGGCTTAATTGTGTTAGACTAATGTAACTCAACTTCTTCTTTGTTTTCTAAGTAATACCAAATTCTGATAGATGCATTGGTAAAGTTCCACAGAATTGACTTTGGTCTTTCCCCACTTGAAAGTACTGGTCTTGGATCCAAACAATGGTTAATAGTTTCGAGCATTGAGCACTCTTGGTCACCTACTTTAAGCCAAATCCAGCTTGATGATCAAACAAAAACCTCAATAGATATTTTGATCAGCGCGGTAGCAGTTTAATTATTCAGGCTCTTACTAATCAATATGACTAACTAGAATCTATTATCCAATAACAATATGAAAAAAATTCACCACTGTACAGTCACTGTGAGAGTGAACATGTTCATTTTGAGGATGTGCCGAGCTCATTTACTGGTTTATGTTCTAATAGTGTTTCTTTTTTGACAGACTTTTCTTTGTCACATTGTGCTTTTGGACATGGAAAATATTAGAAATTAGTGCAATATTTCTTGATATCACTCCCAATTTTCAGTAACTTAATCACCTCTGATTGAAGTTACTAGTTTTCTTGTTTGAACAAATTGATGTGAAGATTATCTGCCCAGTATTAATCAAGGGAGAGATTATACTGATGGCCAATTTGTTTGGTAAATTATTCGGTAACTTACATATGTATTTTATGCAGCGCAATCCACGATTCCCGCAGATTGAACATGATTCTCCTTCAGATGAGCAGGGGACTACCACTCTAGCTTCTACATCCTCGGTGCAAACTGATACCAGAAATGATACAGATCTTTCTTCTCCAAGGCCATTGTCGCATACCGATCTTGGATGGTCTCGGTCACAGCGCCAAAACGATGGATTTGTGTTACGGCGTGCCAAGGGTCCAATACCTCTTCATGAGAAATCTCAATTACTCAGATATGATTTTATTATGAACACAGAATTACTGGAGAATTTAAGTGAATCCAAGTATGAAGGAGGATCCATGATGTCATCTCCGGGGAGTTCATCGAAGGAGCCATTATCAGAAATGACAACTGGAATGAGAAAATGGCATTCACAATCTGAGGATGAAGATGTGTGTCCAATATGCCTTGACGGTACGTTGAATGGAAATGTATAGATATATTAATGACTGTTTAACTATTTTGTCATGAGTTCTTGAGATCTTCTATTTCTTATCGATAAGGCCCTACGAATTTATATTGCTTAGGACCAGCCGGTCAAATAAATTTTGCATATATTAGTGCTGCAAGTTAGAAGTCGACCATAGGTACAATTAGATCATTTTTTTCATAGACAAATTTGGATTTGCAATTGTGCAAGAACAATCAAGTTCTTGTAGGAGGTAAGTTACTATAATCTTCGTCCTTATCATTCTCTACTTGTACAGGTGAGGCTACATGTATTGTTCCTCCCCATACCTAAGCATTAGCAGTAGCCTCTCACACTAGACTGTCTTTTTTAGTCTACATGTATATGGCCAGCATTTTTTTTCACTTTTGAGCTTCAACTGATTATATTCTCCTTGTACATTATTGCTTAATTCAACATATTTTAAAGGAAAGAAAGCAATCATGAGTTTCATTTTCAGCCATGAAATTCTCCAAATACCAAAATTGACAAATTATTAGGCGCCACCTGGGTTTCACTTCTTGTTGTACTTATTATATATATATATATATTTTTTTTTTTTTTTTGCAGAGTACACATATGAAAAATCCAAGAATTACTTTGAAGTACACTCACATTTACCACCGAAATTGACAAATTATTAGGCTCCACCTGGATTTCACTTCTTGTTGTACTTATTTTATATTTTTTTCTTTGCAGTCTACACATATGAGAATCCAAGGATTACTTTGAAGTGCACTCACATTTACCACCTTAGCTGTATATATGAATGGTTGGAGAGAAGTGAATCCTGTCCAATCTGTATCAGGGTAAACTACCTTCTTGCAAGTGATACTGTAATTATTGTTTATTTCAACTAAGTTTGTTCATCTAGTCCATGTCAATTATCGATCATTATTTTATAAATTCAGTTTCTAATTTCAATTAGTATATAGCATAGTATTTTAGGTAGATTTAGCAGAATTAAGTAGGAAAAAAAGGTGCAGACTGCAGCTTAGGTTGTGATTTTATACTAGTACCTTTCTAAGTTCTTACATACCAGAGGAGTCATTGCCTGCAGACTAGTGGCTATAGGCTTTTGTAATGGCAGAAGGGCATTGCAGTTCAGCTACTTTGCTGGTACTAGAATTATAACTTCAACTAACTGGCCTGATATGTCTCATTCATCAATTCTTCCTGGCATCTCCTTCAAGAAATCAAGATGACTTTTCAGTGGCATCACTGATGTCATTGAGTAACATACAAAATATGGTCATTGTAAAGTAGAACAAAATTGATACAGATGATAGCACCTTTTTATTTCTCGTAACAATTATGGACATGACACTACTTAGGGAGAAGAAAAGAACGATCACAAAATGATTTTGTTCGTGGAACTTATACATATAGGACAGTTCAAGAATGATATATTAACAGTGATTTTTGACATATGTCCAACCTCCAAATATAAATCAAGGTGTGGCAATTCAGATTACAGGTTTGAGAGGAGAGAAGGGTGAAATAGAAACATGATTAGAAGCCATAAGAAAGGATGTCCACTGAATTTTCTAGTGACATTGTTTCTGACTGACTGCATTTGATGAGTCCATGTAACACCACCAAATAGTTGGAACCCAATTGCTTGTTTCTCTGTTATTGTTATTATTGAAGTTTATTTTTCGAATATGTTTCAACCAATTGTTGATGAATCTACATGTAGAGTACTGCTACAATGAGGTGTATTTACTAATAGAGAACAACCACTTGGATGACTCTACAAGCCTCTTCTTAGTTGCTTTTGAATGGATTGTCCGAATGCTTTAAACAAAATTTTCTTGACTAAGGTAGGCAGATATTAAGATGTATACTGATCTGTAAGATGCTGGTGTTGAGACATTTGAGGTCAAACAACTTATTACAACTGCAAAAGTTCAAAAACGATTGAAGAAATAAAACAAGGACTCATTATAAAGTATGTCAACTTCTTTTTAATTCCGAGTGGTGGGCGTCTAGTCTAAAAAACAACATATATAATAAAAAAAAATTGTCGCTGAAAAGAGAATATAGAGAATGTTTGAATATTTATGAACATTAAATAAATAAAAATCACTGTGTACCAAGAAGATTTATAAATCTTATAGTTAGAAAATGTGAAACAATTAGTATCATCCCAAATAGTTAGGACATTGTAACCTGTTATTGTTGTTGTGACATAGTAACTTCTGACAATGTAGTTGAAATTAATATTGGATATGCGTTATTCTAATTTCTGTCCTTTTCTTTGGCCTTTTGTAGATGGTCCAATTTAACGAAGAAGCATGGATTCCCTCATTGGAAGCTGCATCAACGTCCATGTATATGTGAACGTTTAAACTAAAGATGAAAGATAGATAACACTTAGTCTCATTTTACTTTTTTTGGTTCTTCCTTGTGAGAAAGAAAAAAAAAAAAAAGTGGATTTAACGTGCTTTTTGAGTTTGTCAGCATCAGATTAAAATGCTTGTTTATTTTGTATTTTTTTTTTCAAGTTGCTTAATTCAGAAACATAGAAAGAAAAATTGGGCCTTGGACATGGTTGCATGGATAATTTGCAGTATTGATGTTGAATCTTAATACTTACATCAGTCTATTACTCAATATATAGTTGCATATAAACAATTTTCTTCCAAGGCCCAAATTCTTCTCTACTAGAAAAAAAATAAATTTCTTTTCACTGTCAAATATAGGGAAGTACGTTATTTTAAAGCTCATGTCGATCCATCCTGGATCACAAATGATAATAAATATTGTAAATGATATTTTATCTAACCATGTTGCAAGAATTATGTATATTAGTTTGCAAGAATTGACTTCATCTTAATGAATAAAAAGCAACAATCAAACTGAACAGTTCATACCTCGCCGGTCTTTCTTGATCTTATCTGATTGAAATCTGCTGCAGAGTCTGTACAATCCTTTCTCATTAACTGGACCAGCATGTATTGTATTGTTGTAGCAAAGCACCATATCCATCGCTTGTGAATCTACCATCACCCCTGTCTGACATCAGATACAACACTTCACTTTGAACTGTTTTTTTTCCGGTAATAATAACTAAATTTGCTAATATAGCAAGTCCAAAATAATAACAATAAATAATGAAACTGTAGCCTAAATTGCCATTGCAAATATCCCCCACACCCTTTGCCTTTTTTAGCACAAGAATTGCCATGGAGCACAAAATATTGATGGCTACATCAAAGGCATGCATTCTCTTATTATTGATAGAAGATAAGATGAAGTTAGGATTTAGATATGATTTTCTTAACTGGATGAGGAAATCACGTAGGTTAGTTGAGGGAAATCCTCCTATCTTCACCTGTCTAAATTAACGATAGATCAATGAATCAATTGAGCATTTTCATTACTTCTTCATATTTTCAATATGGTATCAGAGCCCCTCTCTCTATAAGAGAGATTACTTTTTTTTTCTTCACTGTCAAACGACAGCTTTTATTACTGTTTGTTCGTCGACAACCCCGCTGCAAAACTGCAGAAACTCAGGGGTTATCTGTCGCCACCCTCTCGGACATTCTCTGCTCCGAAGATCTCTCCTACCTCATCTGCAGTAGATGACGACTTCTACACCCGCTCGTCGGCATCGTCCCTCCTGCAGCCTTTGTTCTCTCTGCCAAGAGCACCTGTAAGGGCCACTGCCCATCGTCTCTCGGTGTTTTGTAGAGAGGGCACAACAAGTTTCCTCTTGCTATCAAACGGTAGCAAATCCCCACCCCGTCGACTGCCCTTTTGCGAAGCCGCAATTGTCGACTCCTCTTCTGCAAAGCCATGATCTCTGTTTCCTGAAAAAAAAAAAAAAATAGAGCATCACCAGCGTCGTTTTCATTCGAGGATCTGAAGATTCGGGTCCCGCTCTATAATTGATGTCCTCGCTCAACCTCGCTGGCACTTGCCGTTGCCATCGCTAGCATCGGCGACACTATTTGCCTCATTGTTGCCTACCATCGGCCTACCATTGTCGCATCAGCACCATCGGCCCACCACTGTCGCATCAGCACCAACAAGCAGCAGCACCTTCCCTACCCCATCAGCAATAAGTTCATTCTCGCTGTCAAACGACAGTAAATCTACGACCGCACGCTTCTCCCGCTGCCCTTCAGATCTACCGATCGCCCCAGCCGTAGCATCATCTCCTCCGCTGAAGTCAACCGTTGTCAGACCTTCACCGTGGTTGACAACACAACGGTCTTCTTGACATCGGGTAAAGATCTGTGTCCTTCACAGGAGCTTGATCTTGCGGGGGCATGATAGTTCGATCTAATCGGATTGTCGAATTTGGCTCTAGCAGAATCGTCTGCTCCTATCTTCACCTGTATAAATTAACGATAGATCAATGAATCAATTGGGCATTTTCATTACTTCTTCATATTTCCAATAATTATTACATAAATGATGCTTCTTGGCTACCTCTGCATACACGAGAAAACAACGTCAATGCTGATGTTACTCAACTCTGCTAGCTAAATAAATACTTGATGTGATTACAAGACAAACACAAAAACTTAACACACTTATATGATTGCTTAACCGTGTTGTTGTCCTAGGAGTCTCTGATTGATAATATACGCTTGGGACACCTAAGAATAATAATATATACTGACCATACTTCAGGTGCATGCTTTGTGGAAGCAGTAGCCTAACACCATCGTCGTACTATTCACAACTTGCAGCTTCAGGTTGTACGTGGAAGTCAACCATTCGGAAGGCCAAGCATCCATGGCAGCAACAAGCTGCTGGTGTTTCGTACCTGGGTTTGTGCTGCTGCGTCGCAATCCACCAATCCCCTTCCTCGGAAAGTTCTGCATCATGGATGTAGTAATCGGTGACAAAGTCTGAGAGCAATTAAGAAAGGCAAATCCGTGCCTTCAGGAGGTACCCGATGCTTAGAATAGGGTTGGATTCAGCTATCGATCCAGCAATCGGAAACGAGGGCGGTGAGGAGGAGCTTGATGGGAGCTGGTTTTGCTGTTCCCTCGGTGCTTCGTGGGACGGAGCCATGAGCTTCTGCTTCCCCATCAGCTGCTTTTAGAAAAATAATAAAGATGAATGCATTACCATTTGGAAATTTTATTCACACACGGAAGAGATGATAACAGTAGCTGACCTCCATCTCCAAGATCTTGTTTTGCTCGCGCAGTGACTTCTCCTGTGCACAAGAACGTGTCAGTAGGGAAACAAAAACCCATGGATCATGCACAAGCCAAACCATAGAGTAGAAATAACAAACAACCATCTCAAATAGCCGTTCATAGGCAACCATTTTTCTATATTTTTGTAACTTTTCAGAATGAAGAAAAAAAAAATATCTTCATCACTTGATGCTTTGCTTTATACTTTTGGAATGACTTGTTACTAGCATACTTTGCTCTATACTAGCATTCTTTGCTCTATACTTTTGGAATGACTTGTTACTAGCATTCTTTGTATCTTCATCACTTTATATATCTGGCTCCATGTCAATTTCTCCCAAGTTGTTACAATGATGTGAAAGTTAATCCTTTTTGTGTAGCATTTCCCTATTTGGCTTAAGATAGATCTCTTTTTGCTTTGACAAGAACTTGCTACAATTGATTTGTTACGACATAGTTTTCCTCTAGGATATGCAATAAGAATGATTTTTTTTTAATTTAACGAAAATGGCTTTAGCATAATAATGTGAAACTGCAAGTCAGTGTGAAAGGAATCTATTGTTTTTGTGCTGCTTCAGCCCTTTGCTGCCAAAGATAGGATAAAGGTATTCAACATAAAAGTTGAGAACCTTTTTGGTTTAACCTTGGAATGACGTTATGTATTCCGCACAGTATGAAATTTTTTTCATTTAATGCGTATGATGGTTCCAAAATCATAAGACAGTTCATTCCAAAAAGTTATTATCATGTTGGCTTTCATGGAAAAGCATGACCATCTTTTATAAGCTAACACAAAAATCTGGCATATGATGATGATCGTTCTAATGAAAATTCAAGTTGGAGAAACTAAATGTACTAAATGCTTTTTAAAGATGGCTAATGCATCATGCAACAAATACAATGCAGCAATGATAAGTTTCATTCACACTCTCTTATTCGCAGATTACCTTTCTTTGGAGCTCAGCTACAGAGTCGAGCATCATTTGTGTCTGCACAAGGAAGAAGCTCTGTGAGCAACTGTGAGCATTGTGCATCGTCCCTGCGGACAAATATTGTTTGCCTAATCTGTTTTGAATAATGAGCTTTATTACCTTTCTTGATCTAATTTGCTTCACAGAAGTTTCAAGCTGATGTTCTAATTGTTGGAGTTCTTTGACGGTCAAGGAGTCGAGTTGTTCTCCCATGAGATGCCTGAAACCAGGATATCAGCATATCCTCGTGCATTCAACTCAAAGACCGAGCAAAATTTGTTACCTTTGGCTTCTATGCAGAACCTCAACCTTAGCCTTAAGTTTGGCATATTCTCTGTACCAGTTGCCCTTGGCACCATTAAGCAAAAGATGAGTCACAGATTTTTTTTTTTTTTTTTTTTGCAATGAACAGTGAGCAGCATGGCCAAATCCAACTTTTATTTACATTATATATAACTGAAACCAAATGTCATTTGTTTTGTGTTACACATATTTCGAATACAATAACCACCTTATTCCTGCCTCAATAATATCATTTGAAAAATCAGCAAAAAGCTTGACCTTCATTTCATTAGCAATCAATGTTCAAAGAAGTAGCAATGTTATTGATCATTTGATAAGTATTGAAAATTGATTCATATAATTTTTAGGAGTAGTGCCTCATGTTTAAAAGTTGTGGATATTGTGTCATATGATTTAGGAGTTAGTGAGGATAGTGGCTAATCATAAGTGAGATAGTGAGATAATGGAGTAAGAAAGTAGGGCGAGATAGTTACTATTAGATCCTATAAATAGGACCATAGCTTATGAAGCAAGGTGAGCAGAGAGTGTGTGTATTTGAAGATCATCTTATAAGTGTCCTATTACAACATGTTTTATACTATATCATTTTCTTGATTGAAAGCGTTTTCGTAATCATATCATAGTATTCTGTTTTTGTCGTTTCCTTGCTCCTCCTCCAACATTTATGGTATTAGAGCTATGTTTCAATCTGAACTGAGCATTATAACTTTCAATGACAATTCTATGTCTTAACCCCTTATTCTCATATTCTCGGGTAAATGCTATGAATTTTGAAGTATCAAGATGAAAACTCTATTCAAGTCTCAAGATCTTTAAGGCTTAATAGAGAATGAATATACAAATTCAGATGAAGAAACCAGGTTGAGGGAGAATAGAAATAATGACTCAAAGACATTATTCTTCATTCAACAAGTTGTACATGAGATAATTTTCTCAATAATTACAGTAACAACAACCTCAAAACAAGCTTGGTTGATACTTAAAAATGAGTTTCAAGACTCATCGAGGATGATTATGATAAAGCTACAAACCTTTCGTCGTGAGTTCAAATTTTTTTTTATAAAAAGCAATGAATCAATACAAGATTTTATTTCTTGAGTGACTGAAATTATTAGTCAAATGAAATCTTATGATGAACATCTTCATGAGCATATAATTGTTGTAAAAGTTTTAAAAAGTTTAACCTCAAAATTTGGTTATGTTGTTACTGCAATTGAGGAGTCAAATGACTTCTCTACTTATTCATTTGATAAACTAATGAGTTCCTTGCAAGCACATGAAACAAGGTTGAACAGGTCACTTGAAAGAAGTGAAGAAAAAATATTTCAGGTTAATGGAGAGTCTTCTACTTCAAAAGATAAAAAATAAACAGGAAGAGAATGTGGCAGAGGAGGATTTTGTTGTAGAGGAAATGAAAGAGAAAAAGGAAAATGACACTTTGATGGACATGATGAACAAAAGCAATCAAACTATGATAAAAAAAAATTACAAGAGTGGAATTCAACATCACTATTGTAAAAAGTTTGATCACATAAAGACAGATTGCTAGAAAGAAAAAAGCAAGCAACCTATGTGGAGGAAAATGAAGACAATATAAAATTATTTATGACTTATTCATAAGTTAATAATATCTCAAATGATATTTGGTTCTTAGATAGTGGATATTCTAATCATATGTCAGACATAAGATCAATATTTAGAGATATTGATGAGACTCACAAGTTGAGAGTTAAACTTAGAGATAGCAAGCAAATCCAAATGGAAGGAAAAAGAACAATTGAGATGAAGGCAAATCAAGGAAGGTAAAACACTTTAATAACATTTTTTTTGTTCCTAGTTTATCAGATAACTCGTTGAGTGTTGAATAATTGATAAATAATAGATACTTAGTTATATTTTATGATGGTTCATATACTATTAAAAATAAGAAACCTGATTTAATTATAGTAAATGTTTATATGACGTAAAATAAGATATTTTCAATTGATGTTTCAAATATTAAAAATTATGCTCTTGTTGCAAATCAAAAGAATAAGATAAATTTATAACATTTGAGATATGAACACTTTAACATTAAGTATTTAAGGTTGTTAAATAAATAAAAAAAAATTTACAGATTACCCAAAGTTAATACACTTAATATATGTGAATGATGTATTTATGACAAACAAAGTAAAAAATCATTTCTTATTAGAAAAGCATGAAGATCATCTAATTATCTTAAATTAATTCATGCTTACTTATATTGACCTATAAATATAAAATTATTTGGTAGAAGTAGATATTTTCTGTTGTTTACTAATGACTATAGCCGCATGAGTTGGGTATATTTTCTGGAATTGAAATATGAAGCATTTGATAACTTTCAAAAATTTAAGGCACTTGTAGAAAGACAAAGTGGTAGATGCATAAAGACACTTCGAACAAATAGAGGTGGTAAATTTTTGTCTAATCAGTTTAATTCTTTTTTTTGAAGAAAATGATATTCGTAAGAAATTGGCATCATTATATATACCAGAGCAAAATGGTGTAGTCGAACGTAAGAATCTAACTATCGTCGAAATGGTAAGAAGTTTACTTATAGGAAAGCATCTTTCAAATTAATTTTGGGCAGAAGTAGTTGCAACAACAGTTTATTTGTTGAATATTTCATCGACAAAAATTGTTATGAATCAAACTCATTTTGAGACTTAGTATGGTATAAAGGCAAGTGTAAGCCATCTAAAATTTTTTGGTTGTATTGCTTATGCTTTGGTAAATTCATAAAATCATCATAAGCTTTATAAAAAATCTAAAAAATTCATCTTAATTGATTATTCCTTATGATTCAAAGGATATTGATTGTATAATTTTATTAATGGTAAAGTTATTATTAACAATAATATTGTATTTGATGAAAGTGCAAGTTAAAATTGGGAGATCAATGAAGGTCAAATACAAATTCATATTCCAGCAAAACTAGTCACTCCACCAAATCAAGTGATTGATTTTGTTCCAACAAGTTCATCATCAACCTCACATAGTAGTAATTCAAATTTAATAAATGATTCATCAGATGAAACTCATCCAAGAAGATTCAGATCACCAACATAAATTTATGATTTAATATTTACTTTATTTATTTCAGATCATATAAGTTTTGAGGAAGTAGTTGAAAAAAAAGAATAACAAAAGGCAATGAAGGAAAAAATCAAGTCAATTGAGAAAAATAAAACCTGGGAGCTAATGGATCTACCGAAAGAAAAAAAAGCTATTGGATTGAAATGAATGTTCAAAACAAAGCATAATGCATATGTAAGTATCCAAAAGCAGAAGGCTTAGCTTGTAGCAAAAGGATATTCACAACAACAATGTATTAATTTTGATTTACTTTTTCTCCGGTCACTAGATTCGAAACCATGATAACTTTCTTGACTTTAGCTGCTTAATTTAGTTGGCTTATTTATCAATTGATGTGAAATCTACGTTTTTAAATGGAGATTTATAAGAAGATATTTTTGTTACTCAACATGAAGATTTTTTGGTTAAAGAAAATGAAGAAAATGTATATAAGTTAAAGAAAGTTCTTTATGGGCTTAAACAAGTTTCAAGAGCATGATACAACAAAATTGATTGTTATTTTCATTAAAATGGATTTAAGAGGAGTGATACTTAACCTACCCTTTATTTAAAGAATGATTGTTATTTTTATCAAAATAAATTTAAGATGAGTGATACTTAACCTACCCTTTATTTAAAGAAGGAAGGTGAACATAATATTCTTATTGTTTGCCTTTATATTAATAATATTATATATATGGGTTTATCTAACTCTATTATGACATAATTTAAAGAATGCATAATGAATAAATTTGAAATGTCAGATCTAGGCCTACTGCAGTATTTTCTTGGGTTGGAGGTGAAGCAAGGATCATATGAAAATTTTATGCAATAGATATGCTCAAAAGATCTAACATGATTAATTATAAAGCTGCAGCAACACCCATGAATGTTTATAAGAAATTAAAACTTGAAGATTGTATATATTTGATAAATGCAAGATACTATACCAGTTTGATTAGAGGTTTGATCTATCTAACTCATACTCGACTAGATATTAGTTTCTCTGTTGGTGTAGTATCCAGATTTATGCATAACGCAAGTAAACATCATCTCAGAACTGTTAAAAGAATTTTACGTTACATTACTGGAACTGCGAATTATAGAATTTAGTCTTCTCATAATTCTAAATGTAAATTATATAATTTCACTGATATTGATTGGGCAGGAGATTTCGATGATAGAAAAAGTACTTCAGGCAATATTGTTTTAGCCTCGGTGAGGAGCTATCTCTTGGAGTTCAAAGAAGCAAGCAATAACTACGTTGTCAACATTGAAAGTAAAATATATAGCTACAACATCAGCATCTTGTCAAACTATATGGCTTAGAAGACTTCTTTAAGACCTTCAAGAACAAAAAAAAATAATAAAAATATTTTGTGACAACAAAGCCACAATTGCAATGACGAAGAATCCAATATTTCATAGAAGAACGAAACAGATCGAGATATGCTATCATTTCATCCGAGATCTTGTAGCAAATAGAGTCATAACAATGAAGTACTATGGCACAGATGAACAAGTTGTAGATATTCTTACTAAATCATTTTCAGTTCAGAAGCATGTTTATTTCATGTCTCAAATCAGTGTATATAACTATGAATCTAGGGGGAGTGTTGAGAATTGATTCATAAAATTTTAGGAGTAGTGGCCCATGTTTAGGAGTTGTGGATGTAATGGCAAATGATTTAGGAGTTAGTGAGGGTGGTAATTAATCATGAGTGAGATAGTGGCGTGAAAAAGTGGAGTGAGATAGTTACTATTAGGTCCTACAAATAGGACCATAGCTTATGAAGCAAGGTGAGCAGAGAGTGTGTGCATTTAGAGATAATCTTATAAGTGTTTTGTTATCTCATATTCCATACTATGTCATTTTTTTTATTGAAAGTGTATTTATTAATTGCATTATAGTATTCTGTTTTTGTCGTTTCGTTGCTCCTTCTCCAACAATAAGATGAGGATAAATCCTTAATTAACTGTATCATAAGATTCAACAATAGAACTTCTCAAGTGGCCAGCCCATACTTCTCAAGTGGCCGGCCCATATCCACGTTGGCACACGCTTTCATCAATAACCTTAAATCATCTAAATTTTCTATAGTTGATTATGAAGAAATCTCCTTGCACTACTAAAGAAAACAAACAAATATATATATTGTTGAGACTCTCCTACCGAGAAAGAAAGACGTGGACATAAATAAACATCCAAAGGGGTATAAGCATTACCAACCTCAACCACCATCTCATAAAGTAAGATTCTCTAAGGAATCTACACTCAAGAATGGACTTTACTCCATTCAACACCTTTTAGACCAAGATCTTCCTTAGTATCAAAGAAATAAAACTTCAAAAATAATCTCATTGAAGTCCATGTCAATAAGATAATATAAATATAAATTAAAGAACACAATGATACTTTAAAAAGTATATTAAAAAACAACAAGCTCCGTCTTTCCAACCTTGAGTCCCATAAAAAATAAGTCGATATAATCATCTACAGACCAACCTTAGGAGTGATAACTCTTAAACTAAAAAGACATATACTCGAGGCAACATTGAAAAAAGAAATCGACTCAACTAAGTCCCATAGAAAACTTTTAACATGACAAGCTAGACACGCTGACCTAATATCTTAGTCATGTCGATCTAAATCTTAAATGTTTTATTGAAAAGGATAATGATTGTCATAGATAACTCGTTGCCTTTCAGAAGACGAGCTTGATTGATAACAATATTATCCAATGATAAATTTTGATGTGGTTCACTTGTGATTCCATCTCCCACCTCAAGATGATGGATCTATATGCCATATTCAGTTGAGAATTATACTTTGGATTATGGTCAACATCCATTTGACATATAACATAATGCTGAATAAATTTTAGGTGTAGGTTTCAATCTTGTCACATGTCCCTAAGATCCCAATAAGTCCTATTGATGTTGTTGGATGTCAATCTCATTATCCAAGAAGCCAACACCAGCTACCAATAGCTTGATCCTCGAGATGAGACCAAAACTTTCTCCCCTCTCATCCCAAGTAGAAAAACCACCAACATAAGTATCATCTAATCAATCTCTCACCCTGACTAGACTATCAAAATAGGTTCCACACTTCCTGAGTTTGTCACATTATTTGTGTATCATCTAATCAATCTCTTCCCCTGACTAGACTATCAAAATAGGTTCCACACTTCCTGAGTTTGTCACATTATTTGTCCTATAAAGTGAGGAAAATGTGAGCTATCATATTCAAAATAATCCTACTGTAATAGCAGCAATAGTATTAGACTAAAAACATGATAACCAACGCAGAACAAAGCATAATGCTTAGCATACTATTATTAAGTGCCCAGAATCAGGTACAAAATTTGGATTAGATGTGCATCGTCAGCTGGAGGATTCATAGCTGTGGACATGAGTTTGTCATCCTAGTACCTGAGGTCCAGGATCCGAGCAAGCAATTGTCTTTTCAGCGTCGCTGTAACGTTCGTAACGTTCAAGGATCTTTTCCATGCTGCATAACAAACAATTTATTATTATTCTTCAAGGATCTTGGAATCAAGCATGAATTTATGTAGTTTATCTTTTCCAGCAAGGAACGCCAATAAAATTTTGTAGACAATCTATGTATTCCATTTTTACATATGTGGAGATAATCATTAAATTTTTTTAAAAAATGGAATAAATTTCCAATTTCAATTGCTGGAGACTTGTTGTGAATGAGAGGATATTAACATTGAAGAAAAAAAATAATGCACAAGTATGCAGTTTCATCCTTTGATGAGACTTTGAATGTACATAACTTCTTTGGTTTTACCCTAGCCTCCTGGTCGATTTGGCAGTAAATATCTGAAATTATTCACGATTTCCTCATAGAGAATCATTAAGCCAAGTCATACATATATAAACCATCCTGAGATTAAACATCTAGGAAATGGAAAAAGGATGGTCCTAATAAAAGATGTATATAAAATGCACCAAGGGCATGGTTAGGTCAATGGGCGTCACATTTATGTGTTCGTAGGGTTTGGAACCTGCACTACATTTCTGACTGTCCGAAGTAGCTTCAAAGTAAACTAGCGTCATAGTTTAAACTTACGAAAAGATGTGCCATTCTTATCGAAGGAATGGCGGATGTTAAGCAATTAGTTTCTCTCAGATGACAAAAATAACCTCATGTACACATTCTTGATCACAATTTAAAATTGCTAAACAAACAACAAACACACTGATTGATATTAGAGGAAAACTTCGCTTATCAAATTTGATAGAACTGCCCTCCATCTAAAAGTTCAATACTTCATAATTATGATATAAACAGCAAAAAAATATAATTAATAATCTATTAATGCCTATGAGGTGATGTGGCTATACATGTAACATTCATCTTAGGGACTTGTACCAGACGAGTACACTACTGTCCGCTAGAGGGATCAGTTGAAGCTTCAAGAAGCCTTTTCCTCGAGGGTAAAACTAAACAATTAAGTACAAGATTACATACCACAAGCTACTGAGACTTAAATTATTTTCAACTATCTCTAAACAGATAATGAAACTTATAGTAGCAAGAAAAAGAATAAGAACACCAAGGAATAGAAACCCTAGAACGGCTTGAACAAGGCAGGAGACTGATCTGAGGACTCACAAGGAATCCGCTTCATCATGAACTGCAGCGGTAGATCTAATTGACAGCCGTAGTCGCCATCCCATAAACTGTCTAATTATAGTCGCACTCTCCCCGAAACAGGAAAGAACAAACCGAGGGTTACGAGGACCGACTTGGTTCATGTCCCTCGTCAAACCATAGCAACAGTATGCTTCAAGAACACGAAACAGACTGGATGGCGTGGTGTTCACATAAGCTGAATCTAAATCCTCACTTATTTTTTTCATGCGATGCTGCTTCAAAAATCTTTAGGAGATGCAACTTATGTTGTAGCATCGGCAACGATGACAGGAAACGAAGCACTCCGGAACCGAACTCGGAAAACTAAGAAGAGGCGACTGGAGAAAACGACGCAAGGGGAGAGGAGGCGCACCAGGAGTTGGTGGCGTACTCATAGAGCTTGCCCATGGCGGAGAAAATGATGAGGGCGACCTCGGCATCGCAGAGGACGGAGATCTCGTGGGCTTTCTTCAGCAGCCCCGATCGGCGCTTGGAGAAGGTCACCTGGCGGTTGATCTTGTTCTCGATCCGCTTCAGCTGCACCCTCCCCCTCCCCATCTCGCTCTCGATCGATCGATCGACCCAAAAGAGATCGAGCGAGAGGGATGGTGAGTACTCGAGCAGGAAGAAGGGCGGTCTTATAGAAACCGGGGGTAAAGAGCGCCCCACGTTGTCGAGTTCCGATTGGTTGTAGCGTTTCCGAGTCGTTCTAGTTTGTTCGTGTGAGCTGGGAGAGAGTGTCACGAATTGGGGCGAGAGGTGTGGGAAAAGAAGGAACAGAGGGCCTATCTTGTCTCACATCGTACCGCATCCTCGTCTTGACCGTACGATCGTAAACAAATATAGTATTACTTGGACACGTCACCAGCGATATTTATCAACGGTCAGCTGTTTAGACGGACACAGTCACCCCGGAAAACTGTCAGGGATTTTGTCAACTCACACACGCTTCATAAAATGATGATGTGGATTTTATTATTTTATTATTATTTATCCCAGACTTAGTAACCGTCTTAAATGGGATTTGAATATTTTTTATCAATTTAAAAATATATGAAATATGTATTCGAGGTACGTTTGGGTTTGGATTGGTTTTTTTTTTCATATATTCAAATTTTCTTAATTAAGTTAATTTGAGTGGAAGTATGTTTCGAATGAGTTAGAATGGACTGCAAGAGAAAAATAGGCAATCATTGATAATCATATCAGTATTGAATACTCTCAAGTTCTAAGTTAATAAATTTCAAACTCAATCATATCAAATTTTTTAAAAAATATTTGTCTCTTTAAATAATTATAAAAAAATAAAATTAACTAAGTATAATACATCATGAATTTAATATATATATTATAATTTATTCTTAATTTTTAGTAATTATGACTCATTCATTAGGTGGTTGAGGGATTTAAGAAACAAGGAATATATAAAATGAAAAGGAAGAAAGATTGGTTGGCCATTTTTATCTTAAAACTTTTATATTTTAAACTACTAACTCTAATTTATCTCTTGAAAAAAATTCTTTCTTTTTTCCTATATCTCACTTCTTCTTTGTTTATTCTATTTTTTTTTTAATCTTTTTTCACATCATTTGATATCAAAGCTTTGTTATGCTCATGGAGTACTTTCGGCTATTAGAATTGGCTATATAGTGAAACAATGTGTTACTGTCAAATCTGGTACATGCCTAGTGGATTCGGCCTACCTCCGTATCCGCTAAGTGAGCACTGTTAGTTCAGGCCCTTGTGCGCTAACTCGCCCGCGGTTGTCTCGGGACGAAGTCGGAGCTCGGCCAGATGGATGGATCCCCCGTGTCCTACCCGGAGGTCGACTGTTGGAGTGGTGGAGTTCGGGTTGGGAGGAGGCGCCTCAGCCTGGGTCGGGCGCCGGCTCCTACAAGGAGGTCGGGTCGGGTAGGTTCCTGTCGTGACCCCTCCGACGGTGAAGTTAGTGCAATGGTCGATTTTGCGATCCCCCTGCCCTGTAGAGGTGCAAGAACTTTTATAGTGAGTGATGTAGGTCATTCGTACCTGATAATCTTACTGCCCTTAAGGCTTACCATATCGTCGTACCTCTCCACCATGCCCCTGGTGCTTGCTGTGAGGCGTGCGTCTACAGGTAAAGAGTGTCGACCTTACTTATGTCATGTCGGTTGTACGACCACTGACTCCCCCATACTTGCATCCGACCAGCTGCCGGCGTCGGGTCAGCCACGTTGGCGGGCCAACTATTCGAGGGCATGATGACGTGGCGGCCAGGTCAACATCTGCCATATCATTTCCCCCCCGGGGAAGACCTTCTCGAGGTGCCCGACTAGGGTGCTGGAGATGAGGTCTTGTGCTCAGCTGTTGGCCTGTGGTGGCATTGGACTAGTCCCGAGTGGGGGCTCAGGGACTGATTGGACCGAGCAGAGCTTAGGAGTTGATTCGATCGAGCAGGGGCATGGGAACTCGATTGGAGCAGGAATCGATCCGACCGAGTGGGAGCTCGGGAACTTGAATGGTGTAGGAGCTGATCCGACCGAGCGTGGGGGCTCGGGAACCTGAATGGTGCAAGAGATGATCAGACCGAGCGTGGGGGCTCGGGAATCTAAATGGTGCTGGAGCTGATCCGACCGAGCGTGGGGGCTCGGGAATTTGAATGGTGTACGAGCTGATCCGACCGAGCGTGGGGGCTCGGGAACTCGAATGGTGTAGGAGCTGATCCGACCGACCGTGGGGGCTCGGGAACTCGAATGGTGTAGGAGCTGATCTGACCGAGCGTGGGAGCTCGGGAATCTGAATGGTATAGGAGCTGATCTGACCGTGCGTGGGGGCTCGGGAATTTGAATGGTGTAGGAGCTGATCCGACCGAGCGTGGGGGCTCGGGAATTCGAATGGTATAGGAGCTGATCCGACCGAGCTTGGGGGCTCAGGAATCTGAATGGTGTAGGAGCTGATCTGACCGAGCGTGGGGGCTCGGGAACCTGAATGGTGTAGGAGCTGATCCGACCGAGCGTTGGGGCTCGGGAATTTGAATGGTGTAGGAGCTGATCTGACCGAGTGTAGGGGCTCGGGAACCTGAATGATGCAGGAGATGATCAGACCGAGCGTGGGGGCTCGGGAATCTGAATTTGGGATCTTGCCGAGAGGGTGATCTTGGGCACAAATTCGGGAGGTTTGGCTGAGAGAATGAATTCGGGCACAAATCCTAGGGATTTGGCCGAGAGGGTGAACTCGAGCGTAAATCCTGGGGATTTGGCCGAGAGAGTGAACTCGGGCACAAATCTTGGGGATTTGGCCGAGAGGGTGAACTCGGGCGCAAATCCTGAGGATTTGGCCGAGAGGGTACCATCGCCCTTTTTCTTCTTTTTTTTTTGCCCTCAGCTTAGGGTTTCAGCCGGAGTAATGGCGCATTTAATGCGCTGGGTAGCTTTTGGGGCGGCGACGCTTCGTTCTGCCTCGGGAAGCTGAAATGACACCCCTGGGCACTATAAGTTTCATATGGCCAGACTGAGACCTCACTTGTTCATTTGGTCCCTTTCCTACTTCTACCTCGGACTCTCCTAGCCACCCAACGTCCCTTCAATCGGTAGTCTTTTTGAACAGGTCGGGATGACCTCCTCGGACTCCTCGAGTAGCGTCAGGGTCGCTTCTTCCCCGGGATCGGGGGAGACGAGTCGGTGTGATCCTGAGGTCGATTCCTCGGGAGCGTCTTCAGGGCCCTCGTCGCTAGTCGACGCAAGGGTTCTAAGGGATCTAGAGGTCATGAAGTCGGATCATGACTTAGATACGACAGTGACCGAGGGGTCACTTGCCGTGATTAGGGAGCGATATAGCATCCCGATCGAATACGGGTTGCACGTTCCGCAGCCCGGGCAGTGCCCCTATAGTTTGGACGCTCCCGGCATGTGCATCTCGGTGGATGCTCTGGAGGCTGGTCTCCGGTTTCCTCTACATCCACTCATCGAAGAATGCCTGAGGTGGTGGAGGATCTCCCCCAGCCAGATAGCGCCCAACTCGTGGCGCTACCTTGTCGTCTTTTTGGGCGAGTGCCGAGGGGCCGAGATTATCCCAACTCGGGACTTGTTCATGGCGTGCTTTTGCCTTTGCAAGAGTCGGGGCGGTTACTACCTCATCGCCCAAGTCAGTTTTTGAGTCAACGGGGCGCCTTCCAACAACAAAGGTTGGAAGTCCCGCTACCTTTTTGTTAGCGGTGCAATTTGAGGGTTTAGGCTTGACTGGTCGGCACATCCGATCGGCAACGCCTCCCCGTACTTATCCGAGGAGGAAACCATCCTGGTCGGCAGACTAAAGGGAATTCTTTCCTCTTCACGCGCGATCAAGGAGATGACCGAGCTTTGGCTGGTCGAGGTGGGTCTCAGCCCGGTCTCTAAGGGTACTATTATTCTACTCTATTTCAACCTTTCTAGTTGCTTACTAAACTGTCGGTCGGGATGTAGATCAGATGGATCTCGGAGAGCTACGCGGACATGAGCCCTTCCCTCCCTTTGTGGAGGGAGTCATGATAGGTCATCTTTAGTCCCACATTGGTTGAGAAGTGGGGAGCTAAGAGCTCATAAGTCCACTAGCTTTCATTACTCGTAAATGTGTTTTTTTGGAGCTTTCAATCTTCACAATGGGTAAAACCATGTGAATACGCCCAAAGTGGATAATTCATTACGCGCCTATGAGCCGCACCAAAGTGGCCCTCGTCGTTTATTATGTCCATAATTACAAATTATTTTAATTTTGAAATATGATATAAATATTGATTTCATTAATTTTTTATTTTTAGATATTTCGAACATTTTCAGTCAATTTGGATAGATATTGGCCTGTAAAAGGGCGGAACATACGCCTATTGAATCTATCCGTCCACGTGGAAGAATCTAACGGTCAGTATCACTCCAACGCCGACGATACTTTTAGATATTTATGGGAAAGGAACCCTAATTCAATGCTGCGGCGGATTCCGATCTCTTGGAAGCTCTCGTCTCGCGCCTGCTCGTCCTCCGCCCTCAGGTCTACGAATCTCTTGCCCCGTTTCCCTATCTTTCCTTCTCCATCGATCTCGACGAGGTCTCGTGTAGTTTGTTCTTCGATCCTGACCTCATCCGTTCGTCGTTTCTTTGTTCCTTTGTTTCAGCGACCATGTCAGACGAGGAACATCATTTCGAGTCGAAGGCTGACGCCGGGGCGTCCAAGACCTACCCGCAGCAGGCTGGGACGGTCCGGAAGAACGGGTACCTCGTCATCAAGGGGAGGCCTTGCAAGGTTACTTGTTCACCCGCCTGATCTCTTCCTTTCCACCCCTTGTTCGATGTCTTTCTAGATCAGTGATATCTGTATCATTTGGTCAAATCTGTCCTCATGTGTTTGATTTGAATGTATTAATTCTTTGAAATTCGCTTTGATTCTTATTTTTCTATTGATTGATTGTTTAATTCGTTTACATTTCGTGGTGGAATGTCTAGATTCCTGGGTTCTTAGGGTTTTGATCATCCTGTTTAGATAAACGGTGCTCTCTATTCTTCTCCTAGGCATGCATGGTTATGTATGTCGAGGGTGATCTCGTTTATGGATGCTAGGAATCTGTAGGGAACCGGATCCATTTATGTCATGAACTCATGTTCTACATTTATGTGATTGTTTAATAGCTTATGAATGTTTACTTGCTTGCAAGTTGTACAGCTATTCATCTAATGAAATTTTATTTGCAGGGGCTGAAAAAAGCCCTTGTAGTAGTGGAGTTAGCGGAACTCATGCAGTGAACCTATTATCTGTAGCAATTTCTTTTTTGTGGTTAATTGGATTTGTGAAGAAATGTGTCGAGGAGCAACTAGAATCTAGGGGCTTCGTTTAATTTTCAGTCAAGAAAGAAAATGCTCATGATAGATGGGAGACACTGATATTGTTTGATTTCCAAATTTTTCTTTAAGCTTGATACTCATTTGAACTAATGGCATGACTTTTTAACCTTGGGAAGCAGTTTACCAGCTATTTATGCTCATGGATCTTTTTTTATTAATATTAATGACATTTCACTAAAGTTCAAGTGCTTTTTCTTGGTCTATCACAAAGTTTGCACATTTTTTTGATTATTTTGCTCTTCTCCTAACCAAGGTTTGACTTATTGGTCCGTACCGGTGTACCTAGTTCATCTTGGTACTGGTACCCGGGTGGTACAAATAGTGTGTACCATCCCGTAAATTAAAATATAATATAATATAATATTAGAAATATTAAAAAAATAAAAAAATAGAAAAAGGGGCGACGTCGCCTCGATCTTTCTCCCCGCGCGGGAGAAAGAGCGCCCACGACCCGCGGGCGGCGACAGCGCACGGGCGAGGACCGCGCGCGGGCTTCTTTTTTTTTTTTCTTCTTCTTTTTCCTCTTCTTCTTCCTCCCTTTTTCTCGCTCAATCGACCGTCGGCGGTCGATTTATCCCTTCAATCGATCACCGACGGTCGATTTTTGGTGGAACCGCCCGGTAGCGGGCGGTCCGCGTACCGGTAACCTGGCGGACCGGTATGTTCCACCGTACCGGGCGGTAAACATCGAAATTGTAAACCTTGCTTCTAACAACACAGAATGCGTGAATACATGATTTGTTTCTAAATGCTCTACAGCAGTTGTTCCTATGATTATAAACCACTTTGTTCTCTTATTGTTTACTAGGTTGTTGAAGTTTCAACCTCGAAGACCGGGAAGCACGGTCATGCAAAATGCCATTTTGTTGCCATAGACATCTTCAATGGAAAGAAGCTTGAGGATATCGTGCCATCCTCACACAACTGTGATGTGTGTTATTTGATATATTGGAAAACGTTAGTTTCGTTTTGAATGTCTCTTAGATATTTGAATTTGTTTGGTTTATTTGCAGGTTCCTCATGTCACTCGCACTGATTATCAACTGATTGACATATCCGAGGATGGATTTGTATGTTGTATATATTTTTTGTAATGTTTTCTGGGTTGTTTAATATATTTTTTTGTAGCTAACACTTGGTTGCATATTTAAGGTGAGCCTTCTGATGGAAAATGGTAACACCAAAGATGATCTGAGGCTTCCAAGTGATGAGGCTTTGCTTGTACAGGTTTGTCATGGCGTTTTATGTTTCAACTGTTTTCCTTTATTTTTCAAGCATCTGATAAATTTTCAGATAAAACAAAAGCCTCAATTCTTAAATAAATCATTTTTGCCTTATATTGGAACACCACAAAAATGTCAAGCAATTTTTTACATGGTCTACTAATAACAAATTTAGTTGAAGATGAGAGTTGACCTCATAAGAAAATTTAGATTGTAAACCATATATACTTGAGCTGATTACTAATTTAGGTTCCTTTTTTACAAATGAAAATGACAAAAAATGTGTGGATCTTGTGGTGTGCATGCAACTGAGTTCTATGATTATGTGCCTGCATAATGATGTTCTCTGGGGTTTTCACTGGTACATCTCAGGTTGTGTTGATAGACCTTATTTCAATGTTTGCTGTTATCCTGTTTTACCCATTTATTGCCCCCATTTGTTAAGAGTTGCTACTATCTCCTAGTTGTACTCTAGCAGGGTTGCTATCCTCGTCCTGTCTTCTTGTATCAAATCCATGATTAATCAAAACTACGTGCTCTTAAATCTGATTTGTGATGTTGTACCTTTTGAAACACAATGCAGATTAAAGATGGGTTTGCTGCTGGGAAAGATCTGGTTGTTACCGTGATGTCTGCAATGGGTGAAGAACAGATCTGTGCTCTGAAGGACATCGGCCCCAAGTAGGTATCATGCTGCAGCTAAGATTTCCGGATTCTGAAGGAGCTGTTGGATATTTTGACTTTTGAAGAATATTTATCAGATGGTTTCCTTGGGATCCTCTTTTCTACTGGCCTGTAATTGCTCAGGTAATCACTGGTGGTGTACGATCCCTATATGAAACTGTTGCCCTGGTGTTCCTTTTAGTGTCTGTATTGGTTTGGCCCTGTTTACTTCTGTCAAAGTCTACCGGGCGAGTTCTTATAGAACATTATGTTTTACCCTATTAATTTCGACAATTCCCGTCTTGAGCAATACCTTCAATATGTTTTAAGACTGCTCGTCTGTCATTTTCTCACCTGCAATGACAACCCTTCATGCATGAGAATGTGAATGTGTTAGTTTAGCTGGTAAATGCTTTATCGGATCATTAGAAGGTCTTGGAATCAAAATAGGATTTCATCATTTATTCTTTAGCTAAAAACATGAACATAATGAATTCTTGCGTGAATTGTACAAAAAAGCTTGATGATTTGATCTGAATCGTAAAAATTTTGCTTCTTATGATGCGTGGTGGCTGAATCGTCCAAATTTAATCGAACTTTGTTGAGATCAACCAACTCCCAAATGTTTGGGACATGCTAGAAGTACTCATTTTCTAATCTCATATATACTTCCTTATTCCAAAGATTTGAATTGTTACTTAGAGGATAAAATAATTGAAATATTGTTTTGTAAAATTATGCTGGATTTTATCGACAATTTTTTTTTTTTCAGTTAGAAGAAAAAATAACTAAAAATTTATATATTGCAGATCACATCCAACACCTAAAATGTGACCACAGTGCCCCTCCCACACAACTTGCGGAACCACAAACTCCCCACCATTCCCAGCTCGGGAACGGTAGTTGCCTCCTCTCTCCATCGGTCGTCACGACGACCGGTAGCTGCTGCTACGATCTCCCCTCCAGATTTGTCTCGTCTTGCTCCTCCTCTCATCACCTCCACACCCACCGCTCCTCCCTCGCCCGCCCGCCCTCCTCGAGCCTCTCCCTCCGCCGCATGCCTCCGCGCAGGGACCAACGCCACTGCGCTCGAGCCCTCCTCCCGCTGCTCGCTTGGCTATGTGGCATGTAATCCGCCCCCAAGTTGATCTCTTCCCCCTTCCTCTGCATTCGAATCCCCCTCTCTTCTTATGCTCTCGGTTTGCATCATCTGAAGTGCAGCGGCTCTGAGCCTTCGCTACGGCTACTACGGCACCAACCGCCTGGCTTTGGGTCCCAACTCGTCGCGGATGATGACGACCAGCTCCCTCTTCGTGGAGCAGCTGCAGGTCAAAGACGAAGCAGGCCTAGGGTTGCTGCTCTACGGATTCAACGACAGGCCACAGCTGAGCTCCGAAACAAATTGGACCATTTCCAGTGATATCTTCGTCGACACCTACAGTCGCCAGGTCAGATTTCCATCCCCCATTTCCAATGATCTAACGGTACCAACATAGAAACCTGTGTCTTTTTTTTTTCCTTCCCCTTCTTCTTCTTCTTCTTCTTCTTCAGTATTTAACTTCAAATATTCATACAATACTCATAATTGATTTGGACTTACATTATACACTCAATAGAGATAGAAAAAAAGAGAAAGAAAGAATATCGATTAATTCCTACGTTGTTATCAGGTTAAGCCATCCTCCATCACTGGCAAAATATAAATTTCGTTTGATCTTTGGTTAGGGATTCTCCATGTGGCTGAACAGAGGATCCAGGATTTGGATGGCATGGCAGGTGGGTTATGGTGGTGAGAGCTCTGCAGACATGCTTGTGGTTTTGATCAAGGGTGGGTAATCGATCCATCTATTTGGGTTGACTTGAAGTATTACTACACCAAGCTTCTTGGCCATCTTCTTCTGGTGTTTGCTGATCCATTCCAACAAAATTGTGATAGGAGAACAGAACTTGGAGGAGCTGGAGAGATACTCCCATTATGACATGGCCAACTCAAGGGATGATGGTAAGTGACTCATACCTGCTTGCCCGTCCTACAATTAATTTTATCTCTTCTTACGATCATTATTTGCATGTTATCAACAATGGCTAGTAGCTGATTTATATGAAATTAATTCTATGTTAGTGGAATTCGATTGGGGTTACTAACTATATACAGTCATCCTGCTCCTTGGAGTTCTTTGTAGAACTTGATGTATGTCAAGCTATTACCTTGAAGGGACTCATGGGTACGTCTTAGGACATTGAACATTATTGGTTCGACCTATTCGACTGGCTTAGGCATCGAAGGGCAGTGTCGGGAGTGTCTCAACACAATTTTACGGTATTCAGATGACTCTCAAAAGAGTGAGTTCATCTTGATATCGACTCAGAAAAGGAAACCAGGCTAGCTAGCCCCAGATAGGTTTCCAACTCAAAACGATAAAAAATTTACCTAACACATAGGATGGACGATGGATATTAATACAATCTAAAACCTTAAGATCTTTTAAAGTTGCTGATCATTTGGATATTATCAATCCATAGTGGTATAAGACTAATCATCTGAGACATATGAATACTGCTTCAGCACTATATGCTTTTGTATCATTTGAGGGGTTATAAGATGTTAATTATTGCCATCATGAGACATCAAGTTTCTATTGTCATGAGACATATGCTTTTGTATCATCCGACAAGTGATCAATTAGCCTTTACTGTATCCTCAAATGCCAACTCAAGAACAAATGTTCCTTTCAAAGCCCACAGGAGTCTGGCATTGCTGTGGATGATGATGATGATACATGACAGTGTGCTTTCCTTTTGCATGCTCAGGTAGCAACCGAGAATTCACTGTTGCGGAGGACGGCATGTATTACGTTGGCGTCGTCAACCTCTCTCTTCGAAGCATCACCATGAGCATGAACATAAAGATCGCATCCAAAATGTACGACACCAGCAAAGCCACGAGCATATGCTCCACCAGCAATGGCGAATGCAAGCTCAAGTTTCTGTTCCCCAACACCCAGTACTATGTGTTGGCAACATCGGACAGTGAGGTAAGTAAAGCGTTCTCAGATCTTATCCGAGCCTCTACATGACACTCAAATCCATGGCGTTTGTGCCTTAATTAGGTGCCCGTCAAGGTTTGGCACATCCAACTCTCCTTTGTAGCCCGCTTGACTTCCTACTTCTTAGTCACAGGTGGGTCGCCTGCCGCTGCTCACTGTAAAATCTTTCTACATCGAAGAAGGAAAACAGGAGATGCTGATGCATGCGCTGTGATTCTGTTGCAGGCTTTCTGGTCGTGATTGTTTCCGTCATACTCAAGCATCTTGGAGTATGCTGCGTTGAGCAGACGAGGCGAGAGCAGGGCCTTATGGCGGCGCCGGCGCCGGCGGCGGAGGCGGAGACAGAACCGATAGCGGCGAGGAAAGAGATGGCCTGCGGTTACGGGGCCACGGAAGAGGAGGCGGAGTCGAGCGTGTGCTGCACCGCGGAGGACCTGTACGACGGGAAGATATGCGTCATCTGCTACGACGAGAGGCGCAGCTGCTTCTTCACCCCTTGCGGCCACAGCGTCGCCTGCTGCTCCTGTGCGCAGAGGTAAAAGCATCGGCCTTTGGTCTGTCTCCATGCGAGAAGAGAAGCTACAAGTGTGTTGTGGGCTTTTGGTTGCAGGGTGATGGAGGAGCAAAACAAGGTGTGTCCCATCTGTAGAAGGCTCATTCACAAGTGGAGAAGGTTGCCAGGTCTATAGCATGAGTGATGTGTGCAGGGGAGGGATGCAGATACGATCTTGTGGAACAGGAAATATGCCGGTATTTTGATGTTAGAAACAATTCCTCTACAGAAATCAACCACATCACATATATGAACTATCGATCAAATTTGTTTGAGGACGGGGAATAAGCATCAATTTTCAATCATTATCAGACCACGACCATTTGACAAAGAGTCAATCGTTATCTGACATATAACCTACATGATGTGTCCAAGATATAAAAAAAGAAAAGAAAAGAGAAGATGGATGTCACTCTTTATCTGTTTACCCGCGTGGATGTAATAGAAAATTGTTGGAGGCATAATTAAAAGCTGTGTCCACTTAGAATATTATATGAAATATTTTATTTCTTTAGGACTAGGTATAAAAGTTCATCTTCAACATATTGAAAAGGGGGGATTATTTTTTTTAACCACTCGCATCCACACTCATATACTTCGGGTCATTAAGTGTCGGAGGGACTCGGTTAAGAAATCTCTCTCGACCTTAGTTTTCGTGCATGTGACATCTTGAGAGAGTGGTGTTTTCACCTTGGAGGCACCTCAGACAATCTTATGTATACAAGTTCGAATCATATCGGGTTAATGTCAAAGACTTCTTCCCCTATCATTTTTTACACTAGAAGGAGGGCTCGATGAGGAACGATTGCCTATCGATCCTCTTAATGAATGCTCAAGTGAAGAGGTTTTGTCCCCGACCTATAGTACTTTCACTCAAGAGGGGCAGTAACCATCCTTTTCGCACATAGGCGCATCCATCTTGGTGTAGACGTAAATACGATACTAGCGTCTATTCAACGTCTCGGGTCTCTCACCCTAAGGGACGACCCCGAGCCACCTGCTCAATTCTTGTTGAGATGTTCTTAAATTTCACTCCGCAAGTGTAGACGCTAATATGTATGATGTACGCCATCTCTCCGTTTTTGTCCTAGTTAACTCAACAAGCATGCCACCAGCTCAATTGTCATCATCGGCTCCACTACGATTGACATTGGCACCCATTGAGATTCCTCGACCCGACGTGGTGCCGACATCCTAGGGGCACCCAAGATCCGTCGAACTATTGGTCAAGAGGGCACTTTGGTCTCCAATCCTGGAATTCAACGGACCGCACCACCACTCTACCTTGCCTAAATCTGAGGTCCAATCAATGGAGTCGATGGAGGATTCCCTGCGGATCCAACTATGGGAGATGGATCGATGTTTGGAGAAGATGAGATGAGAGTTCCAACAATCAAAAGGGGAAGTGCTAGTCGACCCCATCTTGGGTCAATAATTGTTCACCTAGAAAATAAAGAGGTACCAATTCCAATTAATTTTCACCTCCCGTCTTTGGAGGCATTCGATGGTAATGTCAACTCAACATAGCACATTATAACTTTTTGTACCCAAATGTCATTGTATGACCCTTTAGATGTGCCCTAATGTATTGTACCTTTATGATCATGTTAAGAGGCCTAATACGAGAATGATATGTCCACCTAAAGTCCATTTCTCTTGGTTCTTTTACTCAACTCACGAAGAAGTTCGAACTTCAATTTCTTAGGAACGTACGACCACAATCATAAACAACAATACTTCTCGAACTCAGGCAAGGGGAGGAAGCAACGCATGCAGACTTCATCATTCGGTTCATGAGCAAGATCCAAGGCGTGCTAGATGCCTATCCGTCACTTATAATATAGACCTTCATGATAAGGCTAAAGCCCTCTCACCTCTTCTAGTCATTGATAGAGAGACTACTGTTAGTTATGTTAGGATTGAGTTGGCACTAAGAGGGCGGGTGACTTAGTGCAAGTGATAAAAACTCGGTTCGAAAAACTTTTGCTCGAAGAAAAATTGACATCGAAAGTGTTTTCTTTGGAACTAACTAAGTTAGAGAGTAATAGTAACGAAAAACCAAATAGTGATATTTGTGCTTTTATTAGAACTAGTTAAGAGCATTTAAATTCAAAAGTAATATTAAAGAAAGATAGAAGAGAAATGTTCATAAGGTTTTTATAGTGCTTCGGTCCACCTGACCTATGTCCACTCTTGATCCCTCTTCACTCGAGGCCAATCGGTGTCTACTAACGATCTTCTTTCAAGGGCGAAGATCAATCACCTTACACTTTTCTCATTTTCACAGGTTTAGGAGAATAACCTTTACGACTCTCCTTTTCTTAGGCTTAGGAGATCAACCTTTATAACTCTAATTAAAACTTTAACTATGATAATTAAGACAAACATAATTACAAGCAATCTTTGTTGTCCGACATGTAAATCGATCTTTCAACGAACTCTCGGCATCTTTCCGGTGAACTCCCAGCGAGCTTCCGACAACTTGCCTGCGAACTCCCGACGAGCTCCCATTACATCGTCCGAAGCTTTAGCCTATCTCGATTCTTTCGGCTCGATGCCCGATCTTGACTCCGGCCTAATGATAGATTCTTCTTTTATCATTTTATCTTTTCATAGTCGTAGTTAGTCCTACATCACTTATCTTCAACATATAGGTTAGATTATAAATCCATCAATTGATTTCATCATTAAAACCTGAGATTCAACAATCTCCCCCTTTTTTATGATGACAATCAATTGATGACGGAGTTAACCTTAACTCCCCATATCTATATGTTGTAATTGAAATAGAACAAACTTGAATTCAGAAGAAATAATCATCTTTAAATTGAAGGTATCATTTTTTATCATTGTGCAACATGTCATTTTATACATTATGCATCATCATAGTTTCAAATCATAACATGCATAATTTTAAAACATTTCAACATTACTTCATGAGTGATACCAACAACAAGTCAACATTACTTTGGGCATTACATGCATGAAACAAAAACATTGAAAATTTTAACCATTTAACCATTAATCACCATGATACCAAGATTAACATTATTTTGGGCATAGCATACATGATAAAAAATTCAAAACAAATATTCATCATTTTGGTATCACATGATAAAAATTTCAAACCAAAGGTCATCGATATACTATTTCTCCCCCCTTTATCATTAATAAAAAGGAGAAGTGTTTAGCACATGTGAATTTTCAATCATTTTTTGTAGGCATAGTATATATGATAAAAATTTTAAACCAAACATTTATCATATGTTGATGACATATATGTCATTTTTTCCCCTTTGTCATCAATAAAAAAGAGAAATATTTAACATATATTGAACCATGTAATTTAGTAAGTTTCTTTCTCCCTCTTTGTAAAAATTAGAAGAAGAGGATGGGAGGAATTTTTTTATTACATAAAAATTCAAATAACAAGTACCACATCAGATTTCTTGCTCCCCATTTATTAAAAAATAGAATAAGAAGAAAGAATGAGTCAAGTACACCCAAGAGTCCAAGAATCAAATATCAAAGATCAAATGGGAGGATTCATTTGAAATCATCACATAAAGGATCGAGTATGCCAAAAAAATCCAAGAATCAAAGTTATTCTTTTGTAAGTTTCAAGAGAAAGGAAAGATGTGAAATCATCTCGGAAGATATCTCAATTTGCCAAAACTGAGAAGTCCAAAAAAATTATAAGAGCAACTTATACATTCAAAAGATTTGAATTCATTTCATGTAAATTTTAAGAAGAAGCTAAATTTGTAAAAATAGAAATCCAAAAAATATGAGTGCAACTTATGCATTTGAAAGATTTAACATATCTAATTCTCTCCTAATCAAATTGTTTATCATTCAATGTTTTTGTTGTAAAATAGTAATTTTATCTCCCCTTTGTTATTATAAAAAAATATGATTATAAATTTTATTTTTCATTGATGCTCTAACCATAAATCCAAAGAGATTGTATAATGAAAGTCATGTCATAAAGAATATCAAGAGATATCAATTTGGTGATAGGATATACAATTTATGAATATAAGAGAGTCATAAATAAATCATGACATAAAGGATATTAATATCAAATCATAAATACCAAAAGACATAATTTAATTTGACAATCTTATTTTAGATAAAAAAATCTTATGAGATCAAATAGTAAACGATATTGATTCATACAAGATAAATATTAAAAATATGATTTATTTAGATAATTCTTCTTAAAAATCTATTTAACTAACTTAGGTGTTAATCCAATTGAGTGAATGTGGCTCTAATACCAACTGTTAGGATTGAGTTGGCACTAAGAGGGGGGAGGGTGAATTAGTATAAGTGACAAAAACTTGATTAGACAAACTTTTACTCGAAGAAAAATCAAAATTTGAAAGTGTTTTTATTAGAACTAGTTAAGAGTAACTAAGTTAAGAGCAATAGAAACGAAAACATAATGGTAATGTTTGTGATTTTCTTAGAACTAACTAAGAGAAACTAAATTCAAAAGTAATATCAAAGAAAGATAAAAGAGAAATGCTCATAGGGATTTTAGAGTGGTTCGGTACACCTGACCTACGTCCACTCTTGATCCCTCTTCACTTGAGGCCAACCAGTGTCCACTGACGATCTTCTTTCAAAGACGAAGATCAACTACCCCTTACACACTTTTCTCCTTTCCACAGGTTTAGGAGAATAACATTTACAACTCTCCTTTTCTCAGGCTTAGGAGATCAACTTTTACAACTATTTTTAAGCCTTCTCTTAAACTGAAATCACTCTTAAACAAGAGGATGAAAACTATTACAAATTCAATAGTATTTTCCTAAGTTTTTCTTTCACTTTCTTTATTTTTCTTGCTTTTCCAAGCAATTGGGGTATTTATAGACCCTAATTGGCTTAAAAAATTAGAGCCAAAAAATCAAACACCTTGAGATTTTGGGGTACGGGTGATACTACCATCGACACCGGTGGTACTACCACCGAACAGAGCCCAGGATTCTGGGTGGCGGTAGTACTATTGCTAACCACTAGCGGTACCACCACCCAATCTATCCTCAGTACAAATCATGCTTTGAGAAAGGTAATATCGCCAAACTCATAGACAGTGGATCACTGTTGTCATCTCCTTCTTGTGCATCGGATATCGCCACTCAGTCTCATTGAGTTTGTGACTCACATAGGCCACTGGGTGACCCTCTTGCATAAGTACTCATCCAATCGCGAAGTCTAAAGCATCTGTATAGATCTCAAAGGACTTTTCATAGTCCGATAATTTGAATAATGATTCTTCCAACACAACAGTCTTTAGGTCTTGGAATATCATTTCGTATTTGTCTGACCATCTCCATGATTGCTCCTTCTTCAGCAACTCTGTCAGTGCAGCTAAATGCTTCGAATATCCAAGTATGAAACACCGATAATAATTAACGAAACTAAGAAAGGATCTCAGCTTTAACACATTCTTCGGTGTTTATCATTCTGTCATGCTTGCACTTTAGATTTGTCCATTTGAATGGAATCGCCACCGATTCGATGCCACAATAACAAAATCTTCGTTTGAACAAAGTAGCACTTCTCCCTCTTTACCAACAAAGTGTTCTCCCTAAGAACTTTAAAAATTGTTCAAAGGTGCTCGATATGCTCCTCTAGCGTTTGGTTGCACGATATCGTTTAAGTAGACGACCATAAACTTATCCAAATACTCATTGAATAGTTAGTTTATTAGAGTACAGAATGTGGCTAGAGCATTGGTTAAGTCGAAATATGTCACCAGGAACTCGAACGCTCAATACCTGGTCACACAGGTAGTCTTCACTTCATCGCCTTCTATAATGCACACCTACTAGTACCCTGACCGAAGGTCGAGTTTGGAGAAATACTTTGTCTTGTCTAGTTGGTCGAACAAGTTCGCAATGAGTGGGATGAGAAACTTGTTCTTCACCGTCACTTTATTAAGGACCCGATAGTCGATGCATAATCAGATGCTCTCATCTTGTTTCTTTTGTAAAAGGACTAAACTTTGAATGATGCTTTTGAACTGCAGATGAGACCACTGCTTAATAATTCATCTAACTGTTTCCTGAGTTATACTAACTCTAGAGAGGTCATGCGGTATGGTGGTCTCGCTAGAGGCTTAACTCTTGACTCCAGCTCAATATGATAATCCATGCCTCTGCGTGGTGCCAAAGTTTTCAACAACTTGGTTGACATTATGTCTAATAACTCATTTATAATATTCGCCACCACAACAGGATCTTGAATGACCTCTGTATCCAGTGCCTCTAGTTTATAACAGCCATAAAGGTTGATTCTCCTTTTCATATATTTTTCTTCAATTATAATGCTGATATTTGTTGTGGATCCTTAATTCCTTCTCGAGAAACTAGAACCACACAGGGGTCGTCACCTCCCATTAGGCATAGAAAATTTAGGAATGATATTAGCACCAACTTCGCTACGTGCATAAACTTCATTCCTAGAATCATTTGGAAGTCGTCTAATGGCACCACCATCATGTTTTGCTCCCGCTTCATGTTTTGATCTTGATGGGGACCCCCTTTGCTAGTTCAGAGATCCGCTTGACCTTTGAGTTCACAGTCTTTATCCGACTTGGGTTCTTTTCCAAGATCAGTCCAAGTCATTTTGCTTCTTGATCGATATAAATTGTGGGTAGCGCCCATATCCACCATTGCACAAGTTGTCCCGCCATTAAGCTTGATGTCCACATACATCAACTCTCTACTCCCTACCTTATGTGGCTTTGTCTTCGTGTTCTCCCCCACTTGACCCCACAATCAACAAATACATTGCTCCCATTCGGCGCCCTTGCGACTCCTCATTATTGTTGTTAGATTATGAGCTGCTCGAATTAAGGGCAACGACCTTGCCCTTGTCCGCTTTGTGGGGGTGGATTGATGTAGTTAAGGCATTGAGTGCCTGGTTTTGTAGGCACTCCCTCACCATGTATGGTCCTCCGCACAAGAAGCATTTGTCAGGTTTCAGAGCCTTACCTTTCGAGCTTGGTCCTTTGTGAAAGTTCTTCTTCCTTTGTTTGCTCTTAGACTCCTTTGCTTGGGAATATTTGAGTGGACGATTTTCTGAGGATTGTTTCTTCTTCCTCGTATCCTTCGAAGAAACAAAGTTAGTTAGCTTTTCTACGATCGCAATTATCCCGACTACGTCAGTGATATTCCTTCGATTCAGTTCCTATTGTGATCATGGCTTCAGGGCATCAAGGAAGTTGAATAGCTTATCCTTCTTGGACATATCCTATAGGTCCAACATGAGCGTAGAAAATTACATCACATAGTCTCGAATTGAAGCACTTTGGTAGAGTTGTCTCAGCTTCCTTCTTGCGATAAACTCTATGTTCTCAGGTGGAAATTGAGTTCTTAACTCTTGTTTTAATTCCTCCAATATATCCACTCGACACCTATCTTGCTGGATCTCTTCCCAATGGGTCACCACTAAAGTTTCGCATCTCCATTCAGATACATTGTTGTTATTGAAACTTTGGTTTCTTCTGAGTTAGGACTCATAGCACGAAAGTACTGTTCCATATCGAACATGAAATTTTTAAGTTTTTTGGCATTTCAGACACTCTCGTAGTAATGCGGCTTGGCGCCCTAAAGCTTTGTGGTGGCGCAACACGGGTGGTGCTCTCTCCCGCATTAAGAGTCCTTGTGAGTAACGTCACCATGGACTTGACTTCCACCACAACTTCAAGCAGATGTTGCACGGAGTTTTTGGTGTCTTTCGTCAATCAATTGATTAGGGACTCAACCTTATCGATCTGAGATTTAACTTCTTCTTACTAGCTCTCTACCCTAAGGAGTCTTCGTTAGCCAAGATAGAGTTCCTACAAACTCGCTTCAAAAACATCGATGCGGGTTTCCACCATTGTAAGTCTCTCCTTGTGGCTTCTTTTCCCGGTTGGCTCTCCAGATTGCGCCTCCTCTACTCACAGAGAATACACAACTTCTTGCTCATCTTGTTCGCTATCGCGCTCCTCATGAGCGGCTCTAATGGCTTGAAAGCGAATTTGCACTTGTAGCCCACCTACGGCTGCTTGGGACAAAGGTTCGCTTGCCCCATCTAGCTTGATTCGTCACGATGCTTCACAATGTCGAGATTGTGAAATTTTTTCGTTATTTGTTTGAATTGCTTGTCTGCTCTAATACCACACTGTCACAGACTTAGCTGAATTTGCTTAAGTCATGCGATATCCTTGCGGCAAAGTTAAGGACTTAGCTGAAATTATCTAAGTCGTGAAACACTCTTGCACTAATGTCTCGGACTTAGTTGAGATTGCCTAAGTTCTGAAACACCCATGCGTTACTCATTTGTAATGGGTCAGCCTAGATACAACCTTATACTAGTCCCGAAAGACCTACAAAAGAGAATGTTGACTAGTTTGAAAGCGAGCAACGGAAAAGCCTCGATGTATCCTGAGGAGGGAAGCTTTACAAGTAATTCAACAAACACTTTTAGTGCAAGAGATAAAAGAGAGAAAGGAGCGAACAAAGACTTTAGCAAATTAAATGAACCGTCGCAAATCCACAAACGATGGTTCACCGAGTGTCGGACACGAAGACAAGCTCAACTTGTGAAGAATGTTCAACGCCCGACATAATATCGAAGCCCATCCAGCCCTGTGCCACCCGAGGTGTTTTAGGGTGATAAGATGGTTGACGTTTCGTATCGCATCATGGTCTGCAAAAATCAGACTACGACATACGAAATGGAGCTGTTTTAGGTAGTTTTGACCCGTCGCGATGAGCGATCAGGCTACAACATTACCAGCTATTTTTGCTTATATTTCTCAAACAAAACCACATAAAACTAAGGAAAAATAGGCTGGCAAACATTTGTACAATTATGCAAAAGCGATGAACGGTTTGTTGAGCGAAGATGTTGCGGGTGCGCGATGACCATTCGTGACAACTGATCTCTCGGGGATGAGCAGAGGAGGAGCCCACCTTTACGCCGCCTATAGCCTACCTTGGATCATCTCATAGTTCACGTTGACAATGAGCAGGAGAAGAGGGACATCACTTGTAACCTGCCTCAGCTTCTCTCGTAGCCCACCTTGACAAAGAGCAAAGGAAGAGGAATAGGTCGGTGACGCTTCACAACATCCCTACTATGGACTCGTTGCTCGATGTGGATCCCTTGCGGACGAGCCGAGGAGGAGCCCACCTCCATGTTGCCCATAGTGTACCATAGCTCCTCTCATGGCCTACCTCGTTGGAAAGGAGAAGAAGAGGGCAAAGTCGATGACGACAAGCTTTGTAACATCCCCATTGTGGACCTGTTGCCTGATGTGGGTCCCACGGGGATGAGCAAAGGAGGAGCCCACCTCTGCATCACTTGTAGATCACCTCGATAGTGAACAAAAGAAGAAGGGTAAGTTAGCGATGGACCATTGCCAGCAGCAGCACTTGCACCCCTCACATATAGCCCTCATCGAGCTAGAGAGGTTAGGAAATCTGAACCCCTCCTTCACCTAAAGTCTGAAAGTTAACCCAACCCTTCTCTTTGACCCCAACCTATACGAGGCCAAACGTATCGGAGGTGATTCACCTTGGTGATCGGACCCAACCGTGACCGTACTGGTCTTCGATGCGCCGTTAATCTCAGTTTCGGTGACCGCAGCCTCCGCTCACCTCCCGCCTTTGCGGTGCCAAGAGACCAAAAGTTCGCGAGCACGGCGCGGTGATCGGCCCTCAGCAACAACGCCGTTAGATGATCCTCGCGTGGTGATCTCGGTTTCCTTCATTCCACGACTACATCCCGTTCCCACCGCTACCGACGCCGCGTTCGTTCTTTTCCGCTTCTTCTTCTTCTTCCACTGCGCTCTCCCACCGCCTCGGCCAGCATCCTCTTTTTTGCTTCTCGATCCTCCAAAAGAAGATTAATCGAATTTTAGTCCCTGTCCTCGCCCCCCGGCTTCCTGTTCGGAGATCACTAAGCGAGTCGGTGCGTGCTTCTCCCTTCTAGCGTTCGCGTCCGCCTCTATCGCTCGCTCTTCTATCTCCACGAGAGCCATTGTTCGGTGGATACCCGGATGTCCAGCCCAAAGGGAATCGTGACACTCTTTCAGGAGTTCACGCCTCAAGTTATCCGCTCGCGGAACATAAACTCTGTTCCCCTTGGTATAGATGAGTCCCTCCTGGACCCAAAATCGTCGTGCCTTGCCCTCTTTGATGAGTTGCATCAGAGTTACTGCCTGAGGATCTCGGTGCAGTCCATCCCTGATCCTGGAAAGGAAGTTGGAGCGCAATTGACTTGCTTGGCCTCCGCCCTCCAACTGTATAGCATTCACTAGCTCCACTTTCCGACTCAATGCATCGGCCACGACATTTGCTTTTCCGGGCTTGTACTCCATTACCATGTCGAACTCAGCCAAGAAGTCCTGCCATCGTGCTTGCTTTGGGGAGAGTTTCTTTTGAGTTTGGAAGTAACTCAATGCGACATTGTCTGTCCTTAGCACAAATGGTGCTCCCAGAAGGTAGTGTCGCCACACTCGTAGACAGTGGACCACCGCTGTCATCTCCTTCTCATGCACAGGATATCGTCGCTCGGTCTCGTTGAGCTTGCGACTCTCGTAGGCCACCGGATGACCTTCCTGCATGAGAACTCCAATAGCAAAATCAGAAGCATCTGTATGGACTTCAAATGACTTTCCATAGTCCGACAATCTGAGTACAGGTTCCTCCAACACAGCAGTCTTTAGGTCTTGAAATGTCACCTCACATTTGTCCGACCATCTCCAGGACTGCTCCTTCTTTAGCAACTCCGTCAACGGAGCTACGCGCTTCGAATACCCCGCTATGAAGCGCCGATAATAGTTGACGAACCCAAGGAAGGATCTCAACTCTGGCACCTTCTTTGGTGTTCGCCAGTCCGCCACAGCTTGCACCTTAAACTGGTCCATCCGGATGGAACCATTGCCGATTCGATGCCCCAAGAACAAAATCTCCGTTTGGGCGAAATAGCACTTTTCCCTCTTCACGAACAACGTGTTCTCCCTGAGAACTTTGAAAATTGTTCGGAGGTGTCCCACATGCTCCTCAAGTGTTTGGCTATAGACGACGATATCGTCTAAGTAGACGACCACAAACTTGTCCAGATACTCCTTGAACAGCTGGTTCATTAGAGTGCAGAATGTGGCCGGAGCATTGGTTAAGCCGAAAGGCATCACCAAGAACTCGAATGCTCCATACCTGGTCACACAGGTAGTCTTTGCCTCATCACCTTCTGCAATGCGCACCTGTCAATACCCCGACCGAAGGTCGAGTTTGGAGAAGTACTTTGCCTTGCCCAATTGATCGAACAAGTCCGCGATGAGCGGGATAGGGTACTTGTTCTTCACCGTCATCTTGTTAAGGGCTCGATAATCGATGCATAATCAAAGACTCCCATCTTGTTTCTTCTGAAAGAGGACTGGAGCTCCGAAAGGTGCTTTGGAACTGCGGATGAGACCACCGCTTAGCAGCTCATCTAACTGCTTCCTCAATTCCTCCAACTCTGGAGGGGCCATGCGGTATGGTGGTCTCGCTGGAGGCTTAATTCCCGGCTCCAGCTCAATCCGATGATCCACGCCTCTACGTGGTGGTAGAGTTCTCGGCAACTCTGTTGGCATCACATCTGAGAACTCCTTCAGGATGTTCGCCACAACAGCAGGTTCCTGAATGGCTTCCCCATCAGGTGTCTCTAGCTTCATAGCCGCTACAAAGGTTGATTCACCTTTTCATACCCCTTTTTTCAATTGTAAAGCCGATATTTGTTGTAGGTCCTTGGTTCCTCCCCGAGAAACTGGAACCATGCAGGGACCGTCACCTCCCATTAGACACAAGAAGTTCAGGAACGGTACTGGCACCAACTTCGCTGCGTGCATAAACTCCATTCCGAGAATCACTTGGAAGTCGTCTAGTGGCACTGCCATCAAGTTTGTGCTCCCGCTCCATGTCCCGATCTTGATGGGGATCTCTTTCGCTTGTCCGGAGATCCGCTTGGCCTCCGAATTCACCGCCTTCATACGACTTGGGCTCTTCTCCAAGAGTAATCCCAGTCGCTTAGCTTCGCGATCGGCAATAAAATTGTGGGTCGCGCCCGTGTCCACCATTGCACGGGTTGGTCGGCCATTAAGCTTGATGTCCACATACATCAACTCGTTGTTTCCTGCCTTCAGTGGCTTTGCCTTTGTGTTCTCCCCCACTTGATCCCGCAACGCATTCAACAAACGCATTGCTCCCATCCTGGGTCCTTGCGACGCCTCACTATCGCTACTGGAGTCAGAACTGCTCGAACTAAGGGCGATAGCTTTGCCCTTGTCTGACTTACGGGATAGAACCGATGCTGTTAAAGTATTGAGTGCCTGTTTTTGTGGGCACTCTCACTTTGTGTGGTCCTCCACACAAGAAGCATCCAATAGACTTGGAGACTCTACCTCTTGAGCCCGGTCCCTTGTGAAAATTCTTCTTCTTTTGCTCGCCTCCAGACTCCTTCGCTCGAGAGTATTTAGATGGGCGATTTCCCGAAGAATGTTTCTTCTTTCTCGAATCCTCCGAAGAAACAAAGTCAGTCAGCCTTTCCGCGGCTGCAATTGCCCCGACTACGTCGGTGACATTCCTCCGATGTAGTTCTTGTTGGGCCCATGGCTTCAAGCCATCGAGGAAGCTGAATAGCTTGTCTTTCTCAGACATGTCTCGAATATCCAGTATCAGTGCTGAAAATTGTTTCACATAGTCTCGGATTGTTGTACTCTGGCGGAGTTGTCTCAGTTTCCTTCTTGCGACAAACTTTGTGTTCTCGGGCAAGAACTGAGTTCTCAACTCTCGCTTCAAGTCTCCCCATGTATCCACTCGACATCGGCCTTGTTGGATCTCTTCCCAACGGGTTCGCCACCAAAGTTTTGCATCCCCATTCAGATACATTGTTGCTATCGCAACTTTGGTTTCTTCATAATCGAGCCTTGTAGCACGAAAATACTGTTCCATGTCGAACAAGAAATTTTCAAGCTCTTGGCATCCCTAGCACCTCCGTAACACTGCGGCTCCGATGCTCTGAAGTGTTGTGATGGCGCAGCGCGGGTGTTGTTCCCTCCCGCGTCAAGAGTCCTTGTTAACACCATCACCTTAGCCGTGAGTTCCGCCACAACTTCATGTAGATGTCGTACGAAATCTTTGGTGTCCTCTGTCAGTTGATCAACCAAGGATTCAACATTCTCGATCCGAGTTTCAGCTTCTTGCGAGCTCTCTACCCCAAGTAGCCTTCCTCAGCCTTGGTAGAGTTCCTCCACGCTCGCTTCAAGAACATCGAGGCGGGTTTCCGCCATCGTAAGTCTCTCTCTGTGGCCCTTCTTCCCGGTTGGCGCTACAGATGGCGCCTCCTCCCCTCGTGGAGAATACCCAACTTCACGCTCGTCTTGTTCACTGCCGCGCTCCTCATAAGCGGCTCCAGCAGTTTGCGAGCGAGTTTGCACTTGCAGCCCACCTGCGGCTGCTTGGAGCAAGGGTCCCGCTTGCCCCATCTTGCTCGATTCACCACGATGTCTCACCATGGCGAAATTGCGAATCTTCTTCGTTGTTCGTATGAATTGCTTAACCTGGCTCTGATACCACACTGTCACGGGCTTAGCTAAGTTTGCCTAAGCCGTGCGGCACCCTTGCGGCCCTCCCGAAGACTTAGCTGAAATTGCCTAAGTCGTGAAGCAACCTTGCCCACTGTTCTGGACTTAGTTGGGATTGCCTAAGTCAGGAAACGCCCAAAGCGTTATATGTCCGCATAGGACCAGCCCTCTTACAACCTCTTAAGGTCCCGTAGGACCTGCAAAGAAGAAGTTGATTAGTTTAGAAGCGAGCGACGGACACATCCCGGCGTCTTGCAAAGCGGAAAGCTATACAAGCAATTTGTCGAACACCTTGAGTGCAGCTGAGAAAAGAGAGAGAGCGAAATAGGACTTTGAAGGGTTGTAGGAACGGTCGCAAGTCCGCAAACAACGGTTCCCAAGGTATCGGACGCAAGACAAGTTCAATTGCTGATGAACGCCTACGCCCGACATATACCCGGAGCCCCATCCAACCCGGTGCCACCCGGGGGGTTCCAAGGTGCTGAAATGACTGACATTTCGCACCGCTCAGAAAGGTTATCGTGGCACACGAAAAAGACCCAAAAACAGGACCGTTTTGGGCTGTTTTGGCTCTGTGCAGCGAACGACCGTTCTGCAGCCTTCTACACTACTTTCGCTCACATTTCTTAGGCAAAAACACATAAACTCAAGGCAAAACAAGCTGCCAAACATATGTACAAGCAAGAAAAAGTAACGAACGATTCACGAAGTGAAGATGTTGCGATTGAGCGACGTCCGTTCGTGACAAGTGGGACAATGGACCTATTTGATGGAGAGATGTTATTGGGGAACCCAAAGAAGAGAGGATCCAATGTTCACTGTCGTTTTGCAAATATTAGCTTGTGATGCCCCTAAAGAAAGGAAGCAGCAAGCAAACCTCTCAGGTATTGTCTATAATGTCAGTTTCTGTGTGCTCCTAAATATATGCTGCTAAGGTAGTTTGCTATGCTTATGCAGAAGTGGCACTGTTAATGGCTGGCTTCTCTTAGGTAGTTGGATCTTTCCATGCATGACAGGAAGCAAACATCAGTTGCTTTGCAGGCAAGACTGCAAGTTCTTTGTTCCTGTGCAAGCTGTAATATGTCAGACAAGCGGATGTAAAGTAATCAGCATCATCTTTTGCCGAAGCATTCAGATGGGATGTCATGTCATGCTCCACTTGGCTAGAAAAGAAGAAGATGGACTTTGATTCAAAGCCTAGTAAATGGGGACAAGAGCCTTATCCTCAGATCTGCATCACCCTTTTGACAAAGCAACAATTTTTTTTTGACTTCAAGAGACTTATCCTCAGATCTGCATCGCCCTTTTAGGACAGCAACAAACTTCATTGACTTGAAGTGAGCCTAACTTCACAGTCTGCATGACCAGCTGATGTTGCTGGCTTTTTAGCAGAACATCCACAACAAATAAAAACGGGGGCTAGTTTTTTATTTTTTATTTTTCAGGAATGAATTTGATTGTTGAATGTGTGGAGGGATTGGAAGTCGATATTGGTTTGAGTTTGACTCTATCATAAAGTTGATGTTGAGATATGAGCAGGTTTTGTAAGGGATCTTGCAAAAAAGAGGTATCACCCGATAAGATTCACCTGATGCTTAAATCAGTAACTGATTTAAAGGATTCAGTCAAGTACTGAATACAAAAGATATGGCTCACTATAAAAGGAAACTTCCTTGAGAACATTCCTAGGAGTCTCTGACTATTAGTTTGAGATCATGATTAATACTCAAAACAGTTCCGTATTTTCTCTAACCACATACGCGATCGTGTAGTGTCAATAAAACATAGGATAATATTTGGTTGAGTTAGATCTTATGCATCAATTTTTGTTGGATAGGGTTATCAATGATGATAAATCATCCGTTCAACAACATAAAAAATGCTAGATATCGATCGCTTAACAGGATGTGTAGTTTTGAAATATTCTAGTTAAAAGAGATGATCGAGTACTAATAGAATAGTACAAGATTTGAGAAGATTTTATTAGAAAATTATAAATATAAAATTTTAATTTAAATATTATTTATATAAAAAAAAGAAGTTTCATGTCAAATCGATCTAAGCAAATTGGAATCTGACGAGTTAGCTCATCACGTACCTGCATGCAGGAGTAAATGCTGCCGAAGACTGCAGCAACACTTTGTTGGTTGGATGCCTACGCAGCAAATCTTGATTGCTTGGCTGAGAGAAGGCAGGATGGAAGTCAAGTGGGGCACCGATATGAAAGGAGAATAAGAATGATGAGACAGTGCCTGCATGCGAAAAGAGGAAAAAGAGAGGGTGGAATGTTAAGATACAGTCAGTCATGCATTTATTTGCAGCATCCCAATAGGCTGCATGAGAGACAGAATCCATCAACCATTTCAGGATAATTAAAAAAAAAATTGGAACAAAAATATATTCATTCATAAAAGTTCCAAAAAAAAAAGAAGAAATAAATGTTACCGTACGATGGCCAAACAGTCAGAAATCTCTTAACAGCATCATAAGCTAACGGCAGCCTTTACGAAACAAATCCATCAATTTATGCATTTGGTGGCTATTTCACTAACATTAGCAAACATACCACATCCATCCCTAGCCATAACCTGAAGAATATCTGCAAGAGATATTATCCCTAAATTTTGCATTTTCAATGTCATTATTTATTATGCTAAGATATCATGGCATAGCAATTTTCAAATCCAAAGATGGGCTCCTCCTGTAGCTCAAGACAAGCAAAACTGATTGCAAGTCTTAAGAACTGAGAATAATTGTGCTTATGTAACAGATTTAATATGGATAGAACACACTAATCGCAAAGGCCAAATCACAACAAACTCCTCTGCTGCTTGGGAGTCTGAGCACCAGCAATGGCAACTGAGATGACTGCTAAACTGCATACGATCACAAACAATCACTTTGATATAATTATTTTGAAAATGAAACATGTTTACAACATTCTGATAAAATGTCAACAGAAGTGTGCATACCAAAAATCTGAAGTCTAGATCATGCTTTGGCATCACCGGATCTCATGTTGGCTGGAGGGAGGCTCATGCATTAGGCTGCCCACAAATTCGACAGTAGCTAACAACCCAATTTTCTGCACCTTATGTTAGATCATAGGTGTATGAAACACAGAAATGGCCTTTATTTAAAGACTCATCTCCTGCAACTGATGTTAGATCATAGACTTATGGAAGATATATTATATATATCCAAGCATTATTGACAATGAAATCGGCAGATTATGTACATGTATTGGTTGACCCTCCACACAGCATTTACTCAAACTCGCCGAAGAGGGTCTTCAGATTCATCAACATTGAATGAAAAGATGTCAACAGGTGCACTAGTGCAGTCATGATTTCTGTGGTTGAAGCTGGAATGACCACCTTGATTATGCTGATCAATATAGATCACTATAACAGTGATGTCATCATGAAAATGCCGTCGAATTCCCTTTTCAATATGCTTTAGATCATCATAACTCATTCCCTGTTTTCTTGCAGCTTCAATTAGAGCAGCTCGGACCAATCGTTTTGCTATTCCCTGTATGAGTTTCAACAGAGAACATCTTATGTTTACATCAAAAGCATGATGCTGACGAAGAAGTGCTAAGAAATAAAGAACTATTAGAAAGCATGCTAGAACTGAAGGAGCTAAGAAGCTAACTGCTCTTGGGTTCTTGAATACTATCTTGACTGCAGCTTCGTCACTTAATTGCTCCCAGAGTCCGTCTGATGCAAATATAAAAAATAAGTCATGTGGCTTAAGATTATGGACCCGAATTGATGGCTCTGCGGTGATGACAGGCCTCTCCAATCGAACAGGAGAAACAAACTGCTGAAACAATGGATCACTACTGAACTCAGGTTTCTTCAGGTAGATGTCTCCGATAGACCTGGAGACCTAACAAGCATAAAAAAATATATCAAAATGACATGATGCACACATGTACTTCAAAGCTGATCATTGCTTGTTATAGGGTTGATAGTCTTAATTGTTTCTTTGATGTTGAATGTGCCATCAGAACACATAATTGTGATGTCAATTCACTGAGTTTAAAAAATGGTCAGGAGCCCCATAAACAACAGTACTACATAACAATTAATTTTCATGAGCATGCATGCTGAGAAACAAGTAAATCAACCATGCTTGAGGAAAGCACCAAACAAAGTATAGAATGTACAAAAAAACACCAAAGACGTGATTAAAAAAAAAGTCCAAACAATGTGCTAGTCATCATCCATGAACCAATTCTCCAAGCCCATATAATACATTTAGTTGATTTGTTATAGGTAATAAATTGTACAATCTTTTCAACTTATACATACATTAAGAAATTTAATACATTGTCTGACAACTTGAGTTATGATAAGAAATTTATCCCTGCACCAATTCCCTTCCAGTTGCTCAGTAGTCAGACTCCTCTTCTTTGACTCCAAAAAATATGATTCGGTTACAAATTGATAGTCTCTTTCTAGAAGTAAGGCCGTGGCAAGGCCAAGAAGAAAAGGTGCATATTTTTTATTCAGGCGTATAGTGATCATCTATGGAGGAAATGCAGCTTGAGAGCAAGTCCAAGATTTCTGGATGAACTCTTTAACATCAGTATATGATAACCAAGAATTTTGGAACCTAAATATATGATCCCGGTTTTTGTTAAGGAAAACAACAGCTAGGAGGATAGGGCAGTGATCTGAAGCATGTCTCGGAAGGTGTCTAACAGCCAAGTGAAGGACTGAGCAAGAGGTCGGGATGACCGGGCCGAGCCACGATGGATGGTAGTAGGGAAAAAAAAGAGGAGGCATAGCCACAATAGAAAACCAAAAAAACACAATCACATGAGAACTTATAGTGTAAAGAGTCACAATAGATGGGCAGGGAGATCAGTGTTTGAATGGATACCCGAAAGGACTGATGCCTATATGATCCACAAGATATGAAAGAGCACATTTCCCAACACAGGGCTATTGTGATCCACAAGATCTGATTCACTATAATAAGAATTATGGCTGCAAAAAATTATAGCAAATGTGATGCCAGAAACACATATATATTGCAAACAATTCCACTTTGACGATAATGCTCAATTTGTTTCATCCTTTTAATCAACTCCCAAGATATACAAGGTTCATTTTCCTCGTAGAATTTAATACAGTTGTCATTATCATCATCTCAAAAGCATGTCTAGGGTTAAAGTAACTAAAATAAAATCCTTTGCGTGACTAGGGAATTTTTAAAATTCACCTGATAAAGGACATGGGATTCACATGCACAAAAATTTCAATATAAATAAATAATACAAGATAAACATAAGATCAATCTTACAAATATATCTAGGTAAGTAATTGTTCATCACGAAAATGCTATTAAGGTTGACTGAATCAGCCCAGAATTTTCTTTGGACTGTGTGGTCTCTCACGTATTTGATGTGGTGGGACCCGCATGTATGGGCCAAGCGCATCACAAAGCCAAGAAACTTTTGTCTGTGTCAGTCAGCCTAAATGGTGGTCTCTTAACCGTTGGCCAACATTTGGCATCAGCAGCATGCTGAGATCATACATATATATATATATATATATATATATATATATATATATATATATATATATATATACATACATACATACATACCTATATATACATCCATGCACATATATAACGTACATATATATACACACATATATATGTACATATATACACATATATATATATATTTATTTATATTTATATATACACATATACACACACATATATATATATACATATATATAAGGGCCTAGCGCATCACAAAGCCAAAGAACTTCTCTTGTGTGAGTCAGTCACCTAAACGATGGTCTCTTAACCATTGGCCAACATTTGGCATCAGCAGCATGCTGAGATCATGATATATATATATATATATATATATATATCCACGGAGTTAGGTCCACTTGAACAATGAGAACAAAAAAATAAAATATTGGGGGCACGAAGAAAAGATAACATTTTTGTTTGCTTCTGCAGTGCATCAAGGTAGCAGATGGATGAATAACACAAGGTGAACCCATGAAGATCTCACCCCCTAAAGGACAAGGTAACTACATTATATTCAAACGGCCAGGGTTCAAGATGACATTATTAAGAGGTGTACATGTATTAAAAGACAAGAAAACCTTATCCAGGAAAGAACAGAGATGAACACCAGTGTGCATGCACTCCTGCAACAGAAACTAAAACTGTGGAGTAGAAAAGTGGGGAACAAAAGAGTGTTAAGAAACAACAGGCTTCATCGGAGTTATATTGGACCAAAGTAATACTATTTATTTTTAGTTGTTCCACTCCAATAAGCTCTATTAGTGGAGATCCTATAGATTTAAGCAACTGAGATAATTAGAAATTTAGAACTATTAACTACGGATAGTCTCCTCACCTGAATGATCCCTTTGATCCGCCAAGCCCCACGGGTATGCACAATAATTTGCTTATCGTTAGGATGACACGCAGCAACCTCATTTCTGACTTCCTCCACTGAGACATTGTGGTCGGTTGACAGCCGCTCGGCCACTACGGCCCTCCCACCCAAGCTGGTGCGGCCGAGAACAGCCCGGGAGTCCCCTAAATTGGCCACGTAGAGTCTGTCGCCAGTGATCGCCCCGATGAGGCAGCAAGACCCCACCGACGCCATATGTGGCCGTGACCGCCATGACCGCTTCACCAGATACAAAAACTCCTCCTCCGTCGCGTCAAACGCTCGTTTTATCACCTCCGAGGACAAGCCCCCTTGCTCTGACGCGAAGCCTGCTCGGTTCCAAGAAAAATCGAATAATCATCAGATTGTCTCATCGAGACGAGATTTCGATAGACTCGATGAAGGGAGGACGGAGAGAAGTACGATCGAGATGGGAAAAAAGGCGGTTGCTGATGAATCGAGACGCCTCGGGGCCGCCGTGGCCATCATAGACGCCGATGTAGGTGGCGGAAGGGGAGGTGAACACCTGGCCCTGGTCCTCGAAGGAGACGTTGGCCTGGGCGACAGCGATGGAGAACTCGCCGGAGGCATGGGGTTTGAGTTCCACGTGCCACAGCAGCCCATCGCCGCCGCCGAGCCTCCCGAAGCATCGCTCCAGCGGCCTCAAGCACGAGCGCAGCATCCTCGATATCTCGAAATCAGGGTTCTTTCTGCGCCTCCGCACTTGCTGGTAGCCGGAACGCCCTCGGGATCGCCAAAGCTGGGATCTTTCTCTGCCGCCGCGGGCGCTGGTAGCTGAAACGAAGCGGAAATCACCAAAAAAGGAAGAGAGATATAGCAAAGATGCAAAGTTGGGGATGCTGAACGGGAAGGGATTTGACGCTGAAAGCGAAGAAAGTTGGCGTCAGAGAAAAAAGTCTTCTTCTGATTCCTTTACTTCGCTTGGTAGTTTTGGGACACAGAGACAGCGGCAGAGAGATATAGGAAGGATGCTGAAAAGTAAGGTACTTTACGATGAAATCGAAAAAAGTTGGCGTGGATGATACCGGGTTGGAGAAGCAAAGTTGGCCGTAAGATTGGAGCCCATCTCTTTCTATTCTTCTCTCTTTCGATGTTTATTACATTTGTTGAGTGCAGACACGCCTAAGAAGAGTTGGCAATCTGATGGTGATCACTGACGTGTTCCTTGCAAGGAACAACCCTGTGTCACAGAAAAGAAGAAAGACAATGATGACTGATGGAAAACGTGCTTCTTACACTCGGCAGTTGGCTCAATAAATTAGCGATAAAAACAACGAAGTCTATAGAATAACTGATGAGAGATATAAGAGAAAAGAATCTGAACATTACTGGTTGCAGCATCAGCATGTCATTATTTTCCAAGGCTAATGATTTCCTGGGCAACATTCCACATTCTTCCCAAATTCCAGGGACACATTGCATCTTCCTGTTGACTTTTGTCATCGGTCCACAGTGGCCGTCAACGTTTGGAAGCACTGCTTAACGACCAGGGACGAATGTTTCCCATGGAAGATTCCAGAGTGAGCCTGAAGTGGAGGTTGACGTAATCTATGTCTGCCACATCATGGACACTTGGAATTCTTGCGCAAGTATATCTCATTATTTCACGTAACTCACGGGCAGAAGCTGGATGCCTCACGAGTTAAGTCGGGACATAACACAACCCTTTTTGGTAGTTGCCATAAATTCCTGGTTTGACTTATCGCGCACTGAGGCACAACATATGTAGTGCTCAAGCCAGCCTAACAGAGACAGGTATTCAGACAAGAAGCAGGCAATGTTGAATTTGAACTAAATATGCTCTTCTCCTTTAGATGATGCAGAATACTCGATTAAAACAAAAAACAAGAAATGACTTCACAAGGAGATGATAGGAATGGATTGGGATATTTGGTACTAGAGGCTTCAAGCATAAATCTTTAGCAGACTAATTAGAGTAAGAAGAAGAAACGTACTCTGTTTTTTGATGGGAACTGTTCGTTCTGAACTTTAGGTTGTTGATGTTGAGACAATCCCATCAAGTGCATCTTGATCGCCAGCAATATCGCTGTCATAGCAGGCCTGATTCTCATACTTTTCGCACGCAAATTCTCGAGTTAGATGCTTTGCTTGTTGCTTTGGTTGGCAGCAAGGTATCAACTTTTATCGACATCCATCAACAAAAACGAAAAAGCTCATTAGCAAAAGTGCAATAAACATTAGATTGAGGAATATTATTTGCTATATGGAAGGAAATAATTACACTATCAGGTCATTAGAGAATATATTTGTAAGCATCAAAGATACCTGGATTTTTCTATATATAAACTCATATCATGTCTATCATATCTAATTCATGAGTTCAGATTGACACAGACAAACTCCTAACCTAGTTAGGAAAATGTCATGTAGATGCACAGTAGAGTATCCAATTTCAAGACTATAAACCACCAGGCCATAACGTAAGATTGCTAAAGTAGATAGCAGAGTTTGCAGATCAAGATTGGAAAATTACAAGTGTAATAATGCATGACTTCAGAGCTGAGCATTTGATTACAAGAATTGTAGTCTAAGAATATTGGAGTTCCAAAACCTAACAGGAAATAAAATTGCATTTTGTCAGTCAGATATGTCAATCATAAATGCTATAGTAATAAGCTTGACCAGTATGACAAATGGTATCTTCCAACACTTTCTCACAGCAGATTATACCTTTATCTGCCTCTTGACTTGGAGCAAGTTAAACATCTGTTCTTATCAATTTAGTGATTAATCAAGTCAACAGGTCAAATGTATAATATAATTTTTGGCAAGGTTTTTCAAATCTGATTGTGCCATAAAGATGATAATGATGCTCTCTTAGTTGCTTTCACAAGCTGGTAAATTAAGCTTTTAGATAGATTAGCAGTGATCAATAATTTAACATGACTACAGAGCAGCAGCATACCCATGAAGCATGTTAATAGATGACATGACTCAGATAGAAACCAAAAACACAATATACATCTGTGACAAAGTTTCTCAGGTTTCAAAATATCATTCTCGTAGAAGGTAAAAACAGTGTTGATCCAACTGGAGGATCAGTATGTTTTTGCTCTAGAACGGAATATGTTGTTAAATAGGAGATTGCAGCTATATATCAAAAATGATGAGGTACCATGATCACAAAGAATATTAAGCTACTACAAGTGCAAAACCTAGCTGTAGAAGTAATTACTATGAGGTTGTTCACTTATTGTTGGATGTAGAAGCATTTTCAGCACCAACCATATCTCCAAATTAGTAAGCATAAAAACTTTTAAGAGGAATCACACAACCAAACCAAAGCAACAAACCATACTGACTAGCTTAGAAAAACGATTCAGCTCAAACAATGATGATATCTACCCACCAAGTTGGCCTTCAGAAAGATCGCCCCAAAGATGTTTACATCCATATATAAAGGAACTCCAACTCTAAACATCTTTAATATATGAATGCACGAGGCTTCCATCAATACAAGATCTTATGTGTGCAACCATATTGGAAAGTTTTCCAGATACTGCTTCATGCAGAGTCGAGACTGATACTCAAGAATACGAACAAAAAAAGGCCCCAAAAGTTGAGATTTACCATCCAGGTTCTTCTCCTCCTCCCAGCCATTGTTTCACTTGTTCTGTTGGCATGTCTCTTGAACCGACTGGATGTAAGTCAGATTAATCATGTATGCTGAATCAAATAGATCTTGGTTGGATCTGTTCATGTGGAACGGAATTCAGATAGTTAGAAGTGGACTATGATCGGCTAAGTATTGTCAGTTTGACCAATTCAGATACTTAGAATACTAAGTATTCTAAGTATTCGCCAAGCTGTCCAAACAAGTGAACCTTTTCAACCCACCACAACAGATATTAATTCAAAAATCCAGTTCAATCCACAGAAACCCATGTCGATTAGATCGTCAAGGAGAGCTCCTATGCTACTAATATTGTCATAGTATTTAGTACATTATACAATGAAAAATGTAACATATTCTGATCTAGCTACAATCACAGATCTCACAGGAAACTAGTATACAGAAATTAATAATTATCACCATTTGTTTAAGAAGTCCAATAAAGCCCTCCTGAGAGTAATCAGGCAAACCAGAAACTCTAAATAGATCATATCATGACCCTAACTGTCCAAATTTCATCATAAGTGAATGATGTAGCAATATCATGACGAAACCCGTTTGCTCCGATCATATCGTACTTCAAAGATCCATACCTTCGATCAATGATGAATACTGCCAAGAAACACTTTCCATGAAAAACCCTAAACCGGTCGAATCCAAATTTCGACCATCCCAATGCCATCGCACATGAACAGACCGAATCAAGCACGAAAGCCAATTACGTGAGGCACGCAAGCAGAGAGAGGGACGAGTTGAAGAACCTGTGATGGCCATGGCTTCTTCTTCGTCGGATTTCTAGCCCGACGAGCTGCGACTCCAAACCCTACCTACCGAAAACCCATCGAGGGATCGATCTCCATAGGATACTAAACATCTAAAAGACGGAGCAATGAATCGATCTTACCCTCGGGGCGTATTCTCGACAACCCCTGGCTTGTCCTTCCACTCTCTGGGTGATCGGCTGCTGTTGCTCTTTGGAATCGAAGGATCCATCGACAGAAGCGGGAAAGGAAGGCCGGCGAGCGCGCAGCCGATTTAATATATAATATATAAAGCCATTTTTTTAATCTCTAAAATAATTTCTTCATATATAAAAATAAGATTATTATATACATTAATTTTTATTATAATACTAAGATAATTTTGATTCATATAATAATTATTATGGCTCACAACTCATCCCACTAAAAACAATTTATCCATAGTTTTGATATAAAAAAATAAATAATTAAGTTAGAATTCGAAAAGAATGATAAAAGATTCATGTAATCGATCCTAAATAAATAATTAAGATATTATAGTTTCATAAATATCTAATTTTAGATGGAAATGAAGCTTACTCTTCACAGTACCAAATCAATCTAACTTAAGCATAGGGAATAATAATATGATTGAACTAAATTAAAGAAAAGAAGACCTCAAACATGGTGGAATTTCTTGTGATTCTATGAAATTATACTGGATTTTGTTTGAGGTTCTCATGCATCTAAGAAAAGAAAAAAAAAAAACAACTGATCTGCATTGACTACTGAAGTGGAAACATGGAGAGAGTGAGAAGCTCACATCAAGTCATCCTAAGACTCAAACACTGCAAGTGCCAGGATGGGTGCTGCAGCCTGTCCTCTCTCAGTCCTCCTCCCAATTCATAGCTGATGTTTACGTCTCCCACCTGCTGCTGTAGTTCCCATCCATGGCCACTCAACTTCAGACCTCCAGACTCGGTCGATGATGAGGAGACACTTGCCACGGAATCAGAAGTGAGGGATGTCTCCTCTCTCTTCCTCCAGCTGCTGCTTCCTGTAGCCAGTGTCAGCTCTATGTCACCCTCCTGCTCTCCCTCCAGCATTGCATCTTCTTCAGCTCTTTCGATGTATTCGTCTGCCGGGAGCTCGAGATTGAGCACCCGACGCCGCCGCCGACGCCGCTCGCGGTGGCTGCTACTTGGTACACATGAATCCGCTGCATCCTTTCCTCCACCAACATGATACTGAGTGCAGTCAGCAAAGCTCTGTTTGATCTTGGTGTCCCTCATCAGAAGCTTCTGAACTCTGTACAAGCGATGGAGCTCCTGCACCTGGTAGAGAATTAGATGTTAGTGATTGAAATGGTCAAAGGAGGAGGAACGATCGGATGCTGGAAGCCTACCTGTTGCCTGAAGGTCTCCTCATGCTTCAGCAGCATCATCTTCATGCACTCTTTGTCATACTTCCTCAGAAACCTTTCCATTGGATTGTCTTGCGATGGATATGGCTACGATAAGATCTGTTCTCTTAAACTGCAAGGCAACAAGTTCCGGTCACTCTCTGTTTCTTTACCAATTTGTTGAGTTATGCTCAGAATCTATCAATGGAAAGAAGAAGTGGATGCACATATGCCACATCACAGACTGTAATTGATGGATTATTATTCTTAATGGAAGCTGTCATAGGATGAACATTAATCAGATATTCCACAACTGCATGAAACAGCATAGAGAGAAAAATAATATTTTATCTCACTAATGAAGAATATAGCTGAAGAAGTAGTACAGGGACTCGGGTGACTGTGTGCTTTTGCATGGAATGATCAAGTCAATGTGATGGAATATTTGACACCACATATGCTCTGCAAACATCTGTTGAGTTTTAGATCATAACCCACCATCTCTTAGAAAAGATAAGCTGCTTCTACATCCTATTAAAAGTAGGAGTGATTTCGAAAGGTCATTTGTAGAATGGGGGTATTGGAAAACTCTACCTGCTGCTGTACATCATCAAGATCTTCACATGAAGGTCTCGCTCATGCACTTCAAATGTTATTCATCTTCATTTGAGGGAAGGAGGAGCTCCTTTTTGTCAGAATTTTCACAAGTTTATTCAATCCTCTTGGCAGATAAGTACCGAAGTTGGACCAAGTTGACTTTTAAAAGAAGAAAAAGAGAAGTTGAAAGTACAGCAATGATGATTTTATTATATTTCCTTGCAAGTCTATCTCAAAAGACTTGATATGAATAATCTTAAAACAGAAGAGCAATGTTTTGGTGGGTGTGGATATAAGCATGACAAACACAAATGAGAAAACTAGCTGCATCAGATATCACAATGCAAAATCTGCACATAAATTCTTTATTGGCTCAAAATTCACCATGCTCGAAATGCCAACTATCATCACAATAAGAAGCAATCAGAGCAAGCAAAAAGAGAGAACTCCAGAGGTCATGACTGACAAAAGAGAAGAAGCAGAGATGACAACTATGGATCCTAACCTGTGACAAATGACAACTGCTGCAATCAATGAGAAGCTGAAGCTCTTGCACTGTGTTCCTCTGGACAAAGAAGCCACAACAACCCTCTCCTTCCGGGTCTGGTGAGGCATGAAGCATGTGAAGTATTTAAGGGTCTCGAAGAGAATATTTTAGTAGTCTCCTCAGGCATGCCAAACAAATCCCACTGCTAGACTTTGCAGTTTCAGGTGCATGGGGGAAAAGATGCCCCAGACAATGGCTACAAATGACAGGAGTAAACTATGAAGACCTACCTATTATATGTAGTATTGTAGAGTTATGTGGTACAAGTCCTCAGAATCAGGTCAGGATGGCCAAACCATCTACCTCAGCATCAACAGCAGTGTCTGCGTTACTGGTTTTGTCCCTGTTATACAGACTGGTGTGTGAGAGGTTTGGACGACGAAGAATGTGGGATGTGGCAGTGAATAGAATGACCATCGAACGCCTTTCGTCCATCACAGCTACATGCAGAGGCAACCGATAGGTTGGTCTAATAATAAGTGCAAGAAGATGAAGGGATTTGGGAGATGAACAAATGATCAGAGTGTGGGTGGGAAGGTCCAAACCACAAAGGTAAGCAACACTGAAAACAAGTCACTTGAGCAGAAAGCAAGGTCGGGGGACGGAGACAAGAGACGGCACATGAGAGCATGCATGCCGTAATAATGGCAGCAACACTACAAACCAATCCGTTTCTTCGGGAGGAGGGCAGGCTTGCTCTTGTCCTCAGCAGAGAGGCCGAATCCCATGGGAGGGAGGGGATGCTGCGCGGCCATCAGTGGCTCACATGGTGAGGTCATGTGTGCGAGGGCCTTCCCCTTCCCCCCCCTCCCCCCGAAGCGCAAAGGGGGCGGGCATGGCTGCACGCGTTGCCGGGACGAGGAGGCGCAGGCGTACGGTGCCATGGGCGCCATGGGACTCCGCGAAAGCTGCAGCCAATGAGCTCGTCTCTGAAGCCCCCACCCCACCATCCCTGCTCTTTTTTTTGCCATTGTGTGGGCGAGGTCTTCGAGCAGTATAATGGAACTAATGATGGCTTCAGCTCATTGCGTTGCTTATTGTGGAGCAAAAGAGCATGCAAAGCTGCTTTTTGGAGCTCAGAGTTTGTTCAATAAGTTGTGAATGATTTGTACTTTCAGGCTAATCAAATGCTTGCAGTAGACTTATTTAGATTCAGAAACATACTGCAAATTTGAGGATACACTTTGGTGGTAACCATTCTCAATCCATCTTTCATCAACGAAACCATATTCCCAGATAGTGTTAAATCATATATGCAGCCGAAGACAATGCAAACACAAAACTTAGGCCATCAAAACCAATAGAAAACAAGAAGCAGTACTAAGATGATGGCTACATAAGGTTTTATAAACTTCATCATCATCCCCGTTAGAGGGCAATAAAACCATAGGACTTATCTAAATGGGAGCACTCCCATGCCAAGGAAACAACACTATTTATTGAATTGCCTCCCTTAAACATGGGATCAAACGCCGAGCTATACGCAGTGGGCATGCGTGCTTCGTCTCCCATGATGGAGTCTTCGCCATATGGCGTAGAGAAGCCACATGCTCTCTCTCCCTACTACCCTTGTGTTCTTTTTTTTGTGTTCGTCTTGGGAAGATAACAAGCACACCACTGCGTGTGTGGTTTTGTGGCGACACTGAGCTGCCTTCTCGCATTGCATTGAGGTCGTACCTGTTGGTCGAGTAACTACGGATTTATTAGTAGGATTCAATTTTTATGTCCGATCGATCGACAAGTTTTGCATTCGAATTTTTTTTTATTAATTATGATGATGGAGGAGTCGATAATAAACTTCTTTGAATTTTGATATATGCTCACATCGTCGTCGTCGGCTCATTATTATATCGATGTCGACTATGGTTTATGTCATGTCAAATGGATCATATCCGAATTCAATCGCTTGTGCAAGTAACGCGATATCATATGACTAGTGAAAATAATTCAATTTGAGCATTTGAAAAAGTTAAAAAAAAAAATTGAGTCATTAGGATTCGATGATGATGATGATAGGATTAATAACATGGCCGGTGATGAGGCTTATAGTACGTATTATCTATGTGACATAGATTATACATTAGCTAATAGGATATTTGTTGGTCACGTTTCTTATTACTTATATCATCTACTTGGGTTGATCATCTCAATAGGTTAGATTGTTCATAATATAATCTCAATATAGTATATGCCAAATATATGATTTGATCCTAAATCAATATATGATTTGAGGATTAATCATAAATCTAAGCATATGATTTGATTGCATGACTTGAATGCATAATTTAAAAAAATCTCTCTCAAAATCTATATAAATATATATTACCTCAATAAATAATATCATCCCTTTCACAATAAATTCATCAATTTATTATGATACCAAAGCCTTCTTGCTTTAATCAAAACTCTCTCTTCCTCGCTACCCTACCGATTTATTTGATGACTATTATTCCTTTTTCTCATCCTCTCTATTGCTACTTCACAACTCTTGATTTATGCTTCCTACTTTCATATTCTATAATTGTATCGAAAACGAAGGCATGCGACTCATACCTACCTACTGATCTCTTAGTGCAATATGCTCTGCAACAAATCTACTCTACTTTACTGATCTAATCAACCTCCTCTAATGATTGATCTGCTTCTTCGGTGTTCCTCTATCGTTGTTTAGTTCTGCTTCGCAGGCTTTCCCTCTATTGTTATACTAGCGCCTACTACCTAGCATCTTCATCAACATCCCTGTCCCCTTCTTGCTAACCATCAAACTCACTAGTACGTTGGATCCACGATCGACCTTTTTGGCAAAAGTCCACTGCCTTATGTTATCCTCTCGATCATGTCATCAGCACTTGCAATAAAGTCTCAATTGTTAGCTCCATAGCACCTCTAATCTCTTCATATAGCACTACAATATAAGCATGATCTAAGTCACAAACCACCCTCGACAATCGCTCTCGCACTCACATGTTAGGTGTTTTATCTACTCTGATGAAAATAACATAGAGAGAAGTACTATTATTATTTATATATATATAATTTAAAAGTTATTATAGATGACTTGATTAATATGTTATGTGATGAAAAAATCATTATTAACTATCTGAATGGTTTGGGAGACTAATATAAAGAACTAGTGGTAGCAATTCGACCATGTGACTCACTAATATCATATGAAAAACTATATAATAAGTTGATTGATCATGAATCATACTAAAACGAGAAGAAAGGAAGATTGACCAATTATCACAACTCAATTTAATCTAAAATCCAAAGAAATATGTAATTAAAATAATAAAAAAAATTCAATAAAGGATCAAATAAGATGTCTCTTGGATACATGCATCACACACGAAGTCATCATCCTCTATTACACTATCAACTCTTCGACCATGGTGGCAACTTCAACCTAAACCATTCAATAAATAACTTCAACTATAATTATCAATAGTTCTAACATCCAAATAATAACAATCAGTAAAAAGTCATCTGTCAGCTTTGTGATAAAATTGGATGCACAACAAAAGCTTATCGATCTCGACCCAAGTATATTGTTATACCCAACTAGCCTCAAGCAAATATCAAATTATTCTGACTACTCATTTAAATAATTAGATTATTGATTTTAAATTTTCTTATCATATAATTTTTGATATATCCATACGAGACAATGAAGATATTATTATTTATGATAGTAACAAAACATTTATCACTTACATTAGTTTCATAATACTTAATTCACACATAATTTTATACTCGATATTCTATATGTACCTCACATTAAAAGGAATCTTACTTTTGTCCCTCAGTTTTATAAATAATATAATACTTTTAACGAGTTATTTTCTAAATTATTTTTATTAAATAATTTGAGTATGGATGTATCTTTGATCTGAGGTCAGAATAAAAATAATATCTACGAGTGATTGTCAACATCACATATCATTAAATCAATCTCTCTTGCTTAAGTTGCTACTCCAATTGATATGTAACATCCATGCCTTAGTCATCCATCATCCTCCATTCAACAATAGCTAATTTCTCGTTACTTCCTTCCAACTTTCAAATTAAGTAAAATTGTAACTCATTGTGATTATGATGTTTGCCTTAGTAATAAAAGTCAGAAGCTATATTTTAAAACATCTTTGATATCGTGCTTTAAACCACTTGAAATTATTTACATTGATGTATGATTTTATCATTTTTATATATTACTTTACTAAATATACGTCGTTATATACTTTCAAATATAAATATAAAATTATCATATTATTTACTCAATTTTGAAAGGTGACCGAGAACTTTTTTTCAATCTACTATTAAAAATATTTTACTCTAACAAAGGAAGTGAATACTAAGCTCTAAAAATCTATCTCTCATTATGTGGTATACAATATCTTAAGTCACCACCACGCATACCTTAACTATTTGGCTCTGTTGAATGAAAGTAAAGACGTAGTTGAAACTAGTATGACCCTCCTACATAAAGCCTTCGTACCACTAACATTTAGGTTAATAGTCTTTCAAACTATATTTTACTTCATTAACCACATGCTCACCCCAATCCTACATCACTAGTCATCATTTTTAAATTATTTTACAAAACTTAAACCTTCGAAAACTCAAAGTTTTATGCTATCCCTGAATATGCCTCTATGCCTTACACAATTTAATACTAAGATTCAAGCCTTAAATCTTCCTTGGATACTCCCTTAAATATAATTTTTTCAATGCTATAATCCTAAAACTTAAAAAATATTTGTATCATATCATGTTATTTTTGTTGAATCCATTTTGTTTCTAAAATATTGCTCCTTTAACGACATGAGCCATTATAACAATCACCTCAAACCCCTTCAAGCACACCTCTCAGCATATCAACCATTAGTTCTACTCTAGATCTGTACTCCCTATTACTTTGTTCAATAGCACCTCGCCCCCTCTAATTTTTTCATTTACCTATCTACCAGCTCACTTTACAATACTCGATGGAGCAATATCCTCGGCACCATAAACGAAGTTTTTGTCCCCTCCGGAACTAAGTGACATCGAAGTGCATTAACACCATAACTCTTCACCAATTCTCATACCTTCAATATAACCAATAATACCATAAAGCTTGAATAATTTATGGCAAGAAGCTCCAAAAATAGTATATTCATATCACGTCAAATCTTTAATCTTCATGCTATCAAAACACATATAGCGACTAAAGGGTTTATCATATGTTGATATCATAGAGATCTTTAGTCTAATTGTTAAACCAGTGATAATTCAACTCATCCTAAGCCAGCTATCAATCAAGATTGATATTTACACCAACTAATAATATTTTCTTATAGGAGACCTTAATTGAAGATATCTTATGTATTAACCCCCTAACTTCATCAACCCTCAAGATATGTACACTACAAAAAGTTATTTATGAACTTCGACAAGCCTTAAGATAATGGTTTATTGAACTTGGCTTATTTTTAATGTTAGTCAATTTCATCAACTCTAAGTCTGATATCCTTTTATTCCTATGACAACCATAGAGATATATCATATATCCACTAGTCTATGTGGATGATATTAATTAACTATCAGATTGATTCTTTATCAAAGACCTAGAAACCTTAAGTTATATTTTGAGAATGGAAGTAATGTTGGCATCTTTTAAATTTTTTCTATTTCAAAAGAAATATATTTAAGATTTATTATCAAAGACAATGCGTAGAATGTTAAATAATCCTCCATTTCACTATTCACCACCGAGTGACTCAAATTATATGATGATAACTCTACTATCAATTTTACAAAGTATTAACAAGTGCTTAGTTCATTGTAGTATTTATCTCTCACAAATTTAGATATTTTATTTGCAATCAATAAATTATCGCAATCCATACACCAGCCTTCTACTACGCATTGATCTACAGTAAAATGTGTCACATGATATCTTAAAAATACTCTAAATCATAGATTTCTTCTTCATAAACACCCATCACTTCATTTTCATGCCTTCATCGATGTTGAATAGGTAACAACATTGATGATAGAACATATGTTAGTCTATATTGTTTTTCTTGGAGCAAATCTGATCAGTTGAAGTTTCAAGAAATATAACACAATCGCAAGATTCACCACGATACTAAGCCATCACTACTACCATTATAGAACTCAAATGGGTCACCAATCTATTATATAAACTTGACATTACTTCTCAAGCCACTCCTATAAAATACTATGATAATGTCGGTATCACATACCCATCTGCCAACCTAGTGTTTACCTACGTATAAAATATATTGTCATTAACTTTCACTATGTTGGAGATCAAATTGTGATACATCAACTACGTATTTCTCACATCAATATTTCTAACCAACTAGTAGATTCTTTCATAAAATTTATCGCTTGTATGATATTTTAATTACATCGATCCAAAATTGACATATTTAACTAAAGCTCAATCTTATAGGTGCATAATAGAAGATAATTATAGAGGCAAATATAGAATGATAATTTACATTCCTTATATGCTCTAATCTCTAATAAATCTATGATCTTTGAGAAAAATATCTCTTTCGAAATATGTGTCAATACACATTATCTGAATGAATAATATTATCTCTTTTACAATAAGAAAACTCTATCCCTTAACTCTACTTTTACAACAACAATTCTTTAGTACCTATATAGGCTAGATGCTTGTAGCTCAATCTCTAATACAATGACAAGAAAAAGAAAGAATGATCCATAATGCTTTTATCTTTATCCCTTTAACTCTACTTTTATCTGTATCCATAATGCTTTGTTCTACAAAGCACTATATTTTGACTTAGAATATTGAAGAATATCTATGAAAAATGTTGACACCTTCTTTGTCTTGTAAGTCCCATTGAGGTCACTCAATGGATTTAGTTAAAAGATCATGAGAATTTTGATCTATGTTGCTCCTAACTATAACCAATCATTTAAATTTAATCTTATTAAATTATTTTAAAAAAAATTAAAAATAGAAAGTTGAGTTTATTCAATCAATAAGAAATTTATATTTGAATGACCAAATAAAAATAAAAAACATAATATTTATTTTGTAATTTGATGTGTGAATACAAAGAGTTTTCTTTAGTTAGAATATAAGAAATTATATTCATTTTATCTTTCTTTTATTTTCCAACAATCAATAATTTAATTTTGTGTCGACCATCTCAAGTTGAAAAATTGAATGCAGAGTAACTTCTCATTCACACAAGGGTAAGTCTTATTGAAATAATAACTCAAAAAAAAAATTATGTCGTATATTTACTGACCTATTCTTATAGTACACAGTTGAATCTATTCTCCAGTGCTAACATAATAATTATTTTTTATATGCAAGAAACTAAAGAAGAATTTTTTTTAAAATTATTGCTTGTGTTCGAAGAAGTATTTTCAACATGTAAATCAAGTAATCATTCCTCGGTTGATCTTTCGAAATCAAACAAAGAATTAAATTGTATGATATACGATAAATATCCAAAAAATAATAATTGGTATAGTTAAAGAATAATAATAAATAAATAAACATAAATTAGCATCTCCAGTAAGCTAATTGGATGGAGAATGAAACCGAGATGCACACGTGCGGATCCTTTACTTTTCTCATCGAACTCGGATCCTAGTAGATCCGACCCGATAACACTCGATCATCCTGATCTCGACCATAAGTCGATCGATCAGAAACGACAGCACCAATTTTGATGCTCTGTGACGCGAACAGAACCCGTAATCGCCTCCACCAGATCGGATAACCCTAACCCTCCCCTGTTCTTCCCGTTCCAACCCGCAGGCCTCGCTCGATCGTCTCGTCTCCTGCGAATTGGGGGAATCCAACCTCAACCCATCTCTCCTCCGCGCTGATCACAAGAGGACGCGATCGAGCTAACCGCGGATCCGTCCTCCATGGCGGCCTCGACCCCAACCCGCATCGAACCATCCCCACCTGCCGCTCCTGCTGCTGCCGGTCCCCCGCGCAAACTCCCCATCAAGCGCAAGAACGCACCCCATCCGATGCCTAGCCGTTCCCCAGGTCCACCGATCGCCGCCGATCACGGCTTCGATGAGGATGATGATGGCGATGACGACGATTTCGAAGCGGCAGCGGCTTCCTCCGGAGACCAGATCGACGTGCGATCCACCGCAGCTGCTCCCTTCCGGTTCCAGCGCGTGTGGTCGGAGTCGGAGGAGATCCGCTTCCTCCAGGGCCTCCTGGGCTGCTGGTCGCAGGGTCTGGTCTTCCCCCGTGACCTCAACCTCTTCTTCGACCGCTTCTCCGAGTCCATGCCCCAGCCCTATACCCGGTCGCAGCTCTCCGAGAAGCTCCGCCGCCTTCGCAAGAAGTTCCGCGTCACGTCCGCCCGCGTCGCCCGTGGCCAGGACCCCGCACGCCTCGCCCCCCACGACCGCGATGTCCTCCACCTCTGCACCCGCCTCTGGCACCCCTCCTACGCCGCCTCCTCCCCATTCCCCGCCCCCGACGTCCTCGCCCCCGGAGGCGGCGGCAACAAGCGCCGCCGCCCCAATCCCCGACCTCCCTCCGTCCAGGACGTCCCGTCTCCCCTGCCCGCCCCTCCTCCCGTGCCTATTGCAACGCTGCCGCCTCCCCCGGCCCTGCTTCCTCCTACCGACGAAAAGGTGGGCTATACCGCTGCCAGCACCTCCATGAACGCAGCACACCTTGGATTAAAGGTGGAAGAGGACCCTCTGCCGCCTGGGATGGGTGCCGATGAGGCTGCTGCCGGCAAGGATGAGACAAGGCATCTGATGGCGAAAACTGTCTTAAGTGTGTTTGATGCGTGCCTTGCAGAGCTCAAGGTGACGGCGGCCACCCAGGGGCTCGGTTGCCAGGGGAATGACCTGGAAAAGAGATGGCAGGAGCAGCGCGTCGCTGAGATGGACGTCTTGGCTCGTCGCTTGAGGATGGTTCTCGAGAAAGCTATTCAGAACTGAACTGGTGCACCGGTAATTATGATCTTCTTAAGAGAACCAAATCAGATGCTTCTCTCTTTGTTCATTTTCGAATCTCAACTGCTCTCTATCTATGCATTGCTTTTCAAGTCTATACATCATCATTCTATAGCTTTGTGGTCGAGGTGCAATGTAATTTTGCATGATCCTCCCATGGTTGCCAATTGTTAACATCCCAAACTGTTATTGTTGATAGCATGGTGGCTCAAATGTCTCTCACAATAACTGTTTGATTTGACTTGTATGCTTCAGTCTGCAAGTTCAGACTACAAATTAGAGTTCTCAGATATTTCTAAGCTGCATCCAGCCTTAATAGTTCATATTTCTAGTCCATAAATCTCCATTTGGTCATTGCATGGTAAGGTTTCTCAAATCATTGTTTGATTTGACTTGTATGTTTCTGACTGCAATTTCATACTAACTAAGGGTTCTTGGATATTTCTGAGCTGCATTCGAGCTTAATAACTCGTGTTTCTAGTTCATAAATCTTCATTTGATCACTGGATGGTGACTCAAAAGTCTCACAATAATTGCTTGATTTTATATGTATGCTACCAACCGCAAGTTCATACTACAAATTAGAGTTCTCAGATATTTCTAAGCTGCATCCAGTCTTAATAGTTCATATTTCTAGTTCATAAATCTCCATTTGGTCATTGCATGGTGGCATAAAGGTTTCTCGCAATCATTGTTTGATTTGACTTGTATGTTTCTGACTGCAAGTTCATACTAAGGGTTCTCGGATATTTCTGAGCTGCATTCGAGCTTAATAGCTCATGTTTCTAGTTCATAAATCTTCATTTGATCACTGCATGGTGGCTCAAAAGTCTCACAATAATTGCTTGATTTTACATGTATGCTACCAACCGCAAGTTAATACTAATGGTTTTCTGATATTTCGAAGCTGCATTCAAGCTTAATAGTTAAGGTTACGAGTATAAATCTTCATCTGGTCACTGCACGATGGTTCAAAAGTCTCACACAATAATTATTTGACTTTACATGTCTGCTACCAACTGCGACTTCAGACTAACTTTAGGGTTCTTGAGGTATTTCTAAGCTGCATCCAAGCTTAATAATTCATGTTCTATCTCATATATCTTTATATGGTCAATGGTGGCCCAAAGATCTCTCGCAGTTGTTTGATTTTGCGCGTATGCTACCAACTGCAAGTTCATACTAACTTTAGTGTTCTTGAGGTATTTCTAAGCTGCATCCAAGCTTATTAGTTCATGTTTCTAGCTCATAAATCTTTATTTGGTCAGTGGCGGCCCAAAGATCTCTCGCAGTTGTTTGATTTTGCACGTATGCTACCAACTGCAAGTTCATACTAACTTTAGTGTTCTTGAGGTATTTCTAAGCTGCATCCAAGCTTATTAGTTCATGTTTCTAGCTCATAAATCTTTATTTGGTCAGTGGTGGCCCAAAGATCTCACATTTGTTTGATTTTACATGTATGCTACGAACTGCAAGTTCATCCGAACTTTAGGGTTCTCAGATATCTCTAAAGCTTCATCCAAGCTTAATAGTTTATGTTTCTATTTCACAAGTCTTCATTTGGTCATTGTATGGTAACTCAAAATCTCCCGCAATCGTCGTTGATTTTACTTGTATGCTTCAAACTTGGAGTTCATAAATCTTCTTTATTCATTGCACTGTGGTTTCTCACAATAATTGTTTTGATTTGACTCGTATGCTTGTAACTGCCAAGTTCATAATATGGATTTTCAGATTTGGTTAAGCTGCATCCAAGCTTAATAAATAATGTTTCTAGTTGATAAATCTTCATTTGGTCAATTCATGGTGGCTTAAAGATCTCTCACAATAATTGTTTGATTTTACGTTTCATGTTTCCAGCTGCAAGTTCATCCTACTTGTAGGGTTCACATATATTCCCAATCTGCATTCAAGCTTTATAGTTCTTGTTTCTATTTCATAAACTTTCATTTGTTCATTGACCACAACAAAGAAATTTTTTTTTTTCCCCCTTCAAATCATGCAATCAAGTTTGGGACAGAATATTTCATCAATCAATCAATCAATCAATCAATCTTGTGGGCTTCTACTGTCTGATTTGCAAGTTCAAGAACATGCTTAGACTCAAGTTAGTAGTGTGTGTTTCTTTGACTGTCAAATGGTGTTTGAGATGCTTTGGTGGCTCGAGAATATGCCTTTAGACTCGAGTTTCTCTGACCGATGGTGTTTGAAGTGTTTAGATACTTCTCGGGGATTTGGGAAATGCTTAGACTCAAGTTAATAGTGGTATACTTTTTTAGTTTTTATATAATAACCATTTGTCATAATCCTGGTAGAGATATTGTTATTAGGGGTTTTTATATAATAACCCCTTATAAATTTGTTCTTTTCTTCTTTTCACTTTTCGCTTGGGACTAAATTAAGGGTGTTATAATTTTTCTCACTTATGAACAAATGGTGGTTTCAACATAGGATAGATTTTTTCTCACTTTCAACATGGGAAGGAATTAGGCCCTGGCATGTTCAAAATGACATACGTGGTTTCATGTTATGCTTTAATATTATTTATTATAATCGGAATCCATGAGATAATTGATTTGTTAACTTGATGAATCTGAAGCAATTAAATTGTAGCATATTTATCCAACTCTTATATAATTCAATTTTTTTTACCTAGCACTGATGTTGGATTAAACACAGGATGATATTATTATAATCGATACCAAGAATACCTGTAGCTAGTGTCGAAACAATGTGTAACCCAGCATAGGACAATAAAGGGCGAGAGAGAGGGGGAAGGAAAACGATACACGTGTTTGATTCGCTTTAAAGAACGTGAACCAACGAAGAGGAGCAGAGCCAGACAAAAGTACCCCGAGTTTGTATCACAAAGTACTGTTATCTGTTGACGTATCCATCAATTGCGACGACGGCACTGCTATCACATACTCGCATGCATGAATAGTCCGATAGACAGGGATAGAAACCCCCCCAGAAAAGGGCAAAAGAAAAGAAGAAGACAAATTAAAGAAGGAGAAGAAGATACGATGATAGATGAATTGAATTGGGCGCGAAACTAACCAGCACTTGGGAACGCGGCGGAGGGGGGCCGACGTGTGCTCGTTCAGAGCTTGACGACCTCGGGGATGTCGACCGGGTAGCGGTCGATGCAGTCGGACCAGGGGCCGTCGACCGGCGACTTGACGGTGCGCAGGCACTTCCACACCGCGCTGTTGCACTTGAACCCGCTGCCGAAGCCGATCTGCCACACCCGGTCGCCCCGCCGCATCCGCCCCTTGGACTCGATGTAGTTGAGCTCGTACCAGAGGGAGCTGCTGGAGGTGTTGCCGAAGCGGTGCAGCGTCATGCGCGACGCCTCCACGTGCTCCGCCGACAGCTCCAGGTTCTTCTGTAGCTCGTCGATCACCGCCCGCCCCCCGGCGTGGATGCAGAAGTGCTCGAAGGCCAGCTTGAAGTCGGGGATGTAGGGCTTCCACTTGGGGTTGATCAGCTTCCGGCCCACCAGCGTGAGAAAGAAGAGGAGCTGCTCCGACATTGGCAGCACCAGCGGGCCGATGGTGGTGATGTTCGACTTGAGCGCCTCCCCCGCGATGGCCATGAGGTCCTTGGACAGGGAGATGCCCGGGAGGCCCTCCGCGTCCTCCTCCTGGTACACGCAGCGGTAGGCGCGGTCGTCGGCGCCCTTGTGGGTGCGCACCACGTGGACGAGGCGGTACTTGGCGCGCCGGGCGTCGCGGCGGCGGTTCGACAGCAGGATCGCAGCGGCGCCCATCCGGAAGAGGCAGTTGGGGAGGAGCATCGACCGCTGGTTCCCGCCGTAGAAGTTGGGAGTGATGATCTCGGTGGAGATGACGAGCGCGTTGGAGCTGCGGTGCACCTGAAGGAGATCCCGTGCGAGGTCGATGGAGATGAGCCCCGCGCTGCAGCCCATGCCGGAGAGGTTGAAGCTGCGGACGTTGCTGCGGAGCTTGTACTTGTTGATGATCATCGCCGACAGCGACGGCGTCGGGGAGAAGAGGCTGCAGTTGACGACGAGGATGTCGATGTCCTTCGGCTTCAGGCCGGTCTTCCTGACGAGGTCGTCGATGGCGGAGAAGATGACGAGCTGGGCCTCGGCGCGGGAGGCTTCCATGGTGGGTCTGGGCGGGATGTAGTGAATGGCCGGCGGAAGGCAGGTCTCCTCACCGAGGCCCGACCGCTCGAGGATGCGCATCTGGAACCTGACGCTCTTCTCGTCCGAGCTGATGAGCCGCGTGTGCTCCAAGAACGTGGCGAACGGCACGCGGCAGGTGATGGGCGGCTTGAAGCAAGCGTAGTCCATCAGGTACACCGGCTGCGGCCGAGACGTCAGGTACACGGCGGCGGCGAAGACGATCACGAAGAAGGAGCAGAGGATCTGGATCAGATCAATGTGCAGGGAACGCCACAGGCCCACGATCTCCTCCGGCCCCATCCGTACCAGCTCCAGGTAGACGGCCGCCATCACCGGGATAAAGAGCAAGGTGACGAAGTTGTTCACGAGGTACTGATAACCCAGCTTCACGTACTTGAGCTTCACCGAGCTCGAGAACTCCGGCAATGGCGCCATCGGCATCGTCTGAGCTCCTCAGTGACTCCCACCTCCCTATCTTGTTGGCAGCCGCTACTATACCAGCACCAGCACCACCACCACCACCGAGACCAGATTCACCTACTGATGACACCCACCTCCTCTTTCTTGCTGCCGGAGTGGAGCGAGAGCATTACTGGAGATGGAAGCAGAAAAGGGTTGGCCTGAGGTGAAGCTGAAAAGAGAAGGAATATAAAAAAAAAGGCTGAGGTTGTGGCGAGGGGAGGAGAGAGAGGTGGAGGATATAAAGGCCGGAGGTGGACGGCAATGAATGGGGTTAGATGGGGACGGATTGAATGAGAATGCCAAGGAGAGCTGCTCAACCACCCGGCCGTGGCGGACCTGCCGCTGCTGCTGCCTCTGTCCAAAGCCTAGCTGGCTTCGTCCAACAATCTCCTCCGCCTCTACCTCAATCCTTTAATGGAGAGTGTGTTTAAGGTGGTCTAGGGGGGAGTTGGGGGTTGGGACAGGTGAAGGAGGAGACGGAGCAGCAGCAGCAGATGGGGGAGCCGTGTGCTGTGCCACTATTCAATGCCCGCGTTGATGTGATCTCTGCCTTCCACCTCTTTCACGACATGCCCCCCTTTCTTCATCTTCTTCCTCCGTTTCGTCTCTGCATCCCCTTCCCTCCTGCTGTGCTCCTCCTGCAACTCCACTGCACAAGTCAATGGCTTCCACCGTCTTGTGTTCTGACTCCGTCCGTACGTACGTACACGTATCGCAACCGACGTCCGCTTCCTTTTGTGCACAGCTTTTAGAGCACTGTCGTTCCAACCCTCGTATCAACGCTTTTATATATATATATATATATATATATATATACAGAGAGAGAGAGAGAGAGAGAGAGAGAGAGAGAGAGAGAGAGAGAGAGAGAGGTAAAATGTATTTATAATGATATAAAAAATAAAAAATTACTTTTGACGAGAGAACATATTTAGGTAGTATAACCATGTTCTTAGCTAGGATTGTCTTAGGTATAGGATTCTCAAGTGTTATTCATGTAATCCATAAAAGATATACGTAGAGAAAAAAGATTAGAAAGATAAATATATATAGGTAATATGTTATCATTATGCATAAAAAAGAAAAAATAATTGAAATCATAAGCAAAGCAATCATTCTGCGAGGCACAAAAGCTTAGGGATTCTAAAGGTAGATGCAGACTCAGTATTTATCTGACACATTTTTAGCAAAAGAAAATAAACACATAAAAGATGTTGCACCATCTCTTAGACATATAACCATCAACTAGAAATTGATATGTGACATACAAGAAAATGATATTTTGGTTTTTTTTTTTTTTTTTGTTCCTCTGCACAATGTCGTGAGATAGATAGTTATATATCACAATGCAATACCATCACTTAAGAGATATGTGGGTGGTGAGATAGATAGATAGTTATATATCACAATGCAATAACGTCAACTAGAAATTGACATGCGACATACAAGAAATTGTTGTTTTGGTTTTTTTTTGTTCATTTGCGCAATGTCGTATAGTTAAAAATATTTTTAAGTTTTATAAGACAAATTTAAAATATAAAAATATTGTCAACAAATGAAAATGAAACTCCCTATAGTAATTTCTTGCCCATACAAACTTATCGCGAGAAAAAGTTCAAAAATAATAAAAGATAAAAAAAAAACATAATAAAATATATATTAAATACTTTGATCGTGTTGCTCGATAATAACAATGCTCATCGGAGACTCGAACGAATCTTTTGAGGGTTGGAACAAAGTGAGCAACCATTATTAAAATTAACGCGTTAGGTTTGATCACTATTGAAGGATTTAAACTTTTAGGTGGAATAGAGAAACGTAGAACTTAACATGTCAGCATAAATTAAATATCTAATAAATGTAATTCGATGGAAGGTGGTCACCAAACATCGTACCCTATCTATCATACATGTCATGTGAGGGACATTATTGTATTTGATGTCATTTGAGTCGGTCTCACAGGACAAAATGAACATGCTATTTTTTGCATCCATAATGACTTTAAATCAAACTTGTCCTCCCCAAAGTAGATGAGAATATGAGTTGGAGGATTTCCACTTAAATCCATTTCCTCTTCCTATAAAATTGGATGCCATTTTATTAAAAATAATATAAATAACATCCATGCCATTATTAAAAACTAATTTGAGTTAATAATATTTCTATGTAGATATGAATTATAGTCAAATAACAATCAACTAATAGAATTAACCATGATAACATACTTGTAAGTTTTTTAAGTTTCTGGCAGCTATGCAGTATATGTATGTGTAGACATGTCAAAGTTAAACTTGGATTAATAAATATGAAAAGAACTGTTATACCAACAGGTAGAAATAGTAATAGTACCAGCAATAGTAATAATTGTAGCAACTGTGTTGTAATAACAAGTAGTAGTATTAGTAGCTATAGCAATAGTAGGAATAATAATGATAGGATGAATAGGAAATTACTACAGGGATAAATTTTAGAGAGAGTGCTTCATTGAGTTCTATATGTGCTATGTTGAATTAAATGACACTGATCAAACTAAGGAAAAAGAAGGAGCATCCAATTCTAAGTCTTCTACTGTACAGCAAAATTAGGTTGCTTTAAAAATCCTTTTGTCATATTAATAACACCAATGGGGAGGTGTTGACCTGATGTGTGGTTCCTTTTTTGGTTCTTAGTTGGTGTGTTTAATGACTTGGTTGAGACCATTGGATGGAACCAATTCAATGGGATAGATATGGCTATCATGTTATTATTGGACATTAGGAATCCTCTCCTTCTAATTGTTCCATTTCAGTCTTCTTCATCCATTTAATTGGGTAGGCAACAGTCACCTGTGGAAGTTAATATGGATCTAATTTTAAATATTTTTTTGTAACATAGTAAAAATAAGATGATAGAGATGATGATAAACAAGATGAACACATTTATTTTTTTGAAAAATTAAGAGTGTATATCAATTCTTTTCAGACTGGAGCAATTTAATTAGTGAATCAAATTTGTAGATGAATTAGTTACATTTAAAACTAGTGTTTTTGTAATGCTTAACAAAGCCTTCAATTTGCTCATTAATTTGGTTTCTCTCACAAAATCTCAGGGTTTGATGAACATGTTCTACATTTACCTTTGACATTTAAAGAACATTTGTGTTGACATCTTAGTCATCCCACTGGAATTGCATACAAGCTGGCCAATTTCTCTAGATTGAATTATTTACGTTGAAATATTAAATTAAACATTATGATTGGATATGAGCTTACCACATCAAAGAGATTATATATCAAGGTTTATCTTTCTTTTTTTTTTGTTCATTTGATTAGTAGGTAAAATGAGGTGTCTCTTTTTCTCTATCTCTCTTCTCATCTTCTATGGTTTTTTTTTTTTTTTTTTATCCTTTTAAGAGTTATAACATCACTTAGAACTCTTAAATTTTGTATCAAAGTGTCATTTCTTTTTTCCTTTCATAAATATCCCATCTAATCCATTTGCTATTTTTCAATTTGTGGTCCATTTCAAGTCATCGATGGTGTTCTATGATTGAAGCATTTGCCACTGTTCCAATCTTTTTGGTACGCCGCAGTAATCTCTCCTTCAAAGCATCTGCAGTTGCAGCTGCCGGAGGAGTCTCGAGAGTGGCCTGCATCCAACGATGCAAGCTTTAAACACCATTAAGTGTATGAATCCAAAGGCCTCTCTCTCTCTCTCTCTCCTCAGGTGGTGGATCAAAAAGAGAGAGAGAAAGAGAGAGTTCATGGATTGTCATTGATGACCACTGGAAATTTATAGCAGCATTTCCTTGGAACTGATAGAAGCCACCATTACTCCTCTTGTCGAGACAGAGAGAGAGAGAGAGAGAGTTAATGGGTTGTCATTGATGAGCACTGGAATTTATAGCAGCATTTCCTTAGAAATGATAGAAGCCACCATTACTCCTCATGTAGTTATAAATCATTAATAATTTTAAAATTAGATTCGGTTCCATTAGTACCAAAACATTAAAAAAAGATCAGTACTATTGGATGTCAAAAAATAAAAATATTAGAAAAAAATCTTGAAAATTAAGTTTGATTATTCTAAAATATTGATAGGCTCATTGGTCTGGCCCGATCAGGACACCCCGAAATCCATGTGGGCGGTCATCTCGATAACCTGAGGACCACGTGGACAATCACCTCGGCAACCCGACAATTCAGACATGTCAAACCGAAGATCATGTCAGTTATTTTGATGTCATACCCGTAGTCGTCGGCCCCATCGATCCAGACCTCGAGAACCAGCAAAGGCGCTGCTCGATGCAGGATCGTACCCTGGTGCAGTCGATTGCGTTGAACCCATTAAACATTGTGGTACCACCCTCCTCTACCAAACATGTATAAATATTTTCTACTGTCGTTTAAAGAGGGAGCTTCTTCAAACTCTTGACTTTCTCCTCTAAAAAAATCGCTTGAGATCTTTTGAGACCCGATTGGAATCCCTACCCCCGAATGCTAACTTAACCATCGAAGGGCCTTAGTCAGGCACACACATCCCTGACATAAGCCTTTGTGCAAGTCTTAGACGCTCCCTTTAGACCGACATGATCGACCCCCACGACTTGAGGAGCCGCTACATCACAAAGCCCAATTACCTCGCCAAGCCTTCGAATTCCGCCGAATCGATTCTGCGCATATAGGTCGAACCGTAACATGTTGACTCATCAACCATGACACAACATCCAGCAACACATATAATGTATTTTCAAATCTTAGTAGTTGCATAGAGTATTAGAATATTTTAAATGTCTCTTTACTAGATGTAGAGAACATCAAAAATATATATGTAATTTTTTAGGAGCTTTTATACGAGAGGTTATGTTAACTTAAGAGCTTACAATTTAATTTTATATATTAAAAAAATTAATTTTCTATGTCAACGTATATAATGAGTATCGATCATGTAAATTTTGCATTGAATTTGTACTTTGATCATTGATCTCTGAGTCTCTCTTTTGGTATTGATATCATTTAATTTATACAAAACATTTCTAAACATATAAATCTTATATTCAGGTTTTTTGTTAAGAAAATGTAAAATGGATTAATTTGTACTTAATTTTATAACTCATCATCGAGCAGCCACTAATTAATTTTCTACTGACAATGCCGGAGCTTAAGATTGATTAAGACCTTAATTTTTCCCAATTGATCATTAACTCTTTTGTAATAATCTACTAAAATTGCGTGATTTGATCATACGGATGATTTGAAGAGACTATAGTATGTTTTCCTTCTCCATATGGTTTGATCAAATTAGATGAACAATTGAGATGAGGGGCAGGAGATCAGACGGCTGATGCGTTGTATGATCAACCACGTCATTCATCGAACCCTTACGTGGAGAGTGATCGGGAAATCTACGTGGCGTTCGTTTTCCTCGTGTCTCACCACGATCCGATTGCACGGGTCTGAGGCTGAGCCACGTCTCCTCGAGCTGCCTCGTGATTCGCGCATAAGCCATCGGTATCCCCTAGCGGACCGTTTGATTCCATTACACGGCCACGGACGCGAGAAAGGATCTGCGGCCCCCACGCAGCCCACATCGAAATATGACCGTTGATCCAAGCTCACCCACATCATGATCGTCAAGTTGGCCCTTTCTCGGACAAAATAGCGAGGGTGCCACTCCGCTAAGGCTTATTGTTACGACTCCCCAAGATTCCAACAAGATCTGATGAACGGATATCTACCGTTGGATCAGTGACGTAGGGCGCACGATCGAGGTGATAGAGAGGACAAACTCGACTATAAAAGGCATCCCCTTTTCGATGTTCCCCCCCATTTCCTCGCTTCTTGGACGCCGTTGCCATTTCTCTCCTCAGAGAGAGAGAGAGAGAGAGAGAGAGAGCGGACGGACGGCGCTGCGTCTTCTCCTTCCTCGCCTGGCTATATCAGCGATCCATGCCGACGAAGGTGAGGTACACTCTGTCGTAAATGGTGAGGATCTCTGTGTATGGCGGCACGATCGGGGTATTATTCCACGCTTCCGCTCCCGATCGGAGGATTATCATCGAAGGTGAGGCTCCTTCGATGACCATTCTAGGTGGTAGAGAGTGCTTGTTGCCACCCTAGGTAGCAGAAGACCCTTGTTATGGTGTTTTGGCCCTAACCATGTGTAGCTTGGGAAGATCTGCATATTCATTGCTAATATTTGATGCTAAGATGACGGATTAGCTAAACTGTTTGACTAATTGGAATCCATGTGTCTTGGTGAGATTGGCGCAAAATATTCATCAAGTATGTATGCATCGTAAAATCCTGCAAAATTTGAAATGGTGTGATTTTATTTGCTTGCCCTATGATTCTTATATTCATTGCTTAACTGCTCCTATTTTTGGATGTTTATTTTGATCCTTAATGTTAATGTTTGGTCTTTTCATGTTTGTCCGGAAAAATAAATTAGATTTTGCTGCTTGAATTATTGGCTGAGTTCATATCAAGAGTGATGCTCAAGATAATAGCATTGATCAGACTTTGAGCATGTTGAGAGGTTGGGCATTGGATACATATTAGTGTGACTATTTCACAAAATGTTAAATGATCTGCGTTGTACGTATGTTCAGGAAATATGTTCTACAATGTTTCTGTTCTAACAAAAGCTTAGTAAACTTCTGTAATTTTGATTACTGAAGTCAGTTCAGCTGATAAAAACTTTGATTACCCATAGAAAAGTCTTGGGATCAGATATCCTCCTTGCCACTTATCTTTTGTAATAAAAAATAACTCTAGTTTAATTGGCAACTGATAGCAATATTTTAGTATCAAATCTCATCTTAACTACTTACCCTTGGAAAAAAAAAAAATCTTTTGTGACTTGACATTGTTCTTAAATTAGTGAACTTGTGTAAACAAAATTTTGAACACCTGAAGTCTAGTTTTGGTAGATATAGTCAGATCGAATTGTGGTGGTGGTTTAGTTTCCTAAGTATCCAATTCCTGGGGTGCAGAGCACTGCACAAAACTCCAATGCTAGAACAGTTGCTAGTAAAAGATGATAGATAAGTAGATAACTCCATTCGCGTCCTTCCCTTTCTTCATTACTACCAGAAATTCAAAGGCTCTAGAAATTCTTAGGTTTGAGCCTGACCGACCAAAGCAGATTTGTCGCTAAGAAGGAATATAGTGTGACACATATAGATTCTAGTAACAAAATCCCAATCTCTTTGTTTGAAGCTTTGCCAGGAAGCCTATAGTTGCTTAGAATGTGTGCACTATTTGAAACTGAGAGAAGTCTCAGAAGAAGGAAGAAACATGCAAGGGAACAAGCGCAATGAGAGTAGAGGATTGATTTGAGGCATCTCTTTCACTTTGTTGGTTGCTAGTGGCATTCTTGTACTGCTGATTACACTTGGTAATCTCTTGGTATTTTCTTTTCTGCAGGTTATGGTTCTTGTTTGTTCTCTGAAAGACGTATCTTCTTCTCGAGATTCCTTTTGCATTCAGGTGTTGCTCGGTAATCACTATTGCTTGTCAAGCTTGTTTTCTCTCAGTTTCATTTAATTCTTAACAGAAATGTTCCAGAGATGAGCTTTGGTCATCACATACCTCAATTTTATCAACTATATGAATGTATAAAATTTTTCAGTGATGTTGAATTTCTTATTAGACTAATTTGGCATTATGCTTAGTCTAAAAATGTGAATGCATGAAGACAAAAACTTTACATGATGGCTCACATCCTAAGGAATAACGCTAGTATCAATTTGCTCTTTATTTATCACATTATTCTGGTAATTTCAATAAATATATTTCTCATGAAAATCTGGATGGTTGATCTATGAAGTCCATTGGCACATCCAATTTTGTTTGGTGCTCAAAGTTTAAGCATAAATTATTTCTTAGTGATGTAAAGAGCTTTGACTGTTGATAGCAAAATCATGGTTCTGAGTATTGATAATTATTCTGGATTATTTCTTCATGTTGAGGTTCTGCAGCTCAATCTTTCTTTTCGTCAAAAGATCTTATCTTAGGTCTAATTATATCATAGTTTCTACATTTATACCTTAATAATTAGGTATAATATAGAAATATGTTGATTCAGTAGGCACAATTAGATACATATGTTGGTCAAATTGTTTCACGACTCCTGATGTCTTGGGTGCTCAGTTTGTGGCCGAGATGGGCCGAACCGAGATCCGGTGGGAGTTAGAAAAATCTGAACCGGTTCGAAATCAACCGGTCCGGTCGTACATGGTTTACCTTCTAGAAAAGCCGGCGATTTGTCGTTGTGTTCGTTTCGCCCTTCTTTCAAATAGTTTACTGCTGGTCCACGAAATCACAACTACCTCGATATTAAAACCTGGCATTTTACCTACCTTTTTATTGGATGCGACGCCGGTCCCACAGGTCCGTCACTGTGCAGGTAGGCCATGGGTAAACCAAACGGGTAATGGACGAGTATTATTTGTTTGGTCTATTTATTTGATGTCTTTGTTTTCGTTCCAGAAGCGGAAACACCCAGAAGCTTCTCCGCGGCTCAAAGCCACTCGCCCCGCCCAAGTCGGTGACGTCTTGGACTGTCTCTCTCTCTTTCTCATTTTTGTTTCCTTTCCCTCCAAGGCTGCTGCAACGCGATCACAAAAAACCGAGAAGACCAAGGGACAACGGCGGCATCGAAACCCTTCTCTGTCTCTCGGCAATGGGTGTGTCTTGTGGCATCGAGTGCGTGTTCTGCCTGGGGTGCACGCGGTGGGCCTGCCGCCGCTGCGGATACGTCGGCGCCGACGACAGCGCCGCCTGGCCGCCCGCCACTCCCAATGAGTTCGCCCACGTTCCCCGCGCTTGCCGCGCCGTCCTTGCGGCCTACGAAGACGACCTCGCCCGCCCCCGCTGGGCCCCTGCTCGCCCCGGCGGGTATCGCATGGACCCCGCCGCCGTCGTCAAACGCGCCTCCTATGCCGACACCTGCGGCCGCTGCCCGCCCTACCTCCTCTACGTCGACCGCGCCGCCCGCGAAGTCGTCCTCGCCGTCCGTGGCCTCAACCTTGGCCGCGACGCCGACTACCGCCTCCTGCTCGACAACCCTCCCGGTTCCCAGTCCTTCGACGGCGGCTACGTCCACCTCGGCCTGCTCAAGGCCGCTGCCTGGCTGCTCAACCGCGAGGCCGACACCCTCTGCCGCCTCCTTAGGGATTGCGGGCCCGAGTATGGCCTCGTGCTGGCTGGCCACTCGCTCGGCGCCGGCGTGGCGGCCCTCATGGCCGTGATGGTGGTGAACCACCTCGACCGGTTCGGGGAGATCCCAAGGACCCGGGTCCGATGCTACGCCATCTCGCCGGCCAGGTGCATGTCGCTGAATCTTGCGGTGAAGTATGCTGACGTGATCCACTCCGTGGTGTTGCAGGCAAGTCACGCATCTCTTGTTTCTTCTGGTTGAACTGGCTTGTTCTTCAAGTAATTTGAATTTGTTCTCCGGTAGTATATTTCGAACGAGTCGATTTATTAGACTATCAAAGTTTTGGTTGACCCCTATGTTACCGTATTTAAGCCATGGCATAGGCGTTGGCCCGGCTAGGTTTAATCCCGGTGTGCGAGACCGCCAACATTTCCGCCGAGCAGGTTGGCGGGCATTGACGGGAAGCCCGATCAAAGGGTGGTATGTTTGCTCCTTCGATCTCTCCCACGCCCAAGCCATCTGCACCCTGCATAAATGTCATAGCTAGGCGGAGAGATTCCAACTTGACCCCTTTGATGTTTTAGTCAGGGCCGGAGCCCTAAAACCTTGAGCAACCTTCGAGGGAAGAGAGTCATAATGTGGAAGTGTTGAGAGTCCGATCTCCTGTATTGTTCCTAGGATGGCTTTTATACCTTTAGCCATGGGTCGATGTACGCGGATGTTTAATGTATGTTGGTACCACAGCCTCCTAGGGAAAGAGAGTCATAATGTGGAAGTGTTGAGAATCCGACCTCCTGTACTATTCCTGGGGGTAGCTTTTATACCTTTGGTTATGGGTCGATTTACGCGGATGTTTAATGCATGTTGGCATCACAGGCGGTCGACCCATACACTGTGCGCCGATGTCGCCTGGATCGTGTGGTGCTGCTCCTTGCTTCTTGAGTGGCAGGATATGAAGTTGTACTACCTTGTACTTGTCAGGGGGCCGTCATTGCGGAGGATGGATGGTCGAGTTGTCTCGGGTTCGCAGGACTGAGTTGGCTCTAGGTGCCCAACTAGCTCTATTGTGGTGATCCGGGACCCCTTTGATTTCCTTTATACTAGTATTACCGCCACCTAAACAATGAATTTGACACATATCACCACCACTAAATTGTGTCTAGGATTTTATTGTTTTTCATCTTCCTGACCAAAGCAATTTGATTGAAGCTGGGAGGTGTACTCATTCTGATGCATTTTGGTTGGCAAATTCAGTTTGTTGATTGCTCTTTAAGGGATGTTAGAGTTCAGTATAAATTGGGTCCTTTCGTAACAGCTAAGAGATTACTAGTCACCAACACAAAATCCTTATACAGGTATGATATATATATATATATATATATATTACCCTTATTGATCGTGTAGTCATCTTCCTCCTCCTAAGCTGAGGAGATAGTGAAATTAGAAGTCATATATAGATGTAGCCATTGCTTCTGTCTTAGGTGCTTGCTTAATTCTTGATACATAAGTTGGTGGTACAACTATGTTGATTTTCATTTGTTTGACTATTTTCATGGCTGAGATATTAATCTGTTTGTAATAGAGTGTAGCTCTAGGAGTTGTTATTCTTGCTCTGTTTTTGTAGTTTATTATAACTTTCCTTCTTTAAGATGTTATTGAAACCTCAAACCTTGCAATTCCAGGATGATTTCCTTCCAAGAACGCCAACACCTTTGCAGCATATTTTTGGATCTATTTTCTGGTAAGCATTACTCTTCTGATTGTATTGATTTTCCCCTTTGTTTCCATCTTTTTCCATAAGGGGAATTTTGTTATAGAATGAATATATGATATGCATGCAGAAATACTTCTAATCCAAAATTTACTGCTTTTGTGCAGTCTCCCATGTTTATTATTTTTGGTTTGCATGAGAGATACATTTATATCTGAAGGTAGAAAGCTTAAGGATCCAAAAAGGCTCTATGCCCCCGGTAGAATGTATCATATAGTGGAGAGAAAATTTTGCAGGTATCAAGTCCTTAACATCACTTCTAATATTTTGTACCTTAATATTTAAGATAGAAAGTTTTGTACCTTAATTATTTAAGATTCTAATTCCTTCAAGGAATTCAAATGTTTTATAAGATTTTTTTTTTTAAGATAGGAAATATGGTTTTATAAGTTAAATCCTGAATTTTTGTGTTCTATGCTTTTTTGTTAAGTCACCTTGCCACTTAAGTGATGATGTTGCTGTCAAGTATATATATCCTAGAAGCATCACAATTTTTATTTTTTTCAGGACTTGCATCTGAAGAAATACACTGTAATGCTGTCTAGAATTTCCAATGTTCGATTTGTAAATGATTTTTCTGTAAAATCAATAGTACTTGTGGTTAATGAAATGTGGCCTTCAGTAATTTGGTATCATTGAGATTAATATAGATGTGGAAGATTCCCTCCGGTGGTGAGAACAGCCATTCCTGTTGAAGGAAGATTCGAGCATATAATACTATCGTGCAATGCGATGTTCGATCATGGAATCATTTGGACGGAGCGAGAAGCTCAGAAAGCTTTAGAAGTAAGCTAGAAAACCATCTCCTTTTTTACTTGTTACTGGATGCATTTGATGAAAGTAAATTCATTTGCCTTACTCCTGGAAGTTGAGGCTGTGCTGTGACTGCTGCTTCTCAAAGCATTACCATTCTTCTTGTAGCTGCCAAGAACATACTGCCTGAGAAACTTAAAATATGGCTCCAAAGTGGTGATTCTTTTTTTTTTTTTCTTGCCAATTTTCTCAGGTAATGCTTAAAGGAAATGTCATGACAACCCCTCCGGCGAGACAACAGATGGATGGAAGAGGGTCTCTTCAGGAAGAACACACTGAAGCACTGGAAAGAGCTTTGAGCTTGCACCGGCCTCACCCTGCCTCACAACCCGGCGTATCCTTCCAAGACCAGGCGTCCTCATGTAGTAGTGATTCAGCATCGAGTCGGACCATGAATTGGGATGAGCTGGTGGAGAAGCTCTTTGATGGGAACGAACCACTAGGCATGATCTCAGATGAAGAAGATGATAGCGTTGGCTCCAGTGTGAAGTTGTCTCTTCCTGTTAGATGACTTCAACCTTATTATATTTCAATCATTCTTTTGTACAGTTTTAATTCGTGATTCTTTTTATAGGCGGATGTTAATTGGTTTCACAGTTTTGCGTGGTTCATGGAAGATCCAAATTGGAAAGATCTAATCGACTCGATCCATCCCCGTTTTAGATTTCTGTTGCTTCCTCGCTTTTTTTTTTTTAATTTTTTTTTTCTGGTGTGAGAACAAGGGAATCATGCATACGCGTGAATCATACAGTGCCGAGGTGGCGGAATCCGATGGACAATCTCCATCGATCCGTTATGGAGGCGCCGGCAGGGTCGAGATGCTTCCAGAAGCAGGACCCGAGAGCCGTTGAACCAGACGACAAGTAAAATAAAGCCCGGGCCCAACACCACCAGTCTTCATCTCGGCCTTGGAACGCCGTCAACGCCCGGCCGCCAACGTGAGACCGCCATGCCGCGGCCGTCTCCTCCCCTCCCAAGTAAAAGACGGCGAAGTAATGCGTGTCCTTTGAAATCTCAACGGCCTCCAGCGTCTCCTATCAACCAATTCAATTGCGCGTTCGAACGGTGGACGAATCACCGCCATCGATGGGGGGTTCTATGTAACAATTCGTATTGCATGAGCTAAAAGTGTCGCAAACAGGAAATAGATAAGCTCCACTGTGTTCGTGAGACCTCCCTCTCTCCTCTTATGCGTTAGGAACTAAGCTTCTCTTAATTTAGGCAACACGTCAACGTGGGACGCGCTATTATTTCCCCTCCCCCTTTCCTTGCTTCCAAATATAAACCCAGAAACCAACGGATTAGGGTTTCATAGCACATTGCAGAAGGAAGGGGGATATAGTGGCGGGGATATAGTCAGTCCCGTCACCATCTCCATGGCTTCACTGCCCTCCTCCCTCGTCTTCTCCGGCGTTTTGGCGCTTTGGCTTCTTGTGTCGTCGATTCCCGGCGGTGCCCCGGATCTGGCGGCGGACGCCGCCGCGCTGCTCGCCCTCCGTGCAGCAGTGGGCCGCTTCGTGCTGCCGTGGAACGCGTCGGACTCGACGTGCTCGTGGCAGGGCGTAGGGTGCGAGTCGGGCCGCGTGACGGCGCTCCGCCTCCCCGGCGTCGGACTCATCGGCTCCATCCCCGCCGCTACTGTCGGAAACCTCTCCGCCCTTCGCGTCCTCAGCCTCCGATACAACGCCCTCTCCGGCTCCCTCCCTCCGGACCTCTCCGCCGTCTCCGAGCTCCGCAACCTTTACCTCCAGGAGAACCGCTTCTCCGGCGAGATCCCGCCCGCCCTCGGCTCCCTCAAGAATCTCATCCGCCTCAGCCTTGCCGGGAACCAGTTCTCCGGCGAGATCCCGCCGGAGCTCAACAACCTCACCCGGCTCCGCACGCTCTACCTGGAGAGAAACCGGCTCGTCGGGGAAATCCCCCGCTTCGACCTCCGCAACCTCGCCCTGTTCAATGTGTCGGTCAACCAGCTCAACGGGTCGATCCCAGCCAGGCTTCGGCGGTTTCCGGCGAGCGCGTTCTTGGCCACGGCCCTTTGCGGCGAACCGCTCGGCCCGTGCCCCGGCGAGATCGCGCCGTCTCCGGCACCGCAGGGGCCGGCGGGAGGAAGTTCTGGCGGCGAAGCCGGGAGTGACAAAAAGAATCTCTCCGGCGGAGCCATCGCCGGAATCGCCGTCGGGTCCGCTGCCTTCGCCCTGATCCTGCTTATTCTGTCGATACTCCTCTGCCGAAGGTGCGGGAAGAGCAAGACGAGGTCGATAGTGGCGGTGGAAGCGAGAGGAAACGAGCCGGAGCCCGCGGCGGCGGCGGCTGAACGGGAGAGGGGATCTGGGGAAGGAGGGAGCGGGAACCACCAGCCGGCGAATCCTGCGGCTGGAGAGAAGAAGCTGGTGTTCTTCGTGGGCGGCGGGGCGCCGCAGTTCAACCTGGAGGACCTGCTGCGCGCGTCGGCGGAGGTGCTGGGGAAGGGGACTTTCGGGACGGCGTACAAGGCCGTGCTGGAGATGGGCACGACGCTGGCGGTGAAGAGGCTGAGAGACGTGGCCTTCACGGAGACGGAGTTCCGGGAGAAGGTGGAGCTCATCGGGGCGATGAACCACCCCAATCTGGTGCCGCTGCTGGCGTACTACTACAGCAAGGACGAGAAGCTCCTGGTGTACGACTACCTCCCCATGGGAAGCCTATCCGCGCTCTTACATGGTAAACCCATGGCTTCCTCCATGGCTTCCTCCCCCTACCTTCTCTCATCCCTTCCATTTGAATGGACTGCACAGGGAACAGGGGATCCACGAGAACGCCGCTCGATTGGGTGACGAGGACGGGCATCGCGCTCGCAGCGGCGCGCGGCATCGAGTACATCCACTCGACGTCGCCCTCGGCCGCGCACGGCAACATCAAGTCCTCCAACATCCTGCTCACCGCCACGCGCGAGGCCCGCGTGTCCGACCACGGCCTCGCTCTCCTCGCGGGGCCGCAGTCCACCCCCGCCCGCGCCGCAGGCTACCGCGCCCCGGAGGTCACGGACCCCCGCAGGATCTCCCAGAAGGCCGACGTGTACAGCTTCGGCGTGCTCCTGCTGGAGCTGCTCACCGGCAAGTCTCCCGGACAAGCCCTCTCCAACGACGACGACGGCGGCGTCGACCTGCCGAGGTGGGTGCAGTCGGTCGTTCAAGAGGAGTGGACGGCGGAGGTGTTTGATGTGGAGCTGCTGAGGCAGCAGGACGCAGAGGAGGAGATGGTGCGACTTCTGCAGCTCGCCGTCGACTGCGCAGCTCAGTACCCGGACAAGCGGCCTTCCATGGCCGAGGTTGTCGTCCGGATACAGGTAATCCAGAAATCGAGAAACAGTGGCGATGGGATGGAAGAGGGTGACGAGCATTCGTCGAGGAGGACGGATCCCATTGCCGAATCTTAGGCTTTCTTGTGATCGAGCACACTGTGTTGCTGTTCTGATTAGATTATGGATTGTGCTGTGAAATGTGTGGATATATTAGGTGCTGATGCTGTTGGAATTCTCATTCATACAACTATTTTTGTTTGCATTCGGTTGGAGGCGTCTCACATTTCAGATTGTGCCGTGTTTGGTCAACCAACACACTTTTTCTAGCTTTCACTTCCGTCTCTTATTTGGACTTTGACTTTTGAAATTTTGAATTCTTAACCCAAGAGCATTTAGTATAATATCATCAAATTAATATTTTAGATATAAAAATGTATAAATTTCTCGATCTTTGATAGATGAGTTTGGTATATTATTATCATCAGATTAATGTTAAAGGAGTATATATTTTGTTGTATAAAAAGTAAGTATTGAAGACGAAATTTAAACCCAAGATCTTAGGATCTTTACCAGCTAAGTTAATTAACACATTCGTAATATATATAACTTGTTAAGATTGAGCAACGAAACTCAAAATTTTTATTATTATTATTTTAGTTTGATGGTTGGGTGCGATGTCTTCATGTAATCCTTTTTCTGTTAGATAAAAACATTATATGAACATCTGTGTTGCAACCCTCCACGTATCCTGGGTTGATTGGCCAACTAATTACATTTCTAAAAGTAAGATTTGTTTAAAATTATTTAGAATTTGATAATAAAATATATTATAAAAAAGATGAACTAATTGTATTGGGAACAAACCCTATTATAACTGTAATATTCCGATTAATCCTACGTCTAAAGTGGATAAGATTAAGATCAGCTTATGATGAGTGTACTACTATCAATTTTCACTTAATTATTTTGATAAGTAGTTTAAATCAAATAAAGTTGATAAGCCAATTAGCCCATCATACTCGGGTTGTGACATTTGGTATTAAAATCGACCTGGTATTTGGACATGGTGAGAGGACTCGAGTAGGAAATAACTATCCATGAATAGAGCCAGAGGACTCGTTACGGCATAGAGCCATCGCTGGGCTACGTTTCACATGCACTATGCTAGGGTTTGATTTGGGCTATGTTGGACCTTGACTAAGATATCAAGCTCTTAACTGGAGGAGATTATAGCATCCCGATTAGTCCCATATTGGAAGTGGACTATATTAAGATTGACTTATAAGTGTTTATTGAATATATTATTATATATTTAGCTTAAATGTTTTGATCATCGATTTAAGTAAAATAAAATTGATAAGCTAATTAGCTCATTATACTCGGGTTGTAACATTATTAAATTTATCATATCTTAAATTTTTTAAAAAAATTAAAATAATATTTTATTATTCATAATTTACATAATATTTTTTCATCATTAAATTCAAATAATTGTCTTTACAATAGTAAATATTAACTAGAAAAAAAGACCACGTTTTTTGATATGGTCATAAATCTCTTCCACCAAAGCTTTAGATTTATTACTAGATTACTCTGGAAATAAAAAATAATAATATATCGATTCATTATTAAAACCTATGTAAGAAAAATAATGATAATTTCTTACATAATAAATAAAATCATGCATTAGCCATATATAACACATAAATATTAATTAGATATCAAAGACATGCATCACACCCGATGGTATACTCTCCCAAGAATGGATGTAGAGACATTCTTCACGGGATGGATTCATCCTGATTTCGGAAATAGGTAACCCATATCGCATTTGTTGGAAAATCATGAGAGCATCACATGCATAACAGAAAATAAAACAAAACATATTTCCTATGTTTATTACATCATCGTGCAATGATTGGTGTGCAAAAAATCATAAAACTCGAAAACTACGAGTAGTGTGAAATTTATTACCTAATGAAATCGTATATCCCTAAAACATTAAAATCCTATGAAAGAGAATAATGAGGTTAGATGCTCTCTTCTCTAGCGGTATTCATACGGTAGATCGATGTAGCAATGTTCCTCTAATTGCATCCAAAAGTTTGCAACTCTTACACACTTTCTTGCAGCAAACGTGAAAGAAAATCCCCAATCTTTTTCATTATCCTCTCATAGTAGGGCGGACGACTGAGAAGAGATGAGAGAGAGGAGAATAGGAGGGGATAGCCAAAGATGCAGCCTGTCACATATGTTGGCCGCCCCTACCTCTTATTTATAGAGAGCCACCAAAATCCTAATAGATCATGCTTTAGTAGGAATTTGATATCTATCTAATTACTCTCGCTTCTTGGATTATTAGGTCTCTATCCAATAATTTCAACTGGTCTCTAATTGGGCCTTATACAAGGAGTCTATCAATGTTGGGTCTCATCCAATAAGAACATATGTTAATTGGATAACTCATATCAAATTCTTTACTTGTTGAAACATTCACCATATGCGTGTGATCCTCTAGGCTCAATACCGAGCTAGTCGTGAGTTTTATATGTTAGAACTTCTTCTAACTTAGGAAATTGTTATCTCATAACAATTCACTTAATTAATCAATTATATACGTAATAGACCACTGCACCATAGTCTTTAGACGGTGTAGGAGATATAATCCATTGGACCTATCTGTCTTCAATTATCGTGTATCTATAGTCCATCATCTATTTAATATCCCAAAAATTATATATCGGGCATGATACTATCATGCCATATACAAAATCCGTCCGAGTCTCGCTTTAATCAGATTCTCTTGGAGAACTTCTTCTCTCTTAATCCGAACGACCTTGGACAAAGATTTGCTTGGGTGAGAGCACATAAGATATTCCTCTAATAATACCAAGAGTGGATGATCCTCTATTAGCACTCAATTGCTTTCATAAAATTGGTTACCAATATCGATAATCAGTTGTATCAGATCTAAATTTTTTAGACTTATAAGTCTGGAGTAAAAAAAATGAGTACTAAAACAAGACATCATTGATGTCTCAAGTCTAAGGACCAAACACATAACTAAAACTACGGAATCACTATATAATGTTAGGTATTATCAATCATTCAACATTATGTAAGTGGATCAATAAGCTAACTTATATCTAATGAGCACCTGTATTGTACCCATAGTGCCCTCACACAAGTGGTTATGAGACCAGTCACATTCATCATATGGATGAGTATATAATACATTGGTTTGTCTGGTCATCTCTATGTCCCTCTTGAGTAACCTATGACTGAAATTATTTGGGATTTGTGTTTAAATGTGAATTTATCTTATTATCACGATCTCATCACAATTTGATTCTCATTACACAAATCTAAGGACATCACAATATATATACAGTAGATAATATATATAATGTGAGAAAATATAGATAATAATCATAAGACAAAAGGATTGTATAGTTTGTCACACGTGTCGTCACTCATGTGATTAGCTTACAGGGCATTTGTAACCAGCATCACTCCCAACAACGGATATAGTGGTATTCTCACCCGCCTAAGTGGGGACACGTTCCTCCCAATAACGAATGGAGGAACCGTTTAGTCGTTACGTTTAACGACTCATTAATCCCGAAGCGCACCACCATACATGCCCTCGATAGTGATACATAACCATCCATGATTATTTATTTACATTCATTCACTCATTCACGTATGCATCCAAAAAATAGTATGATCAAATATTATAAAAGATCATGTTTGATGTATGTTCTGCTAGACTATGTCCATTAGTGGCTTTGCACTGTGATGGGCCCGTAGCTCCTTTCACATATGACATTTCTAATGTGGAATACTAGTATAATCACACATACGATAACAATCATATCAATATTATAAACTTAAAAAAGTAAAAAATTAATAATCATTTTTAAATGATATTTTTAAATAAAATTTTAAATTCATCAAATGTAATATTAATCTCTAAATAGTCCTCGATCAACCAAAGGAATAGCTCAATTGACTTAAACCAAACTTAATTTGATCATGACTTAATAGAACCAACTTAAAATCATTATAGAATCGATTTGGAATCACCCTAGATTGATTTAATTTAGATATGATTGATTTTAATTAGATCAAATAGGTTTAAACTAGTCAAGTTGGTCTAGAATCGCCCTAAAACGATTTGAATCGATCAATCTCTCTGATTATAACTAAGTAGGCTTAATTTTATGGACTAGGCTAATCCTCACTTATAAGTTGAGCTGAACCTTACCAATGAACTGAGTCATGCTTAGTTCGCGGGTTGGATTGTGCTTAAACACATAAGTTAGGGTTGTGTTTGATCACATAGACTAGGTCATACCTAGTCGCATGAGCTGGACCATACCTTGCCACATGGGTTAAGTCGTTCCTTGCCACATGGGTTGACTGCTACTGAGCTACACGGGTTGGGTTGTACCTTAGCCACATAAGTTATGTCATGCCTAACCACATGTGTTGGGTCATACCTTGCCACATGGGCTAGGTCGTACTTGACCACATGGATTGGATCAACCTAGCCTGATAGATCAACTTGACTCAAGTCAAACCTCAATTAGACTCTTCATTTTAAATTAAAATTTAATATTTTAAATTATCTTAATTAAAAACATGATTCTTTAAAACACAAATATATCTAATTAAAACTATTAATCAAAAAATAAGAATTTTAATAATTAAATAAATCTTAGAATTAGTTATGCTTAACAAACTAATATAAATCAAATAATCAAATTAATTATCATTATTTATTAATCATAGAATTTAAAAATTAAAATATTATTATGCATCATAAATTAAAATATTATTATTCAAAAGATAAATAATAATTTAATTTTTTTATTTTATATAAATAATAATTTATTTTTTATATATTTATATTTATTTTAAAAAATATAATATTCATTTCTTATGATTTAAACACAAATATAAAATATAAAATTTTTACTTCCTAAAAAAAGTATCACTCGTTGGGAAATAAATCAAATTTAATTAATTAATACAATTCTTAATTTGTTGATGATTACAATAACAGCCACCAAGACTATCATCGATGTAGATAGCCTTGCTTGATGTCTTGGAGATTAGCCCTGATCAGATCATATAAAGTTGGTCTTATCATTGATATATACATATTACAAACATGCAGCTTGAAAAATTATCCACCATTCTCATGTAAGATACTTACTCCACTGATGTACAGAAAAGGCAGTTCATAATTCATGTCATCAAAATTCCTGTCTGAACCACAATTCAATTCTTAAAGAAAACTAGCCATCAGAAATCACAGGATCCAGGATACAAGCTAGAAATGAAAAATGCCCTCAAGATCTCATTAACACAAGAGGAGAATAAGAAAAAAAAAAGAAGAAAAAAGAAAATAAAAAGTTCCCCAAGAAGTCTTGTCAAACCCTACCGACATTCCATGCGACTACATAATTGTGCAGCAACACATTCATAAGCACAAAACGCAGCACAAGACCTATATCAGAACATAGTAGGAAGGTACGCCAAGGAAAACGTAAAAGAGCCAGCCACAAAGGAAAAGCTCCAACCAGTGATTAATTCAAGTCTGACCGAGCCCTAGTAATACATGAGCTGCTGTGCTGCACTCACATTTTGGAACCCACCGTCGTAGATCACCTGGCTGGCACCAGCGCCCATCCCCATTGCAGCTTGTTTCAGAGCATGCTGGCCTTGAACATGAATCAACGCCTGGTTTGCGCCTGCGCCGGCCAATGCCAATGAGCGATCATAACCAAAGAAGTCAGCTGCAGAGAGTCCGGGGAATGCAGCAGCAGGTGGGGGCAGTGGCGTGGAGGCCGTCCCAGGGGGCGTTGGTTTGCTGCCCCAAGAACACTGACACACGAACGACTAAATGCGGTAAGCAAATATGCAGCATCTATTTATATACAGTAAAATGTGCAATAAAATAAACCTTCCGCAAAAGAACTACTAGGGTAAATCAATTCCTTGTTATTCCGTTGGGGTTGAGCAGAACATAACTTCCAATAGTTATGTTCCCACACCATTAAAGCCAAGAAGAGAGCATCATTCAACAGTCCATAGCTTCTATGGTGTACATGAATGAGGACATGGTGATGATGCAATTAGAGAAATAACATTAAATTTCATCCGAACAGTATACAAGAGTAACATGAAATGAAGATTGAACTAAATAAAATATGCCATCAAGATAAGCCTTGTCAAACCATCCTAATTGTTCAGATGAAGTCATTCAATGTATCGAAAACATTGTGTCACACTAACAGCTACCGGTTCAAATGGAGTAATCCTCAAAGCATCAACATCTGAAGAATTCAGACTAGTCATCTCCACAGATATATCTCAAAGAGCATGCATCGAAATTCATGGTTACGTGACAAAAAAAACAATCCAACCATACCTTGATTGGCTTCCCACAGAGCATTCGACCATTCCCCACTTGAATAGCCAGAGCAGCTTCAGAATGGTTGCTGTATCTCACAAAACCAAACCCTTTATCACGTTGTACACGAACTTCCTCAATCACTCCAGCACCAAGGGTATGGAAATGGCGGTGGAGATCTAGTTGGGTAACCTGCCAGTAATACCACATCTCAACAAAAACCAGAAAAATGACCTTCCCAGAGAAGATACCCCTAATAACAAGGATTGAGGTATGCAAAGGCGATGATGACACGATCAAACATCTATGACAAGCTTTTGATATTAGTTAAGTCTGATTCCTTTGGGAGGAGGGATAACAAAACAGAGAGCTGAATGCTTGCCTCATGAGCAAGGTTCCCGACATAGACAGTTGTGTATTGCGGGTTATTCTCGGGACCATCATCATTCGTACTGTCTTGGCCATCTTCTGCAGAGGAAAAAAAATATAATAAATCAAAATGCCATGCCAAAATAATTGCTCAACAATTCCAGCAAATTGTTTATTCTGTAAAGCAATGATCATATAACACTAATATAAAAAAAAAGTGACTTCTTAATTCAACACAAACTCAAGTAATCATCAAACACAAAACATGTTAAAACTCAGTAAAAGGTTAATAGGGAAAGAGCATCCTTTTGATATTAAGGGGCTCAGAATGTCTCAGTTGATGTTCATGGATGATAACTTAATTGCTATGTAGGGTACCAATAGGTCTCACACTCACATTCTGAAGGCCGTAGAACGCTTTGCCTACTCAAGAATTCTTGGGTCTTGGATAAAGCCATTAATCATTTCATTCACACCTCTAGGAGGTTATTCTGGAGTAACACATAACTCTAAAAGTAAAAAGCATGTTATAAGTTGGAAAAAGATGTCTAATTCTAAGATGTATTAATCGCAGATAAAGACATTAATATTCAATTAACACTTCTAGAAAAGTTATCCTGGAGTAAGTGAATCTCATAAGAAAAGGTATCTGCTGCTAAGGTTTATGGTGGATTAGGCCTTAAGAGTTCTTCGCACTATCAAGTCTAATGGTCTTTCATTAAGAAACCTTATTGCTAAGAATGGTCATTCTAATCCTTGGCAACAAAGAAAATACTTTGGCTATTAATGATCATTCTATAACTGGAAAGTCCCAATTTTACTGGTACCGCAGAAAAATATATTACCTTATGGATTTTGTCAAGATGGTATGAGTAATTAACTATACAAATGCCTTTACACTAGGGCAGCAAAAATTTGATAAAAAGCACCCATCAAAATTTTGCTTCAGCCTCTGGCCCTCTACGACCACAAACCGAGCCAGCAAAATCGACACTAAAATATCAACCCTGCCCATGACTTACAAATGTACAGAAATAACTTATCATCTATCATGGTAATTTTTAATGATGAACAACTAGCATGTTTTGGGGGAAAAAAAAATCTATGCCAACCATTCAACAAGAACAACTTTGTTAGTACAGCAAGAAATACAAATATCATAAAAGCATCAAAGTCCATGACACAATCAAAGTAACTAACCAGGCCACCTCAACAAAACCATGTAAAGATGTTATCCATAGAACTCAGTATGACTTAGAATTGTTATACATTGTTATCATGAACACTGCATAGTTTGTGAGAGCTAACACCCTAACCTACTAAAAGGCAAAAAAGGAAAACGAAAGGACATTTCTAATTATCTTTCGACACAAAACTTATAAAAAATGGCAGCAGATTAACAAATACAACTGCATAACTCAAAAGAACAATTTATTACATATAGCTTCTCCACCAGTTCAAGGTTGCACCCACCTGCAGATCCATTTGTTGGATCTACCACACTCTTCGAATCCGATATTTGTTTGTCTTCGTTAGCATTAGCTCCCTTAGTAGCCCAATTACAACGGATTTGCCGACTGCCAAGCCACTTGCCTACATAATGTCAATATAATATTGTTCAAATTTACAACCTTTTAACATTAAAATCTCCAGTCAGATGACTATAACTAGTTAACCATAGCTGCTTTCTTACTTTAAGAAGCATAAAGTATATTCACCTTAAAAAAAGCACTATTTATCTGAATGTATGTAATATGTGCAATGAGAAACAGCAACAATCTTAATGATGCTAACATGATAACATCAACATCAATCAGTGAACAGAAGCCTGAACTATGAAGCAAGCAGCCTGATACAAGTGACTGGTACTTCACTGAAGTAATGACAAGAAATTGACAAAGAGCAACTCACCATTTAGGTCATTTATGGCACTTTGAGCATCCTGTCAAAATAATAGTCAAAAAACTTTGTGGAGGAAATTCCATAATGGATGATCTAAAGCTGATTACCAACTGATCAACTGACCTGTTGATTCCGGAAAGAAACAAAACCAAACCCCCTTGAGCGCCCAGTTTTTTGGTCCCACATGACCCTTGCATCTCTAAAACAAAAAGGAAAACACAAGTCCATGTGATATCAAAGATGTAAAGATAAATTCTCATAAACATTAAGGGAGAAGGGCGAGGTTATAGACTGACTATCTACACAACTAACCATAAAAGAAACCAAAAAAAGAAATTGAAAATGACCAAGTTTCCAAAACAACGGACATTATGCAAACAAATGTCAGGGTCATGAAAGCTTACGAGCAGCTTGAGTACACACAGAAGCATGCAAACAAGGTGGCATCTGTGACCTCAGGGCTAAGGTCACCAACAAAGATGTTATAATGCCCTATATATGCCAAATAAAAAGCATTATAATGTCAGCAATTTTCCAAACGATAAGCCAATCTGCACTGCAGCACAAATTTTGTAAAAGAAAGGATTGGAAATTTCAACCTGATGTGTCCTCTCTTTGCCCACTCGCATATGCCCAATTAACCTTAATAGGTTGGCCAAAGCTGCAAAGTTCCATGGTATAACCATGACAAGTACTACCAAAGAGATAACATGAAAAAAAAAAGATACATACAACAAAACTTGATTATACAACTTACAGCTGCCTCCCATTAAGTGTTATAATTGCAAGCGCAGCTGATTGGCGATCATAATAATCAACAAAGCCAAATGACGACTGCAAAGTGAAAACAATACATGATGAGCAGACCACAGTGAGTAGATTTGATTTAAACAACATGGATTAAAAGATCAGTCAGTATCACACCATACTGTACAGTAATTATCATCTATAATTAGTGTTTTTAAAGCACTAGGCGCCAAGGTTGCCAAAACGCCCGAGGCACTAGGCACTTGCTTAGGCACTCCCAAATATTAAAATGCAGAAAATACATACCTGTTATTTATTTACAATTTAAAAGATATATACCGAGCGACCAAAGTGAGGTGTTCCTGTTATCTACCAAACAGTGTACTGTTAACAGTATACCCATCTAACAGTGTTTACAAGTTCCTAACATAACAAAGTGCAATTAATAAGAGATCATTAAACACAGTGCTCAAGCTAGTGCAGAAAATAGAAGATCATTTAACCAAGCTGTTTATATACTAAGAAAGAAGAGATGGAGTAACCAGTTGGCGAAAGGTTGTGGAGTATGGCATCGAGGAAGGCAGCAGCACATGGCGGAGGAAGGTTGGGTTCTCTGACTCAAGCAAGGTTCATGTGACTGTGGTGGTGCTTAGGGCGGAGAAAGGTGGCAATCGACGACAAAGCGAAGCTGGTCGATGACGTAAGCTGCATAGGCGAAGAAACAGAGCTTCACACAACAGCGTAGGGCAGAGGAGACTCGCAATTGATGACGTAAGCTGAAGGAAGACACTGCACACAGTGGCATAAGGCAGAGGAGGCTTGTGGTTGATAATTTAAGCCAAAGGAAGACATCGCACACACTGGCGTATGGCAGAGGAGGCTTGTAATCAATGGTGTAAGGCGAAGGAAGACGCTACACACATCGACATAGGGTGGAGGAGGCTCAAAGTAGGGTTACTTTCGCTGGGTTCTTCACTACTCGAGCACCAGGGGGGGAGGGGAAGAGGTGTGTGGAGGTTTGGCGCGGGGAGAGAACCCATGCTTTATTTGACTCGAGTGCATGCCTGAGTGCCCAACGCCTGGGCTAAGGCATGCGCCCAAGTCACTGAATCCACTAGCCTGAACTTGTTATGAGGTTCCTGGGCTTTACCTCACCTCACTCGACCGCCTAGGTGAACACTGGCAACATTATAAAGTACAGGCTGTGACAGCATAGCCACCATGCATAGCACACTGTGGAGCTGCCCTGCTGTATATGTATGTGCCCTGATGATGTCTGTCGATGAAAATCCATGATCATAACATGGATAGCAATAGTGGGTACCATGCTGCCTGGATATACACATTCCAGCCAATTACAGCTGACATATCATGAGTTTTGGCCAAATCATTTCAATGAAAAGTGGAAAACCAACCACTTTGGCAACATACTATAAAGCTCACTCTCCAGCATGCTGCCAATGTTATGCGAGATCTCCTTCAACATTCATCTTATATACCACTTTCCTGCAGCCACATGGACCCAAATCCAGCAAATCACCAATTCCACTCTTTTTGATGATCCATCCATCCACAAATCAACAGAACTAGTACTAGCAGCCCAGAAAGTCTTGACAACAAAAGGCAAATTCACATCTTCCACTGCCATCTCTCTTTCTATTATCTCCATCCCTCTACCAGCACTGCCTAGTTGCGGTAGAGCTCCAGTGACATCGCATCCTAGAGGCACAAAGACATTTCACAGTGAACTCCTAAATCCTTGAAATTCAAATTTTGCAGCTTGATTTTATAGATAAACAGTACTCATTATCCATGCACACCAGCATATCACTGAGTACCAATTGGAAGTTCCATGGCAATAGGTAAAATGCTACTTTTTTCATTTTTCTCATTCTTCTTTCTGTCCACCTAAATTTATTTCCTGAATAAACAGTTCCATAACATGACGAGGATGGGGTTTCTTTTGCTATTTTGTTTCTGATTAATTTTTCAATTTCTTGTGTATGTTCCTTTTTTCGCTCTTCTGGTTAATGATATTTTGCACTTCCAGCAGCAAGCAACTAGTCATGTTGATTTCAGCCACATCCAAAGAATCTTATGATGCACTTTCAAGAGCTTTGCTAGAAAGTTCTTGACGAGTTAACTATTTCAAGCAACTGGTAAAATTTAAGATTGTACAATGTCAACTATGTGAAAGTTACAAAATCAAAATAATTAAGAAGAATGATAATATAACATGTCAGGCCATGGATGTGCTAGACCATGAACATTCCATCCCAACTGACTCTAATAAGATATAATGTACTTGTTTATACTTCATGTTTCATTACTTTGACTCTTCTGTAAGGTAGTTGACTTCGGTTGTCTCCTTATTATAGTTATAGACTAGAGCAGTGACAAATTTAATATGGTCCTTGTAAAATTTTCACTAGTAAAGTAATCCTAGAAATCCATATAAAACAAGAAAAACCTCTTTATTGGTCTGATACCATCAAGGTGCTAATTGCATCATTTGTAGGTACAGTATAAACTAGTACGATAGTGATTGGATAGGGGAACAATATGGCTCCAGTATCTGAAGAGGCAAAACCTTGAATAGTGTGATTTCCCACTCATGACTACTAGCATGGCAGTCCTAAAAAGATGGACCCTAATTTATGGAGGCCAAGATATGTGGGTGATGGATCATGTTCAGAAATAAAGCGAGCTATTCCTTTGATGCAGATACAAAAATCACAATACTAACAACTAAATTTAAACAGTATAAGCACTTCTACCAAATACCTATCTTGAAATGGAGGATATTAGATACCTTCTCTTTCCTAATGAGCTTGCATCCTTCAACAAGGCCAGTACTTTGGAAAACCTCTTGAAGAAGAGCTTCGGTTACCTGAAGATGAACGTTACCTACATACCTGTATTTATTCATACACAATAATGTAAGAAAGAAATCAGAATCAAACAAATAATCACCATGGGAGGCGGAAATTGAAATTTTCAGACACCATCCACATCACACATCACTATTCATAAAAAATTGTGGACTCTTGCAGTCTAAATTCACATATAATATGACAGATTCTAATAGAAAACTAGGATATTTTCACATGGTAAAAATAAAATAGTCATGTTTGATTTCTCGACTCCATAAACAGGTCAAAAATAAACCAGTCTCAGGCTTTTGAGGATGCCAACTGTAAACGAAGGTACCAATCAATATTATAATGAAAGTCAATAAAACTAGTGTAACATTTTGCAGAAAACAAGGTAAAGAATGCACAAGCTGAAGGTAGGAATCATCCCACTGATGCACATAGTTCAGAAAATAGAGTGTATATACCTATGCAAAAAGGCTACAAATATATACACAAAAGATAAAACAAAAAAAGCCCTAACGACACTCACACACTGCGACATGTGCTTGGATCAAATCCAGGAGGCAGATTCCCACTTAGAATTGGCTCTATCTGCAAAATAGAAATGTAAATAAACAAAAAAAAAGAAAAGAAAACAGAGCCCCCACAAACAATAAAAAGACTACCATAAAACTACAGTAGTCTTAAGCCCACCACCTCGCAATGATATAACAAAAGGTTCGACTAAAATATGCTAACACAAGTCAGAAAGAAGAAAAAACATTTAGAGTCCTAAAAAGCATCTCCTAGTGCTTCCTTGCATTCATTTCCAAAGCAAAAGGAATCACATTTACTATGTCAAGAATTTACACTAAGTTCCACACAATACATATATATATAGACACAAGCGCATACGATCATGAAATCCAGAAAAAAGGGAATGAATCTGAATATAAGTGACCAATCTGACTTTCATATGATTTCTGAGGTAGTTTTAACTTTTAACACCACAACTACTGGTGCCCCTCCGCCCCAACAATTGAATTTAAAGTTAAAATCAACAAAAAAATAAGCCAAGAACTATGAGGGTTTCAGAATAAAGAAAAAGAACACCAAGCTTTTCAATATGCTTGGTAATAGGCATCTCTTGCGAACCCTAACTTCTCAAGTCGCCACCTAATAACGGTTCCAAGAACCCGCAAAATATAGCAATTTACCGCAGCAGCCATCGATACGAACATATAAGAAAGAACGTAGAGCGCAATCCACTAAAGGAAAACCTAGCTTTGCAACCCACGTCGTGGACACCCTCGCCTCCACCCTAAAACAACCATCCTCCGCAAGCACCGCGCACCGGAGCGAGTACGAAATGCTCAAAAGAGAAGATGCAAATATTTATTCCAATCTCCGAGATGGACCCGAAAGGGGATTCGAGGGCAACCTGAGGCGCGGCCAAGAGGCCGGGGTGGGGGTAGAGGGACTGCTGCTGCTGGAGGAGGAGCGCCTGCTGCATCAACGCCTGCTGCTGCTTGAGCCTCTGCTGCTGCATCGTTCCTCGCCCTAGGCTTGTCCTCCGTCACCAATCCGCTTCGAGATCGATCGAATCGAATCGAGGGAGATACTGCTAGTTTTTTTTTTTTCACGGACGAAGAGAAGAGGAGATGAAAGAAACCTCGAATTCGAAGAAGAAGAAGAAGAAGAAGGGGGCTGAAAGGAGACCGATAGGGCTCGAAGAGAAGGGGAGGTGGAAAACGAGGGCTACGGAGGCGAGCATTTGAGGAGACAAAGCCGGCCGTCCCGTGCCCGCTCCATTGACTACGCCACGTGCCAGTCACGTGGTAATAAGGCATTCCTCTGCTAATAACTGCTACTGCTACTGCTACTGCTTCTCTTCCTCTCGGAGATCACAGAGTATGAACAGAACAGCATTGTCGCATTCCATCAGAAGAATTGTGAAGATTGCATCATTTTTCGACAAGATTTACACATTGAAATCAGGAAATGGAGTGGAGGAAACTACGTAGCAGGAGATCAGAAAGAGGCAGAGATAGTTCATGGGTTTCTGCATCTGGCAATCGAAGCTTTGGCAAGGCATGAATACCAACATCCCAAGGAGATTGAAGTTGTTGGATGAGCAGAGGCTAATTCATGGTGAAAGAAATCAGAAACAAGCTCAAGAAGACAGTGGCAGTGACAGAACAAGTTCAAGGTTGAATTCTTCAGAGAAGTCTCTTGAATCATGTAAAACATGAGATCATTCAAGTAAAAATAAGTCAGAAAAAAGCTGCATTGCACAGTAATTCATGCCAAACAAAACTGGTAATTGAATCTTTGGCATGGTACCAACACCAACATTCCTGAATGAGCTGAGACAAGAATCTGTTCATCTGGGACAAGGATCTCTCCAGGTCACATGGTACTACTATTTGTTGTGTTGTGGGAACTCATGCCGTGGCCGAGGCATCAACATAGCTCGATTCGGTCCGAGTGCGCAAGGTCGTCCGTGTGGGTCGAGGGATGGTCGGTACCTGGTCTGATTAAGTGAGCTTCTTCAGCTCCCTCGGGCTTACTCTTGCACAAAGGCCGAAGTCGATTGATGTGTGCTGGACTTGGTCCCTCCGATGGTTAAGTTAGTATATGGAGTAGTTGAGGGGGTTTTGAGTGCCAAGTGTCCGACCTGTGAAGTTGGCCAGGAGGTCGGCTTTTATACCTGTGGTTGAGAGTCGGTCGCCCGCTGTCTATTAATGGTCGTTGATGCTTCGAGCGGTCGGGCCGTGCACGACCAGGTCAACCAGCACAGTCTCGTACCGGGCGACACCACTCTGTGCGTTCTCGGGCAGCTGCACACCGTGTCGTTCCATGCCGTATAATCCTGAGCTGCCCGGGTATGATTTGCTACTTTGCGTGAGCCCGAGGTGCCACGTCAATACTGACGCGACTACTGTTTTGACGCAACGGAGTAGTAAGTTGTTTGGCTTATTGATGGCCATAAAATGCTATATGTAGAAGTTTAGAGCTACAATCAATCAATCCACAAAAAACATCCAAGTTGGAATATTGACATACTTCTCTTATATTGTGTTCAATATAAATTTTGCCAAATGGTAAGCTGTTTGGCTCCTGTAGAAAGCCATGCTTTGTCAAAATGACAATGCCTGAAACCATCAAATTTGATGTTCTAAAATGGAGAATTTACAGCCAAATAGATTTGGGAAAAGAAGCATCATATAATACTGTAGATGTACTTAAGGTAAGGTGTGAGAAGGCCTAAAAAATCATATTTTTCATCCCGATAATTAAAGAATGATATCAAAAAGATAGAACCCCACAAAGTAGATGCTAGAAATATCATATTCATCAGATCACTGATACATTTGAAGTATCATAATGGATACACAGAGTACATGAGACTTTTGATATACGACGCGCTACTTAAATTTATAGATCCCTGGAATCTAAGAATAATTAAAACTTGAAATATCCATCATAGCTTACGAAGATGGATCATCTTAATTTGGGTCATCACTAATCTCTGTATCCTGAAGTATCTTATAATACAGAAGATTAGGATAAAGAATTATAATGGAATGTTAATTTGCTATTCTAGTGAGTCAGATACCTTTTTGTTTTTGGTGTCAGACATTTTGATTAATAAGCAAACATATATCATAAGCAAATTTGAGAGGATATTGTTAGGATAAGCTAAATGCATAGAATTTGAGAGTATTGAGTACACAATATATGGATTAATGCAACTTAAAAATATATTACTCCCTCTCTATTATTAAACAAAAAGACCAATGTTGGATGCTGGAAAACTTTGGAAGGTGAATTATGTCACTCTTGGCCACTCTGTGTTCTTATGAAAATACCATAAGATGGATATTTCCACCATGATTTATGTCGGATTACCACATGATAAGCTCCTCACTCTTTATGATCCCTTTTTTTGTGACATATTTTCTCATCTTTGATCAAAGAAACAATTCACTGAACCATCTTAAAGATTAGAAATCCATTAGTTTAACTCCAATTCTAAATGATAGACCAAACATTCATGATCTACAAGTGTCACTGAGCATCTGTTTATTGCTTTGTTAAAAGCATTTACTTCTTTGTTTTTGTTAATTATATCTGATTAATAATTGCAACCTTTTACTGAGAATTGCAACCACTGAGTTCATGCAGATATCAGGTTGAGAATAGGAGCAACTTTAGGTGCTGACTGAATTTTGAACACCTGATTTCTTATAAAGCTTCTGCCATTCATTGCATGTTAATTTAAGACCAAATGGTTGTTTCAGACTATTAAATGGAAAGATAAATTTCTTTCATCAAGGATTATTAGCTGACACACAACTTTGGATGAGAATGATATTTGGTAGGGTAGTGTTCCTCAGAAAAGATTAGCAGATCACCAATGCCACCTACATTTCATGATTAGCTACTACATTGACTCTTCAGGTAAAGATGGCCCTTTTTTTTTCTCATATTTGGTAGAAACTTCAAATCAAACAGCAGCTTGCTGGATATGATGTTGTTCTTGATGTTGCACCTTAAAATTCAAAACATAGCCCCTAAAAAGGTTCATGATTCATAGTCACTATGTGTCTCACTCTCACATGTTTCAACCTAAAAGCAAACTGACCTAATCCAATAACCAACTGTTATGAGAGGAAACTAATAATAATTAGTTTTAGCAAGTTCATTGCAAAAGGATCACCAAAGAATTAGAACAATAAACTAAAGGATTTTCCATAAAACTTTTAGGATCTTAATCTAAAACTCTCCTGATTGTTTAGCAGTGGAGCTAATTATTCTGAGATCTATTTAACAAGTGTTTTTTTTTTTTTCAAGAAGAATAAGCGGTGAAGATGGATTTCAAGCTAGCATCTTCATATCAAACGAGATTTTGAACCGTCGATTTTTGATGAGTCAATCTCGTACACAATCGTAGATGAATATTTAAGATATATACATGATCATTTACCAAGGAAATTATTTGAAACAAAATATTCATTGGGGATTTGCTGGCTACCTAACTTTGACCCATTGTCCTTTGATCAAACCTTAAGAATCAATGACAGATTTCTTGTGAAGAAGGTGAACATTCAAAGAAACTATACAGTCATCCTCTCCTATTTCCACACAACTCACAAGGAGTTGTCATCTGACCCATCCCCATCACCTGCTGCCTTGTGATCCACCTCAAATGGACTTATACTTAATACATGGTTTTTGATTCCTTGCCATGAAAGGTTTGGCCTCCCAACACACATACACTTTCATCTATTTCTTTTGATTTACACAACATTCATCAATTCTAAATTTGTATGAAGGCATGACTTTGTTTGGTAAAAATTAAAGCCTCATCAAGCACATGCTTGTAGGTTTGTACTCTCAAGAAGATGACCTTAATTGAAAAAGGCCAGGTTTAGGTTCCAATAGAAGACAATTGTTCTTGGCAGACACACAGAAGATGAAAAGACAAGTAGAACTTACTAGCAGCTAATTTCTCCTGAAAAGATTAATCATTTTCTTGATGGATAAACTCAACTCTATGGATTATTTGTCAAAAATTAGAGTTAATTCCTCATTCATCAAATAATTAAGGTCATCTTTTTCATCATTTAGTCACATCCATAACCACATTTGACTTAATTTGATGTTCTACAGGTCTCTGTTTCTACCTGCAAACAAATATATGTAAACTACACATTTATCTGAAATTGTTAATGAGAAACAAATAATCAGAACATAGGGGATCGATAGCAAGCAATCGGTTCTCTTTCCCCTATGTTAAACTGAATCAGAACCAAAGCTGACAGAAATTGAATCACCTGTACTTGTTGAACAGAATTTGTAGAACTGTTTTCTTACTTCACAGATAGTGTAATAATTGAGAAAATATAGTGACAAATGGCAGAATTGAATTTTCGGTTCGCGATAGATCTAAACTTAGGAGTTTAGATTTACCGAACACTTGTGGTCAATTTTAGCCAGTGCACAGAAATGAACAGCATTCCTGCTAGCAAAATTTGGATGTACATTCACATGTTTCCTTGATTTCTATATGGAAAGAATAGCTACAGAGTGTTAAGAAAGAACTGAGAAATCTAAGTCGTCAGCGACAACCGATACAAGTTTTTACAGTGGTTTTCTTCAAGCAGGGCATCATTTGAGCTTGACATGATCTCCTATCTGCTGTGCTCAGAGCTTAGCCTCCTGAGGACCCAAGGCAAGCCATGATCTGTTCTCTCGCTTCCCAGGAGTGACCATTCCAGGAGAAGACGAAACCTGATATGGTGCTCTTGAATGGATCCTGAAAATTTTATTTCAAGATGTATTAAGTTAGTCAACACAGCATTGCGACAATAGATTCAACAAGAATAATTCAGCAATATTTCCTTTCCTCTTGGCAAACCATGAGACAATAATGTTACCTACCGATCTTTTCTCTTCTCGAGGAATCGCTGGAGCGAAGCCTTTCTAGCTATAGGAAGATCTGCAGTTCAACCAAACAACATCATCACTAACTTGTGGCTTTGCAAAAGCTGGTATCATGCTAATTTTGACAACAAGGTGGAGAGACTCACTACAAGAAAGAGTAGTAGGCTGTGCTGTTCTTGGTAGATTGCCAAAGTTTCGTGCGGTTGGATTCCCCCTGCTTGCAAGCTGAAACAGATCCTTGGCCTTCTCAAGTGGAAAATTGTCGAACACCAACACCTTCCCTCCGTAGAAGATCGTGAGCGGGGCTCTTTCATGTTCCCTGCAGTACAAGCAACCATTAGAACTTATCCGAACACCTTCAATCTTTCTCTTTGCACGCGAACATCGAATTGAAGTAGAACATGCGATGAAATGACAGACAACGAACACAATCATGGATCGACGTGAATCTAGAATTGGGTGAAGATTTCGGACCTGGCATCTTCCGGCACCGCCGCGAGGGAGGGGTCGAAGCCGGCACGCTGGGAATACAGCTCCATGAAAACGGCTTCTTCCTGCCCGCCCTTTCCGCTCGAGACGTCCGCTCCCGGCAACAGGCTCATGGTGGTGGGCGGCCGAAACGCTTCCGATTTGCCTAAGAAATTGGATCGAAATGAATCGATCAGAGATAATTATCCAAAAAAAACCATAATTTCCAGCCCGAACTATCAGATAGGAAAGGCAAATATCACAGCACAAATCCAACAAAGAAAACCTTTATTTTCCCATCAAAATCCACCGCAAGCTCTCACCTTTGGTGGCGTCTTGGGGTCGGGGCGCCATCCCGAGCCCCAAGTCGGCGATTCTCCCCTTCTCCTTGATGTACTGGCTGAGGAGGTTGCAGGTGACGGCGAAGTTGTTCTTCCCCTGCTTCCGCGCCGCCATCTCAATCGGTTCTTTCCCTCTCTCCGGCGAGTAGCTCCTCCCAAGAACAAGCTCCAAATCCGCGAGTGTCCCCTCTTCCTTCTCTTCTCTTCTCGATTCCTGTTGCCTTCGCTTTGCCTTCCATCATCTTCATTTATAGTCTCTCATCGTTGCCGTGTCGCGCGGCGTCGGTGATTTAGAACACGTGACCAGTGGCTTCGTGTCGTGTGGTGCCGTGCCGTGGTTAGCTTATCTTGTCGTCCGTGAATTAGACAACGTGACTTAATACAATATATTATTAAAAGTTATTTAGAAAATTAAAAAAATATTATATTAAACAAGAAAAAGAAAAAGGTGGAGAAAATGACAAGGTGGGGTGGGTGGATGGCGTTCAAAAGAAAAAAGAGAGAAAGAGAGAGAGAGAGAGAGAGAGAGAGAGAGAGAGAGAGAGAGATGATTACTTCAACCTGTTTTTAATTTTATAATATATATATATTGATTAAAATAAATAATTTATTTTATTTGGTGAGGTGGGGCAGTTTGGAGGTTGGATTGGGGTGGTAGAGATGTCGGCACGGAGGTGGCAAGCGAAGCACAACGTGGAAAACGTGGAGAAATCGTTATCGGAGGAGATGGATCCGCGGTGATCGTGTCTACGGTGGTGACTCTTGCCAACTCAGACATACTTAACATCATCTGGAATATTCTATCACCTTTGACTAAATCAGGATAGAAAAGTCTCTCTCCGCCAATGGTTTGTGAGAAAGCCACTTTTTTTCCTTTTTATTCTATTTGCATGATTCAATCAATCTGAACAATCATAGGTGAATTCGTAGAAAAATTTTGGATTTTTATCCCTTTTTTTTCTCAAAAAAATTCTCTACTTTTTTCAAAATCCTAACATTACACATCCTCTCTTTTGGCTTCTCTCTCTTTATGCTCTTTTTGGTTTGATTCATTAAATTAAAAACCAGTCCAAAAAATTAAATAAAATCAAATTAATACAAAATTTTAAATTTATAAATATTTTGATAACTATATCATAATTTTAGAATAATTATGTAGACATGAACACATAGATTTAGTGTTTGCACTTTGAAAGAGTTGTGCATTAAGTCCAAATGTTGATCTAATTTAGCTACCAAATCAACTGTCCTTGTTTGAAGGTAGGTTTAAATGGAAGCCAGACAAATTAATAATCAGTTAGTATAGCCAGTAAAAATCTTTGACTTGTTGCCTAATTTAGGCAAAATAATCTGCTTATTTTAGATGTCAAGGGCTTAAACCTCAATATACATGAATATAAAAAGAAAATAATTGAGTTGTTCATTACATTAGCTGCAACTGCAAAATGTCAAACTTCAAGAAATCTTCCAACACTTGGATCACTCGGATGAGTCTAAATGCAGAAAAGAGATGGTGTTCAATCACAAGAACTATGCATGTCATGAGAACCATTTCAAGAACATGAGAATTGCAAAATGCCAGTCATCATCATGATGAACTTCAATGTCAAAAACAATCAGGAACCAGAATGAAAATATGAAACTTTCAATCAAGTTTCAATTAACTGCCAGAACAAAGAGCAATCATACAAACCCTAATTTTCAATTTTTTATCAGAAGAACTAACAAAGGCAAAGGGGGTTTATGAAGCCATTTTGAAATAAACCGCGATAAAAGTTGCGGACAAGATCCTTGAAGCACCCCAGAAATGGTAATGAATATGAGCGAGGATTGCAAGAGCATGATGTTTGTTAATCCAGATCAAGAAATTCCATCCTCTTTCTCATAGAGCCTTTGAGATCTGTGGCATCCCTTTCAGCTTTTTGGGCCTGTTAGAATTGCACCAATAACCTCATCATTAGAAGAAAGACTTCAAGCACACTTTCTTAGCGATAAATGACAAAGACATGCTACTACAATCTTCAAAGATGCAATATGAGAATAAACTACTAGCCAAAAGTGTTCTAATTATACTTTTGAACATATTCACTGGACCCTAAATAAATAGGCATGAGAAACATGCTATGGTTAGCAGTTGCAAGCGACGCTCTTGAGAGCTTCCCCAAAAATCCAGGACCATGCGTGTGAAACGTATCCAAGTTCACTGACATTGCACAAAACTATACTGACACATCCTTTAAGAAAGTCCGAAACAACAAAGAACAAAAAGGAACAAGCAGGATGAACTGTAACCTCCTTGACTATTAACTGCATGATGGTGGCAGCACATGAAGTTACAAGAAGAAAACAAGCAGATAGATGATATGCGAGGGCATCTAAGAATACATACACATACAAGTTAAATGATAATTAATGCAGAGGCATTTAGAACAGCACATAAAAAAGCTTTAATCAAGCTTCTGGAAGCATGTACAACAGCACAAGAGTATATAATTACAAGTACGTTCTAAGTGAAGGTGGCAGCACATGAAGTTACAAGAAAAGAACAAGCAGATAGAAGATATGTGAGGGCATCTAAGAATACATACAAATATACATTAAATGATAATTAATGCACAGGCATCGAGAACAGGACAAAAGAAAATTTTAATCGAGCCTCTAGAAGCATGTACAACAGTACAAGAGTATATAATTACAAGTATGTTCCAAGTGATGATACTCACCCTCTGTATCTCCGCAGCTGAAACACATATCATGTGGGCTGGGAGCTCCTCCCTCTCCAAGTCCTTACAGATTTTGACCAGCATAGAGCAAACAAAATGTCATCAAGAATCCAACAAATTAATAGTGAGTTCAGTTAAAAAACAGCTATCAATACCAGTTCTCCTATTAAGACCACATTCTCTCCACGGATCACATAGAGACCTAGAGGAATATCACAGTACAGATCTCCTACAATTACTCGTTCACAAGCACCTTCAAGAACCACATTTGCTGTAAACAATAAAGAATGACACTATGAAGCATCTCTATGGTGAGTAAATAAAGCTCTTGTTCACAAAAGAAGCATAAATAGATACCAAATTGGTCAAAAGAACGAAGAATGCCCAAAAGCTTTCGCCCATCACGTAATAACACAAGAAGCTTTTCTGTGAAAAGGAAAAACAACAGTCAGAAGCTTGTTGAGATTGTTAAATGTGAAGTGAAACTTTGAAAAAATTAGGCAATGGACGAGGCTGCACATTAAGTCCAATAAATTCCATAATTATCTTTGTGCATGCCCTCCAAAACAGGCAGGCCACACATTTGATTATTTCCTCTGCATTAATCAAAATATGAAATCTGGAATGACCATTGAAAAGAGGTATATCTTCAAGTGAATTAGGCACTTCAAGCAACCAACCATGCCATGCATCATGCATCAAGACAAGGAACTGGTCTTTATGAGATCAATGTGTTCTTGCAGGTGCAAAAGAAGGGCATGAGATCAATGTGTTCTTGCAGGTGCAAAAAAAGGGCAAGGAATAAATATTTCCATGCATTAAGACTAATCCCACATACAAATATTTTTTCTGTCACTGCCTAGTGAAGTTATAAGCTGCAATATTGCAATGAACATGAAATAAAGTTGCATTTGACTAGTATCTTCTTGTCTGATTATTTGAAGGCGGAATCAGGATGTCAGAAAAACATATATAATCTGCTTCAAATGTTCTTGTCCTGTGCAAAGATCATATACTTCCTTCAGTTTAAAGCCATCTGTTTTTACCGTAGAGATCCTTGTAAAAAAAATCTACCCAACAGATTCCAACCTAACATCCTGTCTGGAATTACATTACTTGAGCAATTCGAATTCACCATAAAACCAATGAAGCCTTAAATGATAGCCACATAGCTATACTATTAAGTTTGTGTATTCAAACAAGTCAAATAAGTTTTTTTTGTTTTTTGCAGGTATATTTGATCTGACAAAAACAGTAACCCTGCCAGTTCAACAAAAACGCATTGGAGTCAACCCTCATTGACCAAACTTTTACAATGAACACTTGGAAAAACAGAACCAGGTCGCTTCTTAGATCTTATAAGACCACTGTCCACAATAAAGAGAAAGCAGTGGAAGAAAATTCATATCAGATTAATTAAAAAATCCAGATATAGGATATTTGTAATCCATAACAAGTTCTGCCTTACTAATCAAAGTGAAGTAACAAAGAATTGCAAGATAGATAGAAAACGTAGCTAATATAATAGATAACAAAAATTGGAACTTTTGACCAAAGAAAGATTGGTCAAATAGAACGATTGTTAGAACATAAGGTCCAAATCTAAAAGCTGATAACCGATCTAGCACTCAGATATTAGTGCACAATTCATTGCAGAAGATTAATGTAGCAAAACAATGTAAAGGTTTGCAATAATAGGAGCAACTAGCCAAAGCTTACTGTCAAGGTAGATCGCAAGAGAGTTCGGGAATTGCAAGATAAGAAAAAGAAAAGGAGAAAATAAGACAACAAAATCGGACCTTTCCACCAAAGCAAGATTGGTGAAATAGAACGGATGTTAGAACATAAGGTCCAAATCTAAAAGATAATAACGAATCTAACACTAATATATTCCCGCTTATTCATCAACACAACAAAACTATGCAAAGATTTGCGACAACAAGAGAAACCGGCCAAAGCTTACTGTCAAGGTAGCTCGCAAGGGAGGTGGAGAGCAAGACATCTTCCGGTCCCGACCACGACATTGCGCCACAACCCGTTCGGACTGTTAAAAGTCACCTGCAATTTCTCCAGATCTCCCACAAGTAGCATTGAAGGCCCGGATGCTCCACTGCCTCACCACCTCCTATCTCACGATCTCCCCAAATTTCCTCACAGAAAAATGCAATCTTTGGAAACCCAAGCGTCGACAAAATTGGTTCCGCGGATCCACCACTCCCAATCCCCAAAATCCGAACGCTGGCCTGCAAAGCGACGCCCTTGTTTATCTCGAGGAAGTACACATCGAAAGAATCGGAAGGGGAAAGATCAAGAAAAAGGAGGAGGGTTTCTTGCAAGGATCAGCAGATCACGCGGTGCAGAGATGAACGGCAGAGATCGCATGTGGCTGGTTGATGGATGACTTCATGCAAGGGCACGTTACACACAATAGGAGTGGCGAGATGAGATCTCGGTGATGGAACAGCCTCGCACTAACCAGAATCGACAAAAGCACGACACGTGCACCGAACAGCTCGGTGCGGCGAACCGGAAACACATGAGAAGCCCCTTCCATTGGCTCACAACGGCGGGCCGTAAACAAGACGGAGTACTACGTCAAATGTAATAGGGGGGCGGCGAGATTGGATGCTGGACACTGAACAGCGTCGCGGCCGGCAGAGGCGGCAAAAAGCGCGACACGTGTGGTGGTGCGGCTCCTCTGCCCGGCCGAGCCTGGAAACACGGGAGAAAGCCCTCCGACTGGTTGACTAGTGCGGACCCCACAGGGCAGGAGCTCTATTACTGGACCAAACGGGGTTAGCTTTTACATGTTTTAAAGTTTTTTGTTGAATTTTTAGAAAAAAAAAGTTTTAAAGGGACCTAATAGCAAAAAGTACAAACATATTTCCGGACCTAAGAGGTTTGTTTTCGAAATAAATGATGGAGAAAGGAACTAATAGCAAATAGAACAGAGAAAATATTAGTGAGAGGTTCGAAGCCTTCTCCTTCTTCCTTCCCTCGCCGAGATCTCAAGAGCTCTCGAGACATCGGCACAAGCCTAATCCGATCAAGGAGAGCTCCGGTTGAGGGCCATGAGTCGCGGAACGGGAGCCGGCTGCGATCGTGTCACATCACAATCTTCTCGCCCGAGGGCCGCCTTTACCAAGTCGGTAAGCCCTGGGGTTCTCGATCCCCCACCACAATTAAGTCATTTTTGTTCTATCGCTCGATCCGAGTGGGTCGTCCTCTTTGGTTTGCGGTAAACGAGAAGACGTGGTCTGTAGGGTTTTCTCTTTGATTTTGGGGGCAGAGAACGGGTTTAAGGCCGTCAAGGCCTCCGGGATCACGTCGATTGGAGTCCAAGGAAAGGATTCCGTGTGCGTTGTCACCCAGAAGAAGGTCCTCGTGAGTATTTATTTCTTAGCCTCACTCTTTAATTTGTCCTCCGAGATGCGATCTTTCTTTGTAGGAGATAGTCAACAACTCAATGTAGGACAAGCTTTTGGGATCAGACCAGTGTCACGCATCTCTTCCCCATGACAAAGTACCTTGGATTGTTGGCCACCGGGATGACAGGTTCCCTATATTTCCTTCCCTTTGTAGTGAATGATCATGTTGTTTAATTTAGTGTGCAGATGCTTTCAGTTATATGAGGTTTCTGAGGTATGTACATTAGCCTCATGGAGTACCATTTTTAATTTCTGTTACACGTAGACAATTGTTTCTACCATCTATTGAATGTGTTTGACCTAGGGAAATCTTGGAAGGAAAAAAAAAAAAAAGAGAGAAACCAAGTCTGAAGAGGGAAGAAGAGGACGTAGAATGGTCTAGTGGTTGAGGAGGGAATTTATAAAATCTGATTCACTAATAGAAAGAAAGAGTGTTGCAGGATTTCATTTGTTATCTACTACGGCAGATTTGTTTTGCATCATCTTATGCAGCTGAATTTGCTTTCATTTTGCTAACTAGCTTGTTCTTTTGGATATTCCGGATGAGATATTTTCAAACTTGAATCGAAGGCCTGCCTGATGGACACAGGGCTTCAATGTGCTTCCTATTTGTATGAATGCTGTAAAAATCTCCTCGTTGGAGTACTTCATTGATGACATTTTAATAGTTTCCTTAGTGTATGTAGTTCAAGGAATTTGTGGGATGGAATGAGGGTGTCATCATTGTGGCACAAGCTAAGGACAGTGGGTTTTACACTTAGGACGCAGATGCACAAGGAGATTGCTGGAGTTTAGTGATTGATTGGGTCAAGTTGAATCCTTCGATAAAAAGGGTTGGAATCAAAGTCAAATTTATTTATTTTTCATGTAACCATAAAGATGTGCTTGGTCTTATGACTATGGAGGCTTAGGCTTTGGGATAACAAGGTAAAGGGCTGAATCGAGTGCATGAGGCTACCACCAATGCAACATCTTGAAAGTGAAGGTATGCAACCTTACATTCACATATAGAAAAGTTGCTTTAACGACTTTAGGATAACGACGGTGGAAATTACATAAGATGATGGAAAACCAAAAATCTGATATATGTCATTTGCATTATAAATGTAAAAGATAACAGTGACAATGTTGAGGTCTTTTTTTCAATTTTAGATGTGAGGATAATAATGTGTCCTTTCATAACTTTCTAGGTGCATCGGTCTCAATTGATGCTATAAGACGAATGAGTAACTTATACTGCAGCAATGGTTAGCATCTGTATCTTAAGTTGAAAACAACATGTTATATTAACTATTTGTTAATTTAACTCAAAAGAATTATTTATTTCAGTCTCAAACAAATGGCTTCATTTGGAAGAACTTTGTAGAGGCTTCAATAATGATGTTAATCATTAGTCCAACAAACAAGAAATTAGTCAGCTGAATTTTGTTTCAAATGGGGATATGAGATGCCTGTTGATGTATTAGCGAAATGGTGTGGTCGCCCTCTTCTGGCTTTATTATCCTTGTGATGAACGAAACCAATATTTTAAGCATCACACAAAGTCAGTGTGCATATAATTTTTTAGTACTGCATCTGCTGTTTCTGTCCAGTGGGAAATTATTCTTCCCAAGATGCTAGTAGGAGTTCTTTATTTTTATGTTAACATTTTGTTGATCGTTAATAGCATCTTTACATCTACTTTAGACAGTGACACCCTCATTGTGATTGTTGCAGTTAGGAGGCCATGACTGGTACGTAATTATATAATAAACAAATTTAGACAGTGACACCCTCCTTGACTTGACATCAAGTATTGGGTGGTGGGAAGCACATCTGGGTAATGGTGGTCTTTCTCTCCCATTTTGTGTGTTCTCTACTTCCTTTCTGTGGTCTTTTTGATTTTGGAGCTCTTTTTTTCATTTTGTATTATGCTTTTACAAGACTCTTTGATCCATAAGCTCAGGTGGTGGTTCTCCTTAACGAATCACTGGTTACTAACTACTATATATGGCATTTGGCTAATCTTATGTTGATTATTGCAGACTGCAACATCTGCTCTACGATCAGTTCTGCAGGACTTCAAAACTACAGAGATAGAGGTAACCCATTGACTTATGGTCATTAAGGAAATTTTAATAAAGGTTGGAGAAAAAAAAATAACCACAACAGAATTATTAGCCATTCACATTAGTGTCATAATTTTGTAAGAGTAACCATTTTTCTATTTGCTACATGCCTGCATGTTAAGCTCGTCCATGATTAGGGTATTCCATTTTTTTTCCAGTATGGTTGTCGCTTAACACATGAGTTAGGTTATTCTCTAGGTGGGATTTGTGAGGAAAGAAGATCCAACTTTTAGAGTTCTATCATCGGAGGAGATCGGTGAACAACTGATGGCTATCGGCAAATGTGATTGAGCGGAAACTTGGCATACTACTGGATTCAGTTTGGATCTTTTGAGGTCAGCGCCTCCTTGTTTCTGGGATCATTACGTTGATTGCAATTTTCTTGCTTGTCTCGTTAAGGTTTGGATGTAACAGTGAATTGTATGCTCATAACTTGCTGGGAAAATTTGGAGCAGGGCATAATTGATGCGGATATGATATACATTTGTGTCGCAATGATTTGAACAAGTTAGAAAGTCATTTTTCACAAAACTATAAGGACTTTTTATTTTATTTTATTATGATAATATACATCTGTATATGTTTTGAGGGGGTAAACTGTATAAAAGATATAACTATTAGAGTGTGACTTACATGAACGAACTAATTATATATTAGAGTGTGTAGTTGGACCTCTTTAGCATCTTAGCTCTTAAATTTAACAAATTTAAATTAAAATCTCTATAATTATGAAGTTAAAATATTTATATTTATTTATTCTATTATCATCGGTTTTATTGAAAATAATAATAAAACAACGAATAAAAAGATAATTTCGATGTTCTAATTAATGATGACGAACAATGTCATTTTTCTCATCTATAGTAATCACCTGCAACCCCTATTGTTCGTCACCATCGATGTCGTTTGTTATCAGCAACTAAAACATTGAAATTATTTTTTTGTTCATTATTTTCGTGTCTTAGTAAAAAATGATGATGTTAGGTAAATGCATTTAGATGTTTTATTTTCATAAGTATAAAGATTTCAATATAAATTTTTTAAGTCTAGATATTAATAAGATACTAAGAAGATCTAATTATATGAGATAATATATAATTAATCCTATTTGACTCATCTAATTAAAGATGTGATTTAAAAGGTATAATTAGCAAAAGCATCAAACTGCTTGTCATGTTGAAAGTGACACACCTTCATGAACATGACATGACCTTCTACAATAATCTTTGTAAGCATTTGAATCTTTCCTTTTTGTTTTTGTTTTTGTTTTTGTTTTTTTTTTTTTTTTGAACTATCTCTTGTCTACATGATTCAATTTTTCTTTTTTATTTCCTAAATTAAAACATTTACATATCTTCAGCTGGCATTTTGGTTCAGCAGCAGCGGTGGTTTCGAGAGCTGGACAGCAAGATGATGGTTTGTTTATAAAGGCTTATGAGTCGTTCTTCTTGTGATGCATGGGTGAGTTCCTGCGCACTCGACTCCCTACTTCCCTGCAAAGGACTACATCAGAGAGCTTCCCGGGCTTTGGGGACCTCAGCCTGTGTCTGTGGCCAAGGCGACGGAGGCCATTCTCCGTCATGCCCACCGTCTCTGTTCCTTCTTCGCCACCGTTCTCTGCGACCGGTGCTACATAAACGAAGGTGCCCAGGAGCACGTCGTTCATGTCCAGGAGCGGCTCCAAGGCCTCGACGACGGCTGACATGTGAGGTCGGGACTTGGGACTCTGGCCCAAGCACTGGTGGACCACCGCCGCCGCCCTCTGAGCTCCCTGGGTGGAGTACTGGCCCTCGAGGCTGGGGTCCATGATGCGGTACAGCTTCCGTGGATCACTGAAACACGGTCGCGCCCACTCCACGAGGTTCTGCTCTCTGATCCGCCGCGCCTTGTCGACGCACCGCCTCCCCGTCAACAGCTCCAGCAGGACGACGCCAAAGCTGTAGACGTCGCTCTTGGCCGTGAGGTGGCCTGGGCGACGGGCAGAGGACATGAAGAGCCAGTTCCCAACAACGAAGACAGCTGGGAGCTGTATCAGACAGAGGAGACTCACCGGTCATGATGTACTCCGGCGCAGCGTACCCATGAGTGCCCATGACTCGGGTGGAGACGTGGGTGTCGTCTCCTTCCGGACCGTCCTTGGCGAGGCCAAAGTCTGAGAGCTTTGCCTTGTAGTCCTGAAACTTTGAGGGACACAGTTGCCCAATTAAGCATGACAGAAAGAGATGGCCAGGCAGAGAGGCCATCTCAGTTGAGGGTGGAGGAAGAAATCTTTAGTTTCCTGGCATAACAGATCCATTGTGATGCCAATTGATGCTCTGTTTTTGGAAGCACAAGTTTGTCTCTGCATCACAATGGAAGTCTGGGGTCCAACATGCTTCTTCCTCCTGTCTAAAGGTAGCTCCAAGTTGAGCTCATCATTACCGAGGAAAAAAGATTAGCTAGGGTGATCCTTCTTTTCTACCATGAAGATTGTCATCCATGGCTGTCCTAATTGTTATACCATATTTCATGTTTCTACCGGGGCCTTCTTATCAAGCTGTCTCTCATGGTGATGAAACATTCAAAATTCTTTCGATAAGAAAGAAGACTTACCGAGTCTAATAAGATGTTTGAAGCTTTGAAATCCCGATAGATCACTGGCTTATCGGTGTCGTGGAGAAATCCTAAGCCCTTGGCAGCTCCCACTGCGATCCTTAATCGCGTTAACCAGGGCAAAGGAGCAAAATATCCTGCACATATCAAGCTACTAAGATGATTCAGCCAGCTTTGATTCCTTAATGCTAAGAATCTTCCTCTATGAAGATATGAGAGATTTAATAACAAGTTAATGCGTTTAGACTGCTTCCTAATTAATGACAAGAGGGAGATGCCATGGCATGCACAGAGTGGTCAAGTCCACTCTTAAACCCCCATAACAGTATATGTGTGAATTGGAAAAGCATTCTCCACAAAAAATGGGGTGGACAGAAGGAACCAGAGAGCTGACTCATTCAGCAAAGACCCCCTGCTAATACGTTTCTGTACGACTGACATCAAATTAACCTATTTAGGTTCGTTAACACAAATGAAGACTTCAAAAAGTCATCAAGCAAGCAACATGTTTAAAAGTCTTGTGCTTGTCTAGCTGCCAAGAAACCTTGGGCTAAGACAACAGTATGTAATAATCATGGGGGTAATTTTGCCTGATGAATCCTTGGTTGCTTTTATGAACCTCGAATGTGAAGACCAAAAAAGCAAACCTATAGGAACAAGATGTTACCTCCACTGTGATATAATCTAATCTGGCATGTAGCAATAATGAAGAGCAAGAAAAAGACATGCTCAAAGACAACTTGTTGAAAAGTTGATGGCAAGTTAATGTGACAATGAAATGGAAAACTTTCTTCAAGAAAAAAAAAAAAAAAAAAAAATGGACATACTTTTGAAGAGATGGTTCTCCAAGCTGCCCCGAGGCATGAATTCGTACACCAGCAGCCTGTGTTCCTCCTCGCAGCAGTACCCAATCAACTTCACGAGGTGGGGATGCCGCAGCCGTCCAAGAACAAGCACTTCGGCCTGTCGATGAGCCAGCCAGCCACAGGAAGCAAGCGACATAAGTTTGTGCAGGAGCACATGAGGGAAGGGGAAGAAGCCATGCTGATAGCAGCACTCACCAGCCATTCCTTGTGGCCCTGCCCGCCATCCAAGTCCAGGAGCTTCACCGCAACCGGCTGTGCCTTCAGCCCGGGCTTCACCTTCTCGTCAACGAAGCCTCTGTAGACGGGCCCGAAGCCACCTTCTCCGAGGAAGTTGCTGACGGAGAAGCTCTGCGTCGCCTCCTTCAGCTCAGCCAAGGTGAAGACAGAGAGATTCGACCCCACCAGAGATACGGACAGGTCCTCCGGGGATAACACGCCGGTGGAGCAACTGACGTCGGAGAAGGACAGCCGCTGGGTTGGCATCTGCTTCTTCGACCGCTGTTTGTGACCGCTTCCATAGCATCCCGGCAGCAGAAGACTCCACAATGAGGGCCTCGACATCCTGCAGAGATGGTGAAGCTCTTCTTGACAGGTGAAGTGCAAACTTGATCAGTAAAGGTGAACGGTTCCATGGATTCCCATGTCGGAGCAGCCAAGAAGGATGTTGTTGCCTAGGAAGAAGAGCTCAAAGAGGCCAAAGGGAGGGAGCAGAAGCCAAATTATTCATGGCATACCAACTACTCCTCCACCAAATATAATGGCCATTTCGACCCTGGCGTGAGGAAAATGCCCAAGCTGACCCTTGACTTTGCCAATGGCAAGAGACACCATGGAGGACATCAAAAGATGTCGAGAAGACTTCAGTTTCAAGGTCTGTCTACCAAACCAAACCAAACCAAACCAAGCGAAGGAACCCTCTGCTTGGTGTGACACTTCCACAAACAAGACAAGACTGATGGTATTCAAAGCAGTCCTTGATATAATACACATATAAAACCAAAGAATCTCCTGCTGCTTTCTGATTTGATATCACACCATGATTTGGATGAAGGAAATAGTCTTGCATCTTGATTCAATGAATCCAATCTTGGCCAAGATATCTGTTCTCTGGACATGAACAAGTGCCTTTGTTATACTGCAACCATGCTAATTCTACTTCCAAACAACATACTTTGATCAAAGTTGGAGCTAATATTCTGGGGAGCAGAGTAGTAGCAGGTCCAATGAGTACCTCACCTAATTTATGTGGCTCAGAACATTGTATACGATAAAAACATGTCAGATTAAGTCACAGAAGCAGACATTAGAACCTTCTTTCCAACTTATGCTGATGCGGGTTAGCAGATGATACATCCATTCGTATGGATGTAATTGACCAGGGTGGGGACACTTCATTTTCTAGTGCACAGAAAACCATAATTGATGTTAGGACATGCATGCTTGAGATATTGTTTAGGGTTTTTTTTTTTTTAGATTTGAAAAGTATGGCCCCAATCAAATATTAAACCTGGTCTTCTAGAATCATACTTGGCCTTTTGTGGGGTGCACATATCCTGCAGACTTCAAGAGCAAGAAGACAGAAGGTTGAACTTGCAAAACATTAGTTTGAGGAACTATGGTTGGCCTTTTCTATCTAACTGGAAGGCACCATCCATCCTTGAGACAAAGGGTTTCTGATTCTGTGGTCGCAAACAAAACAGATACTTTCTGGATTCTTTAATCATATCTGCTGAATCTGGAGGGACATTTTTTGTTCTGACATGCAATCCTTTTCTGCAAGTAAATTATAATTGGTCGTAGATGTGTTAGTAAGTTCCCAAAAAATTTCCAACACTGAACTTTAGAAATAAGAACTATGTAAAATGATAATGTTATTATGAAATACTTAACAAAAATAAGTTTGTGTATCACACTGACCTGTAGCACTTTTTTTATCATATATTCTTGCTTACTCTGCTCAAACATTTTTCCTCAAACTGATGTCCTGCCTAACCTGTCAACCCAAGCCAACTTTGTCACGCTCTTGAGACATCATCTGCAGTCAGTAAAGTGACTTGGGAAACAAAAAAAAAATAAGAGTAAAAGAAAGTAAGAGTAGGTCTCATTAATTGTTGGTGTTGTGCACTGGATTGAGTAGCATAGTGATAACTCAGAAGCTGATCTCTATCATTGCTGCTGCTTGTCATGAGTTTGACTACTATTGGTCCTGGATAAAGTATGTACAGAATTCTTTCAGAACTCCTTTTCCCTCTTGCTTTCCTTTTGTAGTTTTGTGCTCTGTCTTTCTCCTCTTTTCTACTGTCTTATCTCCAGTTCTTCCATGAAATAACAATAATGATGGCATTCTGCTCATAATAATAATAATTGCAACAGCAGCAGATCAATAATTCATCTTTTCTGGTAGTAATATTCTTAGTCTTTTGTTTACCATTTAAGATCTTAAGTTGTACACTATCGACTCAGTCTAAATACTTCCCAGAATTATTTCTTTTCTTTGATTAAAGGTCAGCCAGGATATAAAAACTGAAAAAATATTTAGCTTTCAGTCAAAGAATGCATCCATGGTCATGAGTTGGAACTCTGTTCTGTTCCATTTGGACCTCACTGTAGGGAAAATAGGTTGAGAAACAGATGCATGGAAACATATACAACAAATCCATTTATGGAAGTCAAGCCCACCTTGTCCTTGCAATTATAATGTACTGCACTGGATGTGCAAACAAGTCACAAAATGATCAGGTCTGGATCTTTTGGCCTTAGGGTATGTCTTTGTACTATGGAAAAAAAAATTCTTTTAAAAATATATATGTTTTCCAATATTTTTAGAAAATAGAATACTGAAAATTTTGTCAACAACATAAGAATAACTAATTAGAGTTTTGTTAGCTTAGAAAACAATTCCTTTTAAGATTGAAAACATCATTAAGATTAAAAAAACAGTGTTAGATTAGTAAAATTCTAAAATCTAAGTTAGCAATTAATTTTGAAAATTAGGTTTTAATTATTAAATATCACATCAACTGAACTCATATAAGAGTTGTTTTAGAATCCTATCAAACGGATTAGAACATCAATCCTATTACCTCAAAGTCAATCATGGAGGTTGGCTATAATAAAACAGCTCCATCAAACATAATAGTGTCCCGTCAATGCCAACATCCCAATTTTTTTTGTTATGTCAAAACTAATATTGATATATAAACGACTCGACAACAGGACTTAACATCAAAGTGGGTCTCTTATAATTTAGCATCATATGAATTGAAATGAAATTTCACAATAGGATTTCCAACTCTTTGCAAGAGTTTCCCCTACCGTTCATTCCAACATTTAATTTGTGTCCTCATCCATTTTATTTTCAAAAAAGAAAAGAGCTTAGTTTGCTACTAAATCCTGGGAAATGAAGAAGGTCACAAATGGTTACAGATCCTCATTGGCATTGTCATCTTTAAAGTCTAATATATTAGGCTCTTTCCTAATAGCCTAGGATTCTGAGTTCGAAAATTTTCGAAACATCCACCATAGTATGAGCCCTTCTCTATTTTCACCCGGTGTGCAGGTGTTTGATCAATATTTGTGCAACATTCTTCTGCTTAATGGCTTGTACAATGCACTTGATCTTGGTTTACTAACCCTAATTCGACTTGTAAAACCTAATATATATCATATCTTTTCCTGACAACTCAAACATTTCAAATTACTAGTAATCCAATCAAAACATTGATCGATCACCGTCACTATTATCTTCTTTCGCTGTATATTTAAAACTTATAGTAATCAATTAGTTCAACAAACAACCCAGCGATCCGATTATGATAACTATGACCACAAAGATGATAGTGAAGAGTAGCACCTTCAATCCACATCGCAATCATGTCGTTGCTGCTGGTGGTGATGGTGGTGGAGGAGGGAGGATTGAGTAGCGTCCAAGTAATCTCTTCGGGACGACATTTCCTTCTTCGCTCTCGTGCTGTCGTAAGAACTCACCCAGGCTACTCCTCGGGTCGGGGTCGGGGTCGGAGTCGGGGTCGGTCAAACGGGGACTAGACGACGTGATCAGGACGTACCACCGGCACCATCCACGGCCGTCAACGGCGGCCACCAAAGAACCGGAACCAAAGCGCTTCATTCGCACGCCACTGGTTGCTCGCCTCTCCATGTCAGGCCGATGTGCTGCTTTCACCCACCCACCCGCCCCCCTCTCCATCCCCATCCCTCTGCTGGATAAGACGAAAACGAAAGCCCAAAGAGGGAAAAAGACCGACAACAAATTTGGCGAAAACAACCCTCAAACAATTAATGGCTTTATTTGGCTACTTATACGTATATACGTATGTACATACACTTACCGGTATTATACTGCCTTTCTAATCCGATCATGTTCTGTGTGACCGTATGAATTAATTGATCAGATTAAGTATATTAAAAATAAAAAATTAATGTGGTGGATGTCAGTTACGACTGAATCAGTGCAATAGATTTAATTAAAAAATATTTTATTAAATTTTTATTTTAAAATAATGTCCATGCGACATAATTGACTATGACTATCGTTATCATGTGTCTAATTATTATTAGAGGTGAATATTTTTTTCTCTCAAATATATAAATAATATAATATAGTAAAATAAGATGATAGGTATCATAATAACAGCAATCGTGTTTAGAAATGAGAGATTTTTTTTTATTTTTATAATAAAAACCTTTAATAGGCATAGAGAAATTTTAGGCATTTTAGTCTTTAAAAGCTAATTTTGTTTAATTAGTGAACTATCACTGGATTATTAATTGACTGGATTAGTATTTTATTTTAGGAAAAACTTTATAATACAATAATATTTTTTTGTTAATAGGAGATCAGATTGAGGAAATGGGAGAATAACTTTTTCTCTTTCATATTTATAATAAAAATAGTCAAATATGATTAGAGTGAAATTGTTGGGGAAAGAGAGAAAAATGAATAAAGTTTGAAAAACAATATAAATTTTGATAGTAGAAAATAAACAAACTCACTTGAATAAAATAGATAAAACGTTCATCATCAAATTTAATGATACAATAAGCTACAAAAAAAATTTATCGCCTCAAAATACGTAACCAAATCAAAAGATTCACCACTTATAAAACATCTAATAAATATAGAAGTTTAGAGAGATTTCAAAAAATTTATACTAATACAAATCAAGTGCTATATTTTCTTTCTAATCATAAAATATCAAAATAAGTATTAATACATAAAACAACCTTTATATATATAGAACTACAAATTAAGTGTTTTAAATCCAATACCTAACTCCTTTAATTGATTCCTTGGTCATGAAGGGAAGTACATTGAAAGAGCTTTTACTTTGTCTAAGAAATATAATCAAGAACTATCATATTTGAGCGAGCTGGGTTAAAAGTTATCAGATAATATTATGAATTATAAAAAATTATAAGATCAATAATTTTCATACGAGCTGATTTTAGCAACTTATGCACTCCTGCATCGATCTCCCATAGTTAAAAAATACTTATTCTCAAACCCTCATTTGTCTATAATTTTTAGGTTGCTTGATCTCATAAGCATTCTTATTAATTCTCTTAAGCATATTGAATGGACCATCGGTCTTTGGTTTTAATTTCTCTTATTTGTCTAGGGTAACCTCTTCTTCATAGATAAATCCATATCAAAGCAGCTATATTAAACTTCCTATTTTTTATGTGTTTGTTAATAGTTTACATGTATCTCTAGTTTTGATTGTTAGTGATTGTTTTAAATTTATCATACAACTTCTTTATATATTTAGCCTCCTTATTAATATCCCCACTAATTTACATAGTTACAACTAAGTAACTAAAGTCAAATGATCTATTGGATCTACCTTGGAATAAGATCATTGTGATATCGGATGTCTTTCAATGATGGAAGATTATGTTGGATATCCTTTAGTACAACATATTATAACTCCTCCATGATTGGTTTCATGATTGCTAGTAGCTCCTTGTGTTGTTCGTTCTCCTTTATAGCTATTAGAGCAAAAGCATGACAATCTCTTTCTAATTTATCCTTGTATTCATCAGAGGAAATAAAAGATAAACCATGATCAACATAAATAATATTTTCCTCAAAATCATCATATTTTGGTTCGTCACTACTTCATCACTATGTTCTTTAACAAATATAATGATCCTCCTATTTTAACTATCTTAAGTGATATGTCCACAATGATATGATCTTTTACCTTTATCTTATACATTCAATACTACTTTGCTTTGGAGAGTAGACTTAAAATATTCTCTCCTCGTATAATAATCTGTTAGGGGAGAATCTGGTGCTTGCCTAGTAAATACGTTCCGCCTCTGTGACTATGGAGCAAACACTGCTGGTTCAGGCCCGTGTGCGCTAGCTCGCCCGCGGTCTTCTCGGTACGGAGTTGAAGCTTGGCCGGATGAGTGGTGATCCAGAACTTGGCTTGGGAGGTCGGCTACTGGAGTGGTGGAGCTCGGGTCGGGAGGAAATACTCCAGCTCGGGTCGGTCGCTGATTCCTGCACGAAGGCCGGGTCGGGTAGGTTCCCGACGTGACCCCTCCGACGGTCAAATTAGTTTTGTGGTTTTGTTTTTCGATCCCCCTACCCCGTAGAGGTGCAGGAGCTTTTATAGTGAGTGTTGTAGATCATTCATACCTGGTAACCTTACTCTTTTATGGCCGACCACGTCGTCGTACCCTTCCACCACGCTCGTCGTCCTTGCGGTGAGACGTGTGTTTGCATGTAGGGGGTGTCGACCTTACCTGCGTCAGGTCGGCTGTACGATCACTGGCGCCCCCCATACTTGCATTCAGCCGGTTGCCCGTGTCGGGTCGGCCACGTCGGCGGGCCAGCTGTCCGAGGGTATGATGACGTGGCGACAAGGTCAGCGTTTGTCATATCATTCTTCCCCCCCCGGGAAGATCTTCTCGAGGCGCCTGATGAGGGTGCCGAAGATGAGGTTTTGTGCTTAACTGCTGGTTCGAGGTCGCCCTGGACTAGTTCCGAGTGGGGACTTGGGGATTTCAAGTGGTGCGGTGGTTGATCTGCCCGAGTAAGAGCTTCGGTAACTTGAATGGCGTAAGAGTTAATTCGACCGAGCAGGAGCCCGGGGATTGTGATGTAGCACGAGCTGACCTGACCGAGCACGAGCTCGAGAATTGTGATGTCGTAAGAGTTGATCCGACCGAGCAGGAGCTCAGGAATTACAATGTTACAAGAGTTGATCCGACCGAGCAGGAGCTCAGGAATTGCGATGTTGCAAGAGTTGATCCGACCGAGCAGGAGCTCGGGAATTGCAATGTTGCAAGAGTTGATCCGACCGAGCAAGAGCTCGAGAATTGTGATGTTGCAAAAGTTGATCCGACCGAGCAGGAGCTCGGGAATTACGATGTTGCAAGAGTTGATCCGACCGAGCAAGAGCTCAGGAATTACGATTTTAGGCTTTTGCCAAGGGTGAGTCCGGGAACGAATCCTGGGATATGGCCGAGCGGGTGGATTTGGGCGCAAATCCACGGGTTTGGCCGAGGAGGTGAACTCGGGCGCAAATCTGGAGGTTTGGCCGAGAGGGTGAACTCGGGCGCAAATTCGGAGATTCGGCCGAGAGGGTGAACTCGGGCGCAAATCCGGAGATTTTGCTGAGGAGGTGAACTCGGGCGCAAATCTGGAGGTTTGGCCGAGGAGGTGAACTCGGGCGCAAATCTGAAGGTTTGGCCGAGAGGGCGAACTCGGGCGCAAATCTGGAGGTTTGGCCGAGAGGGCGAACTCGGGCGCGAATCCGGAGATTTGGCTAAGGAGGTGAACTCGGGCGCAAATCTGGAGATTTGGCCGAGAGGGCGAACTCGGGCGCAAATCCAGAGATTTGGCCGAGGAGGTGATCTCGGGCGCAAATCTGGAGATTTGGCCGAGAGAGTGAACTCGGGCGTAAATTCGGAGATTTGGCCGAGAGGGCGAACTCGGGCGCAAATCCGGAGATTTGGCCGAGAGGGCGAACTCGGGCACAAATCCGAAGATTTGGCCGAGGAGGTCAGCTCTCTCTTTATCGCCATGTGCATATTATCATATATGCGACAATATTGTTATATCATTATATATACATATATATTAATATATATACATATATATATTTCATCCTCCGCCTAGAGTTTCGGTCAGAGTTATGATGCATTTAATGAGCTGGGTGTCTTTTTGGGTGGCGGCGCTTCCTCTTACCTCGGGAAGCTGAAACGACTCCTCTGGGCGCTATAAGTTCACTGTGGGGTTGGGCAGAGACCTCACTTGTTCATTTGGCCCTCTTCCTGCTTCCATCTCGGACCTCCCTAGCCACTCTCGGTCCTTTCAGTCGGTAGCTTCTTTTGAACAGGTCGCGATGACCTCCTTGGACTCCTCGACTAGTGTCAGGGTCGTTTCTCCCTCGGGGTCGGGGGAGACAAGTCGGAGTGATCCCGAGATTGACTCCTCGGGAGCGTCTTCCGGGCTCCCGTCGCCTGTCGACGCGAGGGTCCTGAGGGATTTAGAGGTCATGATGTCTGATCATGATCTCGACACGACGGTGACCGAGGGGTCACTTGTCGCGATTAGGGAGCGGTACAACATCCCGGCTGAATACGGGCTGCATGTGCCGGAGCCGGGGCAGCGTCCCTATAGCTTGGACGTTCCCGGCATATGCATCTCGGTAGATGCTTTGGAGGTCGGTCTTCGGTTTCCTTTGCACCCTCTCATCGAGGAGTGCCTGAGATGGTGGACAATTTCTCCCAGCCAGGTAGCGCCCAACTCGTGGCGTTACCTTGTGGTTTTCTTGGGCGAGTGCCGAGGAGCCGGGATTATCCCGACTCGGGACTTGTTCATGGTGTATTTTCGCCTCTGCAAGAGTCGGGGCGGTTACTATCTTACCGTCCGGGTCGGTTTTAGGGTCACCAGGGCACCTTCCAGCAACAAAGGTTGGAAGTCCCGCTATCTTTACGTTAGTGGTCCGGTTTGGGGGTTCAGGCTCGATTGGTCGGCCCATCCAATCGGCAATGCCCCCCCATACCTGTCTGAGGAGGAAACCGTCCTGGTCGACCGACTGAAGGGGATTCTTTCCTCTTCTCGTGCGATCAAGGAGATGGCCGAGCTTTGGCTCATCGAGGCGGGTTTGAGCCGACCTCTAGAGGTACTAACATTTTGTTTTACTTTAGCCTTCTTAGTTTCCTACTAACCTATCGGTCGGAATGCAGACCGGATGGATCTCGGGGAGCTTCGCGGGATGCCCAGAGTGACTGGTTGCAATGTTCCTCCGACCCACCCCACCGCCCGCGAGGTCGGCGCGTCTCCTGCGAGGGAGGCTCCAAGGGCTTCATCGAAGAGGCCAGCTCCCCCCCCCCCCTGCCTGAGCAGGTTGAAGATGCGCGAAGGCATCAGAAGAAGACGAAAGTGCTGACGAGAAAGCACAAGTCTCGTGTCGGCGAGGGGGAGTCCCGTTTCCGCTTGAATAGTAAGGAGCCCGCTGCATCACCGGAGGAGCTCGAGGCGCCCGCTGGGTCCGAGGAGGGGGGCGCTTCACCGGTCCACGAGCGCCCGAGGTCAATGAAAGACCTTTTCAAAACAAAGGTTCACAAGGGCGACCAGGGCTACTATGTCATGCTAATGTCTGACTTAGGGCATCAAGACCCCGAGAAGGAGCTGAAGGCCAGATGGACAGGGCTAAAAAATTCGACGAAGGTGTGGAACAACTCGTCGGCAGCCGAGGAGTTTGGAAGGGGACTTCTCCATCCCCAACTGGCGCGGGAGCTGTACACGCTCCCCTCTGAAGTTCTGATGGCGCGAGCCGCCAAGGAGATGGTCCTGGTAAGCTTCCCGACTCGTGCCTTGGTAAAGTGAGTTTTACTCTTTTGCTGGATCTTAACAGTCGTCCTTTCGTGCAGAGCCAACATTTCCAAATGGCGCTGGTTGACCGAGTTCATAATGTGGGTCGGTTGATCACATTCATGGACTATCGGGTCAAGCAGCTGCAAGAAGAGCTTGATGCTCTGAAGTCCAATGGAGGACCGGAGGCGGTCGCCGAGGCCGAGGAGCACGCGTCCGTGCTGCGGGAGGAGCTTGAGAAGATAAAGGGGGAAAAAGCCAAAGAGCTCCTCAGGCGCGAGGCCTCAGAGAAGGAGCTGCTGGCGGTTCGGGGCCATCTGGGCGACGCCTAACAGCTGCTGAATGAGGCCCGGACCAGGGCTCGGAGGATGGACGACGAGCTGCTGCAGGCCGTGAAGGACATGGAGAGCGCTCGAGCCGAACTGCCAGAGCAAGCGGTCGCCCAGTACAAGGTGTCCCTCGGCTTCAAAGAGGGGCTGAAGCCAATGGGTCGGGTGACATATAATTACGGGTATCGAGTGGCGCTAGCTCGCTTTCGCGCCCGATATCCTGACGCCGACGTCGAAGAAGACCCATTCACTATTCATCCCGAGGACGACCTTGTACCGATGGAAATGCAGCAAGATTTTGACGACTCGGCGCCTCCCGAGCCCTGACTTTTTTTTTTCTTTAAGCTTGTAACTTGGGTCTGGAAGTCCTCGATTTTGTTCCCGACCTCTTTTGTACTTGCTTCAAATTAATATAAGTCGGGTTGTTTGCTGATATTGATGTGCTTCTAATCGATACAAGTCGTAATACAAGTCGGGTAGTTTTACTGACATTGTCATGCGTAGAATTTTCGTAAGTTTGTGATGTGTCAAGTTCTTGGCAGCACCCGACCCTCCATTGTTGCAAGCGTATAAGTCCCGTCTCGGATAACATCGATAACCCGGTAGGGGCCTTCCCAGTTCGGGGCCAGCTTGCCGCGGGACCGGGTCGGGTCGCTGACCTCGGTTTTTTGGAGCACCAAGTCGCCTGTTTTGACATGTCGGGGGCATACCCGACGGTTGTAGATTTTGGCGACAGCTCTTCGATAAGCCAATGCTCGGAGATGGGCGTCAGCACGCTTTTCCTCCAATAGGTCAAGGTTCCCACGAAGCTGCTGGTCGGACTCCTCCTGACGCTGGGTTTGGACTCGGAGGGTCGGGAAGACCACCTCGGGAGGTAGCACGGCTTCGGTCCCGAAAGCCAGGCTATATGGGGACTCCACCGTCGGGGTTTTTGGAGTCGTTCGCGACGCCCAGAGAACACTCGGGAGCTCCTCTACCCAAGAGGTCGTAGCGTTGGAGACTCTTTTTTTCAACCCTTCAAGAATAGCTCGGTTCGTTACCTCGGCTAGCCCGTTGGCTTGGGGATGGGCAACCGAGCTAAACTTCAGCTGGATGCGATAGCTTTGGCAAAACATCTTGAATTTTATATTATTGAACTACGTGTCGTTGTCTGTAATGATGGCCCTAGGGAGGCCGAACCTGGTTATGATGTTCTTCCACACGAACCATTTGACTTGTCTCTCGGTGATGGAGGCCAGTGGCTCGGCTTCGAGCCATTTGGTGAAATAGTCGACTCCGACTATCAGAAACCTTCTTTGTCCCGAGGCCGAGGGGAAGGGGCCAAGGAGGTCCATTCCCCATTGGACGAAGGGCCAAGCGCGGTCGGCAGTCGTGAGCGGTACCATCGATTGATGTTGGAATCGGGCATGCTTCTGGCATTGCTCACAGTTCCGAACATAAGCTTGGGCATCCTTTCGTAGTGTGGGCCAGTAGTAACCTTGCCTGAGGACCTTGTGTGCCAAGGTGCGAGCACCGACATGGTCCCCATATATTCTCTAATGGATCTCGGCTAAGGTGGTTTGCGCCTCGATCGGGTTCAAACAGCGAAGTAGGGGTCGGCTGAAGCCTCGCCGGTAGAGGCAGTCATCGATGATACAGTACCATGATTCCGTCCTCCTGATTCTTCGGGCAGCCACCTTATCCTCGGGGAGGATTCCCGCTTGTTTAAAGCGAAGGATCTCGTCGATCCAACCTCCATCTTTCTCGTCAACAGTCAACACAGTCGAATTGACGGAGGGCCCGATGGTCCTCACCATTGCTCCGGAAGGCGCGTCGGTCACGTAGGAGGATGCTAGCCTGGCCAGGGCGTCTGCCTGCGTGTTCTCGCTGCGAGGTACCTTGGTGATGGTACAACTTCGAAACCGAGCCGCCATCCGTCGCGCCTCGACCAGATACTTGATCATTGCTACCTCTCGGGTTTCAAATGTTCCGTTGACTTGGCCTGCGACGAGCTGGGAGTCGGTGAATATCTCGATGTCTCCTGCTCCCAGCTCGGTCGCGACCTTCAGACCGAACAAGAGCGCTTCGTATTCTGCTTCATTATTTGTAGCTTTGAATACTAACTGCAGGGCATGTTCGTAGGTGTGGCCGGAGGGGTCCTTGAGCACCAAGCTGACGCCTCCTCTTTCCGAGTTGGCGGAGCCGTCGATATGCGGAGTCCATCCAGGGTTCGGGTTCGTCGGGATTTCCGGGGGTGTGAGCTCCGAGAGGAAGTCCGCGAGCACTTGGCCTTTGATTGCCTTTCTTGGCTCGTATTCGATGTAGAACTCCCATAACTCTACCGACCACTTGAGCATCCGACCTACAACATCAAATTTGGAGAGGATCTGGCGCAAGGGTTGGTCGGTTATTACTTTGATATGATATGTCTGGAAATACGGCCTCAGTTTCCTGGATGCCAGGATCAGCGCCAAGGCAATTTTTTCTATGGGGGCATAACGGAGCTCGGGTCCCGCCAGGACATGACTAGTGTAGTAGATCAGCCTTTCCCTGACTTTATCGAGTGTCACCAGGACCGAGCTAACTGCCAGGTCGGTCGCAGCGAGGTATAAGCCGAGAGGCTCACCGTCCTTTACCGAGGCTAGTTGCGATAGATTTTTGATGTGACTCTTGAGTTGGCGGAATGCTTCCTCGCATTCGGGGGTCCATCTGAAGTCTTTTGCCGACTTCAGTGCCCGGAAAAAAGGTAGAACTTTTGTCTCCGGCCCGAGAAATGAAGCGGCTCAGGGTTGCTAATCTTCCTGTGAGTCGTTGGACCTCTTTTATAGTCTTGGGGGGCTGCATTTTTTGTATTGCCCTTATCTTGTCGGGATTGACGTCGATTCCCCGTTGATGCACTATGAAGCCGAGGAACTTACCGGATGTGATGCCGAAAGTACATTTTGCCAGGTTGAGACGCATCTTGTATTTCCTTAGCGTGCGAAATGTTTCTGCCAGGTCGAAGAGGTGGGTCTCGGCTCGCCAGCTTTTGACTATCATATCGTCTACATAAATCTCCCTGTTCCTTCCGACCTGGTCCTTGAACATGCGATTCACGAGCCGCTGGTAGGTTGCGCCGACGTTTTTCAACCCGAACGACATCACCTTGTAGCAATATGTGCCGTTATGAGTGATAAAGGCCGTGTTTCTTTTATCTCTCGGGGCCATCCGGATTTGGTTGTACCCCGAGAAGGCATCCATGAAGGAAAGCAGCTGATGCCCCGACGTGGCGTTCACAAGTTGGTTGATGCGGGGAAGTGGATAGCAGTCCTTCGGGCAAGCCCGATTGAGATCGGTATAATCAACGCACATCCGCCAATTTCCATTTGCTTTCTTGACAAGTACAACATTGGATAGCCAGGTCGGGTATTTCACTTTTTCGACAAGCTTTGCGTCCAATCGGCGAGTGACCTCATCTTCTATAGCCTTCTGTCGGTCTGGAGCGAATGTGCACGGACGCTGCTTCACAGGTCGGGCGTTAGGGGAGATGTTCAGGTAATGTAGGGCGATCTCCGGGTCGACCCCCGACATATCGTTTGGGGACCATACGAAGACATCGTCGTTCTTCCGCAGGAAATCTATCAGTTGGACTTGTTGGTTCTCCGCAAGCTCCGACCCGACCTTCACCAGCTTATCTGGGCGGTTCGGGTCCAGCGACAGCTCTAGGACCCTTTCCGCAGAGTGGGTGCCTCGGGTACTTTCTTCTGGGCCTGGGTGCATAGCACCGAGTGGTTCAGTTCTCGACCTCTTGAACAACGTTGTCGTCGTTAAGTAGCACTGCCTGGATTCTCTTGGGTCACTTTGGACCTCGCCGACCCCAACTCGGGTCGGGAACTTCAAGATCCGATGGTACGTTGACACGATCGCCCTGAGCCGATTGAGGGTCGGGCGCTCGATGATGGCGTTGTACGCAGACGGGAGCTTGACCACCATAAATGACACCAGCAGAGTCTTTGACCTCGGCTCCCCCCCGAACGTGACATGGATCGTAGTTGTTCCCAAGGGAGAGACGGAATCCCTAGTGAACCCTGTCAATGTAGATGTTAGAGGGGTGAGATCTAGGTCGGTCAATCCCAACCTTTGAAAGACATCGAAATACATAATGTCGGTCGAACTCCCCGTGTCGATCATGACCCTCTTGACGTAGGCGTTGGCCATGCAGATTGAGATTACTAGCGCGTCGTCGTGAGATGAGTGCTCCTCGCCTTCTTACCTGAATGTGACGTCGAGGTCTTCGTGATGCATCGACCTCTTTCCGACCTCGGATCGCGCATAAGCTTTTCGCGCCGAGGAGCTATTGCCGCCTGACGCCGGACCGTCAAAGATGACGTCGATCTGCTTTTCGACCAGGCCCTGAGGTCGGGAAGACAAGTCTCGGGAGGACCGACCGTCTGGGAGAGAGGGTTGTTCGCGAACATATCGCCGCAGGTGGCCGCGCCAGATAAGGTCTTCAATTTGGTACTGGAGGTCACGCTATTCCTCGGTGTCGTGACCATATTCCCGGTGGAAGCGGCAGTACCACCTTTTGTCGCGCCGCTCGGGGTGCGACTTTATCGGGCTTGGTGCCTTCAAGAGCCTATTTTCTCGTATTTGGAAGAAGATCTCCGTTCGGGTCGAGTTGAGGGGGATCGGGGGGGGGGGGGGGTCTAGCTGGCAGCAAGCCCGACCTGTCTTCCCTCCTCTTCGGAGGTGGCGCTAGATGCCCACGAAGTTGTTCCCCCCGGGAGCGCTTCGTCTCATCCCGCTTGCCAGCTATCAGCGTCGTCGGTGGTCGCTCGATCAGCGACCAGAAGAACCTTGATGGCCTCAACCCCGTCAGGAATGCTTGGATGGCCAGGGATGGTCGTGGTCGGCCTCGGGCGTGTGCTTGCCAAAAAGTTCAACTCGAACTCTCTTGCCAATACGTCAAATGAAGGTATAGACGCGGGTTTGAGACGGGCATACCAGGTTCTAGCCGACCCCCTAAGGGTGGTCGGGAAGGCCCGACACATCAGCGCCTCTGAAGTGTCGTAAACGGTCATTTGGGTACGAAATGTGATATGCTCCATCGGGTCGCCGCTACCATCGTAGGGCTTAAGGGCTAGGAGCCTAAAGGTGGCCGGGAGGGGCTTGGACTGTATCTCGGGGGTGAATGAGGAACCACCTTTAGAACTTTCCCCAATCTCCTCTCTTTATTTGAGGACTTCCTTCTGGACTTCGTCGAGTCGTTGATGGACTCGGCGAACTTGCTCTCTTAAGGAGTCAGTGGAGTCGGTCGATAAGGTGTCGAGATCGAGCTCAGTTGGTGCTGGGTTGTAGGATCGACTTTGAGATCGGGCTGGCGTCGGGGTCAGCGAAGCTGGGCGGACTTCGGCGACCCGAGGCTGCGACGGCTCAACGTCGGGCGGGATCCCCCGGTCTGGGGCCATCGGTGACTCCGTTTGCGGGGGCACGACCGGGGGAGTCGATTGGTGAGCCATCGAATGCACGAGCTGGGGTAGGTATGGGATTATGGTCTGCACCATCCCCGCTAGTGCTTGGACTTGGTTGGTGAGGCCGAGGAAAGCCTCTGCCGTGACCATGAGCGGCACGGGGTTTGATGCGGGTGAAGGGAACCCAGGGTCGGTCATCATCCTCCAAAAGCGGTTGGGGGTCGGCACAGCTGCCGTGGCCTCCTCTGTCGGTCGAGGGTGGTCAGGTTCCGTGCGGTGCTCCGTACCCGAGTCCCCGAACGGGTGTTCTGGCAACATGGGCCCTCCTTCTAGCGCCAAAAATGTTAGGGGAGAATATGGTGTTTGCCTAGTAAATACGTTCCGCCTCTATGACTATGGAGCAAGCACTGCTGGTTCAGGCTCGTGTGCGCTAGCTCGCCCGCGGTCTTCTCGGTACGGAGTTGAAGCTTGGTCGGATGAGTGGTGATCCAGAACTCGGCTTGGGAGGTCGGCTATTAGAGTGGTGGAGCTCAGGTTGGGAGGAAATACTCCAGCTCGGGTCGGCCGCTGATTCCTACACGAAGGCCGGGTCGGGTAGGTTCCCGACGTGACCCCTCCGATGGTCAAATTAGTTTTATGGTTTTGTTTTTCGACCCCCCTGCCCCGTAGAGGTGCAGGAGCTTTTATAGTGAGTGCTGTAGATCATTCGTACCTGGTAACCTTACTGTTTTTATGGTCGACCATGTCGTCGTACCCTTCCACCATGCTCGTCGTCCTTGCGGTGAGGCGTGCGTTTGCAGGTAGGGGGTGTCGACCTTACCTGCGTTAGGTCGACTGTACGACCACTGGCGCCCCCCATACTTGCATTCGGCCGGTTGCCCGTGTCGGGTCGACCACGTCGGCGGGCCAGTTGTCCAAGGGTATGATGACGTGGCAACCAGGTCAGCGTTTGTCATATCACTTTTGCATCGTATTAAGAATCACTTTCAAACTTTTGATGTCTCTTCACACTAAGATTTCTTTATTTAAAATTAGAGATTTTTAAAAAAATATCTTGCCTACGGTTGTTAGATAATTATTTTTTTCAACTCTTTTTTTATTTTCTCCTATGTCACGATCTTGCTATTCCCATCACATTCTCTTTACTACTTCATATTTTCCTACCAAAAAAATACATTCCTTCAAAGTTTGAGTGACACAAGTTTTACTTTCTTTTGTTATGGTGTTCATGAAAATAGAATAATTTTTTCATCATATTAAGTCGATCAATAAAGTCATCAAAATTGATTCTACCTTCAAACTCTGAAATGTCCAGCTTTGGGTTATATTTGTTCTGCCATTCATCTTGATCTTTACGCCTTAACTGAAATATTTTCAAGTCCCTTAAGTAATGAGGTGTATCATTAATGACACAAGAGGATATGAAAAATTTATCATATAAAAAAAATTAAATAAGAATACATAACTAAATCAAAAGACTCACCACTGAAAATATATAGAGTTTTAGAGAGACTCCAAAGAGCTTCTGCCAATACAAATCAAGTGCTAAACTTTCTAATCCTAAAATATCAAAATAAGTACTAGTATATGAAACAACTCTTAATATATAAAAAACTATAAAATTAATTGATTTACATCTGCTAACTAATCCTTTTAATGTATTTCTTTGTGATGAGAAAAGCACATTGAATGAAATTTTACTTTGTTCAAAGAATATGCTGATGAACTGTCATATTTGAGTCAGCTGAGTTAAAAGCTATGAGGCAACATTTTGTACTATAGGGAATCATAGGATCAATAATTTTCGTACGAGTTTTAATAACTTAGGCACTCCCATGTCATAAATTAATTATTTTTAGTATTTTAAATTTTAAATTATGTAATTAATAGATTTAATATTATTTGTTACTTAAACACTGATGGATTCACTAATCAGACTAATAATTATATTTTAGAAATATAAATTTACAAATACTTAAAAATAAATTAGGCAAATGATATAATAATATTTTTATAATAAGAAAGTAGATAAGTTGTGGGAATGAGAGATTTTTTTTTACATATTTATAATAAAAAGAATTAAATAGGCCAATAGGAAAATTAAGCACTTTAGTGTTTTCAAGCTCAAATTGTTTAATTAAAAAATTAGAGATTATTTTTATGACTTAGTAGATCATTAATTGCATCAATGGATTAATTTAACTGATAATAGTTTTATTACGGAAAAAAATTATGCATTCATCTAACCCCAATTTTGATAAAAGGATATGATAAAAACATAATTAACGGGCATGGGAAAGAGAATTTATTCTTTTATGGTTTAAGATTATTTGGGTTTGAACAATTAATTTATTATGCCTTGAAAATAATTTTTGGGGCTCGTTATGTAAATATAAATTATTAAGGGATCGAAAAGCAAATAACAAATGTTACTTTGAACCGGCTAATATGAGCGGTTTAATTCGAGCCCGGTCCAATTGAGCCGTGGCAGAAGAAGAGTGCACGACTCGAGCGGCGGTTGCCTCCTCTCCTCTGACCATTAAAGAAGCGATATTGGAATCTATAAGGGCTTATGTGCAAAATGCCTCGTCCGCCGCCGATATAAGGGCGGCACTTGTCACCATCGACCGTGGCTTCTGTTAGGGTTTGGACGTCGGGAGCGAATGCGGCGTTCCGTTCTCTTCCTTCCCCTTACCATGAATGGTTAGAGCGAGGCTCTGCTTCACGATAAGCGTGCCCAATCTTTTCCACATCCTTTCTTTTCCGCCTTCGATTGGGTTCTTCTCTTTCTTCATCGATTAGTCAAGAACTGATCTTTTTTCTCTCTCATTAATGGCTTTGATTGACAGATACGTGGCCGAGAAGTTGCTTAAATTTCGGCCAAGAAAAGATCTGTTCTTAACTTAGATGCTGTTGATTCTTTATATCTCCCTTTGATTGGGTTCTTCTCTTCATTCATCGATTTGTCAAGAACTGATCTTTTTTCCCTCTGGATTCTCATTGACAGATACGTGGGCTACTGTATTCTCAATCATAGTATTTGGAAAAGCATCTGTTTTAGCACTTCGCGTTCCCTTCGGCCCTTCGTTGAAGGTCTTCTTGGCAAATAGTTCTAGGTGTGTGGTATTCATATTGATGAGTAGGATTTGGGGTTGATAGATAATCAATTTGGGGAAGTTTATGAAAAACCAATCTTGATTGACTGCTAATTGCTGTTATAAATTTGAACAAGCATATGATCCTGTCTGTCCAAGCTCAACGCTCTGACTATCTTGATTCGAACTAGTAAACATGATTCATTAATGCAGGCTTGTCTTCTTGGTTATATATGTTCGCAGTACGGCTGGCTGTGTGTCTATTCTTTGTTCTTGATAAGTTTTTGGCTCTTCGGAAAAGGGTGGCCCTAAGTGATGAATAACTCTTGAAAGCTATGGAATTATTTCCAAGTGGAGCTTTTGTCATAGTTACTCTGATAGGGATTTTTTGTTTGTTGATACTTGAATGTCTTTGATTTTCTATCAACTTTTTGGATTAACTATAGGCTTTATTTCACTTGATAAGTTATTTTCTCTTCCAAAAATGGTGAGCCTAAGTGATGAATAACTATTGAAAGCTATGGATTTATTTCCAAGTGGAGCTTTTGTCATAGTTACTCTGATAGGGCTTTTTTGTTTGTATGTCTTTGATTTTCTATCAACTTTTTGAATTAAATATAGGTTTCATTTCATTGCTCAATGAATCTTCCATCATTGGAGTGGATTCAATCAGTCCCACAACTTTTTGATGCCATAATGTTGAATCACATCAGTATTACTGATCTTACTTTTTGCTGCTTATGGTGATGTGATGACCTAAGATTTCATGGATCGACAGTGTACGTGGTTTCTCCAGTTACATAGGACTTTTGAGAGGAAGATGGTTTTTAATTGTGCAGTCAACCAACTAAGGTCATGACTAGCCAAGATTGATGGGATTCCTTGGCTAAAAGCTCTCAAGATCCATGGATCCCTCTTATCTACATGCACTCCTATGTGCAAGTTGGACCAGTCTGTTCTTGTTTCTATTTTGATTTCCTTTTCAATATTTTTGGGATCAAACTTTCCATCTTTTCCCATTGGTGTCTGTGTTCTTTTCGTTTCTTATTGTGTGTGTGTGTTCTTTTTCTTTTTTGTTCCATAATTGGCTTTTTGGTGGGTTGAAGATTACATGAGCAAAACTGTTTCAGGTTGTTTAGATACCTTAATTGGTGTGTGTCCAGTTCCTATTTTTTTCTGTGCATTTGTAGCCTTTATTGGCTTTAGGTGGGTTGACAGATTACATGAGCAAAACTGTTTTGATATTTAAAAGGTTGTGATATGCCTGATTCTCATAGATTTATGAGAAAAAAATTAAGCAAATTTGTGAAGATATGAAATCACCAAACATAAATTAAAGCTGTTTTCTGAGCTGAAAATAAGTCATTGAAGCAAGATTTCTATTATTTTCTTCTTTGGAAAGTGTTTGGTTCTTTTAAAATCTTCTTCAAGGTGAATGGTGTTTACTGGCATGTTAAGAAGACCAACATGGTTTCACTATGCTCCTCGATGAGTGATTGAAGAGAGTTGTTTTCTTTTTAGAATATCTAAAACAAGGTTCATTATGCTCCTTGGAGCAAAAAAAAAAAATGCAATTCTTCCGGCCAATCAATCCTCCACTTATAGGAGGTTTTTGACATCAGAGCAAAATGTGAGAATCAATTGGCATTTTGGTTTCCCTCACAGGACAACAACAACAAAACTGTAAGTCCCAATTATTTAAAGTCAGCTACATGGATCTTTTGTCGCTATTGAGGTCCGTAAAAAGTTGTTTTCCTTACGGAACACATGACAAAATTTACAAGCATTATATAACTTAGCCAGTCCCAAGATACATTTCATACAGTCTCCTCCTTCACATGTGATTGAAGAGAGTTTATTTGCTGTGTTGGCTTCTTTTTAGTGTGACCTGATGATTTTCATGACCAAATCAACATACTTTGGTTTTGCAGTTGCACCAGTCTTGGTCACATGATTTTTCCGGTGCATTATGGCTCTTCTCTTTGTTTATTTTTCGATCTCCATGTAATCAAGCATGCTGATAATTTGTGGTTTGCAGTCACTTCCCTAGCACCTGGTGTTTGATGATTTGTTGCAATTGTTCTTCCACTTAGGCACTTACATAACACATGAAAAGTCAGTTGAGGGTCTTATGTAGGCAGTTTTTACTCTAGGGGCTCCAGAACTTTTTTTGTGTGCATCCAATGCTTGAATGTAACCTACCTTTTGTATGTTTCTCTGCAACTTGGAACACTTAGGAGACATTGATTACCTTAAATACTGTTTTTTAGCATGCACATTTGACTTCTGGCGTTTCTGTAGCAGGTTAGTATATCGTACACTCCTTATGCTGATGCATATTATGGAGGTGTCTTGACTATGTTTGGACCAAATGCATTTGTATGTGCTATTTGAAATATCCTTATGTTTTCTAAATTGCTTGTGCTTGGTCTTTTCCAGTTCAATTTTGAACATTTGTAGTGTTTGACATTAGTTGCTTTTATGCATTGGAAATAATCAAACTGTGTATGAACCAAGGCTTTAAACCTTGGCATCACTTCTAGCTTGTTCTTGTTTGCAGCATTGCTGTTTGAATAGTTTGGTAGCTCTCTCCAAGGCCAAGGTCTTGGCCTCGCTCTGAAAATTAGGAAATAGAAGCAAAATGAAACAAGCTAAATAAATTTATTCCACATTAGTATGGAAAAATAGTGCTGCTGTAGTTTGTGCAGCCAGAAGAGAAATCCTCTGTAGACATAAGATTTTTCATAACAAATAATGAGATGTTGCATGTTTATCTAGGAGAAAATTATTGTGTTGCACTAAATTGCATTCTGAAGTTCTGGTATTACATTTTGATAATATGATAGATTGATAGTGAACTGAACCTGCTGATAAATGTATCTAGATTGAAACTAAAAGGTAAATGTAAGATCTTCTGCTATAAGCATGGATTTCATGTATTGAATGTCAATTGATAGAAAATAATTACCATATGAAAAAAATTGTGAGCCTTTGTATAAAACGATAAATTTTAAATTCGAGTTATTGAGGTAAACTCTAAAACCTAAAGTTCTAGTCCAGTTAGGAACAAACTAGATTTATATAAATAACATTGAAAAAAGAAAAGGTATGTTGTTTCATATTATTTTAAAAAGAGAGATTGATAATGATGTTATTAATAAATTTAAAGATAGCTGGTTAGAAGGGAGAAAGCATTAAATGCCCTTTAAATTGAATAAATTTAAAGGTATGTCATCATGATGTGATATGTTTTCATCATCTGAGGTCTATGGTGGTATGCCAATCAATGCTTTATCATAGTAGGTTTATTGAGCTTGTTGAATCTTGATTGATTTGAGATATTGAGAACAATTTGAGAACATAGTTTGTTCCAACAATGACTCTCTGATAACGATGTTTGGATCACTTAGGGCCTGAATCCATCCATGTGGCAATGGATAGCGGGCCAAGGGAGGGCAAGTACCTGATGGCTTGTGACATGATGAGAGCTTCAGCTTCAATGAGTTAATCTTCAGTGCCACAACCTTGGTGTGTTCACCACCCATCAACTAAAATGAAAGAGGGTGTTGTCAGGGAGCCATGGTGGTGCTGGTGCTGGTGGACCTCCCTTGTCCTTGCAATCATGTTCACCTTCACTGAGACTCCTCACAGCATTTGCCACAGATGAGAATGATGGAGAAAGGACTTGAGATCAATCATGTGAAGTTGCTCAACTCTTGCACAATCTCTCCCAACTTTTTTTATGTTTGTCCCCAAAGTTTTATGTGCATGTTTGATGCTTGTCAAAGTCTACAAGATGGTGGTGTGAGAGGTTTCTTGTCCATATTTATGATGATGTGCATCTCTTGGTTTATTTTCCAAGTTTTTGTGTTGCTTATTCAACACAAGGATTGACAAAGGGACTACACAAGTCTTGTGGTTTGGATGCAAACCAAGAAAACACAAACATAGTGCTACTATTTTCTCAATGCTTGCTTGACATTATTTATGGGCAAACTATAACTCAATTTGATTGTTGCATGTAGTAGTAATCTATTTTAGGGTATATATATGATCATAATTATTGGAGGTTAGAGGATAAATTACCTAGCCATTTACTCTTTTTATATAAAAAAAAATCTCCTCATAAATTAATTGATCTAAAAAACTATCAACAACAAACAAGCTATATTTTTCTTATCATGATGTTTGTATATGGGGGTTGCATGGGGAATTTAAAAAAAAAAAATACATTGTGAAACTAATGTATAGGTGGGACTAGGAATAATCTCACATTTCATATAATTGGAAGAAACAACAATAATAACATCAAAATTTATAATTCTCTTTCATTCTAGTCATTTATTTATAGATAAGACTCTTTTGATTCTTTTTGTAAGAATTTTACATATGTATACTTCAAAATCTAAAAGAATTAAGTCGGTATCCCATCACTAATTCAAGTAGTCAAATATATTTTTTTCAATGTATGTAAGATATATAAAAAGTATTGATGATGAACGTGTTTTGGTGGTGACCTGTGGTGGGACCAATTTGGTCGCTGTCGACGCCATGAATGATGCAGTTCGAGCAGACCATCAACTGCTCACCTCACGAAACCATCACCATGGAAAGCCAAACACAGAGACACACGGAGCCAAACAAACGCAAGAGATTAAGGTTTGACGGGGAAGGAAGGAAGAAGAGACACGCAGTGGCGAACACTCCCGACACTCGGGTGCAAACAGCGACCCTTCATGATGGCTCTATCGCTCTGCTTTCTCCTGTGTCGCAGCCTTCTTGCTTTGCCGATGAATACGTATCTGAGGAAGAAGATGATGCCACGGAGAGAGAGAGAGAGAAAGGACCACCTGCCATGGGTGACCGGTGGTGGGGGAGGGACGAAGGATGGAGGCAAGCCATGGTCAGTGACCTTGGTAGTCGTCAACACATTATTCCTCACAAATGACTCAATTCATCAATTTTGATCTTCCACTTTGAGTTTGTCTGAGATGAACTCAGATGTCTAAGAAATTTGCCTGATCGACTGTGGAAGTTTTATCGTATCTTATTAGACGTGCAAAACTATTACCGAGAAGTGTCGGAAGGGTCTTATTTTTTATTTTTTATTAAATAAAATAAAATAAGCATTTTATGAGTGAACGACCCATGTTTCTCATAAATGCTCACATGACATTAGTGTGGAACAAAATAGTAATGGATAGAGAATACAAAATATCATATAACAAATGATCTAAGACGATTCATTACAACCGATGTTTCTCATAAATGTTCACATTTTGATATTAGTGTGGAATAAAATAATGAACCAACCCTAAGTACCATCTCAAAGCTCATCCAACAGCTCTAAGAGACTAGATGAGATTCTAGAAAACTTGCTGATTTTTAGACCTACAAATGAGAGTTCAATGCTAAAGTCAAATTCTTATTAATGAGGGAGATAGTGTTAGTCTTGTTTTATATATATATATATATATATATATATATATATATACTGTGATTTGACTAATAGTATAGGATTAGAAAAAAAATATATATATATCACACATCCTGCTTGTTGGAATCATACTGTCTACAGAGATTTGATGATGATGTCTCAATGGCTAGCAGATGATTTGGGATCCACATGTCACCATATGATTGATGTGAAATATTATGATGATATATTGTACACAAACTCATTCACTAAACAAAAAAAAAAAAAATCTTACTGACAAGGTAGCAAGTTGATCTTGAATGTACTGATGCATTTTGGCAAATTTAAAATGGTTTTGTTCTTAAACTGCAAAAGCAGTACAAGAACATGGATGCAAGATGAGATGGTGACAAAAGGATTGGTACAGAACAATCCTCAGCCAGATGCATCTTCTTTTCTCAATCCATCATGCATTGTTACTGTCTTGTGATTATTTCATGTTGACTCATCCTGCTGTTGTTAGAAAAGATGGCTCTCAGAATTGACTTCACAGTTTCTGTGCCTCTGCTGATCCAAGAAGGTGACCTAGAAATCAAGACTAGGTTGACTTCTGGGTTAGTCTTCAAGCTGCAAGTACAAAGTAAGAACAATAAAGTAACTCTTCCCTTTTTCTTTTTCACCAGTGCTTTTGATTGTGGTCTCACACTGGAATAATCTAATTCCTTCAATCTTTATACATCAATTTTTTATGTTATAATGGTGTATTTGATCTGTTAAATAATATTTTTTTTAATACTCAAAATAACTATCTAGAAGTGATATATAAAATTGACTGACCAATGTAAGGTGTTGACTCTTAATAGCTTTTCTTCACTATTTATTTTTTGTTTTTCATAAAAAAATTTAAACTCGGAATCATATAAGAAATTATCAAATCTATCTCTCTCTCTCTTTATATATATATATATATATATAGAAATATTACTTACATCCAATAACTTTTTGGAATGTATAGATTAGTTTAGTTAGTAAGGTTTTGACTCTTAATAGCTTATCTTCACTATCTATCTTTTGTTTTTCATAAAAAAATATTTAAACTCATAGTCATATAAGAAATTATCCAATTTCTCTCTCTCTCTCTCTCTCTCTCTCTCTCTCTCTTTATATATATATATCTAGAAACATTACTTACATCCAATAACTTTTAGAATGTGTTGATTAGTTTAGTAGTCTGTAAGGTGTTGACTCTTAATAGCTTATCTTCATTATTTATCTTTTGTTTTTCATAAAAAAATTAATCTCAGAATCATATAAGAAACATTGATTATCAAATCTCTCTCTCTCTCTCTCTTTATATATATATATATAGATAGATAGATAGAAACATTACTTACAGCAATGGGAACTTTATTGAGGATGATGGCATTCAATTTGCACAGTGTTCTTTGTTTTGTGAATTAAAGTGGGCAGCAGAGAGGTGGATGCTTTAGTGCTTGCCACCATGATGAAGAGTGGCCCCATCAAAACAGCCATCTGAGTGTAGTCCCTCTCTTCTTTTGTTTGTGGCATCTCAATGCACCTCACGACAGGATCACCCACAATGAGACCAAACCCTACATCTTTGGAACTGTGATCCAACATCTTGCCTGATTCAGACCACAGAATCTAGCTTTAAGAAAGGTGATCTCTCTCTCTCTCTCTCTCTATGTATCTATCTATCTATCTATGTATCTACACAGGCGTATGACCTTTGACAGTCTAATCACATCGTATGCTACCTCTGATGGGTACACACACTAACCAACAAGGAAAGGTCGAGCATACGTAACACATGATGGTGGCAGTTCACTCCACCTAAATTGAGGTTCGAGGAGGAAGAACAAGTCAAGTCCCCCACCACCCTTTCTTTCTCTCCTCAAGCTCGCTCATGGAAAGGAGCCACCCTCACCTTCACCTCCTCTTTCTTGGCTCCTCACAGCACAACATCGCCACCTCTCTTTGAAGACGACTTCAGCTTTGAGATCCCACTGGCCGGCCGGCCGGTGGTCCTGAGGTTAAATCTTGCTTCTTTTTTTTTTTCTTCCGACAGCACTATCAATTGGTGCCTCGAGAAGACCACCAAAGTATTCATGACACTGATTGGAGGTTTAGCATGCAGAAAACATACTCTTCCTCTTTGTAGTAGTAGTAGTGTGAGTTCAATTATTGATCCCGAGTGTTGCATGATACCTGGGGAGCTGTGATTGGCCTGCAGGGGATCAAGCTTCTGTGATGGAAATGTGGATGTTGGGTTCTTTGTTCATCCACATCTAGGAATTTGAGAAGCTGATCCAATCACTCATCATGTTATATCTCTTGTTCTCATCCAAAGATGACAAAAAATTGGTGAGGCAGGATCCATGCGTTGGACCCCCAGCGGATTGAGTTTAAGATTGACATGCTCCCCGTCGTTGTTATGAACACCTTCACCAAGTGCAACCCAATTATTAGAGTAGCGATACCGATACCGATACCGATATTTAAGGTTGCTCCTTTACGACCTAAGCGATGATAAGTATTTGAGGTAGTAAAAAATAAAATAAAAAAAAAAGAGAGCCAAGATAGGTCATTTTCAAGTAGTAGGGTCTTTGAGAGACATGCAAGTACTCTTCTTCTTTATAGAGGGTCCCCTAAAGGAGCAAGTGTGGATTGCAGTGGCTGAGGGGTTTCAGCAGGGGATGTGTCCAGTTTACAAGGCCAAGGCAGTGGAGGTGAGGAGAAGAAAGAGATCAGATAAAAGAGAGGAAGAAGCATAAGCAGTAAGTTATGAGAGGGAAGAATAATTGCAAAATGGGTCAGGCATGCATGAATAAAGCAACCTCCTCCTGCTCTCAATCTAGAGAGAGAGAGAGAGAGAGATTGCAGTAAAGTGATAACATTTACCATTGTTCTTTAGGGATTTGTTCCTTGTACAGGACATCACATCTGGTGTCACCTGTGCAAAACCCTATGTATATGAATAGCTAGCTATATGCCTAAAAATACTATACTGGCACAGTGGTCTGGCTTTTGTTGGCTCATGCAATGTGAGAAATGCTCGAGATTGATCAGGACAAAGGAGGCCCTGTAGTTGGACTCTGCTCTAACTCTACATATATGGAGTCAAAGATTAGGTTAATGTCTTGTTGGTAAGGAAGCTTTCAGTGTCTTGGGACCAACTGCTACTCGTTCTTGCACCATATAAAACACACTTGTTATATTTGATTTCTGTAGTTTATACTCGACTGCAGTCCATTGTTCTCCTCCACGAATGGTAAGCAGGAAGGATCATATCCTCTTAGGTAGCTCAAGTAAAGGAATGTTAGAAGGCCTATAAGAATCCCATGAACACACAGTTAAACACCAAACAAAGACTGTGTATCTATCTATCTTCAGGACCACTTCCATGCTCCAGTCCACAAGATATGAAGAAGCAACAGCTAATGTGAGCCTCAAATGGCTGCCAGTACCTTATGGAGTATGACATACTCAGAGAGAGAGAGAGAGAGAGAGAGAGAGGGGCAGCCGGACTGCTATTTGACACATGGAAGGTGGCCAAAGAAGCAAAGGGAGTAAAGAAAAATATAGGAGGAGGAGTAGTAGTAGTAGTAGTAGTAGTAGTAAGAAGAAGGGTGGATTGACAGAGGATGATGATGATGATGATATGTGGTGAGAGAGGTGATGGAGGTCTTGGAGTGGTACTTGGATGTCATTTGGCGAGGCAAAAGCCAGCCTCAGCGAACAGCTGCTGCTGCTGCTGCTGCAGCCACCGTCAGGTCCCCTTTCAGCAGATGGAGTAGTAGTCTGCTCCTTTTGTCCACCCTCCGCTCCATTACTACTAGTACACCTCTCACACCGCTCCTCATCAACCACAACTCTACAGACATGGGTGGCATATGTTTCCACCAGCGGAGGGATTTGGTGTCAACAGGACGGGGAGAGGAGAACAGCGCTCTTCCGTACCTCTCTCTTCCACTCCTCTCCTTCTGCTCTCACTCCTAGGCCTGCAACTTCTCCTTGATCGCGCCCAAAGCATTTCTGCTTAAAGGGAGATCATGTCCTCTCCGCTGACTCTTTCTTCTACTGCTCTTCCTTAACGTCCAACGAACCCACAGACGGAGAAAGAGTTTGTGTGTGTGTGTGTGTGTGGGAGAGAGAGAGTGAGAGAGAGCATGGCTTCCTACCAAACACTTTATCTGGTGCTGCAGTCTCTCTCTCCTCTCCTGGTTACCAACACTGATGACAGGAGTCCTCAAGTCTAATAACCAAGAGAGCCACCAAGGAAGAGCAGAAGAAGAAGAAGATTTGCTTTGATATCTTCTTTCTTCTAATTTCTCTCTTCCCTCATAGAAGCGATCACAGAGCAGCGGAGATGAGCGAACGCGAGGCACGCGATTCGATGAGTGTGGACTCCTTCTCACAGCTCCCCTTCATCCGTCAGGGCCCGAAGCCGTCCACCGCTGCTTCCGGCATCCGCCTGTTTGGCATCGAAGTCCTGCACCACCATAACGCCGAAGAAGACAACGCCTCCAAAGACCACGCTGCCACCGCCACCACCAGCACTAACGGAGGAGGCGAGACTGCACGGAAGTTCGAGTGCCACTACTGTTATCGTCACTTCCCGACATCGCAAGCGCTCGGCGGACACCAAAACGCCCACAAGCGAGAGCGTCAGCAAGCGAAGCGAGCCCACCTCCAGTCCGCCGCCATTGCCGCAGTCCACCACGGCCAGGCGGCCATCTACGGTCACCACGTCCACGGTGTCTTCAATTACCACCACCCCCTTACCCCGCTCTCTCCCGCCGGACCCCGCTTAGCCGTCGACTCCTCTGCGATTCCCCCTCGGTACCCTTACGGGCACACTGCCAACGCTCGCTCCGGTGCTTGTTACCACGGCTGTCTTGGCCCGGTGGCTCAGCCCATCGCCGTCAGCCCGTTGCCGGGCCTCTGGAGAGCCCCTGGCATCGTGCATGGTGGCGCCGCGAGCGTAGAGTTGATCCATGGCCACTCTCTCCTCCCTTCAGCCGTCGTCAGAGGAGATCACGAGCCAAGATTCACAGGATCAGTTGAAGGAGGTGTCAGAATGATGGGTGGCAACAATCTCGACACTGCTACTGCTGCTGCTTCTGCAACTCCCAAAACCCAATTCGCTCATCAGTTGATGCCCAACATGAAGGAGAACGTGAGCTTGGATTTGCACCTGTGATCAGTATCATCTTCCTCCTCTCTTCTTCTTCTTTTTTTCATTCTTACTCAGCTTCTTCTTCCGTCATGCCGCTGTATCGTTGAGAGATCAATATAGCATTTTTCTTTGGCAGAGATCTTTCAATTCGTATATACATAGCATTCAGATACCGGAAACCATGATCTGCATTGGTGCATGGATCCATTAGGTAGCTGTTGTTGTAGCATTTAATGTGGAGGACGAGTGTTGGGTTCTTCCAACCATATCCATGTCGATGGCTCTTAAATATTCGCCGGTCGTGCCAGTACTCTTTGTTCCTCAAATCGCCTGACCCTACTGTTCCGTGCCATGCTCGCTATACTTTTTTTTTTTTGTCTCAGGAAGTAGTACTACTCCATTAATAGGGAGTTTGGTGTGCCACAGATCCTGTTTTACCTGCGGTAAGTGTGGCACACCCAAGTGGTCGTCCAGAGGAATCCAAGAAGGTCAACAGCTGTCGAGCTTCTACCGGATGATGATATCAAGTTGAAAATGGATTTGCAGTAGAGATAGGTGTAAGCTTCAGCAGATTTCTGTGGTCAACTTTGGTTGCTAGCTTTGTTTCATTCGATCTGCACATATTTTGACATGAGGTGCTTGGAGTCCAAGGTGGTGCAACTGCAGATGAAGATTGTAGACATTTATTTATCCGCAAGTAGGCATACATTATGATGGTTTACACCTTCAGACACATTGCTTTCGATCGAATGCACAAGGAATCCTGACACAATTTGAGAGGAGGTTTTTTGCATTGGAAGAAAGATTGATTGGTTCCACAAGAAATGTTCTAGTTCATTCCAACACATCTCAAGTCAAACTACAACAGATGCTGGCTGACACATTAATAGTTCCAGTCTATAAAATTTGACTGATAGGGCACAAAATGGAGAAGCAAACTAGTTATATATAGATAGGGGGAACAACCGGAATTGCTCCGAGGTCAATTATGCCTGTTCTTGCACTGGTTTTGCGTTGAGGAGTGGCTGAAGGGCCTTGACGACAATGGTCATATTGGGTCGGAAATCAGATTCGTATTGCACACACAGTGCCGCAACTGCTGCCAGCTGAATCGTTGAAACACAATTTTTTTGCATGTTAGGACAAAGGTTGTAGTGTTGGGGTTGGTTGCACAACACCACAGACACAGAAAGAAGAATGGAGAAGAAGAAGAAGAAAGAGTGTTACCTTTGCAACAGCCTTTGGTGGATACTCGTCGTTTAGCTTCGGATCCACACACTGCTTAACCTTGTCTTCGCTTAACCTTGGGGTTGCCTGTTCCAGGATTTTGCACATCGGAGAATAGAATTAGAATTAGAATTAGAATTAGCAGCAAGCAAATGGGTGGTGTATCAGAATTAGCATGCCATGGGGTATTGAGCATATTGCATAGACGTACCCAAGTGACCAGACTCTGCTGGCCTTTAGGCATCGTGTGATCTACAGGCTTTCTCCCTGTTAGAAGCTCCAAAAGAATGACTCCAAAGCTATAGACATCACTTTTCTGGGTCAATTGCCCGGTCATAGCATACCTGCACAAGAGATTGGCACACCACAATCAGCAATCAATCGTTCATCATCTTTTGCCAGAAGAGCAAAATTGATGATGTATATTATATTTTTCTATATTTCTTCTCTTCATCTGCTTAGAAAGAAAGAAAGAAAGCGTAGATCGATCGAGCTTACTTACTCTGGAGCATGATATCCGAAAGTTCCAAGAACTCGAGTCGAATGTAGACGCGCGGCTGTGTCCGGAGACTGGTTCGTCAGATTAAAATCAGCAATCTTGGAAGCAAAATCTTCGAACAAAAGAACGTTGCTGGATCGGACATCCCTGTGGACGATCGGGGGTTGGATTTTTTCATGGAGATACTCCAGACCCCTTGCAGCACCATAAGCGATCTTGACCCTCTGCCCCCAGCTAAGGACAGGACCAGGTTCAGCACCTTGCACACCTTTCTTCCCTGTTCCACGACAATTTGGCCACCCCCGCCCCCCCCCAGATCTCAGGCCAAAAAAAAAAAACAATAAAATTTGCATCTGACGCAAAAGTCAGGATCTTAGTAGGCATATTTTTTTTTTTTACCATGTAGAACGTCGTGCAAAGAACCTTTTGTCGCAAACTGATACACCAGAATTCTATTGTTTGCGTCCAAACAGTAGCCCAGCAGCTCGACGAAGAATTCATTCTTGAGTCTTGAAACCATCGACAACTGACATCGGAAATGTGAAGATATCATCAGCCCAAGTGTGAATGGTTGGAGTGATGGCGGAGGCAGAAAGAAATCACGCTGACCTGAGCGGCAAAGTCGGTGTCTGGCTCGTTGGAGGCACTTGGGTCTAGTTTCTTTATTGCGGCAGGTTCTCCGGTGTTGAGGGTGGCCCGGAACACCCTTCCGTATGATCCTTCTCCGACCAAAGCCTTGTCGCTGAAATTATTCGTCAACCGATTCAGCTCCGACATCGATATCGCAGGTATCTCGATCGGCAAGACCTTCGGGGGAGCTCCGTTTCTGGCTGCCATCGGCCCTCTTGGGTCTCTGTCATGTCCTGCATCACAGATTTTACGCAAACAGACCGAATCAAAACTAACCGATACCAACAAAAAACAAAATCTCCGGTGAACATAGCTGGAATTTTGCAGATTCATGCCCGCATCAACAAACATGACCTTCAAATTTAACCTTAGAAATCATCGTCATAGAACTAGAGCATAGAACATGTACAAAAAAAATCAGATGATCTTGTAGCAGTGGCAAAGCTGATCGATGATGGGATGCCGTATTCTTAGGCCGGACCGAGATCCTTAAACCAAATCAATCGAGTGTTCTTTGGGATCACAACAAGTGTGTGATAAGGATGTTGTCGATTCCGAAGCTTTCAAGCGATTCCTCGATAGATGGAGGAAGTTGAGCTTGTAACACAAAAGGACTTAAATCATCCCTAAAGAACCTGATAACGGAACTCTTTCGATTCGTTTGGCCACAGATGAACGGATAGACAAAGAAAAATGAAATCATTTCTCGTATATAAATCATTTGGTTTATAGACCATGAAATCAATTAACATTCAAAGCTCACATCATCGATGGAAACACTGACTGAAATCATCGGAAAAAGGAATCGAGATTTAGAACAAGCAGCAAACCGATCTGCCACAGAGTTGGATCTTTCTTCCTTGCGGCCATCACTCAGAAACAAAGAGGGCAGATTTACCAGGAGCATTTCGGTTTGGGGGTGCAGCGTATTGGCTAGCAGGGGGACCATAGTTCTCCTCCTCGGCACCGCCACAGCACAACATGTTCGGAGTTTGTCGTCGCAGCGCGGAGTCCCCACCAAAGCCCGATCACAGCCCGTCACATGAATCGATTACCTCCCCGTCCGAGATCCCCCAGAATTCGTCCTGAAACGACAACGCCGATCCATCCCTTAGCAGAGGCATATGCACACGAATCGGTTACCCAACGAGAACGGGAAACCCCCTACCGATCGAGGTCTGATGCAGCTCGCCAACGGAAATATTTGATGTGGGAGGTTGAGACGACAGGAGGTATCTGTTCGAAACTCCAATCCGCCCGCAAGAGGGAGAATGCTAAGGAGAGGAGGAGGCTTGACGGATTGGAGGAGACAGAGAGAAGGGACGCGGAAGGCGTCGTTGGGAAGGAGAGGAGTCGTTGGGTGTCGCGGGAAAACCGGACCATTTTAATTAACTAAATTAATATTTTATTAATTGTATGCTTCCCACGTCTGCCTTTGCTGTATCATATATATATATATATATATATATATAATGTTATTTATTGAGGAAAATAATTTAGTGGGTAGTAAGATTGGATACTAATGGTGGGGATAAAATCATCAAATTTTTTTTTTTTAATGATTTTGTTGAGTAGGATAAGAATAAATTAGGAAGAAAAGAAGCACATAAATGTCAAAAAAATATGATTTTTTTATCATCCATGAAATTATGTGGTTTTCTTTGGATCCAACACAGTTTGGATGAAATTATTGAGAGAACTTTGGAAATCATCTTATTTTGCTGCACACATTTTTATTTATAGTTGTTTTAAAAGGGAATCTTGACCGGAGCTATTTGTTTGATTTTTTTTTTTTTTTTTTTTTGGTGATGTGTTGGAGATCATCTCACGCTTTAGAACATGGTTAACCTCACAATAATTAAAATATAAACCAAAGGTGGAAAATAATGTATTCTCTAAACCAATAGGATTGATTTTTTTTCTTCTGCTTGTAGTAAAAAAATTAAGAATTTTATTAAAATAGTTATTTGAGCAGCGTATTTTGAGAAATTTTGTGGAGCTAAATAATAATGTTATTGAAATGTCACCTATCTTGGAAAGTGGAAAATTATACTCGTGAAAAAGAAACTAAAAGACCGTATGTGTTCATATGGATTATAGGTAAGTCAACGGGAAATTTTAAAATAGATTACAGATATATCTTCTTATAGATATTTTTCTCTAAAAGATACTCCCATTTTGAGTATTTTTCAATCGATACCTCTATTTAATTTTTTTTCTAAATAGTGTCCTTTAATTTTAAAAATATAAAAACTATCTCTCAGTATTTTGGTCATCACAATAAAAACATGATAAATGATATAATAAAAACTCCTAATCTCAAGTAAACTAATTATAAGTCTAAGAAAATAATATTAATCTATATAAATAAATAATGATAAAAGATATCATTTTTTATAGTGTTTTCAGTACATTAATAAAATATTACTTAAAATATATTTTTAATGAATTAAATGAAAGCACTGTAACAATTGAAAACGGGCAAAAATATTTATGAGAGATATTTTTTAAAATAAAAAAAATTATTTGAGAAAAGAAAAAGTAAAAGTAAAAGAGAAATATCTTTTAAAAATAACAAACATACGAGCATTTTCTATAAAAAAAAAATCGTCCTTCTTTAATATTTTAAATGCAAAAGTAGACCAAATCAAAATCAAACCTAACGCAGCGAGTTGATGACGAAGCTTAACACGATGAGGTAGAAAGAGCCTGTCATAGACAGGAGGGACCAAATGTCATGTACAGAGATTGCAGGAGGAAGGAGGAAGAAGAATTCCGTGCGGGGACAGCAGAGAACTGTAAGCAAGTGGCCCAGATAAGAAACATCCATACCAGTATTTGGAGTTCCTCCTCCGCCTGCGTGCCTGCAGCAGCCTCTGTGCCACTGCAAGCCATGTCAATATCACAAACACCTATCCTGCAGCATTCCGCTTCGGCCAAAATGCCACCCCCACAAGAAGACGTCGAGAAACTTCCCCCTCTCTCCTCGCCCCCGATGCGAAGAGAAACCGCACTCGCAAGCTTTCGCCAAGGATCAAATAGAAGTCTCCTTTTGCAGCAATTAAAGCAGCATTAATCATGTGAGCCTTCTGGTTCTTCCGCCATCCCAAATGGTGGCCTACGCAGCATTCAATGTGTGATGTCGACTTGATGTCATTACAGAGAGATTAGTCTGATTAAGAATAAGTAAGAGCATTAACATCGTTCTTTATACCTCTTCAAAGTAAAAGATGTAAGTAAAACATTAAATCTATGTGTCACCATTAAATCTATGGATAGATATATCTATTGACCCTACCAGCAATCATTTATATAAAATTATTATAAGGTTTTGGGATCAAAATTATGCATAAATTGATTAAATCTACCCACACTAATTAAGATAAGATTTGTTTTAGTACATTAATCTGTGACTAAGTTTTAGATTATAATTAATTACTGGAGTTAGTAGGTACTCTGTGCTTGGAAGAGGGCAATTGATGGTGGAGAAGGATGTTGCTATTATTAGGACTAAAATTCCAAATAATAGCTATTTATTAGTTTTTTTTTTTTTTTTTGAAGTGAGTTGTTATTTACCAAAGATATATTGCAAAGAGGAGTTATTAATTAGTCCTTTGGACTAAAAATTATTGAGGTAAAAAAAAGGAGTATTAATTAATTCTTTTTTAGTAATTATCTCAGATTACCAGCCATAAGACATAATAATATGACTGCCATTCTTCGGACTAATAATATTGGCGTTGGAGCAAAGCCCTCGAAATCGAATCAAAGGCGTCCCCAAATGCCGTCCTCCCCCTTCCCCCTCCTCGCCCTCCGCTTCCGCCCTTAATGTCGCCGGGTGCCGCTGCCCTCCGCGGTGGGAACGCTTCCCGTCACCGCAGCGCCGCTGTCGCCGAGACCCGCCCCGTCTCCATCTCGACCCCGTCGCTATCTCGATCCGTGAGTCTATTCTTCCCTCGTCTCTTCTCCGCGAGAAGTCTTTTTTTTTTTTTTTTCTTCCCCCTTTCCTTCGCCCTCGGATTCGGTTCCGGATTCTAGGGTCTGGAATGATCCCACATAGGGTTCGTTCCTGGCCCCGATCCCTCGGTGGGATGTCGGTTTTGCCGGCCATGGGTTCTTTCTGAAAGAAAAATTGGTTCTCGAAAGCTAGGGCTAGGGTTTTGCATGCTATTTATCGAGAATCTAGCTGTATTTTCGCCGCAACATTTTGCGTTTGGCGAAAGGAAAACACGAGCAAGAGAACTACAAAGGAAAGAACTATTTTTTTGTCTCTCGTTTTGGTTGATTTGCAGGCTTTTCTTGTGCGTCCCTAGCGGTGTAGCGGGCTCTTTTTTTGTTCTGGGAGATGGTGGACTCGGTGAATGTGGTCTTGGAGTTCTTGAAGAAAAATCGGTTTACCAAGGCCGAGGCTGCTTTACGGGGGGAGCTCAATGCCCGGCCAGATTTGAACGGGTTCCTTCAGAAGCACCTTGCCGAAGAGAAAGAAGTGGGAAGAACTGTTGGGGAAGTTGATACCGTGCGGCAGCAAAGTACCAGCTCCCAGATTGCTGAGAGTTCTAAAGAGTTCGTTGTAAAGGAGATTGAAGTGGGAGGGATTGGAAATGGATTTGGCAGCAAAAAGGGTTGCGGTGTTGGTCAGGGTAGGGAAAGCGGTTCAGTAGATCTTTACCCTTGGAATTTTATTTCCACTGCCAATACTAGTTCTGTTTCAAAAAATACTGGCACTGCAAACAACTTTGCTGACATCTTGATATCAGAAGAACCAAAGCATCGACGGGGTTCTTTTGTGTTGGAAAAGAGAGATCGTGCTGTTGGTGTTGAACCTGATTGGCCAGCGGAGCAAAGGGTTTCTTATGATATGGACATGGTTAAAACTGATGTTGAAGTGAAGCCTGACATCAGCCAAGTTATTGATCATAAAGATCAAACTGCCTACTCACAGGGCCATGTTCTTGATGATCCACGGATGAAAAGTGGGGATCCCGGATGTTCTGTGAAGACACCTTTTCCATTTCCTATGGATAATGCCTCGTCCGGTTATGTTGGACGTGCTAGTGAAAGAAGAGAGTTTAATCATAAAATTAATAGTGATGACATTAGGGAATCAACAAAAGAGCAGCTAGATGATATGAGCAGATCATCCTTTGATGGGAAGTCTCTAGATAGTGCAGAACCAAATTTTTTTAAGAATTTTGATGGACCAGTTACTGGTGGACATCGCAGGGATGAGCTCCCAAGGCTGCCTCCTGTACGGCTTAAGTCTGAAGACAAAGTAGTCAACCTGCAGTGGGAAGAAAAGGCTGATTGTCATGAATCTGGAATGAAGCCATCCAATGCTGATACTACCATTATGATCGGATCTTACCTTGATGTCCCCATTGGGCAGGAGATCAACTCCTCAGGTTTGCAGTAGTTGAGTTTCTAATTTGGTTGGTATTGTGTAAATAAGCTTAGTTGTGACACATTATATTTCTGCAGTAGATAAAGACAAAATAGCTGTCCACTTTCATGGCCATAAAGAAAGGCATGCTTGTTGCATCACATTTTTGCCCTAAATTTTTATAGTTTCTCCCTTCACTTGCTAGAATTGGAGGAGAATGTGTTTTCGAGAATTAGATACGTCAATCTACATAGGGATTGACTTCTTTTGCAGTTTTGCTATCATTGAGATTATAGCAGACTCACAATCTGCCTTCGAGAAAGTCCTGCAGAACATAGGATTGACTTCATTTGTAGTTTTGCTATCATTGAGATTATATCTGACTCACAATCTGCCTTAGAGAAAGTCCTGCAGAAGTTAAGACTCACATTATAAGCACTTGACAGGTATTGAGTTTTTTTTTTTTCTTTTTTGTAGTTTACTGATTGGAGTCAGAATTTTTTATCATTCACCTCCATAGTGTTGTTACTTTTGGGTGTTGAAATTTGGTGAAAATCATGGGCTGGGAATTTAATTCATAGATTTCTCTATGTCTGATCGCTTTGGTCTATGAGCTTATGGCTTGACCTAACTTGACAACAAGCTGAAGTTGAATTTATAGTTTCTTAACCAAAAATTTGCATGACAATAAAATTATAGTCAACCAGTGTGCCTATCATTTTTTCGATTTTGTATCATTACCTTATGCTGTTTGTTGATACATTTATGAAGTTACAAAGTAGAGGGCCAGCAATTTAATAACTTATCTTACAAATTTTTACACTGGTCTGTTTCTGATGGTGGCGTATTTGACTCACTTTAATTTGAGTATTTGAAACCTCATCTTATATATTTTACACTGAAAACAATAATATGATGGTGCACCTAACTCACCTATCTTTGGGTTGACGTTTTGAGATCTCATTCAATATTTTCTTGAAGTTATTATATTAGCTGGTAAAAACTTTGTCTGATCATTTCAAGGTCGTGAGATTAAAATCCGTCATCACCATTTGTTGTTTGCATAATTTAGTAAATAACTGTGAATTATCTGCTCAGGAATACCTGCCCTGCACCTACATATATATTGATCTCAGAGGCTTATATAAATATGTATTGTCTTTTGTTTTAAGTGTGTTTGACTGGGATCGGCTTCTCGATCCTAAACTATTTTTTGATGCTTCTTATAATTTGAGTTCTGATTCTTATATTTTATATCATGCTTCTAGTCCTGATGCTGATTGGCACATTTCTTGTTCACTCCAAGTAAATGTGCTTCAGCACAGTAGTTGGTGACTAAAAATTGGTAAACTTGATTTTCAATTCAATTGATTTAAAAATCCACTTATGAAACTTGGAAACAAGACGTTGAAGAACATAATTGTACTTGTCGTCAAGCACTGGAAGCCTCAAAGATGATTCCAGAATCTCTTACACTCTTCTTTAATTACTATAATCTGGGCCTCTCTAGAGGCAAGTGCATTTATTTTGTATGAGTTTGCTAGGTTTCCTCAACAGTTGGTGGAAACCTGAACAGATTGATAAAACTGGTGGTTTAAGCTGAAACCTGATTTTTTTCATGTTTTATTACAAGGACGGCAGTGCAGAGCCATTTGGATGAGAGAGTGTAATGAATATGTTACTTGGTCCAATCTGTAGATTGTCGTTTTCGCCCCCCCTTTTTTTATTGCTTGCATTGATTGCCTAGTCCCATGACTCACATCATAACCTTGAATCTTAACTTTTCAGGAAATATAAATTTGAGGTTTATCTGTTAATATTACAATTGATTGTTTTAAGGTATCTTGATGTTATACTTCCTATGATGTGTATTTGATCGATACGTATGATCTTTTTTTCTTTTGCAAATTGGCACTAATAATTCAAATATATATATAACAGGTGGCAGGCGAACAATTGGAAGCAATTGGCTGTCTGTAAGTCAAGGTATTGCTGAGGACACTTCTGATTTGGTATCTGGTTTTGCTACTGTTGGTGATGAATCACTTGATTACCCAAACGAGTATTGGGATTCTGATGAATATGATGATGATGATGATGTTGGATACACAAGACAGCCCATTGAAGATGAAACCTGGTTTCTGGCACATGAAGTTGATTGTCCAAGTGATAATGAAAAAGGAACAGGTCATGGGAGTGTGCTTGATCATCAGGATCAGGCTCCCATTAAAGACGAAGATGACACTTCTTTTGCTGAGGAAGACTCATACTTGTCAGGCGAGCAGTATTTGCCAACAAAAAATGTTGAACAAGTTGCTATTTCAGCAGGATCAATGGGTCATAAAATGCTAGAAATGTATGACAAAACAGATGAAAGTGATCTGATAGCTCATTATGATGGGCAGTTGATGGATGCTGACGAACTAAGTTTGATGCGTTCGGAACCTGTCTGGCGAGGTTTTGTCGCACAAAACAACGAATTGATGGTATTAGATAATGGGAAAGGCCCCAACGATGTTGGACGAAGTCATCAGGAGAATCCTTTTACAGAAGATGATCAGCGTGGTTCAGTCAGGTCAATTGGTATGGGAATAAATAGTGATGCTGCTGATATTGGCAGTGAAGTTCGTGAGAGCTTGGTCGGAGGAAGTAGTGAAGGGGACATGGATTTCTTTCCTGATCAAGGTGTCAGTGCAAGTGGCAGAAGTTATCATCAAAATGATACATCTGATATTGATATGCATAGACCAAAGAGAGAAAAGATGAGGGGAAATAAACAGGATGGTGACATTCTGGCATGTAAAAATGATATAAGCCTATCAGGAGTGAGCACCGATGGTGGCTTTTCCTTCCCTCCTCTTCTGAAAACCAGAAGTATGCTGGAGGCTGATTCTGGCAAATCATTATCTTCAAGCAAAGCCAATGCTGCTTATGCTCCTGATGAGTGTGCAAATGGCTCAGCTACAGATGATATGCTCGCCACTTGGAGAAGAAATGGCAGTGATTCTTCTCCTGTAAAGAGCTCCAGAGATGAGGAGATTTCTGATGCGGCTAGATCAAGAAACTCGAGTGCATCATCAGGCTCGAACTATGGCTATGCTGTAACAGAGAGCATTAGTAAAGGGCACCATGAAGAAAATGAAATAAGTGAAGAAGACCCTGGAGCAACGCTCGAAGATGAAGAAGCAGCAGCATTGCAGGAGCAAATAAGACAGATAAAAGTTCAGCTGGAGGAATTCGAGACTTTCTATCTTAAGATAGTGCATCGGAAAAACAGGCATGCTTATCTTCATCATTTTTTTGTTTTCAGCATTATTCTGAACCATGCATAACTGGGTTTTGATCAAGGTTCGCCTTACCGGTCTGTACCGGCGTATCAAGTTTATCTTGGTATGGTACCCAGTACCGAGTGGTATGCACAGTGCATACCGCTCAGTATATAATATAATATAATATTAATATATATTTTAAAACAAAAACAGTCTCGCCTCGCGGGAGAACGACGCCGCGGGAGAACGAGGCGGCGCCTCGTTCCTGCGAGGGGAGAGGATGTGTCGCCTCGTCCAGCACGGGGAGACGAGGTGTTGCCTCGTCCTTGCGCTGGGAGACTCCGGTTTTGACAGTACCGCCCGGTAGCGGGCGGTTCATGTACCGGTATCCTGTCGGATCGGTACGTACGGGTGGTACAGCTCGAAACGGAAAACCTTGGTTTTGATCATGTGTTTTTGTGTTTCCTTCTTTTCTGCTAACAATCTCCGGTTTCTTCTCTGTGATACACATGTTTTCGTTCGTTTCTTCTTTGTTTGGGAAGAAAGTGCCTTGACCTAACATTTTTGTTTTTCTGCTCTTACATTGTATTTTCTTTTTGTCACTTGCAGGACTGGCTTTGAAGAAGACAAAAATTTTCATGTGGTTCCGAATTCTGTCATTGCTGGACGTTATCATGTTACTGAATATTTGGGTTCTGCTGCATTTAGCAAAGCTATTCAGGCACATGACGTGCACACTGGCATGGATGTTTGTGTGAAAATTATCAAGAATAATAAAGATTTCTTTGATCAGAGCCTTGATGAAATTAAGCTTTTGAAATTTGTCAACAAGAATGATCCTGCTGACAAGTACCACATCCTACGTCTGTATGATTATTTCTATTATCGGGTGAGTAAATTATTATATTTCGATCCCTCATTCATAATTGCCGTTCTAAGTTGGGTTCTTTTTACTGGTTTTCAGTTTTCCCGATTATTTTGTTAACCAATTTAACCCTATGTATTATGGATCTCTATCTTGGAGTATTTTAAATTAAATAAGTTAAATCCATATGATGTTGTAGTGAGTTTGGTACTGTTTAGTATCTCATTTTGCATTGTGCCTATGTGTATTGTGTGTGATAGATCTTAAAGCATTTATTTGGTAGAGAAAAGTGTTATTTGGTTACGTCTGATTGATGTTTTTGACTTGTTCAGGAACACTTGTTGATAGTTTGTGAACTTCTCAAGGCCAACTTATATGAATTTCATAAATTCAACAGAGAATCTGGAGGAGAAGTTTATTTCACAATGCCTAGGCTGCAGGTTACATGGAATAGCCACTGCATGTGATCACAATTTTTTTGTCTCACTAAAATTTCTAATTTGTGATTTAAATTATATCTGCAGTCAATTACAATCCAATGTCTGGAGGCACTTCAGTTTTTGCATGGTCTTGGTCTTATTCATTGTGACTTGAAGCCTGAGAATATATTGGTAAAGAGCTACAGTAGGTGTGAAGTTAAGGTTATCGACCTTGGTAGCAGCTGCTTTGAAACGGATCATTTGTGTTCTTATGTACAGTCACGATCTTATCGTGCCCCTGAGGTTATTTTGGGTCTCCCATATGACAAAAAGATAGACATTTGGTCACTGGGATGTATCTTGGCTGAGCTTTGCACCGGAAATGTAAGTTACTAACTTGGACTTCTTTCCAATGCATGCCAGTCACTGAAGTTCTGGTTGTTTCACATCTTTTTCATTCGAACTTAAAATTTGTGCGGTTGTTTGTGTATCTAGCTTTTCTCTCCATGTGTATATTCAAGTCTTAATTAAGTTTATGTAGTTTTTGTGCTGATCCCTTATATTGTATATTTTGTCTCTTATACTAGGGATGTCTGATTATTGAGAGTAGTTATTGTCCAAGGTTAACAAAGCCAGCCTTCCATAAGAAAGGGAGCTTTTCTTTCGCCAATGGCATTTTTTACAAGCTTATGCTTATCAGTTGTCAGAATAATACATTTAATATAGTCTGTTAAATCGTGTTGTTCATGTATTGTCAAGTTCTACTTTAATCTAACTCTTAACTTCTTGATTATTGATTTCTAATACTAGAAGAAAAATATGATCTCTTTGTATCAGGTTTCTGCTGAGCACATCTCCCTGTAAAGTCGAAGTGAGACTTGTTTGTTGTCTATTAATTACTTAAATTCATTTTTTTTTTCTTCAATGTTTGCTCATCTTTTTGTTTCCTAGGCACGTAGATATGCCTAAATGTGGTTTTTCATGTTCATATCTCTATGGGCATTGTTTTAAGACCTAAAGGGGCTAAAGGTATGATAGCAAGAATGGCTGGGAAGAGATATGGAGCCCATCTTTAAGTGGAAGATCGTTGGTAAATAGCTGTAAAAATGAACATGCTACAGAAGGAACTCCTTGTTGGGCCAATTTTACTATATAAGTAATGGTTCTCTGAAGCATGATTCGACCACCTGTAATTCCTCCGTGTTGGCAGCGTCAGTTATTGTTGAAGGATTACTTTTTTGTTTATTCACACAATTTGTTTTGTCATTTGGATTTCATGCTTAAATTGTGGTGCGAAAGAACAGCTCTTCATCTCTTGGTTATCCTTCTTGCCTAACATGAAGAGCTCTTTATTTTCCATCTTGGTCTTGCTACTAAGCTTGTATTCACTTTTAGTCGATCTGGTGTAGGTTCTCTTAGAATTTACTAGGTTTTGAGTGACAATATACTTGAACATATTTGCCACCACAAGATTCATCATGTAAGAGCAATCTGTATTCACGTATCTGCAGGTTCTCTTCCAGAATGACTCTCCTGCAACGCTGTTGGCCCGTGTGATTGGAATCATTGGCCCCATTGACCGAGGGTTGCTTGCAAAGGGACGCGATACATACAAATATTTCACAAAGAACCACATGTTATATGAAAGGAATCAGGTATGAGATCTCTCATATATGATCGATCCATCACCAATAATAAGTTTCTGATGATCTTTTGCTTTTCTCGAGTGCTTAGGCTTAAACGATAGATATGCATGCTAGTCTGGGACAAAAGAGCCCCTGTCATATGTGAAAGCTCTTCATGTTCCACATCCCTATATGGAAATATTTAAAAATTAGATATCTTTCCCAACGGATGATTGTACATACTCTCGATGCTTATTCTTCAGTTTGCCATTCGTTTATGACTTCGGCAAAATTACTCTGTATCCTTGGCGGCGGAATACCGTCTTTCCTCTGGTATAAACTACGAGGGATTTGTGTTGACAAAGTATATTTCTTGTAGACAGTATTTTTTTTTTTTTTTTTTGCATGTTATGTAACATAATCTGACAAGCTACACATCTTTCCAGGAAACCAATCGGCTAGAGTATTTGATCCCAAAGAAGACGTCATTACGTCACCGGTTGCCAATGGGTGATCAAGGCTTTATCGATTTCATTGCTTATCTTCTGGAAGTAAGCCCAAAGAAGCGACCAAGTGCCTCAGAGGCTCTGCGACATCCATGGCTGTCCCATCCTTACGAACCAATATCATCTTGACTTTTTTGGTGGTGGCGGATGCACGACCTTTGCCAGATAACATTGTGAAGTTGCATCATCAGCTGATGCATATCTGCGGTTGTGGCACGCTAGTCCGCTAGATTAGCCAATGGAAAGAAGGAATTCAAGAAGCTGCTTACCGGATGTTGTAATCGGAACTCTGCTAAATTTGTCTTAAAGCCAGGAGGATGTGATGTTCCGTGGGAAGAAGGACCGTCGTCCCTGTTGTATATGATGTGATTAGTGTTGAGGTTTTACAAAATGTGGGGTGCGGCCACCACCGGTTTTAAACATTTATATGCCAAAAATGTTAATGGCTACTATTAACTGCAGTGAGAAAGTTCTCATGCAATTAGAAGTTGGGAGCATGTGTTCTGCACCAAACTTTGTTGCCCCCCCAAAGTGAAATGATATTTCCATTGTATGCTTTTTACCACATTATTACCCCCCCCCCCCCTTTTGTCGGTGGCATACTTTATTGTGAATGTGTGAGTGAGAAACGAGGCATCTTTTAATTTTGTGTCTGACTTTGATCACTGATATCCATCCAATGGAGTTTATTAACGCCTTATTTCATTCCTTGTTGGTTGAGAATATCCATCCAATGGTATTTTCATTGTACTAGTAGTGACGGATTGCTTCAGCTCGTCGATGGTTTCGTAAATTATATATATATATATTGTAAAATATATTTCATTCCTCTCTCTCATATGGTCACAAGTGGTTTATATGTAAAACTAGCATCGAGGATGCCGTCTCATATGACTTAAAGGGTGGTGGTGGGTTGAAAGGAAAAATGTCATGGTTATTTGACTTGAGAGGCTTCTTTCCCATATAGAATAATAATATGGCTCATATAAATATATTTCATTTTAATACAAATAATATTATGACAATAAGATTGACCAAGCTGGAAACCGAAAAGAATAACTTGAGTATTTGCTAATATAATGATGACCATAATAATAACAGTGATGATGATTATGATCATGATGATATTTCTAAATAAAGATATTTATTTCTTGATTTAATTACATTGGTCAGTAGTAACCAAAAAAAAAAAGTAGGTAAACTACTGGTGTTTGATAATGACATACAAAATCTCATTCGACAATTTTTTCTTTCCTCATTAGATATTTTGTCATTTGAGTCATTGAATCGTATGCCATAAATTTTTCATGTTCAAAATACTGAACTAGTGATGATATATATATATATATATATATAATTTTTTGAGGGTCGTTGTGTTTACCCCTTGTGGGAGACGGGGGGCTGATGTTGGAGGACAGAAGACCTGCAAACAAGCAAGAATGGAATATGAGATTTAGCCATGGTGATGGAAAGCAGGAGCAGGAAAAAAAAGATGGCTACCCGTTCATGTCCATAAGTCAACAGTGCAAACAAATTTAACAGCAGCTGAAGATGAAATAGGTATAGAACTTTTTAAAGTGATGCTACAAAAGTTAGAGAAGGTTTTTACTCATGCAAAAAGGAGAAGAGGTGGTGATGTAGCAATTCCTCTGCCGCTCTTTACATTTGCTCCTAAACTCGTTCCCGACTATCCTGCTATTGTTTGAAGAGTGCATCCTTTTTGTCTCCCTCTTCTTCAGACTCGACTCGATCGGTTCATCTACTACTTAGCAACGATTTCCGTCAGACTGTTCACGGGCATCTCAGCAACAGCGCTTTGCTGTTCTTTGTTTGTGGCAGCATTACCGGTGTTCTTGGTTTTCAGACTAGGCCCGGTTGAATCCTTTACGTTCTTTGGAGAAGCATAGCTGTCGCAGTTTGGTTTCTCCATGCCGTTGCTCTCGGGCAAAGCAAATGTTTGCGGAGGGGCATAGCTAGATTCAGCCGGTACCGGAACCATTTGCAGCTGCTGAGACGGAGGCAAATGAACGGACCCAGGAGGGAGGAAGACTCCAGTGCCAGGAACCGGGAGTCGGGGGGATGGGTGCCTCGGAGGAGCTGTCACTGTCCATCCAGCCGTTGCAGGGGGCGTCATGGTAGGTGCAGCAGCAGGGTAAGGCATAGCTGAAGAAGCCACCACAGGAGCTGCGGCCACAAACAGTGGCTGGACTCCATTGGGAGGCATGCTTTGAGGATGGATCGAGGGTGCCTGCAGGACACAGGTAGTGGGGATGACCCCATAGTTCTTACGGCCTGATGGATGACGGGAGGGGTTTGGTGGCCTAGCTGATGATGGACCTGAGGCTGGATATACAGCAGATGAAGGGAAGAACGAGGCTTCTGAAGGAAGAGTCTTCTTCAGTCTAGACTTTCCAAAAGTTACAAGTATTCGCTGCTTGCTGAGGGAGGGGATGGCACGTTTGGCCAGATCCGCACTTTTCCCTTGCATCACCAGAAGACACCTGGAATGAAAAGCAATGACTGAAAGAGGCTCCAAAGGTTGGTTGCTCAAGGATAAATATTCAATGGACTCCGATTCAATTAAAAATAAATATTTAATGTCCTCCAATTCAATTTTTTTTATAAAAAAAATTACTGATTAGAGACATGATCTGTTTTGGAACTTTGAGAAATTAGTTCTAGTAGTTCTATCATTTCACTCTAGATTGAAGTCCAATGCAGATAATATGCTTGTGCATGGATTTTTTTCTTGTGTGTGTGTGTGTGTGTGTGCGCGCGCACGCTCGCATGGGTTTACATCGGAAGCCATGGAAAATCTGATAGATAGATGCATCAGTTGCTCTACTATCTTTTCCACAATTGTACACGCATCAAGAGAGTGTCGAGCTATAATCCAATGGGAAGGATTGAGGCCTCGGTTTCAATCACCTCAAAATCAGTCATTGAGATTCTAAATCATATATTAGCTCCAGTGAACATGATCTACAATGTTCACAAAGCCTAGACTTGAAGATCCAGCATTCTGATATATGCTTTAAGTGGAGAATAAAGAAGTTTGATTAATGGCGTACAATGTATTACGATCTTGATAAAAAAAAAAAATTATAGAATCCAAAATCAATAAACTTGTGTATACATATATTTAATAAGAATTAGATCAGGATCAGGAATTTTGATCCAATATAATAACAGTCTTGAGCTCTAAACCATAGTTTTATGCATTAATATTTTTTACACTGCATTGTGTTAGTTTGAGGGGCATGTATCCAAATCACAAATTCTGACAAGTCTGGTTTCAAGCTCATATTTATCGAACATGATCTTCAACTTGATGATGCTTCATGACCGAGTTTCTAATGATAGGACTGAGACCACAATCCTCTCAATAGAATTTAAGCCAACCTATATAGGATTTAGCTCAACTACATGTACATATGAAATCTATGATGCCATCCTGATAAGTTTCCTCCAACTTCAATGCGCAATAAGTCTTTACTATTTAAACCTAAAAAAATTACATAGTTTAGACATTGAGACACAAACCAACGGTTCTTTGTGATTAAGAACTCAGTTTATGAAAAAGAACCCTTTTATTGTGTTTCAACTTCTCGTTCAGTCCTTATAATTGCAATTCAATCTCAAGGTAAGCAAATTGTCAAGCGCCACAAAAGTATCAGTTTATATAATATTTGCGGTAATTTGCGAAAAGGATCTTCATCTTGTGATATCACTTGGATTTTTTTTTCTCTCATATTACTACAGAGAGATTCTTAAACATGTTCACATATTAGCTACCTATTGGTTTATAACTCATGAAAATGGTGATTGAAATCCTAATCCCAGTTGGTGCTTCCTAAAACTACCAACCACCTACTACATTAATTATTCTTTGCAGCCTTAGAAAGAGAACAAGTTGCTTTGCTTGCTTATATCTATGAAAAGAATAACCAAAACGTACAATCTTTAACAAAATATTTATTTAATTAAACAGAAAAACTGATGGCTGGATGTAATGGAGACCAACTTACCCTACGAAAATCAAACCCATTCTATTCTACTGTGTGCTCACTGCTATGACTAAATTCTGTCCGACTAGAGATACTAGTGTCTTCTGCAAAAATCAATGTCTACTAGAATGGGCAAAAAAGTTCCTGTTAATTAAGATCACCGATCATGATATACTAAAGGTTTTTCTCACTGTCTTTCTATCCTACATCAGAAGTCACTCGACACAGTAAAGTTCTGGTTCTTATACTCAGCAAGACTTCATATACCTAAAGTGAAAAAATATATGCATAATTTAATTAACTTAAAGAAAATATTCTTTAAAGGAAATATTCTTTTTGTTAATAAAAAGCATACCCTGCATTGACAGAAAGCTTCAGAGAACCATTGTAGTCTCCCCTATGATCTGATCCTACTGCTCGGCCATATACGAAATCACACTCTGTCAGTAATAAGTTACAAACCGGCCTACCATACCAAGGTGGCCATGTATGAGGTTGTGAATGATCCCCCTTGCATAAAGACAAATGTCAGCTCACATTCAAAAGTTCCCAGAACATTGCACAAATGCCATAGCAACTTCTTACCTCACTAAAGAAGTCAATAATACAAAAATCAGGTTTTATAGGCAAAACTTGCAGCTGGACCACACGATCGAGAACATCCTGCAGGAAGCTAGGAATGGCCCCTACCTTTCGCTCTGAAAGTATTGCATTTAAGGTAAACAAGATCGTATATTTAAGAAAAGGAATCAGATACTAGCTTGCATTTAATGTAAACAAGATAGTATATTTAAGAAAAGGAATCAGATAATAGAATAAAGGCAGAGCTCGCCTCCATATGTCGCACTTGTATTTTTATATTCTGCAGGTCCATCAGTGATGGGAATGCCACACTGAATCATTTCTCTTCCATGTCCTTTCATAGGTCTTTTCAGCAGTACAAGTGTTTGCCCTGGTTTTCATTGTTCCAAGCATGTAAATTTAGGAGCTAACAGAAATTGGTTTCAATTCAAAAAACACTTAAGTATGAAATTGGTTCCAGATTTTTCTATAGAAAGTGATTTGTTGAAAAAGAGATGAATATCTGCACCATACTTCATCAAATGTTTCATTGTAAATGGGGCAACTATATAAAACCAACTGCACAAAAGAAAAATAACAAGAAAAAGAATCTAATAATTAACAGTCAGAAGACAGATAATAATGTACCATTGAAAAAATTAGGAATTTCTAATTCAAGAGATTACCAATTGCAACAATTCTTATTTAAGTGTCTGCATATGACTTTAACCTTACATGCCTCATCTACCATCAGAAAACTTCAATGATGGGAGGATACAGCAGTATACATGAACTTAGACACTGAAAAAACAGATCTGCAAGCCTACCATAGACATAAAAATGTCAGGAGTTCATTTGCACTGAACCCTGCATTTTTTTTCTCACTGATAATTGCCAGTTCATTGAATATGGCTGTAGAATTTTGCTAGGCAACTTAAATGAGTAAAATTATACAATATTGAAGCAACAATCAAGTAGGCATCATCCATCAAATCCATTGCTTAGAATTAAATATGCTGAGCAGAAAAAAATTGTTGACTTATGTCCTTGAAATGTTGCAAATTCAAAATCTAAATACTCATAATATAGCACCATTTTTATTCTTAGTGAAAAACAGAGTGAAACAAATTCTGCAGCATCTATCTAATTTTATCTTAAAAGCCCAGTTCCACAAAATAAATTCAGGTTAACTGCAACAAATCATAGGAAAATAGAAAACCAATCCCTTCAATCAGAAATTACAAGAGTAAGATATAAACAAATCCTAAATTAAGATATAAAAATAATAACATAAACAAATCCAAGAAGATAATTATCATCAAGAGAGAAGGAACTGGGTAATTGGTTAGCTTGCCTGGAAGTTCACCTCTGTGGCCAGCAGTCCTCATTTCATTAGCTAATGAAACAAGTCTGGAAATCTCTGAGCTATCTAGTAAATCCTCATAAAGTTTGAGTCCTTCAACAACATTAACCTACGAAGTTTTTTGTGGCTTAATAGCCAGGTTGTGATAATTTGCATATAATTACAGAAAAATTTGGTTTTTCGTGTACAAGAGCATACCATCATGCCATCGCTTATTTCTTTAGCCAAAAATTCTTTTGGCATAGAAATGACTTTCTGGTTTCCGTCTTGTGTTGAAGTCAAATCTGCACCATCTATGGCAAAACAATTGCTAGTCATCAAAAAGGATGCAAAAAGAAAAAGAACAAATTGGATTGAAACTTAATTTAATGAATGCAATAAATAACAACAACAAATTGAAATAATGTGTGTTCAACACAAACTGAGGCATCCCTTTACACTAGGTTGTAGTGTGCTTATTGCTCTGGACCAAGATTCCCAGGACTGATTAGCATCTTCTGATTAGACTAGGCTCACAATCTAACAGGATCAACCTGATCGACGCTGGAACAGGATCAGGTTCTTGAAATATCTAGAAGACCTTAAAAATGCCCAAAATTCATGGGGATTGTTGAAAACTGTCGCCATCATTCAAAACCAATCAAACGTTGGTCTAGTCACTATTTTATGCTGATAATAATAGCAGATTAATAGAAGAGTGAAACAGAAAGGAAATATTCTGATGATCTAGTATTCTCAACCGAGTGGAAGTTAAATGGAAAAGTTGAGCAACAAAGAAGAAAATGATATGACATAACCAACAAGATAAACCTTTTCTTCATTTGTAAGCCACAGCTTATAATTATGTTGCTTACGTTAGATGATCAGTTTCCAGTTTCCTAGATGAAAATTAGGATAAATTTAGTTTGATGTTGATTATTTAAAAAAAATATATCTAGAAAACAAGAGGACCAAGACTATTCTATGTCTCACAATAAGACTATACAAGGGCAAATAAGCATCTAATATGGTATTTTAAGAACATGATGCAGATCAACATATAACCACACTAATAAGACTCCAGAATCTGTTAAGAGTAAGGACATAAAACCTGAAAGCCTCGTTTAAACTCAACATAAAACAAATCTATCTAATCACTATTAACATGCAACTTAATAGTCTCTGCAATATCTATAATTGGTCATTGAGCAAACAATACTCCAGCACACCCAACATGTTTTTTTCTAATCAAAATGCATGAGATGCAGTCTATTATACATATACCCTGGAACAAATGTTAAAAATCTAGAGGCATGCCTGCAAAGCTACAGTTTTTGTTTTCTGTAATTGAAGTAAACATAAGATATGACCAGAGAGTAAAAGCACACCTCTACAACCTAAAGCTTGACTATCACTCACAAAAGCAGGTTCCAAATTAATACACTTGGTCTCCTCGGTCTCAACTGAGTTGTCTCCATCCTTCAGGCTGCAATTTGCCTTGGAGCTAGGTGCATTGCAGATTCCTGAATGTATTTAATTTAAGAAAACAGAGAATATTAGATAGTGCCATGGAATACTACAGATAAAATACACTTGCAGCTAATTTCATTTCTACATGGAGAACAAAATATTCTTTAGCATGTAATGATCCTTTTATGCAGGTACAGATAGGAAGCCAGGAACATTCAGATGAGAACTTATTACTGGAAAACTCAATCATGTTAGATCCAATGAATCTAGGACATGGAAAATAAGGGTTAGATAATATCACATTTGCTGCATTGTCTTATATGTTGCAGATAAACTAATTATGATAAGTTGGGTATATGCCTCGACAGAATCTCTCACTTCAGTAATGAAGTTGCTTGATGATTAATGTAAATTATTTCTTTTCCATGCTGTGGTACAACTACAAATCACATCATAAAGTCAAAAGACAGGATATGGTATAGTGCAATCGACTCTAGAAAATGAACTCAACGCTCACCATCCTTCTCAGCTTGAGCAAGTGAATCCTTCGCCTGTGACATCTGGGCATCACTCTTCTGGTTCGCATCCTTGTATGCGTCCATATTACAGCCCTGCTTTTCGACGTTGGCGACGTCAGATACGGCCACACCAGAAGCAGGCGATCCATGGCTCTCTTGAACCCCATCGGATCGATGTCCATACGTGTGCCCAAATCCATACTTTCTACCGTCCTTCTCCTTCCGGCGGTAGGAATGCCTCTGCGGCGTCTGCTGCCGCTGCCTCCACTCCACCTGCTGCAGCGCGTAGTTGACATCAGCCACCGGGAAGTACTGCTGCAGGTGGAGGATGGGCGTCCAGTGGAATCGCCGTTGGTGGATGCATCCAGCCACGTGGTCGTATTCTCCGGGCTCGCCAGCGACCCTGAGGTGATTGATCAACAGATCGATAATAGCATTTGCCGCCGCGAATTCCCCCCTCAGCCACGAGATGAATCCATCCCTCTCGTCCACGTACCACTGCCGCGGCGCCTCGCCCCCGCCGCCGCCCACCACCGGGAACTGCACTGTCTCCTGCACCACCGCAGGGCTGCCCGACGCCGCCGCCATCACTAAGGCCTTCAATTCAGCTGCATATCCCCCGGATCCAACCCCTCCAACCACGAAATCGCTATAAAATCGATCAAAAAATCACCAGAACAAAAAAGAAAAAGAAAGAATCAGACGCAAGCTCCGGTCCTAAGATCGAAAAGATCAGAGACAGGAATCAGAGGCAATGCAGCTAAAAGAACGAGATCTATACACGAAGTTGACGCGATAAACACGAAATAGAACAGAGAGATGAACGGATCGAAATGAGATTTTGGATCGGAGGCGACTGGAGCAGAAATGGGCCCGAGAATCCAATCGAGAGATGCGATGGAAGCGGGTGAGATCTGGATGGACGGTGGGAGAGGCGTGGTCTAGGGATTTGTGAGGGGAGCGAAGAGGAACGGAGGTAGCTTGCAGCGCACGCTTCCTTTCTCACTGTGGCCGCTCTCACTTCGGCTTCCTCTCTCTCTCTCTCTCTCTGTTATCGCTTGGATCCTCGAGGGATGGTTCGTTAGCGGACGTATCTCACTGCCGCTGTGGTGACATCACACCTGACGCGTCTCAGGGGTGACCAAGTCCGCGTTGTTTAAACATACGATCTTCTGCACGATTCCAGCTACGACTTCCACGTGTAACATGAGCCGGCATCAGTGATGAAAAAGAGATCCGACGGCCGAGGTGAGCTTCAATTGCGGAAACCATTTCTACTCGGCACGCAATGTCTGCTTGTCTACCTTTTACGTAAATGGCGAACGCAGTGCGGGCCCCGCGGGTCCCCCGGTCACAGATAACCACGTTCACCTTGCCGACCCCCGTTTTCTTGGCGTTTTATGCACGTGTTTCTGGTTCAAGAAGAAGTGAACCGGCCCAGAATGCTCTAACACAAGTCAACAGTGCAATCTGTTAAAAAGTTCAAAATATATTTTAGAAGATCATAAATTAATATTTTTATCTTTTAAATAAGATTAGATAAAATTTTAGAAATAAAAATATTTATTTAAATGATTAAAAAAAATTTTAAAAAAATATATTTTAAATTTGATAGTGACTTTTCTGGGGCTTGCCTAGTGGGTGCGTCCCGCCTTCAAATGTGCTGAGCAAGCCTTTGCTGGTCCAGGCCCATGTGCGCTAGGCCGCCCGCTTCGCAATCTCTTCGGCACAGAGTGGAGCTGGTCCGGATGAGTGGTGATTCAGGGCTCGGCTTGGGAGGTCTGATGCTGGAGTGGGGAAGCCCGGGTGAAGAAGGGGTCGTCCCGTTGGGGTCGGCCGCTGGTTCCTGCAAGGAGGTCGGGTCGGTTAGGTTCCCGACGTGACCCCTCCGACGATCAAGTTAGTTCCGTGGTTCTTTTGCGATCCCCCTGCTCCGTGGAGGTGCAGGAGCTTTTATAGTGGGTGCTGTAGATTGTTCGTACCTGATGACCTTACCGCATTTATGACTCACCATGCTGCCGCACCCTTCACCATGTCGTCGTGCCTCTCGCCATGCCTGCCGTTCTGGTGGTGAGGCGTGCGCTTGCAGGTGGGGGGGTGCCGACCTTACCTGTGCCAGGTCGGCTGTACGACAACTGGCGTCCTTCGTACAACCGGTCGACCAGCTACGTCGGGTTGGCCACGTCGGCGGCCTAGCTGTCCGAGGGTGTGATGACTTGGCAGCCAGGTCGGCATCTGTCATATCATTCTTCCCCCCCAGGTAGACCTTCTCGAGGCGCCTAATGGGGGTGTCGAAGATGAGGTCTTGCGCTTGACCGCTGGTTTGAGATTGCCCTAAACTAGTCCTAAGTGCGGACTTTTGGGGATTTCGAATGATGTGGTGGTAGATCCGACCGGGCGTGAGCTCGGGAATTATGATGTAGGAAGAGTCGACCTGACCGAGCAGGAGCTTGGGAACTGCGATGTGTCATGAGTCGATCCGACCGAGCATGAGCTCGGGAATAGTGATGTAGCAAGAGTCGATCCGACCGAGCAGGAGCTCGGGAATTGTGATGTATCATGAGTCGATCCGACCGAGCATGAGCTCGGGAATTGTGATGTGTCATGAGTCGATCCGACCGAGCATGAGCTCGGGAATTGTGATGTGTCATGAGTCGATCCGACCGAGCATGAGCTCGGGAATAGTGATGTAGCAAGAGTCGATCCGACCGAGAGCAGGAGCTCGGGAATTGTGATGTATCATGAGTCGATCCGACCGAGCATGAGCTCGGGAATTGTGATGTATCATGAGTCGATCCGACCGAGCATGAGCTCGGGAATTGTGATGCAGGGCTTTCGCCACGGATGAAGTCAGGCACAAATCTTGAGATTCGACCGAGAGGGTGACCTCGGGCGCAAATCTAAAGATTCGGCCGAGAGGGTGACCTCGGGCGCAAATCCAAAGATTTGGCCGAGAGGGTGAACTCGGGCGCAAATCCGAAGATTTGGCCGAGAGAGTTAGCTCGGGCGCAAATCCGGAGATTTGGCCGAGAGGGTGAACTCGGGCGCAAATCCGGAGATTTGGCCGAGAGGGTGAACTCGGGCGCAAATCCGGAGATTTGGCCGAGGGGGTGACCTCGAGCGCAAATCCGGAGACTTGGCCGAGAGAGTGAACTCGGGCGCAAATCCGAAGATTTGGCCGAGAGAGTGAACTCGGGCGCAAATCCGGAGATTTGGCCGAGAGGGTGAACTCGGGCGTAAATTCGGAGATTTGGCCGAGAGAGTTAGCTCGGGCGCAAATTCGGAGATTTGGCCGAGAGGGTGAACTCGGGCGCAAATCCGGAGATTTGGCCGAGAGGGTGAACTCGGGCGCAAATCCGGAGATTTGGCCGAGGGGGTGACCTCGGGCGCAAATCCGGAGACTTGGCCGAGAGAGTGAACTCGGGCACAAATCCGGAGATTTGGCCGAGAGAGTGAACTCGGGCGCAAATCCGGAGAATTGGCCGAGAGAGTGAACTCGGGCGCAAATCCGGAGATTTGGCCGAGAGAGTGAACTCGGGCGCAAATCCGGAGAATTGGCCGAGAGGGTTAACTCGGGCGCAAATCCGAAGATTTGGCCGAGAGAGTGAACTCGGGCGCAAATCCAGAGATTTGGCCGAGAGGGTGAACTCGGGCGCAAATCCGGAGATTTGGCCGAGGGGGTGACCTCGGGCGCAAATCCGGAGACTTGGCCGAGAGAGTGAACTCGGGCGCAAATCCGGAGATTTGGCCGAGAGAGTGAACTCGGGCGTAAATCCGGAGAATTGGCCGAGAGAGTTAGCTCGGGCGCAAAACTGGATATGCGCCTTTGCGACAATATTATACACATATATCTATATACAAACATATATATATATATATATATATATATATATATATATATATATATATATATATATATATATATATTCCGCCCTCTGCCTAGGGTTTCGGTCATAGTCATGGCGCATTTAATGCGCTGAGTGCTTTTTCGGGGGTGGCGGCGTTCCCTCTTACCTCGGGAAGCTGAAACGACTCGTCTGGGTGTTATAAATTGGTTGTGGGGTTGCGCAGAGACCTCACTTGCTCATTTTGCCTTCTTTCTGCCTCTGCCTCGGACCACCATAGTCACCCCTCGCCCTTTCAGTTTGGCAGCCCCTTTTTAACAGGTCGCGATGACCTCGTCGGACTCCTCGACTAGCGTCAGGGTCGTTTCTCCCTCGGAGTCGGGGGAGTCGAGTCATAGTGGTCCCGGGGTTAGTTCCTCGGGAGCGTCTTCCGAGCCCCCGTCGCCTGTCGACGTGCGGGTTCAGAGGGACTTGGAGGTCATGATGTCAGATCATGACCTCGACTGGGCGGTGACCGAGTGGTCACTTGCCGCGATCAGGGCACGATACAGCATCCCAACTGAATACGGGTTGTATGTTCCAGAGCCGGGGCAACGTCCTTATAGCTTGGACGTCCCTGGCATGTGCATCTCGGTAGATGCCCTGGAAGCCGGCCTTCGGTTTCCTTTGCACCCTCTGATTGAGGAGTGCCTGAAGTGGTGGAGAATTTCTCCTAGCCAGGTAGCGCCCAACTCGTGGCGTTACCTAGTGGTTTTCTTAGGTGAGTGCCGAGGGGCTGGAATTATCCCGACTCGGGACTTGTTCATGGCGTGTTTTCGCCTGTGTAAGGGTCGGGGCGGTTACTACCTCACCGCCCGAGTTGGTTTTAGGGTTAGCGGGGCACCTTCCAGTAACAAAGGTTGGAAGTCCCGCTACCTTTATGTCAGTGGTCAGGGTTGGGGATTCGGGTTCAGCTGGTCGGCTCATTCGATTGGCAACGCCCCCCCTTATCTGTCCGAGGAGGAGACCGTCCTGGTCGGTCGACTGAAGGGGATCCTCTTCTCTTCTCGTGCGATCAAGGAGATGACCGAGCTTTGGCTCGCTGAGGCGGGTTTGAGTCCGGCCTCTAAGGGTACTAGCATTTTGCTTTGTTCAAGCTTCACTAATCTTTTACTGACCTGTAAGTTGTGATGCAGATCGGATGGATCTCGGGGAGCTTCGCGGGATGCCGAGAGTGGCTGGCGGAAGGGCCCCTCCGAGCCGCCCCACTGCCCGTGAGGCCGGTGCATCCCCGGCTAGGGAGGCTCCGAAGGCGCCGTCGAAAAGGCCAGCTCCCCCCCCCCCGACTGAACGGGCCGACGTTACGGGAAAACCACTCAAGAAGACAAAGGTGCTGTCGAGGAAGCACAAGCCCCAGGTCGGCGAAGGTGGATCCCGATCCCGCTCCATGGGTAAGGAGCCTGCCGCATCGCCCGAGAGGCCAGAGGCACCCGCCGAGTCTGAGGAGGGGGCTGCTTCTCCAGTTCATGAGCGCCCGAGGTCCATGAAGGACCTCTTTAGGAAAAAGGTCTACAAGGGAGACCAGGGCTACTATGCCCTGCTGATTTCTGACCTGGGGCACCAAGACCCCGAGAAACTCGACGAAGGTGTGGCACACTTCGTCGGCCGCCGAGGAATACGAAAGGGGGATTCTCCATCCCCAATTGGCGCGGGAGCTGTACACGCTTCTTTCGGAGGTTTTGATGGCCCGAGCCACCAAAGAGATTGTCCTGGTAAGTCTGCCGACTTGTGGGTTTATCTTCCCCTTTTTCCTCTTTTTTTTTAAAAAAGAGTCCTTTCGTGCAGAGCCAGCACCTTCAAATGGCACTGGTCGACCGGGTCCATGATGCTGGTCGACTGATCACCTTCATGGATCATCGGGTCAAGCAGCAGCAAGAGGAGCTCGACGTCCTGAAGTCCAAGGGCGGGCCCGAGGCGGTTGCCGAAGCTGAGGAACGGGCGTCCAAGCTGAAGGAGGAGCTCGAGAAAATCAAGGCCGAGAGAGCAGAGGAGCTCCTCAGACATGAGGCCTCGGAAAAAGAGCTGCGGGGCCATCTGGGTGATGCCCAGCATCTGCTGAAGGAGGCCCGTGCTAGGGCCAGGAGGATGGACGACGAGCTGCTGCAGTCCATGAAGGATCTGGAGCATGCCCGAGCTGAGCTGCCGGTAACTGCTGTCGCGGAGTACAAGGGGTCCCTCGGCTTCAAAGAGGGTTTAAAACGGATGGGGCGAGTCACTTATGAGTATGGGTATCGGGTGGCGCTGGCTCGCTTTCGTGCCCGGCACCCCGATGCCAATATTGAAGAGGATCCGTTCACTATTTATCCCGAGGATGACTCAGTGCCGATGGAGCGGCAGCAGGATTTTGACGACTCAGCGCCTCCCGAGTCCTGATTTTTGTTCTCCACTTGTTTTTTCTCTCTTCTGAAGCTTGTAACTCAGGTCAGGTAGCCCTCAGATCGGCCCTGACCTGTTTTGTACTCTTTCTTCTTCTTTTGAAGCTTGTAACTCGGGTCAGGTAGCCCTCATATTGGCCCTGACCTGCTTTGTACTTGCCACAAGTTAATACAAGCCAAGACGTTTTGGTGCCATTGTTGCATTTCAATTCAGTATGAGTCGTAATACATGGTCACGCGTAAAACTTTCGTAAGTTTATGATGTGCCAGGTTCTCGGCAATACCCGACCCTCCATGGTCGCCAGTGTATAAGTCCCCTCTCAGATAGTATCTATAACCCGATAGGGACCCTCCCAGTTTGGGGCCAGCTTGCCACGGGACCGGGTCGGATCGCTGACCTCGGTCTTCCGGAGCACCAAGTCGCTCGGCCCGACGCACTGTGGGCGCACTCGTCGGTTGTAGATTTTCGCGACAGCTCTTCTGTAGGCCAATGCTCAGAGATGAGCATCGGCCCGTTTTTCCTCCAACAGGTCGAGGTTTCTACGGAGCTGCTGACCGGACTCCTCCTGATGCTGGGTTTGAATTCGAAGGGTCGGGGAAAACCACCTCGGGAGGCAGCACGGCTTCAGTCCCGAATGCCAGGCTGTAAGGTGATTCCCCCGTCGGGGTTTTTGGGGTCGTTCTTAACGCCCATAGGACACTCGAGAGCTCCTCCACCCAAGAAGTTATGGCGTTGGAGACCCTTTTTTTCAATCCTTCAAGGATGGCTCGGTTTGTTACCTCGGCGAGCCCGTTAGCTTGGGGATGGGCAACCGAGCTGAACTTTAGTTGGATGCGATAGCTCTAGCAGAACGCTTTGAACTTTGCATTGTTGAACTGCGTGCCGTTGTCGGTGATGATCGCCCTTGGGAGGCCGAACCTGGTTATGATGTTCTTCCACACGAACCCTTCGACTTATTTCTCGGTGATGGAGGCCAGCAGCTCAGCTTCGAGCCACTTGGTGAAATAGTCGACTCCGACTATCAGGAACCTTCTCTGTCCTGAGGCTGGGGGGAAGGGGCCGAGGAGGTCCATTCCCCATTGGACGAAGGGCCAGGCGCAGTCAGCAGTCGAAAGTGGTACCATCGGTCTATGTTGGAGTCGGGCGTCCTTTTGGCATGGCTCGCAGTTTCGAACGTAAGCTTGGGCATCCTTTCGTAGCGTGGGCCCATAGTAACCTTGCCTGAGGACCATGTGTGCCAAGGTGCGAGCACCGACATGGTCTCCACATATTCCCTCGTGGATCTCGGCTAAGGTGGTCTGTGCCTCGGTCGGGTTCAGACATCGAAGCAGGGGTCGGCTGAAGCCTCGCCGGTAGAGGCGGCCATCGATGATGCAGTACCATGATTTCGCCCTTCTGATTCTTCGGGCGGCCTCCTTGTCCTGAGGGAGGACTCCTGCTTGTTTGAAGCGGAGGATCTCGCTGGTCCAGCCTCCGTTTCTTGATCAATAGTCATGATGGTCGGGCCAATGGAGGGCCCGACGGTCCTTACCATTGCTCCGGTTGGTGTGTCGGTCGCGCGGGAGGAAGCTAATCTGGCCAAGGCATCTGCCTGCGTGTTCTCGTCGCGAGGTACCTTGGTGATGGTACACCTTTGAAACCGAGCCGTCACCAGCCGCACCTTGGCAAGGTATTTGACCATTGCTGCTTCCCGGGTCTCAAACGTGCCATTAACCTGGCCGGCGACGAGTTGAGAGTCGGTGAATACCTCTATGTCTTCTGCCCCCAGATCGGCTGCGACCTTAAGACCGAACAAGAGCGCTTCATATTCGGCTTCATTGTTTGTAGCTCTGAATCCTAGTCACAAGGCATGTTCGTAAATGTGGCCGGAGGGGTCCTTGAGCACCAAGCCGACTCCTTCTCTTTCCGAGTTAGCGGAACCATCGATATGTAAGGTCCATCCAGGGGTCGGATCTTGAAGAACTGGTGGCGGCATGAGCTCCGATAGGAAATCCGCGAGCAGTTGGCCTTTGATTGCCTTTCTTGGCTCATATTCGATATCGAATTCCCCTAATTCTACTGACCACTTCAGCATCCGACCTGCGACATCAAACTTGGAAAGGATCTGGCGTAGAGGTTGGTCGGTTATCACTTTGATGGGATGTGTCTGAAAATATGGCCTTAGTTTTCTGGAGGCCAGAATCAGCGCCCAAGCTATCCTTTCTATGGGGGCATATCGAAGCTCAGGCCCTGCCAAAACGTGGCTGGTGTAGTAAACCGGCCTTTCCCTGGCTTTGTCAAGTGTTACCAGGACCGAGCTAACTGCCAGATCAGTCGCAGCGAGGTATAAGCCGAGGGGCTCGCCATCTTTCACCGAAGCTAGCTGTGGCAGGTTCTCGATGTGACTTTTGAGTTGGTGGAAGGCCTCCTCGCATTCGGGGGTCCATTTGAAGTCCTTCGTCGACTTCAATGCGCGGAAAAAGGTTAAACTCTTGTCTCCGGCCCGGGAAATGAAGCGGCTTAGGGCCGCTATCCTTCCCGTAAGTCGTTGTACCTCCTTTATGGTCCTGGGGGACTACATCTCCTGTATGGCTTTTATTTTCTCGGGATTGGCATCGATTCCTCGTTGATGCACTATGAAGCCGAGGAACTTCCCGGCCGTGATGCCGAAAGTGCATTTCTCCGGGTTGAGGCGCATCCTGTATTTCCTCAGCGTGCGAAATGTTTCCTCCAGGTCGGAGAGATGGGTCTCGGCATGCCGGCTTTTGACTATCATGTCGTCAACATATATTTCCATGTTCCTTCCGACCTGGTCCTTGAACATTCGATTCACGAGGCGCTGGTAAGTCGCGCCGGCATTCTTCAATCCGAACGACATCACCTTATAGCAGTACGTCCCATTGTGCGTGATAAATGCCGTGTTTCTTTTGTCTCTCGGGGCCATTTGGATCTGGTTGTATCCCGAGAAGGCATCCATGAAGGAGAGCAGCTGATGCCCGGACGTGGTGTCCACAAGTTGGTCGATGCGACGAAGCGGGTAGCAGTCCTTCGGGCAAGCCCGATTGAGGTCAGTATAATCAACGCACATCCGCCAATTTCCATTTGCTTTTTTGACGAGTACAACATTGGACAACCAAGTCGGGTACTTTACTTCTTCGACGAGCTGTGCGTCCAACAGGCGAGTGACCTCGTCCTCTATGGCCTTCTGGCGATCTGGAGCAAATTTCCGTGGGCGTTGCTTCACAGGCCGGGCGTCGGGGGAGATGTTTAAGTAGTGTTGGGCAATCTCTGGGTCGACCCCTGGCATATCGTCTGGGGTCCACGCGAAGACGTCGTCGTTCCTCCTCAGGAAGTCTATCAGCTGAACTTGTTGATTCTTCGCAAGCTCCGACCCGACCTTCACCAGCTTGCCCATGCGGCTCTGGTCTAGTGGTAGTTCGAGAACTTTTTCCGCGGAGTGGGTGTCTCGGGTGTTTTCCTCTGAGCCCGGAGGCGTGTCGCTGATTGGCTCGGTTCTTGGTTTCTTGCACAGCGTTGTCGCCGTTAAGTAGCATTGCCTGGACTCCTTCGGGTTGCTCCTGACCTCGTCGACCCCGGCTCGAGTCGGAAACTTTAAGATCCGGTGGTACGTTGAGACGATCGCCCTGAGCCGATTTAGGGTCGGGCGTCCGATGATGGCGTTGTATGCGGATGGGAGACTGACCACCATGAATGATACCATCAGCGTCTTCGACCTCGGCTCCCCCCCGAACGTGACAGGGATCGTAGTTGTTCCCATGGGGGAGATGGAATCCCCAGTGAACCCTGTCAAGGTAGACGTATGGGGGGTGAGGTCTAGGTCGGTCAGTCCCGACCGTTGGAAGGCATCGAAATATAAAATGTCAGTCGAACTTCCCGTGTCGATCATAACCCGCTTGACGTAGGCATTGGCCATGCGGATTGAGATTACTAGCGCGTCGTCGTGAGATGAATGCTCCTCGTCTTGCGACCTGAACGTGACGTCAAGGTCTTCGTGATGTAGCGGCTTCTTCCCGGCCTCTGATCGCGCGTATGCTTTTCGCGCCGATGAGCTGTTGCCGCCAGATGCTGGGCCGCCGAAGATGACGTTGATCTATTTTTCGACCGGGCCCTGCGGTCGGGGAGACAGGTCTCGGGATGGCCGACCGTCCGCGAGAGGGGGCTGCTCGCGGACGTATCACCGCAGATGACCGCGCCGGATAAGGTCTTCAATCTGGTACTGGAGGTCGCGACATTCCTCGGTGTCGTGACCATACTCTCGATGGAATCGGTAGTACCTCCTCTTGTCGCGCCGCTCGGGATGCGACTTCATCGGGCTTGGTGCCTTCAAGAGCCCCTTCTCCCGTATTTGGAAAAAGATCTCCGTTCGGGTTGAATTGAGGGGAATCGGAGGAGGTCTGGCTGGCAGCAGGCCCGACCCGTCCTCCCTTTTCTTGGGAGGCGGGGCTGGGTGCCCACGAGACTGTTCGCCCCGAGGGCGCTTTGTCTCGTCCCGCTTGCCGGCAACTAGGGCCTCGGCCGCCACATACTGGTGTGCCCGTTGCAACATCTCGGGCAGAGTCGCCGGTGGTCGCTCGATCAGCGACCAAAAGAACCTTGATGGCTTCAGCCCCGTCAGAAATACTTGAATGGCCAGGGACGGATGGAGGTCCAGAATGCCCTGTACTTGTGACGTGAATTTTCTTACGAACTGGGAGAGGGGCTCGTCGCCCCCTTGGGCCATCCCGAGGAGCGAGGCTGTGGTGGGCCTTGGGCACGCGCTTGCCAAAAAATTCGACTCGAATTCCCTTGCTAACACGTCAAATGACGGTATGGATGCGGGTTTTAGACGAGCATACCAGGTTCTGGCCGATCCCCTGAGGGTGGTCGAGAAGGCTCGACACATCAGTGCCTCCGAAGTGTCGTAAAGGGCCATTTGGGCACGGAATGTGGCGACATGCTCTATCGGGTCTCCACTGCCGTCATAGGGCTCGAGGGCTGGTAGCCTGAAGGTGGCCGGCAGGGGCCTTGAGTGTATCTCGGGGGTGAACGGGGAGCCTCCTTTAGAGCTTTCCCCAGCCTCGTCTTTCGATCTGAGGACTTCTTTCTGAACCTCGTCAAGTCGCTGATGGACTCGGCGGACCTGCTCCCTCAAAGAGTCGGTGGAGTCGGTCGACAGAATGTCGGGATCAGGTTCAGTTGGTGCTGGGTTGTGAGATCGGCTTTGGGATCGGGTTGGTGTTGATGTCGGCGAAGCCGAGACCCGAGGTGGGGGGGCCTCGGTGACCCGGGGTGGTGGCACCTCGATGACTAGCGGGATTCCCTGACTTGGGGCCGTTGGTGACTCCGCTCGCGGAGGCGCTGATTGATGCGCCGCCGAATGCATCAGCTGTGGCAGGTACGGGATTATAGTCTGCACCATCCCTGCTAGTGCTTGGACTTGGTTGGTGAGGCCGAGGAAAGCCTCAGCAATGACCACGGGAGGTGCAGGGTTTGACGCGGGTGAGGGGAACCCGGGGTCGGTCATCATCCTCCAAAAATGGTTGAGGGTCGGCATGGCAGCCGAGGCTTCCTCTGCCGATCGAGGGTGATCAGATTCCGTCCGGCGCTCTGTGCCCGAGTCAGTGAGTGGGCGTTCTGGCGACATGGGCCCTCGTTCTAGCGCCAAAAATGATAGTGACTTTTCTGGGGCTTGCCTAGTGGGTGCGTCCCGCCTTCAAATGTGCTGAGCAAGCCTTTGCTGGTCCAGGCCCGTGTGCGCTAGGCCGCCCGCTTCGCAATCTCTTCGGCACAGAGTGGAGCTGGTCCGGATGAGTGGTGATTCAGGGCTCGGCTTGGGAGGTCTGATGCTGGAGTGGGGAAGCCCGGGTGAAGAAGGGGTCGTCCCGTTGGGGTCGGCCGCTGGTTCCTGCAAGGAGGTCGGGTCGGGTAGGTTCCCGACGTAACCCCTCCGACGATCAAGTTAGTTCCGTGGTTCTTTTGCGATCCCCCTGCTCCGTGGAGGTGCAGGAGCTTTTATAGTGGGTGTTGTAGATTATTCGTACCTGATGACCTTACCGCATTTTATGACTCACCATGCTGTCGCACCCTTCACCATGTCGTCGTGCCTCTCGCCATGCCTGCCGTTCTGGTGGTGAGGCGTGCGCTTGCAGGTGGGGGGTGTCGACCTTACCTGTGCCAGGTCGGCTGTACAACAACTGGCGTCCTTCGTACAACCGGTCGACCAGCTACGTCGGGTTAGCCACGTCGACGACCTAGCTGTCTGAGGGTGTGATGACTTGGCAGTCAGGTCGGCATCTGTCATATCAAAATTAGATAGAGTTAATAGAGATTAAAGACCCCTGTATTGCACATCTATAAATAGGTATCATCTCATGTATAGATCTATTTAAGTATTTCTTCTATTTGGTTATAACTTAGGCTAGTAGTACCTACCTCATTACTACTACTTGAGAAAAGATTACATTTACATTGGATTGTTTCCTTTCTTCACATAGTCTACTTACTTATATATATATATATATTTGAAACTTTTAATATATATTTAAAAAAAAAAAGGAATGTTCATGAGTCAGTCAGTAGCTATGATGCAGTTGAGAAAACAGAGGGGTCAGCTTTGGAAACTACATATATTGACTTAGCACAGCTTCCCAAGTAACTTGAGGAATATTTGAGCATTGAAACTTGGACCTCATCTTCTTCTTAGGAGGTGTTGTTCCAAAAGCTAATAACCTGATATATAAGATTATTATCCTTGTCTCGTGGGTGGGATATTATCTCATGATCGGAGAGACAACACAGTTTAATCCTTTTCGCGTGTATAAGATTCGTTGGTGTTAGTGAGGAAGAGGTGAGGGAGCTCTGGAGAAGGTTGGTTGGGTCTCAGATGTGTGTCTAAGGCAGATTATAGAATGATATCAATCATTCTATATCATCATCATCATCTTTGTCCCCTTCTCTGAGACCCCATCTGCCCAAGGCAGATTCAATTCTCAAGTTTCTCACAAGAAACACGAGAAAACCTCCAACTCGAATGCCAAGCATAAAGACTCGGACACCGACTGCTGTGCAAGGAGAAGGAAACAGTGAACACCTATGATGTCACCTAAACAATGTGAATTCCACCTGACATCAATACCCCAAACAAATTTGCTATGCAACACTCAAATTACACCTCCAAGCTACGTGAACTTATTCGGTATCCGATCCCATTAGACTAGAACGACTGCGTCTGCTGTGCTCCGGCCATAATGCTTACTCCGGCGACGACGATAATTGAACTTGGCTTCGCCTGATGCAAGGAAAGACTCAGCTTCGGGACCAAGAACACGTTCTGGTGGTGGTGGTGGTGCTGGGTAACGAACGCGGTCATGACAGTAAGAGTAGGACAAGTGCTTCTTGCGGAACGGCGCCAAGGTCGTTCTTTGATCGGCAGACATTGTGATGGCATCATAGAGTTCAGCATCAGATGCCTGGCATGCTCTCCGACGATCACCGGGATCGACGGCGCAGCCATGGAGGACAAGGTCCGCGAATTCTGCAACGTAAGGGGCGAATTTGTGGCGGCCGCCGGAGGTGGTGGCCCAGGTAGGTGGAGCCGTCCCAGATTGTGGCGTAGATGGACACGGGCTTGGAAGGGAAGTCCCCGCCCATGGCTTCGGTCCTCACCACCTCCCTGACGGGAACGTTGTCGAAGAGAAAGTTGACAGCATCAGATTATGGATCCTACAATTTCAAGATCGCTGCAATCTTTGACTCATCTACGTTTGATTTGGCCTTACATGATCCTCTGGTCGCTCCACAGGATGGAGTAGCGGTGGTAGTCCTCTGTGGGATCGAACCAGAGCCCATACCGCTCTTCCCTTCCCACGGCCGTGCTGCCGTTCCCGTAAACGTTGGTCTGAGCCCTCCACTCCCGGCCTCTTATGTTCCCCAAGAACTAAAAGTCCAATTCGTCGTGCGTCTTCTCGAAGACATCTCCGTTCGACATCTGCATTGCCATGAAAAGGAGCATGAACTCGCTACGACCAATGAAGGGTGGGGGGGGGGGGAAAGCTGAACGAAGAAGGACGAGCTTAAGGTGGGGAGAGTAGAGGAGTACATAGAAGGCAACGACGACGACCGGCAGCGTAATCTGAGGGGGCAGCTTGATGGAGGCACTGAAGAATCCATGGAGATAGAGGTCCTGCGACGCAAATCCAGCGCCTGATAGGACCACACACGAATTCGACACTGGCATCCCATTAGTAGAAGGAAGGAAGGAAGCAGAGACGGGGAAGCACCAGTTCGTTGGTCGAGGGAGAGGTGGACAACCATGCCATCGCGGTGAAGCATGAGGTTGGAGTCTCCGAAGAGCTGCGTGTAGCCTTCTTCGAAAGAGAGAGTGGTCAGGTTGGGTAGCTCCGGAAGAGCAGTAGTCTCAAGGAACAGAGCCGAAACCAACAACACAAATAGGACGAAGAAGAACAAAGACATGAGTTAGTCATTATTTTTATAAAAAAAAATTAGAAGTTTTAAGACTTAAGATACTAACTAATAAATTTTTTTAAAATATTTTTTTTAAGAATTTCGTCCATTATATTATTATTCCTCCTTCATATTGTAGTAAAAAGAGAGAAAAATAACTCTGTCTCATGTGGCATGTATTGGGCCATTTAATGTCTCCACATCAAAGTGATAATTTTAATCTGCAGTCAATTGATGTCTCTTATATTTTAAGCTAACGTTGACAATGGTCGTTGCTTTCTTTGTTGTGTTAGGTTATTTGATAACGTAATCGTCGCATGAATTGAAATTTCCAAACAAAAATTATCATCACGTCGTAAAAAAAATTGGACGAGATCTCAAATCCTCAAAACTTCTGATTAAAATCATCATCAAATTTTTAATGTTTCGGATGTATAAGTTCATCAAATTCAACATGATACACCAACCTAGAATCGAACATTATACATCCACCAAACAAAGAAGGAGACGTAATTGTCGTCTGCGAGCAGATGGTGAGGACCGTTGAAGGAGATTAATCGCTTCGCTGTACGTACGTGGCTTCTTTTGGCGCCTCCACGTCGACGAGTGCGGCCCCACCCACGTTGCCGTGAGTCAGACGGCTGCAGAGCCGTCCGATCTCGATCGGTCGCCTGTCACCCGTCCCGTCTTATATTTTATATCGTCTTCCGGTCTCTCCGCAACATGGCATGATGGCATGTCCATTTGTGTTGCTTTTGGGACTCTCCCTGCGACTGCATGTGGTAGAGCTCATCTTTCTTCCTCGGCCAGCACAAGGAACGAATCATGAGCTCCTCCTCCACCTGATGCACGGCTTCGAAAGCTAGCTCGGTCTCTTCGCGTCTCCATCGAGGAACGATTGGTCCATCTTCCTGGGCGAATGATCAATTGGTGCAGTGAGATGGAGACGAGCCACCTCCATTTCTCCTCCCTTTCTCTCCACCGTTCTGGGGAGGTAGGTGCTCCGGTGAGCTTCCAGAGAGCCGAGAGCCTCAACTCAAACGCATGAATTCCCACTGCTGGAATTAACGGTGATGACTCTCTCTCTCTCTCTCTCTCTCTCTCTCTCTGTGTGTGTCTATCTGCAGCACCTGAAGGACGTGCTTCCTTTGTCAAAGTACAAAACATGATGAAGAAGAGGAGAGAGACCGAGGAAATCACGGGAAACGCATGAAAACGTTGTGTTGGTCATTGATGTTGAAGGATACTGTGGCACTCTTATATCTCAACGTGTCATGCGATTAATTATTGATATATATATATATATATATATATATATATATATATATATATATATATATATATATATATATATATATATATATATCATATTTTGATACCGCCCGATGGCTATAGTCATCAATCACCGAAGCACCAACGAGGAGCCTCAAGACTTACGCGGTATGCAACATCAACATCATATTACGGACTCAGAACGATGATTACCTATTCCTCAAATTAAGTTTGGAACAACGTTGCACGACATCGACCCATACATATTGATCGGTTGACGTACGAGGCGTATGAACCAGTCGCTTGAGGAATCAAATACCATTAACAAGCTATGTACGATCAATCTTTCTTTTACATGTATAAAAGTTATCCTCCTGACCAATACCAGGGGGACATACAAAACTCTCTTCACCGTTACTCTTTTCTAACTCAACGTTGGAGGGGTCGAGTCGAGAAAAATCTCTCGACCCGACCTGTGTGCAAGCACTCAAGTTCTCGTCTCCCTACTTTGTCATTGATGGCCTCAGACTTGTCGACAGACTCGCCATCAAAAAACCACGTCGGTGATCTTGTGCATTCCGATTCGAACTAAAACCATACTAACTATTCAGGCATGACATGTATAACAATCATTCGATTAGCATCTAATCTTTGGTCAAAGGCTAAGCACGACCATAATATTCCCGAAATCCATCTGCAATCTCATTTGATGGAGTGTCCAAGTCTTTGTGTCTTTTCCTTGGGATATACTTCACAAGTCCGAAGCACACAAGACTAAGCAATTGCCACGCCAAAGAATCCGGTTCGGTCTACGTATTCCATCTTCATACTTTCAACCTGTGAAAAGAGTGGCCATAAATGGCAGCAATCGTCACGAGGTTGAAGGCGAAGAAGACGACCGTGACCGAGCACACCATTTGATTCAGCACACACGTTGACTTCCTCCCGATCAAACCAATTTTGTTGAATAAAAAAAAAAAAGAGAGTCAAAACTAGGTTTAGTTTTTCTCCTAATGAGGAAGAACGTGTAGCACCGATCAGATGCTGAAACATGTTCGTCTTTGGTTCCTTTATATCATATCGACGCCATAGTTACTCCGGACTGGTTGGGATGCACCATAACACGTTGATGATTAAGATGATGACAAAAATCATATCAATTTAACATCGTCCAAAGATTGATTCCTCCAATTATATTTTCAAAATTAAAGATCCTCCACCTACCTATAATTGAGGGAATCTCTCATCTTTTCTTTATTACTGACGTAAAGAAATTTAAAATTTCTCTTTCTTTTGTCAACATAATAAGAATCTAGTTCTCATCTTTTTATCCTTCTCTAAAGGAAATTTTTTTTTGAAAGAAAGAATAATTCTAAAGAGATGTTGAGATACTTATATGTCGTGATCGAGGAGTCAGTAGTACGGTTTGATCTGATTCGAGTGCGTAAGACCATCAAACGTAGCTCTAGGTCGATGAAGAAGGGGGTAAGAAAACCAATCGTAGGATCTTCGTGTTGGTGTACTGTGATTCACCGTGTGATTGCCTCCTCTTCCTCCTAGGTGGTCGCGTCCTGCGCAAAGGCTAGAGTCGAGCGAAAAGGGGACCTCTGACTTGGCCCCTCCTATGGTCAAGTTAGTGGGAGCCATAGCTCAAAGATAAAGATCTCTATAGTCATGTATGTATGGCTCTCCCCCCGATACTATTCATTCGGATGATTTATATACCTCATCTCTTGGGGTCATTGTATGAAGTTATTTATGGTTGTCCACTTTATCGTACGCAGGTGTTAATGAGTGCTAGTGCCTCAGAGGGTTTGATTGTACTTTGGGCATCGATGCCGTCTGAGAGACACCACGACCTATTATGTTTTTTGATTGTCAGGATATACCAATGACTTGTCCTGATGTCACGATCCAAGCTGACATAGGAGTACCTAGTTGGGTACATCGTGATGGTATGGGAGCCCTCGTAGAATGGTATGCTGCAATATCTGAAGGTGAATAAGAAGAACCTCTACCTCTACTTACTATGACTTGTCCTTTTTTTTTTCTCTTCTTTTTTCAACCTTATCAAACCTATGATGCAATGCTATATATATATATATATATATATATTCTCAGTAATATAGAAGCATGAATGGCAAGGGAGAGACCGAGTCAGTCGGTCAATATAGAGTAACCACACAAATACACAATGGAAACAAAGAGAAAGATCGGCCATGGCAGTGTTGGATTCCTTCCCATCTCGGTCATACAGTGTACAGACTCGGTCATACTTCCAACTCCTGCTTCCCTTCTCGCCGCTCTCTCTCTTACCGTTTCCGACCCGCGGTTAAGCATTGAATGGTCAACATTCAAACGAAGAGCTTCGACTCCCTAAAACTCTTCAAAACCTCTTCCCACCGCTCACTCTTGGAACGATTCGTCCCTTCGCCACCACGGTCTGCGCTTATAAGACGCCCATTCCCTTCCCTTCCCTTCCCTCGATCTTCTTCTTGCTGCAGCCGCGAAACGAAGCTTGTTCATGGCGTCACCTTGGAGAAGCCGTGAGTCCAACCTGAAGAAGACTAAGCTGGCCTTGGATGTCGCTATTCCGGCGCACTTCCGGTGCCCGGTATCGCTGGACCTGATGAGAGACCCGGTGACGGCGTTCACTGGGATCACCTACGACCGGCAGAGCATCGAGACGTGGCTCGAGCTCGGGAACACGTCGTGCCCCGTCACCGGCCAGCAGCTGCAGCACCAGGAACTCATTCCCAACCACTCCATAAGGAAGATGATACAGGACTGGTGCGTCGCCCACCGACCCTACGGGATCGAGAGGATTCCCACGCCCACCGCACCTCTGAACAGAGCCGAGGTCATGGACGTCCTGTCCGAGATCGCCACGGCCAGCCGGCGAGGCGACGTCGCCGCGTGCTCGCGGTCGGTGGCCAAGGTCACGAACTGGGCCAAGGAGAGCGAGCGGAATCGGCGGCGCTTGGCGTCCGACGGCACGAGCCGGGTTCTTGCCGCCACGTTCGTCGCCTTTGCCGGTGGTGCGTCTTCCGACGTCGTGGTGGTGCGGATTCTGGAGGAAGTGTTGGCGGCAATGGCGATGCTGCTGCCGCTCGACGAGGAAGCTGCTGCCCGCATCGGCTCCTCGCCCGAGTCCCTGAATCGCTTGGTGTCGGTCCTCAGGTGCGGAGATGTGGCCGCAAGGCTGCACGCGTCGTTGATGGTCAAGGAGCTCCTCGCGTCCGGGGGAGCACGAGCGGACTCCATCGCCGCGACCAAGGGGATGGGAGAAGCACTGGTCAAGCTGGTCAAAAGGCCCATCTCCTCCCGCGCCACGAAGTCGTCTCTCGTCTCCATCTTCTACATGGTTAACTCCGACGAGAAGACTGCAACGAGAATCGTGGATCTGGGATTGGTCCCTGTGCTCGTGGAGATCCTCGTCGACCACGAGAAGAGCATGTGCGAGAAGGCATTGGCTGTGCTCGACGGGCTGCTAAGCTGCGAGCGCGGTAGAGAAAAGGCCTGCGGCCACGCCCTGACGGTGCCGGTGCTGGCGAAGAAGATGTTTCGCGTGTCAGACATGGCCACCGAGTTCGTGGTGTCAGCCCTGTGGAAGCTCTGCAAGGATCACAAAGGAGGAGGAGGAGGAGGAGGAGGAGAGAGGGAGAGGTGTTTGCTTGATGCTATTCAAGTAGGGACCTTTCACAAGCTCCTGCAGGTCGGGTGCGGTGAGGTAACCAAAGAGAGAGCCACCGATCTGCTCAAGCTATTGAATGGTTACAGGGGAAGGCATCAGTGCATTGACACCATGGATTTCATGGGACTCGAGAGGCCTTTCGAATGACTACACTTGAAACAGAGGAACACACAAGTACTTTTTGTCATATGATCCAAGTCTAGATTTTGAAGTCGTAATGGTATGATTACAGATGATGTTTCCACAAGATTATAGAATATATGTTTGAATTACTTTTCGAATTATAACTTGCCTGAGATTAATCTTAATTACAAAGTTTTGTACATCTGGTGACTGTTTCGGCAATTAGCATCATACGGCGTTTGATGCCTTTCCGACTCTACGTGAACGTGACGCCTCCCCATGCAATCCGGCGGACGTCCCGCGGTCGACACCCCGCCACTGCCATTTACACCCGCGGACGTCCCCCGAGCTCCTCCAATCGTCTTCCGCACCCTCTCCGATCGCCTTCGCCACTGCCACGCAGGTAGCATGGAGGAGAGCCCGGAATCCGGCAGGGGGAAGGCGGCTGCCGTGGCTCCGAGGTACAGGGGGGTAAGGAGGAGGAAGTGGGGCACGTGGGTGGCGGAGGTGAGGCTCCCCAGCAGCCGGGCGCGGCTGTGGCTCGGCTCGTACCCGACGCCGGAGATGGCCGCCCTCGCCCACGATGCGGCCGTGTACAGCCTCCGCGGCCCCGGCGCCGCGCGCAACTTCCTGGGCCATCCGCCGGCGTGCCGCTGCTCAGGGGAGGGAAGCTTCGGGTCGAGGACGCCGCCAGGTCTGCTGCTTGCGGGGGAGTGGCTGCCGGAGTTCGCTGAATTCAACGCGGGCGGCATGAGGTGGAGCATTGAGGAGGACGAGGATTTCTGGGTAAGCGGCGGCGGTGTCCATGACGACGACATCTACGGATCTTCTTTCTCGGAGTACCAAAAAAGAGATCTCTTTGTTGGAAGAAAGTTTACATGGAAAAGCAGTCAAAATTAGCTATCGATTAATGTCGTATTGTCTAGAATATATATATATATATATATAATTGTTGTTAACTTTTAATTGGAACCCATATATATATTTATCTAATATTAAATAAATTAATGTTAATTATGATAAGAAGTTGAGTCCACGTGGCCAGCCCTTGTTTTGCCCTCGGCCGTTTCCTAAGCCCCTTCGTCGGGCGAGGCTGACCAGGAAACCGGTGGTCGTTGGTCTGCTCGGCGAGCTCGTCCAGGCGCTCGGACTCAGCCTGGCGCAGAGGAGGGATGGCTTCGGAACGAGGCACAGCGGCCGGACAACGCGGATCAAGCGTTGGGGTCTCTCAAGTCAGGTGACCTCTCTTTTGCCTCTCCCTATCTCTCACGCACGCACTTTGATGGCCGATGAAGCTACAGACAGTAGGGTTTGTATCTCGGATCTTGAATCCGTCGGAAACCGGCGGTTTGGGCTAGCGGTCGTTCCATTTTTAGCTTCTCTGGAAAGAATTTCATGCGCACATTTTATCGAGCACCATTTCGGTCGTTTGATTTAGATAGTTATTCTATCGATTTTAGTTCTACACGGTTTTATACAGTGGTCCGGAGGCTTCTCTCACTTCCTATCTCTTATTGCGTTCATCGGAGCTCGTGTACTTGTTTCGTGAAAAAGAATCTTGTGTTTTCTGCTCACATTGATCAACCAATATGTGTCAAGCTGCTGCGCTTTTGGTGTTCTGAGACTTGCAGTGATCCACAGAGGGCTGCCCTGCTTTCGGTGGTAATATTATAAATTGAGCAGTGTTGATTTAAAGTGTCAGATAATCTCCTGCAGGATAGGTGCAATAAGAAGAGGGTGCATGACTCTGGAATTGCCATGGACTGCTGGAAATTATTTCGGAGATGTCGATCACCAATGGAGCGATTGAAGAAGGAACCTGTACAAGTAAAATTGCACTACAGGGATAAGAAGGGAGTTGTCTGGTGAGGACTGACAGTGCACGCTGATGATCTCATAGAAGAAGAGATTAGGCCTCTAGAATATCACTCAAAGAAGGTGGCCAAGTATGTTACAAGACTCCTGATGATGTTTATGGACAGGAGGATTCCCGACGATAAGATGGCATGTTGTAGGAGAGACATGGGCCTTCCATATGATTTCAGGACAAGGTGGATGGATTCATATGTTCTCTGAACCCCTTTAAGGTCATTAGAATAATGTCACAGGATCTTTCTCGGATAATTACAGAGATGGAAAAGAAAGCTACGACAGAGGGAGTCATCTCGAGCTCTCTACTTGAGCGTGGAGTTCTTTGTCCCTTTCCTGATGAAGTTTCCACCAAAGTATGACAAGGTTTTTAGACATGGCAAGCGAGTTGAGCATTTCAGAAGAGGCTTTTTCTGTCACCTTAAGGTGATGCAAAAGGATTAGTGCCTGGATCACGGGAGTTTGATAAAAGGGCAGTGGCCATTATACAGGAGAACATTGAGTTGCATTATTGAAGGAGGCTTGTTGCTGGTCGTCTCATGCAAATTTTGGCTGGAATTTGTAATGCCTCAAAATTCTCTAGAAGGCGTAATAGGCCTAGTGTCCTTCTGATGGTAACGTATGATTGTTAAGAGTTGATAGACAAATACCCTTTGGTGCTTTGGAAGGAAAGGATTCTCTGACTTTCTAGGTGTAGAAGGAGAAGAAAGAGAATCAAGAGTTCGAGTTATCTGATTTCAGTTATGATTGATTGAAGCCTTATCGTAATTAATGATGCTTCCACTTTAAATGATTTTGAGATTTATACTGGAGAGGTTGATACCGAGAAGGTAGAAAGAGGAATGAAATTCAAGAAACAAGAGAAACCGAAAGTCGATTTGTAGAAAAGAAATAAACTCAGAACAGAACTTGCGTAAAATGGATAAAAAGTACACCACCGAGTTTAATATCACAAGAGGATACAAAAAATTCACCACCTCAAGAAAATTAGACTAGGATACAAAACTAAATTAAAAGACTCACCACTTAAGGACGCATCCAAGAGGTACAGAGTTTTAGAGACTCCAAAGAGCTTCTGCAAATACAAATCAGGTACCAAACTTTTTTTCTAATCATAAAATACCAAAATAAGTACTAGTGCATGAAACAACCCTTCATGCATAGGGAACTATAAAATTAAGTGCTTTACATCTACCAACGAACCACTTTAATGCATTTCTTGGTCATAAAGGAAAGCACCTTGAAAGATCTTTTACTTTGTCCAAGGAATATGCCCATGAGCTATCATATTTAAGTGAGCTGAGTTAAATGCTGTGAGTCAACATTATTGACTATAGGGAATCATAGGATCATCAATTTCCATACAAACTGATTTTAGCAACTTAGGCACTCTTGTGTCAGAGTTATATGATGCATATGAAGATTCAGCACTGAGGTTAGTTTTAGTATTAAATGGATGTTCTATCGAGTAATGTGTCGTTTAAAATTAATCTTATATTACTGAATTTATGAATAAATATTATGATGTCTTTAGTGCTTTTATTCTCTCTTTTTGTGCATTTTGTAACAAACCAAAATCCTTTGTTAGAAAAACCATTGGTCCAATTATTCTGCACTGAAGATTTATCTTATGAATGAAGTTTTTTTTTGCCAAGATGGTGTTAGTGATGCACTATAATCTCCTGCAAGATTACGAAGGAACCAAAGATGAGATATGTTATGTTCTAGTGCAATGAGCTAAACTTAATAGTGACTGGTTTAAAATTAAAACACATGGTGCCAGTGACCTGTTTAAGGGTGGAGGTTTCCTCAAGTGAAAGAAGGTGTAGGATGGCAAGAAGCAAATTTATCTTCAAAGGAGGGATCAAATACAGTGAGGTGCCAGCCATTCAAGAAGGTGGTGTTCTCACTGTGATACAATAAGGAAACTAGAAGTTGGAAATTGAAACCGAGGATGCTGAGCTGGTCAAAATTCTGAACAAGGAGGGAACTCCCCCTTGGCATCGTATTAATTATATTCACAATGTATAGAAGCATTTTGACAAGTTTCAAGCTAGTAATATCATCACCCAACTAAATGAGATAGCTAACCCATTAATTTAGTAACCTTGAACCACTGGCCTAAAATGGTTGAGTGCAGGTTAATCGTAGTAGATCCATTAAGTCCTTAGAATCCAATTCAAGTTATTGCCAACTTAAATTTGGGTATTATCTTGCTTAGGACATGATGTCCTCGTCAAGGACGTAACGTATTTTAAAAGTAAAACTGGAGTATGTTGCGTGTGAAGCCTATTTTGTTCCATCCATGGGTAATCTCTTCTTACTCGAGTACCTCATTACGACCAATACTAGGTCGACTCTGATTTCAAGAGTCACAACCTGACCTAATATGATAACTAACCCATTAACTTATTGATCCTGAATGACTAGCCTAACATTCCAAAGCCAAATTAAATTAATGGTAGTAGACTCATTAAGCTCTTATCAAGTTCTTGTGCATTCCATAGTGGGACTAAACTGAGTTGTTACATGTAAAATCTCTCATGTGCAGAGGGAAGCTAATCGATAGGCTCACCGGTTAACTTCTCATGCTAAAACTTCTCAACTACTATGGAGGGAGGGAGCGCCGACTCTCCAACATGAATCCCTATTTTTGCCTTGGTTGAGCATAGCATACACTATATTAGACAAAGTAGTTTAGTTTTCTTTCTTGGAAAAGAAAAGATTTTTTTTTTTGTTAAGACATGGACAAGAAAAATAGTTTTTCTTTTGATCATAGCTTCTTACATCTTTGGTCAATGAGGAATGACTTGTTTTTGATAAGACATCATAGATCTTTGTTGTTAAATAGTTTGAAGAAGGTTAGACAATGTTAAGAATGATGCTTTGTCATTAATATCCACTATAGAGCGTGGAGAACATTAATTGTTTTTGGAACAACAATTAATTAGAGGACACATGATGACGTGATCAGAGCAACAGTGTGATGGTGTTGAAACACACTTATTGGAGGTGTAGGAAACAGTTGGCATATGGACTGAAGTTTAAGACATAGTGACTTAGCATGCCTTGTCAATCTCATATATTCTTAGTTCAACAATCCATATATCTGATTTCAAATAGTTGATATGTTAGACTTATTGTTGTTGTTGATGGTAGTGTTGTCTTTTTCTCCAATTATAGGACATGTTGACCCAGCGTGCATCGATCAATCTCATATTTATTCATGTGGTAAGTTGTTCACCTGCCAACTGCCCTATAAACATGGTCAACTCAACTGTTGCATACAATGAACAGGATTCATTTGCTTGCCGCCGGACTTGCTGACCAATGGACGAGCTGGTCAATGGATGGCGCTCCACTTCAGTTGCCACATCAAGATAAATACACCTTAGAACTGAAAGGTCCGTTTCTCTTCCTCCCTCTCCTTCTTTCCACTATACATTTATGGCGTTCATGCAGAGTTGAACAAAGTGACCTGTTCTCTTCAAAATTTTGGTTGAGATGGTTGTGTATTCCATGATCATTAAAAATCGAAGATGATACAAATGTCAAGCACTAAATCAGCTAGAATCAAAGTTCCTGCCAAAGTTTTTAGATGGTCTCATATATGTGAAGCATAAACTTGTGGTGAGCTGGGGTATGTGTGACATCTCTTGTTTCATGCTTTGCATTCTGAGGATACGAAGCAAAAGGATTAATTCTACACCAATTCAATTTAAAGGTTTGAGCTTGAGTTTGTTAAGTTATGAATTAGACTTAATATATATTACTCACTTAATTCTTGTAAAAATTGCTGATGTGAGACTATCTTTTGGTCCTTTTTCAGTTTTGATCTCTCACATATGAATATTATTTTAACATCTTCTTTTTCAAACATTCATTCATCTCTCTTTTATTGATAAAAAGACGTCAAACTAAGGTTTAATCTATTTTTCTCTTTTACTTGACTGGGACTTTTGTTTTTATTTTTTATTTTTTTTGTGTTTAAACTTATCATGTCCATATTTTTAGTTGATGTTAAGTGATGTTGAGTTTGAGTCAAACTGAGCTTAAACTTGTGGGCGAAAACCAATACGCTTCTAATGTTCTGATTCACACGACACTTCATCTGAGTCTAGCAGTTAATAGAAGGATAGGTTTCTGAGCTTTCAATAAATGCATGCCTTTAAGCTACTGGTGGGGCATTCTAATACTAATATTGGGGTGTTTCCAGGAAGCTTTAAACACTCACAATACTACTGTCCATGAACCGAGTGGTTTTGGACTCTTTTATCTTCTCTTACCAACTCCTCACTGGTGCAACTAAATGGAGAAGACCTAAGATTTTGAACTTTCGTGCAATCTGGACGTGTTACTATTTACTGCTAATGAAATGGTGGCATTCTTAGATTAAGCTAAGCTTAGACTGATGTGGCACTTTCATGGTATTGAAGTAGCTGAGCTGCCATGATCTGTGCCAACCGAGCGTGTTGGCACATTTATTAGCGGAGGTCAAGAAGAGAAATCTGGGTCAGCATTAGGAGAAAGGCTTCAACACGTCAAACTGCATGCAGAGCAGCGTCAGTTCCAACACCCCCACCTTAATTCCATCAATGGGAATTAATGGTGGTTCCAACCACACTCTCCTTTGGTTGGTGCCAACATTAACTGGCTCTCATCGCCCCCTCCCCTCTACAAATCCACCCACAACCTTCTCCACCGCGTTGCAGCTGTTCCTCTTAGGCGGCATGGGGAAAAGGAGAGACATGGCGGGCGAGCACACCCTCCTGTCGACGGAGATCGTGAACCGGGGGGTGGAGGCCTCCGGTCCCGACGCTGGCTCGCCGACCTTTTCGGTCAGGGTGCGCCGGAGGCTGCCGGACTTCCTGCAGTCGGTGAACCTCAAGTACGTCAAGCTGGGCTACCACTATCTCATCAGCCACGCCGTGTACTTGGTCACCGTTCCGGTGCTCGTCGTGGTGTTCAGCGCGGAGGTCGGCAGCTTGACGCGGGAGGCGCTGTGGCGGAAGGTGTGGGAGGAGACGAGCTACAACCTCGCCACCGTGCTCGCCTTCTTCGGCGTGCTCGCCTTCACCGTCGCCGTCTACTTCATGTCGAAGCCCAGGCCCATCTACCTCGTCGACTTCGCCTGCTACCGTCCCTCCGATGATCTCAAGGTACGCAGGTCGATGTCTTCCGTGCACCGCCAGTGTGCGGTTTGGAGCTTACGTGGTTTCTGCGTGTGTTAGGTGTCGAACGAGGAGTTTGTGGAACTGGCGAGGAAGTCCGGCAAGTTCGACGAGGAGAGCCTGGCGTTCCAATCCCGGATCCTGAAGAACTCGGGCATCGGCGACGAGAGCTACGTCCCCAGGTCCATCTTCTCCCCTGGTAACTGCGCCACCATGAAGGAGGGCCGCGCGGAGGCGTCGATGGCCATGTTCGGCGCCCTCGACGAGCTGTTCGACAAGTGCCGCGTCCGGCCCAAGGACGTCGGCGTCCTCGTCGTCAATTGCAGCCTCTTCAACCCCACCCCGTCTCTCTCCGCCATGATCGTGAACCACTACAAGATGCGGGGTAACATCTTGAGCTACAACCTCGGCGGGATGGGGTGCAGCGCCGGCGTCGTGGCACTCGACCTGGCCCGCGATATGCTGCAGGCCAACCCCAGCAGCTACGCCGTCGTGGTGAGCACTGAGGCGGTCTCCTTCACCTGGTACGCTGGTTGCAACCGCTCCATGCTCATACCCAACTGCTTCTTCCGCATGGGGTGCTCCGCCGTGCTGCTCTCCAACCGACGCCGCGACTTCCGCCGGGCCAAGTACCGCCTTGAGCACATCGTGAGGACCCACAAGGGCGCCGATGAACGGAGCTTCAGGTACTCGCTCGCCGCTGCTGTTGTGCCCTCACCTGGATGTAGTGATGCCTAAGATGCAGAATCCCTTCTGCAGGTGCGTGTATCAGGAGGAGGACCAGCAAAGAATCAAGGGCCTCTCCATCAGCCGTGATCTCATGGAGGTCGGCGGGCATGCACTCAAGGCCAACATCACCACCCTCGGCCCCCTCGTCCTCCCTTTCTCCGAGCAGCTCCTCTTCTTCGCCACCCTTCTCTACCGCCACCTCTTCCCCAAACCAACAACAACCACCACCACCACCACCAAGCCTTACATCCCCGACTACAAGCTCGCGTTCGAACACTTCTGCATCCACGCGGCGAGCAAGGCGGTGCTGGACGCGTTACAGACCAACCTGGAGCTGGAAGACCGCCACATGGAGGCCTCCCGCGCCGCCCTTCACCGCTTCGGCAACACGTCGAGCAGCAGCATCTGGTACGAGCTGGCCTACCTCGAGGCCAAGGGCCGGGTTCGGCGCGGCGACCGGGTGTGGCAGATCGCCTTCGGTTCCGGCTTCAAGTGCAACAGCGCGGTGTGGAAGGCGATGCGCCGCGTGCGGAGGCTGAGCACGAACAGTCCCTGGCTCGACTGCGCCGACCGCTACCCGGTCGGCCTCTAGTGTTGATGAAGCCCACCACTTGGGGGCCAGCATGCATCATGGCCTTGGCAAAATGGCTTCTGTTTGCTTCTGTTCGTGTCTGTCGCTAAGACCTGCTCGAAGCCCTCCTTCGTATTAATGGTCTGCTTTATGATTCGTGCGTGGCAATGTCTTCCTCAAGATTTGCTAGCTTAGCCAGTTAAGAAATTAATCATATAATTTCGATATATATATATATATATTAATTGTAAAAATATTTTCGTTCTAAATCGAAATTTATCATCATGCACGAATCACAAAGTTCCAATTACTTGTCGCCTCGTTCATCTTATGCCATCAGAGCGAAACTGATCGATCATTAGAGGAACGAATTCCTAAATCGAATATAATTTATTTATTTTTAAGTTGGATTTAATAATACGATTTTTTTGAATTAATATTCTATATCAGATGTTAATAATACTAACCATCCAAATCTAGAACCATCGCGTACGTTGATCTCCCGGAACACCTTATTTCATGTTACCCGCGTCCTAGCCGAACCCTTCGCCTCCAGAGCTACTTGTTCTCAGAGAGGAACCATTTTGTTAAACTATCATTGAGAGGCATCACGATCTTGTTTCTCGGATAAAGAAGCTCGCCCCCAGCGTCTCAGCGGGTTCGCAGCTCGTGCTTTAGGGTTCGGTCTCCATTCGTATGTCTCCTTCGATCCATTGGTTTTCATCATTTCTGCTAAATGTTTGGATTCTTATGGTGCTGATTCTAAATGCGCCAGAAAGTTTTTTGGTTTTTGATCGTTTCCGTGCTTCGGCTTGGTGTCAGGTGGGCGTTCGTCGGTGGGTCAAATGGCGGCCTTGCAACCATATGGATGCGGCGTGGTAGGAGCGAGGGGGATGCCCTCGTTTGAGGGTCTCCGCCTCGCCCCATCCATAGCTCCGCTTGCTTCTTCGTTTGGAGCCTCCATGGTGGGGCTCAAGCGGAGGAGCTTCCCTGGCCTCGTTGTCAAGGCTGCGACGGTTGTTGCTCCGAAGGTATATCAACTTAATCTGACCCTCAATTTCTTGTGTTCGGGTTGGATTCTTGCCATTTCGGTGGATTTGTTCTGTAATGGCAGCTGAGCTGAGGTGAGAGTGTGGCGTTGGAGATGGTTGTTGGTCCTTTCTTTATTGGCTTCTTAATTTAATGGTATTAGGAGGTTCTATCTAGACTTGGTTCTTTGAAGGAACTAAACGTGTCACTTACCTGTGCAGCCAATTCATCCGTCTGCATCATGTTCTGTCACCTTTATCAATGTTTGACAAGGTTGACTTGGGTAACTGTGCTACTTGTTCGTTTTGCATTAGTCTAGTTAACAATTTTCCAGTGTTGGCTATGAAGGTTAGTCCTTTGGATCTTAAGCTATCAAGAAGTACATCTTTTGGAATCTTGGAAACAACTAGTTTGAACCTTTTATGATTGCTTGCAATCATTAACAATCAAACATATACATATGTGTACATAAAGTGTTTGGATCCATGATTGGATTTGAATAACCTTCAGTGCCTTGCAGGGTGCTTTTGCTGCTCTTTTCGATGCCTTGACTTCTTGTTGTTGTTGTTGTCTTTATTGTTAGGGACAATATTTTACTACAGAATCACTTTTTGCAACAAATTCAATGCCTACCTTATAATCTCTTTTCATGTATTTTTTTCAGTACACATCCATCAAACCTTTGGGTGATAGAGTGCTAGTTAAGATTAAATCCTTGGAGGAGAAAACCAGTGGAGGAATACTGCTTCCAACAACTGCCCAGTCAAAACCTCAAGGGGGTGAAGTTGTTGCTGTCGGGGAAGGTACAACAATTGGAACAAAGCAAATAGATATCAGTGTTCAGGTGTGTTTTCCACTCGACATTTTGGATAGTTGAATTGTGGGTTTTGTGAATATTCTTCATGGTTCTGATCCTATCCTAATAAACAGCAATCTTTTATTCTGGATGCTGTATAAGTTTGGCCGTTTGCCCATTCTTAAAATTTTCTAAAGCCTTTAGAAATAATGGTGCTTTCACATGTACAGAGTTGCATCTTTTTCTACATGTTAGCACCAATTCCAGGCAGCTTACTTCTACATTTGAATTTGAATGAAGAAAATAAGATGTGATAAACTAGGGGCCATATTGGATAATGGAGATTGAGAGTCAATGTATATAAGGTTGTTAATCATAGTATCATGCATGTACAGATTTTAATTCACTTCCTTCGTTTATAATTGATTTTATTTTGATACTTGGGCCTGTTACCTAGCTGTATCACTTCTTAAAAATTATATTCTTGACCTTTAATTTCGTCTTGAGCAACCATCTTGTCAGCTGAGTTTTGATGATATACATTCTTTATCTGATTGCAGGCTGGTAAACAGGTGGTCTATACGAAGTATGCAGGAACAGAGCTTGAATTTAATGGATCTAATCATGTTTTGTTGAAGGAAAATGATATACTGGGTATTCTTGAAACTGATGATATTAAGGACCTCAAGCCGCTTAATGACCGAGTTCTAATTAAGGTTTGTTGTATAACTTGTTTTTCATTTATACAGTTATTTTCATTCAGACCTAGTTCCAATCAGGGTATGAGTTAAAGCTTGTTTTGCTTGTATACTTTTTCCTCCTCCCTTTCCGATGCATCTTTGTGCAATGAATGCATAACTTAGTTAATAATGGTAATATAAAAGTGTGACCTACTGTATGAGGCTTTTATGGTTATGGTTTCTGTTTTAAATGGATGCAAACTCTCCATTTGAGTTCCATATTTGGACCATGACATAGCTGTGAAATAATTGACATTGCATATGTTGTTACATGCTTTCCCATCAGATATAAGAGATGGGGGCCATGCGTTGTTGATGGTTCCCTCAAAGGGATTACCATGTTGCTTTGGGCCTAAAACAATCTCAATTCATTTGCCTGAGATAAATTTAACCATATTTAGGATGTTATGGTAAGCCATTATCAAAAGAAGTTGCAGTGATTTCCATTATATATTTTTTGAAAACTTGTTCCCTTTCTTGTTTCCTTTTCCCCCAACTTTAGTGTTTTCTAATAAAAATGTCCATAGAAATGTTCGAGCATTGACCAACAATCATTTATTTGGTCTTGTGTTTGAGCTTTATCACATTTTAGCTGAGGCATGTGGTTTATTGAACCTGTCCTTTTAATGCTTGTATGGTCTTTGTGTGAAATATATTTACAGTGAAATATATTTACAGTCATCTTATAATAAGAACCAGAGGCAGTTGTTTCCAACCTCTGTCTTGATGCTGCCAGGATGCCATGATTGCTGGCCTTATTAATCATCTAAAAAATGATATTAGATCAATTCTCTTAATTGCAAAAACTGTAAAATTGGGTCCTAATTGTTGCTCAAGTCTGGATGTCCTATTAGCTTTTTTCTAAGGTTTTATTATATTTTTCAGTGTTTCAAGAAATAGCAACTGCTGGCAACATTTAATTTATTGCAAATGTGAAGAATGTGTGTGTGTGTGATTAGTTTGTCTTATTCTATTCTTCTCTTCTCAGGTTGCGGAAGCTGAAGAGAAGACTGTTGGTGGATTACTGTTGACTGAAGCTGCAAAGGAAAAGCCTTCAATCGGGACGGTGAGGTTTCCACTCAGAGATTGTAGTAGTGAAAGAATGTCAATATAAGTAAACATCTTTAAGCTTTTATAATGGTTGGACTTCACTCTGTTGTATATCACTTGAAAGCTTTGGAAAGCCCACTAGATAAACCTGATTCTAATGCCTCATGCATCTCTGTCTAATTGGGGAAAAAGTTCTCGTTTGCTTGTTTTAGCTGGAGGGAAATGTAACGCGTCTTCCTTTTTACCTTCTCTCTCTGCTTATCCTTATCCCTCTGATAACCTTGTTTTTCTCTTTTCTTTCCTTATCCTTTTCTACTTTGGTGACCTTATGGCCTTCTTTATCCCTTTGTTCTTATTGCATCTCGTACTGATGTGTGCATTTCGATGCCAATCAAACTAATTACCGTTGTACTCCCTTCTCTTGGGTTTATTCCCCAATGGGGGGTAGCAGCTCAGTCAGTGTTCAAGTCTCCCGCGGTTTTAGCATGATTTATTGTCTTATGAGATTGACACTAGCTAAAATGCTATTCTCTGCCTTTCTTGTACTATGTACATAACAGGTGATCGATGTCGGCCCCGGCCCATTGGATGAGGGGGGCAACAGAAAACCATTGAAGATCAGCATTGGGAGTACCATTTTGTATTCGAAGTATGCTGGGAGTGAGTTCAAGGGCGCTGATGGTGCTGATTACATTGTTTTGAGAGCATCTGATGTGATTGCTGTCCTCCCCTCGAATTGAAGTCCTGCCAAGTAAAACATGGTCAGCAACAAAGATAAGACTTGAGTTTATTGAGGTTATGTTGTTTCTATTCATTGCGTAGTTACAGTATCTGGTTAATCTCACTCTGCCTGTGAAATTTTGTAGACATTTTCTGTAGTTCTTAATGCAAATATGCATTGATAATTGTTATCTCTTCTGGCTGTGCAAATTACTTGGGGAAATGATAGGAAAATATTTAGAACAGGTCATTTTAAATGAAATGAGAACATTGCTAGGATAAATGCCACAATCAACATTTGAGGATTTTTAGGAGTTTTGTTGTAATTGAACAAGAGATAAAAAATTTGAGTTCATAAGATAAATGCAAAATAGGCAATTAGGAGATCCAACAATCATCTGAAACAAAGTGGGTAAAGGACAAGACATGGTCCTGAGAGAGAGAGAGAAACACAAGACATGGATGGTCCTGAAAAAAAAAGAAAAAAAAAAAACAGGGTGGAGAAGGATGTACCAGATGTTAGATAACAGTTGGGGAGTCTGGTGTAGACAATTAAAGCAATTAAATTATGGGGGTCCTTCGATTGATCTACAACGAGGCACAAAAGAATTGGATCACTGAGGTGTGGAAGAGACAAAAACTAAAAATTGATAAACAGTTGTAATGTAATGGTAAATAAAGGCTTAAGTTAAATTGTGTATTATTACTAAATTAGATTTAAGCATTTTGGATTTATAAAGTTAGTGAGTAGTTGTCCCGGCAGATCCGAATGGTGAGAGCACATGAACTAGGATTTCTTCTTGGCAAATATATCATGTCCTTAAGTGGGGGAGGTCCTATTAGCTTATGTTTAGTATATATGAAGTTAAAGATTTGAATTGACTGACTTATTTGTCAGAGATTTAAATTGATTTTATAAATATTCAGGAAGTGTATTACTATGAATTTAATCCTGAATATTTTTGATAGGATCAACAAAGTCAATATATCTGTGGCATGTAGTTCCAATTTAGGTCACAAGAGTCTACTGCAACCTTGAAGGAAACAAACTTGTTGAAGTTGTCATTTTGTCAAATCAAACTATTTGATCATCACCTCAGCTTCATAAACACATATACATTCTCAATTTTCATAATTTTATGTGATTTATCTTTAGCTTGTTAGTTCAAGTCTGTCTGTCTAAGTTAGCAGCACAAACTCCTAACAGTGAGGTTAATATTGCTCTGCAATTTCCACCGACACCTACAGCTCATATGGGCTTCATGCTATTTAAGAATTGCAGTAGCAGTTTTGACCAACCAAGAAGAGCAATTAAATGAAAGAGAGTTGGAGATAGAGGAAGTAGAGAAAGGTTTAACAGGGACATTAAATGCATGCAGAAAACAACAACAGGTTTTGTAGGTCAACATTGCACAATATGTATCCACCAGAAGCGCATGATTAGCAGCAGCATCAGACTTTTGTAGTGACTGGCATTTCTCCTGTGTGGGAGATGATTATTTTGAGTGTACCATAAAACTATCAACTTCAGATACAATCTGCATAGCAAAAAAAATGGATCAAGTAAACATTTGGTTTCATCTGGTGCTAGAAACTTATCAAGTCCTCTCTCAGAGGGCTTTCAGATCATGACTATACCAGCAGTCAAAGAAGAGAAAAAGATAGGCTTTGCTTTGAGAGTATGCCCTTTTTTTGCTCTTTCTTACCGATTTCTTCTTGGTCTCCTGGCAGGTGAAATAAAATAGCATTGGACTTTTCCCCCAGTTAGTGTATGTAGCTAGATCAACTGAGAACAAAAAAAATTTCAGATAGAGCATATGGATGGATGAGAGTTATATATATATATATGACTATTTTGTGTCTTTACTATGTATATATATCTCAACCTTATATTTATGAGATGAATAGCTAAGAAGTCCCAATTTATTTTATGCAATTTCATTAAATTATTGAGATTTATAGGGAGGGATATTGCCTGCCTTTGTCAACTAGATATTCAATAGATTTGCTTTTTTGATGAATTGAGTATGGCCATCAGTTAGCACCTAAAACAATTAATGTTCCCCCAGTGAGTGGTCTTCTTCCAGATCAGCAGTCAACTAGTGGTCTACATTGCAAGTTTGTTGTTCATGTACTTCTTTCCGTGCCAAAAACTTTAGACCCACACATCAATGCTTCTTCTTCTTCTTCTTAATTGAACTCCTATTACCTTTGAGAAGTTTTTTTTTAAAAAAAAAAAAAAAAAAAAAACTTCAGCATAAAAGGCTGTTATTAGGCCACATATGCCTCCAAAAGTCAACAGTCTTCCGTGTTCTGTGGTGGCCTTTATGACCCACAACACTATTTGAACCACTTCCCTGCAGTAGTGATTGCTGGTCTCGGAAGCTGCATCGATTCCTTCTACCATATTGGTCAGTCAATGCATGTGTTCCTGATGCCATCTGAAGAGGGTTGGAATTTTGCGTCATCACAAGCCACAAACCCCCCCCCAAGTTGACCACAATTTACTATGGTATGACAATTCTCCAATCATCCTCATTGATGATGTATGTATTATAGTTCGTTCGGCTTTGTGACTTCGATTCTAAACTATAAAAATTCATTCCTCATGTTATGACAATTCTGTATTTATCCTTTTTTTTTTCCTCTTAATATTTAATCATAAATATTCATGCAATACTTGTCTCTCTCTCTTTTTTTTTTCTTTTTTTTTTGGGGAATATTAAGGCTTATAAATAAATATATTAAGTCATTTTCTAATGACTTAATTTTTTTTTTTTTGAGATTTCTGATCATCCAATCAAAACGAAAACAACTACGAATAATGTATTCGTATGTATCAGAATTATGTTGTCTGTTACCACCAGGAATAATAAATACTAAGAAATCTAACTAGTGGTAAGAACAAGGAAAATGTAATATGAAATAGGTCACATAGATCACATCAAGCCAGTGGTACCACAAGAAGTTTATGTCAAACTGACAGGAAAAAAAGAGAAAAAGTAAATGCAAGTATTTTTTTTTTTTTTTTTTTTAGGAGAACCATCGCATTCTGTGGTCAGCTTCCAAGGTATATGCTTTGACTTTAGAACCACAAACTGTGTCTTTTGGAGAAGACTCTAATGCATTAGTAAACTCTTTAATTTTCCAAAAAAAAAAATATTTTTTTATTTTTCGAACCTAAACCGAATTCGATATCAATAAAATCCAAAAACTCTATAGTTAGTTATTAAGGATATTGACATTTACATATCCAGTGTAATTCTTTTAATTAATCCTTAGCAATGTGACACTAATATAAATCACATCTCTTTCTCTTTCTCTAAAATGATGACACACAATACCATGTCCCAACTTTGAAACAGTCGTGGAAATCTCACACACAAACTTACGAGGGTGTAGTGTAGATAAAGAAACCATAAACATATCGGTCGACTGTTTCAACTGTTCTTGTGATCCCTTTCCATCTTTATTAATTCTGATTCCTTTTCAGTCCAATCCAATTGGAATTATGATTGATAACCTGCACGCACCAACGACCTTCTTGCCATGGCTATTTATATGCTCGTATCTCGCCATGTACATCCATCCATCCTCATGCATTTCCCGTAGCTTTGTCCCCTTCGTTTGCCTGCTTATTTATATATACACACACCCCTCCTGTCGTCGTCCCCTCCTCCATCCACCACCTTAAAGAGAGAGAGAGAGAGAGAGAGAGAGAGAGAGAGAGAGGATGGAGAAGAGTGGGAAGCCCAGTGTGGCGATAATAGGGGGAGGCATCAGTGGCCTGGCGGCGGCGAAGGAGCTGCGCTGGCTCGACCCGGTACTTTTCGAGGCCACGGACTCGATCGGAGGGGTGTGGAGACACTGCTCCTTCCGCTCAACCAGGCTGCAGACGCCGCGGCCGGACTACGAGTTCTCCGACTACCAGTGGGCGGACCGCAACGACCCCACGTTCCCAACCCACACCGAGATATTGGAGTACCTGCACGGCTACGCCACCCATTTCGACCTGTGGAGGTTCATCAAGCTCCAGACCAAGGTGGTGGAGATCCGCTTCGTCGGCCAAAGCTGGACGAAGACCGGCTTCACCCATCTCTGGGGCGAAAAGGGACAGCCCATCGCCGACGGACCCGCGTGGGAAGTCGGCGTGGTGACCCCCCAGTCCGACACCGTTCAGGTGCATGCCCCACTTCTTCTTCCACTTCCTCCGCCTAGGGTTTATTCGCTTCCCTAACTACAGCCATCTCCTCCTATTCCAGTGGCGCAAGTTCGAGTTCCTGGTTATGTGCATCGGCAAGTACGGCGACGTCCCCAACATGCCGACGTTTCCCCGTGGGAAGGGGCCGGAGACCTTCCTAGGCAAGGTCATGCACTCGCTGGACTACTGCAAGCTCGACGACGAAGCCGCTAAATCACTGATGAAGGAGAAGAAGGTCGTCATCATCGGCTCCAAGAAGTCCGCCATCGACCTCGCTGTTGAGTGCGCCGAAGCTAACCACGGTACGTACGTAGTGACCACAGCTTCTAATGAGATCTTTTGTCAGTCAACATTAAAGAGAGTGTCACAATACGGAAGGAACACGTGTGCTTTAGTGTTTGGATCACAAAGGTCAACGAGGTTGGATTATGGCTTTCTGAGAGAGTTACCACCCCATCAAGTTGCATGCATTAGTCGCGGGCATTTAGACATACAAGCAGCTGACCTAATCTTGGTCGACGAAGTCAAGACATAAAGAACGAGATGTTGACTGGTTGACTTCCCATGTAAAATCTCTATCCCTGGATAAGAAAGATTAAGAGGTTGACTTTTGCTAAACTAATCTTTGCCTTAGTCCACAGTAAGACACCAAAGCCACACCAACATTGACTTAATATGTATGCTTGGAGAAGGTCAAACCTAGGCATTGACCCTTTTTTTTTTTTTTTTTTTTTTTTTATGACTGTGATCTGAAGGGAGCGATGGTCAACCATGCACCATGGTGATAAGGACTCTTCACTGGACCGTTCCCTCGTACTCCATATTGGGTCTGCCGTTCTTCCTGTTCTTCTCGACGAGGCTTTCTCAGTTCCTCCATGAAAGGCCAAACCAAGGTCTCTTCCGGTCTCTTGCCTGCCGCCTCTTGTCCCCCTTGGTAATGAATGATGCTTCATCCTCGTACGCCTCTCCTCTGCTCTGTAACATCCTCTTAGGGTGGTTCTAACCCCGGGATTCAACGCCACAGAGGAGAGGCGTGTCGAGATTTATCGAATCGTATCTCACATGGAAGCTGCCGCTGGAGAAGTATGGGCTGAAGCCGAACCATCCTTTCGTGGAGGACTACGCCTCGTGTCAGATGGCGATCTTGCCGGAGACCTTCTTCGCGGAGGCCGACGAGGGGCGGATCGCGTTCAAGATGTCGTCGTGGTGGTGCTTCTGGGAAGGCGGGGTCGTCTTGGATGACAACACCAAGCTGGAGGCTGATGTCGTGCTCCTCGCCACCGGATTCGACGGCAAGCAGAAACTGAAGTCGGTGCTTCCGGAGCCTTTCCGTGGACTCATCGTGGACTCATCCGGTGTCATGCCGCTGTATAGGTAAAGCTACGGAACGCCGATGATGAAGAGCTTCCTTCTTCTTCTCATGCGGGTTTTTTTTGTTCTTCCTCTGTTAATGGCAGGGGAACGATCCATCCTCTCATCCCGCACATGGCGTTCGTGGGGTACGTCGAGAGCGTGTCGAACCTGCACACGTCGGAGCTACGGTGCAAATGGCTGGGGCGGCTGCTGAGGGGGCACTTCAAGCTGCCGGGGATGGAGGCGATGTTCCGGCAGACCGGCGCGGAGATGGAGGTGATGAAGAGGACCACCAGGTTCTACCGCCGCCATTGCATCTCCACCTTCAGCATCAACCACAGCGACGACATGTGCGAGGAGATGGGATGGAGCTCATGGAGGAAGCGCAGTTGGCTCGCCGAGCTCTTCACCGCATACAACAACCAGGATTACAAAGAAGACAAGAGCCAGTAGTGGAGCTTCTTCTGCTACATCAGCTCTCTCATGTCATCGGCTACAAAACCAAGCTGTTTCTTTTATGCGAAGGTTGATCCTAATAAGAATCATGTCGAGTGAAATGGCTTCAAGAATTCATATCCCCTCGTTCAGATAATACCACTACAAAATAATATTGTAATGGAAGAGACAGAGAGAGAGAGAGAGAGAGAGAGAGAGAGAGAGAGCATTCAAATGATATTATTAAGTGATGCCCAGTTGTTGGTACCACTACAGAGAGATATATATATATATATATATATATATATATATATATATATATATATATATATATATATATATATATATATATATATAATTAAGTGATGCCCAGTTGTTGGTACCACTACAATTAATTTTGGTTCTTACAAACCTACAAAGCATCTCGACACGAGGGAAGAGATAAAGTTGAAGCGCGGAGGGAGGGCAAGCGACAGTGTTCGGTTCCGGGGATTGGTGGGTGACCCTCGGCTGCCTGCGCCACCGCCTTCCAGGCATGGCGATAAAGTGATTGGTGGGAACATGTTCCTCAAGAAGTAAGACCATGCCCCCGACTTAGGTTTTCCATTATCCAACTGTTTCTCTATGGGATCGCTAATCTCCATTTTGATCCTTTTCATCATTTGGATTGTCGTCATCTTAGTTGCTGCTTTTCTTTGAAATGCAACATACTCTATCAGATGCTTTAAGATCTTACATTTGTCCATCATGTTCTATCGTAGCCAAAGCATAATAGCCGCAGCATCCCAAGCTTTAGATCTAAAAAATGTTGATGACCTAACAGTAACACCCTCACGGTTTTACGTTGCTGATGTGCATACAAAGTGTTTGATCTTTTTACTGTGCTAATATATGTGAAGCATCTGATGCCTCAGTGACCTTCCATTTAACATAAATATTTTTTAGCAAGTTTATTATTGTATATATATATATATATATATTTTTTTTTTTGAGACACAAGATTATTGTAACGTTGTTGGAGTACGATTGTGCTATTGTTCAACTTTGGTATTTGAATGCACCGGAATGATTTTGGATAATATATGATAGTGAATCGGTTAAAATTACATGCATATGATTGTTTGGCTTGCATGATATGATTGTCAGTGGCCATTCGTGGCCTTAAAGGGTTAATTAAATTGGAATAGGGGAGACGAATGTTAAACTATAAACCTGTTCAACTCATGTGGTTTCTTGATAAATAATGGTGTTACCTATAGATCATGGCAACTCGATCATGGTGATTTTATCATGTAGAAGTTGGCAGTTTCACATAACTGTGAGAAAAACATTAGAGCTTAGCTTAGTTTTTTTTTTTTTTTTTGTCAACGGTTAGGAGGAGCATGTTCTCTCTTTGTAGCTGTATCTCTAAACGTACTGATCTTCTCTGTCACTGCTGCCTCCGTGCTTGGCTGCAGAACTAAAAGATTCATGCTGATGTCTGTTCATGAGACGATAAGTATTAAGCATTTTTGTCTACCAAACACGATTTAAAATGCCTTTTGAAAAGCTCCAAGCAAGAGAAGAAGTGGGCAGTTAAAAGGAGGTTGGGAAGGTGTATCAGGTTGCTTCGTCGATTTCGTGGCCTTTGCTCCAGGTCTTTACGTAGTTAGGTACCAAGGGCAGAAGTTGCAGACCTAGCATTGCTAAATTGTTATGTTAGCCATTCATTTTACATATCAAGACTCAGTGAAAGAAACGGACCCATGAATGCGCTAGATTGGGATATACTTTACTGCACCATTGATGGATGATTTTGAAAGAAGTTGATCCTTAAACTTTGTATCTCTGCTCTTGTGCACTCGTGTGACATTTAGTGGAGAAAGACTATGACATGTGTAAAGATTGTGTGTAGGACTTGTAGAGGGTTGACAAAGTTCACACTAGGCAAGTTAAGATACTTGAAGATGATACCAGATTCAACAAAGGTCTTCCTGCTAGAATGAATTGAAGGACTCTACATTGTCAGGCCTTGTGAAAAATGTATGAAGAATATTTGGAGAGATTTGCAACAGAACCAAACCGAACCTTACTTTCTCAAAGCATCTAGAAATTACGACAATAGAAGCATTGTTATCATCGAAGTGCTATCTCCCAAACTATCACCACCACCCCTGGGAAGTGAGAAGAGTCATGATTGTGGGGAAACCTTTCTCTATATTACTTTTGCTGCTCTTAATGTTTATCAATCATTTCATCATTCCATATTTTTGGGAACCAAAAACTTGGGTTCATGTAGTTAATGAAGCCTTTTTTTTCATTATTCAATAAAACATATTTGAAGCATCCAAATTTCTAGATAATTTGAATTGCATACTGTTGTTTATGGATAATTTTAGAGTCTTATGAGTTCTCCGACATGATGAGTTGGTCAGAGCTAGAGGTGGTCAAAGGTAGGTCCATCTAATTTAATCCTAACAACATTGATTGGATAAATTTTTAGGTGAACTTGGTCTCTACACTGTTCTATTGACCACCTCAATCTTAATCTTGAAGGCAAGGAGTAAAGCCATTCATACCGGTCGGTATCAACGAATAATTATTGGTCCAATGATCAACAAGGACATAGACCAGATGATTTTGTTTGGTTTGACCAATAATAGATTGTGCTGGGCAACAAACCTACTACTCGATGTACTGACACTTACCTTTTTTCTTTTTTCTTTTTAATCTTATCCAAGAGATTGAACTCTTTTCTCCAACCTCATCCGAGTAGTTCATCTGCTTTGCCAAACCCCGTCTTGTCACGAACGATCGTCGCTCAACCGTAACATCTTCGCACAGCGGACCATTCGTTGCTTTTGTTCGCTTGTACTGATGTTTGGTAGCTTGTTTTGCCTTGATTTCATGTGTTTTTGCCTAAGAAATGCGAGCGAAAACAGTCTGTAACGCTGTAGAACGATCGCTCGTTGCACGGAGCCAAAACAGGCCAAAACAGCCCAGTTTTGGGTCGTTTTTGCGTGCTACGGCGATCGCTCTGAGCGGTGCAAAACGTCAACCATCTCAGCCCCTTGGAACCCCTCGGGTGGCACAGGGCTGGATGGGGCTTTGGGTATGTATCGAGCGTGAGCATTCATCAAGAGTTGAACTCGACTTGCGTTCGATACCTTGGGAATCGTCATTTGTGGACTTGCGACTGTTCTTACAACCCTCTAAAGTCCTGTTTCGCTTTCTTTCTCCCTTTTCTCTATTGCACTTAAGGTGTTCGACGAATTGCTTGTAAAGCTTCCCTCTTTATGAGACGTCGGGACTTGTCCGTCGCTCGTTTTCAAGCTAATCAACTTCTCTTTTGCAGGTCCTTCGGGACTGGCACGAGGTTGTAAGTGGGCTGACCCTTTGCAGATAACTAACGCTTCGGCGTTTCAAGACTTAGGCAATCCCAGCTAAGTCCGGAACATTGGGCAATGTTGCTTCACGACTTAGGCAATTTCAGCTAAGTCTTCAAGTTTGCTGCTAGGGTGCCGCACGGCTTAGGCAAATTCTGCTAAGTCCGTGACAGTCTGTGTTGCAGCCCCTTGTCCTCCTTATCCAATTGTGGCCTTGGCCGGTGAGGTCCTCACCTTCAAGCATTGACTTCCTCACCCTCAACTTGTGAGGTCCTCGCCTGACCTTGAACGATACGGTACCGGCAGCAAGTCCTAGATGATGAACTACTCAAGATGTTCCTTGTCTACAGCATCAAGGTCTCCTCATTAACATCACTGCTCAACTCCTCTGCCTTATTGTTTGCTGCTACAATACGTAGATCTCTCTCTTGTTCTCACTTTTCTCTGCACTTTAATGGTTTTGGCCATACTAACACTTGGTGCACCACTGGTACCATTATCGTACCAGTTTAACCACCTATAGAACCCATATTAGATTGTGATTTTAATTTTTGCTTACAAGTGCATTAATATTAAGACAAAGAAGAAGTACCAAATGACTCATGAACCCCTTGCTTTTTTAAGGCTTCAATTTCTCATCAATGGGAAAAAAGAACATGTGGACCAAGGGCATCCAGTATTCTCCTATTGTTGGTACATTTCTGTTTATTGGGTTATCTATCTCGTTAATCCAATTCTCTTCTTTTGATCACAAAGTCTTGCTGGTGGTAGGTGGGATTCACATCTAAACAATTTATCATATTTCTAGCCTTTTGATCAATACGCTTATAGTGAACAATTGACAAACAAAAGATCTGGTTTGGTCTTTCTCCATTACACTTTTACTCTGCATGTGCTTGCCATGATATTTTTAGCAAGGTCATTTATTGAAAATATGAAAAATAAAAAACGATGACAATAGTGATGATAAATCATCCTTTATAAAAAATGATAAGCCTCGCTATAATATCCATTCTCCATTCCAATCTTTGATTTCTCCAGTGTCAAAGCTGCAGGAGGGGATAAAAACAATATTTGAAATAAGTTAGTCCTAGTGTAATGCAGTAACTACATTAACAAAAAACCCTTCAGATGATAAAATTCTATAAGCCATGTACATTAAAATTTCGAGGTCCTGTCAAGCTGTCATATCATACCTGTTTTCTTGCTTAGCCGAAGCTTTGTGTATTAACTAAGGAATGTCATCGAGAATTTGATTTTTAGCAGTATTAGTAAGATCTTAGTATTCATAGACAACCAAGTAGTGTAGCAAGGATGCTGTCAGGAAACCAAACTGCAATTAATAAAATCCTAAAGACATCATTTATCTAAATCTACAAAGTGAAAATTTTCTGTTACCATGGAAAGGCAGAATCATGCATGTAGGCGTCTTCATTGTAGTCACTATTCATATGTGGTTGGAAGAGGCAAGACTCTTTAGCATCCCCTTCATTACTCAACCAAGATGGCATGTTGAATACCTCATCAAACATTTGAAAACCCGCTTCATCTGGATCTTCCTTTTCACATAGGCCATCCTCCATGTTTTTTAGGTACTTACTCCACCATGCTGATGTCATCAAGTTCATCTTGTCATTCCATTCCATGTCATGCTGTTCTCCAATCAAACGGATCTCTGCAATTTCATCATCATCCATCATTGGATGCAATGACACTGGTGCAGGATCTAATGGAACCCCAGAGGCCTGGCAGGAAATATTTGAGATACATGGTATTTTGATGCTTGACATGATAGTAGCAGGAGAATTTGAACAAGATGATGGCTGGATTGATGGTTTCCTACTGAGGTTGTTGCAAAAGGACTCATCATTATTGTTGAAGCTTTGAAGGTTGAGATTTAAGCCTAATGGTTGGTTGGGAAAAGGGCTGTTGAGGTCATCAGAGACGGATAGTCGTGTAATTGGTGGATAAATCCAAGAGAAAGAAGGGTAAGTAAAGGGTGACAATTTGGTGTTGTGGGCATAGTTAGGAAATGTGTAGTTAGGAGTATAAATCCTAGAATTCCTCCGATACTCATTCATCTCCTGCTGCAACTCCTCTAGCACTGCTGGAGATAGCTCCAGAGTTGGAGAAGGTGATGGATTCTGTTGTTGTTGTTGCTGCTGCTGCTGTTGTTGCTCGTTTGCTTGTTTCATGGTTGCTCTATGGAGTTTCAGTGCAGTCACAATCTCTCTCCTAGCCTCTGCCATATTAAGTAATCTTTCTTGGTAAGGCCTACTGGTACGGAGTCTTCTTCTAACCTGTTTCTTTCGTAGCAAAGCTTTCATTGATGATGGTGGTGATTGTTGCTGTTGAGTGTCACCAAGGCGCTCATCATCTTTAACGATTTCTTGAGAAAATTCACCTGCACTTGCCACATCTGTAGACTTTGATTTCATGGGATCTTTGGTCCTTGAAGAGCTCAGCTGCTTGACAAGACTACGGATGTAGGCACCAGACAGTTGAGGCTCTTGTAATTTGGGCTCCACCTCCATTCTCCTGTTGCTATGCTTGCAAGAGGAACTCCTTCTCATCTCTCACACCCTGCGGTATTCTTAAAACCAAAGATGGCAAGGAATGGGAAGGGAAGGTGAAATTAAAGAATCATGAACAGAACAGAGCAGGCTTTCTATCCTGATGGATGCCTCATGGGTTGCCATAAATAGTAGAAGATATTCTAGGATTTCTTGTGCTTTTCCACGTTCGTGAGGTTAAGAGTCCTCGTTCATGATCAGTTTGGTACTTGAGTGTGACATTTTAACATTTAAAAGTTCCTAGCAGCTGAACATGTAAAAAATATAAGCTTTTATTGCAGAAGGTGCACTTCGTTATTATGATCATATAGAGTAACAACAACTGTACCACATGGTGCTCCTTTATGTATATGTAGCTACAAACATACAAACATATGTACATAAATATGTATATCAAATAGAAATAAGATAATGACTGTTATACAGAAAGCATAATGATGAATAAATTGTCATGTTGACCCAAGTAAAATTAAATTTCTTTATAATTTGAATGACAATCATGCATGGTTTGTTTTGAACTGTTAGTGTGATGGCTTTGCCATGAGTCAGTTTCCCTAGTAATTCATTGTAACAGTTGGTCATAAAATAAATTTGTTTACATACATGGATCAGTCAATGGGCAGAGAACTGATAACTGCCCTATTATATCTGGATATATGGCTATGTGGCATCTGTTTTACCCATGTATGGATGTTAAAAACATTAGTTCCCAATAAGAAATCCAGATTTAGGAAAAAAGGTAAAGTACAAATGGAGACAATTAATTCAAAATTTTAAATAATGTGCCACATTGCCTCACTGCTTTCTTTGTTCTGACCAACCCATGGACCTGTGAACTGGTGGGGCAAATGCATGGAGTCACCAGCTAACCCTGTACATTATATGTTTGTCCATCGTTATCCTTGTACAGATAAGGAAGGAGGAACCCGTTCAAGTCTTAGTAAATTCTTTGGCATATTATGAGTTCAGTAAATCTTTTACAGATAAGTTCATATGATGGCATCATTTAATAAAATGTATTTAGGGCGTTACATGCATTAACTCTATTGTCTGATGTTAGTTGACCTGATTGAGGTCGACCTTATCAACAGAACATAAAGACAGAGTAGAGACTAAAAGGGTTGCCAAAATGTGGTCCCTTGTCATAAGTTTTGGCAGCCAATTCATACTGAAACACCACAGCATGTGGACCATCAGGCAAATTCATGGTTGTCATTGTTAGGCATTTAAGCAAGAACACTACACTCTTGAGGCTTGTCTACCTTGGTGTGGATGGTTGGGTCCACATTTGCTGCTAATGTGGTCCCATGTATCGGTCCTACCTTTCTCCGATCAGGTTGACGATGGCACATGGCAGCATGCAAGAGGACGAGGTGGAGGTGCTGCTTTGGCAGCTTCAGGCTAAGGAGGGGGTTCAACCAACCTAGTCCAACACAGACTGGCCATTCAAGCCCCCCAGAGCCACACTGTAGAAGCCCCAAGGGGACTTTTGAGTCCTGAAAATGATCGCATCTTAGCTTCTCATTTATTGGGCACATTCATGACTATATCTAGGATTCTCATTAGGCACAGGCCTCTCTTACGAGACTCTCAGACGAGTCTGGTCCCCTTGCGAAGAAGGGATGGTCGTGGCGGTGTGGGTGGGGGTGGACCATGCCATCATAGCACATTTACCACCACAACAGATGATGATAAGGATAATTATGTTGTAAATTTTAGCTTCTAGGGGCTTCTAGGGACCAAAAAAGTTTCAGCCTTGGTCAAAGACCATTTGATCTTTCTTTCATGGGGTTTTAGCAAAGTGTACTTGATGGAGACAACAAAAGGCTTGCTGTAATAAATTGCCAGTCAACTTTCGTCCTAACAACTGCTAGAATGTTTGCATGGATGTTTGGTGTGATTGATAACCAACTGGGCGATAGGAACCAAGGAGGGTGTGAATTGAGTTAGGACGCTGGATAGATCTTCACCCTTAAGTAATGATCTTTACAATCCTTGGTGCCAATAGAGAAGGAGGGACACTTGGTCATCATGACAGCCTATGCGTGCTTGGTCATGGTTGTACTTAACATCACATAACGGATAATGAAATAGACAGTGTCAAAGAAGATAGGATTATTCAACTTATGAAATGAATTGATAGCCTGGATAATGAAATAGACAAGAGTCAAAGAGGATAGGATTATTCAACTTATGAAATGAATTGATAGCCTCCAAAACATTGAATGTTGTTCAAGTTCCAATTCATGGAGATTGGAGATAGAGAAAAATTAAAAGAACTGTTAAAACATGATGAACCATATTTAGATATAATTTGTTTAGGTAGCATGGAAGAGACTGAAAAAAATGTGGAACCAAAGGCTACAGTCTTGAGATTTATTAGGACAACCAATGCAAATTCCAGAAGAAAATTACATAATTGAAAGAAAGTATAAATAAATATGTTATAGCAATCTACATTTATGGACACATGATCAACTCATCTGGGTGATTCTATTGACTTCTGAGGTTGATGAAAACTGATGTTTTGATGAGCCCAAGAAGGATGTGTGGAAGAATTTATGGAACATTCTGAGCTGCCAAAAAGTCGTGAAACAATCCACCTAACCACACAAGAAATTTTGAGCTAAAGATATATTTCTAACATGCCAATAAATGTTATCCTGAGAATTTTTTCATGCGACATCTTATGTGACTCTGATTACTTTTGACTTTTCTATATGTCCAGGTACAGTTGAAACGGTGGTGAGATATGCAATCATTGTATAAACAGATGGCAGGAGAAATGCATGTACTTCAAGTGCCAGACAGCTATTTTTATATGATTCATTCACCAAGATAGCTGCTCCTGCAAGATCGATGCCCAGGTAAGTTTTTGCAAAAATATGATGTCAGAAGCAATTCCCTTTTGCAGTGAGTTTCAACTTGTGAAAACTAAACATATTCCCAACTCCTGTATCACTTAAAATTTTCCAGGTTAATATTTCATTTTTGTGAAAATATTCAGGTTTTATATGCTTCACCATGGCGCCGACAGCTATAAAGACTAATGTCCAGGTAAGTTTTTTAGACAGGTTTCAATAGTTATTTTTGCAAAAATATGATTTCAAAGGCATACCCTTTATGTGACTAGTTGCTGCACAAAATTGTACATGTTTCATCATGCAACATGAATGTTTGAGACAAAAACGCTCATGTTTAACTTGAGTTCTGGTTGACATCTGCTTTAGCTAAACCTGTAAAACTGCTAAATTTGCATCCAAACTCATTTCTCTTGGTGCCTCTTATTTGACAGCAGACTAAGAATTTGAAATTACATCTTTCCCATATTGCATAATCTAAATCTTTCTATCTGAAAATGGCAACTGAGGCCTATTGTTACTTCTTCTTGTTCCCTTAAATTATGTACTAAGAAAAGAAATAGGGCCTCTAAAGAAAGATGTATGGAAACTGAGAGCTTTATGCCACCATGAATAACTTCGAAGACTTCACTACGGAATGAATTATGAATATTTTTTACTTATACTCCTTTCTAGGGTTTTGGATTCTCCAATTTTCCGTCATGATCCAGTGGTTGACTCAGATGCCAGATGTTGAAGGATTTGCTTGTACAGAAGGATTGGAAATCCTGTCATCCACCAAGTCTTGGCACAATCTCAAGGTCACCAAGTCCTGCATGAACCGAGAAGCACTACAGAAGTAGATCATATATCGGTATCAGGATATGGACATGCTGTGGAGGACCCTAACTCAAGTGACGGACGAAAAGCCGTCCTCAAGGTATACTGGGACTTGGATCTCTCACGGTGATCATTTCATTTGGACTTCTCTAGTGCCATAATCTGTTCATCATTGTACTGTGTTGTTTCATTTTTTGCAGCTGCTTGGTTCAGGACCTGGCGGCCTTGCTATTGTGGTCTACACTCGTTGGCTGAAATCCCTAACTGTTGATGGATTGTTGCAGACTGATTGGAAGATTGGCTTCTTCTCTCTGATGTACCTCCTTCAAAACAATTAAGTTTCAGGTTTGTCTCCTCTTTTTCTTAGAGTCGATGTATGGAGCTTCATCTCTTCTGCACTCATTTCAAAACGAATGATCTTGTTGGCGAACATGCATCACGTAGTGAATCGTAGATTTATGGGACTTCTGAGACACCATATAGCATATTTTTATACAGTAAAATATTTTATCTATATATGTATATACTTCTTTGCATGTGGGACCCTCAGTGAGTGATTACCTCCTCAGTCAACAGGGGAGGTAAGGCAACGGGTAGCCGTGAAAGGTAGGAAAAGAAAAAAATTTGTTCTGGTCAGAAGGTTGATTGTACTCACCTAATGGAAGAACGACGACACCACTGCTTCTTCGAAACCACTTCGCTACTGCCTTCCAAGAGGCGAGAGGTAAGTTCACAAGCGGTGGCCATAGGGCGCAGCGGTTTTGAAGTTTGCCGCCATGGATTTAGGATCTGATCACTTGAGGTGAGAGTAAGAACTAGAATTTGAATTGACTTGTTTCCTTCTCGTTCTTTTTTTGTTTTTTGGTTTTTTTTTTTTTTTTTTTGCTTGCTCTTATCGCCCTACTTATGAGCGGTAAGCTCACGGAGAGACCGTTACTCCATGTTGTCTTCCGACGTCAGGGCCTATTTAAGTGGAAGCAGTCGAAGCTTTTCTTGGCATCTTCGCAGCGTTCGGGTGTTAGGTGAAGGAGAAAACAAAGGGGGGCTACATTTTCCGGTGTGTCTTTGATTTCTTCTTTGTTTCTTTATCCATCTTCTTCCTTACATAGATCATTCCTTGTTTCTTTCCCTTCCTTTTCTCGGTATCGAGATCTGCGTAGGTAGGCTTTAGTCAACTTGGATGATGATGATCTGGTAAGTTTTCTTTAGCCAATGGTTTTCCCGGATGAAATTATCTGGTTGGACTTTTATGAGATCGAAGTTGGATTGAAGTTTATTGGTTTTCAGATCGGAATCTTGTTATAAACTCTGTTATAAGCTGTATAAGGTTAGCATTTTGGATGACGAAGTTGTATATAAGCTATAATTGGTTTTGAGATCGAAAATATTCCATGTTCTTATGGTGTCTTCTTCTCATCCTGAAGTTTGTAGGAAGGATCGGGGGAGTGGTGTCCTATGTTTCTTCTCTGTTTCTCTCTCCCTCCGTTCGTTCGTATCGAGATCTGCGGCGGAGGCTTTCGTCTTCCTGGACGATGATGATTGGGTAAGCTTTCTCGAGGCTTTCGTCTTCCTTTTTTTCTGAGAAGGAAGTAGTTGGGGATTTAATAAGCTTTGGTTTTGAGATCGGAATCTTTGATATAAGTTTTATATGGGTTGGGGCATCTGGATGGATAAAGTTGAATTTAAAGGTAAAATTAGTTTCGAGAGATCGAGACTATTTTGTCTTTTTAAGCGGCGGCTGTAGGGTTGCATCATCTGGATGACGAGGTTGGCTTTAATTAAGCAAATTGGTTTTTAGATCTCGATCGCATGCGACTGGTGTTTACTAATTTGGATTGCAGGAACATCATGAGAGAGTCGCTACCGTCTCTGATGATGTCAAATGAAAGTTTAGTAATCCACCAGAGTTTGTTATAAACATGTCATGTGCATCTCCCGATGCATATACCAAACTAACTACTAGAATGTGAGGACGTGTCTGTCTGTCTGTCTGTCTGTCTGTCTGATGGGGAAACAGAGAGAGCGAGAGATCGTTTGACAAACAAACACACACACACACACACACACACACACACTCAACCAACCTAGCTTTGCTGCAACAGCAAATATCAAAATTAAAAATGAAACCAAAAAAAAAAAAGGACCGATGACCATCCATCCATACATAACCAACCTACCCCACCCACTTTTGTACGGGTGGCGGCGGGCGTGTAAACATAACCTACCAAAGCCGGAAATGCTATTTATTCATCGTACGGCGCAAACAAGATGGACGAGTTATGCCCGCCAAAGCCGAAGGAATTCGATAGCGCTACCTTCACATCCAGTCTTTCCTTTTTCGCACCCACCAGTACACTCACATCCTGATTCAAAATCTTCAGTAATTACAAACACGGTAGAGAAAGAGCCCAAAAAATTAAAAAATCATAAGATAAAACAAAGCACCGAGGTCAAAACCTTTGGGTGACAAAAAAAAAAAAAAAAGAATGACAATATATATATATTTGATGAGATGGTGAAGAAACAATACCACACTTTCCTCTGGTTTGTCCAGATTAATATTTGGATGAACCCACCCTGTTCGAATAGCCTGCACAAGAAATGGGCACCAACCCCCTTAAAGATGATATCAATCATTCTAACCATCACATGCAAACAATTTGAAAACCCCTATACCCCTATGCTCAACTTCAAACAGACTCATCCATTCTCAAGGATAACACTAACACACTGACCCCATCATTACTGATATCAAATATGTTGCTGATATCAAATGAATGTAACCCAAAGCAACCCACTGAGAGCTAGGACAATTATTTGGTTGAAGGAAATCTTTTCACCAGGTTTGTCCACTTTTTTTTATTATTATTATTATTATTATTATTATTGTATAATGATGGCCTACACATGTTATATTGTACAACTATAAAATATTTTGGTATTATCTATGAAGTTAGTAGGCTTAATCAATTTTCGATGAAACTAAGACCAAAATTTAAAGTTGCTCGGGCTAGATTGTTGAATAAAAATTTGATTCCTTCTTTGGATGTTTGTCTTGGTGAAGAATTGTTACGTGAAGAACAGAGAATAGCTACAACAGGCTGTTATAGGTGCATGTCGAAAGGAGACATCTGAGGTTGTTAATGTTGCTTATGTTTCTCAACGAAAAACCAAGGAAAAGGACAAATGCAATGCTACAATCGGGTATATTGCTCGTAATTATGGTAAGAAATTCTGTAATTACTATAAGCAGAATGGACATATTATCAAAGAATGTCCTACACGTCCGAAAAACCCGACAAACCCTAGCTTTTCAAGTTGTTGTTCTAGACTCTTACCATTATTGGTTCTACACCTACACCAATCAGTCTGTTATTACTCCAGAAATGATCCAACAGATCATTTTCACAGTATTCTCTGCCCTTGGACTTCTGGGCCAAGGTAAGACTATTTCTTCTCCTTAGTTTGTTGATTCTAGAGTATTCAATCATATGACTGGCTCAGCTAATTCATTACATAATTTATGACATTATACTAATACACAAAATATTCAGATTGCTAATGCTTGTAATCTTCTAATTACATTCATTGATTATATTGGACCTTCTTTTCGTCATGTATTTGTCTCTCCTGGGTTGTCTACTTGTTTAATTTTTGTTGGTCAGATGGTGGAGAATAACTGTGATGTACATTTCTCTCGTGGTGGTTGTCTTTTGCAGGATCATGTGTCGAGGAAGGTGATCGCAAGGGGGCCTAAAGTGGGAAGATTACTTTCGTTGCAATTTACTATTCCTAAAACTCTGCCTTTGGCTTCTACTCTTGTTGAAAATAAGGCTGAAGTTTGGCATAGACGATTGGGCCATCCAAATAATATGATTTTGTTTTATTTAATGAAGCGTGGTTTCTTTAGTAACAAAGATCAATGTTCTACTCACTCATAGATTGCCTCTTGATTTGCTCTACTTGTAAACTACGGAAAAGTAAAACTTTACCTTTCTCTACTTCTGGTGGTCGTGCTAATATGTGTTTTGAGATTATACATAGTGATATTTGGGGTATTACTCCTGTCATTTCACACGCGAAGCATAAATATTTTGTGAAGTTCATTGATGACTATAGTCGTTTCACATGGATATATTTTCTGTGCACCAAAGCTGAGGTGTTCACTCCTTGTCAAACTTCTATGTCTTATATTAAACACAATTTTCCACTTGCATTACGATCTAATAATAGCAGTGAATATATGTCACATGACTTTCGAGCCTTTTTGCAACATAATGGTATTATATCTCAACAATCATGTCCTTATACCCCTCAACAAAATAGGGTGGTTGATCGTAAAAACCTTCAATTCTTGAATATGGTCCGAATGTTACTCTTGGAGTCTTCAATTCCGCCTAAATTTTGGGTAGAAACTTTATCCGCTGTAGTTTATCTGATTAGTCGTCTACCTTCTCAACAATTGAATTTTGATTATCCTTACTACTGTCCTTTTGGTATGCATCCTGATTATCACAAGCTATACACATTTGGAAATGTTTGCTTTGTTCACTTACCTCCTCATGAGCGTCACAAGCTTACAGCTCAGTCAGTATGTTATGCTTTTATGGGTTTTAGCACTGCTCAAAAGAGGGTTTTGTGTTATGATGTTGTTGCTAATACTCTACGTATTTCTAGAAATGTGATTTTCTTTGAACATAAGTGCTATTTTCAGCAACACGTTTTCCCTTCCGATGGTGTCCTCCTTCCTAGCTTTGATGATATCTATCTACCAATTGATCGTTTTAAACTTGGCATTGTCTATCAGCATCGACAACCCCCACCATCATAAATCCTTCCCGACCTTGATCTAATGCATGCTTCAGTGGCTCTTCGGAGAAGCCCCCCCCGTATTAGTCATCCTCTTGATAGATATGGTTTCTCTGCCACTTTAGCTAATATCACAGTTCCTACCTCTTATTCTCAGGCAAGTAAAGATGTATGTTGGGTGAAAGCTATGCAAGAACTTCAAGCTCTTTAGGAGAACCATAAATGGGATATTGTTCCTTGTCCAATTGGTGTTAAGCCCATTGGTTGTAAATGGGTATATTCCATTAAGCTACGATCTGATGGCTAACTTGATAGATATAAAGCGACGTTGATGGCATTCGATAATCGACAGGAGTATGGATTAGATTCTGAGGAGACATTTGCACCTGTAGCAAAGATGACGGCGGTGCAAATTATTCTAGCTATTGTTGCTTCCAAGGGCTAGTCATTACAATAGATGGATGTTAAGAATGTCTTTTTGCTCGGAGATCTTAAGGAAGAAATTTATATGACTCCATCATCATGATTATTTTCTACACCCTCTTCTGATGTTTGTCAGTTAAAACGGTCACTCTATGGTTCAAAACAAGCTCCATGTGCTTGATTTAATAAGTTACGCTCTACACTTGTTAGCTTCTCCTTTGTCCAGAGTCAGTACGATTCCTCTTTGTTTCTTTGCAAGATTGCTAAGGGAATCATCTTGTTTTTGGTATATGTTGATAATATTGCTATTACAGGAACTGACTCTAAATTGATTTCTCAACTTCAGGAGTGCCTTCAGAAAAGGACTTGGGTCCTTTACAGTATTTTTTAGGCTTTGAGGTGCATTTTACCTCGACTGATATCTACTTACACCGGCATAAATACATTTAGGAGTTAATTGCTTTGGTTGGCCTTGAAGATGGTCATTTTGTTGATACCCCCTTGGAAGTGAATGCTAAATATCGTCATGATGAGCGTGATTTTCTCTCTGATCCCTCTTTAAATGGACAACTGGTGGGGAGCCTGAACTATCTGATTATTACTCGACCTGATATTTCCTTCGCAGTTCAACACGTTAGTCAATTTATGTAGGCGCCTAGGCACCTCCACCTCGTCGTTGTTCGTCGCATTGTTCACTATACGCAAGGCATTTTTGCCCGAGGTCTTTTCTTCCCTGTGGACTCTCCTATTAGTTTGGTTGCAGATAGTGATGCTGATCTTGTTTCTTGGTACCGCTCTCGTTTCTTGGAAAAGCAAGAAACAAGATCAGGTGTCTAATTTAAAATATTAGAGGGAGGAAAAGTTTACTAATTTAACTTAAATATATTATTCACATTATATAGAACTCATGTTCAAAATTTTTCTCCTCATGTCAACCTTTAAATGAGCAAAAGCATGGGGCTCAAAGAAGTGCTTCATAGTTAAACGACATGCACTACTGACCTATGACTTTCAATGTTTTGTAATCCAAACCACACTCTCATGCATAATCCTTGTTGCATAACCTATCAATATAGCTTTCCTCAGAACTGTGGTGTGCTATATCAAGGACAAAATAAAAAAAATATTTAGTAAAATATTTTATAAAATTAAGTCCAGCTATCCTTGGACACTAACCCTGAAAGTTGGGGTTGAATTTCTTATGGAAGCAAGTTTACTATGAAGAAAATAAGCATTGTATATCAACTACAAACGATTTGATGGTATCATGGTGCAACATACACATCCCACAACCTCAATAACCAAGGTTTGCAATACCGTACCGTACCGCTCGGTACGCTTGGTATGTACCGATCCGATAGAGAATCGGTACGTTCGGTATAGCTCGGTACTTTAGTGTACCATGTGTGGGTACGCTCGATACAGCTCGGTACGTACTGTACCGATAGTTGATCGATACATCGATACGGTACGAGATTGCAAACCATGCCAATAACTACTACAAAGACTAACAGCTTTTCATAATTAAATATATACTTCCAGATTCAACATCAAACATCATGAGAAGCAACCACAGCACTTGAAGAAATCAAATTTTGGGATATTGAGAAGTCTAACCCGCAAAAATAAATAAAATTAGAAATGGTTACCTGTACAACAGCAACAGCCTCAACTGTGCCAGCAGCACCCAATAGGTGACCGGTCATGGATTTTGTTGAATTCACTCTCAACTGAAAAGATTAGCAAGTTAATCCAATAGAGAAAAGCAAGAAGGCATAGTCAAACTTGATCGCATACCTCAGGGTTATTGCCGAAACAACGAATAAGAGCTTGGAATTCTTTTAAATCACCGGAAGGTGTTGAAGTTGCATGAGCATTTACATAGTTAACATCCTCTCTGGACACCCCTGAGTCTGATAGTGCCTTGTCAATGCAAAGAACAACACCCGTCCCTGATTTAACACATGCCCATGAGATTGAAAAGTGCATCAAAAAGAATATAAACTAGTTCCAGACAAGCTTATTTACACCATGAAATACAGAAAGAATTTGTTACCTTCGGGATGTGGCTCAGTCATGTGGTAGGCATCGCAGGTGAAACTTCCTCCTAGAAACTCTGCATAGATTTGTGCTCCTCTTTGCTGTAGAAAATGAAAGAAAAAAGCATACGCAGATAATTAGATATATAGGACAACAGCAAGCAAAGATATGTCAAGCTCCATGCAGGAAATCCAGAGCTATAAATTTAACAATGTGTAGTTCAACCTTAGCATGGCTTAGCTCTTCCAACAGTAGCACACCAGCCCCTTCCCCCATTACAAATCCATCACGATCCTAATAATTACCAGTCACAAAATAAATTAGGTTCATGCACCAGACACAGGGACCAAAAACAATAATTGGAGGAACTTTCAAGAGATAAAACCACAGTCCAAATTATAGTGCAGAAATTTCCGGAGATAAATTAATCTAAACATGTCCTTTACTGACATATTTTTTTCCACTTAAAATGTTTCTTCTTAGAGTCCTCCGTTTTTATCTTCTACCACAAGGATCAGCTAGAATATTCCAACATGACTGATATCAGCTCATTGCAAAGAGGAAGAAAGGTCCTATGTTTAAAATTTCGGTGTATGACAGAATTTAAATACAACATTAAGCAGAGAAATGCTACCCAGGATACAAGATATCTTTCATTAAGTTTAAAATTTAAATATAGAATAAGAAGATGTAGAATGTCTACATACAGTATCCCACGGGCGTGAAGCTTTTGTCGGATCATTGTTTCTTTGTGAAAGTGCTCTGCATGCCACAAAACCACCTAATCCTGCGATATATTTAACAATTATGTAGCACTATAAATACAACTGACCATACTCATGAGAGGCTGTTGGTTTATGATGAGAAATCCCACCAATGGGTATGATCGCTGCATCAGAACCACCACAAAGCATCACATCCTGCAAGGTTTAGACAAATGGGAAAACTATCCCTCAAGTTTCAACTTCTACTGGTAATCAACGAGGGAAAGATGTGAGCGACTTACAGCTTCACCTCGTATAATATGGTTTGCTGCATTCAGAATGCAGAAGTTGCTAGTTGCACATGCAGTTGAAATTGAATAGTTTGGACCCATCCAACCCTAAGGATCGCAAGAACAGGGAATGTCCAATTTTAAATTTTTAAAAATATTTAAAGACAAATGAAAAACCATTTTTTCCAAGAGTGGAGGATCATCTGGCACACCAGATCCATCGCAAGCATTGCAGATCCCATATTTGTGGTTGCAAAGGGTACACAGAAGGGGTTCATCTTCTTGTATGAGACTCTCAAAGCTTCGATGGCATCATTAAAGACCTGCCAGATGAAGTACTATGATAAACATAAAATTCACAGAACAGTATTATGCAGATGCACAACCCGACTTTGGTAATATTGTGAAGTCATGGAAAATGTAAGATGAATCCTCAAACGGAAACAACTTGGTTCAAGTGCCAAAGTTAGAGCTTCCCTATTTGAATATGCTGAGGAGACACGCACCTTTATCCCACCCATTGCCGACCCAATTAGAACGCCACATCTTGTTTTCTCAAACTGGCTCATGACCTCTTCTGTAACTCCACCATCTTCCAATGCTTTTTTCCCAGCGGTAAGCAAGTAAAGCATAAACTTGTCCATGCGCTTTGCTAGTTTAGGTGCCACCCACCCAGCTGCAGAGAAAGATTTAATTTCCCCTGCAATTCTCTACAAAAGATTATGTTATCAGAAATAATAAAGCAATTCTTTAGCATAGTAGAACGGCCCCTTCAAGCCCCCAAATCATTGAGAGTATCGCATGGACAGATTAGAAAATATTCCTTATTGTCTTAGAACATGAAGATATAAATTTGCTCAGCAGAGAGTGTACCGTTGGATACTTGGAGCAGTCGAACGTTTCTATTTCACTTACGCCACTAACACCCTCGAGGAGATTATTGTAGAAGATATCTGGATCATGGCCTAGAGGAGTAACCACACCCATGCCGGTCACAACAACCCTCCTCTGCTTCATTTGCCTTTTCTTATTCTCTGCAAGTTCCTTTGCTGGCTCCAAGGCAACCGCCATTGCTTTTCCTGCAGCGCAGGAAGCATGTTAGCCCAAAAAACACAGAGATCTCCATAGAACAGCATCACTTCAATCATCACTCGATCACTAATGCAGTATGCAACCAGACTCATCGATATGCAACGGCAGTTGTTAGACAGCCCTCATCCACAACCACAGCCACCCTGCCTAAAACGAACAATTCTGCATGCGTCTCGATTCTTGTACCATAATCGTAGAAACATACCGGCAAACACGATCTAAGAATTGTTCTGGACCCCGATCGATCGAATCCGACGTCCAGTTTAACATTTACTCCTAATGATCAAAGCACAAACAAACTGAGAACGCAGATTTAAGAATCATGCACGATGAGCAAAGTAAAGAGATCTTTCGCTAGGGTTGGTTTGGCTACTGATATCGCTCCCACGGTTAACACCCAATCTTGAATCCAAATCTCCACGTATATCGTCTAACCACAAACCCAGATCTCGCAAACGAAAAGAGCGATCGAGAAATCAGGCCGAACAAAATCGAGAACATCAGCAAATCAATACGATGATATCAAGATTCTCTAGTGCCCTTCCCGACGACAAGAAAAAACCAAACGAGAAAGCAACATGAGAGGGTCAAAGCAACGGGGGAGGTTCGCGGATGGTGTACACTACCACAGGCTGTCCTCCGCCGCCGTCGATGGGCCTCCGCCTTCGATAGCCCGAGGGTAGGCGCGGCCTCGAAGGCCGGGCAGGAGCTCATCGGACCCTGGATCCCGAACCGGCAGATGGCGAAATCCAGCGGGGGGCGAATCTCCGCCGTCGCCGTCGTCCGCCGCCTCCGCCTGGTTCCCGCGGCGCTGCGGTTGTCGCACGCGGCGGACGAGGACATGCACGCTGCCGCAACTAGCCGCGCGCAGATGGGCGAGGCCACGGCCGCGCCCGCCATTGCAACGCGAGCTCAGACGAAAGTGAGATAGAGATCAAGAAAGATAGTTGGCTTATATAAATATGTATATATACATTATATATATAAGAGTGTGTGTGTGTGTGTGAGAGAGAGAGAGAGAGAAATGGACGTAAAGAATAATACAAAAGAGGAAGGAGAAGAGGCGGTGGGGGAAGAAGAAGAAGAAGAAGGGGGAAGAGAGAGATGGGTTTGCGATGGTGGAGAAGTCAGCCATCTCTGCCAAGTGTGCGGCGGAGGGAGAAAGAGAGAGGGAAAAGGGAAGACCAGAAAAAAAAATACTAGTGACAGAAAAATCAGTGGAAATATATATTTATATATTAAAGCTGTACAAGTGAAATAAAGAATATATATATATTTATTTCGCTGATACGGCTTTGGTACAGTTTGAATTCAATGCCTTGGAATCTAAAAAAAATGTGTACAAAATTAATGCTTCAACATTAATCGCACATGAGATGATGGTGTGTAGTACGAAGAAAACTTGAAAGAGAGATCATAAAATTGAGTGCTTCATTTGTTTCAATCACTACGACTAAGCTGAAGTATATGACATCAATCAATGCAATTAAGCTGCTCAAATCAAGTCATTGTTTTAGTGTTTTTGGAATGGTATCTAATTTTTTCTTTTGGATCAAGCAAACCCTCCTAACCTAACCACATCTAATTTTTTTCTTTTGGATCATTTGGGTCTATTTGTGTCCACGTGGACAAAACACCAAAGGGAGGTTGTTACGATATAAAAGTTGACCCATCCCTAACGCATGCTCAAGGGATAGACCTATCATCCAAAAATTCTTTCTACTTTATGTCGCCCTACGAAAAGTGAAGTTAGGCATCGAATGGGTCAGGTTGAAAAGCTCTCACGACATTGACCTTCGTGCAATAACCTATCAAGGAGATCGATCTAAGGACAACCTCATCTCAACTTTAGGATCACCTTAGATCCTAAGAAGTCATTTCAAAAGTTGCCTCATAAGTCGCTTGACCATGCTTTTGGGATAAGAATAGTCACACCCCAACAAATACTAATCCTTTCAAATAATATATATATAAATTGGTTTAGGAAAAAAAAATAAAAAGGTGCCGTAAAATAAGGGTGGCATTTACATGAGAATTTGGAAGGAACAATATTTTTCCAATGATAAATTGGGTGGATAATTAATGATCGAATTAGTGAGGCCAACAAAAGTTTGCACCGAAGCATGCCCTTATGTACACCAATGGTTTGGAGGGGACAGTGTTGGTGTCTTTAAGAAGGAGAGATGACAGTTGCATGGATTGAATGGGGATTAAATGGAAAGGACACCCCCCACCAATCCTTCAATTTATCTCTGGTAACATCAAAGGACTTATGTCACGGCTGCAACCCTGACACGTTGGTTGGCCTTTGTCACTTTGGATTTGGCATCACGTCCTAAATGTTCATTCACTTCCACTTAAATGCTTTTGCCACCCTTCTCTTGAAACCACACCACTCTGCCAATAATTAGACGAATTCAATTTTATAGAATGCCCCCTGTGATTCCATTTGCGTCCATATTTTGATACATTTGAGTTTAATACGTTCATATATATATATATATATATATATATATATATATATAATATTGACGTTCTTATTAGTCTCAAAAATAGAAATTAATAATAGTTATTTATTAAATTTCTTTCCAAACATCGGTAAGCGTTTCGAGGGGGTTGCGGACAAGGAAAACACGGGACCCACGGGGACGCACCCGATCAACATAAAGGTAGAGAGTGTGGGAGGCGATCGCAGGGTACAAGAAGTTTTGGCTTTCAAACGTCAGGGTCGGGATGGGTCCCACGTAAACCTTCCGAATCGGTGGTTCCCACAACAAGTTTCGAATTAACACAGAGGTAAAACGAGGGTATGCGAGTTTTAGTTTTCGATTCGGTCTATGAGCGGATGGTAGTGGCCAACGGGTCCCACATGGGCCCCGCCTTCCCCCCTGCAACGGGCAAAGTTAAGTGAAGCAGATGATAAGGTCGGTGGTGTACAGCCATGAATACCCCCCACCCCCCCGACAAGCACATATAGCTTCTCAGATTACCGGACTCCTCTCGCTCGGCATCAACTCTCTTCCATCTTCAATCTCGAGGTACGCTTTGTTCCCCCCCCCCCCACATCCATCCGATCTTTGTTAGGTTCGACCTTCTTAACGAAATCGAGCTTTCCAGCCGATCACATGAGATCGACTTGGAAGGAGAACCTTTTAGGAGCCATGATCATTAATACTTTCTCCGGACGAACCAATATTAAGTGAAGAATCTGTCGTCAGCTTGAGAGATCAAATCCCAAAGAAGATTGCTTTAGACACAAGTCAACTTTTGGCCTCTGCAACTGAAGTAAAAGTGGCAGTATTTATTATATTTCAAGCTTGTGGCTGCCCAAATCGTGGTGGTTCATGGAACCCTGATGTGGTTTTTGGTCCTCTGTGATCCAGCATCTTAGATTACCTACATCCTTTTGTGGATAAACTTTGTTACAGAAGAAAAATAAGGGAATGAAATGGATTTAAAGATGAGAACCAGTCTGGATCTTGAACCCCCTTGCTCTTTTTATAGATAGTCATGACCGACTCTTGCATTCTATCTTTGAACTCTGCTGTGTACCAGGAGATACACTACTTGCATGGATTAGGCTGAGAGAGTTTCTTCACTTAATATTGGTCTCTGCAGAAATATACCATGGAGGATGGCCCAGTGAATTTGAGAGAGTTTGAAGAGGTTGCCAAGCGAAATCTGCCGAAGATGTACTATGACTACTTCAGTGGAGGAGCAGAAGACCAATTCACCTTAAGGGAGAATGTGGAAGCATTTCGAAGAATCATGTAATGCTACTGACTGCTGCTTTCGACTCTGTCATTATTTTCTGAAGCAGTATGCTTTATCTGATATCCTTTATATATTATTCAGGTTAAGGCCAAGAATTCTAGTAGATGTTAGCAAAATAGATATGTCAACAACATTGTTGGGGTATAATATGTCTTCACCTATCTTGGTTGCACCCACTGGGAGTCAGCAATTAGCACATCCTCAAGGTGTTGATCTAACAACGAGTGTTATGAAGCACAAGTATTGCATGTAGATATGTCCTGCATATCTGACTGCCGAGGTTTTGTTTCTGTTAGGAGAATTGGCGACGGCAAGGGCTGCAGCAGCATGCAACACAATAATGGTAGACTTTGTTTTGGCCTATTACTCCTCTGCTGCTTTCATGGTTTTAAAGGTTGCTCCCTTGACATAGGTACTGTCATTCTCATCCAGTTACTCTCTCGAGGACGTTGCTTCCACTTGCAATGCTGTTCGGTTCTACCAGTTATATGTGTGTTCTGGTTTACTGAATAAGTTGTTTGGTCTCCTTTTCGATACATTTTGCTTTCGCTTCCATTGTTTTATCACTTGTTCTTTTGAGCAATTCCTTCAGGTATTCAAGAGACGAGATGTTTCAGCCGCACTAGTGCAAAGAGCCGAGAGAAATGGGTATAAGGCCATTGTTGTAACAGTCGATACTCCGAGGCTTGGAAGAAGGGAAGCAGACATAAAAAACAAGTAAGATTGATGGCTTTGATACTTCAAAGCATTCGAGGCATTTACTTGTGCCTTTTATCGGCATCAGCTGGTATTATTGTTATTGGTGTCTCAATGATTCAGTTATTATAACACAAAAGTCCAATTAGTCACCACAGCTATTTTGTCATTTAAATCCTATGATGTTTAGCACATTAACTTCTATCAATAATAATCAGATCGCCGCCCTCTGCAGGATGATTATACCAAGGAATTCGAACCTTGAAGGTCTGATATCAGTAGATGTTGATCCTGTGAGTATAGTGTATCTCATTGTCATTTAATCTTTTGAAGGTTAATCTACTTGAATGGAATATGCTCTTATAATAGATAAACATGTACATGCGAGATACCATGATAAGATGAGGGATGATTCTCCACTGCCTCATGCAAATAAAGCCTTTTTAAACCGACAAATGTGATTCGCCATGAAACCAAGTTGATATCTGAGGATATGGGCTAAAACTATCATCATTTTTTTTTTTTGCTACTTGGCCAAATTCCATTTTGCAAATTGTAAATATGAAACAGAAGGTTTATGTATAAATCCAGAATAATCCAACATAACAGCTAATATTCAATTCTGTCAGAACATTGCACTGATGTAGAGTCGAATGGCTTGAACTTCCAATTAAACAAACAAAACACACACTCTATCTAGCACTTTCCTGGTGTGTTTCTTTAACCACAAAGATAGAGTTCTGTAACTTATTTTTCTCAAAGAAAAAGTTTCTTGCATCATATGACTTCTTTTGTCTCTTAGCTCTCTTAGTGTAGATTATGTTTAGCAATGCCAATACTTGATATGGATGTTCCATCATTCACTTGACCATAATGTTTATGTAACTATGGAGACGGAGTGAAATGTTTGAAGATTGTTTTGCTTCAACTGCCATATATAATTCAGTGACATGGGACCATGCGGGAAAACACTAGGAAAAACACAGAGTAGCAAACAATCTACTGCTCTACAACTATATTTCATCAAATGGCAATTTGGATAGATTCCTTGCTCTACATTATCACACCCTTTCAACTAGGAAAAGGTGAATCCCATGCGTTTTAATTCTTCTGTGTAATTAGATTGATGGTGTTGTCTGCTCACTCTCTAGTTTACAGGCAGGTGGCTCTAAACTTGAGGCTTTTGCATCTGAAACTTTGGATCCTTCTTTGAGTTGGAAGGTATATAGCAAGCTTACCTCCTCCTTTTTTTTTCTTGATGAGATTCATTTAAGTTGGTAGTTAAGAGTGACATGCTTGGTAAGTTTCATTGCATAAGTGACTATAAAAACTAAAACTATATGTTGCAGATCTATGTGAGAGGAAAATTTATTCTCTGTTATTTATGATTTTCTACACTAACTTGCGTACGACCTTTATATTTTTTGATGCAACTGATGGTAAACTAGGCATCTATTCATTTCTTATCATGCTACCAGCTTGAAAATAATGGCAACTGGTCTGCAATTAAATCTATAATCCATATCTTCCATCAGACCTTGCATTGTTCGTTATCTTTGCTAAGTACTAGGTAAGAAGTTCTCGGCACACCAAAGTCATAGGTATATCTGAATTGACATGTAGTCATTTAAATAAATTTGTTTTACAAAAAATGCCATATATGGAGATCCTTGAAGTTTTTCGAGCTTGTTGAACTCTCTTGAGAAGCTTGTGCTTCATGGAAGAAGGATTTGAGGTCGAATAACAAATCAGTGCCAGAGATATTGCAGGTTATAGCTGTGGTTTATTATTCCTACCTATTTCTAATGGCAAGATTTGCAGGACATCAAATGGTTAAAATCCATCACAAAATTGCCAATTATGGTGAAGGGTATCATCACCGCAGAAGATGGTAGCATCGTGTTCTTTTCTCATCTCTTGGTTAAGACGGATACTGTATTTGAGATAGTTCACATAGATAGATCGAGCCATGTAGAGCTAAATAAAGTTTACGAAAATGAGCAGCTAGAAAAGCAGTAGATGCTGGAGTATCTGGGATCGTCGTCTCAAACCATGGTGCTCGCCAGCTTGATTATACACCACCAACAATATCTGTCCTCGATGAGGTACTGCTCTCATTCTCATCTTCTTGAAGAGAAGTTGCTTCAAACTGGAAAAATCTTTTTTTTATTTGAATGTTTCTATTGTTACTTCGAATTGACCAAAGCTCTCAGAGTGAGGAACAAAAAAACAGCATGAATTGGTCTAAGTATTTGATGAATATGTTTCCTTTAGTATTAAAATTTGTGGAAAAATAGTATCACTTTGGCAGTTTTTGCTACTGCTTGGTTTTGATCTGAAAATGTAATCCTACTGCAGGTAGTAAAAGCTGTTTCAGGAGTAGTTCCTGTACTGCTTGATGGAGGAGTTCGTCGTGGAACAGACGTGTTCAAGGCCTTAGCACTCGGTGCCAAAGCTGTAATGGTGTGTTTTCTTTGATCCTGAGAATAATAACAATTGTCATTCGGTGTCAGATCTTGAGCATGATGTCGATCTTGACATTGACCGGCATGATACAATCCAAAAGTTGTCATGACTAATACGTAGCAAAAACATATATACATATTTCCGATGTTCATAAAATTTATAGATGAAACTTTACTGAACCTTTGTTTCTGCTTCTCTTTGTTCTAAAATATACAGATCGGAAGGCCTGTGGTTTATGGCCTTGCGGCGAAAGGGGAGCACGGAGTAAGAAGCGTGATCAAAATGCTTCAGAATGAATTGGAGCTTACCATGGCCCTTGCAGGCTGCCCTGCTGTCGGGGACATCACCAGGAACCATGTCATGATCAACTACGAGAGGCCGAGATCACTGCTATGAATTGTGTGCCACACATCTGAACAAGGTGGATAAAAGTTCATCATGTTCAGGATTTGTGGTCATAAATGTTCATTATGATGGATCATAAGATGCCAAGGCCACTGCTAATTGTTGTCTTGTTGCTCCAATAATGGATGTCCAATAATGGATGTCCAATAATGGATGTTATCACTCTTCTCTAAGAGCATCTTCCGAGTTCTCTTTAGGGTGGTGCAACCCTTGTGATTTTGAACTTGGATTATGTCGATGATCGACAGAGAAGGTTATTAAGTTAATTATGCATCGATGTTGTTGTCTTATAGATGTAATCTATCTGCTGAGTGGAATTGCTATTGGTTTGAACATATGCACTTCAACAGAACTTTACATGGACTTTTGATTGCCCTCTCAACAAGTTAAACTCTGCAATGGTGAACTTTTTCTTGTCCATTCTGGAATGTGGTTAGCTACTTAGGATTGAGAACTTATTTTTAATACTTGCATAAGTTGTTTTTTCATTGAATTTTGCTTCATTAGTAAGCTCTTGATTCGACTTTGATTGTTACAGATTGATTGATACCAACCTAACTTTAATAGATGGCTAAGATTATATGAGCAAATGACTGAACCAAACATGTTATTGCTGGGAGAGTTAGGTGATTGAGTTTGTACTGTTGAGGAATGAATTTTTTTTTTTTTTTCCTATTCGTACTTGTCTTATGCTCAAATTATTATTGAGTCTCCTCAGTACATTAATGAGTCAATTATTTCATCAAATTAATGACTCAATTATTCCATCAAACTAAATGATTGAAGTGCTGACGCTGCATCGCCTTTGCTGGATAGAACACATCATTGATGGAGAGCTTATCTATATTGCATTGTGCCCTCTACCCCATCATTGATGGAGCTTAAAATTGATTCAGTTACTAAAATGAACAATTTAAATTAATATTTGTTAGAATAAATATTTTTTTTAATATATGCATGTTGTGGGGAAGAAAAAAAAAATCATTTCTCATGCTAGATTAACATACATATTAATTTATATGAATGTAATATCTCAGATTGATCAGTATAATTTCTGAAAGCAGAGTAAATATGTTACAACTCAAATCAAAACAATTCCTGAGTAGCCCATTTTGGAGGCTCTAAGTCATGATATATTGTTATTATGTGTCATCAATACTCATTAGCATGAGTAATGAGAACACCTTTTATATGAAGATCATAAGGTAGGCTAAGTTATCTAAACTTATGTGTATATGTGACTCAGTTTTTAATAATAAATTGCTTTTAAGAGTCATGGTCAAAGGGTTTTAACATTGGTATTGATAGGTGTCTCTCACCCCAATCCTTCACCTACAAGAAAATTAATCCTTATGTGGTATTTTATTCTTAATAGATTAATTTTTGACATATTTTTACATGGTAAAGTAAAAGTATTATTCATTGTGCCTTTGAGGAAGAGAGAACTTAGTATATTTTTCACATCTTATGTTTAATCTGTCAAGTGATGAGCATTTGTCTGAATACAGCATCATGACCTACAAGATTATATATACCCTCTGAACATGCAGTTGAAGTTTTTTTTTTTTTTTTTGTACAGGTAAAATTTGTTCATTGTCTTCCACACTTTGTTGCATGGTTATCAGAATGGAGAGTTCTTTGTGATGGGGATTTCCTATCAACTTCTTCCACTGGTGTGTTACCAACAAATACATGGATTCCAAGTTTCCTCAAACATCACTTGTTCCCTGACCTCTTTGGTGTCTTCCATCATCATATGAATCCAAGTCCAATGACATGGATTAATATGATTGGTATTGTATTTGTTGCAGGGCTCAGCTAAAGGCACACATGAGATGTTTCTGGATCCTAAACATGTAGTGTTCATCATCCCCCCCCCCCCCCCCAACACAAACAAGTCCATAAATGCAGCCAAAGATAGTGTCAGGTGGCACATGACCACTGATGACACTCCCCTTTCTTGTCCTTTGCTCCCTTCAGTTTAACCTTTTTTTCCTCACTCCCTCACCATTAACTCCTTTTTCTCATCTATGGTGGAGTGCAGCAATGATTGATTTGCTCCACTCCCATCATTCCTCAGCAGGAACCAAGAAACCATTGAATCATGTCATTGGCTTGCTCTTTGTCATCTCCAGTGAAACCTGTCATCAAACATTCTGCATTTGATTCTAAGTTGTCCAGATGAACTTTCTGTGATCAGTCAATCACAATGTTATGATTCAAAAGGTTTGGGTATATCTCACAAACATATTCTCATGAATCACTATCCAAAATAGTTTAGTTAATGGTATGAAGCATATCTTATTTTGTTACGATGCGATTTGATAGAATAATTGACCCATTTAGTTTTTGAAACTTGAATCTTTTACTCAATATGATTAAGCCCCTGTAAATAATAGTAAATTTATCTAGGCCTTCGAAATATATGTATATCTATGAGATTAATCTTCGATATATATTACCCATTAGTTGAAAAAAAAAAAAAGAGTTGTTAATAAGATTCTTCATACCATAGTGTACTGCTCAATATGACTCGATATTTATCGTACCGACAATTAATTGATTGATACACTGATATAAATCGATAAGACGAACTATGATTGTCGAAGGCATGTTTCATTGGTGTTACTTCAGCTGAGCTGCTATGCTCCTCCAACTCCAATAAATTGATGAATCATACATAAGCTATCAGTATCCAGTAGCTCTTCATGTCCAAACTAATGGAAAGTGACCCAGCAACTAAAACTCACAGTCTTCAAGCACAAGTATTGATTATTCCAAATAAGTTTCAATCATCTGAGAAAGACTAAGAATAGGAGTTGTTCAGTTTAGCTTAGACATCATAATGACAAGGTTAAGGTCATCAGAATAGTGACACATTGGAGAGAGATGCTGTTCATCTGCAGACAAGTAGCTTGCTGCAGATTAAGGATGTTTCTAGTGGTACACAAGTCAAAAGAGGAATTAATCCTTTTTTTTTAATTTGATTCAATCCTTAAATCTGAAAGTGAAAGTTGATCTTAGTTGCTCGCTAATGAAACCTGTAAAAGAATTTGGATATTGATCACTTCATGATAATACTATATGGATGGATGTTGTGTTTAGACATTTATTTTTAATAATTAGGTGGAGAAACAAATTAATGTCAAACATAGTCGATGATAATTAGTTAAATATATTATATCTTGGAAAGCTCATATGTCGCATCATTACTAAATCAAAATAGGAAATATATATATATATATATATATATGCTCCTACCACCTTTTATAAAACATCCTCCACCTATGTAATAAGACAAACTTCAATCATTCGTCTCAATTTATTCTCATTGAGAAATCATAAATTATTTTATTACAGAACCATAAACTCCAAGCATTTGTTTACATGATTTAACTTCAAAGAAAAAGAGAGTTGTATGTGATGAACAAAATATGACTGACTATATATATCATCAACCATTTCATTTGGACAAGTGTTCTAATAAAATCTTTAGGGCCTTGAAAAATAGTTTTCGATTCATATATATATATCCTGTGATTGATGGATGGGACATATGTCAAATCAAACATTGATAGCTGACAATTTGCCTGCACCAAATTGTGTTCTCTACTTGCAAGCTGGTATTGAATGAAATTAGCCTTTTTTTTTTATTTTTTTTTCAATTATTATTGTGGATGAGATCAATAGAGCCTCTTCATCCTCAGCTTTATCCTACCACATGCTTCCAAACCTGTGTCATCAAACCCTCAAGAACACCAATCATGGCCTTTCTTCCCAGAAAACTTACCCCCATGACAAGTTTTGGTGGAGATGAGTACAGACAAAGCCACAAAGGCTGCAGATATGCTGGGAGTTGTTGGCAGGAGCTATCCACAGTGAGTGAATCAGAGAGAGAGAGAGGAGAGGGGGGGATGAGGTATGTGGTGGCCATGGCAGCAGAGCTTTGTGGTGTGTGGATGAATCGAGTGCAGCAGCAGCTGCATGGTTTGGGGTCATTGTCTTGTAGCTTTGGTACCAGAGGTGACAAGCTTCTGTCTCTTTTCCTCACCCACAACATGGTTTGGGGTTCAGAACTCTGTCTGCTGCTGCACTTGGTGGTTGCATCTGCTTTCATGCAGGAAAAACCTCAGCTTCATTCTTGTAGATGTACTTCTTTACTCTTTTTTTTTATTTTTTTTTTAATATTTTGATTTAGTGATCAACAATCTTAAACACTTCTCAGTACTGATTTAATTAATACAGTATCAAATCCACAATATATAAATATTTTGATTTACTCTTTTTTTTTTTTAAATATATTAGTGGTCAACAATCTTAAACACTTCTCAGTACTGATTTAATACAGTATCAAATCCACAATATACATACACTACCAAGAATCATAAAACCTTGAGCCACTAAGAAATGATCCAATATGTATTATTAGGTTTTGAGAACTCTAAGTAAAAAACAAAATAAGAAAAAAAATTATACATGATGATCAAATTCTAAAGTACTAATCATGCAGTACTAATTCAACATGTAAAAATTCAAACTTGTAAAAAATATGAGCCAAAAACTAATATTATCATTTTTTTTTTTTTTAAACTCAATACACTCACCCATGTTATCACTCACTATTCAATGGAAGGGATGATGGGGGCAGTGAACCAATATGTGGTGAATTTTTTTTTTTTTACCTATATGGATTTGTTTCCAACCTTGCATATACACACACACACACACATATATATATATATATATATATATATATATATATATTATAATCATGTGAGTCACAAGGTTGAATCACCATTGGAGGAATGCAAAGTAATTTTTTTTCTCCACAAATTCCACTATATTTTTTAATCCTCTTACTGCCTAAACCTCTATGTGAAAACTAATGTTTGTCACATCATCAACTCACTGTTTTGGGAATTAATGCAGTATATAAATTACTACTAAACATTATCAACGCAAAATATTTATCATAACATCATCATATTTATCACTTATTTATGAAAAAAATAAAATAAAAAAATTATTATTATTTTTAACATCATCAATTTTAACTCACTTTATGTAGATTAGGTTGAGACTTCAGTACCTAAATTATCATTTTTTAATTAATAAATTTATACTACTTTGGTTATGATAATATTGACTCATATAACTTAAATTAAAAGTATAAAATTTTATTCAATAATTTTTTTTAAAAAATATTAACTAATTTAATGGGTAAAGACCATTTTCATAAAAAGAATTTGTATTAAATTTTAAGATATTCCTCATTTACTAAAGTCTTATACCAATCTAATAACGATATAAATAAATCATATTTATCTTTGATCAAGGGTTCAAAATTTTATTTGATAAATTTTAAAGAGAGTAGTAACTTACTTATTCGGTAAAAAAAAATTATCCCATCATTGCAGGAACGATCTTATGATCAAACTCTTCGACTTTGCCATTTGTATAAAAAAAAATCCCCCATCTACATTAGAAGAAAATTACATGAGATTTAGTAGCAATAAAACTTGGCTTTTTTATACAAGTAAAGAAGTAAATGGTTGTGGTATTTAAGGAAGTCAAGTAACATAAGCAAGATATAAGGAGGCCGCATATTTCATTCTCTTTATTAGGCATCAATTACGTAATAGCATATGAATCTAAATATTAACTTAGGTACTTTTTTTTTTTTGTGTCACGATAAAATTTTGTTCATGGCATGGTTGGGTCGCGATTTTAGTAACGACTTGAGACAGATGCACGACGAGAGTTTGGTCAGGCGGGAATTCATGGAGTACGATTCAATTCACGACAAGGGTGACAGTGAAGACACGTGGCTTACACATCGGTTCGTGTAAGGACATAAGTTACGACTTTAGACGTCCTCCTCGGTGAATGGGTGTAGGAAGCCTGCGTTGACACGACTCGATCACCGCTTCCGACACCATCGACCGACGGCTACGGTTGCCTCCCATGATTCCCCTCTTCCGCGAGAAATAAGAGGGAGAGAGGAGTCGATAGGCGAGGAGAAATCGAGGAAGAAGCCCGAATCTCGCATCGTCCCAGCTGCGTTCTTCTTCCTTTCTCTAGCTCCCTTCTGTCTCGCGGGGTCTTCCCCCATCTGAGATCCCGATCCGCGGCGGAGTGATTTATTGGGAGGAGGCGGAGAAATATGAAGAGTGTTTTCTTGATCATTCTGTGATGTTGTTTCTTCCAAGGAAAGAAGCTTCGGAGTATTGAATTCTTTCCTTTTTCTTCTTCCTTGTCGCTTTTGATTCGGTTCCTCGTGCTCGGCCTCAAAAACGGCTCTTTTTTTGTTGGGAAAGATCACAAGCTGTTTACAGAGAGATCGCCCGCTGTTTTCTTTCCTTTCCTTGCTTCTCAAATATTCAAGCTTTTGGTGCCCCTATTCCGTGAATGGGAGAGAGGGAGCGAGAAGGTGGGCCGGGAGGTGGGTGATGCGCGAGTGAGTCGCTTCGCCGGCCTCGTGAAGGACTCGGGATAGGCGGATCGGATGGCGGCGGATCAGGACCTGGCAGCGGCGGCAGCCACCGTCGCCCTTGCCGGGAGTGGATACCTCCAGAAGTTTAGGCTCTACGAGACTCGATCGGTGAGTCAGGATGCGTCGTGTAAAATTGGATCTTTCTACGATCTTCTTGATTTTTGCTGCTGCTGTAAGAATTGGATATTTTCCACCATTAGTTTGATCTTTCTTGCTGCTTGTTATCTGCCGACGGACACCATTTCTTGATTAGAGCTCCGCCGTCTAACAAAACTGAAAGAAAGGTTCTTCTTTGGGTTGGGAGTTTCTGATGATTGTGATTCGTCATCGGTCATTTTGTTGTTTTATGCGCATGTTATTACTATGCTCTCACTTGCTATCTAATGGGCAGGTTTGCCTATCCTTGACAGCTTCGAATTCTGGAGCCTTGCGGCTATTTGAGTTAACAGCATATTAATTTCTTCATTCTTGCCGGTTTTTGGTTACCTAATAGCCCTGGGAACTGGTCACTTGTTAAAAACTTGTAGGATGTCGATACAGCTAGATTGGTAGAGTACTCAAAGATCCTTAGTTTCTTCCTTTTATGTTTTGACGCTCTTCACAACTATTTGTTCGGTGAATTCTCAAACAAAAACGTTTCCGCTGCTTATGATTGTGGTGTTTTGTTTAATATATTGTGGGTTTATGTTGATCTTAAGATGTTCCTTGTCACGATTTGTATGAGTCGCATGCTTGTTGATGGATCTCGAATCTTTTCTGCTTTTTTTTTTTGTGCTGGAAATACTTCAAGTCTTCTTTGCCATTAATATCTCAAATGTTTATGTGATATTCATAATTTATGTTTGTTATGCTAACATATCCTATTTTTTTTACTTTTATCTCATTACGCTGCAGAAATTTTATATGGTTGGAAGCAATAAGAGTAGAACACTGTGGAAAGTATTAAAGATTGATAGGTTGGAGCCTTCTGAGCTGAGTGTTCGTGAGGACCCAACTACGTACTCTGAAAGTGAGTGTTATGAGTTGCTGAAGCGAGTACACGAGGGGAACATTTCAACTGGTGGATTAAAATTTGTGACCAAATGTTATGGTATTGCTGGTACGTGCAGTGTTGATTCTTTTTGTGCTTGCATAAAAGAATTGTGGCGTGCTGCCAACCCGCCGCCCAAGTCCCAAACACACACAAATGATGTATAATAAGTTCTTATGACAAACACTTACCTTTTCAGGGTTTGTCAAGTTCCTGGGGCCCTACTACATGCTGCTCGTTACTCGGAGAAGGAAGATTGGTACCATATGTGGTCATACTATTTATACTGTCTCCAAGAGTGAAATGGTTCCACTTCCAACTTCTGCTGTTCAGTCCAGTTTTGCCTATTCTAAGGATGAGAACAGGTCCTCTGTCCATTCCGCATGTAAAACATTTGCCATGTACATTTTTATTTCCAAAGGAGACCCAAACACTGCTATCATACTGTACCTCAAATTGTATAAGTTTTAACTTCTCTTAAAATTTTTTTAGTATTCCCATCATAGAACTAATGGTCTAAGGTGCCAACAGATTTCATTTCTGAATTACTACCTGAACATGCTGTGGAGGCTACCTGTAAAGTGACAGTGATAATACTTCAAGCTCTGTTCATCTATTTGTTTTTTCACTATTCCAACCAACCATCGTCTAGCTGCTTTTATATTTGAATGGTTGGTCATTTCATATCATTTTTGTTAGCCAAACATGTAGGAACGGTGTCCTACTTGTAAGTATGGAATAATCCTGGAAGTAGCTGTATGTCAATCTGGTGTCTTTAATCATCTTGAGTCATTACAGTTTGTTGGGGCATAATTGCCAGATCAATTACTTTGTTGAGGCAACTCAAAAGTATTTGGGTTGTCATAAACTGTCCGTTGTTCGAGGTATCGCAGACAAGATGTACAGGTTTCTTATATTTTGTTGCTGGAGAAAAAAAATTGTCATTTATCATCAGTATTGTTTCATACCATCTTTTTTACTTGTTTGTGATGCACATTTGCAGAGGCATTCACGATCATGTCTTGTTTTTTTTCTCTGTTGCATAGATACAAGAGGCTACTACGCAATGTGGATCTCACAAAGGACTTCTTCTTCAGCTACTCATACAACATCATGCGCAGTCTTCAAATGAACCTATGTAATAATGAGACAGGGTCAGTTCTCTATGAAACAATGTTCGTCTGGAATGAGTTTTTGACACGTGGTGTTCGTAATCATCTCAAAAACACTACTTGGACCGTTGCATTAGTTTATGGATTTTTTAAGCAGGTAAAACTTTGACTTCTGATTTGTGTTTCATAATTATTATTACTTAGAAACTCAATTAGTTGCACTAGTTCTGTGTACAAGAATTTGATCTCTTAGATTTGCAATGCCACTTTTGTGCTCTAGTTTGCTCAACATTTGATCAGTGAGATATCCTGTGGCATTATACTGGAGAAACGTGCAATTGCAAAATTTGAACCAGGTGGCATTGGCTTGCAAGGAGTTGTCAGTGGTGTTTAATTCAGTGTATCTGGACCTAGGTCATATGTCAGATATGCTGACATAAGTTGAAGCATAAAGTTAAGTAGAAGCCCATCAAGATTTCAGCAGCAGCATTAAGCAACATGGTTTTTTTGTATTTACAGAATCTGAAATGTCGAAGAGGGCTTTTCCGTTGTAAAACACTCCAGTAGTTCAATGATTTGTCATTGAAGTTGTGCTAAAATAGTTATTTTATGTTTATTCTTTACATTGGCAAATTATAACTTCAATTTTGATTCCTACATCTTAGACTGTTGACTTGTTCTATCTCTGGATTCTTTTTTTTTGTCATATGATCTCCATAATTTTACAGAAGGTCTATCTACCAACAGGAAGGCAATCCTATGAAAGATGGAAAGATAGTAGTTTCATTTGGTGTGGTCTTTGTATCAGTAACTTTCCAAGATAAAACAATATGTATTTGTCCTTTGTTAGAGAATTCAGATCACCCAAATACTCCTCTGCTACAGAAATTAGGTTTCCTAAATAAGATACTAACTAGGTTGCGGCTATTATCACTATAAAGAAACACTAGCTTCTAACCCAACATTTCCACCAATTTCTATGTTTGGCACATTGATAACATTTCTTTGTTGCTTTTAGACCTGTTTGTACTTTGCGTATCAGGTTTACTATTTAAAACTCACTCCTGCAATTCTCTGTTATGTTTTCAGGTTAAACTTTCAACATGTGGCAAAGATTTTTGGTTGACACTCATTGCTAGACGCTCTCGTCATTGTGCTGGCACCAGGTTACTAGCAAACATTTGTGAAGACTTTTGTTTCCTTTACATATGCTTGTCAGGCTAATTAGTTCTTGATTAGTGGGGTATTCGAATACACCATGTTTTGGTCAACCATTTAATACATCTAATTTGTCATGGATCAGGTTCCTCAAACGGGGTGTTAATGAGAAGGGCCGAGTAGCCAATGATGTTGAGCTAGAACAGATTGTGTTTGGAGATGTTTCTAAAGGGGTTCCTACAAAAATAACTTCCATTGTGCAGAATAGAGGCTCCATCCCCCTCTTCTGGTCCCAGGAAACTTCAAAATTAAATATTAGGCCTGATATTATCTGTAAGCTTCTGAACTCTATGCAGTAGTACTTTCTTAATATATTTGAAAGGTTATATTATTGTTGCATACTTTGTCAGTGCACAAGAAGGACAGGAACTTTGAAGCTACCCGACTTCACTTTAGAAATCTTGTAAAGAGATATGGCAACCCAATAATTATCTTAAATTTGATTAAGGTAGGTAATTTCTAGCCGCTCTATTATTCTTTTAGCACGATAGTATATAATAATATTTGTCTTCTGTGTTTTGTGCATTAATACCTGATGTTGTCAAAATATTTTGGACTGCAAGTAATCTATCACCACTCCTTTGATTGCTTTAATTTGTTTGTTCTTTTTCATTTGCCAATATGATCAGTCACGTGAGAAGAAGCCTCGAGAATCTTTGCTTCGCGCTGAGTTTGCTAATGCGATTGATTTCATAAATAAAGATTTACCAGAGGAGAAACGCCTGAAATTTTTGCACTGGGATATTCAAAAGCATACTAGAAGGTATGTAGTTGCTTTTTTATCTCTATCTGTTTCTCTTTGTTATCCTTCTGTCGCTTACCTTTTGAGCTAGAAATTACTTATTCTAATATTTTCTTAATTGCATGTTAGCATCTTATGCATATAGTTGTAACCTGTTCAAGTTTGAGTAATCATTTGTTACTATTTTTGTTCAGTGATCATTATTTACTATTTGTGTTCAGAAAAGGTTCAAATGTGCTGGAATTATTAGGCAAAGTTGCCACATATGCATTGGATATAACAGGCTTCTTTTATTGTCAAATAACACCAGCCTTGAGAATTGAGGATGGTCCTAAGAGTCGAGAACAACTGTAAGGATCTTCTTGTAATTTACTCAAGCATACATTTTGTTTCAATATTCTACTGAATTGTTACTTCAGAAATTACCTTTGCATAGTTCATGGATTGAGAATTAAATTTCTTTTGCATCCATGATTGATAGTTTTATCTGTAAATTTCTCGGTCATGCTTATATTTCATGTTTTCTTGTAACATTTTTGGTCCATGACACAAGATTGCCTATATATGTATGATGCTTAATGATCAGCTACATTAGATAGACTTGAATCATAGTTGAATTGTGGGAATTTATGCATAGTAAAACTCTGTATTTGACATAACAACTTTAACATAAAATATCGATGAGTCTGTTACAATCCTTCCAGAAGTATATTCTTACCATACCTTGACCACATATAACACTGCTCAAGTTCTATTTTTGTTAGATCCAAATTTCAGAATCATCAAGATCACCTATGAAAGCAACAAATGATGATGATGTCAAGCTGTGAATTCCAACAATTTTCAAATTCATGTAACATCCTAAATTTTGCATCTAATACTAGCCAGACTCACCAATAATGACTTTAGGCTTTTCATGGTGACAATTCAATATAAAATAATATTGATAGTCAACAAAATTTCAAAAATGCTAAATATAATAAAATTTTCTAGATACACATGTCGCAGACTCTAGAACTTATATGTTTTTCTACGTCAAGCAAATTTGGCATACTGAAAATTCCTTATTATTGTTCAAAAATGTAATGAAGAAAATTATTAGATGTCGGTGATCACCTTCGACGAGAATGACTAGCTCGACCAGGTTCGGGCTCTACTTGCACAATGAAAACTACCATCGTCTTGCGTGCCGAGAACTCCCGATGTGGTGCCGAGTTGAAGACAGCCTCCCTTTGACCGATGTTTGATGTCGGAAGGGGCTACCGATGTGGTCCCTCCGATGCCCAAGTTAGTAACCCCAAAGTGGATGAGAGAGAATGAGTTGAGACCTCGACTTGGAAAACCATATGGTGACCTCTTTTATAGTTGGTGCCCCCTAACCATGAGCACTTAGAGAAATATTTCCAGGAACGAAAACCATTTGAGGAATATTTTTTGTTCTAATTGTGACCGAGTTGACGGATCTGTTCATTGAGTTTTTTGTCCTATCCAATCACGTGGCAACCATGTGTCAAGCTGTGAATGAGAGAAAATATTCCTTATATAATGTTCTAAATGGTATGCAGTAAGATTCTTGATAATATGACATGGTCACATGGCTACCATGTGTTGAACCATCGGTGAGAGAAATGAATTTTTTTGAAAAATAGGTTGATGATCTCCTTCAATGACAGAAATGAACTTTAGTCACCTCCTTTTCATACTGCCAACAGTTGGTGTGTCAATTAAACTTGAGCGAACACTGCAACTTAGGTTTTTATCCTCTTTTGTTGTCTGGAAAATAATGTGGTTTATCTGCAGTTGGGTGTCATTGGAATCATTCGAGATGACCCAGGAAAAAATCTATGCTACATTGCACATAAGAATTAAGATCTCATTTGTTATTCAGTATTTTGCTTGGCTACTAAAACTACCTTAGACGCTCGCTTGATTGGCAGAGCTATCTAGCATCATCATGAGCCAAGTTATATTATCTTATTTGCTGCTACATTAATTGTAAAGGATTCTTCCCTTTACCATGTCGTATGTAACTTTCTCTTTTATTAATTCTTTACAGCTGCAGACTTAACCATACCAAATGTACAATCTTGCATGAACCTCACAGAATTTGTTAACACATCTGTGAGTCGTATGATCGTATCCCCATTGACAACTTTCTCCTAATGAAAGCGGATTTGTGAAATGTTTTATCTTTGTACTGCTCCTCATCGAGCCATCACAGTGACATCATCATTTGATACTTATTATGTAGCACTTACTGAACACATTGTTGGTTTATGTAATGCACGTGAACAATATTTTTTCTTGCACATTTGAAGTTGGTGTTTCATTTAATCTCCAAATCGGTTTTTGTGATGTGTTACAGGAGACATTATTCTGGAGAATTGTTATGCAATAGTCCAGACAGCTCAGAAGTTGCTGTTAGTTCTTATGGCAGTTCCTGGAAGGATGAAGTGCATAACTCAGATATCTCTGGAAGTGAATTTTCTGGAGACAAAACCAAACAAAATGAAGACAGTTTGGCTAATGAAGTTCAGAACTCTGCTAGCTCTCAAAATAAAATTTCTGCAGATAAAACTAGATTCGAAGGAGACAATTTTGCAAAAATGCTAAAGTTCCAAAAAGGTGTCCTTAGGACCAATTGTATAGATTGCTTGGATCGCACAAATGTTGCCCAATATGCATATGGTTTAGCTGCTCTTGGTTATCAGCTTTATGAATTGGGATTTATGGATCTCTTAAAAGTTGATCTAGATTCACCTTTAGCTGATGATTTGATGGCTTTGTATGAGAGAATGGGTGATACACTGGCCCTACAATATGGTGGTTCTGCTGCCCACAATAAGGTAGTATTGTATAAAGTATAAAATTATTTTTGTGGAATATTCTGTTTGAGTTTTCATTCTACTGGTGGCTACTCTTCAAAATGTTGTTTAGTTCTTTCTGCAAACTTCTTACTGCATCTTAATTTTGGCCTTCTGTTTATTAGTACCTTCGAGTCAAATACTTGCCAATGTCGCAGTGCTTTTGTATACCTTTTTCTTCTAAGTTCTTAATAGTATTTAAGAAAATTTTGAGGGTGGCTTCCTCGTTGCATAAGAGCGTAAATTACACTATTAGTTGCCAACCGACAAATCTCTCTATTGCCATGAATTGGAATCGGAACTAACTTTAGAGAGTTGAACTTAGGTAGACCACTGTTCAAAGGACTTTGTTGAATGTTAAAATACTCTACTGGATTTTTCATCGCTTTATTGTTAACCAACAAAAATGAAGTGGTTTGTATGATGAAAGCTGAATACAGCACAGTCTAGAACTTTTGGCCTGACAAAGCCTGATATTTATTCTAAAAGTGTATTTCAGATTTGTATAGATTAAATGAAGAAGAATATAATATGTTTTGACCTTTTTATGCTAGTAAAACCTACAATTGTGAAAGATACAGAATAAACAATGATTAAGAAGCATGGACATGTGCTTTTGGTGGACATGTCCATGTTTGACACTTGACGGACACACAAAACATGGAAACATGTATCGGACACTCGCGTGCGACGTTGCGCTCGCATGGCCCTTACATATGGAGACCATCGCAAGGAAACATATATTAATTATATTTGAAGATTGTTAAATATTGATTGATGTACTCAACTTTTATTTTGGATACTTAAATTTAGATATTATAATTGTTTCAACCTATATGATGATGATATTTATTTATTCATATTACTGAGTTTATAAAATTTAAATATATACTGTAAAACTCATGTTAATAGAATATTATATTCACATATATATTTTTAAATACATGTGTCCTTACCGTGTTCGTGTCCTATTTTTTTTAAAATGGCATGTTGCCATGTCGTGTCGTGTCTTGTTGTGTTCGTGCTTCTTTGAACAATGACAATTCTTCTGCTCAAGCTAATCTTACATAACTTTTCTTAGATTGTTTTATTGGCAGATTTAGTGTTTTCTCTACCACATACTCTATAAGAGAAAAATGATTTGCTTCTCATTCTCATATGTTTATTACCCAAAACTAGTTATCCAGGAATGCACAACATAGTTTGTGTTTGCCTCCAGATTAGTTTAACTATATTTCAATATTCCTTTGAGCAGTAGGTATATTTTTAATAGTACCATTAGCAGATGTTTAATCTAAGTTTTGCAGCTGAGACTGCATCATCAATGTTATTGAATTCATTTGTCAACATTCTAAAATAAGGTACCAACAGTTATTGCTCAGTTGGCCAGGTAGCAAAATTCTTAAAATACTTCCAAACTGTTCCACTGATACTTGATCATATGTATGTTAATTTTGCACAGATATTTTCTGAAAGAAGAGGTCAATGGAAGGCTGCAACCCAGTCCCAGGAGTTATTTAGGACCATCCAACGCTACTATAGCAATGCGTACATGGATGCTGAAAAACAGGATTCTATTAATTTGTAGGTTTAAGCTCCTTGTTAATACTTAATACTGCATGTAAATAGTTTACTTGATGTGATATCTGTTCTTTTTGGATGATGTACTCTTTTTATTGTGCTAATTATTGTTAACATTATAGATTCTTGGGACACTTCCAACCTCAGCAAGGTAAGCCAGCAATTTGGGAGCTGGATACAAATCAGCAGCGGATGATTGGGCAGCATCATACCTTTGCTGATGAAAATAAAAGGTACTAAAATTTGAAGTTGTTTATGGTTTATAATTTGTCTGGATTTTTCAATCTTTGGTTATTTGGTTGTTGTGCCAGCTAAGTGGTTGCAATTGTAGAGGTAAGTAGAATATACTTTGCTGATGACATACGAGTCCTCAAGTTATTAGCATCAAGAATGCAACTTAATCTACACTAAAAGTTGCTTAGGGAATACGTGACAAGTTCTGCAAGCTTGCGTGAAGTTGTCTAATTATACATGTGACATGATATCTCCAATGGGAACCCCTAACTGTTGTAATTCACACATTTCCCTTTATGTAGTGGTTATGGGAATTTCAGGAGCATATGTTAGTGTTATTAAAATTCAGATTTTTTTTTCAGGTCATTTATCATAAGATCCCTATCAGATGGCAATATTCCATGTGAAAACCACACACCTGTTCCAGGCTCTGACACTGGACCCAAAAATCTAGTTAGTTCGGCACTGCCTCCGAGAATGCAACAAGAGTCAGATGTCCAAGGTCTTTGTGACTCCACACCAGAAATTTCAACTTGTGAAAATGATATATCATATTCCAGGTGAGCTTTTTTGACTATTCATAGTTGATCCATTGGTAATCTCTCTCTCTCTCTCTCTCTCTCTGTCCATATTTTTTATGCAGTCGAATAAGTAAATAGTTGAACTAAAGGGCTCCTTTTTGTGTCCTCTCGGTTCTTGTTTGCCTGCCTAACTACAAATAGAAGAGATTATATATGTTATTTTTGTTGCTGATTTTCATTCTGACAGAAAAATTGTAGCAGCAAAAAACTCCCGGAATGAAATGAGTCTAATTTCTTCTGTATTGCACGAAGAAACATGGATAACTAGACCTGTCCCTATGGATATGGGAATAATGTCTTGCTGGTCTCATATGTTCTTCTATAAATATCCTAATTGCTTTCTTCTTCTGTGCATTAGGTACACACCAACAATGTCTAAAAGGCAACTTTTTTCAGATAGTGGACATGTATGCTTCAGTGAGCATAGATTTAATGATTCAAACTGTTCGAACTTCCTCGACTTTGATTGGCTTTCATCATCTGGGAATTCATGTGAGGATGAAAATTATGACAGGTAATTTTCTGCTAGTTCTGTGTCTCTAATGATACTGGTTGCTGCATTTCCTAGTAAATTCTTTGTTTTGCTGCTGATTCAATCTTTTCTTATGAATGATCTTGATGAAATCCAACATTATACCTATGTATCTTCTTTTCCTATAAGGAACTTATTCCGTATCATTGTTTTTGCATTTCATATCATGTTTTCATTTCTTGGGAGAAAATGAAGCTATGTTTGATATAGATAAGATGATGGTTCAGAGTCTGAGACCTCAAGACAAACTTGATAGATGATCTTTCACTTACCATGGTGATAACATAGTGTTATAGATGTAATAGTTTTACAAGGATTATGTTGCTCATCATTCTTCAGAAAGAGTAAATTATTGTGCAGGTTGTGATGGTGCGAACCAAGTAGACTAACGTGGAAAATACCGTAGATCCATGAAGGCATGAACATGCTTGAAGACCAAGAACTATAAATCATTTTCTTGCGTTGCATTTATGGAAATAATATTTAGTAGGCGAACAGTGTGTACTTCACCACAATAAGAGAATAAGACAGTTCCAAGGCCCTGATATGTTGCCCGTACTGCACTTAAATAAGAGGAAAATTGAATCAAACAACTCTCATATCAGTAACTTTGGTTCTACTTCAGGACACACACGTCTTCTAGATTTGAGTACTTGGTGAAATTTAAAATATTTTAAGTGTTAAAAGACAAAAATGTCATTTGTTTATTAATTGTCATCATGTAAATTGGTTGTTTCTTTAACCACGGATGGACTTAATTTGAGTAGTATGAGAAGTACGCACAATTGCACATTACAGATTTCAAAGTGATGTTGTTTAAGGCATGCATCACAACATCTTGGTGAAGCATTCTGACTTGTTGCCTTCGTTGTAGTTTGACTGTGACATCCTAAATCTACAAGTAATGTACAGTCTTCTCCTATGGCGATATCTGATGTAGCAATTTTCAGTTCTTTTGCTTAACATGTGTGTATTATGTTTCAATTTACATGACCCTGGCAGTTGTCCTGTCTGTACTTTGGTAAGCACTTTAAAGTTTAAAGCTTCACTGTAGGTAATAAAGCATGGCATTAGATGATTAAAATTCATCAAATTTATCATAAATTTTAAGAAAAATCTTTGCTTCTTCAAATATGAGCCTAGTTTAGAAAGTGCTCGAGCCTTCTTCTAAAGAAGTGGTTTTCTTTATGCCTTAATACTTTACTAACTTGGATATGTTCTTTCTTCTTTCTTTCGCTTTTCTTGCAGGTCCTCTCTTATTAACTCACCAACAGGGAATCTTTCCACTGAAAATGTCATTGATGGTGTTATTGATGAAGAAATTAACATTTTGAGTGAGGAAGGTCCTAATATTGAGGTTTGTTCTTTTTGCCATTGTTCTTAGCACTTTGTTTCTTAATCTGTTCAAGTTGAAAACTGATCAATCATTTGCTTGTAGCACATCTGTCCGTCTGTAGCCGTATTCTTAAAACTAACAAATGGGTTTCTTAAATTGTTGTATGGAGAATAAAACCGTAGTTGCTAAGTAAGATCATTCATTGGTGAGTCAGAAAGTACTAATCAATCATTTATAGTGGACAGCACTGTGTCCTATGCATATTATCAAAATTGACATTATTGATTTGTTCCAGTTACCATAAACTATGTTGTTCATCACTTAGTGGTGAATAATGGAGCGAGCCTTAAAACTTTACGAAACAACAACTTGTGTTTTTTGTAACTAAGGAAATTTTGATGTATGCCTCCATTATATTTAAGCAAGCTACTTGTTTTGTCTACAAATGGGTTTTTTTCGGACTACATTTGTGTTGTAAATACTCAGATCAATAGATCAGGATTGATGAATTATTTTTTTCATGGTACATGATTCTATCTAATATAGTTGAATCTAGCAACCGTTGTCTGTCTTTTTTTCTTTTCCAACTATTGAAATTATAAGATATGTTACTTTTGACACAGGAAGTGGAACCAAAGCAAGGTGAACCTGCCATTGATGCTGCACAAGGCTCCAACCTTGGTGAATTTTCAGATAGGTTTGCCCATTGGGTTGCCTATGGAGGGACTCTTTGTTATTGATGTCAAAGAACCTGCATCATCACTTGGATCATTTTCATCATTGCTCTTCTGCCTCGAGAGTTCCGTTGTTGCTCAGTTCCAATATGGATTGAAGGATGCATAATACATATGAAGATTGAACCGAGAGAAAGATAAGCAACACCCACGACATTCATCTGTAATATATTGGTCCCCCGCACCAGCATATTTGGTCTCGTACAATTCGATCAGTATCTCAAAAAACAGTAGTATGGATCGGTATATAGATGCAATTCTTTCAGAGCTAAAAGCTCCGTTTATTTTTTGTGTCCAACCGGATGTGTTGTTGTACATAATAGCATAAATAAACATTCTAGTGACTGAATGAGCCCAAATATCCAGGATGCAATAGTTTGTCAGAATGTGTTTTTTTCTTGTGTGTGTGTGTGTGTGTGTGTACCAGTTGAAAGTAGAAATTTTGCTGTCACTTACAGTAACTTCAGCATGTATGGATGATGAAGACTTGGCTGATCTATTAGAATGTATTAAGCATTTTATGGCTTCTTGGAATAAGTTTTGAGAGACACTGCAATTGCTTTCAATATGATGCTAACAAGATGTTGATACCTTAAATCAAAGCATTAAAAGAAAACTGCTATGACATTGGAGTAAAAGCTTTCTATTATCCTGATTGTTCAATATGGCCAATTTAGTCTTCCAAGGCACTTTGTTTTACTATCAAAAGAGGCCAACTTATTCAATTTTTTGTGGATTGTGTGATTCCTCCAGCTGAAGTTTGTGGAATTAGGGAGCTGAAAGCAGGTGATTTGTTGGTTTCATTCCTGTAAATTTCATTGAAGCAGGAAGATGAAGGATGAATGGCCAATGTAGGATTCGAGGAGGATCAATATGCTACTTAATTATTATTAGCCATGTATAGGAGTTAAGAGTTGGGAAATCTTACTTCTTAGTAATGTGTTCTTAGAGGATTATTAATAATGGTTGTGAGAGCACATGAAGAAGTTATTAGCAAATATAATTAATTACTTTCCTCATCTCCTATTTCCTAAAGCACATTATCCACTTCTTCATTTCCCATTTAGATTTAGGAAGGCTAAAAGAAGATTATGGATCCGATAAAAGAAAAATGTATCAAGCCAATCCTTCGACAAACATCTATTTGTGTCGATAACCTTTGCATCGACACCCCCATCTCGGTTCGGGAGGAAAGATATAGTTATTAACTTTGTAAAAAGCATTAAAATGTCTAGTGATTTAGATAGAGAGTCATCAAAATTCATTAATTTCAAGTTTTTTAAATATCTCGACATAACATATTTTTTGTTATTATCATCAAGATATTAGGAACCTTTTGAGTGTCGCAAGCCAAGTGTGATTAGTCTCTTCTGTTTTTTTTAGAACTCATCTACTACTACTTGGGTTTAGTATCACTGTTACTATAGAGATGCAAGTGTTACTGGGGTTTAATATCCTGAACATGCTGTGTTTATGAACAGTAATAGCATTCATGTTTAAATGTGAATATGATCACTGCTTCAGATGCTCCAACCTTAAATCAATCTAAATTTCACCCAATTATATAAGTTAAGACTGAGTGTCATTAAAATTAAAGGATCATGTTGTGTGTATTAAATAAATCCTATGAAAAATATATATTTGAAACTCCATAGTTTGACACCTAAAGACAGTATATATGATCTGCCAAAAAGTTATCAGCAACTTTAAATATCCACCTTATCCCAATGAGATGTGCTATCCATAGATAAGATAAACAAATTAAGGGGTGGTCACTGATGAAAGAAACTCTATTTGATGTTACTTTAGATAGATAGAGAGAGAGAGAGAGAGAGAGAGAGAGAGTTGCCACCTGCAATCATCTCTGCCCCCATCAACTTCAGATCCTTGCAGGATTGAAGCTGCTGCTCTCTGCTTGCTGCCTCCTCCTTTAGTTGAGGTGAGAGGCATCAGACATGAAGAGTAATCACTAATTAATTAATATTAGTTGATTGCTTAGAGTTCAAGCTTGATGCCAAAATCTTGACAGCACTCCATGGGAAAGAGAAAAGATTATTCCACCATTGTCAAGGAGACATTGGCTGCACCAAAATGAACCTATTCTCTGCTATATTAAAACAATGGCAAGTTCTTTTGTTGTTGTTGTTGTTGTTCTTCCATTGTTCATCATAATGAGATTATTCCTGTGTCACTCACATAAGATGCAATTGATGGGGACTTGCAAAGAGTTAGATTGATGATAAAATGGAGGGTGAGAGAGAGAGTTCTTTTTGTTTTTCTACTTCCATTATTCATCAAGATTAACCTATTCCTGTGTCACACACATAATGTGCAGACTGATGGGGACTTCCAATTAGTTGCAAAGGTGAAAAGAGTTTGGTAATTAGAAAAGATTTGTTTGCTTAGTGAAACAATAAAAGTTCCTATTGTGATTATCATCAACAAATGAACAATCAAGCCAATCTCTCTCTACCTGTCAAGATAAAATTTTTAATATACCATTAATGATCTCACTATCTTAAAATATATTTAATAATAATAATATGAATTCTATCATCTTTATTATACTTATTAAACCATGAGTGAATTATTGAAAAAAGTTTTTTTTATTTTAAGAATTTTCTATAGAACATCCTTAGCTACATAAAAGATCATTTTGCTTCTATCTATAGAATTTTCTATAGAACATCCTTAGCTATAATAAAATTTTAAGAATTTTATTATACTTATTAACAAGTGATTATTTAAGACGACGAAGTAAGGTGATCGACGAGGTAAAGATATTTGGTAAAGGTAGAATAATGATTATTTTGAGAAAAAAAAATATTAAACCAATTTTTTTGGAACGCTATACGAAAAAGTTAGAGTTTTTTCTTATAATTCTCTCGTAATTTCCTGGTAATTCTCCCATATTAACGGTGGATATATATATATATATATATATAATATGTAATATTGTACGAGGCTTGGGCTTTGTTTGGAAAACCCAAATAGATTGGGCCCCACTTTCTGGTCCAATGACTGATTGGGTTGATGCCAACTCAACAAACGAGTCACGATCGTTTGGTTTCTCTTCCCGATTCGAACACGTGACTACAACGAGTACAAACCCAATAGCTCGGGGCCCACTCTATTCTCCACTACATGTATGAGTTAGTGCCAGGTCAGCACTCGAACGTGTGATGATATCGGATTCGGTTGGAGACTATTTATTATATATGATGGATCCGATCCGATAAATTTCTGAGGATGATCCTGGAGGCCAAGCTTTATATAATTAATAAATACTCTAAAAATAATATATATTCAAGGCAATCAGCATAACGTATATTTAATTTTATAATAAAAAATTAATTTTAATCTGAACTGATATCTAATTTGGATCTAATTAATAAGGATCCGATTCGTGTAAACGCGTAACTTGAATCCTTTTCGGATTTAAATTAAAAGCAGAGACAGATTCATAGTTGTCGAATTTGGACGGATCCGATAGGGAATTGCTTCCCTCATGCGAAGGTAATTAATTTTATTGGGTCGATTCGAAATGTGTTTGTTTTTGGCGGGGCAACGTGGCAGTGCGGTGGCCCGCCGGTCCATTTGTTTCTTCCAAGTCTCCTCCGTTGATGTCAAGTTCCGATGCTTATGTACTGCTGCTGACTCTTTCGTCGGCATTCCTCTCTCGACTCTCGACGGTCGTCGTCGTGCTCCTTTGGTACATCATCACTCCGACCCCGTCACCGGGTGGACGATGTGAATCGCCCCGAAAAAACTTGACCGGGTTTATGTCACCTGGTGGCATCCCCGATGTGTGTGGGGTGTCAAATTTGCGCCCTTTGTTCATCATTAAAACCGGTGCAAAAAACTCCATAATCCCGAGCTTTTTACCCTCATCAACAGTGTATGTTGTTGTTGTTGATCCTCTCGGCAGTTCCTTTTTTCTGAAGCGAACACATGAATAATGCTGCACGCGAGACTTGTTGGAAGAGAACGTGAGTGTGCTTGCATGCCTGACGATTTGAAAAATTCGATCTTGATGGCATCTGAGCTCAGATGCACGCCATGCGCGGTGGTGTCACTGGCAATTTAAGTTTGTTCCCTTTTTTATTATTATTATTATTATTTTTTTTGATGAAAAGCTGAGATTTTTCGACGAATAAAAACGAGTCTGTAATGAATTGTTGGAATTGCCAGAATGAATGGAGCGCTGGAAGCGAAAGCGGAATCGCCCACAGTGAAGTGAAGGGTGGTGTTGTTGGGACGAACCGAGAACGAGGAGGAGACACCTACCATCGCTTCTGTTGTAGAAAGCGAAAGGTGGGGTCTTTTTCGCAGTATAAAGAGGGGTGGAGACGGCAGCTCCGCTCACCAATTCATCCTGACTCCGTTCGCTCCCTTCTCTTGATCTCCATCCACTCTGGTGCGTTGCGTTTGTTTGCTTTTAGCATTTATTTCTTTGGTTCTTCTCTCGCGCATTTGTGAGAAGCTCTCTTCTTGCTCCTGTGGGGGAATGATCTGATGGTGTTGCAGATTGCAGCCGAATTGCTGCGGAAATTTTCCCTTGGATAAACCTCTGTTTTTTACCAAATTTCTGCCGAAAAATCTGACCTTTTTTTGCACTGAGCTCTCTCGTGTAGGGAAGCTCGCAGCAAAAGGTTTCTACTTCGTTGGTAGTATCATGTTGATCTTACCGCAAGTTCATGCACAAATTCAGCGAAAAAAGGTTCTATCTTGCTAAAAACAGTTCATCAGAAAAGGAAGAAAACGAAAAATTTCTGTCAAAATCTCTGCCTTGCCTCCTTAACACTTGAATTTCTGTCAAACTTGCTGAAAGAAGTCCATCTAAAAGTCTCATTTTTTAGATCCATTTTTCTTGTGCTTTCATGAAGACCTTCTGCAGATTATTCACATAGAGAAGGTTGAAGTCTTTGCTACCTTTTATTTGTAACCGAAACTTCTCTCACTTCACACCAAACGCTTTGAATCCTATGCATTCTAGAATTCTTTTCTCTCCCCTCCCTCCTAATGGTGTTTTCTCTGCAATCCTTCCTTTGAGTAAAAGAAATTTCACCAATTTCCAATTTCTTTTCATTATAACTACTGATATCTCCTCAGAAGACCTCGGACAAGCTAGGAAAATGTTGAGCCTTAGCCTGAAAGCCTTCATCTGTGCGCTATAACACACTTCCAGTCTCTCAGCTTTGTTGTATTCTGCTGAACCTACCGGCAGAGCTTCCTTGCCTTTTTGTAATTATTTTTAGAGAATTATTTTTGGTACAATCATTACAGAGAGCACAAAGGGAGATAGCATCAAACTAAATATCAACCTACTCTATTATCTTTAATCAATTTTTTTTCTTTGTGTGATTCTCTTGGAGCTCCTGCTTTCTTTAGGATCTAAGCTGTTACCTGGCCCTGCACTTGCCAACTCAACATTCGAACTTGATACAGCTGAGTATTATTCTCTCTTGTTTTAATTTTTCTAAAAATCCTCTTGTTTCCAACTTGTAAGTATTTTTCTTGGGTCTGTCCCTTTCTTGGATCTCCCTCAGGGATCTACTTATTTTTGTGTGGCTCATGATGGTAAGTTCGCGTTGAAAGTACAATTAAACTTTATCATAATGTTAAATACGTTAATCCTCTTTTACATTAAAAGTGATAGATTTCTCTTTAAAATTTTCAAGATTTTAGTTATTTTAGTTTGTGTTTTACTCTGGAAATAAAACGATGTTGATGTGATCTCAGTCTCAACACAATATGCACTCATCTAGTGCACTGATTTCCTGATTGTCGTCTTCTTGACTTACTGTGGTTGTGTTGCAGTTAGGCTCTTTGTCGCTTGAAGGAATCACTATAAGCGATGTCTCAACGCACCTTGACCCGCGCTCACAGTGTTCGGGAGCGCATTGGCGATTCTCTTTCTTCCCATCCAAACGAACTGGTGGCTCTATTCTCGAGGTTCGCAAATATCTCACATGTACTGTTTAGCCTTTGTGAGAAATGTTGAGCCTTCCTTATGGATGTTGTAGTTGGGCATGCTTGCTTAGATTGCCTGAAATAATCCAACACATCTGTTGGATATTTGTTCCCATGACTTTTAAACCTCAAATTTAGCATGATATGTTCTTCTTCCGAATTACCAACAGATCACCCACATATCATTTCTCACCCTGTTGACTATTACCCTTTAAATTTATCTAGCACTTTTGTGATTACATGATCAATGATGGCTGATCATTGCAGCACCTGTGATTTGGTCATAATATGAGTATTTGCAGAAGTCATACCTGTTTATGCTTCTTCATCTGGCAGGTTTGTTCATCAGGGAAAGGGTATGCTGCAACCTCATCAGTTGTTGGCTGAATACGGTGCTGTGTTTTCTGAAGCAGATAGGGAAAAGCTCAAGGATGGGGCCTTTGAGGATGTAATACAAGCGGCACAGGTATAAATTGAACGATCACATTTTCTCGCCATCAAATTTTAGATTTTTATGCTCTTATAACATCATATTGCCTCCAATACAGGAAGCCATAGTTATTCCTCCATCGGTTGCTTTAGCTATTCGTCCGAGGCCTGGAGTCTGGGAATATGTCCGGGTCAATATCAGTGAGCTTGCTGTGGAAGAATTGACGGTACCTGAGTACCTGCAATTCAAGGAACAACTTGCTGATGGAAGGTAGGTGGTAGGATATCAGGAGATGATTATCCTCTTTTTTTTTTTTTTGCTTCTTCTTCTTCTTCTTCTTCTTCTTCTTTATAGTGTGGTCAGTAGAGTCTTATTTACTTTACATGGAACAACTATTTGATCTTCTGTTACCTTCCTTGCCTTCTTTCAGTTCACAAAATAGTAACTTTGTGCTGGAGTTGGATTTTGAGCCTTTCAATGCCTCCTTTCCTCGTCCCTCACAATCAAAATCCATTGGAAATGGGGTGCAGTTTCTAAACCGTCATCTTTCTTCAAAGTTGTTCCAAGACAAAGAAAGCTTGTACCCCTTGCTTAATTTCCTCAGGAAGCATAGCTACAAGGGCATGGTATTTGTTTCTTCTCTAGATTTATAATGCATATATAGTTATGTCATGCTTGTTGATGTTGAGTAATTATGTGTTGTACTGTTTGTGATGTTCTACCCAAGAATTTATAGTATCATAGAGTTCAGGATCTTAAATCCAGGAAAACCTATTTAAGCATCTTAATAAAGATTATAAAGACTCAAGTTGTAGTCGAGGGAAAGAAAGACATGCAATCTACTGATGGTATTTGACTACTGAAGATTTTGTTTTCTTGAGATGATCGGCAAGTGTTATTATATGTCCGATACTCATTTCTGCTATATCAAATGACTTGATTGTTCAAATTTATAGCCATAGATGGTTAATTTTACTGGAGTCTGCAAATTTATGTATCTGTTGCTGTGTTTGCAGTCTATGATGCTGAATGATAGAATACAAAGCCTTAGTGCCCTCCGAGCTGCACTAAGGAAGGCAGAGCAACATATATTGAGTATCCCATCAGACACACCATACTCAGAATTCAACCACAGGTAACTTTTTTTGTTCATGTTTCCCTGGTTATTTGTAAACTGAAATATATAGTTCTATTTTTCATGCAAAGGAGGGAACTTTAGATGTCGTTTGTGATCAGAAAAGTTCTTTTTTGGCTGGTTTTAGATTTCAAGAACTTGGCTTGGAGAAGGGTTGGGGTGACACAGCTCGACGTGTATACGAGAACATCCATCTACTGCTAGATCTTCTTGAGGCCCCTGATCCAACCACCTTGGAAAATTTCCTTGGAACAATTCCTATGATGTTCAACGTCGTGATCCTTTCTCCACATGGCTACTTTGCCCAGGCTAATGTCTTGGGTTATCCTGACACCGGTGGTCAGGTACGATTTCTTCCTTGCTGTCATTGACTTTGATCAAATTGAAATCATCTCTCACAAGACTCCTCCTTTTTGCAGGTTGTTTACATCTTGGATCAAGTCCGTGCTCTGGAAAACGAGATGCTTTTGAGGATCAAGCATCAAGGGCTACATATCACACCTCGAATTCTTATTGTGAGATTGGAATTAGATTGATCAGCAAATTCTTATGTCATGGATTCTCTCCACACCTTAACCATAATATAGGGTAACATAGCCAGCCTGAGCTTTTGTTACTGTGGTGATGCAGGTTACCAGACTGCTTCCTGATGCAGTAGGCACTACTTGTGGGCAGAGACTTGAGAAGGTCCTTGGAACTGAGCACACTCATATTCTTCGAGTTCCATTTAGAACGGAGAACGGAATTGTCCGCAAATGGATCTCCCGTTTTGAAGTATGGCCTTACCTCGAGACTTATACTGAGGTACACACCTTAATAACATCTTAATATCATGATTACTTGACCTGCTCTGTTAAACTTGTACTAGAAAGTTCATGTCTTTTTTATGCTTGTAGGATGTCGCGAATGAGTTGGCAGCTGAACTGCAGGCCACTCCTGATCTAATCATCGGAAACTACAGTGATGGGAATCTCGTCTCAACTTTGTTAGCACATAAATTGGGAGTAACCCAGGTTCGAATCTTTCAGTTCGTAATTGCTTTATTGGTGCTTCTCCCTGGCACTACCGACTATAAGCTTCATGAACTGGTGATGCTCATTTTCTTTCATCCATGCAGTGCACCATTGCGCATGCGCTGGAGAAAACAAAGTATCCTAACTCAGACATCTACTGGAAGAAGTTCGAAAACCAGTATCATTTCTCATGCCAATTCACAGCTGACTTGATTGCGATGAATCATGCTGATTTTATCATCACTAGCACCTTCCAGGAGATTGCTGGAAGGTAATCATTAAGACCGAACTGCTTTCTGTTCCAAAATCCTTATGTTATGTTAATCTCAGAGTACCGAAATAACAATGGTTATTTAGATGAGATTCTCTGATATCTTATATGATTTCAGCAAGGACACCGTGGGGCAGTATGAATCTCACACTGCCTTTACTCTCCCTGGACTCTACCGGGTTGTTCATGGAATTGATGTCTTCGACCCGAAGTTCAACATCGTCTCTCCTGGGGCTGATATGACTATTTACTTCCCGTACACTGAGCGGCAAAAGAGACTCACTTCCCTGCACCCAGAGATCGAGGAGCTGCTATTCAATCCTAAAGATAACACCGAGCACAAGTAAGCACCCATTGTTTTTACTGCATTTACCATTTGTCTTGCTTGGCGTGGTGACCGACTCGAGTCTCTTGAAGGGGTGTGCTGAATGACGCCAAAAAGCCCATCATATTCTCCATGGCGAGACTGGACCGTGTGAAGAACTTAACAGGCCTGGTCGAGTTCTATGGCAAGAATGATCGCTTGAAGGAGGTGGTGAACCTTGTGGTGGTTGGCGGCGACCACGGGAAAGAATCGAAGGATCGTGAAGAACAAGCAGAGTTTAAGAAGATGTACAGTCTCATCGAAAAGTACAATTTGCATGGGCATATTCGATGGATCTCTGCCCAAATGAACCGGGTTCGCAATGGCGAGCTCTACAGATACATTGCCGACTCAAGAGGAGCTTTCATTCAAGTACTTCTCTCCTTTGTGGAAGAATGGCATGCTATGAACATTCGATAGCTGAATTGCCTTCTGAGTTGAAACGCTACTAACCTACTTTGTCTACTTTCAATTTCCTCAGCCAGCCTTCTACGAAGCCTTTGGACTCACTGTCATCGAGTCCATGACGTGTGGCCTGCCAACGTTCGCAACTGTTCACGGAGGACCCGGTGAAATTATCGTAGATGGGGTTTCCGGCTTCCACATTGATCCTTACCAGGGCGACAAAGCTGCTAATATCATCTTAAATTTCTTTGATAAGTGCAAGGAAGACCCAACCTACTGGGACAAGATTTCCCTAGGAGGGCTGCGGAGGATCGAAGAGAAGTAAGATCTCCTCCTATCAGTGATGCTTTCTTATTATTGATGAGTGCCGTAATCAAGGATTTGCAAATAGTTCTCTAACTTGCACTCTGAATCCAAATAAATTAGGTATACCTGGAAGCTCTACTCTGAGAGGCTGATGACACTGTCCGGAGTTTATGGCTTCTGGAAGTATGTGTCCAACCTGGATAGGCGCGAGACTCGCCGTTACCTTGAGATGTTCTATGCCCTCAAATATCGCAATTTGGTAAAAAAGGCCACACGCCTAGATCAGTTTATTTACTCGAGTCGCTCATCATATTGTCATTTGGCTAATTGTTTGTATCGGGGCTCGATCTGTATTTTTTCAGGCCGAGTCTGTACCCCTGGCAGCTGATGGAGAAGCTGCACGTAATGGCGCTAAGTAGTTCCAAGCAAGTTTATCTGTTTGTTCGCGTGTCCGAGATCTAGAAGGAGGCTTCCTTCATGAGTTTTTTTGTCTTAATTAAACCGAGAGAGCTACTCGTCGCACAAAACTAAAGAAGCGGAAAATAAATCTGTCTGTCTTTGATGTTAACAGACTGTCTGTCTGTGTAAGGCTGAAATGCCTGCCATATTAAGCTGCAATAAAAGTAGCTCTCTTTCCATCGCAAACTTATCGGAAAGCATATTTTGTGGGGGGTACAAACAAGCAGCAGATTTGGGAGGATGAATCACAGCGAAAGCAAAATGGCAGCATTCAAGAATTTAGAGCCCTCACAGCAAGACCACATGAACTAACTATCTGCTCTCATGTGAAATCTGACTTCAGGTCTTAGGTAACCCTTCCTTGTTCAGTTCGAGTGAGGTATGTTTTCTTGGTCATCACATTTACCATCGGAGAGAGCAGATCGGATCTGACACCGCCATTTCCTGTTGTCACAGTAAACACAGATGTCACCATGAACAAACAGGCTGTTGTTTGTGCATGGACGGAAGCACGTTAACCATTGATATGAAAAGCTGATGCAGACAAGCTAACCTATGCTGCAAAAGGAGAGTTAGGATGGATCCACCTCCATTCTCGTATGTTTGCAAGTGTTGTCTTGGTTGTTCACGATCAAAATGGTTGGACCCATCAGAGGTACACACAGAACCAAGATGAGTAAGGCAGCGGTGTGTGTGAGAGAGAGAATTGGACGGCCAGAACTGAATGCATAATTGGAGGAGCTAAGCAACAGTCCAAGAACAGCTCTCTAGAGATCACTATCAGAAGCTGGCCACCAACTTTGCAGTAAGATGTTTGAAGCAAGAAAAAGCTGAAACGAAAGGTCGATCCACCGCCATGGCCGAAGTTTAAAGTCTCTATGCTGAATGATCCCATCCGATGGGACATCTCCATCACACCGAAGACGAAAGAAAGGAAATAGATACCATCCAAGCTAGTGGATTATGAAATCTAACGCGGAAATAATGATCTAATAAATAATGTGGGTTTGATACTTCTGCTCGTTAAACAGATTTGGTGGATATATTATTAAGCCATGATCTATCCTATCCCCTACCTTAGGAGTGCTGATAGCACTGACTTATTTGCTTACTGCTAAACCTATCTTCTTCTTCTTCTTCTTCTTCTTCTTCTTCTCCTTCTTCTCCTAGTTTGGTTTCTGTCAATGGTGGGCAGATATCACTCACTTTGCTGGAACTAATCGTAGGCTGTTGAACATTAGAGAGGACAGGCGATCGGTGAGCCTTCATGAGACAAACTTTGGAGTTCTCTCACCTTTACCGACCGCACAATACTCCAGAGGGAAAGAACAAGTTGTTATTGGACTACACAGGTCACACTTCTGAACCATTCATCTTTGAAGATGTTGGAACATTAAGATGTTAGGTAGTGCCCTCCTTGTGGAGGAGTAGTATGTAAAGCTGCATAGGTTGGTTCTGCTACTGAATCAAGCAATCGAAGCTCTTGAAACTTTGAACACCCAACCAAAACATCTCCATCAATTTTTTTTTTTTGTGAGAGAAGTCTTTTACAGCAACACTGCATTTTGTTGACAGGTGGTGGGAGCAGTATTATTTAAATAAATAGTCAGCATGATAGCCACCCTAACATAATTATGGTGACGGACCCAAGGAAAATATTTGCTCATATTATAAAAAAATATTTTTTTTTTCTTCGACTAATTATATATTATTATTATCCTTATAATTAGTTATATTTAGTATTCCGATCTTTCTATTTTTAAAAACTATATTGAAATCTTTGTACTTAGCAAAGGTGAAACATAGTTAAAAATATAATTTTACAAGATTAAAAATCAAGAGAGAGAGAGAGAGAAATTTTATTGAAGCAAAATATTTTGTATAAAGATGTAAATGTAAGTTTTAGAAATAAAGGGATCTAAATGGTCAAGATAACTAATTACAAAAAAATAATATGTAATTAGCCCTCCGATCGATTACATAAATTACTAAAGTTAGATACTATTTGCTGGTGGTTTCACTTTTCATCTTAGTGCTAATTTGATTTAAAAAAATATTTACTCATATTAAAAATATTAACTATAAAAGATGATCTTCAACCAAGTCGGATTGATTGGAATACCAATAATATTCATCGCATTAATAATTTTAACTTGTTATGCAATAAATAGAATAAGAAGAAGAAAAAAAAAATAAAGAATGATGATAGATTGAAAACAGTGGCAGTTCCATTAGAAGAGAATAAATCATATATATCTTCTAATTGATAGTTCCCTGACTTGTTTATCTTTTATGGCTTCATGCTCTGCAAACTGCCACTGCAAAAAAAGACAATTCATGCTTCCTTTCACGTTCTATGCTTTCGCCACGTCCACTTCCACTCGACATGGTCGGCTGTACTGCCGGAGTGCGTGGTCGCCGGCGCCACGGAGTCGCACGGCCGAGAACCCGTCGTCCACTGTTCTGCCGCTTGTCGTTTCACCGGGCGTGTCGCAGCTCAACAACAAGAGAGTCCTCCCTGTCCCTGAGTTCACTTTGGGCAGACTCCGAGAGAGGAATGTGCTAGCAGCAGTAATATCTCACAGAAAACTTCTATCACCCCCCCTAACTCAATCATAGTTAGATTTGAATGGAGGTCAAATCGAGAGTTCGATGATTTATTTTCTAGTTGAGTTGAAGCATAATAATAAAGAAGAAGAAAAAAAAAAAAAACTTCAGTTCAATATATTAGCTCAAATCTTCTCATATATCTCAAATATGATACTATTTATCATGATCTTACTGGATAGATTCATCATATGGCCAAAATATGTAGTCCGAATTCAATGACAGTACATCCATCTAATCTTTATGGATGAATGTGTTAGTGAAAACTTGAGTGAGTGAACATATGATTAGAATCTGAATGAAGAAATAGTTGACCTGTTTCTCTCTTTGGAGAAAAGGGATGGAGAGAATAGTTGATACTGGAAGCCACCCATTAGAACATGTCGGTCGAGATATCTACAACTCACAGAACTGTCGTTTTGTGATTCAAAAGCAATTTGGATAAGAACAATGGGATGATTTGTTCAGTGGTCAGGTCAGTTGGCATATCAACATAGATCAGAATCCGGAAGGTCCATTTTTGCATAGATTTCTTCAAAGATTAGCTGAAGCATGAAATTGTTATTAGTAATATCTGTGGATGATCCATCAACGCCACAAGAAGTAAAAAGATCCCATAAGAGAGAACTCAGTATCAAATGTTCCGACCGACATGGATTTACAGAAGAAGAAGAAGAAGAAGCTATAATCCTCTGCTTGCAACCCCTAAAATGCATTGAGACGCTGTACAGATGTAATTGGAAATGAAAAGATGCTGAAAGCTTCGTTTGTATCAGCGGAAGAAGAATGCTTTCTGCATCATGCAGCCTTTCATCAAACGGGAAGACGTCCCTGCTCGACGTCGCATCCTCGACTACTGCAGGAAGCGCCGCCCGTCCTGCTTCCACGAATCAGCAGCTTTCGCAACGACCTCAACGATGCTGCCGGCGAATTCAGGGTTTGGAATCCGTCCACTGCTCTTCTTGGTGTCTCAGACACCGACACAGCCGGAGAATTCCCTGAAGGAGGAGGAGGATCGGAAAGGCTCGAGCTCCCGCCAGCTTGATCCTCTATCTCCCGCGGTGGTTCCTCCGAGTGGAAGCGGCCAGGAACCGATTCAGCGGCGGAACCAGCCTCTTGGAGCTTCTCCTGCACCATGGGGCTTCGGCAGAGAGGACAGGTGGAGTGGGAGGAGAACCACGCGTCGATGCACTCGATGTGGAAGCCGTGGCCGCACGTAGGCAGCAGCCTCGCGGCCTCGCCGCGCGACAGCTCGCAGAGGCAGACCGCGCACTCCAGGCCCTCCTTACAGTCCCCGGCGCGGACCACCACCGAAGGGAGAGCCGCCACGACGGCGGCGTCTAGGCCGCTTCGCTGCTGGGCAGCCGCTGGCTCGGCCAAGCTACCGCGGCGGCGGATGCTGACCGGAATGGTGCCCCAATAGCGCTTGGCACGGAGGTAGAGGAAGAAGACGAGGACGAAGAGCGCGGTGAAGGCGATCACTCCCGCGACCATGACCACGGTGGTCGCTGACACGGACGGCCTATGGACGCCGGGCATCGACTGCTCTGCTCCGGACATCGGACTCAGAATCTACAACACCAAAGCAGTAGCCAGTGATCCCTTTGCTGAAGAATCTTGGAGTAAGAGAGAGAGAGAGAGAGAGAGGGAGGAAATGAACACTGGAAGCATGTGATGTGAGTTGTGGAAGACTTCTATATGGATTTCGAGGCCAAAAAAAGCTCAAGCTTTTGGTTCAGCTTTATCTTTTTGCTGCTGCCGCACCATTTCATGCTCTCTGCTGCTGCTTTTTGAGCGATGGTGGGTATTTGGAGAGATCTACTGGTGGAATTGTCGTTCTCTCGTTCGGTACAAGTCCGTAGTGGGCCGTGGAAGTACAACTCTGGCCTTTGCAGCGTCAGCAATGGTTTGTCGAAGAATCTGCCCCTGTCATAGCGCACAGATCACAAAATGGTCAACATGCTACCTACCAAATTGTTGCGTCGAGTAGATCGAATAGGAATCCATCACAGATCGAATCTGACCTAGAAAAAGTAAGTAGATTCTTATGTAATCTAAATCTTGAGGTTATATTGACATTGGAACACACCGAACACATAGGAAATGATACAAACTAGCAACTTTGAAGATGACTACTTCCAAGCATATACTTGCTCAGTTCATTTTGCTAGTTATAGAGGAGAGAAGCAAGATGATGAGAATTCTACGAAGGCATTTCCCAGAAAGTTGAGGTTTTGAGCAGTGGCGGAGTTTGCTTACACGGATTCGATGACCGTGGTCGCTCCGAACGCCGGGTAAGTAGATCCTGAGGCAGGATTGGTAGCGCCCGTCCCGAGAACCGCACGGCACGAAGTCAATTCCTCTTAATGGTCTTCGTGTAGGCAAAACATCGAACAACTCGATGGCGTACCATAAAGAGATAGGATACAAACAAGCGGGCCTGTGCCGAGTCCAAGCGGTCTTCTGGAACAGTCTTCGCTTCTGCTTCTGCCTCTGCTTCTGCCGCTGCCTGCTCTCCGAGCTCTGAGACGGAGAGTACGTCACGGGTTCGTCGCCATTCGCCTCCCGCCTCTCGTCTCTCGTCTCTGAGACCTCCGCTTCGTCTTGGCGGCGACCGGCAGGAGCGTTTCGGAACCGTGGCGAGGACACAAAGACAGCAACTTGAAATGGGCGTTATTTTATACATTTAGGTTTTTAAGAAACCTTTTACATGTTTTTTAATTAAAATAAAAGTATTATTAATATTATTATTCATAGTTGAAAAATGATGAGACATCCAATTTAGTTGATATCGTTATACAAATGATATGTCTCAAAGTTCATTTCTGAGTATAATTTACGGCATTTAACGAAATATTTTTATTCTATTTTTTAAAATAGTTAAAAGTCGTCAAATTGAGTATTTTAGATTTATGAGTATATATGTCCAAAAGTTTAACTATATTACTATATTTTTTTAAATTTAAATTTAACATATATATATATATATATATATATATATATATATATATATATATATATATATATATATATATATATATATATATATATATATATATATATGGGGGGGGGGGGGGGGGGGGGGGGGGGGGTTTTGTAGCTCAAATAAATATTATTTATAGTTAAAAGTGATTAAATTAAGTGTTTTAATGAATATTTATGACATGACTCTGTCTCCCAAAAGTTAAATCAATTTTTGCATGTATCTTGTTATATATAAATTTAGATGTTTTCTCAGTAAATAGCATCCTTATTTTCAAAATACATAAAAAAAAAATCTATATTTTTAAAATAACAAGCAAGCCCTCGTTTAATTGAAACCGATTTAAATCGAATAAGTAAGATCGATTCAATGTTAATCTATAATATTTTTAGTATAACAGAATTGATTACATGAATAATAATGGTAATTGGAATCCTTTGAAAACTTATTATGATGATAAGAATTTAAAAGAAAATGTAGGTATTTTGTATGATTTATATAGATTTATAAATCAAAATAAAATTATTTTTATAAAATATAAATGAGATAAGATTTAAAAACAGAATCTTAGATAAATTATCAAAATATTTATTAAATAAATCAGTTAACGCCTTAAAATAAAACTATTACCCTTCATACTTAAAAGTAAGAAAATAGAGTATTTTAGATGTATATTAGTGACATAAGTACATGAGCATATATGTTATATTAAAAAGCATATAATGATAAATATAATATTGCAAGACTTGGAATGATATATATGTAAAGCCTCTTTTAATGAAGTCAATAAAAAAGGGGTATTAGTGGAAGACTCAGAATGTTACTCTCTCCCACTCCAAAACTGTCTTTTTTATCCTTTTTCTTCTTCGCTTCCTCCCACTTTGAAACCCACTCTCTTAATTCTCTTCGCGTCTACTAAAAGATTAGGGTTTTTTTGGTTCCCTTTCGACTCCGCCTCCTGTTCAGCCCTGCTTTTGTGGTTTCCATGGCGCGCACTCTCTTGTCGCTCGGTTTTGTCCTCCGACAACCCTGTAAGTTTTTCCCTTTGGCACAGGAAAAAAAAAAAATCGATTTGTTAAGGTTTTCTGACTTTTATGGATTAGTCGATGTTGGATTTCTTCATCCAACCCGGAAATCTTGGAGATTCAAGGTAGCTCTGAGGGGTTTATGTTGATGTTTCCGTTTGCATCTGTTTAGGTTTATTTCCTGCACCGACAATTGCTGCTGATCAATCTGAGTGCCTCTTTAGGTTAAAGATTAAATTTGTTGGGGGTTATGGGTGATTCGGCTTTTCTATTTGTGTACCTTTCTTGATTTTAGTATCTGAACCATGCACACGGGAGTCTTCTTACTTGGTTGCTAAGTTGCAGTTTTACTTGCTTCTTTAGGGTTGGATTTAGAGCTGCAAATCATTGAGGGTTTTGAGTGCTACATTTCTGTAGAGTAGAGTAGAGTAGATTTTAGTATCTGGAACATGCACAGAGCTATAGTAGGTGTGCTCCTCTTTCTTTTGGTTGCTAAGATGCAGTTTTACTTGCTTCTTCAGGATTGGAGGTAAAGCTGCAAGTCATTGGTGGTTTTGATTGCTACATTTCTGTGAAGTATTGTCGAGAGGGGCTATTTTTATGTGATGTACTTCTGATTGTGTTTGTGATAGAGTGATTAAAAGAAGAGAATTTTGATTCTCGTCGGATCTTAAAGTTAATAGCTAAGATAGGGTCGCTTTGCTGTGTGGCCGCAAGGCCACATGGGTCTAGCACCACTAGTAGGGAATGGTCCGTGGGTCGCAATGAACCATTTTGGCTGACAAACTCGAGCATCTCACCACCCTTGTCGACGAGATGGGATTATCGTTTCCATTCTGAAGGTCTCTCGTTTGGCTCTCAAGGAGATGGTGGAGTTGCACGTTATGTATCATCTCGTTCATCAAATAGTAAAAGTAGCAGGAGCTGGGGGAGGGGTGATTCCCCTGGCAATCATCAATTTTCTGCCTCTGATGGTGCAATTTCGTATATCAGTAGCCCTTCTGATAGCTTCCAAAATCATCAATCGACACCAGCACCCACACAAGGGGCTAATGTTGAAGAGTTTGTTGGAGGTACTCTTCAATTTGGAGTATTATTACTTTTATTTTGTGTATTTTGGTGTTTATGAGGATAAAGTGCTTTTGTATTTGTTATCTTGCCACTGCAAATCTTGTATGCTTGAAGTAACTCAAAAATCGTAATGTATTGTAGTTCATTGCAGATTGACCATACAAATATTTGCTTATCATCAAGTTTTATAAGGAAGCTAGCTGATATATTGATTTAGCATCTCTGTTAGTGAATTTATCTGAAGGAGAAATTTTTAGTGTTCCGAGCACAGCATGCTTGTACCATTCTGAAAGCTATCGTAGAGACTGTGGCGAATTGATGTAGGTACATTTATGATATATATTGCAGAGAAGAAATCTAAAAATAATAAGGAATTCATTATGTGTGTTTAATCTTCTCTGTGTAAATTACTTCTCATTCTTCTTCCAGATTCTGTCTTGGAATGCACCATCATTTGCATTAAACAAACTTTTGGACATTTTGAAAACGAATAGTATTCTAATCATCATTGCGCCAATACCTATAATGCTACATAACTAATTTGTTGGTTAACTAAAATATAGTTTATCGTGAGGTGAATGCCTACAAGGGATTCTACATAAGGAGCGACAACTTTGTCTGATAAGCTGACTCTGAAAGGGACTTCTCCTATGTGCCTTTCCATGATAGGTTTATTTCTGTCTTGCATACTTCAAGTGCAATCCATCTGTGAACACAGTGTGACCTCCTATTTGACTCAGTTGAACCTGTAAGCGTTGCCTTGCTTTTCTTTTGGTTTAATGGTTTGTCTGTACTTCAGAACATTATACGAAACCCCCAGATGGGTCATGGACGTCAAGATGAGACAGATTGATGGAACATAAGCGGCTGAAAGAATGAAAAAGTAATACTATATAATTATATATAGATATCTATCCAAATCTTCTTCCACTTTATTTTTCCCACTCATTGTTCCTATCCAATCCTTAGAAACTAAAGGTTTTAGATTAAGTTGGACTAAAACTGAATATATAAGATGCAACTTTAGTAATTCTAGGAATAGACAAGAGAATATAGTTAAGTTGGATGGACTAGAAGTTCTTTTAAGTAAAAATTTTAGGTATCTTGGTTCAATTATTCAACAAGATGGAGAGATCGATAGAGATATTATTCATAGAGTAAAAATAGGATGATTGAAATGATGAGAGGCATCAAAAGTCTTGTGTGATCATCAGATATCTTTGAGATTAAAAAAAAAATTATATGACAGTTGTGAGAGTAACAATGCTCTATGGACAATTAAGAAGCAACATATATTAAGAAGCAACATATACAAAAAGCTCATGTTGCCGAGATGAAAATATCGAGATGGATGTGTGGAGTTATTCGGAAAGATAAGAAAAAAAACATACTTATATTCATGAACAACTAGGTATCATTTCGATAGAGAATAAGATGAGAGAAAATCGTTTAAGATGTTATGAGCATGTGCTTAGGAAACCTCTGGATGTAGAAGAACTGAAATGATTAATGTTAGTGGTATGAAAAGAGATAGAGGAAGATCTAAAACGACTTTAATAGAAACTATAAATAAAGATTCAAGTGCTCTAAGCTTAACTAGATATATGACTCTTTACAGATCTCAATAGCGGCAAAAGATCAATGTAGTCGACCCCAAATAGTTGGGTCTTTCAACTTTGTTGTTGTTGTTGTTGTTTTTCTAAAAAAGGGAGATTCAATGCATAAGACTTCTGGCAACATGAGATTTAAGGAGTGTCAACATTTTCAGCCTTATTCTGAGCAAAGAAGAAGTATTTGGGTCTTTCAACTTTGTTGTTGTTGTTGTTGTTGTTGTTTTTCTAAAAAAGGGAGATTCAATGCATAAGACTTCTGGCAACATGAGATTTAAGGAGTGTCAACATTTTCAGCCTTATTCTGAGCAAAGAAGAAGTTTGCATGACTTGATACATAATCACCAAGTCACAAAGGAGCAACTTTGCTGTTACACAGAGGCTTGCCATTATTGACCACTATCTCTTCTCCTAGGCAAGCAGTTATCTATAAAACTAATAGCAAGTTTGATCATGCCCTCCATAGTGGAAGGATAGTATTGAACTTCTAGATTAATCCCACTGTTCTGTTTGCTGGATGGTAGCATGGTACATGATCTGCTACTTTAAGTTTTGTCCTTGTGCTACAATATTTTGCAGTGAGCTGGTGGTTCTAATTAGTATCATTATAAAACATGGCCATAAGCAATTCTAAATTAATAGTAACATTGACTGTGATGAATCAGGGACATATGCTTAAAATTAATTTAGCTCTGGGGTGGAACTCTGAGGTTGCAAGTGGGATTAGTGAAGTTTTAAAAATTGACCAATTTGTATTGGACTTGATCTGATTTGATCACCATAAAATTCAAGATGTTTTGGGATGAGGTATTTTTAGTCCACCGTGATCCTAGCTATTTCCAGCCAATTTTATTCAACTTTTTTGTTATTGGTTGATCCTAACCATTTTTATGGTGATTCCTGTCAATCTTGAGCTCATTTTAACAGTTTCTCAGTATACGCATTCAACTCCAGCATAATGATGATTCCTTTTTCTCCTAGCTGAGCCAGCAGATACTGATTGTTACCTGTCAGCCTGACTGGACTAAAATCTGATTTTAACCAATTTTGACTCGACAGTCTTTTCTTGATCCCAGAGTCCAATATCGATTTTGGACTGACTCCAATATTTGAACCTTGCAATTATGTTTCTTCAGATTTGATATCAAATGAAGTCTGGGAGTAAACTTGGTAACTCTGGGAATGTTTTAAAAGACAGCTGCCAGTGCACCTCTTCCATATTCCCCTTTATGCTAGGGCACCTGGATCCTTTAGTATTATAAAACTAATCTTAACAAGAACATGGGGACTATTTTGCTATCTTGGTTTGATATTGCCTAAAATACATCTTGTATAATTCCTTTAAACAGCTAGAGAACGTGATGAAATTTTATGGATGTACTTGAAAAGCATAAAACAAGAATTGGAACCCATGAGACTCAAGCTCGGCCTATTATTGGCTCATTCTAGTCCCTAATTAGATTCATTTCTGTGGGATTTATCAGTTTGACTGTTTCATGTGCTCTATCTTGGTTGGATATTATGCTTCCTGTTATTCGATTGACAATTTTGTCCTTATTATATCATACAATTTGATCTGGACATGTTTTGACTGCAAAATGCATATGCATACTACATATCTACAATCTGTATATGTATCTTGAAATTCTGTTAATGATATGTCTTCAACTGAAAGCTGTTTCACTGACTACCAGATCCAGCGTCTGGACCTCTGATCTCATCATTGGTGGAGGTATTTCAACTGCAATGCGACGAGCACAAATAATATATCCTGTATTATGCTTAGTTTCTACAATATGGACTAATTTGTGCTCTGGTCCTGCAGGGAACTCTAGGATTCTCCTCTTTTAATGGTTCCATTTCGTCCCGTTCAGATGGCAGTGAATATGATCCTATATCAAAATCCCACAGTTCTGCCCGCCGCAGCTTCTCAAATCATCGGTTTTTCATGTCAAAGCCCATTCATCCTGTATCATTCCCTGACCACATTACTGGAATTGAAGAACAAAATCATACTGTTGGTTCTACATTCTCCAGTAGCAGTCTGCATTCTGATCATAGGTCCACCAGACCATTGCCAGAGCTTCATTCTCTTTGGTTCTCAGAGATTGGTGCCAACCTTCCAAGGGAATCAGTGCGCTGGAGTAGCACTGGCAGTGTTGACTTAACAGGCATCTCTGAACAATTGGAACCTGAGGTGGGTTATCCATATAATGCTGTGCCTGAGGTTTCCAAATGTGGACACTGCGAGAGGTTATTGTCTCAAAGATCACCATGGGGTTCTCACCGGATTGTTCGTAGCGGAGATATGCCAGTAGTTAGTGTCCTGTCATGTGGGCATGTGTATCATGCTGAATGCTTAGAGCGGGTCACACCTAAGACATACAAACATGATCCGCCTTGCCCGCTTTGCACAAAGCCAGACAAGAATGCTCCAGACCAGTGGGCAGTTTGCCTGGCGAGAAATAGAATTCCGAGGTTAAGATCACCAAGGGGAGAAGGGCCTTCAAGTATGTGGAGCTGCACACAGGTGGGAGATTGTGTAGAAGGGGCTTTACACACGCCAAACCAGAGTAAGATGATTTTGTCGAGTCGGAACCGTCTCAAGAGGCAGCTGTCATTGAAGGGAAATTCGGCCAAGGAACGAGCAGAGAATTTGAAGAAAAGCGGGCTCTGTCCACCCAATGTTTTTCAAGGAGGAATACGAGTGGGTCAAGGAACGTCTTGGTGCTCATCATCATCGGACATCTAGCCATGGTTAACAAGATGGTGCAGCTGCGTCACAAGTAGGAACGTAAAAGCCATGCTTCGCCAGCCAAGTAGTCAATCCATGAACAAAATGTGGACGGGTTTGTCTGGCAGCAGTTGTGGTCGCTTCTTCTGTGTCATGGTTCCGCAGTTAGTTGTTATTGTGAAGTTTGAGTGCGCCGGGTGATTTTTTCTTTGTAAAAGCTTTAAATTAGGGCATGGGAATGTGCTTCCATTTTCAGGTTTTTATTCAGTATTGGTGATGCCCTAAAACTTAACATGTCATTTTGGAAGTTTATTGGCTTCAAATCATTACTCATGGGGAGGTTTTCTCAGTCATTCCTATCTGTATCTGAAGCAAGTTTGTCACCCTTGCTTTTAACTTGGTATGTATGCCACTTGCACCTAATATTCTTAGAAACTTAGTTATCTGGATTTTAGTATGATACATATTTTTCTACTTAGTGCTCATAGCTTCAGATATGTTCCTCCTTGGGAGAGTTTGCTTCCTGTGAAGGTGATATCTTCTACAGGAGTGCAAAATAATTACCTATGTGCGCAGGGTTTACATACAAATCTGTTTTGTTCAATCGATTCTTATATCTCCAACTATTGATCAGTACATGAAACGATCTGATATAACATCAACAACAATAATATTCGGGATCAGTTATATGGATTTTAGATATGTTAAAAAAATAAAATGATCCGATTCAATTATATATATATATATATATATATATATATATATATATATATATATATATATATATATATATATATATATATCCTGTGTTAGGGTTCATTTTGGTACAAATTTAATTCCTGCCCTAACTTGGCACGAATTTAATTCCTTGACTTGCATCGATCATTGCTACCACATCCTGTGTTGGGGGACATGTTTTTTTTTATTTTTTATTAAGTGTAATGTTGCACTTCAACCTTTTTTTTTTTTTTTTCTTTTTCTTTCTAATGCAATGCTGGCACATAAAAAATGGAGCCAATTGTACCGATGAACCGCATGGGTCTAGTAATCAAAATTGTAAACCTTGATTACTTGCACTCATCTCAAATAAAGTTTATTGGGAACAAAGACCTGAAAAGGAAATCATGATCACAGGAAAAGACTGGTGTGATATAAATCAAACTGGCAGACAGATATCTAATGAAATTTGACATGGCACATAAATGCTTATAATCACCAAAAATGGAACATGTTGTAATAAATTGAAACATCACAATATCATATCAACTTTCATCATCCCTCCATTGCTGTGACATGAAATAAAACAGAACACTAAAAGAATCTGAAAGCCATTAGTGAGTGATCAGAATCTGATCCAGAGCAAAGCCAGCTATCTCGAGTCCTCGCACCGTGATGAACATGCATCCTCCAGCGCCTGTCTCGCCGACAGCTTGGTAGAACCTGACAGTGCTGGGACGGCCTGCGATTTCATCCACCTGAAATGGTCTAGTTAAGAAATAGCTTCCACAAGATTTGATGGTTCTTTCGATAAAAGTTGATCTAGACGGGACATGTTCTTTCATTCGGCAACAGAAGTTAACATGAGATCGTGCCTGATATAGGAAGCATTGAGAATTCAGATTACTAGCATTCAGATAACCAGATCGTCTATCTTAAAGTTGAATGTAAAAATAGCCATTGGACAAGAAAAAATTTTACATTTGATACATGGAGCATAGCTTCAACAACAACAAAAGTCGAGACAAAAACTGACAAAAGATGATAGCAAAAATCTAATAGGAATCGACATACAAACATGCATACAAAGTGCAATAACCACCAGAGTTTTTGGTGGGTTTTGCACCCAATAGAATAATGTCATTCATGTGATGATTTACCAAGTGGCATAACCTTGGGTGTGTAAGTTAGATGAACAGAGGACTCGATGCTACAATCACTTAGCTAGTCAACTCAACACTCATATTGATTGGAAGTTGAAATCATCTCATCATCAAACTTGTACATGCAGTTTATTAGGAAACTGACAAGTCACCCTTTTTTTTTTCCTTTTTTTGAGGGAACAAATAAATTTTTTCTTTTCCAAAATGACAATATAGTACAGTACCCCTTAAGTAACACAAAGAACATTCTTTTAAACAGTTCATTGAAATGATCACATTTCCAAAGGAAAATCTCAGTGTCAGTTACACGAACGAATGATCACATTTCTAAGAGATATTGGACTGACATAGAGCTATACCGATCGATACTTCGAAGCACAAGAGGGAAGCTTCAAGTATTCCATATTCTTTATATCATAATCCCATAGAAATGAAGTGAGATGGATCTCGCTCTTTAATTATGGACTGAACATTTCCACCAAACTTGTGGTTATTAAATGCACAATCTGAAAATAAGGATAAAGGAATATCATTTCAAGAGATATTATAATAGATAAATAATAGCCCAATCTGACAAAACAAGATGCTTTGTTCCCATAAACAAGATAATTTGAAACAAGTTTTAATTTGATAAATGTGAGTGTGATAAACAAGTCATCTAAGTTATTTGAAATACAAAACGAACATCCATAAATATAATTACAAGTGCCAAATGGATATTCCCATGATCTTTTAGGAATGTCACCAAGAACTACATGTCAAAGTTTTAAGTATGGCTTAGCTTTGACAAAAAGAAAAACAACTACATCTGCTCAATTATTATGGTTGAAATAGAATCCACGTACATCTGAAAGAGACCAATTTACTCAGAAATCAGTCGGGCATCTCAGCATCTTTTTTGTTAGAGGTATCTATCACATTATATCCTATGATGATAAGTTTAGTTTACAAAAGTATCATGAACCAGTATTCCATTTATAAAAAAAATGGCAGGTGAGCGACAAGCAGATGTTGCAATTTACAAGCGAAGAAATAAGGAAATCATACATGTAAAGACAATTTTAAATTACCAAATAATGCTGCGCGTGTAATGAAGTAGCTTAAATTCATCCTGCATACCATTTTAACAGAGATGGGAAGTCACCATATCCACGGAGCACCTCACCAGACAATTGGCCTGTCCATTATGATAGGGCGAGGATATGGTTGCAGCCCCGGAAGAGCATTTTTCTTGCAGATAAAGGAGACAAAATTGTTCCATCATCAACAATAGCAGTATCACCTCCACTATATCTTCTAATTACAGGAATTTGACCACGGAGCACGGACTTCAGTTCAATTAGTTCTGAAGGCCTCCTGAAGTTATAATCCTGAAGTTATAATTTCATGCTGATGGTCAGTCTTCTATTAATAGCCCCAAACACAATCTTTAGGTAGCCAAATCATGCAAGAAGAGATATATAAATAGTTACAGGCACACCTAAAGAGATCAAAAGAACACGGAAACAACAAATAATATGATATGAAACACATTTTTAAGTTACCCAGAGACTCCCATAGGCCATAACTATAGCAAGATGATTTGCCCCATCATGAACTAGACACCAATTCTCTGCTGAGGTCCTGAGAAGCCTTTCCTCCAAATGTAGTTGCTCTAGAAATAGGCATAGCTGGCATTCTAAGAAAGTTCATGCCGGGCAAACTGGCATTTCCAGCTTGAGCTAAAGTCATTCTCAAATAATGAAGTATGGCGATAACTCTTTTATCTTTTTCCTCCAGATCATAAACAAGCAGCTATCGGAGGTCTCCCAAACTGGATCAAGATTAAATTACTGCTACTGCTCGGTATCCAAAATTCCATCACTAATTAATTGAAAACTTTTTTAAATCTGAAGAAGAGACGGTAAGAGAATCCTGAACATAACATGTCATGAGCATCTTGTAATCTTCTTATAATTGACATCATCAGAAGCTTATATAACTAAAATTTAGATCTCTCTCGGCGTTCTGCCAACTCGAGGCAAAACGGAGGAACAAAATCAGAATCCTGAACATAACATGTCGTGAGGGTCTTTCAAAGATTGAATCTTTGCCAAGGTTAGGTTTTGCCAAAACATACTGTGTAGAAAGGAAAGAGAACTGACAACAAAAGGGAGAAAAAGAATTAGAACATTTCATGTCTTAGGAGTCTTGCAATCATCATATCTTGAACTAGAAAGTATCAGAAGCAAATTAGAGGAAGAGATCGGTGCATCGCGTACTTGATAGGGGAGATCAAGCAAGCACCGTAGACATCGAAAGGTACGACGACTTCAAAGGAATCCGGATATAGGGGAATTGAATCGGAGTCCGGATCCGATTTGAAACTTCGCGTCAGTCTCGAATTCATGTCTGGGTCAGGTGTCAGGCTCCAACCAGGTGGTGGCGGATGACGGCGCCGCCTCCGCGAGGTCGGCGTGTTGGAGCCAGTCAGTCGCTGCTGCCGAAGCCCACGTCTGGTATTAAGCAGAGAACCTGTGAGCATCAAGACTAGAGTTAGGGATAGGATTGGGAGAGATCGGTGATGGAGTCGGAGCCCAGGGAGAGGGATGGCGGCGCTCATCGAGACCAAAACGACCGCATCGCTGCCTCTCTCTCTCTCTCTTCTTTGGTTCGAAATTTGAAATTTCTTTTTTCTTTTTTTCATTTTACCGGATAAATTTCTGAAAAATAGTTAGTAGTTTTGAGAAATTTTTGTCGAAGGGCTCCTATTTTAAAAAAATTATCGAACACCTATTCTTTCTAAAAAATAATTTTATCCGTTCCTTTCGCTCTTAATCGCTTGTGCCTTTGTGAGCTCTCTCACTCGTCGTTCGTTATCCTCGTCTACCCTTAGCTGTTTCCGTGCATAGGTTTTCCATCTTTTGTCGATCATCTTTATTGTTCTCATTGTCATCCTTGATAAAGGGGACTGCGATAAAGGATAACAATGGTAATAGAAGAAGAAGAAGGAAGGGAGAGGATAGAGTAGCGGTGCGAGGCAATGGCTATAGGCGACATGTGAAGGGTGAGGTTACTCTTGTGTGGAGGCAGTTACGTATGGAGCCGATTCTAAACGATTCTATATTCCCATCTTCGATCGTCATAGACATAACAGTTAATGGAGACGGACATGACTGGGGAGGCACGAGGATAGTGAGCGAAGGGTGGAGGGAACGTGTGTTGAGACGACCAAAGGTGAAGACAGAGGTAAAATATTTTTTTTTTATGAAAACTGAAACGCACTATGACAAGTTTTGAAAATATGAGTGCTCTACAAGAATTTATCAAACAAAATATTTTAAGAAATTTATTTATTTTTATATAAAAATGATCAAAATATTTTTTATCAAAAAAAAAATAAATAGTTGGATAGGTTGGTTTTAAAATAAAATAGATGTAGCATTAAATAGAATTGATATCCCCGTTTATTATCTCCAATAAAATTTTATAATAAAATTTTATTGGAGATAATAAAGAGGGTAATAAAACTAATATGCTAATTAGAGAAAAAAAATTATTACTTTTTAATTAGAAACCAGACTTCAGCCTGTATGTATTACACATAAAAATAAAATTGTATGCATATATGTAGACAGAGATCAACATTGACCCCAAAGGATAAGAACAAGCCAAGATCTGTGCAGAAGAACACTTTTAAATTGCTCAAGCTTACAGTTATTATTAGGTCATTCTTTGTTCTTTCCATCTTTATCTTTTGTTTGCATGCACACCACAGTGTCAGAGGAGACATTAAAAAAAAAAAAAAAAAGCATGAGTTGTTTGTATTTTGTATGTTCTATGTTCCCTTTTGTCATAATGCTCCATCTTCCCAAGTTTTCATGCTTTTTGCCAAAGTGGTCTACTTTGTGAGGTTGAGTGATTCAATCACACAAATGAATCTTCCAATCACTTGATGGCAAAGCATTTGTCCTAATTCTAAATGAAACCTCATCAAGTCAAAAAGAAGCTGACCTCTTTTGATCAATGACCTATGATATATAATGTATTAGTTAAGCTAATTAATATATTTTAAAAAAAATTATCAGATAAGATTTTGGACATATCATTACAGTACTAAAATTTGTTTAATGAGTTTTTGTATCCTTAACATTTTTTGATAATTTTTTTAAAAAAAAAAAAAATTCAGTTGACTTCATTATTTAAGAATTCTAAGCAATGAATGACATATTGCAGCAAATCATGATTGGTTATTATTACTTCTTGTATTTATCTTATCATTTTCTTCACCTGTTTATTTATGAATTACAAGTTGACATTGGACATGGCTATTTTTTTCATCTCAGTCTGACCATAGTTCAGAAGTCAGAGGAGTTGACTGATGAAGCTAGTGCTTGAGTGCCTGCCCAGCAATAACTATAATGCTGAGGGCACTGCCCTACTCATCCACTAAAAATTCCTCATTTAATCTGATGATGTAGAGTAAGATAGTGAGAGCACTCTTGCCAAGGTCAAACATGGTGACCTGAGCAAGATAGTCAACCAGTAGATAAATGGAGAAAGATAAAGATCAGGTTCCAAAATTCCAACAGACATCAAGTGGAAACCACAATCTCAAAGTGGTTTGAACATGTCATTTCATCTGCTGCTGACTTTTAATTCAACCTTTTGACTGAGAATTCTTCTACCTCCACTGTATTTGAACATTTCTTTTATTATGCTTAACATAGTGAAAAAGGAACTGTGTTCAGCAGTTGGTGGATCCAACTATTTCTTCAATGTACATGGCTGTTTGAAGTCCAATTTCCTGTGATGTCATACAATAATATCTTTACAAAACATTACAGCATAGAGAAAAAACAAGAGAGAGAGAGAGAGAGCATAAAAAATAAAAAATCTCCATTATTTTATCATCTCCCCTCCTCTCTTTTCTCCATCTTTTGGCAGAAGAAAAGATGCTTGGCTGAATGTGACAGGAATTCAGCTCTGCCCTCAATGAGAGAAGAGTTGGACTAATTAAGAGGAATCTTTCATGTCATCTATACCATTGTGTCTTCTTCCCAAACCTTTTCTCTCATCAGTGGTTGCAGTTGCTTCTTCTTGCCACCATGTTAAATTTCTTAAAAATTGAATTCAATCTAAAAACTTAAATTTCTTCAATTTTTGCAATAGATGAAATCTTAGATCTCATAGGAAGTAACAATTGATGTCGATGTGTTTACTTCTTCTTCCATAGTTTGATTAATGAATAATCATTACAATAAAAAAGATCAGCAGTATCTCTTGCATAATGAGGATATGCAAAAGCCAACTCTCTGCAATTACTCCAATTTGATTACACATAGCAATTACCAAAAAAGATCTCTTTGGCTGTTGGAAATTACTTATATGTTGGATGTCATGTATTAATTATATCAGATCAAATAATGATCATAAACATATTAATTTTTTTCAATAATTTGCTTATGGACTATGTATGCTCTCAGTCCTCTTCTCAGCATGATTTTTTATTTAGACATATCTTATGACATCTGAGCTTTGGATCCAATTTCTATCTGGCTGTTCTTGTAGCATCCAAAACAATAATAAACTGATGCTTATCTAAAAAGATACAGAAATCAAAAGGAGAATCTAAGCAAGCAGCCACTCATTATCATTCTTCTCGATCCAGTTTGCAAGAGTTATTTTTTGTACAAATGAACCTCTCACCTATTTACATGTAGAATAATACTTAGCAGAACAATTCCTACTGTTACATCTCCTCATCAATCTGAGGATACTTGTTTCTACCTGTGTGTGTCTGTAGGAGTTCGGTTTGCAGAGAGTCTGCTGCTCTAAGAGGTCTCTCGGAAGTGCAGAGATCGAGTGAGTGCCGCAGGGTTGGCATGCACCAGTAATGGTGTCTCTAACACTTGATTCTTGACGTATAGCTTAGGCTGGAAGGCCTTTAGGAGCTCTCCGTTGCTGACTGCATCCATCTTGCTGCTCTTGATGCCCACCGTCGTCCGTACAGAGATCTTTGCGGCTTCTTCCGGATCATCGATCCTCCTCGGTGTTTTGTGAATGCTGCTCTCGATCATGCTTGCATCCCTCGAGTGCTTGCGTAAGGCAGCAGAACTGGATCCTGCTCCTCTGTAGCAATGGTTAGGGGAGGATGGAGGTAAGGAAGACGGCCATGGGATGCTCCAGCTCCAGTAGGCCGCAGCCGGGTAGAACGGAACTGGAAAGGTCGAAGCACAGAGCGGCGGAGCCGGCGCCCAAAGATACGGCCAGGGAGATCCACTGAAACATGGAACTGGAGCGGTTGATCCTTCGTTCTCCTGTTGCAGCTCATCGTCACTGGTCTTGTTGCAGCCGTTCGCCTTCTCTGCCACCGGCGCATCCGTTCCGAAGCTGAGAACCGTGCCGTTTGGCCTCGAAGAGGTGTAATGGGCCGGTTCGTGGGTGTCGGGCAGAAGAGCTTGGAGGCGGCAGTGGGAGGAGTGCTTGCTCTTGCGGCGACCGGCTCCGACAGGGACGTTCCTCATGGTGCCTCCGGCGGTCCAGTACCGTTGGCAGTTCCGGCAGAAGTGCCGCGGCTGGTTGATGTTGTAGTTGTTGTAGTAGCAGAACTTGGTGTCGAGGCTTCTGCACCGAGGACAAGGGAGGATCTCGTCCGGCTTCTTCACACCTTCGGCCGCCGTCTTCGTTGGGTTCTTCGTCGACGACGCGTCTTCTTGATCGGCGGAAGCTGGTTTATGGATCTCGCTGGAACATGTGGCGGACTCGTTCTTGTCCTGCGACTCTGGTTCTTGTGATGTAGCAGTAGCGTCTTCCTTGTCGACATCCTGAGACTGAAGCACAAGTGATTTCTTCTCACATCAATGGAGGATCATCACCGAGATTCAAAAAAATCACAGCTAACAATTAAAATCAAAGACAAATCTCGAAGATTTCCATCAAAAACTAGCAGATCAACAACAATTTACGCAAGTATTGCTGCCTGACACTCCGGTGTGAAGAAAAGGAGCAACTTTTGAACTCAAAAATCCGATCTTTTGCAGTTCTCTCGACACAAGTCAAATCATCATTTACCCCTAGTAGATCACTGAGCAAGCCAGAACAAGTGTACCTCCTCGTCGTCTCCGCTTCTAGTAAGCTGCAGGGGGATCGTCATGCCGAAGAGCTTGATCGCGCTTTCTCTCTTCTCTGACATCTTCTGGGCTCCCCTGTTTCTGTCTCCCCTGTTCAAGTGCTCTGTCTCAGCTCGCCTCCTGCTGTTCTTTCCTCAGCTGCCACAGGGTTTAACAGAGGAAGGGGGCGGGCGGAGAGGAGGAAGGAGGAGGCCACGCGAGCAGGGAGGAGGGGATTCTGTGCCACGAATTCCTCTGTGGCATCGGGGTGGCGTTATTTGATTCTCCTCTTCACCTTTTTTTTCCAATCCCACCATTGCTTTTGTCACCATCACTCTGCACCAGTGGATGAACTCTTGGCACAAAAATGGATTGCTTGTGCTCAGTGTTTGACCAATTGCTACTGATGTGGAGTCCCAATTAAGTCATTATTTGGAGTGTTCACAGCATTAAATTGGCTCACCGACTGGCCAAATGGAGAGAGGGGATGAGAAGGGAAGCTCTCTCATCTCTATTTGTTTGGCTCACAATATCTCCTTTTCTTTAGAAAAAATACATATATACATATATATATAATATTTCTTTGTCTCTCTAAGTTTATGTTTAGCATATATCCATGCAAAACAAAAAAAAAATAAAATCTATAGATATATCATTGTACTTGATATCTGACTAACATTATTATCCTTAATTATTATTTTTATTTATCCCTCTAAATTTAAGTTAAGCATGTGAATATATTTTTCATATAAGTTCAAAAAGCCTATAAATATATCTCTATAATTTATTTTTAGTATAATGATATTGAAAACATATTAAAAATATGACAGGTGTCAAATGATTAATGGAAGTAATATTAAAATTCTTTGTTTTTCAAATTCAAAGATAAAACATGATTAGGTCATAGTCAATTTGAAATTATTGGATGGATGTGAATGGGAGGAGGAACATAGATAATATACTTAAATACATGGAGAGTGAGAGATATATGGAAGATATAAATTTTTGGAGGGTTATGCAATATACTATTTCTAAATTTTAAAATGCTAGATATGTAAAAAAAAAAATCTATTTTTTTCTTTTTGCTCACAAACTTTTGTTTTTATGCACTCAATTTTGACCATTCTAGTAGGCTTTATTAAAATATCTTTCTCTCTCTGGATAGGACTGACTGTTTTTGTTTTTTAGTGCTCAGTGAAATAGTTTCCAAATTTCTACTTTCTCTTCTGAAGATTCCCTATTTTCTTTTCTTCTTTCTATCTTTCTTTTTTTTTTTTTTTTTTTGGCTAGTGGTCACTTTCTAAAACTAGAGCTGGCACATTTATATATGTTTAATATTATGATCTTTTGTGCTTGTTTATCCTATTGAAAGGATGACTTGACAGGATTAAAGAATATGGCCTCCTATCTCATATCTTTCTTTTGAAAAGGATTTTTAATTTCTCATGAAATAGTTTCAAAGCTTATGCTTCTTTCAAAAAGGTATCAAATACCTCTTTTTTCTTGTGAGTGGATATCAATGTTGACATATTTATGTAGAATAATTGAAGCTTATCTTCCAAGTGGGTTTTCCTTTCTAAATCTCTTTCTTGTTTTCTGAATAGGATGGCTAATTTTCTTATTTTCTCTTTTTTTTTTCTTTTGTTTATTTGAACACCTTTTAAGAGTAAGGCCAATGCATGGTTAATGTTTATAGTCTTATACCTATAATACAAGGATGATATGAACTTTTATCTCTTCGGGTCGTAAAAAATATTTTTATTTTTTAATATATTTTAATGGTACAATTGATATTTTAATACCTTAGTGAATTTAGCTTATTCAACCTATTTAAGATATAGTATATTTCTTCTATGATGTTGAATATTTATGCACATGTTCTAATCAAGAACATGCAGCTTTTGTTTGCAACATCTATCATTTGTTTTGTTGGAGGAAGCTTTGACCTTTGCTCTGAAAGAACTAGGTGAATCAATCTTTTATACGTTATTTCAAATTTTATATATTTAATAACTTTTTTATGTCACTCTTTATAAATGACAATATTGTTTTTCATATTTAAATTATAATATTTATATTATCTTAAACCGCTTGTCATGAGCATCATCAGGTTTTGGTTACCAATGTCGAGTCGTAGCTCGAAATTAAACCATTCCAATCTTTGTGTGTTATTCATTATTTTTATCTTGTTTGTCCTCGTAGTGTCTTTTGCGTAAAGGATTAGTCATTCCTCTTGTTGCTTAATGTCGTGTCATGGATCAGTGAGTCAACATGGCACGGTTCAACCCGCGTGCGTAGGATTGTCTGAGTCGGTCAGGAGGACTGGGGCGACTCGGTCGGGTCAGAAAAGGAAGTTGCCTATGAGTTCTCGGGTCAGGAGATTCGCTGATAGAGAGATCAGGACCTTGGTTGGTTCCTACAAGACGGTCGGGATCGGGGGTAGTGTGTGCCCGACGTGATCCCTCGGATGGCTAAGTTAACGCTCGGGGTATAGAAATAGTAGACTACAGTAAGATGTATTCAACCCCTCTCCAGCAGGGGTATTTATACCTGAAGGGCGGAATGAGGCCATACCGAGACTTTTAATTAGAGCGATGCCTTCAGCCGACCGTTGCCCTCGTCGATTCTCGGGACCTCGTTCAACGAGACCGTCGAATGACAGTACGATCCTGTATCGGGTCGGTGATGCTGCGCCAAGCGCCATCGGGATTGTCGACGTGGCCGAGCTGACTAGTCGAACCGACGCGATCCTCAGATTGACATGATCGGTTCGCTTGGATGGGCCCAATATTACTATCATATTTGAATGTCAATCTTGGATGTTTGTTTTACTAAGTATTAACGGAGATATTTATATGCATTTTGATGGAGTGAGATGCTCCTCAAATTCTTGCCACAGCTGGTAATATGAATGCTTGGTGTTAGGTTAGACAAATGTTGTGTAGTTGGACAGTGTGATGAGAAGTGATGAGGAGGACAATAGTGCTACCACATTAGAACTGCAGTTGTGAGCACAAAGCATTGGAAGCATATCAAGTGAAACTTTTGTCTTTGATCTCATCTGGTCCTCCAAATATGGATTTAAATTGTCTTCATGCGTGTGAATTCTTCTTAGAAGGATCACTCGACTTCAAATTTCTACCTTCAACCAAGTAGAATCTTGAGAGGAAAAAGGAAATTGAAGGCACTATGTTGAATGAGAATTCTAATCAGACACATGAAAGAACAAATGAATAGTTTCCACAATCACCACCACCCCAGTGGCTACTATGTACATTTGATTCCTTCTTCTTCTTCTTCTTCTCGTTTTTTGATCTTATTGTTCATCGATTCCTTCATCCCTTCTCCCAAATGCTACCGTAATGATCAGCTCCCTCGTCCTCTCCCTTCCGGCGTCGCCTATCGTCTTTGGCTCTCCCTCCTCCGCCGGCATTTGGTACCTGCACACCGGGCAGGATCCGTGCATCCCCAGCCACTTCTCGATGCACCCGCCGTGGAACCGATGCCTGCACGGCATCTCCCTCACCGACGGCGGACCCGCGCCCTCATCCGAATCCGTCCCGCTGCCGCCCCCCAGACCGTCGAGGCACACGGGGCACTCCTCGCCAGCGTCCTCCTCGCCTGGCTCCACCGTCCTCAACGCCTCGATCGAGGCCTTGGACGCCGGCGGGGGGCCTCCGCCGCCGGCCGCCAGCCCGGGGGATATCAGTTCGGAAAGCAACGCCGGGTCGCCCTGGAGGATGACCACCCCGCGGGTAAGCGGGTTGAGCATGACGACCCGCTCCAGCCCCGGCGCTGCCCCCTCCGCGGCGGGCGCGCCCACCACGCCGAAGACGACGGGGAAGAAGCCGATCTCCCGCCGCTCGCCGCCACCGGCCCTCCGCAGGAGCTCCTCGAAGCGCGCAAGTACGCTCTCCGCATCCGCCTCCGCCGCCATGGATCGAGATCGCCGAGAAGGAGAAGAATTGGGAGTCGCCGCTAACAGACACGAAATGGGGAGACGAAACGAAGGGGGATTTGATATGGTGGGCTGGCGAAAGTCCGTGGAAAGATCTGGAACCTTTACCCGGGTGGAATACCAGGTTGTGTATGGGAGAGGCGGCGACCACAGGACGACGAGGGGGCCCGCACTCGCCACGCGGGGCCGACGTAGACGTCCGGTTCAGAACGCGGCACGTCACGCGGAAGCGTCGGGTATGTTTCGTCGTTTGGGTGTTCCCGTCGGCACCGGTATTTTTCTAATGCGTTGAAATGAACACTAATTATTCGTCGGCGGTGACGACACGTGGAACAATGATGCAGGTACACGTCAGATTGGCTCTCAGTATCTGTGCTTTCGAGACGATTCTTCCGGAAACCATAGGCGATTGGGCCAATGGAATCGTCGGCACCGCCGCTGTTTGACACCTTCGACGTCTTCTCCAGACAGTGTGGTGAGTGGGAAGACCCCTTCTTCATCACCAGCCGATGCGTCTTTGGGCGGTCTCCTTCTTCCTCAGCAATTTGGCTTCTGTTTCTTTTTGTTGGGCGTTGGATTAGGTAAACAAGCTTTGCTTTTTTCCTTTCCAAGAAAAAGGAAGATTACTTTTGGATGGTTCTCGAACACCGATAAACGAAAAAGTAGTATTTTTCTTGTTCCGGCAGGCATTTTGTTTCATTTCTCGAACGAATCGAATTGGAGTTGTTCAGTCATTGGACTGATTCCAAAAGAAGTGTCCCGCATTGTGATTGTTCTCTTTTCGAATTGCTTGGAGTCATAGATGCAGTCTACACTCCTCGTTTAGGCTGTAAAGCATGATAGATAGCAATAACCTCGACTAAATCATTTTGAATGTTTTTACCTGTTCGTCACAGTTTCGCCCAGTACTTGACAGATCATTTTTCCTTTCTAACGTGCATACTTTCTGGGCAGATTTGTATATTTTGTTTGATTCTTTTTGGTATTGTATTTCATAGTATGCTTAATCCTCATAATGTGCTTTTTATTCAAGAAACCGATAATTCCTGTATCTGCAAACCGACACTCATTTTGGATTCTAAAGCGTATTTGGTCGTAGATTTTCTATAATTTTTTTGGAATCAAATATTTGATTATAATGTGCTATTCAAATTGATCATAACAGTTATCAAGAAAAGAAAAGAGAAGGGAAGTAATTTGATTTGAATATTATCATCATTTTTGGGTTTTCATAGTATTTATTCTAAAGCTTAAATCCAACCAGGAATGCATCCGTCTATCCTTGCCTGAAAGAAATCTTAAAGCTCTCAGTATATCTGCAAGGACAAGTTGACCCTCAAATGGATCATTTTATGTTGACTGTTGCAATTTGGTTGATTACCTGCTAAATTGACAATTATGTCTGCCTTTTCACATCCAATGTTTTGAGATGGAAGTAGAGTTCTCTCAGTTTTAGAGAGAGAGAGAGAGCATGAGCTACAAAACTTCAACAGTATGTCAGTTCTTCAGTAAGTCATCAAAGGAAAACAAGATGCACAAAAATCTATACTAAACTGAACATTTACACTGCTATTTGGTGGGTGTAACTTTTTTGTGTTACTTTTAAGAGAACAGAGGCCTAAACTTGCCCTCCATGTACATGACTATATGTTCCTTCTGCCTGCTACATTTTTCAGTCATTAGTGCAGTTGTTCAGTATGGAATCAGTTAATTTCTCCTCCAGTGTGGTGCTTGACTGTCCCTCTTATTCATAAAGGATAGTACATGGATCATCAGTGACACAAAAGAATCTGCGGAGAGAGGATGAAATGGTGGACAATTGTGATGCCGAAGCTGTGTTCAGCTACTTTGCTGTGTAAGTACCAACAAAACCAGAGCCCATTGTGAGGAAGGACAGAGATAGAGGGAAGATGAATATGAAATATAGGTTTGTTCTGAAGATGCAATTGTAACATGCAGATATCAATAGGAGTACTCCCATCCCCAGTTCTAAGAAATGAAACCTGTCAGCAAAAAGAATAAGGGGTGGGTTAAACATCCCCGAAAGAGATTTAGACCAAGTTTTGGCAAATAATTGTCATCAGAATTACCTTTTCCAGAACTTGTTTGGACATTTCATAGCAGCTGTTGAAGTTTGTATAGTCTTTGATGCATTCCCTGCTTTCTCTGTGACAACCCATTCATTTACTCTCCCTGCATCAAGCAGGCCAATGAAGACAGCTTTGCATCGATGCAAGGACATGACGCTTTCGAAGAATATCCAGATGATAATTAGATGTAAAGACCTGTCAAAATGATGAGAAATAAAAATGTGAAAAGAGTGATTCGATCAAGATGCATATGATGTTTTCAAATGCAAAAGAAATTCCATAGGAAAAGTGTCAGACCTTGGGGTTCCAATTGAATTGAGAAGGGTAATGACTACTGGGATATAGAACACCCCCCATTTTGGAATCACAACTTCAGGGAAAAATGAAGATGCCGGAATGATGATGCAGTAGAAGAAGAAAGTCACATTGTGGGATAAAATCCTTCTTGCCAAGAAGAAGTTGTAGAGCAAAAAGAATTTCTTCACAAAAGGCACTTTCTGTAGAGAAAAAGAAGTCAAACAAAATGAGACAAAATTTTAGGCATCACTAAGAATCTGGCAACAACTGTTCATTATGTGATTTCTGTTCTTAATCAAGCTATGCATACTTGCATAGTATGATGCTCACTCATAACTTCATAATCAGTGGATTGAAGTGAACGACTAAGAACGAGAGCTAACCCTGGCCATTATTATCTCTGTTGTCACTTTCTTGAATAAATTTGCGGGTCCGCAAGCCCAACGATGTTGCTGATAACGGTAGGCTTTATAATTGCTTGGTAATTCGCTTTTAACCTAGAAAACCAATATCAAAATCAAGTACATCATTAACAATTTGATGTCACTGACAGATTAATTTTCTGAAGAAAATATATAGTGTGCAGGAGACTGTAAAATCTTATCGGTCTTGCACTTGCAACTTCTGAAGACAAAAATGATATGAATTGTCCTTTTTTCGCATTTTTTTTTTATTTTCTGCTTCTCAAATGTTTATTATGATGGAGTATCTGCATTGTGCCATATCCATTTCCATGCTTCAGAGTGGATAGATTTTGTCACAGAGAAAGGAGTTTGTTGCCTTGTTTTTTAAGGTTTTGCACAATTCTGTTTCTTGTTATACATGCATCACCTTGGAATTGCTAGTTTAGCTAGAGGTTGACGAGTAAACACAAACCTTAAGGTCTCCAATATATACAAATTTCCAGCCTTGAAGTGTTGCTCTAACAGCCAAGTCCATGTCCTCAACAGTAGTTCTCTCTTTCCAACCTTCTGCTTCACTAATAGCTAGAATTCTCCAAACACCAGCAGTTCCTAATGCGAAAAAGGAAATCAGTAGACCATGTCAGTGAATCATGCTAGAAACCTCAAATTATGCATGTCCTGGCTATCTCGATACAACAAAGATTAGAAGGTGGTTGATTACTTCTTATCTTGCTTGATGACTGTTCATAAGTTGGATAGAGATATAATACTAATGACTAGTATAATTTAAGCTCAGCATGGATATTATATTCATTTAACCACATATTTTACTATGCATGAAACCTAAAAGAAAATGCTGCATTGTCCATCCTGATACTGTTTAGAAGGCTTTTCATGTGAGCTTGTTTCATGGTATACTATACTGGTTAAAATATGAAATTAACTGTTCTTCATGCAATGTAAGGATTTTTGCCAGTTTAATTAACATTTCAATATTATTCTTCTTTCCTTACAATTGCAGTATGTTGACCAATCATAAAACCTAAAATAGGGTAAACTCACCATTAAATCCGAAAAATGCCATAGTTGAAGAACCTGATTGTTGTTCCACTTTGAAATGGTAGTTCAATGACATCTCTTGTATCCTTGTCATTACACATTCATTGGCATTCTCTGCAGAGAAGTCAGTCATCATCTTGGCATTAACTTTAGAGTGCAATGAGAAGAATCTACAGTGTCAGCTTAAACTTTGTTTAACATGAATTGCATCTTCAAATGCATGGTGTTCTTGATTCATAAAATTACCGAACTTCCAGCGTGCTTGAACAAGACCGATTTCGGGATTATGGATGAGGAAAGGGATAGTTCTCATAAGAAAATCTGATGGAGGCTCATGATCTGCATCGAATATCGCGACATAATCGCATTTCTTCACATAGTCGAGATCCATTGCTTCTTTCAGGGCACCAGCTTTATACCCATTCCTGTTGTCCCTTGATATGTAATGTATGTTCCTTCCCTTCTTAGACCATTTCTCACATTCCTCTTGCACCAGTTCCTGCACATCATCAGGTTTCATGTCATTCTCCAAAACATACTGATCGTGCTTCATTTGCAGTGCAGGTGTCTGAAAGTGTAATTTGATGTCATGATGAAGATGGATGACAGCTCTCTTGAAAAAGAGAAAAACAAAGAGAAGATTATTTCATCAGATGACATAGTCATTTATGATGCATCAGAAATGCAACTGTTTGACTGCTAGTTATGTTTTCATACGGAACAAGGTACGAACAAGCTCAATTTATCTCCACCTTAATGTATAAATTCACAGAATAGATCAAAATGTGTTGCAAATATACTACTGGTTATTGATGAATAATAGAGATTCTTCTAATTGAAGGAGTAGTAAGTTTTCTTCACAATGTCACATTGATCATGTTTCAAAGATCAGAACATTTATTGCAAGAAACCTAACCCTTATTGTTAGGTCTGTTGAATCATCTAAAACTTGTATTATGAGTCTGTCATATGGCCATTCCAGCGTGCACACTGCTCCGATTGACATCTGGTAAACCTGCAAAATGCAGCTTGTACATCATGAGAACGCGCAGAGAGCAACATGATAATATTTCCTCAAAACCTCGATAAACAAAGAATTGCAATATAAATGTGGAAAGTAAATTTTGGAGAAGTATATAAAGAGCAAAAATTGGACCTTTTTCTTTATATCTTAATTATGATGCTTAATGGTGTGTAATGATTGTCATGTTGTTTTCCCAAACATGCTTCTTATTGGAGTCATCATTTCCCTATATGTACTATCCTTTTCTTCTATGAACTTGATTTCATTTGTGTTTCTTCAAAATGAGACCTGAATGGTAATCCTTAGCTTAGCTTTAGTGGCTGCTGTCTTCCAGAAAGCCATGGGTTGGCAGCACACTGACATATCTTTAGCTGGCAGATATGTGACTTTTAAGAGGGAGGGAGGGAGATGTGTTAAATGGATCGAGTGCAACACCAAATTCACTGACTGTAGAGAGAAATGTTAGGAACTGCTGACTCCCTGAAATGATAGAGAATTGAGCAGTGAGATTTGGTCATTTTTAAGTAAAGAACATGAGCTGGATTCTGCCTGCATCTACAGTCAAAGAGCTAGAGAAGAAAACTGAAACTGGTAGAAGAATTCATCAAAAAGATATTGTAATCCTACAGCATACATATAAGATAAAAAAAATGAGAGTGATCACATGGAGCAATGAAGTGGCTGGGTCAGACAAGGAAGAAGCACAGTAGCCCTGAACTCCCCATATAAGATAAAGGTGCACCATTAGAGACTTTGCATTAGTATATGATCAGAGCAATCCTCCATGATGCACTCCACTTGGTTGCCACTACTATGATGTTTTCTTTGTTAAGTTGGCCTCAAAAATCTGCTATTTAAGTTGACTGAATCTTAAAATAATTGAAGTTTAGTTTATCAGAACATTTCTGTGTGATCCATTCCACCTAGATAGCTTGTTCTTTTCAAAAGGTTAGTAGCATCTAAAACCACAAAGCATTGAACCCTAGAGTAGTGAGTGAAGGATCCAACCCTGTTCTATATTCTGCAGAATGCTATGGATTGAACAGATCTCATTCTCCCATACCCTCACACCTTGCACTCTATCTCACAGACCCTTGAACTGTTCCTAAAGAGATTCCATCAAACCATCACATGAAAGTAGTGTGTGCACTGAGATATCTGCACTTGATATCCATCACCTTAACTTTCCCATTTCCTATATGGGAAAGTTACAAGATGTTCCTCCAAGATCATCCATCCAACTTCTACTCTCAATGTCAATCATTTGCTTGTTTGATCAGATTGATTTATGATATTGATTTCTTATTAAAAGCAGAAACACAGTCAGAATGATAGAGGGGGTTCCTGCAAAATCATTCATTCCACTTTTCTTTTAATCTTGATTGCTCGATCTTTTTCGCTATATTTTGAGAAATTGAAGTAGGAGTGTGATGTGTATTTTTCATGAGACCTTTATAGCTTTCCTGCACCAGAATAGCTGCACAGAGTGTATGTACATTCTTATTTCGGAGAAAAATCATAACTTTCCAATGTGAGTATTTTGATCACATCTACATCTATCATACAATTTCTGATGCTTCCTGGTTTGCATGCAGATATTATTCCCCTTCATAACTTTCCTGTGCAGGATACTCTACATAGAACTTACATTCCTTTCTTGTTAAGAGGATTCCTGATACATTTCGTCCATCTATTACAATCTATCTATGCTAAACGAGCTTGTTCCAGGTACAATTTAGTTCAATTATTTGCATCAATGAATTGATAGATAGAATGTTTATGATGGCTAAATGTTCAGATTAAGTTACCTCCCTCTCATTGAACATGGGGATTTGGACGAGGACCAGAGGATAGGCTAGAGAGCTGAGCTCTACATCCTGCGACAATGGCTCCCACTTGTAGATCCTCTCCGGCGTGCGCCTGAAGACCTTCACGTAGAGCGCGACAAGGGCCATAGACAGCTTCTCTACTACCAGCATCACCGACATGGCCAAGCACACTGCGACTGCCGCATTCATCGACGGCACCACCACCGCCGCCCTCACTGCCGCCCACGCCGTCGCAGCTCTGTTCAACACTTGGGCAGTCGCCAAGGCCGACAGCAGATCGCAGGCTTGGTCGATGTAGATGGCCATGGTGGTGGAGACATTGCCTGCAGTGGAAACACCAGCGTAAGCATCAAGGGAGACGTACGTTAACATGAGCTGTGGCAAGTGCTGCGTGGAGTTGAGCACCTTCCATGCTCCTGACCACCTCTTGTCTCTCTATCCCTCTCGACTGTACCAAGTCTTGGGGGAAGATGACACAGAGGAGGAGAAGCACAAGGACAGCATGCATATATGGGTTCACACTGCACTCCGCCAGAGCTGGTGGCAATCATAAATGAGTTGGTTGATCAGAATATATCTGAATATAAAATGATCATACAAATCAGATATTACATCAATTTTCCATGTTTTACTACTGAATTATATGTATTGTCTATGTGATTTAATTGTCACTTTTCTCTCATCCAATGTCGCAGATGTTTTCTCTTTTGATGAAGTTGTTATAGTGACATCTTTAAACTCAAGGATGTAATTTCCATGCAGAAATCCATTCCACCACAAACACTTGCCTAATTCATCTGCAAAAATATATCATAAAATTTAGCTGAGAAAACTGGAGAAATCAAATCAGAGAAGGTTGCAGTGACATGATTAACCTCGTAGATTCCTTGATGGGTTTCCCATGCAGCTCAGACTCAAACATATAAACCAAAGTATTGTGTCATTATTCAATGTATTATCAAGTCAAAAATAATAACACTAGTGTTCTTCATCTCATTTTCCAAAGAATATTGATGGTGATGTCAGTGTCTGGGAATCACATCCAGATTAGCCTGTTACAGATGATCCAATTTATCAAGAGATGAATAGTAATAAAAAATAAAAAAAAAACCACTTGAGATTACTGCTCCATGATTGACTGGATGTCCCCATTACAGTGCAGATGTGCCATGCAGAATAATTTCCTTGGAATCATCCAATAAACAAAGACTGCAGAGGAAGAAGTTGCATGAGTGCAGCACAGCACAACTCTGCCTTATCATCTCACCACCCCCTTTAAGCCTCCCCTGTTACTGCTGTGGTGACATGAGAGAGAAGACTTGGGAGCAAAGGCACAGACAGTATCTATCATTCATGACATTAACAATAATAACTATCAGTTTTGTATGGAAAAGGATGTGATGAGAGTCAGAGAGAGCCAATTATTTTCCACTGGTCTTTGATGGATATATTATTGTTGGGGGCATTCATGGTGGTGAGGATCCCAAGACTCATGCAGATGTAATCCAATGCAAGGAGACTCCAAGATCATGTAGAAGAGCAACATCAATTCTCTTTCTATATATATATATATATTTCTTCCCTCTTCACATGCATGCATGTGTAGAGAGGTAATATTATAAAATATGTGAAATGGCAAATGAAGTCAAGGATGAATCATGACATATTATAATAAAACTATTTCTTTATGATCTGAATGGTGATGAGAGGATTTGAGTCAGTTTTTGCATGAATCATCCACAAACATTGGCATAGAAAAAAAATGGATAACATTTTTTTGCTAAAATATAATTTACAAAATGAGTTGCTAAGATCAGTAGATGAAAAAAAATTCGACCTCAAAAAAATTAAGCTTAATAATAAGCCCATGCAAAAATTTCAAACATAGACAATTACTAGCCTTGAAATGTTTAGGTAGTAAACAATTCAGAAAAGTTTAAATTTAAATATAATTTAGATCTCTCCCTCCCTCCCCTTGTTAATTTGCGTCACAGAATGTAGAAAGATGATGACAAAGTGGCTGAGGAAAACTTTTATGGATCGTAGAGAGAGAGAAAGAGTCATCAATCATAAGATAAGCATCCTAGGCGTCGCCGATACCGTCGCATGGGAAGATCACCGCCGTCCATTCAGCCCGGCACAGTCAATCTGGCCAATTTCGACCGGCTCATTAGATCTGGCCAATTTCGACCGGCTCATTAGATCTGGCCAATTTTGACCGGCTCATTAGATCGGGCCCATTTTGACTGGCTCATTAGATCGGGCCCATTTTGATAGGCTTATTAGATCGGGCCCATTTTGACAGGCTCATTATATCGGGCCCATTTTGATCGGCTTATTGAGATATAGACCATTTTTAGTCTTCAACTATTCTGTGCTATGCATGGTCATACGGCGAGCGACATTCCGGCGTTGGCTGCAGACCAACCGTTTGATAATATTCTGCACAGAGCAATTGCTTGCTTGAGTGAACAATGGCTCTTCTGCTGCTTCCTTCCACAACGGGGAACCCACTGGTGCTGCCTTCAACGCTTTCCCAAGGATCTACGATTCGGTTCTGTGGTAGTCTTCACCTCGCCTTTCCCCGTCATTCCCGTAAGCTTTCTGGTCGTGTAAAGTCTCCATTGTGATGTTCGTGGGGTCAGTACTGGAAATTTCATTGCTTCTGCAGCGTTCTCCCTTCCATTACTTCGGGTCGAAGCCAGGAATAATTCCCGAAAAGAGAGCGCAAAGACAAGGAACCGCAGGATGCAAAGAAAGGTGCGAACTCTTCCGCCGTCTTTTATGTAACTAGTTTTGGGCTCATTGTTATGCTAGGGTCTAGGCTTTTACTGCTACTTGATGCGTGTTTGTTCTGTAAAGTACAATGGCTCGGCTACTAAGCCCAGGCTCTCTGTTTTCTGCTCCAACAAACAACTATATGCATTGCTGGTTGATGATCAAAACAAGAAGACTCTTTTCTGTGCGAACACATTGCAAAGATCCATTCGCGGAGATCCTCCATGTACCAGCGTAGTAAGTGAACCTAAACATTGCAGGTGCTCTGTTCTCCTTATCTGTTCTCATTCATGACTGTTGACTTTCATATCTTATGTTGCTTATTCGACAAGGATGTCAACTAAATTGAGATTATCTGATGATTAATATGTGATAAGTTATGATCCCCAGTTGGGGCTTTCTCCAATTCGAAGAGAATGTCTCCCAAGTAAGAACAAGAAAGAAGGATTACTACTTAATTAATTACGACATATATATATATATACATACATACATACATATAAATAAAGAGGTCTTATGGGGGCAATTTTTCTTTTTTAATATTTTTGTCATCCCTTCAAATTTCATCAAAAGGGTTTTTAAATACAAAGATCTGATTGCTAAATAAGCTTTCTAATTCGTATTATAATCTTCTTAGGAATATTAGAGATCAGTTAATTGTGTTGGAATTAGTGACATAGATTGATTGGCCTTTGCCTTTTGCAACTCCTCTACTATTAAATTGAGCAAACTTTGGTTGCTTTGTGGCATTGTGCCAATAGGCAGTAGATTCATTTTGCACCATATCCATGTGATTTGGTGGATATTTGTTTCTGAGCAGAACTAGGAGTGTAGTGGATGATATGGATCATAAGATTTTGCTGATTGTGGTTCACTATCAGAAATTAGTTGAATTAGTAAGGCTTTTATGTGTGCCTCATTTTGCACTATATCCATGTGATTTGGTGGATATTTGTCTGAGAGCAGAACTGGGAGTGTAGTGGATGATATCGATCATAAGATTTTTGTGATTGTGGTTCACTATCAGAAATTAGTTGAATTAGTAGGGCTTTTATGTGTGCTTCAGAACCTAAAGATACATCGGATCATTTTTATACCGACAAACAGTAGGTTTCATGTGCAGTATATGCAATTGACGTGGTGGATGATATCGACATTTTGTTGCAGCTTGCAATTCACTGCTCAAAAAATTAGCTGGATAGTGCTTAGTGATAGTACTTAGTAGTGTTTTTTATGTGCTTCAGAACCTTATTGATCATGCCACCTGGGCTACTTCCAACATGTTATTTAAACTTCTATATATAATTGCTGAATCTGTATGACAAAACTCACACTCAAAATAGCTAGGTTATGTTGCATGGTGGATTACTTGTCAATCATGTGCAAACCTGTAAGATCGCCCTCAGGCAAGTGTCAACTTCTTTACGGAATTTATCTCATAGAAAGTTTCAGCATGGAGTTTCTCATGTTCTATCAGAGCGTAAAGGTTATAATGGTAACTTCCTTTTTATATGCTCTGCCCTTTTCGGTCACTGATAAGTCCCATTTGGCATCAATGCTCTCGCCTATGCTGGCAGTCATGGTATTTATCGATTGATGTCAAATGAAAATTACAGGCTTTCCTTCGAGTAGTTTACTAATGTACCATGGCAATCTATCTGAGCATTTTTTCTTATAATTTTTAAAATATTTGTGCAAAGTTTGTCATTCTAACAATTGTACCAGAAACTTAATTTTACCAAAGATTCTTCAGTTTGCATTATGGGTTTCTTATAATGGTGCTCGGGTTTGGCTGCAGGAAGCTGCTCAAAAGGTCGGGGAGGAGCTCATCAAAACATGCAAGGATTTGAATATTTTTGAAATATCATCTTACGACCTCAATGGATTTGCCAGGGGAGAAAGAATGGCAGCATTTGAGATACCAATCTCACAACATGGCTTCTTATTAAGATAAAATAAGAAGATTCTGTTCTTCTGGTCTAAAGTATCACAAGTGGTGAAACTATTGGCTTGAGAGAGATATGTCAGAACTAATTAATATGTATCATTTCACCTAATATTTGTGCCTATTATTCATGTTTATTGATCTTATTAACCGGCACAAGAATTGATGTTGATAGTATGTATGACAAATAGCATGATTAATGTATTATTTATTAATCGGGTTAAGTGAAAGCAGCAACAGTCCCAAAAATGTTTCAGTTGTGTTGTATATGAATCCTGTTCACTCTTCTAGCTCGACTAATCTAATCTACTTGGGTCAAACTAATTGTCATAATATTTGTTTTTTTATTTAAAGTAAATAAAATTAAGAGAACCATTTGATATGCCTAAAGTGACACGTGGAGGATTAACATGTAGGTCGTGCCTAATCAGCACATTTTTCACAGAAGACGTGGAGTTGACTTTTCTGACCTTGGACTGGAGGCTGACTTTAAGAACACCTAATACAAGTTTTTGGTCAAATTAATTTAATAATTTTAATTACTTTTATTTTATTTTATTGTTTTTATACATAACACACTATTGAGATCAAATTATTTTCTATAAACATGATCTTGAGGTCAAAAGAAAGGAAACGTCTCAGCCAATATTTCTTTCAAATCATTCGTCGATTACGGTGAGCCCCACCAGCAGCGCCATTGGAACTAATGGGACCCGTAAATAACGATTGGATGTGACACGGGTGGCGATATGAACGGCCAGGATGTGGTATTTCAAGATTATTGCATCAGTAGTACTTGGACAGGATCCCCACCCGGCCGTCCCCGTACGTATATAAATTGCAGGCGGCGAGGAGGGGGTGGAGCGAGCGGTGCCTTGTTTTGAAGGCCGAAGCCTCCTCCTCGCCTTACTCTACCTCATGGCCTTCTCCTCCCTCCTTCCCAAACCTTGCTCTCCTTTCCCCTTCTCCCTCACCAACTCCATCGCCTACCCTCGATTGGCGCCGCTCCGTATCAGCATCCGCTCCTTCCTTACGAACCCTATCTCCAACCCTCTCCACTCTCGATCGTCGCCCGCCCGTCTCAGCTTCCGCGCTTGGGCTGAAGGCCACCGTGGGAAACCCGAGGCACCACCGCCGCTGCCCCCGTCCCCGCCCCCCGAGAGGAAGTCGTTCGCCGTGGCCACCGGCGAGCTCTTCTTGGGCCTTGCATCGTTGCTCGTCAGGAGCAGGGGCTCAGCTTTCGTCGCCGTGCCCCCTGACGCGGAGGTGTATGTTGACGGTAGAGGAGCTTCGAACGGCTCTGTGGTGGAGGAGTCGGTCGACGGAGATGTGATCTGGGAGCAGATGTCGAAGGATGTGGAGGCCGAGAAGGAGCGAAATAAGGTTACGAGCCCAGGGTTCAGTTTCTCCGCGGCTGGTTTACTGTTTCCCTACCATCTCGGGGTGGCTCAATTCCTTCTCGAGAAGGGGTACATTAAGGTGATTCTTTGTTCCTCTGACTATGGATTCAATTATCCTTTTGTTCCAAAGATGCCTGCCTGTTTTAGCATTTCGTGTTGTGGAAGAAAAGGTGTCATTATAGGGAATCGAACTTAGTTTTCTTTTGCAATTCATTTGGGGGTTTATGGCACGCTGGTAGTTTGTTTATACCTCTTGCTTTTTTGGTGGGAAAGGAATTCATCTCCTGATGTCGGAGCAGATCACCGAGAAAAGGTTTGACGACAGGTCCGCTCTCCTGGAAGTAGTAGCTTCATAGGCTCTACCATAGATTGCCAAACAATTGGCAATCCTGTTGCCCTTCCATTATTCGTGTACAACAGTATATTCTTCAAACATCAATAAAAGAGATAGAATCTCTGACTATAGACAAAACGCTACAAGGACCAACATCCTTCCATGCAAAATATGAATGAGAACTTGGGGATCTGCCTCAATTTGGATCCGTCTAGCTCCTTCCCCAAAATGTGGCTGGACTCTGTGTTCTTTGGACCCTTTGAACGAGAGGAAAACTGTGGCTTCGGTAACACATGTTGTGAAATAAAGTCTCTTAAGATAAAGTAAGCAGCAAAGGCCACAAGTAGCTCAGAAAAACAATGACTGTTGTAGAGACACCTGCATGGAGGAGGAGGAAGAAGAAGCAAAAGAACTACCTTCATTTCCCTATGACATTCCTTTCCCTCCTCAGTTGGGTCACAGGAGAGGTTATGCCTCCATCCCTTTTAAAACTAAAATCTAACAGTTTGGTCAAAATATGAACGACTACAGGGAGGTGAATGACCAACAAATAATGGTGAAAACAGGAAAACTGGCCTTTATTGGCCTCCATTTTGGGGCTTTAGAAACTTCATAGCTGTTGTATCTTGAGCGATTGTATCTCATGTGAGGTAGGTCATGAATGTGTGTCTAGTGATCAAATTTATCATGTCCTAAGTCATGAGGTAGAATTGGGGGATAGAAAGATACAAAAATAGAGTAACAAATCGGCGGTTCTCAGTGCATGTAAATAGAGTAATATTTTGCATATGATTGAAAGTGTATATATGTGCTGCAGGTATTATAGCTTATTTCTGACATAGTTCTCATGCTAAGGAGGGAATATTTAGTCAATTGTGGTAGCTCACTAGTTCTATGTAACAGGTTTACAACCCCAGCAAGCATAATGAAAATGATTATTTGCTAAGGTATTGGTTTTTTCACCTGCAGAAAGTCCTTCATTTCTTCAATGCATGGAAAAAGAGAGAGAGAGATCAGGCAGTAATTTATTAGCATAGCAATGTCTATTCTTATGCCATCGGTATGTTAGTCCTACCACTTATGTGTGAATTCTGGTAAAGATAAAAGGTCCTCGTTCTGTCTATGTGTCAGCATTGACTTTTGATTTGATTCTTCCTGATAACATGAGAAGACTGTAAAACCCCCATTTTTTCTCATTTTTTTCGATGCCTTCATCGCTCACTCTCCCTTCTGCCTTGCTTGCTGAATCTTTTGGTGGTCGGCATCAGGAGTAGGTAGCATTCAACTTCTTCTCAAAAGGGCCATCTTTCTTTTCTATAGACAATGTTATTTGTTCATCCTTTTCCTGAGGTCTTATCTACGAGGTCTAGTCCCTTCCAAGTCAGGGACCTGATTTACAACATTTTAGACTCAAAATAGGATATCTGATTGCAGATGTTTACAAGAACTTCTGAAGTTATATATTAATTTTTGTATCCATGCTCCCATTGGGCATTAGACCAGCTTTTCATTTTAATTCTATTCTTTCAGCTTTTCATTTCATGTGACTTTGCTAGTTACATGGACTGCAAGACTAGAAAAGAGTTACTATGCATGTTAAATAATGCAAAGACTTTTCTATGATTGACTTCAATCCACCTTGAACTTTATTAGCATTTCCACCAAGTTGCCTTTTGGCATGGCATTCTAATGCATGTTTGTGTACATGGCTGTCATATGGCTGTGGATTGGATGGCAGCTGCGTCTCAATATGTTACTTAATCATGTTTGGAGTATATTTGTGTGTCTACATTTGTAGATCTCATGATGAGTTAAATCATTTCATTGATTCAGGAAACCACACCACTTGCTGGCTCTTCAGCTGGTGCCGTAGTCTGTGTTGTAATTGCTTCTGGTAAGAGCATGCAAGAAGCTCTGATTGCAACCAAGATTCTGGCTGAAGATTGCCGACTTAAAGGCACTGCGTTTCGGCTTGGGGTACTTTTTTTATACTAGCACTGACTTTGTATATGTATTTTGGATGTTCACACTTAGACTGAATCAAATTAGGTTTCTTTTTCTTCATTTGGTCCTTGTGTGATGCATAAAGTTTGTGCAGAAATACTTGTAAAATTACCCTTGTGCCTTTAGTTACTTCATTGTGTTCTTTATTATTATTATTATATTACCTCACTTTGATGATTATTTTTTAAAGAAATTGGAAGCACACCCAAAAAATATATAGAATACTTTTAATCATTGGATGCTATCTTTGTTAAAAATTGAAACTCTATTTTAACTTAACTTTTACATGTTATTTTGTTCAGGCAGTACTTAGGGAAGTTCTGAACAATTTTCTTCCAGATGATGTGCACACTAGATCCAGTGGAAGAATTCGTGGTAAGCTTACTATGATAAAGGAGTGCTGATGTTACATTTGAATGACATTACAATCTTTAGCCTTTATATGGTATTCATACTCATGGATTCATCTACGATAATGGATCCTGGTATGAAACTAGTTATTTCATCAGCTATTTTTTTATGGCTTTATAAACCTGTTAGAATTACATAGCTTAGGGATCACATTCAAGATTTCGAATATTGTATGAAAAGTCATTATTATTTAGCTGATACCGGACTTGTATTAGTGATGTCAATGATAAAGTAGTGTTGCTGGAGTTTACAAATTTTCATTTCATGCAGTTGCTATCACTCAACTATTGTGGAGGCCAAAGGGATTGCTCGTGGACCAATTTGACTCCAAGGAAGATTTAATCGATGCAGTTTTTACATCTTCCTTTATTCCAGGGTATGTTAGAGTTTAGTTTCTTTCCCTATCTTTTCTGCAAGAACTTTTATATCAATTAAAGAATGACTTCTTTGTCTGGTCCAGCTATCTAGCTCCTAGGCCAGCCACTGTATTCCGTAATCGATTATGCATTGATGGGGGTTTGACATTGTTCATGCCGCCAACTTCTGCTCCAAATACGGTAAGTAATTTTAGACTATATTCCATAATATGTTCGAGTATATTTTGTTGGAATTTTTCAGGGTAGTTGTTTTGTTGGTTTCTTCTCACTGCAAAAAAAATCAATGGTGTTGCTTATAAAGATCTAAAAAATGTTCCTAGTGAAGATGCATATGTATGCCGGATGGCATATTCATCTCTCTCTCTCTCTCTCTCTCTCTCTCTCTCTCTCTCTCTCTTTTTAAATATCTTCCAAACAGCAATGGTAATCAAGTTGCCACTTCTATTCTTAATCTGGCATGTGAAGTTCCAACCCTTGAACATGTTGTGCTATAAGAAAGGTTGGTGCTATTATAACTTTAACTCACTAGTAAGAAGGATATGATGGTGCCTCTGACAGTGAACCTAACAATTCTCTATCATACTCCTAAGTCCTATCCTATTTCAAACAGTGATGGACTAGCTCTTCAATCATTTTACAAAATTCTACCAGACTGTAAAATTTATGGTACTTCACCTATGGTTCCACTTCATTGTTAATGGACACTTCCTTGAGCCGACTCAGATTTACTTGCCAGTCTGTCGATAGCTGTATATGTTACATATATGAATTTAATCCTGACCTGGATGTAACTCTGCAGCAACTTGGGGTTCATGAGTTGCTGTCATGAGTTTTTCATCCTGATACAATATTATCGATATTTTATAGTCCAATTAAATATGTTCCATCTTTTTCATTGGAAATATCACTTTACTACCCTTTTCTTGGGAGCATTGATGTGTTAACTTGTACTATCTGGTTATTGCGGATGGCTGGACATAATCAAAATGCCTGTGATGATTGATCCTTGTTGATTAAGTGCAGGTTCGTGTATGTGCTTTCCCTGCCAGTCGATTGGGAATGAAAGGGACTGGAATTAGCCCAGATTGCAATCCGGAAAACAGAGCTACTCCGCGACAGGTTTTTGTGATTACTTAGAAGCATGCACCCTTTTTTTTTTTTTTCATTCACTGGATTTTATAGTGAGCGATGAGCATTCACTGTGTCAATTTCAGCTTTTCAATTGGGCGCTGGAACCTGCAGATGATCACATCCTGGATGAGCTATACGAGCTCGGATATCTAGATGCATCCGTCTGGGCCAAGCAGAATCCTGTGGATACAATTGTGGGAGATGTAAACGGTCATATCGGTACATAATTCAGATGGCTTAAGGTAATTGATGGATGTGAAGGATTCAAACCGCCATCCTGGAAATCAAATCTCAAACAAGTTTTCAAGTAAGATTTTAATTCTTGTTAACTGCCCGAAATGAACTCGTCAGGTTCGAAAAAAAAGTCGTGTACCCTCTTCAGTACTTCAAATTCCTTATGAAAGGAAGAGATCTGGATCTACTGGATCAACAAGCTTGCATAGAATACAAAAAGCACCAAGTCCTTATACATGGAACACAAGAATTGCTCCTTGAAATTAAAGGTTGGAAATAATTAATTTACACTTGCTACTTTAAATGGCAGGAATTTGTAACATTACTACTACTCAAGATAACAATTGATTGGTTGTATCCAAACATTAACCTTTCAGCAAATTGTTTGTACTATAATGTTCTTTTATGATCTATGGTCTATCTTTCTTTGGTGTCTTTAGTTCTGAACTCAAGCAACAGCCGACAGTCTTTTGCTGAAACATGTGATTTGCTCTGATAAGAAGATCTACTTTTTCTATAATGACAGTATCTAAATTGGAACATTCTGACAGTCTTTTTTTTTTTTTTTTTTTTACTTGCATTTCAATTAGGTGGTGTGTGCTTCAGTAAAGTGTTGCTTCGGCCAGGCAGCGGGATTTTACCCAATGATAGTGTCAAACATATTAGAGATCATAACAAAGAATATTATTCTGAAAGTTTCAATCGATGTGGGAAAATAATATATAATAGAAAAGAAAAAGAAATCATGACCGTGAGATTGATGGACTTATATATGTATCAAGAATCATACAAGTAACAATAATAATAAGAAAAATTAAAATAAACAAATATAAGTGATGATGTAAAATTTTATTTATTTGAATATATTCATATTTTTATTAATAGAAGATAGATAATATAACTTAATATTATATATATTTTTGTTGACGTCAAAATTGACGTTTAACGTCTTTGAAATCATTGATTTATGATAGTGACTTTTCTGGGGCTTGCCTAGTGGATGCGTCCCGTCTTCAAATGTGTTGAGCAAGCCTTTGCTGGTCCAGGCCCGTGTGCGCTAGGCCGCCCGCTTCGCAATCTCTTCGATACAGTGTAGAGCTGGTCCGGATGAGTGATGATTCAGGGCTGGGCTTGGGAGGCCTGATGCTAGAGTGGGGAAGCCCGGGTGAAGAGGGGGTCGTCCCGCGGGGGTCGGCCGCTGGTTCCTGCAAGGTGGTCGGGTCGGGTAGGTTCCCGACGTGACCCCTCCGACGATCAAGTTAGTTCGGTGGTTTTCCTTTTTTTGCGATCCCTTGGCTCCGTGGAGGTGCAGGAGCTTTTATAGCGGGTGCTGTAGATTGTTCGTACCTGATGACCTTACCGCATTCATGACTCACCATGCTACCGCACCCTTTACCATGCCGTCGTGCCTCTCGCCATGCCTGCCGTCCTAGTGGTGAGGCGTGCGCCTGCAGGTGGGGGGTGCCGACCTTACCTGTGCCAGGCCGGTTGTACGACAACTGGGGTCCCCCGTACACCCGGTCGACCAGCTACGTCGGGTTGGCCACGTCGGCGGGCCAGCTGTCCGAGGGTGTGATGACTTGGCATCCAGGTCGGCATCTGTCATATCATTCTTCCCCCCCCCCCCCCCCCCCCCCCAGGTAGACCTTCTCGAGGCGCCTGATAAGGGTGTCGAAGATGAGGTCTTGCGCTTAAGCGCTGGTTTGAGGTCGCCCTAAACTAGTCCTGAGTGCGGACTTTTGGGGATTTCGAATGATGTGGTGGTAGATCCGACCGGGCGTGAGCTCGGGAACTTTGATGCATCAAGAGTCGATCCGACCGAGCATGAGCTCGGGAATTGTAATATAGTAAGAATAGATCCGACCGAGCAGGAGCTCGGGAATATAGCGCAGCAAGAGTAGATCCGACCGAGCGTGAGCTCGGGAATGATGATAGTATCATGTGTCGATCCGACCGAGCGTGAGCTCGGGAATTGTAATATAGTAAGAATAGATCCGACCGAGCAGGAGCTCGAGAATATAGCGCAGCAAGAGTAGATCCGACCGAGCGTGAGCTCGGGAATTGTAATATAGTAAGAATAGATCCGACCGAGCAGGAGCTCGGGAATATAGCGCAGCAAGAGTAGATCCGACCGAGCGTGAGCTCGGGAATGATGATAGTATCATGGGTCGATCCGACCGAGCGTGAGCTCGGGAATTGTAATATAGTAAGAATAGATCTGACCGAGCAGGAGCTCGGGAACTTTGATGCATCAAGAGTCGATCCGACCGAGCATGAGCTCGGAAATATAGCGCAGCAAGAGTAGATCCGACCGAGCGTGAGCTCGGGAATTACGATGTATCGCTTTTGCCAAGGATGAGGTCGGGGGCAGACCCGGGGATTTGGCCGAGAAGGTGATCTCGGGCGCAAATCCGGAGATTTGGCCGGGAAGCTGATCTCGGGCACAAATCCGGAGATGTGGCCGAGAAGGTGATCTCGGGCACAAATCTGGCGATTTGGCCGAGGAGGTGACCTCGGGCGCAAATCCGGAGGTTTGGCCGAGGAGGTGACCTCGGGCGCAAATCCGGAAGTTTGGCCGAGAAGGTGATCTCGGGCGCAAATCCGGAGATTTGGCCGAGAAGGTGATCTCGGGCGCAAATCCGAAGATTTGGCCGAGGAGGTGACCTCGGGCGCAAATCCGGAGGTTTGGCCGAGGAGGTGACCTCGGGTGCAAATCCGGAAGTTTGGCCGAGAAGGTGATCTCGGGCACAAATCCGGAGACTTGGCCGAGGAGGTGACCTCGGGCGCAAATCCGGAGATTTGGCCGAGGAGGTGACCTCGGGCGCAAATCCGGAGATTTGGCCGAGAAGGTGATCTCGGGCGCAAATCCGGAGATTTGGCCGAGGGGGTGATCTCGGGCGCAAATCCGGAGATCTGGCCGAGAAGGTGATCTCGGGCGCAAATCCGAAGACTTGGCCGAGGAGGTGACCTCGGGCGCAAATCCGGAGATTTGGCCGAGAAGGTGATCTCGGGAGCAAATCCGGAGATTTGGCCGAGGGGGTTAAGTTGGGCGGAAAATCGGATATACGCCTTTGCTACAATATTATATATATATATATATATATATATATATATATATATATATATATATATATATATATATATATATATATATATATATATATATTATATATATATGCATTTTCCGTCCCCTGCTTAGGGTTTCGGCCGTAGTTATGGTGCATTTAATGCGCTGAGTGCTTTTTGGGGTGGCGGCGCTTCCTCTTACCTCGGGAAGCTGAAACGACTCCCTTGGGTGCTATAAGTTAGCTGCGGGGTTGGGCAGAGACCTCACTTGCTCATTTTGCCTTCTTTCTGCCTCCGTCTTGGACCACCATAGCCACCCTTCGCCCTTTCAGCTCGGCAACCCCTTTATAACAGGTCGCGATGACCTCATCGGACTCCTCGACTAGCGTCAGGGTCGTTTCTCCCTCGAGGTCGGGGGAGTCGAGTCATGGTGATCCCGAGGCTAGTTCCTCGGGAGCGTCTTCCGAGCCCCCGTCGCCTGTCGACGCGCGGGTTCAGAGAGATTTGGAGGTCATGATGTCAGATCATGACCTCGACTCGGCGGTGACTGAGGGGTCACTTGTCGCGATTAGGGCACGGTACAGCATCCCGACTGAATACGGGTTGCATGTTCCGGAGCCGGGACAACGTCCTTATAGCTTGGACGTCCCCGGCATGTGCATCTCGGTAGATGCCCTGGAAGCCGGCCTTCGGTTTCCTTTGCACCCTCTGATTGAGGAGTGCCTAAAGTGGTGGAGAATTTCTCCTAGCCAGGTAGCGCCCAACTCGTGGCGTTACCTGGTGGTTTTCTTAGGTGAGTGCCGAGGAGCTGGAATTATCTCGACTCGGGACTTGTTCATGGCGTGTTTTCGCCTGTGTAAGAGTCGGGGCGGTTACTACCTCACCGCCCGAGTTGGTTTCAAGGTCAGCGGGGCACCTTCCAGTAACAAAGGATGGAAGTCCCGCTATCTCTATGTTAGTGGTCTGGGTTGGGGATTCGGGTTCAGCTGGTCGGCTCATCCAATCGGCAACGCCCCCCCTTATCTGTCCGAGGAGGAGACCGTCCTGGTCGACCGACTGAAGGGGATTCTCTCCTCTTCTCGTGCGATCAAGGAGATGACCGAGCTTTGGCTCGCTGAGGCGGGTTTGAGTCCGACCTCCAAGGGTACTAGCATTTTGCTTTGCTCGAGCTTCACTAATCTCTTACTGACCTGTAAGTTTTGATGCAGATCGGATGGATCTCGGGGAGCTTCGCGGGATGCCGAGAGTGGCTGGCAGAAGGGCCCCTCCGAGCCGCCCCACTGCCCGTGAGGCTGGTGCATCCCCGACTAGGGAGGCTCCGAAGGCGCCGTCGAAAAGGCTAGCTCCCCCCCCCCCCCCCCCCCCCCCGACTGAACGGGCCGACGTTACGGGAAAACCACTCAAGAAGACAAAGGTGCTGTCGAGGAAGCACAAGTCCCAGGTCGGCGAAGGTGGGTCCCGATCCCGCTCCAAGGGTAAGGAGCCTGCTGCATCGCCCGAGAGGCCGGAGGCACCCGCCGAGTCTGAGGAGGGGGTCGCTTCTCCAGTTCATGAGCGTCCGAGGTCCATGAATGACCTCTTTAAGACAAAGGTCTACAAGGGAGACCAGGGCTACTATGCCCTGCTGATGTCTGACTTGGGGCACCAAGACCCCGAGAAGGAGCTTCAGGCTCGGTGGGCGGGGCTGAAAAACTCGACGAAGGTGTGGCACACTTCGTCGGCCGCCGAGGAATACGAAAGGGGGATTCTCCAACCCCAATTGGCGCGGGAGCTGTACACGCTTCCTTCGGAGGTTTTGATGGCCCGAGCCACCAAAGAGATTGTCCTGGTAAGTCTGCTAACTTGTGGGTTTATCTTCCCCTTTTTCCTCTTTTTTATTTTTTTAAAAAAGAGTCCTTTCGTGCAGAGCCAGCACCTTCAAATGGCCCTGGTTGACCGGGTCCATGATGCTGGTCGACTGATCACCTTCATGGATCATCGGGTCAAGCAGCAGCAAGAGGAGCTCGACGTCCTGAAGTCCAAGGGCGGGCCCGAGGTGATTGCCGAGGCCGAGGAACGGGCGTCCAAGCTGAAGGAGGAGCTCGAGAAAATCAAGGTCGAAAGAGCAGTGGAGCTACTTAGACATGAGGCCTCGGAAAGAGAGCTGCAGGGCCATCTGGGTGATGCCCAGCATCTGCTGAAGGAGGCCCGTGCCAGGGCCAGGAGGAAGGACGACGAGCTGCTGCAGTCCATGAAGGATCTGGAGCATGCCCGAGCTGAGCTGCCGGTAACTGCTGTCGCGGAGTACAAGGGGTCCCTCGGCTTCAAAGAGGGTTTAAAACGGATGGGGCGAGTCACTTATGAGTATGGGTATCGGGTGGCACTGGCTCGCTTTCGTGCCCGGCACCCCGATGCCAATATCGAAGACGATCAGTTCACTATTTACCCCGAGGATGACTAAGTGCCGATGGAGCGACAGCAGGATTTTGACGACTCGGCGCCTCCCGAGTCCTGATTTTGTTTTCCACTCATTTTTTCTTTCTTCTGAAGCTTGTAACTCGGGTCAGGTAGCCCTCAGATCGGCCCTGACCTATTTTGTACACTTTCTTCCTCTTTTAAAGCTTGTAACTCGGGTCAGGTAGCCCTCAGATCGGCCCTGACCTATTTTGTACTTTTTCTTCCTCTTTTGAAGCTTGTAACTCGGGTCAGGTAGCCCTCAGATCGGCCCTGACCTGTTTTGTACTTGCCACAAGTTAATACAAGCCAAGATGTTTTGGTGTCATAGTTGCATTTCACCTCAGCATGAGTGGTAATACATGGTCACGCGTAAAACCTTCGCAAGTTTATGATGTGTCAGGTTCTTGGCAATACCCGACCCTCCAAGGTTGTCAGCGTATAAGTCCCTTCTCGGATAACATCTATAACCCGGTAGGGACCCTCCCAGTTTGGGGCCAGCTTGCCACGGGACCGGGTCGGATCGCTGACCTCGGTCTTCCGGAGCACCAAGTCGCCCGGCCCGACGTGCTGTGGGCGTACTCGTCGGTTGTAGATTTTCGCAACAGCTCTTCTGTAGGCCAGTGCTCGAAGATGAGCATCGGCCTGTTTTTCCTCCAATAGGTCGAGGTTTCTACGGAGCTGCTGATCGGACTCCTCCTGATGTTGGGTTTGAATTCGAAGGGTCGGAAAAACCACCTCGGGAGGCAGTACGGCTTCAGTCCCGAATGCCAAGCTGTAAGGTGATTCGCCCGTCGGGGTTTTTGGGGTCGTTCTTAACGCCCATAGGACACTCGGGAGCTCCTCCACCCAAGAAGTCATGGCGTTGGAGACCCTTTTTTTCAATCCTTCAAGGATGGCTCGGTTTGTGACCTCGGCGAGCCCGTTAGCTTGGGGATGGGCAACCGAGCTGAACTTCAGTTGGATGCGATAGCTCTAGCAGAACGCTTTGAACTTTGCGTTGTTGAACTGCGTGTCGTTGTTAGTGATGATCGCCCTTGGGAGGCCGAACCTGGTTATGATGTTCTTCCATACGAACCCTTCGACTTGTTTCTCGGTGATGGAGGCTAGCAGCTCGGCTTCGAGTCACTTGGTGAAATAGTCGACTCCGACTATCAGGAACCTTCTCTGTCCCGAGGTTGGGGGGAAGGGGCTGAGGAGGTCCATTCCCCATTGGGCAAAGGGCCAGGCGCAGTCGACAGTCGAAAGTGGTACCATCAGTCTATGTTGGAGTCGGGCGTGCTTTTGGCATGGCTCGCATTTTCGAACGTAAGCTTGGGCATCCTTTCGTAGTGTGGGCCAATAGTAACCTTGCCTGAGGACCATGTGTGCCAGGGTGCGAGCGCCGACATGATCTCCACATATTCCCTCGTGGATCTCGGCTAAGGTGGTCTGTGCCTCGGTCGGGTTCAAACAGCGAAGTAGGGGTCGGCTGAAGCCTCGCCGGTAGAGGCGGCCATCGATGATGCAGTACCACGATTCCGCCCTTCTGATTCTTCGGGCGGCCGCCCTGTCCTCAGGGAGGGCCCCCGCTTGTTTGAAGCGGAGGATCTCGTTGGTCCAGCCTCCGTCTTCTTGACCAACAGTCATGATGGTCGGGCCAATGGAGGGTCTGACGGTCCTTACCATTGCTCCGGTTGGCGTGTCGGTCGGGCGGGAGGAAGCCAATCTGGCCAAGGCATCTGCTTGCGTGTTCTCGTTGCGAGGCACCATGGTGATGGTACACCTTTGAAACCGAGTCGTCGCCAGCCGTACCTCGGCAAGGTATTTGATCATTGCTGCCTCTCGGGTCTCAAACGTGCCATTAACTTGGCCGGCGACGAGTTGAGAGTCGGTGAATACCTCTATGTCTTCTGCTCCCAGATCGGCTGCGACCTTAAGGCCGAACAAGAGCGCTTCATATTCGGCTTCATTGTTTGTAGCTCTGAATCCTAGTCGCAAGGCGTGTTCGTAAATGTGGCCGGAGGGGTCCTTGAGCACCAAGCCGACTCCTCTTTCCGAGTTAGCTGAACCATCGATATGTAAGGTCCATCCAGGGGTCGGATTTTGAAGAACTGGTGGCGGCATGAGCTCCGATAGGAAATCCGCGAGCACTTGGCCTTTGATTGCCTTTCTTGGCTCATATTCGATATCGAATTCCCCTAATTCTACCGACCACTTCAGCATCCGACCTGCGACATCAAACTTGGAAAGGATCTGGCGTAGGGGCTGGTCGGTTATTACTTTGATGGGATGTGTCTGGAAATATGGCCTTAGTTTTCTGGAGGCCAGAATCAGCGCCAAAGCTATCCTTTCTATAGGGGCATATCGAAGCTCAAGCCCTGCCAAAACGTGGCTAGTGTAGTAAACCGGCCTTTCCCCGACTTTGTCAAGTGTTACCAGGACCGAGCTAACTGCCAGGTCAGTTGCAGCGAGGTATAAGCCGAGGGGCTCGCCATCTTTCACCGAAGCTAGCTGCGGCAGGTTCTCGATGTGACTTTTGAGTTGGTCGAAGGCCTCCTCGCATTCGGGGGTCCATTTAAAGTCCTTCGCCGACTTCAATGCGCGGAAAAAGGTTGAACTCTTGTCTCCGGCCCGGGAAATGAAGCGGCTTAGGGCCGCTATCCTTCCCGTAAGTCGTTGTACCTCCTTTATGGTCCTGGGGGACTGCATCTCCTGTATGACTTTTATTTTGTCGGGATTGGCATCGATTCCTCGCTGATGCACTATGAAGCCGAGGAACTTCCCGGCCGTGATGCCGAAAGTGCATTTCGCCGGGTTGAGACGCATCTTGTATTTCCTCAGCGTGCGAAATGTTTCCTCCAGGTCGGAGAGGTGGGTCTCGGCATGTCGGCTTTTGACTATCATGTCGTCAACATATATTTCCATGTTCCTTCCGACCTGGTCCTTGAACATTCGATTCACGAGGCGCTGGTAAGTTGCGTCGGCATTCTTCAATCCGAACGGCATCACCTTGTAGCAGTATGTCCCATTGTGCGTGATAAATGCCGTGTTTCTTTTGTCTCTCGGGGCCATTTGGATCTGGTTGTATCCCGAGAAGGCATCCATAAAGGAGAGCAGCTGATGCCCGGACGTGGCGTCCACAAGTTGGTCGATGCGGGGAAGCAGGTAGCAGTCCTTCGGGCAAGCCCGATTGAGGTCAGTATAATCAACACACATCCGCCAATTTCCATTTGTTTTTTTGACGAGTACAACATTGGACAACCAGGTCGGGTACTTCTTCGACGAGCTGTGCGTCCGACAGACGAGTGACCTCGTCCTCTATGGCCTTCTGGCGATCCGGAGCAAATTTTCGCGGGCGCTGCTTCACCGGCCGGGCGTCGGGGGAGATGTTTAAGTAGTGTTGGGCAATCTCTGGGTCAACCCCTGGCATGTCGTTTGGGGTCCACGCGAAGACGTCGTCGTTCCTCCTCAGGAAGTCTATCAGCTGAACTTGTTGATTCTCCGCAAGCTCCGACCCGATCTTCACCAGCTTGGCCATGCGGCTCTGGTCTAGTGGTAGCTCGTGAACTTTTTCCGCGGAGTGGATGTCTCGGGTGCTTTCCTCTGGGCCTGGAGGCGTGGCGCTGATCGGTTCGGCTCTTGGTTTCTTGCACAGCGTTGTTGCCGTTAAGTAGCATTGTCTGGACTCCTTCGGGTCGCTCCTGACCTCGCCGACCCCTGCTCGAGTCGAAAACTTCAAGATCCGGTGGTACGTTGAGACGACCGCCCTGAGCCGATTTAGGGTCGGGCGCCCGATGATGGCGTTGTATGCGGATGGGAGCCTGATCACCATGAATGATACCATCAGCGTCTTTGACCTCGGCTCCCCCCCGAACGTGACAGGGATCGTAGTTGTTCCCATGGGGGAGATGGAATCCCCAGTGAACCCTGTCAAGGTAGATGTTAGGGGGGTGAGGTCTAGGTCGGTCAGTCCCAACCGTTGGAAGGCATCGAAATAAAAGATGTCGGCCGAACTTCCCGTGTCGATCATAACCCGCTTGACGTAGGCATTGGCCATGCGGATTGAGATTACTAGCGCGTCGTCGTGAGATGAATGCTCCTCGTCTTGCGACCTGAACGTGACGTCGAGGTCTTCGTGATATAGCGGCCTCTTCCCGGCCTCGGATCGCGCGTATGTTTTTCGCGCCGATGAGTTGTTGCCGCCTGATGTTGGGCCGCCGAAGATGACGTCGATCTATTTTTCGACCGGGCCCTGCGGTCGGGGAGACAGGTCTCGGGGTGGCCGACCGTCCGAGAGAGGGGGCTGCTCGCGGACGTATCACCGCAGATGACCGCGCCGGATAAGGTCCTCAATCTGGTACTGGAGGTCGCGACATTCCTCGGTGTCGTGACCATACTCTCGATGGAATCGGCAGTACCCCCTCTTGTCACGCCGCTCGGGATGTAACTTCATCGGGCTTGGTGCCTTCAAGAGTCCCTTCTCCCGTATTTGGAAAAAGATCTACGTTCGGGTTGAGTTGAGGGGAATCGGAGGAGGTCTGGCTGGCAGCAGGCCCGACCTGTCCTCCCTTTTCTTGGGAGGCGGGGCTGGACACCCACGAGACTGTTCGCCCCGAGGGCGCTTCGTCTCGTCCCGCTTGCCGGCTATTAGGGTCTCGGCCGCCACATACTGGTGTGCCCGTTGCAACGTCTCGGGCAGAGTCGTCGGTGGTCGCTCGATCAGCGACCAAAAGAACCTTGACGGCTTCAGCCCCGTCAGAAATACTTGAATGGCCAGGGACGGATGGAGGTCCGGAATGCCCTGTACTTGGGATGTGAATCTTCTTACGAACTGGGAGAGGGGCTCGTCACTCCCTTGGGCCATCCCGAGGAGCGAGGCTGTGGTGGGCCTCGGGCACGCGCTTGCCAAAAAATTCGACTCGAATTCCCTTGCTAACACGTCAAATGACGGTATGGATGCGGGTTTTAGACGAGCATACCAGGTTCTGGCCGATCCCCTGAGGGTGGTCGGGAAGGCTCGACACATCAGTGCCTCCGAAGTGTCGTAAAGGGCCATCTGGGCGCGGAATGTAGCGACATGTTCTATCGGGTCTCCACTGCCGTCATAGGGCTCGAGGGCTGGTAGCCTGAAGGTGGCCGGCAGGGGCTTTGAGTGTATCTCGGGGGTGAATGGGGAGCCTCCTTTAGAGCTTTCCCCAGCCTCGTCTTTCGATCTGAGGACTTCTTTCTGAACCTCGTCGCTGATGGACTCGGCGGACTTGCTCCCTCAAAGAGTCGGTGGAGTCAGTCGACAGAACGTCGAGATTAGGTTCAGTCCATGCTGGGTTGTGAGAGCGGCTTTGGGATCGGGTTGGTGTCGATGTCGGCGAAGCTGGGACGCGAGGTAGGGGGGCCTCGGTGACCCGAGGTAGGGGGGCCTCGGTGACCCGAGGTGGTGGCACCTCGGTGACTGGCGGGATTCCCCGGCTTGGGGCCGTTGGTGACTCCGCTTGCGGAGGTGCTGATTGATGAACCGCCGAATGCATCAATTGTGGCAGGTACGGGATTATGGTCTGCACCATCCCTGCTAGTGCTTGGACTTGGCTGGTGAGGCCGAGGAAAGCCTCTGCAGTGACCATGGGTGGTGCAGGGTTTGACACGGGTGAGGGGAACCCGGGGTCAGTCATCATCCTCCAAAAACGGTTGGGGGTCGGCATGGCAGCCGGGGCTTCCTCCGCCGATCGAGGGTGATCAGATTCCGTCCGGCGCTCTGCGCCCGAGTCAGCGAGTGGGCGTTCTGGCGACATGGACCCTCCTTCTAGCGCCAAAAATGATAGTGACTTTTCTGGGGCTTGCCTAGTGGATGCGTCCCGTCTTCAAATGTGCTGAGCAAGCCTTTGCTGGTCCAGGCCCGTGTGCACTAGGCCGCCCGCTTCGCAATCTCTTCGATACAGTGTAGAGCTGGTCCGGATGAGTGATGATTCAGGGCTGGGCTTGGGAGGCCTGATGCTAGAGTGGGGAAGCCCAGGTGAAGAGGGGGTCGTCCCGCGGGGGTCGGCCGCTGGTTCCTGCAAGGTGGTCGGGTCGGGTAGGTTCCCGACGTGACCCCTCCGACGATCAAGTTAGTTCGGTGGTTTTCCTTTTTTTGCGATCCCCTGGCTCCGTGGAGGTGCAAGAGCTTTTATAGCGGGTGCTGTAGATTGTTCGTACCTGATGACCTTACCGCATTCATGACTCACCATGCTGCCGCACCCTTTACCATGTCGTCGTGCCTCTCGCCATGCCTGCCGTCCTGGTGGTGAGGCGTGCGCCTGCAGGTGGGGGGTGCCGACCTTACCTGTGCCAGGCCGGCTGTACGACAACTGGGGTCCCCCGTACACCCGATCGACCAGCTACGTCGGGTTGGCCACGTCGACGGGTCAGCTGTCCGAGGGTGTGATGACTTGGCATCCAGGTCGGCATCTGTCAAGCTGAATGCCAATTATATATTTTTGTTGACGTCGAAATTGACGTTTAACGTCTTTGAAATCATTGATTTACTAAAAGCTTTATAGGATATGGAATTTGGCTTTTTCACATACATGCATTTCATCGTTGACAGTATATAATTGTAACATAAAAAAACTCGTTTGTATAATTAGAATCTCTCTCTCTCTCTCTCTCTCTCATGCAAAGTTATCATGTATTATTATTGCAACGCAACATGGATGATGATCACCAAACCTGTCATCCCACCTCTGGCGGAAACCTTCGTCCATTTGCCCGATGATAATTTGTCATTCAACCTGTAAAATAATTCTCTTCCCCAAACTCTCTCTTCAGGCCGGTTAGGACTTAAAACAGTCTGTTAATTTTCCATGAACAATTTTATTCCGGCGAAATGAACCACCTGAGAACACATTATTTGACTCTTCATTTGAACTATCGCAATTATTCTGTCATCTGCATACAACAAATAGGAATAGATACAATCAAGCTCGTCGGAACTATCCATTTACCAAGCTTCTTCCACCAACCGATGACAGGGTTGCAGGAATCTCCACAAAACTTTTATCCATTTACCAAGCTTCTTCCACCAACCGATGACAGGGTTGCAGGAAGCTCCACAAAACTTTTATCCATTTACCAAGCTTCTTCCACCAACCGATGACAGGGTTGCAGGAATCTCCACAAAACTTTTATCCATTTACCAAGCTTCTTCCACCAACCGATGACAGGGTTGCAGGAAGCTCCACAAAACTTTCTGAGAAAGATTGTCAACCTGATAGAAGAGGTTTACCTCCACTGCAAGCAAATCTAATCGGGGAAAACTTTCTCCAGGAACTCAACAAATCGTTTTGAATACATCTTTGGTGCAACAGAAGAGATCGATAGCGGGTCGTACTTGAGTGATTTGCAGCAATGTTCAAATTTCTTGGTCATGTTGTACTCCTGCAATATGTCTATGATCCCAAAATAGAGAACAACATCATAGACCTCAACAGGATTAAATTCTGCTGAATCAAGCCCTTTGTTGTGAAGAGACTTCCAATTAGCTTCAGCTGGCATGTTCACCCCTAGTTGTACACGCAACCTGTTTAAAATTTTATCGGATGTCTTAGCCAAAAAGTTCCAGAGTGTTGAAATTATTCAGTCCCAAAAGTATTAAAACAAAAAATTAAACTTAAAACATGGACATTCTACAATATTTGATCAAGATTCATATTCATGAAACCTGACATAATTCTATGCATACTGTCAGGGACCTAACACAACCCTCGAATCTTTTTTTCATCTAATAAGCTTAGACTAACTAACAGTGACGGTGTCGTGGTAGTTAAAAGAGTTGAAATGATTTACTATTGGTACTATGAGGAGTTAGACGAAGACCTACAAAGACGGACTTTAATAGGAACTATAAATAAAGATTTAAATACTCTTAACTTGACTAAATATATGTGTTTTATTGATCTTAGTAATGGCAAATTATATATTGTGATGGACATCCTACGAGATTGTTTGTCTTGCAATTGTTTCCAAAACTATAGACAGGCTTATAATTGGACATCGACACAGGAGTTGTTGATGACTAGAAAATAGTGATTTAAATAGGCGCTCGGGAGCTCGCTTAAGTGCTCGGGCGAGGCGAGGCGAGGCCCGAGCGCCTCACTCGATCTTGAAGCGCGCCGCCTGGGCGCTCACCCGAGCACAGGCGCCGGGCGAGCGCCCGGGTTAAACCAAGGTCGTTCGCGTTAGTTGGTTCAATCGAACCAACTAGCGCAGCAATATATACTTTGTTCAACCCTAACCCTAATCTTCTCATCTCGATCAGGATTACGCCGCCGACACCGTTGTCGTTGCCTCATTCGCTACCGTTGTCGTTGTCTTCGCCGTCGTCGCTGCTCTTCGCCACCTCGTTGCTGTCGCTTCTCTTTGCCGCCGTCACTGTAGTCACTGGTCTTCACCGTCGTCTCTGCTCTTCGCTGTCGCTCCTCTAGCTCTCGGTCAGGTCGGCTCGTTGTCTTATTTCTACTACTCTCCGCTGCCAGCTTTCGCTCGGTCAGCGCCTCGTCTCGTCTCTACTCATCTCTACTGTTAACTTATTGTTAATAGTGTACTGTTAACTTAGTGTTAACAGTATACTGTTAACAGTGTGATTTTGAACTTGCACGCAAGGTTATGCTAGTTATGCACCAGCATGTTAAAGCATTTGCTAGTCCATCTAGGCCTCGCATGAAGTGCCAATGATTATGAGCTTAATTATAGGCCAGTACATATGATAAAGAATGTGTTAGCCAGCTAGTACAACATTTAACAACCATTATTTTGGCTTTCTCATATTGAATTACCACAATAATTTAAAGCATTAATTTTTTATATATTTTTTAAATTTTTTATATATTTATTAATTATATTATTATTATTTTTTTATTTTAACGCCTCGCTTCGCTCGGGCGAGCACCTAGCGCCTCAAGCGTTTTGAGACCTTGGCACCTTTTGACGCCTAACGCTTTTTAAATCACTACTAGAAAAATCTAAAAATTTCTCAAACTTGAGACAATCTGAACATATTTGAAATTTTTACAGACGAAAGACTTCAAGGGAAGTTCTAATCACATGTTAATCAATTAACAGAGAGTGTCAGCAAAGGTATTGTACGTGAAGTTAATTTAACTAACTCTGCACAAGCCTCCATAAGATTCACGGCAACCTGGATATCTTTAGGGATGGTAGAATCCAAAAACCATGGTTATCACAGCATGTTTGAACAGTCTTAATGAAGAAATGACTGGTACCAAAGCTTGGTTAATAAGCTCATCTCGTTTGATGCGGTTTCAAGTCAATCAACTTCTGACATGGTCACAGGACAATTAGGTGTCAACAATAAATTATAATAGTAGATTTGAGATTGTCAACACAAAACAAAACAAAATCAAAACATTTTTAATTTAAGACAATCATATTTTCATGCATGGCGGTGGGATCAGGGAATCAAACGGAATAGTTCAGGGAAATTCTTTGGCGTAATTTTAACCATAAGCTCATTCATAATGTTTAAAGGCAGAAAACATCAGCAACATTAGCAATATGTAAACTCATCTCACCTTTGTCGTGGAGAAGAAGATCATCATTTTTCAGCATTCAAGTCTACATATGGTTTCCTTAAAATGTGTGTAAAATGCTTCAGGCTTCTTGGGCTCTTTTGTTTGGCTACATCACTGCCTAGGTTTTAGAAGTTTGTAGTTTCTTGGGCACTTTTGTTCGGCTATATCATTGCCTGGGTTTTAGAAGTTTGTTGTAGAATTACCTCAACCAGCTACATGGTGTATAGGCTGATTTGTACAATAGGAGGCAGCACATGGTTGCAAAGTCCAAGAGAACACAGCATTTTCAACTTTGACAGAACCAAAGATTTTTTGCTCGACAAATAAAAAAGAAGCTGGTGTTTTGAATGATAAACTACTTAACAATCCTGGAACGTTATCTAAATTGCTGTCAGATAGGGCGATTGTGCTCCCTATATTGCTGTCAAGAACCCTGAAAGTTTAAGAGTTTCAATTTCTTTGAATACCATCACAAATCCATCATCTTTCATACATTTTAGGGCAAGTGATTTCACAGCATAAGTTTGCACATCTTTTCAGATTATAGTTCGACTTAGAATAATACATATTAGTAACCGAGAAAATATTAAGCCTTCAAATTAAAAACATTAATGAATATTCCTTGAGACCCCAAAAGAAAATTTCATCCTTCTGTTCTACAGAATGGCGGGCAGATTAGAGATGAAACTAGAGCACTTGGCCCTAAGACCCTTTAATATTAGAAGTAAAAAGATCAGATCATGACTGCCACCAATCACAAAAGGAATTTTCAGGCAATCGTGAGAAGAGAAGTACCGGATCCAAGGTCTTATGTGAACAATACTACTAGAACTATGATTCTGCTAAACCAACCTGGTCTTGGCCTATTGGTTTATTTCCCACTTCACTTTGAAGCATTCTAGGTTCTAAGGGGATATCATTTCCTTATTCTTAAAAAAGAGTTATGTGACTATTTTACTTTACTACTATGTTGACTACTAAATAAACAATAAATTTTGTCAAAATGGGAATTATTATCAACAAAACTGCCAACTATATGTTCTTTGCAAGATGCTATGGAGAGGATTATAGGAACAGTACCTTCCTGTACCAGGCAAAAGAAGATCAACTTCCTTATTGTCCGCTGCAGATGCTCTTAAGTTGCTGCCTCGTATGTGTGAACCTGGCAGGCTACTTACAGAACTTGGTTCATGAGCGACCAAGCGTAAACCCTTTGGTGGAGTTTTGACTTTATCACATACTTGAATATCAGCTGGAAGACAGAATGTGTCAGTATATAGTAAGCAAAATCTAAAGAACAAGCAAGCTGGAACTCATGGAGCTTTTGACTAATTAAACTGTATAAAGCTTAACCTCTCCTTATAGAGAAATATCTTCTCTTCACTAAATACTCAAGATCTTCCATCATGGACTCTATTAAACTATGTCTACACCATCTTAAAAGATGAAATTGTGTGCTAAAACAGGTTTCCTTTGGTCAAGCATAATGGTCTGGAAGGCTCAAACAGGTTTTCTTCAGTCCCATGTGAGGAAACTATACATCAGTTTCCTATTAACAGTTCATGTACTCTAGGATATCTCCAAGTCTTGAGATTGCTTATGCAGTCAAAGTAACAAATCTTAAATATTGTCCAAAAAAGCTGCTCAAATACACAAATTCCATCAATTTTAAAATTAGTCACTGAAATGCCAATAATGAAGAATGCACTAAGATCTCGTAAATCTAATTCATGAAATTTAGGTAATAGTCAAACTGGCTGTTGCTGAGCAATCCATAAGTCCCAAGCTGGCTGTTGCTAAGCTGAAGTTCAGAAATGGACTAGTCATACTTTACAAATTATTTCATAATGTTTAGAAGTTACCATAACTGAAAGCATGGATGCTTAAATAACAGTTCAAATGAGCTAGCAAGATTTTACATTTTATGATTTTAAGCAGCAGACAAAATACCTGCCTCAGATGGACAACATATGGTGTTGTGCACCATTCACATTAGGGATAAACTTAATGTTATCATTTGCTCAATTGGAATTGATAATTTACAGACTGGCACATGATCAATATGTACACACTTATACCATATAAAAAACTTACTAGCATTTTACAGGCTGATAATCACAGACAGCATGGAAGTTTGCAAGAGCCAACCACCAAAGAGCAGATAGTTTGACCACTTTCACTTTTTACATTTCCAACCTAATGGTACTTAAGTAATACATTGGATCCCCAGGAAAGACCAAAGAATTCCACAAGGAATTAGGTCCGCATAAGTTTGAAGTTGAGAATAACTTGTTGATCCTAGGAAATGGAAGTTTAAAGAGTAGAAGTTCAGGGATCAAGGGCCTAGATCTGATCCATCTACAGGAATTTATAGTGCTCAGGAGACAGGACATGACAAATAGAAGCTTTGGAGGTTGCAGGAAATTCAGGTCCAGGATTGCAACAAGTTTCTGCGTCACTAGCATCAAAATGATGGAAATCAACACAAATCATTAGTGGATTTCATCCAAACTAGGACACACTAACAAGAACTGGGTGTCTTACCTGTCATGCCACCGGCATGGTGACTTCACACCTTCGAGAAAGAAGAAAAAAATTGCTTCATTTATTTTTGAAAGCTTAGGTAAAAGATATAAATAATTGACAAGATTCCATACCCAACTGTATCGGAGAAGAATAATAGTTTTGATCTGGTCATAGATACTAAGATTGATGTGAAAATTTAGTGTTTCTTGGATAGGAGCAATTGTGTGATACCACCATAGTCCTACAATAGCAGGTCACAATGAGATGGATGGTAATTTATGACTAGATGGGCCTATTGCAAAGCAAAAGCCCCATACTATCAAGTAATTGAGCTATTAGGTTATTAGATCATGACGAGTGATAATAGATGAGCCTAAGATTGCGGGTGTCTGCAGTTATGAGCCCAATCAAGAATCATTTTTCTCCTAAATATGTAGTTCATTTTAAACTATGACATTCGACAATGATGGCCTTCTTAAACAAGAGCATCACCCTTATAGAACTTGTCAATTCTTAGATGTTACAGATAAATCTGTATGCACAAACTAAGGCACAACATATTCAAGTACGTGGCCATCATAAATCTCCATAGAACTGCGTTTGATTATGTACTGGCTTATTTGGCTTCTGCAATTCATACCTATTAAACATTACTTCACTCAATATTCAAAACACCCTCCTCAACATCCAAAGGCCGATACCAAAATGCAAATAGCTAAAGAACCTTAATTCCCGATATTCTGTGGCATTAATGGAATCCACCAACTGATGTTTGCTCTAATGGGAAAAGAAAAGAAACCTATTACGATGACCCTGCTTTAGAAAGTCATTATTAAGCACTTGATTATGTCAATATCCCTAATTCCGAGGGAAATATTATCATCCATCATAAATTAGTAAGATCGGAAAACTGGAGTCAAGATGGTTTGAAGCTTAGCACAAAAGACACATGGGAAACAATAGCTTCAAGCTAGGGCTCGCTCTATTCTTCTTAGTGATTCTGTTACTTGTTCAGATGGTCACACGTGAAGGAGTACTGGTTCATCAAGAATCAAATAAGTTTATACTGTGACATTTTAGCCATTAGAGAAAGGTTCAGATGGTCACACATGAAAGGGTTCGACATTTACACTATCTGATGCTTCTGTTTTGGCTGATTGCCTGAATGGCCAAGTGATCCTCCCTTGGGTTTTCTCAGCACTGTTAGAGACATAATTGGTCTTTTATGTGATTTTGATAAGTTTAAATAGCCATATCTTCAACAAAGGTAAAAGGAGCACTAATTGGTTGGTGAGCTATGCTAGAAAGCATTGCATTTCACAATTTTTTTTTCTCTTAAATTTTAACAAAAGCAGCCTATTTTTCTTAAGTGTTTCTAAGTAATATAGTTTCTCCTTTTGTGAAAAAAAAAGGAGCATGTCTATTAGACAACCAGGTTGCTTTATACAAGGTTAAAAATCTTTGAGATGAAATGTATGTCATCATGTTTTACTATGAATCTTTCTAAAGGATTACCTGATTTTTAGAGGTTACTAATACAAATAATTTGCTCAGAACATATATATCAATTATATATAAAGAATGACTATTGATTAAATTACAGAAAAAAGGGAACATTATATACAATTAGAATATAGACAATATAATTAAAATTGATAATCAGGTAAGCAGCAGAAGCTGTATAAAAAGATGCTAATTTGTCAAAAGATACTAATTTGTCAAAGCATAAGCTGTTCATTAAAATGCAGATGGCAGATACGTGAACATAAAAAGAAGTTTATGTATTTAGCTTCGTTAGATACGAACTGGAGAAGATACCTACAGTTATCATCTGATGAATTTGCAGTTTGCTTCAGTAAATTCTGAGATTTTGAATAAGCCTTCAGATGTTCAGGAGCTCTAAAATGCAGTCCCAACAACATGCTATAATCAATTATAGATTGTGATTCTAGGAACTTGCAATCTAGAGAGATTTGTCTGCGGAAAAAAGAAAAAAAACACTCAAATCATTGACGAGTATTTGTAGCATGTGAGCAGGAAGATAAAATAGTATCTACAACTTACAATTTACATTATGTATGCAATTTCATTGTGAGAATATCAATCATAATTTGTTCTACTGTGAAGGCCTATTGATGTGTGGGCTCCCATTGCAGGCTTTTGGGGATTAGACAAATCCCTACCTTTATTTGTATGATCTTTGAGATGCTTGGAGAAATGAATTTGTTATAGATTTATGGACAAAGGTGTGAAATGGCTCTGCTATTTTACTATGATATAAACTTTGGAGGGCCAAGAATAAAGCAAGATCATCAACAATTTTAACAGTAGTGCAAATGACCTTCTTAAGAACTCCCATGGTGGTTCCATTTCTTGGAAAGTCAATATTGACAGGAAGCATGGTTCTACATCCTGCCTGAACCAGTTCATACAGTGTAATATTTACCTGTTCTACAGAAAACCAGCATATAGACTGGCCATTTTCAGGTGGTCCTGTTCATCCTTTATTTTCTTTATTTTAATATAGGGCTAAAATCCTCTCTCTTGTGCTCAACCCCTCGTGATCCCTTTCTCAATGCCCACTGACCCACCAACACCAGCCCAGGTACTCGTCCTCCTTTTCCTCCTCTACTTTCCATCTCTCTTCCCTCCTATGCTCCACCTCTTCTTCTTCCCTCCTTAATGGTACCATAGCACGTACAAGCATACCGTGTTTCAGTACATCAGTACGAACCAGGCTGGACCATAATAGGTGTAGTACCTGATATTTTAAACCATGCCAAGAAATATATGAAGAGCATTTTTTATTTTTCTTGTCAGGTCTCTTCTTTCCATGGAATTTGATAAAGCTTCTTCCTGTCTTTTGTATTGTGTTCAAGATATAGCGCCCCCCCCCCCCCCCCCCCCCCCCCCCCCTCTCTTCTTGTTTCCTTTATTTTTTTGCAGTCCAGTGCTTTAATGAAATTGGATGGGTAGTTGCCTATCCTTTTCATCAAAGAAAAAAAAAATGAGTATAGCTGTAGCATCCTGAAGACCCAATGGATCAGAAGCAGCTAACCTAAAAAGCGACTCACGCCATGATTTCTCTAAATTGAAGACATATGAGAGGTCAAGATCTTTCAGTGTTGCATTCTCATTAATATTATGCTTGCTTGTAGATCTCCCATGAGATGAACCCTTCAAGTCATACCGACGGTGAATTCGCAGTTCTGTGCGGAACATATTCCCCATAACAACAAAGCGAACCTGCAAAAGCAAAATATTAGATGGCAGCAAAATCATTTGCAATCCAGAAACACATTAGAAATTCAGGGTATATACCTTCCTTCCTTTTATGATCAGTCTATGGAGACCGAAAAATTTTGTTATCAGGGTATTGTCATAAGCTCCAACATGACCATAATACTTGGGAAGCATCTTCAGTAGAATCTGAAATAGAAATTTGCACAATCAAAATTTGTATGCTGTGTTGATACAAATTCGGTTGCTATACGTCGACGATTTTTCAACCTAAACTGTTTTCTATGCCACTATTTTGACTGAGTAATGTACTAATATAAGATGACTGGGAAGAAATGTTTAACGAAAAAATGGCCGAGGAAAAGCAAATACCTTGCCAAAAAATTACACATCTAGTTTTACCATGGGATTATGCATATCAAACCTTTAGTTCATATTTTCTGAGGGTCTTTATTAAAAATCTTTCATCTTGTGAAAGATAAAAGATGCTGCCACTTTTTCCTGGAGAAGAAAGCTCCTTGAGGCCATCACCTCCACACACCGACATCATATAGTCAGCAGCATCTATCTTGAACATTTCACGAAGGTTCCTGATAAGATGTTACCATTTAATTGTCAAAGTTAACTGTATTATCATAAAGAGGAAACCTGTTTAAGATAGTAAACAAGTGATTGAAGGTTTCTCATGAAAAGAACGAAAAACAAGCCATCACCGCTAACCTCAAGCAATGTGGTACTTATTTTCCTATTGAGATTTCTCTACTGACAAGTTACACATTAATTTGTAATTTTAAAACAGCATCACGGAAATGCTCCTTCACCACAAAATTTAGAACTTACTTTTAAGAAATAGTAAATTCTAAGACTTCTAATAAATTTTCAATAAGCCAAATGCCATAATCAAAGTATGATCAGGTAACATTTTATCAATGTTATTCTGCCTGCTTTGGATTCCAAGATGATAAAAAAGACTTACCCAAGATATGTGTATTGGACCGGCAAATTTGCAAGCATATATTGTTAGCAATGACCATTTTTTAACACCCAACTGATAAGAAGGAAACATAAAAGCAAGGTTTTCCTTAACGAGCGGTAAGGCCCCGTACCGCCCGGTACATACCAGTCCGGCAATTGATCCGTACGCGGACCGGCCACTACCGGGCGGCACCGCTAAAATCGGCCGTCGGCGGTCGATTGAAGAAGAAAAAGGGAAAAGAAGAAGAGGAAAAGAAGAAAGAAGTACTGGCCGCCGTCCTCGCCTGCGCGCTACCCGCGCGTCCTCGCCGCCCACGGGTCGCCCGCAAGACATCGCCGCCCTCGCAGCTCGCGAGAGACTATCGTCCCCACGCGGGGAGGCAAAACGTCTCCCCGCGCTGGGAGATAGACCGAGGCGCCCATTTATTTCCTTTTTTATATTTTTTAATATTTTTAATATTATATTATATAATATTATAATAATTTAATAATACTGGATGGTACACACTATGCATACCACCATGGTACCGGTACCGACAAAATGTCGATACGCCGGTACGGACCGGTAAGTAAAACGTTGCATAAAAGCCTACACATATAAATAGGACAACAGATACAATCTGCAATCTAAATGATATGACGGAGAGTGACAAACTTTAAATGAAAAGGATTACACAAAGCCACCAGATCCTCATTGTATGGACCAGTATTAATGGCATCATGTTTGCTAAGTTACTTATGATTGCAACTCAAGATTCTATAACCAAAGAGGAACAGAACTTTCAGAAGAATATGAATTGTACTTTCTGGAGGTTTCACAAGTTCTTTGTTTATCTTATGGGTTGATGGTTATCAAACTCCAAGACAGTTGTTTGTTATTTGAACCTAGGGTGATGAAAGGTAGTATAAAGAATTATTATCTAACCTGCTGAAATAGTTACATCACTAATACATTTATTTAAGAAGGTCAACATGCAAAAAGGAAGAACTGGAAAGTCGATCAATTACCTAAAAACCATTGGACAGTAGTCCTTCCAAAAGAAACCCACCGAGTTGTGTGGAGGTGTAAATTGGGAGCCTCTGCTGGGGAAGTACATTCGTATTCTAGCTCGACACCCAAAATCAGAAGAACGGACTTCACGCATAGGCACGGGTGTGATTTTCCCAACCGTGTACCTGTCAACTTTGAAATGAGAACTCCAGTTTCTTTACATTGAGATCAGGAAGCAAATAATTACTAAACAAAAAGAGATGCTAGGATGCTGAAGGGTAAATTTGTTGATGCAGTAGCTTCTAAACATTATTTCATTAAGAACTTTACATCATCAGGATAAAAGAAGGAAATTTTTATTGGCATTTAAATGGACATATTATCATTCTTGGCTTAACTAAAACTAATCTGGTCAGCCAGTTAGTCCCAGGCAAACTTTCCATTTAAGTTCAATCCAGAGTTTCTTTTTTTCTGGTAATCTTGCTTTACTTTCTTTTCATGGGCGGGAAGCCATCAAGAAAAGGAAGGGAAAAACATAGTTTGGTTGAGGTGGTTAAATGGCGTAAAATGTAATTTGCTCAAATTTCGTTCCGAAGTTGGTACTTTAAATTTATTTTCAATTCAAATCTACTCATTTTTTATAACATAAAAACCTGCTTACATTCGTTATCCAATGAAATATGGGCACAAATTGGTTTTTATAGTTCATAACATAAAGAGCTAAGCAGAGAGCACAATTGAGGTCTAAATAAAAAGGTGAGAGAAGGTACATGGGTTTCCAACATGGTTATGTGAACTGTAACTGCAAAACATACCAGATACATAATGAAGTGGTAACAACCTGCTTGGGTGCATTAACTTAAGAAACATTACCTAATTCCAAGTTGCAAGTTTAGCATCAGATAGTAGCTCCTGTGACCTCCATAAATAGTTTCACCGGGTCTCTTTGGTTGCATGCTCATTTTGCAGTGCCATTTAGCCCTTTGTGGTCTTCCAAAGTCACAATATCTCATTCTTTCTGTTATTAAAACTCCTTGCATGTACTCTCTATCGTAAACTAAAATTCTGTCATCTAGGAGCTCAAGTTGACTTTCATTGGTTGAACAAAATGTATGAGATGTGTTCTCCGATGAACTGCTAACACAAGCATCATTAACATTCCAGATGCCATCAAGAGAAGACGGCCTATGTGATATCCGTTTAGTTTTTCGGAGACAACCAATCATGCTCCATCTATTGACTTTGCTTCTTTTAGACAACATTTTACTCACGGGTCCTTCATTACTAAAAAATGAAGCAGGACCAAGACTTTGCACTTTATTGCCACACACAATAGATTCAGGATAAGTAGGTTGTGTTCTTCTTCGGGTAGGAAAAAAGGTTCCATGTCCATCTTTTAGCCCTCTGCTCCAGATTCCAACATAAAGTGACCCATCAGCATATTTATAATAGCCAGAGCCATTTTCTAATCCATCTAACCAATCACCATCAAATAGATCACCATTTGCCCACTTCATAACCCCTTTACCACTCATCTTCCCAGCCTTCCAATTTCCACTATAAGTGTTTCCATTACTCCATTTGTATGTGCCAAAACCTTCTTGCAACCCTTCCCTCCAGAAACCATCATATCCATCTAAATTAGAGTAAGTTTTGGTCCCCTTTCCGTGTTGTCTGCTCATCATCCATGAACCTTTATAAATAGATCCGTCAACTCCAAAAAGACTGCCAGATCCATGGAGGAAACCTCCACTAATTTCACCTTCATATTCAGCTCCTGATGGCCAGAGTATCTTTCCTCTGCCAGTAATTTTGTTTTTCTCCCACTGACCATCATAGATAGTTCCATTCAACCATGTATATCTCCCCATTCCATGAGGAAGCAAACCATCAAAATCTCCAACATAAACATCTCCGTTTGAGAGAACCTTCTCAGCATGACTAGCAAAAAAGGTATAGTTAGGACCTCAACCAAAAAAAAAAGCAGATTTAAAGCGTATAAATCTAACTTCAAATGATGATTGACAGAAAGAACATAAAAGCAATATAATATAAAAATTGATAAAAAGAAGCGAAAAATGCTCACCTTTCACCATGCTCATAGCTCATACTTGCACCTGCAGTAGAATCCGTAGAAATGTTAATATGAATGTGAAAGAAGATATGAGCTCTTCTTCTACTGCCAAGACATATAAAAGTCACAAGCTAACAGATCCACAGATGTAACTGCAGCATAGAGAATTGCCAAATCAAACAAGGCATAACAGGAGAAAAGCATCTAACCATAAAATGTACAACTATCTTATGATAACCATAGCATAAGTTCTAGAAAGAAGAAAACTACGAGGGCAAGATTTAGCTTACTGTGTCACTACCATGTTTTCCAGAAATATTTGATCCTTACACCTATGGAATTAGTCAACCTTACACTGATAGGTACAGAAAGAAGATAGTTCTTGTCAATATTTCCAAATAATCTCACTTTGATATAGCTATTTGAAAATTTGAATTTCGGAGAGATTTTCAGTAGATAGAAACATTAAACTCCAACCAATTTGGTGGAATAAGGCAAAATTCAGTTTATACTTTATACTATACATAAATTAAAGCTGGGAAGACATTGGGTATTTGACCTTCTCCGGATTCCAAATTGGTGGGACTACCTATTTTTGTTATTTAGTAAAAACACATACTGCATTTTATATTACTTATGCTTTGAGAAAGATGCACTTAGTTTGAGAAAGATGATACAACAGTAAATCCAAGGTTACTTATATACTTCAGTTTAGCTTTTGCTGGAGTGATGTCTATAAATAAAACCACTGCATCTAGTTTCAATAAATAAATCCAGAAGTTCCAGATTACTACACTATCAAGGCATGATACTATTAAAAATATTTGGTGCTTACAGAAAGAGTTTGTATGACAAGCTGATCTCCTAATGTCCCAAGACCACTATGACCCTTAGTTTTCTTGTTCCGTGTCCTTGTCTGGCCAAAAATAAAAACAATTAATGCATAATTGATATGCAATTATGAGTTTTTATTAGTTTCTGTTATGTGTCCTGCATTTCATAGGGCATCATTCAGCTTAGTTTCTGCTAACTAGTGTCAAGAACGATAACATCCTCTACTAAATAAGTTGTCCAGTTAAAGGACTTGAGATGTATTACACTTTACACAGAAATATCAATAAAATATATAAAGGAACACACTTATAAGAGGTCAGACACAATTAAGGCTTTAAAATTCTTCATTTTGAAATAGACAAAACTGGGTCATTCAGATCCTTCTGTCCTTAACCATGGACGTTACTATTGCAAAATTCTAGTTACTGACTTGATCAGCCATCACAAGAACAAGTAGGCAAATGAACACAAATTGCTTCCTTGATAGAACTCTCTCCAGGCAAATTACCAAGCGGGCGTACCCAGTGCACAAGCTTACCATTACTGAGATTTCAATAACTCGAAATTCAACCTTTATATCTTCCAAATTTATTGTCTGGAACTAAGGATTCTGTTTACCTCTGCAGATTCCTTGTTATGTCTAACTCAATTTAAAATCCCTCACACAATATAAGCAGTCATTCAGTCTAGTCTGAAACTAAGGATTTTTCTTTCCCCTGCATATTTCTTGTTATGTCTAATTCAATTAAAATCCCTCACACAATAACCTATTCTACGCTCTTTCTTTTTCCAAGGGATTGTGGCCCAAAATGAAGCACCAATACATTCAAATACCAAGGCACCTGGTAGAAATGAACTAGCTTTTATCAATTTGAGCCAAGAAATCAAAGAAACCCATCGAATCACAAGATAAATCCAAAAAGGGAGTAAAGAAGACGGCAGAACCCACCTCGTTTCAGCTCGTCCGCCCCAATCCCTCTTTGGAGATCAAGCGCGTCAAGAATAAAAAACGCAAAAAAAGAGATCAGCCCTGCAAATTAAGAAGCCAGAAAGGCACCAACCAGATGCAACAACAGTCAAGGTACAAAGCCGGGAAAAAGGAAAAGAATCGGACAAAAGGAGGAGGGAAAGCAATACCCTACCGAATGGAAGAGTGGAAGTGGGATCAATTCCCCTAGGCGGAGGGAATCCACCATGCGGGATAGCGCACCGACCCCTCCCCCCCGACGCGCGTACCAATCGAGAACGTCAACGAAGATAGATTAGGGAAAAAGAAGGGAGGTTTGTGGGGGTGCGGCCGTATGATCGCGACGTCGAATCCATCCAACACTTCTTCCCCCCATCACTCTCTCTCTCTCTCTCTCTCTCTCTCTTTGATTCTTCTTGTTTCGTTTCAACCACGACTGTGCTTCACCTTCTTCTTCTTCTTCTTCTTCTTCTTCTTCGACGTGCTGTTTTCTTCTCGCCTTCTGCCGCTGCTGCCTTTTCTCGGAGTCGCCTTTTCCAGCTCGCGGTTGTCTGTAAAATAAACAAAAGAAAAGGCAAACTAACAAAATACCCCTCCAACATTAATGGTTTTCGTATTTAACCCTTATTATTATTATTATTATTATTATTATATATATATATATATATATATATATATATATATATATATATATATATATATATTTTATACGGTTATCATACATACCCCTCCAAGTTAATGATTTTATGATTTCAGCATTAATATTATTTTTACAAAGAAAAGTGATTTTAAAACCTTATTATCAATTGCACTATAATGATTAGACGACCTCATATCTTTAATATTTATTTAATGATATTTTGAATCATTAGCACGTGACGTTTCGGTTTGATATATTATCAACAGATTAATATTTTATATATAAATTTATTAGATGATATTTTGAATTCTTAAACTATAATAAATGAATATGATACACCATCATCAAGTTAATATTTTTAAATATAAAATTCTATTAATATTTTAGATATAAAATATTGTTAGATAATATTTTAAAATTATCTACCGACCAACCAAGGATGAATTGATCAATTTTTTTAATATGTTTGATAGATAAAATATTTATAGTTTCTAAATTAAGTTGAATCATAAAAATAAGTTTTAGTAGTATTAACTTTAAGGAACTCTATAATCTTCTCATTTATCTCTCTCTCTCTCTCTCTCTCTCTCTCTCTTTTTGTTACTATATCCTCGGGAACAAAAATATTATATATAGTTAATTTAAAAAATATATTTGTTTTTTTATCATAGGAGTATGGTTTTATGAAGGATTTTAATATTTAAAAGATAAATATATGTAAATTTGTAGGGACACATGCGTTAATTTGAAATTTTGAAAGAATAGACATGTAAAAACAATAAGTAAAAAAAGAAGAAATTGAGGAATTTTGGGGGAAAAAGTGGTGGGTGTGTGCATGTATTATTTATTATATGGAAGAGAGAGAGAAAATTTTGGCTTTAAATTTGCATCATATTCGTTTGACAATATGCAATTGGAATTTGATCTAACAATGAGAGACGTGTTGCAATTGGATGTGTTGGTTGGGTGCCAACTACATAGTGTGTGTGGGCCATTAATCTAATTCTATGTACAATAACTATGAGTTGGTCATTCGTATTGTGATCGAATGAATGATCGCTCGATACATGAAAAATAATAATAGAATTATATTTCATGGTAGTCCATCGCATGTATATGAAATATTTTATTCACATTTGTTGGAAACAACCATGACATCGTAATATGTTTGATGCTTTCCAAGATACGATGACAGATTTGGATCCACATCCACCGCATGTGGGAGTGTCATGATTAATATTAATGCTTTCTAGTCTCTACATCCATAAAATAAATTTATAATAATAATAATATATTATATTTTGCATAATGAGGTAGACCTCGAATCACTTTTATTTTTATGGGACTAAATGTGTCTAATTCTATTAGTTTGCAATTAATTGGTCAAACTTTAACATCAAATTATAAATACGTGAGAATTTTGAAACATTGAAATAGAGTTTGGGGTCGAGCAAATTTCTCGCACCATATTTATCAAGTCGAAAGTAAAAAAAATTTATTCATATGACCTTTCGAAAAAAAATAATAAGTCTTCAGATTGGTAATTAAATGATGCATGAAATATATATATATATATATATATATATATATATTACTAGTCCACATCTTTGTGAAATCCCAATGGTGGGCATGACATTGCCAATATGTTCCCTTGTTTTCAAATTTCAAGACAAGAAACTGCTTGAGTTGTCTTTTCTTGTTCCTTCGTTGTTGATCGTATTCAATAACAACAACAACAATAAATAGTCATGTAATTTGAATGAATCGGTGGTGGCATGTCATGCAATTTGAATGACATAACACGTCAATAAAGTATAAAAGAATAGGATTAGGAGGCAATTGAACCTTCAAACAAAATAAAAACCAGATGTTTGATTGTTAGGTATAGAATTAGCATTATATGCAATGCTTAATTCATGATAATTGAGGTTGTTTAGGTCTCATAATTGCTTTTTATCCATAATCAAAGAAACAAATACTTATAATTTGAATATGGTCACCCAAAATGACATGATTTGCAAATTACAACAAATTAAGCTCATATCGATACATTTTACCTCATCATGTATAGATAGATATCATGTGAACTCATACATCTAAAATTTTGATATGATGGCAAGATTGAAAGTTCGAAACCTCATCCGATAAGTCGAGAAGATGTCAACTAACTTTATCCTATACAAAAGAAAAGAAAAAAGAAATCTTATCTTCTTCCTTCTTTTTTATGTCTTAGGATCATCCTCATCCATCACATGTTACTAAATTATTAAGTAATAATGGGTAAGCATTATGTCAGGGAGTTTTCTTCTCTTGACAACCTCATTCTTCTCCTTGAAAACATGATCAGTGGTGTATATAGAAAGATCAAATATTGGTCTTCTTTTGTTTTCTCTGTCTACAAGCCATTGTTCCTTCTTTTTATGTATTGGTATCATCATGCTGCCTCATGTACTAATTTAATCATACAGGGAATAATAAATAAGGATTATGGTATAGGATGTTCTTATCCTATCAACCTCATTTGACAGCATGGTGATATAGAAGTGATGCCTCTTAAAAAAAAAAAAAAAAAATGAAAGAATGCAGATGCATGGATGACCTGGGGAAACATGCATGAAATTGATTACATGCATGAGCTTGACTCAACATCCAAACCAGCAAATTATATATGACTATAAGTTTAGTCTGTTGATATGCATGGATGAAGATGGTGGCATTATATTCTGTGGTGTCTGCATCAGCGTGTGGGGGATGGATACCTTCTCACTTGGCTTTGCAGGCAGACAAAGCAGGCACAGCTCTTCTCGCCACCGCCGGCCATGATGGGTATGTCGGCCAAGAGCTGTTGGGCCATCTCTCTCTCTCTCTCTGTCTCTCTGTCTCTCTGTCTCTCTGTATCACAACATTTCAATTCATTTAGAATGTAAAGCCAACCTAATTTGGTGACCAGTCACTTAAAACTGATTGCAAAAGCTCAATTATGGATGAGACTTGTACTTACCCAGAAGCTTCATCTGTTTCTTCTTTCCTTCACATTGTTTCTTCCTTTTTCTCTCCAAATTTAACTCGGTAAATAGAACATTTCTCAGGAATGAACCACAGACTCCTGTAAGCAAAGTGTTCTGCAACAACAGATGAGGCAAATCTATGCAAAGCAAAGCAAATCTTGCATTTTAAGCAGTTCAAAAGCAGGTAAGTTCAGCAATGAGCAGCATTTTGTATGTAGCTGACAATGAATTTTGAGCCAAATACCTGGAGGAAAAAAACAATTAAGAAATAGGCCATACAAACAGGCAAAAGGTGCTCTTTATGGTAAATCATGGAAGGGACATGCAATATATTTATCTTCCTAAAGGAACCCTACTGCTTTCTTTTCTTTCTCAACCTAGGCTGAAACCTGATCAGGTCATAATGCAAGTGGAAACACAAATATCACCATCCAAAGAGTCTAACTAGAGATGAGGCTTAGGAATTTACTATTAATGAACCCATCAAAGGGATACAACTATGCAAAATACATTAACTCATTGTTAATATGTGGAAGTAAGTACATATTTCCTCATAGTCCAACTTCACATTTGACCAACCTCTTTCTTTCCTTGTCAACATAATTAACTTTTGCATATGACAATATTGTCATAGAAGATAAATCCGAGACCATAAATCTAAGGGATGGCTCAAAGTAAATACCAAAGGCCAAAATGGAGACAGAACCAAAACAAGAGGTGTGTGTACCTCAACAATTGCTCAAAGTAAATACCAAAGGCCAAAATGGAGACAGAAGCCAAACAAGAGGTGTGTGTACCTCAACAAGCATTCAATAAAGCCATGCCACAGTGAGATTCTATTCTCAGACATGTCATGACATGTTACCTACATGTCAGCAAGTCACAGACAAAAAAGCCCATGCCATCACAGCCTTTGCAAGCAATACTTTCATCTTTGATCCTATTGACCAACTGATGCGGAAAAATTGATCACCTTTCTTTCCCCCTTCTATTTTCTCCTTTTCTGGGCTCTCTTTACTTACATTTGTACAGGTAAACTGTGAGACAAACAGATATGACTATGAGAAGCCTTCTGATCTATGTCTCAAAACTACATGAGCAAATGAAGAAACAACACATATAATAACTCAGTACCATTGGAATCTTAATTATCAACATTTAATCCATTAAAAACTTAATAAATATATTGAGCACTTGCCCAACAACTTAAGCATTTGGTATTTAGTAAAAACATTAATCGTAATATCAAAGCAAGTTATGAATTTGAATACCTTAAACATTGTCCTGGTGATAGTGTACCAGACCCAATTACCAAAGGTTAAAGGTTGCAAATCCCATCCGATATATTTCTACTGGTGCATTAAGGCATTAGCTAGCCTAGCTTTATCCGTTTATTGCAAGGTCCGAGGCACAAATCCCCTTCACCACTTACCTCATTTGAGAAAAAAGAAAATGTATATATGAATTTGAATCATGCATTTGTCCCTCTTTTCTGGTATTTAATTAAAAATATTTGTGTGGTACTCGTTATTCATTTGGACTTGTATTAAGCATTTAGAATTCATTCACACATCAAGATCAAGTTGGATGCATTTGGAACAGGGGATATCAAAGCTTACAGATTTGTTGGGCACCTTCCTAACAACAGCTTTATCATGGTCTACGTCTAGTAAAGAGAGAAACTTGCTAACGTCTTCGAGACTATCACAACAATACGAGCAAATGAACAAACTATAAGAATAATGTAGTAACAGAGGAATTTAATCAGCAATCTTCTAGTCATGAGACAGAAAGGAAAATATCGAAGGATTCTGCAGTCCATTCACCAAGATTAGGGCTCCGGTTGTCGAGCAACTCCACCCAAGAAGCGGCAGAAAAGACCTGATCTAAGAAAGGAACGCAAAACAACGATGACAGAGAAAGGGCACACTTGAAGAGGAGCGGTAGAAGGTTTCAAAAGCGGGATGAGAGGCCACGATGGTGAAGAAACGCTTTGTATAGTGGCGAGTTGCGTTGCGACTCGGGCTGGCCCGGGGAAGGATTCCGAGTTGGCTTCAATAACGGACCGAGTCACCGAGTTGAACATGTATCCTTGGTTGCATTATATATATATATATATATATATATATATATATATATATATATATATATATATATATATATATATATATATATATAGCAAGAGACTAATTGATAGGAAAATTGTATAGAAAAATTAGAACAAAAATTAATTGATTGGAAAGATTGTTTAAATACCCATATCAAGTTGCCTATCTTGTTATTACTCAAATAAATAAATATTCATAAAATTTTGCAAAATTAGACTAGATGTGGAAAATGAATTCTCCTTGGCTCATTCATCTAACATCAATTCAACATGTTGGTATGTTAGTGTGTTGCTGAGAGTGTTAGTTCAGTCTCGTTTCACATCCTCAATTTGTGCTTCAATTAGGGGAGAGAACTTGTACTTTGGTTGCTTATACTAAAATTTGCTACAAGATCAAGAAAATAATATATGTTGGTGCAATTGAGATTGTGAAGAAATGGCTATTTCCAACTTTAATTTAAGTGATCATCTTATTATCCGACAATCTCATTCGGCTATGTGTCATGGTACTACTTCACTCGGTAGGACGTCGGTCTCAAATAATATATGATCTTTATATTATTCGTGTGTCCCATCTAATTCTATATCATTTGGGGGTGTTCAAAATATTGATATGGTGTATTGTAGCATATGAAAATAATATAATATTTATGTATCTTTGTAATTTCATATAGCTAGGGAGATTTGTAATACTCGGATGAGTTGTATAAAAGTGAGAAAACATTTGAAAGAAATTAAGATGATTAGATGTAGCTGAAACCCAAAGGATTAGTATGGTCTATCTACTTCATTGATTCTTGAAAGGATTATTAAATCTGAGTAATATATATGTGTACTAAGAACATTCTTTTGTCTTTTGGTTGTCTTAATTCTTGTGATCCATCAACTGTGTTTTGGACTTGAATTGTTTGGCTGCTTCAAGCATTGTAAAGTTCATATTTTTACATGCATGCTTTATATTTTTCATGTCTTTCTGTTCTTTTTCCTCCAATCAAGCAGATGGTGCTTAAGCTAGTTTGAGTTGTAAGGAAGAGTTATTCTAGACAAAGTTGCATGATCAAAGATGCCTTCTTTTATCTTACATTGACCGGCCATCTTTTTTAGCTTTAAATTATCTGGTGATTGATGATGACCTCTGCCCAAAAGTAAAGAAGGCAGTGGGCTGAGGGACCTGAGGACTTAACCATAGGATCCCCAAGAAAGCACTTAAGCTAAATAAATATATATTAATATGGTTATTAGAACTATCACTGGTAAAAAAAGAAAAAAAAAATGCTGTGTTAGGATCAATATTCTCCATAGTTAGAGACTAGATAATGATTTCTCCAAATATAATGTGGATTTCTCGATCTTTAGACCTTCATCAAATATTATAAAAATAGGAGGAAGTTGGATCAACCTTGATGCATCAGGTTGAACACCACCAACACTATGTAACTGGAAAGGTGCCCATGTCTCTCTCATATGACTGACTCTTCGACAAATTAGAAGGTACATATTTCTTGGATGCATATGGTTCTATCTTCTACTTGTTTGTGTTTTCTCGAAGCAGACACAGGTTGAGGTGCACAAGTCTGTAGATTTGGTGAGACCAAATCCAAATCAGAACTGGTCTCCAAACAAAGCTTTCCTTGTCTTCACAAGCAGAAATGGTCTCCAAACAAATCACGTAAAGCCTGCATGGATAAGGTGGTTTTTACAAGCAGCTGCTGTCATTGCATGTCAATTAAGCAACCAGAGTGCGCAACTGGTCTATTATTGATCAGATAATAATGGAAAGTAGAACTCCAATACAGAGAGAGAAAGAGAGAGAGAGAGAGAGAGAGGATTCCACCTCCCCAACATTATTGTGCATGCACTTTAGCAGTGTGTGTCTTCTGTTCCCAACTCATGGTGTTGGCAACCCCTTGTTTTCGCCTGGTTAGCCTAACCAGAAGCTTCACCCTCCCCTGGGATTATTACCCTTGGTCTTGGATAAGCTCCACCAGACTTTGGAGTCCTGAGTCGAGCTCGCCCTACACTGCGCACAACTTGTCCTCATCATATGGAGTAGGAGGCCAGCCCTCATCAGACTGCACTAACTCTTGCTTCCACTGGCCGCGCCTTTGAGGCGTCATCGCGCAATACATGCGATGCGAAGCACCAAAAGCAGTGGAGCTCTTTAATCAACCCTCTCTTGTGGAGCTTTCTTCCTAAAGTCCCTTTGCGAATCATAGACCCTGAAGACGGAACTGCACCCTCTCTTGTGTAGCTTTCCCTCTAAAGTCCCTTTTCCGAATTATAGACCATGAAGACCGCACCGCACTTTAGTTCGGTGTCGTTTATGGACGAGCATAATGGAGTGCGGTGGCCTTACGTGAGCGCCGTGGCTTCTCCTTCCCCCCCTATATAAGCCTGCATTAGGGTGTCGAGTTCTGCATGCATTGTGAGGTGGGAGCGAGGAGAAGCGTGTGCGGTAGAAGATAGGAAGGAGGCAGCATGGGTGTGGGTGAGGTTTGGAGGAGCGTGAGGCCGTACTTGGCCATGGTGTTCTTGCAGTTTGGCTACGCCGGCATGTACGTGGTCTCGGTGGTGTCGCTCAAGCAGGGCATGAGCCATTACGTGCTTGTCGTCTACCGCAACGCCATCGCCGCCGTTGTCGTCGGTCCGTTCGCGCTGTGGTTCGAAAGGTTCGTCTCTCTTCCACGCTCCACCACCACCACGTTATATATATATAGCTTGTGTTGTTGTGCTGCTTCCTTCCATCTTATGCAAGAGAGGTTTTGATGGCATCACTGCAGGAAGGGCAGGCCCAAGATGACACTCCCCATCTTCCTCAAGATCATGGCTCTCGCACTGCTGGAGTAATTGATGATCCCACAAACCATACACTGTTTGAGTTTACTGCATTGTGGCATCAAAATCTGGCTATTATTTGACACGAGTATCCCATAAAATTTCCTGCTTCAGGCCAGTGCTGGACCAAAACTTCTACTACATGGGCACCAAGTACACATCGGCAAGCTTCTCCTCTGCCCTCTACAACATCCTGCCTGCGGTCACATTCGTGAACGCCATTATTCTGAGGTGAAAGCTCCATCTCTCCACCACCTACCTACCTCCCCCTATGCGTCTCATCTGCTACTGCACGTACGGCATCCATCTCACATCCATCGCCTGCCGTTTCGTGATCAGAATGGAGAAGATAGATATCGAGAAGCGGCGTAGTCAGGCGAAGATCTTTGGGACGGCGGTGACTGTGATGGGTGCGCTGATCATGATACTGTACAAAGGTCCGATCATGGAGTTCGTGTGGACCAGAGGGCGCCACCACGTTGCTGCGGCTGCCGCCCCGAGCGATGCGCACTGGCTCGCCGGCACCTTCATGCTACTCTTCAGCTGCTTCTGCTGGTCCGCTTTCTTCATACTCCAGGTAATAAAATAATGTCTTCTTCCCTTATCTTGTGTTGCCCCAACTGTTGTTGATTCATCACTTTGGGGGGGTCTTTGCAGTCGCATACCTTGAAGGTGTATCCTGCAGAGCTATCCTTGAGCACCTTGATCTGCGTCTTGGGCGCCGGACAAGGTAGTGCAGTGGCTCTCTTCATGGAACGTGGCTTCAAGCCTTGGTCGATAGGGTTCGACATGAGACTCTTCACCGCCATCTACTCCGTAAGATTACACTTTCTTACTGTTACAGGACACCCACCGATAAATATTCTGAATCAGACGATCAATACTCCCAAAAGATTAAGTTTTTTTTTTTTTTTTTTTCTAATGAAATGATCCCATGTACATATATATATATTATAGTGTGTGAGAGAGAGAAAAAGAGAGAGAGAGATGCTGACAAATCATCTTCTCTTTTTGCACAGGGCGTGATGTGCACAGGGATGGCATACTATCTACAGGCCCTGGTGATGAAGGAGAGAGGACCCGTGTTCGTGACCGCCTTCAGCCCACTCTGCATGATCATAGTGGCCTTCATGGGATCCATCATTCTTGCAGAGGATATCTCTCTAGGGAGGTACGGCTTTCTCTAACCCATTATTGCATATCATTCATTATTTATTACCTTCTGCTCCGCACACAGCAAGCAGCTCACCTGAGTTGTCTTTGGAAACAACCATCGACAGGGTGATCGGCGCGGTTGTCATAGTCATTGGCCTTTACTCTCTCATATGGGGGAAGAGCGCCGACCATTTGAGCCAGTCCACCACCGACAACTCCAGTGGAAAAAACCATGGCGCACTCGAGCTACCCAACTCCGTCGACTTCGTCGCCATCGTCGACATCCCACCTGCGAAGAAACCTTAGAGGACTTATATCTCACCCATGCCATGGCCAGTAGCAGCAAGAACCAACTCTATGATGTATCACCTCTATGAACCAGTCATCATCATCAACCTATAATTTGATGTTCTGCATCATAAAATTCTTCATCTTTCATCTCCCCTACTTCTCGATGATGCACACAGTGCTGATGTTTGGAAGGATCTGTAGAGGTCGTCATAATGACCCCCTCCCTCAGATTAGCTGCTTTTAGTACCCTTTTTCCTGATAGAAACTTCGCTTCACTCACTCATTGACTATACCCTAAAGATGGAGCACTAATGAGAATTATTATAAACTCCCAAACTATGCCATGCTTTGATAGGACAAAAAGCATACATACCATGGTCAGCTTGTTGGGTCAAAGAACTATTAACAGCCAGTAGCATTTATTAGAGAGCTCTGAGGAAAAAAATTGTAATCTTCTTGGTAAAAGTACTTATCATTAATAAGAAAAATTAGATTACTCACTTCTAAGTTAACATAAATTTATTAAATTAAAAGAAATATATAAAGATATCAAATATCAAAAAATAACTACTCTATTTTTAACATCACAATCAGTTTCTAAAGGCTAATAATATAAATTATGTTTCAACCAAATAATTAATTTGTAGTAGATAATGAAGATTAATTACAATAACACATGCAAGTTTTCAAATTTTTGAAGGGACATTATATATACATATAAACACACATTATATATATGTATGTTCAGTTTTACAAGGATAACTACCAAAAATAGGTCATCTGTCAGCTAAAAAAATATGATCTAATTGAAAATTCATACTATTCAATGATCTAATTGATAAAAAAATATATTAGAATTATACAATATCACTCAAAATAAGCAACATCACTGGTCACACAAAGCTAAACACAAGCCCTACCAATAAAAAATTGTACTCACACAAAGCTATGCCAGAGTAAGCCATCTAATGAGATACATCCAAGGAAGCTAATATGCCTGATTACTACTATGAGATGTATCAGATTTCAACCACCTGGGCATAGGAGCAGTGGGGTACATGTAGAAGTACTTGCACATACAACAAAGACTGGGGATATATGTCGAGTTTTATTGGCCACATTAAAACAGGATCTGCTTGTTTAAAGATTTGAAGTTTTGTGTGGAAAGATGCTGATAATTATTATTTCCATATTGATTAGCTAATAAGGATAATATATGATACTCGTGACTGCTTCATGCACCTCTGAATCTTTTCTGATCACATTCATGTAAAAGGGAATTAATAAGAGAAATGGACTTGTAGAACATGACTGTTTAAGGTGCTGTCATACAAGACTCCGGTCAGAAGCCAACAGATGCATCTAGGGATCAAATTTTGACCTAAATTATTTGCTTTGATCTGTCGATTTGAAGATACAAATGATCAAAGCAACACAATAGATCTGCTCTGGAACTTATTTTTCACCTTTTAGATACAAAATGAAGCCAATCAGCGTAGAACTTTGTATGGTCAAACTTCACAAAACCAAATTACCAAGAAGAGTATCAGAATACTTACAGGTAGGACAAGCATTTGCAAATAATTAATGTTCAGCAAAGAATTTTTTTGCAAATTAATAGCTAAATTAGTTATACCCTTGTTTTATGAAATTCCCTATTCGTGAGATATAATTTTCAGACTGAGACTTCACTAGGCTTGCTAAAAGCATTGGCACACACCAAAAAAGTAGATATGTTTGAATCTTTTTACCTAATGTAGCACCAATTTGATAGCAAACACCAATTTAGTGAAGCAAAATCTTGTTCTTCTAATTGCTACATATAAACCATGACAACTTTTGTTTAGTTGCATATAAAAATCCCTCAAAGTGCATTAGCCAATTTTAAAACCAAAAGAGGGTGAAGTAACTCAAACATATACTCCTGCATTCTTTGGCATTCGAGGTAGTAGAGCTCTTAAGAATTGGGTCTCTTTTACTCTCTTACAGGTAGGGCAAGCATTTGCAAATAATTAAAGTTCAGCAAAGAATTTTTTTTGCAAATTAATAGCTAAATTAGTTATACCCTTGTCTTGTGAAATTCCCTATTCATGAGATATAATTTTCAGACTGAGACTTCACTAGGCTTGCTAAAAGCATTGGCACACACCAAAAAAGTAGCCTATATTTGAATCTTTTTATCTAATGTAGCACCAATTTGATAGCAAACACCAATTTAGTGAAGCAAAATCTTGTTCTTCTAATTGCTACATATAAACCATGATAACTTTTGTTTAGTTGCATATAAAAATCCCTCAAAGTGCATTAGCCAATTTTAAAACCAAAAGAGGGTGAAGTAACTCAAACATATACTCCTGCATTCTTTGGCATTCGAGGTAGTAGAGCTCTTAAGAATTGGGTCTCTTTTACTCTCTTACAGGTAGGACAAGCATTTGCAAATAATTAATGTTCAGCAAAGAATTTTTTTGCAAATTAATAGCTAAATTAGTTATACCCTTGTTTTATGAAATTCCCTATTCGTGAGATATAATTTTCAGACTGAGACTTCACTAGGCTTGCTAAAAGCATTGGCACACACCAAAAAAGTAGATATGTTTGAATCTTTTTACCTAATGTAGCACCAATTTGATAGCAAACACCAATTTAGTGAAGCAAAATCTTGTTCTTCTAATTGCTACATATAAACCATGACAACTTTTGTTTAGTTGCATATAAAAATCCCTCAAAGTGCATTAGCCAATTTTAAAACCAAAAGAGGGTGAAGTAACTCAAGCATATACTCCTGCATTCTTTGGCATTCGAGGTAGTAGAGCTCTTAAGAATTGGGTCTCTTTTACTCTCTTACAGGTAGGGCAAGCATTTGCAAATAATTAAAGTTCAGCAAAGATTTTTCTTTTGCAAATTAATAGCTAAATTAGTTATACCCTTGTCTTGTGAAATTCCCTATTCATGAGATACAATTTTCAGAACTGAGACTTCACTAGGCTTGCTAAAAGCATTGGCACACACCAAAAAAGTAGCCTATATTTGAATCTTTTTATCTAATGTAGCACCAATTTGATAGCAAACACCAATTTAGTGAAGCAAAATCTTGTTCTTCTAATTGCTACATATAAACCATGGCAACTTTTGTTTAGTTGCATATAAAAATCCTTCAAAGTGCAGTAGCCAATTTTAAAACCAAAAGAGAGTGAAGTAACTCAAACATATACTCCTACATTCTTTGACATTCAAGTTAGTAGAGCTCTTAGAATTGGATCTCTTTTAGGCATACAAGTTGTAGTGCTGAAGAAGAAACACCCAATTTATTGAATAATGCAAGAATAAAATGCACAAACAAACTGAGCAAAGTAAAATAGGGTTTCAAGGTTCTTCAATCTTCAGGGATTTGTATCAGATCCCAGTTCGAGTTGTTTATTTCCCAGTTTCAAAGATAAGCTTAAAAATAAGGAGAGAAGAATGGATATGGCTTACGAAGTTCCACGCCTCCTCGGGTCCCGTCACCGCCCGGTCGAGAGTGGCTGAGGAATCGACCTTAGTCCACCGCGGGAGAGCGTCATGACTCCGCCGCCTTCAGGAGGCGGCCGCGGCGGCCTTCGTCTTGGGTTTCTTCTTGGCCTCCTTGTACGCCTTGAGGTGGAAGTCGATGAAGAGGGCGAGGAGCGAGGCGTTGAAAGCGGCGTTGAAGAGCCAGCCGCGCATCCCCTCGCACCCGCCGCCCGTGAAATGGTACCAGAGGAAGACGCCGGAGACGAGGAAACTGAAGACGAACTGGGCGATCTGGAGATCCGTGACGGCCCTCTTCCAACGCGGGGACCACCGCCAGCCGGCGCTACTGGAGAAGTAGTAGGCATACATGACGACGTGGACGGTGGCATTGGTGACGAGGGCGATCGGTATGAGGGACTGCGTGGTGGCAAGCCAGACGTAGCACATGACGACGACGACGGCGTGGTGGTAGACGTGGAGGAAGGTGAGGCGGCGACGGGGGGCGGCGAGGAGGATGAGGAGGGTGTCGCCGAGCTCGTAGAGCTTGGAGAGGTAGAAGACGTGGGCCCAGAAGAAAAGGGGGCCGTCCCGGGTGATGGCGGAGGGGGGGAAGCAGAAGAACCAGCGGGGGGACGGGAGGCGGTCGGCGGCGGAGAGAGCGCAGCCGGCGGCCATGGCGGCGGAGAGGAGGAGAAGGATGAGGTTATGGGCGGAGGAGAGGAGGCGTAGGAGGGCTGGTGAGGGGTGGGGGAGAGGGATTATGCTGCGGCCGAAGAGGAAAACGAGGGTGAGGTAGGTGGCGACGGCGGTGGCGACGAAGGGGACGGAGGCGCCAAACGTCTCGTTGGGCCTCCAGTCGAAGGATTCGGCGATCGGGTGCTCCACCAGCAGCCGGTGCAGTTGCCCCTGCACCCAAGTCGCCATTCTCCCACCTTCCACGGTCGTCTCCTCTTCTCGGCTGCTCCGCCTCCTGGTTTCTTGTCGGAGAGCGATTTGGATGTTCGAACGCACTCGTGCTCCACTCCGATAACCCAAAATTATTATCGGATCCGGGTCAGGATCCAATCGAATCAACCCAATAATATTGTGGAATATTCTATCAACCCAAAAGAATTGAGAAAATTAAAAAAAACAAAAACAAAATAATTTGCATGAATTGAAAAAATTAAAAAAATAATAATTTGCATTGATGTGTCATCCATCGACAAATATGAAGATTATAAATATATTATCTATATTTTTTTTTTCGAAAGCCTTTCATATAACACTAACTATTCACAATATAAAAAATTAAAATATCCACGATGCATCCCTTTCGATCATCATTAGACACGAGGCTTACTTGATGAACTAAAAATGATTGATCTTACGAGGCTCTCTAAGATTGTGAACTCATTGAACTCTTTATAATTAATCAATTATACCAAATTACTGACAATAAATGAGAAAATAAATAAATACGAAATTATTTAATTTTACTATGATCAATAAAAATTAAATTATATTTTTTAAATATATATTAACATAAAAAATGATATTATATATATATATATATATATATATATATATATATATATATATATATATATACAGGGTTATAACATTTATTTGACAAACTTTTGTTGTTGAATGCTAAGAAAATTAGAGATAGTTTGGAAATAAATCTTGATAGACAATGATGTGAAAAGAGTACAATCACAATGAAAAGGTGGGGGCAACCTATGAAGGTGTAGTGTGTGGGGCCTCATTCAATCTCTTTTGGGCAATGCACATGCAAAAAGAATTGAATCCAACCTAAACTTAGTTAAAAGGCATTTTTGTCATCACTTTATGTACATCTCCTTGCAAAAGAGAGATAAAAAAAAAGTTAAATCTACCTCAACTTTGCTGACAAATAGAAATTGCAATTGTCTCCTATTGGGATATTTTTTATTTTTGTTGTTGTCTTGAAGTAAATAAAGGGCTGTTACCAAAGCCTAACTATGATATATTTGGCCTTCCAATCATGGAGAAAAATAAATGACAAAAAGATATTGCAAGAAAGCAATGGAGTGGGAAGGGCCACTTTAAATTGGATGTGTGACTCCTCAAATTGAGAATGTATGCAAGAGGACAGTTAAGATTCAAGACATGCTTTGCATTGCATTGCATTGCATGGAGCAATGATTAGGTCTTGAAAGAAGAATGTTGACATGATTCAAAAAGAAAAAAAACCTTACAATTCTCATTGTCAATTTAAATAATAATCTGAGTTATATGAAAAAAGAGATATGGAACCATGAGAGTTGGATATTTATTTGACTTATAATAAATTAGTTAGTGGGGGGGCTTTTAGCTGACCAAAATTTCAAATTGATCACTACCATGACAAGATTCCTACTATACATGTACAATCATGTTTGTTGAATGGCATATCAATTACCATATGATGGGACTGAATTGAAGTTGACCATTCAATATTGACTAAACTTGTATCCAACAAAACTGGACATTTGCCCCTTCTAGCTAAATTGAATTTATTGGATTTTTTTTGGCTCTTAGCCACAATAACTTTATTTCCAAGCTTCAAATTCTAAAACTTCTCTCATCATTTTATCCTATATATATTAGTGTCTTGTTCTTCTTCTGATATTGAACTTATTTGACATATTTAAATCGAATTCAATGGGTCTTTAATGCCAAATCATATACAATTTTATTGTGAGATAGATATGATTATATATATATATATATACATTACTTGAGATACTCGACTCGTTCAAATTGAGTTCGGTTATCTTATGATTAAATTTAATAGAATTATGTGGAACAAACATACAATTTTATAAGAAAAATATGCATTCAGTGCTAACACATTCATTAGCGAAAAGATAACACTCATCATCAAGAATTAGGCAGACACAATTCTAAAATAATGATTCGATGAATATTTCTCCAGTACTTTAAAAATAATAAGCAAAAAATATTTGGTTCTTACTGTAGAATATTTCTATTGGTTAATTTGTTATAAAAACTATAACGAGGACGTGATAATCAAAATTAATTATTATTTATTAAAATTATTTTATTATTTATTATTAACTTAAGCATAAGTCAATCATGGACAAGTATTAGAACCCCTTCTTGTCCATATATAATTCCTTGTCCAATGTGATTTTGGATCCCTTCTTGTCCATATATATAGAATTTTTTAAGATTGAGATGTTTTATAAGAAAATCTTAAAGGTAAAAGACTTTTTTTCCAAAATTTACTCTATATATATATATATATATATATATATATAGTATGAACTTAACGAATAAAAATAACAGGAATCCGATAAGTTATTGGATATGGATCACAGGATTAGATCCAAAATTAACCCGATAACATCCCTAATTCTCTAGTCGACGAATTATTTACCTTTTAATATTGTAATTAAGATCGGGTTTTGAAGAAGGATTAAGGCTTAACCAAATGAGAGGGTCTAATTAGGGAGTGCTAATTGCGTGCTTTCGGTCTCCTCCTCAACGCTCTCTCTTTTTATGCGTGCTCCCCAACCGAACCCCAACAACGAAGGAGCCGCCCCTCCTCCTCCCTCCCACCCCCCCCACCCCTCCCTCCTCCTCCCCCCCCTCGCCACTCCCTTTCCTCCTTCCCTCTCTCGCTCTTGATCCATTTGTCGTCCGCTTCGCCGCGCCACCTTATCCATCGCCTCGCCAAAGCGCGCTCCGGAGAGAGGTAATCTCACTCGCTTCCTCGTATCGTCACCTCTATTGCCGAAACCCTAACCCTCATCGCCGGCGTTAATAGATCGAGGGGGAATCGAGGGTTAGGGTTTCGACGTGCTGCCCGGGCGATCGGCGACGGCGGCGGCGGCGGCGGGGAACGGAGTGTCCTCTTGGGATGGCCCATCAGAGCAAATTCGTGTCGGTTAATCTCAATAGATCCTATGGCCAGCCCTCGTCTTCCTCCTCTTCCGTCCATGGCCGCTCTCGCCCCGGCTCCGGCGGCGGAGGCGGGGGCGGGGGAGGGATGGTAGTCCTCTCCAGGGCCCGGAGCTCGGCCACCTCCGCAGCAAAGACCGCCCAGAAGCTTGCCGTTCCGCCCCCCTTGAACCTGCCGTCGTTGAGGAAGGAACATGAGCGCTTCGACCCGGCTTCCTCGGGGTCTGCCGCCGCCCATGGCAGCCCTGGTCTTGGATCGCGGGGGGGCACTTCCGCCCTAGGTTGGAGCAAACCTGCCCTCCCGGCTCCGGAGAAGAATGCTGTCAGCAGAGGCCAGTCGCAGTTGGGACGATCGGCGATCATTAATGACGAGCTTGCCCGTAGCCCCTACATTTCTCCTGGTGCTCGCCCCGGTGGCCAGCCGCGCAATGCCATACCAGGTCAGGGGTTTTCCGAGAAAGCTGTGATCTTGAGTGGCGAGGACTTCCCATCCCTTCGGGCCACCTTCACCTCACCTGCGAAGCAGAAAGACACATCAAGCCAGAAGCTGAAGCAAAAGCAAAGAGTGGAAGAGCAGCCGGAAAGGCGGGAGGTGTCCGAGTTACATTCACCTCTTCAGATGAGGCCGCAGATCAAATCCTCTCGTCTTATTGGCAACAGCATGTCAAACGGTGATGGGGGGCTGATCCGACCACTTGGTGCTTCAGAACAGTCACAGAGACAGGATAACGACTTGCCAGGTCTGCTGCCGCTTGTACGGCTTCAGCACACATCAGATTGGACCGATGATGAGCGAGACACTAGGCTTAGCATCCCTGAACGAGAGAGGGATCGGGGGTTCTTGAGGTCCGAGTTGGTTCAGGTTCATGGTGCTTATGATGGCCGAGGGCTGCATGATACCGAAGGTGGCAGTGCTTGGTCCAGGGAGCCCTTCAAAGGGTATCCTTCTGGGAAGGATGTAAGGGCTGCAAGCAATGAAAGTCAGGATTTTGGCTTGAGGAGGTTTCCAATGAATTCAAGGGATAGATCGAACACCAGTTCACTGGGAGTCGACAAGGATAGACATTATGCTAGGCCCATAAGTGGAAACAGGGAAACGAGTACAGAGGGTGTTAATATTCAGTCATCTTTTGGAGAAAATGGTAGTGATGGTTTTGCTAAGAGGAGCCAGGATTATCGAAACGCCAAGATGAATTTGGTTTCTTCTGAGCACACTCGAATTGGTAAAGTTGTTGCAGAAGCATTTAGTGGGACTCGTGGTCATGGCCATTCCAATAACTGGTCCAAAGGAAGCTCCTTTCAGAATGCCACAGTCTTGAAGAGCCAATTCTCTACTGGAACTAGAGGCACTTCCTTGAATGGTCCAACACTGAACTTTGGTAGAGAAAAACGGTCGGCACCAAGTGCTGGAAAGCCATATCTTGAAGATACTGAATTTGACAACAAGGATCCCTTTTTAGGGGGCATCAGGGACATGAATGTTAAAATGTATAAGAAAAAGAAGGATCTCGAAAAACAGATTGATTTCCCTGACCCCATCAGAGAGTCATTTGAAGCAGAGCTTGAAGGAATTCTGAAGACACAGGAGCAGGAGCGCCAACGCATTGTGGAAGAGCAAGTCAGAGCATTGGAGCTTGCACGTAAGGAAGAGGAGGAGAGGGAGAGGGTGACAAGAGAGGAGGAGGAACGGAGGCGAATGCTTGAAGAAGAGGCAAGAAATGCTGCTTGGAAAGCAGAGCAGGAGCGGTTGGATGCTGCAAGGCGAGCTGAAGAGCAACGGATTGCAAGGGAAGAGGAAAAGAGGAGGTACCAGATGGAGGAAGAAAGAAGGAAAGAGGCCGCACGGAAAAAACTTTTGGAGTTGGAAGCCAGGATTGCGAGACGGCAGGCTGAAGATAATGGAAAATATGATAGGGTTCACTCTTCTGTTACTGCTTCTGAGGAACGAGTCCCTGGAGTAGTAAAGGAAAGAGATGTACCACAAGACACAGAAGTTGAAGGCTGGGAGGACGGTGAGAGGATGGTGGAACAAATCACTAGCTCTGCCCTATTTGATTCTTTGTCTGTGGATAGGATTCTGGAAGTGGGTTCTAAGTCTCAATTTCCAAGGGATACCTTTCCTTCATTTGCTGAAAGAGAAAAACATGCTTATGGCAGCACAATTCATCCTTCACAAGCTGATGACAATCTCTATCATGATCCAAGGCAAGATGCATTTGGTCATAGAGGAGGCTTCTCCAAGAAAGAGTTTCATGGTGGTATTGAGACAAAGTCTAGTAGGCCATCATCAAATGGAGCAACAACAATTGAAACATCACAGATGCCAGATGAATACCACGAACCAAGGAAACAAAGGTGGAACTCTAACAAAGAGGTTGATTATTTCAAGAGAAATAATGACATCAATTCAGAGTTTATTGATGGTGTTAAGTTTCGAGATGTTGGAATGGTACCTAGTAATTCACAAGGAAGTCCTCAGGCTCCATACAGTGAAATATCATCGGATAACTCCGTGGTCGATGGCTTTTCCTCATTTACGAGGTATCGACAGTTCTTGAGGCAGCCTCGTGTGCCTCCACCTCCATCTGTGACATCGGTTCAGAGAAGTTCTTTCAGAGATCCAGCAGAAGGAGCAAGTTCATCATGTTTCATAGATGATGATGTGCATTATAATCATCCAAGTAGATATGAGCAAAAGACTTTACACAGAGGTTATGACAATGTGTTTCATGAAACCCATCAGCAAGGTGGAACAACAGCTTTTCTCGAAAAGAATGCTAGCCATTTCGAGCAAGAAGCAGAGAAGATGAGCCCAAGATGTGACTCCCAATTGTCCCTTTCTGTTTCAAGCCCACCTAGCTCGCCTGCGCTTTTGCATCATGAGATGGACATTTCCAGGGATTCTCCCCCGCTGCCTGCTTCGGCTGATGGTGAGCGCACTATCGTATCTGACAGTGAGCATATTGTGTTGCCATTGGAGCGTGGTGCTGTCGATAGAATGATGGCTTCAAGGTCAGTCTCTCCTGGAGTTGATGATGAATGGCCTGTTGAGAACAATGAAGAGATACAGGAGCAAGAAGGTGATGAATACCAAGACATAGCTGAAGCACATGATGGTGTTGATGAGAATTTTGATTCAGTCCAGGAAATAGAACATTTACATTCTGATGTGCAGACTACAACTGGGGAGATGGAACAAGTAATTCTTGGATTTAATGAAGGTGTTGAGGTTAAACTTCCTAGTATAGACAAGTTTGAGATAACTTCTAGCAACAGCGAAAAGGAATTCAGGATACATGCAGGTTCTGCTGGTAATTTGGAAGATTCCATCTGTAATTGTGAAATTACTGTTCAAGAAGATGCTATGGATAGTTCTTTAGAAAGTGAAGCTGAAAAGACATTGAAAGATTTGTCTCTTGATCCAATGTCAGCATCTAGCTATTCTGTAAACGGTGCTGAAGCGTCTCAGAGCTCAGTACTGCCAGCTCAACATTCAGTGACTTCTGCCACAAGCTGTCCAATGGTATCTACAGCCCCAGATTCACCCAACTTATCTTTTCCTTCTATTGTTGTCAGTCAGGGTGAAGCACCTGTTAGTCTCCAGTTTGGTCTGTTTTCTGGTCCTTCTTTGATACCTTCTCCTGTCCCAGCCATTCAGATTGGTTCTATTCAGATGCCAATACATATGCATACACATATAAACCCTTCTCTACCACAGGTGCACCCTTCACAGCCTCCTTTATTCCAGTTTGGCCAGCTGCGCTATACCCCAACTATCTCTCGCAGTATATTGCCACTAGCTCCTACTAGCACAGCCTTCATTCAGCCTTCTGCTTCGGCTCCCTATTCCTTTAATCAGAATCCTGCTGGTTCTTTGTGTGACCAAACAACTCAAAATTACTCTTCAGAAAAATCACGAGATGGAAAGCCTTCCCGTTCTTCACATAAACAAACTGATATTGTGCAAAACCACTTCGAATCTTCACAGCATAGAGCATTGTTAGATTCTGGAAAGAATGTTTCTATAGCTTCCCAGAGTCGGACAGAAATATCATCTTTGGTTGAAAAGAAAGGTGCAAACAATTCAATTTCCCAAGCTGAAAGCCATGGTGAAGATGATGCCACCATGAAGAAGGGCTATAGATTCACTGGTAAGTGGAAAGAATCTCAACATCAACAGCAGCATACTGAACTACAATCCTCCGGATTCTTTCCAGGAGGAAAACCTCCCTTAAGGAACCCAGGCAATTTCTCTGGTGGGAGGAGGAAGAGATACACTTATAGTGTAAAAATTGCTGGTACAAGGTCACCATTTCCAGGTGAAGATGCATTGCAGGCAGAATCAAGTGGCTTTCAGAGGAGAGCCAGGAGAAATATTCGAAGAACGGAATTTGGAGTCAGAGAGAATATTGCGAGGAAGCAAACACAAGGTACAGAGTCATTAAATAGTTTTGGGCAGGATGAGAAGCCAAATGCGAATTCAATGGCCACTGGGATTTCTATAAGGAACCTAGGTAAGAAAGATGCACTTTTGGATAGATCAGCCAAGATTACTAATGATCCAGACAACCTAAGTTCAGGTGCTTCTATCTCTTTAGTTGTGAGCTCTGATAGGAGGACGGAGAAAGTCATTAGAAATGAAACTATTTTAAAGAGTGAAAGCATCATTGACAAGTCTCATGCTGGCAAAGGCAATATCAAGGCAAGTGATAGTCTTGATGAGGATGTCGATGCTCCTCTATTGAGTGGAGTTATTCGTGTTTTCAAACAGACAGGAATTGAAGTTCCTAGTAATGAGGATGACTTTATCGAGGTAAGGTCCAAGAGACAGATGCTGAATGACCGCCGAGAACAGAGGGCAAAAGAAAATAAGTCGAAATCCAGGGTGCCAAAGGTAGTTCTAATCTTTCTCAGATCATAAGTTTGTCTCTCTGTTGAAAATGTTCTAAAGCGATATTTCTTTTTGTTTTTCATATTGTCAACAGGGACCTAGCAAGCAATCTGCTGTTCCACAAAGTAATGCTGCTAGCTCCAACCCTAATAAAGCAGTGACATCTTCAGTTGGCGACACAACTACTATTGTTTGTGCTAATTCTCTTGTCGCAGAAGGAAGGGAATCTACTAAACTAAAGCCATCATTTGTTACCACTGCTAATTTGACATCTCAAACACTACCTCCAATTGGCACCCCTTCGGTAAATACTGATTTTGAGAGAAGATTGAATGACTCAAAGTATGCTCTGTTCCTTGGATGGCTTATGTTTTGATTTTTGCACAAGTAGGCTCTTGATTGCATTGAATTTACAGGTTAGGTCAGGCAATCATTGTACCTGCTGTATCTGATAGCAAGTCAATACTGGTTCCAGGTCTACTAGAAAACCAAAACACTAGTCCCGAATATTCTGTATTGCCATTGAGTTCCTGGGACAGTACACACACGAGTCATCAGGTAAGCTTACTAGAGGAGAACTAATGTAGTTGATTCTCTTTTTGCTCTGCTTTTGTAGCTGGCTTTGGCATCACTTTTTCTTTTTCTTTAATAAATGTCTCTTATATAGTACATTCGATATTCTAGTTATTGTAAAAGCACAAACTTGCCAACATTTTATCTTTTCATTGGTGTTATAGTTTTTGGTTAGTCTTGAACTAGGATGTTATATGGATGTAGTTTTGTTTGAAACTGCTGTGGTTGCTGCTTGTAGCCATATGGTATTGTACTATGGTATAAATCCTATTAAGCAATTTAGGCTGCCAGGTTAGTAATTTTTATGTACAGATTTCTAAATTGGACAGTCTAGGCTCTTAGGTTATAATTATTCATGGATAAATTTAGAATATTTGAGAGCTTCTTGTTCTTATTGTTTTTCACTTTTTTGTTTGTTTTTGTCAAGTCTTTCCACCACACTTACCCATTATTGTTTAGTCCAATGGTGGAATATCTAGCCATATTGATATTTGATTAGTCGGATCTGTTGGGAAAAAAATATATTGTGGCTACTGGCTCTATTTTACCCTTCTGTTTCCTCTCGTTTTCTAATGATCTTTTTCATCAACGTATCATTTATCTCTTCTGCCTAATTTTTTTGGCTTTTTTTCTTGTTTTCAACCAAGAACTCATATCATTCAGTAACTGTATTGCATCTTATCCCAGCATTAGTGTATCCGTAACTAATAAATGACACTTCTATTCCCAAAGATCAAAGTGAAAATTTCATGGGCATATAACAACGTATGCTAGGTTTTGAACATTTAACATTGTCTGGTCTGATTAAAGCACATTCTCGCTCAACAAACTCGTTATTTCTGCACAACAGCTCTTTGGAGGTCGAAGTTGAATACAAATGTATACAGCAGTATATATTGCATCAATAATTGTCTCTAATAATCTCATAAAATAATTGTTGCAACAAGGTTAGAGATTTTGAATCGTACCACCAATATCGGGTGGTACGTATCAGTCCACCCGTGAACCGGTACATGGACCACCCGCTACTAGGTGGTCCACTCGATATAGCCCCGTACCGGACATACAGGGGTGTTTTTTTGGGTAATAACGGTTGAAATTTTGATCGTTACTACCCGAAACAAATCATAACAGTCAATTTCGACTGTTAGCGCCTGCCATTGGGCGGTATCAGCCTAGCTGTGACGAGGTTGAGGGAGAAGCGTCGAATAAGGAAGAAGGAGAGGGCGTTCGAAGAAGAGGAAGAATCGGGAGAACCTCGACGTAAACTTGAATCCACACCCTTTCTCGATCCAGCGTCACCCTCCCTTGACGATCCCGATCCAGGAGGTAACAGTGAGGAGATCATAAAGAGGAGGATCTGGAGGCGCGGGGATCAGGGGAGGCGGCGTCTAGAGCAGTGGAAGAGGCGCTCTCCTTCATTGCCTCGTCTACGACTCTACATGCTTCTCTGCCATGTTCTTCGTTGAAGGTCGGAGATGTCTGTGGCCTTCGACGTCTTCGTAAATGCCGCAGACGAGGCGATGAGAAGAGGAGGTTGTTGTCGAGGCCACATATGCCTTTTTTATATTTGTATATATTGTTTTCATATTTTTATACTTATATTATATATATATATAGGTGTATCGTTTGGTATGCCCTGGTATACCGCTCGGTATACCGTACCATACCATACCGAGCAAAGCTCGGTACATCAGTACGATACGAAATTTTGAACCTTGTGTTGCAAAATAAGTTCATATACAATTATCTTCTCAGTCAGGTTCTATACTTGATGTTGATGTGTTGGGAGTTGATATGCCACCAGTGTTTGCTGAAGTTGGTGTTCTAAAGCCCACCTTTACCAGAGTTGGTGTAAAGGGCTGAATTTTAGCCTATTACTAGTTTGGATAATATTATGCTAAGGAAATTTTTAGGATAGATAATCATGTTGGTAGGTTTTCTTTTGGGGTTTTCGTAGGAATGAAACAAAATTTTCTTGTCTTGTTTGACATGAGGCTTATCTTTAGGTATTGGACCTCCATTTCCTAATAGCTGTAGAGTGAGTTTTACATGCACGACATTTTGTCAAGTCTGTGATACATGTACTTTCTGACATATTATTATCAACTTTGTCAGGTGATTGCCCTGACTCAAACTCAGCTTGATGAAGCTATGAAGCCAACACAATTTGGTTCACAGTTAGCTTCTACCATTATTCTTGATCCCCACAAACTCGTATCATCTGGTGTGACTCCGGAGAAACCTTTCTCTTCATGTGCAAGCCCTGTTAATTCCTTGCTTGCTGATGAGAAAATTCAGTTCGGTAAGTGTATTTTGCTTTAAATGCTGGTTTTGCCTAGTGCCACTGGACATTGTAACTCCCCGGTTTGTTTGAACAATTTTTGTTTCCGAGTTCAGGAGCTGTGATGCCACCAAACATTTTACCTCCTGTCAGCCGAGCTATTTCCAAGGGAACCGGGCCACCAAATACATGCAGGCCAGAATTAAAAATAGGTCAAAACCTGGCTAATAACAGTTATTCTATGTTCTTTGTCAAAGAACAGTGCCCTGGTGAATCATGTGCAGATCTCGAAGATGCAGAGGCAGAAGCTGAAGCAGCTGCTTCTGCTGTTGCAGTTGCTGCCATCACCAATGATGAAGTGGTTGGATCTGGGATTGGTACATCTTCAGACACCAAAAGCTTCTCTTCTGCAAATGGCACTGCTTTGGCTTCTGCAGGTGATAAAATGAGTCCTACCTTACTCTAATATTTAAGAAATTCATGCTTTATGAAGTTGGTTCTTGTCCAATGTATTAATTGTGAAAGTTTGCAACAGGTGCGGCAAATAGCCATGTAGTAACTGGTCAGTCATCCTGTGAAGAATCCTTGACAGTTGCTCTCCCAGCAGATCTTTCAGTGGATACTGCACTCTCCGTATGGCCGGCTTTACCGAGCCCACAGACCTCTCAATCAATGCTCTCACAGTTTCCTGGAGCCTCACCTTCTCATTTTCCCAGCTTTGATATGAACGGTATACTAGATGGGCGTATTTTTGCTTATGGGTCGAGTGATGAGTCAGCTGGCGCTCAGGGACAGCCACAAAAAGGCACTGCTTTGGGTTCTGGGGCACTGGGGTCTTGGCCACAGTACCACCCTGGCGTTGACTCCTTTTATCGCCCACCGGCAGGGTTTACTGGTCCATTTATCAGCCCTGGAGGAATTCCTGGTGTTCAATGCCCTCCACATATGGTCTTCTACAATCATTTTGCTCCGGTTGGACAATTTGGGCAAGTAGGGTTAGGTTTTATGGGAACTACTTATATACCTGCTGGGAAGCAACCGGAATGGAAGCAAAATCAAGTCTGTTCTACGGTTAATGACAGCGAGGGTGACCTGAGCAATCTAAATGCTGTTTCTGGTCAGGGAACCCCAACTAGCGCTCCAGCTACCGTCCAGAATTTAGGCCCAGGTTCACCTCTCATGGTGGCTTCTCCTTTGACCATGTTTGACATGAATCCGTTCCAGGTATGATTTTTCTAAATTTCCAGCAAAAGTAGAGATCACAAATTGAAAACCTTCATTAATGTTTGCTGGGAGAGGCTTTGAGGCAACCATTTTTCTAATGTTCTCTAGCTGTTAAAGTGAAATCAACAATAGGAATGCTTGGTTGGTCGGCGCACCCTTTGAGGTTAGGATCCTGGGATGAAGGGTTTGAAACAAGGTAAAAAGGGCAAAGACTTGGATGAGATTGTTGAGAAAGTAGTCAAGGTTGCTTTGAGCAATCAAGATATGGATTTGTGTACTCAAGCTGAAATTGGAAAGTCTACTCAACATGATTGGTCATGACTATGATTTTTTGGTTTAGTGGGTTCAAAGTCATTGTGGAAAGAATAACTATCATCTGAGCAGCATCAATTATTTTGAGTGTGCCCTGCCCTCCTCCTTTCCCTCTTCCATTGCACTCCATGATGCACCAAAAGGAGTGTAAAAAGAAAATCATATTTCCAACCACATGGATCCTTTGTGAGAAGTAAATGTTTCTCAAATTGAATATATCAATCTGCAGCATCATAGATTACAAAAATTAAGAATAAAACTGTGTTCGTAGTTTTATTTTGATTGGTCGATTGATATATATATATATATGCCCCTGTTTTAGTGGATGGTAAAACATCTAGATTCTTGATATGTTCCATTATTTATTATACTTATACTAACTGGGCTTCACATTTTTATTCAGCCGGCTGCCAATATTCCATTGCAAGCTTGGTCTCATGTGCCTCCACCACTCCACTCGATTCCCTTATCCATGCCACTACAGCAGCATCACATGGAGAATAGGATTCCTTCACAATTAGGCCGCAATCCTTCAGGAGATGCAGCCACTGGAAATAACAGGTTTGGCGATCCTCGTCCATCAGTGAATTCTGAAATTAGTAGGAGCATCCCATTTCCGAACTCTGCTGCTTCCGAGATCTCAGATGAGCTAGGTCCACCAAAGCAGCCAACTTGCGGCACTGCCACTACTCCGGAAAGTACTGGGAGTGCGAATGAGAAGAAGGATATACAGGTGGTAGCAAGAACAATTGTATCCGGAATTGATAGCAGGGGCACTCGTGCAAGTAGCAGTGACGGTAGTGGCCAGACAACCGGCCTGCCCTCCAAGAGTCTGCGGCCAACTTCATCAGGCCAGCAGCACCATCATCAAGCTGGACATGCCGAGCAGCACCATGGGATCTCTCAGAGAACAGGCTCTGGAGGTGAATGGCATCGGAGGACCACCGGATTCCAGGTCAGGAAGCAGGGTTCTGGAATGGACAAGAACATTGGACCCCCTAAGATGAAGCAAATATATGTGGCTAAGCCATCAAGCAGTGGACTACCAAGCCAAGGCCAGACTAAGACTTGATGATGACGTCTCTCCTTTATAATAATAACGGAGGTCATTGTTTCTGCTGGCTTCATCCAAGTTGATCCCTTGGCTTTTCCTTCCTTCCCCATGAGAAGTCACCGGAATCCACGAGAGACTTTTATTGATGGGCTTGTTCAGTAATTTATTCTTGATGAACCATGATTTTTATTGATGGGCTGCTGTTGACAACTTGAAATGATTCATAAGGCTTGTCATTATTGTACGCCTTCTTTTTTGCTTCATGTAAACTAGGTTTATCATCATATAGTTTCCTTGATTATTTTTTTTTGCTTACATCTTGTGCATAGAAACTTGGATTGCTCTATTCTTTTGCAGATTGCAGATAATTTTCTTTGCACTCCTTCACACCAAACATTTTTGTTTGTGTTTCCAACAAATTTAGGACTCGACAAGTATTATTATCTTGGGAATTCTTTGAGTTTTACCTCGGGCTATTTACTGCATCTTCACATCGTATTTCCCTTCTGAGGCTCTCAAGGAGAGCTTTATATTCTCATCATTTTGTTTTTTATCAGATAAGGCAACTTTTTGATGAGTTCAGAGGCCTTATCAGCAGATGGAACACATATCTCGTGGTACGAATTTTGTTTTAAATATATTTTTGGGTTAAAGGTAACATATATTGCATGCTTAAAGGAATTTTATTTCAAATATATTTTTGGGTTAAAGGAATTTTGTTTCAGATGTAACATATATTTTTGCTTCAAGTTAAGAGGCGTTAAGAGTCTACTTATATTACATGCTTATTTATAATAAATTATTAATATAATGATATATATAATTTTAGTTTAAAAAAAGATATTTTTTTTAAAATTTATTTGGGTTTTCAACAAGAGGAGTTGTCGTGGAAGTAACCATCACTAGCAACATCGCCTAGGAGAGCATTGTATACTAAAAAGCTTTCGGTCCTGTCTTAGGTAGATGTGTGTTGATCAATTCGACACTAGGGACACAATGGTCTCCTGATCCCTCTTCTTTCTCCTGTGCATCTTCATCCGCATCGCCTCTTACTTCGTCCTCTCCCATGCCCTCACTCATTACGCCTATAACTTGGTGGTCAAACTCTTCATCTCAATCACCACGAGGGTTAAAATGGATTTCAATTTTTTTTAAAACTTAAATTATATGTATTATTATATTAATAATTTATTATAAGTTAACGTGTCACAAGCAAAATTTAACATCTATTAACTCAGACTTACGAACGAGCTTATATGCTAAGTTTTAAAAAATATATCAATTATTTTATGTACTAGTAAATCATAAAGTTAAATGGTCTATGATCAAAATCAAAAGACTAAAAATGAAAATATAGCTATTGAATCTATATATATGAATCAGATTAAACAATAAATATAAATTTTGAACTCATGTCTTAGTATTTTTCTAAATTGTTATATGATTTATCATCTTTTATGCCATGGACATCATAATCGTTTTAGCTCATCATTTTTGTTATGCAAAATTTTCATTTTAGTTGGATCTACCCTCCTCTCACTCGAGGTTCACCATTAAATAAAAAGGAAGCACAAGTAATTGGACAAGATACTCACTCATATTGCATATACCATACAAAACAAATATTAAAACAACAAATAAATTATGTTGGCCCTCCAAGGATGCATCTGACTTGCATCACAAGCAAAAGCTTAAGATATTTCATCCAACAAATCAACATAGAACATAATAAACAGGAATGGTTGACACAAATACTACAAACTTCAGTTACAACTCACTCCTTTCAAAACCTGTACATGCCAGTCAGTTTGTGCTGAGCAAGTGTCAGAAATCTTGGAAGCTTTGTCAGTAACCATTGAGTTTGAATCTTCTCTCTCTCTCTCTCTCTCTCTCTCTGTAGGAAATGATAAACCAGCAAACGATACTTAAATCTTGTTGCCACTACTCTGCCGTGAGCTTCGGTTGGCATCCTCGAAGTTCCGACTGTTGACCTCCTGATCTTTACACAATGAAGCCTCAGTTTCAGTGGGCACGATGCTTGCAATCACTTCACATGTTGTGGCATCAGATCTTAAATTTGCTGGACGTGGACAAGCGTGGTTCACATCAGAGATTGTGGTAACAGGTGCTTTCTGGATGGAGGAACCTGCAAAGCCACCAAGTGTAGACATTAGTTGGAATTCACAGCAAGTTGCACACTTTGTTTCAACTCAGACATCTACAAAAAAGTAAGCCTTGTGAACAAAGTGCACACCGATTAATTGATCATTGATTGGTTCATGAACCAGTGCAGTCCCCCGTCTTCTTTTCCTGCAGATTCTACTTGACCGTTGCCCAACTATAAGTTCATCAGCAATAAAGTTCTGATCTGATACTTCTGCAAAACGAAGCTACCCATTTCAGGCCATATATTCCAAGTAAATTAAAGATAATTATGATAAGCTTTGCGGATTTTCATGAGGCTCAGAATTTGTAAAACTAGAAATTTTGAGAATATATATATATACCTTTCTCAAAGTATATAACCTCTAAAAATGGAATATAATGTGCATTTATCATATCATATATTGTATCTTCTTTTATTGCTCTAAGAATATAGATCTCTTTGTAAGAGAAAACAGACGGTGCAGTAATCGATGATACATTTTTCTAAAATGCAAATCTAGGTAGATTTGAACTGGTTTTGTGACAGAGCTCTCTCATCTCGTACTGCAACAGAAGCAAAAGCAAAAGACTACAATCAAACATAAATGTATGCAGATGCGTTTATAAAGATCTCCAAAGTGCACTGACTTCTGATGTGAAGATTCTTGAAAACAATGTCATTTGCATAATGTATGCATACCCTTATGCAACATCTTTCTTTTAAATTTTGTCAATGCTTAGAGAAAAAAATATCCATCTTTTCAATCAACTCTCTGGACAATGGCGATTGTCGTCAACTTAATACTGGCAGACGGTAGAATCATTAGTGCATAACAAAATCAAAATTTTCCCTTTCATTAATCGGGAATCGAGAAGATAATGAGCTATAGGATCAATAGGGAAAGAAAAGGCAAGGGAACAAAGGCTGCATGGCAGAAGAAATACCAGTACTGCTATCAATAGAATCTTGATGACAGATGTGCTTTGAGCTTGTTGCTTCTCCATCAAGCCTCTCACTTGCTATCTGGGTTGATGGCCTAATGAACTCAATATCATCATCTCTGTCAGATGACTTAAGATGCTTTTCCTTCAAAATGTAAGGTGATCGAAAATGTTGAATCCATGGGTTTGTACATAAAGGGAAAGAACCATTCTCAATTTCTGCATGGTTATTATCCATTTCGAATCTGAGATTCCTCCAACATCCCTTACGCAAAACCTTAAACTGCAGAGTTGCATATTATACATTATGTTAAACTATGGAATATACCACTTGGGTCAAAAAAGGGGGAGTGTGAATCTCTTACTACCTGGCCATATTTCATAGATGGTTCGGTTGATCCTTTATGTTCTTTTGTCCTTGATAACCAACCTTGAACAGCCTTTGAATGATATTGCTCGTTGTATAACTCATTGACAAATGATGCTTCAATGGAGTTAAGAAACAAAGTATGTTTCTCATCTGTCCATCCCTTTGATCCGGAATCTACTACCTGAGGATCCTGAAGGATAAGAGAAATATACAAATATACATAATGAACATGGTAAGAACCAGTGAATACACTGCAAAAAACTAAAAAGACATGAGATGATGCAAACAACAATATTCCTAATCTAACTATGAACAGACAACCAAGGAATGAGCACACGGGTTCTGAGGTGAGAATGCAATCAAAAATTTGCAAATTAACGTCATAAGTAATATAAGTACAAGTCAGTAACACAAGATTTCAAGGTTAGTCCATGTTCTCCATCCCTGGCCCACATAGTTACACTACACCTGCCGACTGATCTTTTGAAACAGTGACTTGTCAGCCCTATTTATATCTCCATATATAGTTTTATGCATAACACACACACACACTTATATATATACACATATATATAGATGCCCATTCAACTCATTTCCTACTGATCCAAGTCCAATCCCTGCTCGACCTCGAGTGAAGACTTAATGGAAAATTCCCATTGGGAATTAGATGTGTAAATTCAAGAGGAAGAGAAAGTGCTGTGTAACTGACTTCTTTCGACACAACCGATCTTGTCCAATCAAGCAACCAGACATGGCAATGGAACTATGGCCTAATCATTCATAACAAAAAAATAAGATCTTTGATATGAATTCACCTTGGGACTTTACGGTTGTTGTTGTTGTTGTATATGAATTCCACTCATTCATAGAGAATAAAGGCCCATCGCGTCAGTTGTCATACAAGATAAGATGAGACAAAGAACAAAAGTGAAAGACAGTGGCAAACATGTACGATAGCACCCAGAAGTTCGAGCAGAATCCCAAAACTTTTGTTTCTGTTTCCTCTTTTACGACGTAAAAGACCTCTTACTCAAAGGAATTGGTCAAAATTTTGTGGTCTAAAGGTTTTTGGGTAAATACTGCATCTTTCTACCTTATGGATATGATCTCACGCACAACCCCCTGCAGAATTTTATAATTTCCTTTTATCTACTGTTTTGGTTTCAGATGTTAACTAACGAAACGGATGCAAACTAAACTTTAACTGATTGAAGGATGACATCTATCCCAATTACATGAATCACACCTTAGTCTTTCATTTTCTTGTATAATCTTCTTTTTTCAACAAAATTATATCCTTAAAACAGCAGCAATCATTTTGGTATTGTGATCAATCAACAGTAAAACCATGGTGATCCACTCTCTTAGCAAAATTCACACCTGTTCTGTTGAGAAGAAGATAATTCGATTTAAGATATCAAAACGTTCCATTTGGATCCAACATCTACCCTCCTCTCCTATGATTTAGGGGAAATGGATGGAAACCTAAGAGTAAGTAAACCCAGATAAATTCAAACAATACATACACGCCAAGATTCCTTCTTGAAGACCTGAACCTTTGAACCGATCAACTTACACCTAAAAGTTAGAACTACACACAACCGTACAGTGAGGCACAAATCATCGTCTACTGACCTTGCTCAGGCCCTCGATCGCGGAAATCTCCGCCGTGCTCGGCCGATTCGAAGAAATGTCGCCCATCCAGGAGCAGATCTCTTCCCAGGAAACTTTTTCTCGGACCCGATCGCGAGGAGGAGACCTCGTTCCCTGATGTCCGCCGCTTCGGATCGCCTCCTGTCGACACACCGGTAGCGTTGGAGGAGGAGGAGGAGGACTGTCTATTAAAACAAAACCATGGGAAGCGGGCGGGGAGATATTTATGTGGGCGGTGGGGTCCTCGGGCCCCTCTCCTGCGTGGCACCGCTTTTCCAGGTGCAGGTTACCGCCGTCCGACCGTAACGTGGCGAGCGCCGTAGCGTAGCCATCTCCGAGCCAGATATTTTGGAGGCCGCCAAAAGATCTGCGGTGCAGGCCCTCGGTGACGTGGCACTACGCCCGCAGGCCAAAGCGCACTCCGGTCCCAAAATCATGGGACCCACGGAAGCTTCACCAATCCTAAGACGGGTGGCCGAAGTGTATCGATTTGGAATGCTTACATGCACACCGAGATATTTGTTGGGTTAAATCCTGTCCTATGTTAAAATAGATATTGTTCGCATGGGATGTGACAGCATCATGACGTGTCCAAGGTTCTTGATTCGATCCTTCTTCTTTTGTTGCTTCCGTATACTGCGCGCATCCTCTTCCTCCTCCGTAAATAAAAGTGTTGGGGGAGTGTTGATGTGACATGATACGATGTTTCTCGATTGGGCCTTAGCTAAATGGCCCATTTCAGGCCCGCAAACAAGTATCTTTGTTTGGGCATGATTGATGTGCATTGAGATCTCACCTTCGTTTTATCAACATTACGTTGATGATAGATCTCACTGCTGCAGCATCCTTGTGATAGATCTCACTGAAGAAGAGAGTGTGAAGATTTGAGACTACAAACAATTCTACTCCAACACTGGGTTTATGTTGGCATTCTGTTGAAAGAAATGGGGTTTGTAGATGATAATAAATTGAGCCAGCATACGGGAAGAGCAAGTACTTTTTGAACTATAAACACAAAGGAGTTTAATTGAACTACTCCATTGATTTAGCACAGTATTTACGATATTAATGAAGATTCTCGCAAGCTGGAAAGACTGAATCCACTTCAAATAAAAGCCGAAAGCTTCTCGAGCTTTATACAACATAAGAGATGCGTGCATAAAAGGCGAATGACAGGAACCCATTGGAAGCCACCAGCTTAGCCTTCTGCGTCGGCTGAAGCACCGCTTGCAAGGTTTTGTGTTTCCAGCAGCTTCATTTGGCGCTCGGCGTGCTCTCGTTCGCACTGGCTGATCCCCGTGATAATATCAAGCATGGTGCCAGTTGTACCGAAGAAGACTAGCGGCGCCAATGATTTCTTTCGTATTCCCACTGGTATTGCAATTAAAGCTCCCGCTACTGAGAAAAACCATGTACCAAGCGCACTGCAAACACCAATAGGCATGATGAACTTGTTCCCATCCAACACATGTTTTCTAAAGCATTTTCTTGAATACAATAGAATAATTACACAAGTTTGCTTTTACAAAATTAGTAATCTGCTCATAATGAAAAAGCTTGGTCGATCGAATATAATCCAGAAGTTAACGATCAGCTGTAAACCAAATGTCAAAAGAAAAGCGTAAACCTAATGGCTAGCTTACTAGGTAAGTAAGCTTATGATGAACTACACATAAACCAATAGACCCATTGCAATAAAAAATAAAAATAAACTAATAAATGTTGCTACGTAGATAAAGGCCATCAGCATGTACTTGGAGGTAAATTAATTTAGCTTCCAGTCCTGATCGATGGTAACTAGTAAGAACAATGCAAGTCCTAGATCAAATAAAACTGATAACCATAAATAAATAATCTTTACATATTTAGTGTATGTTTATCACTCACATCCTGTAAAGTAGTTACTTTAAATGACAACAAACTACAAACATTTGACGCCAATCTTAAATGAAGGATACATCAAGTATTCAGTGCTATAAGGAAATAAAGACCTTAACATTTTCTAAAGTACATCATGGTATCCCACAAAACAGTTGCTCTACAGACGATGGGAGATCACACATCTGACCACAATCCTATTCGAAGGATGCTTCAAGAAGTCAATGTCTTCTCTTTGCAAACCACTCCAATGATAAACGTTGATGAGACTGTGGAGTCTAACTTCGCCATGCAACATCTGAAAGCATGTTTTTTTTTTTAATGGGAAAAATGTACGAAAACATGTGTACCTTTCTAGGAAAAGTGAGCGACACAAAGATATAGTGGACATCATCCTTGCGTCAAGATTTTGCATTTGTTGTAAATTCACCATACTTCGATGAACGTTTTAGATCGAATATAGTAATATGCCCTTGTGTAAGTTGACAAGCTCATAGATCACTCAGCACTCTAGAGGTTCCACGACATAACATGTTCTTGTTCCTTGCCAATTATGGTACTTTTACCAAGTTATCTACTACAAAATAAATAGCATCCCAAGTGATCAGTCTATGGTTGACTTAATAATATTCCTCCTAGTTCCACAAAGATAGAGACGACTTAGTAACTTGTCAAAAGTAGTGAATGTCTTGGAACTCAAAAATTAAAATGGATCCCAAACTCATTAGGAGGTCCACCAGTGTAAATTTATACCTTGCATAGGCTCCACAGCAAGTATTGCTGGATTCACTTCAACTCTTTTTTTTTTTCTTTTATATCCTAGTGAATGACAATGATAGCCGCATATATTTCAAGTACCATAAACTTGAAACAGATTGTTCTGACCACTGAATAACCACCTCAAACATTAATAGCTACATATTACTCATAATCTTAGTAAATAACCAAATAAATCTCAACGTCTACACCTTGTTCTCGTCTTCTTTCATAATCATCTTCATCTGAATTTTCATTCACAAATGCAATTTCCATAACCTAATTGGACAATAACACCAAGAAAAACAAAACAAAGTCTAAAGAATGGATAATGTTTCAGATATTCCAACCCTAAAGTATGAACATACTTTTGCATCGGAACGCCGGTAGACAGCCTTAAAACAGCCCAAGAAACGAATAACTCGTGTAATTCTAAACACTTTTCCATTAATGAACAGTTAATTCTCTTCTTTGAAATGTATGAACAAAGGGACTACAAATTACAAATCACTGCCTTGGAATCACTCTAGATTTTGAACGGACAAGATAGGCATTCAACAGGATCAGTGCCTTAAGAGTTCTATATAAGTGCTGTGTGTGAGTCCTCATGAAGTCTTAAGAAATGCTTAACTGCAATCATCTCGTAGTACATCATGAACATGTACATGCCGACATATGCGTCACAGTGCCAATTATCTGCTCACATCAAATATCCCATGAACCCTAATCGACAGTTCTAGGAGAAGATAATTCCTTTAAACAAGGGAATGCAACGAAACATAAGGCCTAAATTGGAAACGCAAAACAGAAACCAATATGAGAAATCGGAACTGCTCGATGCGTTTGCTGAAGGAAACTAAGGGGCTTTTGATCGAAGAGGAGAATGACTCACTTGGCAACGGAGCAATCTGCGAGCTTCTTCTCGATGTCCTGCCCGCCTCCGACCGCCCTCTCCATCTCGCGCCTCGACGACCCACGTAAACGGCCAAATAGAGATCGATCGATCGATCGATTTAGGTTTTGTTGGGGGCACGAAAGGTTCAGCTGTACCTAGTCAGACAGGGTACGGCAAACAAACATATTCTATTGGCGCAAACCCTGGACCCCACAAACACATTCCTTTTAAGTCGCACTCAAACGCCGCTCTCTTCCCTCTGTTTGAGCTCTCAACGACGGCGTCGAGATGGTGATGGCATCGAGAAGCAGGTCTCGGGCGAAAGAAATGGCCGCCGTGAGGAGAATAACGCCGACATGGTACGGTAACCTTCTCCCACACTCTGCTTAGGTTCCCGAAACCCCCATGCTTGAGACTGGAAAGAAGCAAATCGAACCATACCCTGGTAGGGCGCGTCTTTTCTTCCATGGTAATTCTCAGTTTGGCATCGAGCATTCGAGATCGATTCAGTGCTTGCTTACTGCCTTGCGAGCGCAGAATGTTGTTGTCTAATAAGGTCTTCCTTGCTAGCATCTAAATGGGGAATGTGGGTTCAAACAATCAAAGTGGGAGATATCGATATGCATATGGTCAAAAGGAATTGGATTTTAGTGAAGTGTTAACAAGTTTCAAGGGAGTTTCAACAAATCCGATTAGAATATTCATGTTTCGATACAACCACAAGAGCAAGATGTTGTCTTGGTGATGATTTGTTCGGGTTGTTTGATAAAATCTTTTCTATGCATTCTGCATCATAAACATAAACATACAAGTAAAAGAGGTTTATGACCTTTTTTCACTTTTGGGATGAAGTTTATCATCCGAAAGGTAGATAGGAAGTGATAGTTTTATTCAGTCAATTAGTGAAAATTTGAGCTGCACTTTATCATTAGCCAAAGATCTAGGAGAATGGTTATGACCCCATTGGCAGTTCGGTAGGGGAAAAAGAAGACTCATTGGTGGATTATATTTGCAAGGTCCACCAATGAAGCTGGCTGGTCATTGACCCTCACCCTTTAGTTCTTATCTATGCTCTCATAAGTGGTATATGACCATCTTGGTTCTTGTGTTAGATCGCTAAGAAGCCCCTAACAACCTTTTCTGATTTGCTCCAGCGGGCCAACCAATACATCATTACCGAACCAAATCTGCTTGGTTGGTGATGTCTATGTTGGCATGTATTCATTTCTGTAAGCTATCATAGTGATAGAATTTAATTAGTTGGTGGAACAGAATTTGCTGCAGCACCTAAACATGGGATAGAAAACATTATGAGAATGATCAGAGCATTAAGCATGCACCACAAGATCTAGTGTGCAAAGTGCATAAGCCTTCCTTGATCCCGTAGTTTAGTCACACATCGAAAATAAGGCTTAATAGTGTTTTGGATCGTGTTATTCGTAGATGGAAATTGAGGATCTAAGATTTAGTCATACATCGGCAGTAAGAGAAACTTAGTATGTAAAGAATTGATGGATATATGACCTAATTATTTTGTATAAGTAGTTTAGGTTCAACAAATTGGTGTTTGAGTAATCTAATGTAGGAGGACTGTGGCACCTTATGCTTGTCTTCTAGTCAATAGAAACATGTTGGTTGTACAGTCAAATCTTCTTTGAGTAAATGTATTGCAGAAACTTTATCCGAGAGTCATCCGATTCATCGAAGTTGAATGGATGCTGATAACTTTTGCCAAGAGATCATCTGCAAGATTTCCTTTACACCAGCTGTGAAACATCTCTATGACTCTCATGGGAGCTAATGCCTGTGATTTCAAATGTGGAGGATGACGTCTTTGGCTAATGATCAGCAGCACCTTTGTGTCATGTCTAGAACTTCTAACAGTTTACCTTACAGTCTTCACCTACCAAAGCTGGTTGCCATGTCCAATTCAATCACAGAAGAACAAAGTGACAGGACATGATGGCAAACCCCATGTTCTTCTCACCTTCTTAAAAAGTTAAGTGCTTCATCAATTCAATATCACTCTTCACCACCTTGTATTTTGTCTTTTACTTGAGGGAAAAAATGGAGCCTTAGCTTTTGGCCAAGGAAAGATGGGCTTCATAAGTTGCTATATCAACCAAATGACTAAATCATCATTTGTGATTGCTCTCAACAAGATGTATTCTTCTAAAGGTTCATTGTTCATAAATGTAAACCCTATGGTTGTTGAGTCCCATCAAATTGTGGAGCATGTAATGCCATCAAAGGTCTTATTTGGATTGACATGCACTGGCAAAGAAAAAGAAGAAGTTGGATGCCATGAACCTCTCAGGTTTTGGCTTCTCTTAGGTGTTCTGTTTCTTTCAAATGATGTATTGGAACCACTCTTTAGGATGTTAAAGGTGGAGCTCTTCTTGTTGTTCTTTAGTGGTCACTGTGGCAGATTCACCTGCTGCAAGTCTTACCTTCTTGTGGGATCCACATTCATGTTTCTTTCGTAGGATTGTATCAGTGAAAAGAATAGTGCAGGTGGTAAGTGAATTGAAATTTAAATCTGTCACTACATTTTTTGCAATTAGATGTTTAATCTTGTGCATAAACCATGCATATGGGTACTAGATTGGTCCTAAAGTATGATTCACTTTATATACTCTGTAGTCTGTACATAATAATAGGATGCATTTGGGCACCATTTCTTTCGACATCCCAATCTTAACTCAGAATTTAAATCCTAAAGTATGATTATATATATATATATATATATATATATATATATATATATATATATATATATATATATATATATATATATATATATATATATATATATATATATATACACACACACACACAAGAAGCTGAAGCCTGGCCAAGAACTGTTGAGAGAGAGAGAGAGAGAGAGAGAGAGAGAGAGAGAGAGAGAGAGAGAGAGCATGGGCTTTGGAGGGGAGATGATGAAGGCTGTTGCATCGAAAGCTCTGGTGATCAAGATCAATGTAGCCTTCCTCGGCTTCTTCGTCTTCGCCTACATCCTGCTGCTCGTCCTACAGCCGGCGTCGCTGTACAACCAGAACGCCACCAAGATGGTCTCTTGTTCCTTGCGCGGCTGCCACGTGAAGAAGGTAAGGTGAGTGCTCGTCCTCGAGTCCTCTCTGTCACACTCCCGAGGCCAAAAAGACCTAGTGATCTTGAGAAGTCGAAATCTCCCTTGGGAATCTCCTCATGCTGGCATTTGCAGGCGGAAGGATCGATCCGGCTACAGGCTGCGCGTGAGAACCGGACGACGATGGAGACGGTCCCAAGCTTCCTCAAGAGGTTGCATGGCGGCATGAAGGTTGCCCTGGTAAACGTCGGGGCCGAGGAAGCGCTCGACTGGGGTCTCCCCAGCGGCACGACGGCCGTGGACTTCGAGCCCGTCTCCGACAACTTCCAGTGGAAGGACCTGTTCCCGGAGTGGATCGACGAGGAGGAGGAGAACGAGGGCCCGTCGTGCCCAGAGATCCCGATGCCGGACCTCTCCTCATGCGGCGAGGTGGGCATGGTCGTCGCCAAGCTGCCGTGCCGGCGTTCGGAGACGGCCGGGTGGGCGCGCGACTTGTCGCGGCTGCAGGTCCACCTGGTGGCGGCGGCCGCTGCGGCGCGGAGGGGGAGTAGGGACCCCCGGGGGGCGGTGAAGGTGGTGCTGCTGAGCGCCTGCCGGCCGATGATGGAACTGTTCCGGTGCGACGACCTGGTGGCGAGAGAAGGCGAGTGGTGGATGTACGAGGCGGAGGCATGGAGGTTGGAGGAGAAGCTCGCCTTGCCCATCGGCTCCTGCAACCTGGCCTTGCCACTATGGGACAAAGGTAAGAACTTGTTGGACCTCTTCCTTCTCCTTCACATCCTCAGCTCCTCCTCATCTCATTCACAAATTTACCTTCTGAGAAATTAACTAATAATTCAGATGAAATCTCATGAAAGATAAATTTTATATAGCATGAAAATTATAATCTAGACTACTACAATTAATGATCCATACCATATAATTCTTTAACCTGTTTATTTGCCAAAGAAGTTAATGTTGTTTTTGGTTCCTAGGATTATATATGTGATGCATTCATATAGAAAGATAGACATATTATATGACTAATGAAATATTGGTGGTATTTCTCACCATACAGTGCAGAAGATTTAAAGTGCACCTAATTATATTATTATTTTTTATTTATTGAGTAGTAGTACAGAGAATATTGCAACTTTCATTATTTTCTTGTCAATCATGGAGTCCAACCCTAATAGAGGAGGAGGGATCATTGTGACATGTAGTAAGTAAGAGAGGTTTGAATGCATGAGATCAAGTTATCTAACCATCAAGAATCATCTTGTTGTTGGTAGCCTAGCATTTATTATTAGATGGCCTGATCTTAACAGAGGTTGTAATAGTAGAGAAGAAAGGTGTTTCTGACAGGTTTGTCCCTAATATGTTGAAGCACAAGAGGAAGGAAAAAAAAAAGCTTCAATTGGGTGGAGGAGGGGGAGGAAGAAATGGCCAGATTGCAGTAGGTGGGCACTTAATGATTCCAGCCTTACTTTTTCTGAACAGTGTGAGAAGGGACAGAGTACCTCAGTCATGTTCTTGTGCCAACCTTTTTACTGCTTTAGCTTTTATCCAAGAGGCTGTGTCAGTACCCTTCATGGCTCTTTTTAGCCATGGGCTCATCTTCTTGATGGAGTAGTTACATGGGGACCGAGGAGGAGTGGAAGAAGAATGGTTGGGGAATAACATCAACATCTCAGGTGGTGTTCTTCCTTCAACTTGAAGGTTCACTTAGAGAAGTGGGCACACACACATTTCATACACCACAAACCTGGTTGGTTTCTGAGGTTGGCCACACTCGGGAGCAAAGGCTTTGCACTTTGCTTCACAGATCACACTGATACTTTTTCCCTGAAGGAATCAAAAGAGTTCATCTATTCTTTTGATGAAGAGCTTCCAATACTTTCTTTGAGAGTTCATCTATTCTTGTGCTAGACACACCCCTTTTTTTTTTTTTTTTTTCTTATGTTTTGATTAGGTCAGTAACTTGTGTTTTGAGTTTTCTTTTCCTGATTGAGAGAATTCATGGGATTATTTCCATCAAATAATTTCTTTTAATCTGTTATGGTGAACCAGATAGTAGTTAGTAGTAGCATAAAGAGTTATGGTCATCACAAGCTTGGGTAGGTGAAGTGTGTGTACTGCTTCCATCACAAGCTTAGGTCAGTACACTACACATCCCTTTGGCACTGCCCAAAGCTGGACCTCCTTCTCACTCATTCGATCCAAATCCACTGTGGAATGGCGTTTATGTACTTCCATTCGATTCATAGTGAGTGAGACGATGAGATCTCTGCATGCCTGTTTGCAGGAACGGACGTGGTCTACGACGCATCGAAGCTGGCGGAGGCGGCGACCCCGCGCCGCCGGGAGGCCTACGCCACCGTGCTGCATTCTTCCGACACGTACGTGTGCGGCGCGGTCGCGCTGGCTCACAGCATCGTCAGAAGCGGCTCCACCCGCGACCTCGTCCTGCTCCACGACAACACCATCGCCCCCCACAAGCTGCGTGCGCTCGCCGCCGCCGGATGGAACCTCCGCGAGATCGAGCGCATCCGCAACCCGCGCGCCCAGCGCGGCACCTACAACGAGTACAACTACAGCAAGCTCCGCCTGTGGCAGCTCACCGAGTACCACAAGGTCATCTTCATCGACGCCGACATCCTCGTCCTCCGCAGCCTCGACATCCTCTTCCGCTTCCCGCAGATATCCGCCACCGGCAACGACGGCGTCATCTTCAACTCCGGCGTCATGGTCATCGAGCCGTCGAACTGCACCTTCAAAGCGCTGATGGCGCTCCGGGAGGACGTCGTGTCGTACAACGGCGGTGACCAGGGGTTCCTCAACGAGGTGTTCGTGTGGTGGCACCGCCTGCCGAGGCGCGTCAACTTCCTCAAGAACTTCTGGTCGAACACCACGGCGGAGGCGAGCATGAAGAACCACCTCTTCGCCGCCGACCCGCCGAAGCTGTACTCGATCCACTACCTCGGCATAAAGCCGTGGATGTGCCACAGGGAGTACGACTGCAACTGGAACATCGGGGATCAGCGAGCCTACGCGAGCGACGCAGCGCACGCGACGTGGTGGAGGCTGCATGATCAGATGGACGGGCGGCTGCACGAGTTCTGTGGGCTACCGGCGGCGAGGAGGGAGGAGCTGGAGCAGGAGCGGCGGCAGGCGGAGGAGTTGGGGTTTGGCGATGGGCATTGGAGGTGGAGGGTTTCAGGGGACGGCAGGAACGTGACAAAGCAGTGAGCTCTTTCTTGAGGTGTGAGCATGCGATGCCATGAGCTTAGTCATCCTTCCTATTCACTGTCTTGTGGATACAGTTCACATTTCTCTTTCTTTTTTGATAGATTATATATGTGATTCATATTATATGGAATAAAGTTTAGAGGAGACAAGAAGTCTATAGAGTGGATTGCAATATCCATCAGTTGTGGAATGTGATCTAACACTGTTTGTGTTTGTCTTCTCACAAAGATGAGTCATATGTTTGAATAGGCTCCAAGTGATCCAAGAACAAGATGAGGATTTCAAATTGGGAAACTACCTAAAAAACTAGGGATCACATAAGTATTATAAAACAATAATACCTTGTTTATTGGATGTCGCTAGAGTAATTTAATTTATGATTAAAGTTTATTTTAGTCTATACTACTTAATCCCTTATAATTTACTCATAATTTTTACATTTAGAATAATTTTTATATTTTTAGAAACATAATATATAGGTCTCTACCGTCAAATCTAAGTTAATAACCGTTAGAATCTATTTACGTGACATGAGGACTCATAATAAACTATTAATATAATGATACGTATAATTTAAGTTAAAAAAAGATCTATTTTAGCCCTTATATTTTTAGTCATGAAACATTTAAGCCCTTATAATTTTGCTTATGTCTAAATTAATTTTTATATTTTAAAAAACGTAGCATATAAATTCTTATCGTCAAGTCTAAGTTTAAGAGATGCTAAAATCTACTTACGTGACATACTAACTCACAATAAATCATTAGTGTAATAATATATTTAAATTAAATTAAAAAAATAAGACCATCATCAATGGTCGAAAGAGGCATCGTCATTGAAGCAACCATAGGTAGCAGTATCTAGTCGTCGCTACATAGTAGGATGTCGTATGCACGCACAGCCTCTCTAGCATTGACGATGAGCTCAGGAGTTTCCAGTCCTGCCTCAGGTGGATGTGTGTGGACTAGTCCTCCTTCCTCTTGAGCGTCTTCGTCCCCTTTGCCTCTCACTTTGTATTCTCATGCGCCTTCACCCATCGACCTTTGACATGTGGTTTAGCTCTCCTTCACCTCTGCCTCCGGCCTCTCCTGCCTTTGTCTCTTCGTCTTTGTCTGACACTATAGCTATTGTCGCTCCCTCTTCCTCAATAAAATGAATCTTTTTTTAACTTAAATTATATGTGTCATTATATTGATGTATTATTATTAGTCGGCATGCTATGTAGTTAGACTCTAACATCTATTAACTTAGACTTAATAGAAAAAGCTTATATACTACGTTTTTGAAAATATAATTATTATTTTAGACATTAGCAAAACCATAAGGGCTTAAGTGATTAATGATCATAACCATAAGGGCTAAAATATTTTTTAAAAAAAAATATTATATATATCATTAAAATTAATAATTTATTATGAGTTAACATGCCACGTAAGTATTCTATAATGCATGTTAACTCAAACTTGACAGGAGTAACTTATATTTATCTTTTAAAAATATAAAGATTATTTTAGACACGAATAAATCATAATGATCAATGATCAAAATAATAAGGATTTAAATGAACCTTTAACCCTTTAATTTAAAATTTAGGATCAATGACCAAAATAATAAGGATTTAAATGAACCTTTAACCCTTTAATTTAAAATTTAGAATGACATGGATGGAAGCATCGAGACATGATGGAAAGACGATGCGAAAAAAGAACATCTTTGGAGTAACTTACAAGAAATCTTGTGAAGCAATATTGGGTGGAAGATAAGGAAAGCTTACATAAGATTCATGTGTTAGGCATACCAGTCGTGGGGTGTAGATGTTGCTTACCATCAACTGAGGTGCTTCTCTGTCTCCTCAACTGGTTCTCATCTCCAAGAATTGCTTTACTTAGACACCAAGACTAATAATGCTCCCATCCACCCAAAACAATTTCCCCGCAGATGTGGTAGTTCAGAATGTTAGATTGGACATAACTTTGGCATCACCATTGGTGAAAACTAACATTTATTTCCCCCTTGTAAGCTTGAAGATGAAGATATATCCACAGTACCAGAAGTAGGCATAACAAATGTGCCTTGCTGATCAGTCTAAGGTCAATGTTGCTGAAATGAATGCATTCAGTTGAATGAACAATCCATCATTGAGCTTGTGAATGTTACCTCCAGCTTGCTTAGAAGGAAACTGCTTTTCCCATTAATTCATTAAGATAATTCACTGATTGCTCAGCTTACATGTTCATGGAGATGTTGGGAGTCACACAATGATCACAGATGAGAGGCAAAACATTCCCAAGCACATGCAGACCTTCAGGAGGGAAATGAAGAACAAACCAAACTTTTTACCATGACGATGCATTAGTGTCTCTAAGACAAGTTAATTATGTATCTGTTAAGAAGTTGGAAATCGCCGTCTCATTGTCTTCAAGTTCCCCAGGTGAATTAATAACCTGAAACTTCTATATGCTGAAGATATCATGGTGGATCAGAATTCAAATCTTTCAGAAACAGAGCTGACAGTAAGGATGAAGAACCTGACCCGACTTCTCTTGCCATTCTGTTGTGCTAACATCTGGGCCTTTGAATTCAAAGTCATGTCAATTCTCATTCCTTCATGTCCCATGTGGACCACAGTGTGATGTTATTTGATTCTTCATTTCCTTCTCACGACCCCCTGTTTTCAGGTCTCTGCTACTGTTTCGGACGACATGCTGATGTACATAATGAAGTTGGGAATACATCGAAGTCTAGCCATTCAACTCTGGGATACTCAATTATAATCTCCTAATTTGGCTTGCCAACATTCATGCCCTGTTCCTTATGGCACTGTTTGTTTGTTTGTTGCTCATTACCAAGTTTAGCTTTTACATCTGCCAAGTTTGATGAGCAGAACTTACTTCAAGCTTTGATGTGAGCTGTTGTTTCAGATCCACCATGAAGATAATACCTCCGAGTAAAACATCTCTGCCTAATTGTTTTGGTGAATCATATCGATCATAAGATACGGATACTTTCTTTCTTTCGCTGACAGACGAACCATGCTCAGCCATGGATATTACTGCCATCTTTTACAGTTTTCAAGTCTTCCTAGATGATGGTTGTTGCAACCGGAAAATAGGCAGCCAAAGATTCTGTACCAAGTGAAACGAACAAACACCCTCTACAGCAAAAAAGACGATATTATACATATATTCTGTTCATAGATAAACTCACATTTCCATGATTCCAAGTTGACACTGAAAGTTACTGTACATTCAACAAAATCAGACAATCTTATGAATATCTGCTGTTCTTAGATAGCCTCACATTGCCATGAATCCAAGGAAAACTACAAGGGCTGAAATTGCTGTACATGCCATCATGTTTTTCTTTTTTTCTTTTTTTGTCTTTATTTTGCGGCTTCTTATCTTTAGTTCGAAGTATGACAACATATTAGCATCCATCAGATTCTGCAGAAAATTCTTTTATTTTTCCTTTCCTCATGAGCCAAAGATTCTACAATCTCGACCGTCGTATGCACTTCATTGGATAGAAAAGGCCATGTCGCCGTGCCAAAGCAAATGTTTGCCTTCCATTCAGTGAGGTAGAGGGCTTTATATCCCAGCCTTCTATATTCTTAGGAACGCATATATCAAAAAGTATCTGGCCTAGAACACCATCAGCATTGATGTTCGGCATGTTCTGTGTGTGGAACAGCTCTCCTTTTTGTAGGCTTGTGTCTTTCTTATCATCGTACGCCATGGAGCTTGGCAAGAAGAAATGATCACTTGGGTCAGTTGCTACCCTCCTTAGGCTCTCACTAGAGCTCGCTGCAGCTTTATGAAGATTGCAAACTGACTCAGATATGGAAGGACCCTCCATGCCCTGTGATTGCAGCCTTCTCTGTGCATAGATCATAGCTGCCTTGCTAACCAACTCAAATACACCAGCTCTATAATCAGATGCATGAAATTTGTAGTGGCCTGTAAAATAAATCAGTCCAGCAACATTACAAACAAATTGTAAAACAGTTCACACTAACGCGGAATTCAAAAACCACTTTATTCAAAAGAAAAGTAGGCCCTAGTGCTGTATAATCACTTATCACATGAGAGCAAGTCAATATTCAAAATTTTCATTTTGGTTTCATTTTTCACTAGTGGCAGAAGTGAAATACTTCAGCATTGCATTCCAATCTCCTAGGCTGACAATGATAAGCCAAATTACAACAAAACTGACACTATATTCACATACAAACCTCATAATAATGTAAACTGCTGAATGTATAATATGTAATATATATATATACATATATACATTCAGCAGTTTACATTATTCTGAGGTTTGTATGTGAATATAGTGTCAGTTTTGTTGTAATATATATATATATATATGTTAGTGTTTGTGTAAGGTCATCCAATTCAAGTTCTATATGCACTCCCTTATGGTCCTAAGGGAATCTTAAAACTTTAAGGGAAAGTCAATATGCATGTAAGAATTAACAATTCAGCATGACCTTTTGGGTACAATTCCTATCATATCAAGAGTTCCTTTCAATCTTCTATTAGGTACTCTGTGATAGCATTCATTATATTTACTTTTAGCTATACCGTGTTGGCTATTGAATGACTGGATTATTATCATAACAAAATTAAACCTAACTAGAACCTCAATTAAACCTCAAAGACCATAAAAACATCATTAACACATTACTGACTACAGTTACAAATTAAACATACCGACATGAGGGGAGCTGTTCCATTTTATTAGTTTAACATCACCACCAAGCTCCTGTAGGTGTTGAGCAAAATTACAAATGACTTGGTAAGGGGCGAGTTCATCATCTTCTGAGCAAAGTATGAGGAATGGGCCAACATTCTGCATATCATTGTTTTACTGAGCCAGTTAGTCTTAGAGAAATGGATGGCTTTATGTAGACAAATGACTTCGGAAAAAAGAAATGGAGTCTTACAACTGAAGAGTACAGAGTCTGCCAATAATCAGCACGTTCAGCTTCAAATCTGCTTATGAATAAAGTGTCCAGACCAGATGCCAAGGCTTTTGCCATCCATGACACAACTCTAGGTGGGTGGGGCCTTTTCAGAACAGATGGGTGAAGAACAAATCGAGTGCCCAGATCACTGGTAAAGTCCACTGGACTTGAATCGTATATTTGACCACATAAACAGTCCTTTACAAGCTGATATTCATCCTTCAAGATGTATCGGAATATTTTAGACAAAAGATACTTCAGTTGCAACGACTAAAAGGAACAAATAATTATCCAGCTTGTTAGTAGACTAACAGTTGCAGTATACTAAGCTACAACAGGAAACGAAATTGTATCTCACTGGTCACCCGAAGGTATCTGTTAAAATTGGTTAGCAGTTCTAGAATGTCATTGGTTAGCAGTTCTAGATGGCCCTACAAATGATTGCAGATAGATGATAGGTGACAACAAGTGAACTGGGATTTTAACTTGTAAAGCATAAGCATACCAGATCCAATAATCCTTTGCATTGTCCATTGATCAACTGAAACAAAGAAAAGATACTAATGCTTACAATCATAGTTGATGAGATCAAGAAATTATAGCAAAAACAGTCTATCTTGGACCAAGAAACAAACCTGAAGAACTTTATACATGCAACCTTTTGGTCCCCCAGAAAAAGCGGCGAATACAATGGGTGACGGTCTGATCTTTAATTCCTGTTACTCAAATAACAGAACAAAAAAAATTAATCATGTTTACCTAATAATGATCAATTGATCATGTTTGCACATAGCAATAAGGCCTAAACTCCGTATTAGTTATGCATGTATATGTGGATCAGTGATTTAAATAGCGCTAGGCACCAGGGTCCCAAAACGGCCAAGGCGATAGGCGCTAGGCGCTCGCCTGAGCGAAGCAAAGTGCTAAAATATAAAAAATATATATATAATATAATTAATAATTATAATTATTTAAATAAATATATGATATTAAATTAAAAAATCTAAAGTACAAACTACAAAGTCTCAATGTCACATTAACAAAAGTCTCAAAATTTAAAACATCAAAGTTTTACATCAAATTCAAAATGGTATACTAGTATATTGTTAACAGTATAATGTTAACAATATACGGTTAATATATTGTTAACAGTATATATATTGTTAACAGCACATTAACAGTATACTATTAATATACTGTTAACAACACATTATACTGTTAATGTGTTGTTAACAGTATACTGAGTCGAGCCGAGTCGATGCAAGGAGAGCGTGAGAAGAGTAGAAACGAGGCTGCTGAGCAAGAGCGGAAGCTGCTTACTAAGAGCAGCGGCAGTGGCAGTGGCAGCAGCAATAGAGAGAGGCAGCGACAGCGGCAACAGAGAGAAATGTCGGTGACGGAATCGCGCGTAAGACTAGGGTTGAGGAAGTTGAAAGCGGAAGGTGGGAAGCTGATATCGGTGCGTTAGTTGGTTCAATCGAACCAACTAACGCAAATGTGATCGAACCGGAGATAAAAACCTGGTTCTGTCACCTGGTTTAACCCGGTTGCTCGCCCGAAGCACCTGGCGCCTAGGCTCGGGCGAGCGCCCAGGCGACACCTCCTTGAAGCGCGCCGCTTGGACATTGAGCGAGGCGCTTGGGCCTCGCCTCGCCTCGCCTGAGCACTTAGGCGAGCGCCCGAGCGCCTTTTGCAATCGCTGATGTGGATAAGTCCAATAATGGTTCTGAACATCCAAATACAATAGAGCCAAGATGCAAACTCAGCTAAAGCAAATGCACCATCAAACCAACAAAATATAACGATTCAGTATGTCAGTGACTGATCAATAAACAACAAATACTCAAAACTCCAAACCTCAAATTAAACTAACTTTGCCATCTAACAATCTCTTTGTTTGGTGTTTATGGCTTCCAGACACAGTGCACAATCAAAATTTTGACTGACAGCAAAGAAACCCTATTAGGACCATTGAGCTAGTCAATGCATGATGGCATGTGTCAAGCCAAGTCGATAAATGGCCAGGCCAGTTTTGGCCAAAAAGGTAAGTGAACCCCTGTGCCGAGTTGTCACGAACTTAAGACTTGTAGGCTAGGCCATGCAACATTCCTGCTATAACCAACACTAGGAAAACGCATCAGTAAACCCTGTGCCAAGTAGTCATGAACTTAGCCTCGTAGGTTCCACCATGCCCAATTCATGTTATGACCAGCACTCAGACAACACATGATAGTCTGCTAACAACACAAAACAGTATTTATGAATATTTTACAAATTACTGTCAAGGACCTTATGACATAGAGCATTAATTTAAGATACCAAAAATCCCTAAAAATGCATTCTTGATAAGCATAGATTGTGGACTTTGACTCATTCAGTGGTTCGACCATTCAGAAGGTAAGCACAATATAAGCCATGAAAAATCACTAGGTTCATTTTTTTTTACAAAGAAACAATATAATTACCTGCAGAAGCTCCTTGAGAACACCATCAGCCAGTGATGATGCCTTCTCAGGGAAAAACCTGCAGAAGTCATTAGATTATGAGCTTAAGGAATTTCAATAAACCATTGGATGATGGGTCTTCTAGAGAAAAGAGTTTCTGCATAGATACCAAAAGAGATTCCGCAGATACTATGTCACATGTCTTTTGGCATGCATGACCTTTGCATATCCACCACTCTAGACCTCTTTTTTTGTTGCACATATACTTGGTGTCTTGACGGTAAGTAAACATTAATATTTAACCATCTTTAGCATAAGATATCTTAAAAGGCCCTTCTGAAACATCCCAATCTCAATTTCAACAAGTGTTTGACTTGCATATCTAAAGTCAAATTTTAACTATCAACCAAAACCAGGGTCATAAATAGAAAGAAATATAAGAATAGCATTCTAGCAACAGTAGTTTTGCAGTGGTATACAAGTTAGATGGCTGCTTTGCAAGCATCATTGTCATGGCGATTTTGTGGGCATCTGGGTTAGTGCTTAGGAAGTAAACCAAGCCTCAGTGTGCTGTATGCCTAGATTAGACTTGCAAGGATGACTACATAAGCAGATATTCAATAAAGCATACTCATGAAAATGGGTATGCATATTCATATTCTGATCAACCATATTGAATAAACTTATGCAGTCTATCTGTCTGTGTCATGTTAAGCAAATATTTCAATCTCAGATGGCAAGTTTGCACTGGAACTCGATCAGTGAGAACAATTTTTATATCAGCTGATGCATGTACTTAACAACGCTTACATATTTTGTAAAATCATAATATTAATGTCTTTTGACTCATGACATGTAATTTTAAAGCAATTATATATTTTAAATATTGTAAATTTAAAACACCAGAAGAACAAGATAGACAATAAATACAAATCCAGTCAGATACATAGTTTCTTAGTAACCCAATTTAGATGGCGAGGATTCAACATAAAAGCTAGTTGGAAACTGCTTTCCATGTTATTCATAGCTTCAGAATTTCATTTTCGGCATTCTATAATCTTCCCTTCATCTTCCTAAAGCATTCCAAATTATAATGGATTTACAAAGCACTATGCAAAAGAGTTCAATGAATATGGCATAGGTAGATTATTATCAAAATCCACTGCAATATATATTTTTAAATTGCTGTACTCGTTGATGACCATTTATCTCCATGCAGAATAAAGGTTGAAGAGTTCATTCTGGATAAGGCATCTAGCTTTTGCCAATCTTCAACAAGATATCAGAACTTCTGGTGACAATTAATAGGATATAAACAAAAACATACTAATTGAGCCTACAATATGTAGTATTGGATGTGGCAAAGGCATATAATTATTAAAGCAGCTTGCCAATACAAACAACAGTATTGTGAGCCAAAAATTTTGCTGGATTAACCAATATTGTTTGGACGGGTATCTCAGTTACTATCACCTTATTGTGCTTTCTGGATGGCATCGCAGTGTTTGGCTAAGATGCTCGTTTACATAAAATCGTGATTCAAAAGAGATATGAAGTCACAAATCAGATATGTTTAAGGAAGTGCATGTTCTTGCTAATGTTTTGGAACTGCGTGCCTATTTTTATTCTTGGTTAAGATAGTTATTTCATGCACAAACTATTAATAAATTCTATGTTGTCGACGCCGTGTTTTTCTTAGGTCTTTTATTTAGGTGTCTCGTACTAAAATAAAACTTAATATGTTTCTGCTTGTAGTTCTTTGGCAAAAGAATTGACAAACTTGTAAATCAACAGCCTAACCTCCAAAAAAAAAAAAAAAAAATGGGCATAACAGACGGAGATTGATATCCAAGGATGCAGTTGTGCTGCACAATAAACACGATAGAGCTATAAATCAGAGAAGAGAAAGCTGTTCCTGTATTTTATTTTCCCCCTTTTCTCTACCATCCAAATTCCGCTACAGGTCTACCTCCATGTCCAAATCTTTCTAATCTAATTTTCCTGCCTTCTTGTTGCGACATCGACTAGAACAATCTACTGCGCATGCAAATCACCAAAGATCCGAAGAGGGAAGAAAAAGGGAAGGGCGGGTAACACTTACAGAGTGAGAAAATCGGCATGGCAGATTAGCGACCGCCAGCCGAAGGTCGAGTAGAGCTGCACGTAGGGCTTCAAGTGCCTCTCCTGGCTGGACAACCACGCGAACACCACCACGATCCCCTCCCTCCCCTCCTTGCTCCCCCAGTAGAATCTCCCTCCCTCCCACCACATCTCCCACCAGCGATTCACCTCAGCTCGAACCCAGAGATTCCCCCTCCAATCCCCACCAATTATCCCTTCGAGCACCACTTCCTCATCGACCGTGTCTCGTCGATCCGATCCAGAAACCCTACTTTCTCTCTCTCTCTCTCTCTCTCTCTCTCTCTCGCATTCATTCATTCATTCATTCGTTCATTACAGGGACCTGTGGAGGGCGAGGGAAAGAGCCTAAGGTGTACGGGCGGTTGGATGTGCGTAGGTTAGCAAAGAACGTCACCTGGTTGCTAACCTGCGCTACGATTCGGTCGCGTTCGATAATATATGGCCGGTGGTGGTTCGTAAGAACAGCTTGGATTTTTGCTGGGCGGTGACCAGAACCAGATACGGAGTGGGAGTCGATATGAGCCGCAGCCTCAAGAGATGCTTCTTTGTGAGTGAATTGTCTCCATGAGGGCCAATAACTTTGGATTGGCCTGATTCATTTTTTTTTCCCCTTGCAAGAATTCCAAACCCAACTCGATTTCCAATTATGCTTTTTATTGTTATTATTTCGTTCACTTGTACATAAATACAATACGATTTATTATTATTATTATTTTTCGTTCACTTGTACATAAATACAATATAATTTATCAGCATGGAATCAAACATCAACCGTAGCTTACCACATTCTTCGATGATGTTACTGTGCCATGCTCGTACGTACGTGCTTATCTCCTCCCTCCAATTCCTCCCAAATTGGACCTCAGTGATCGCACGAACTGTTGTACACGTTGTGAAATTTATGAGAAGGGCAAAAAATAATTATTTTTTTCGTTTTATTATTATTTTTCTTCTCCTCATCATTCTTCACGGGGTTAAAAGGAATCGAGTCGTAGCGGCCGGCCGACGGCGTGCCTTTGACGACGTCGAAGTTGTACCTGCGGCACACGAAAACGCACAAACAGCGGCTCAGGTTATGGAATGGAGCACGAGTGTTGCTAAACGGAGCCGCGCTGGTTACGGCACCGCGCGCGGCAGCAGAACGGGAGGAAGGTGTAGGGGTTTTTTTCTGTATAACTTCTGAAGAATAGAATAATATGGGACACCAATACTATTTTAAATCAATATTTTTTTAGAATAATTCAAAAATTTTTATTTATATTGATTAAAAAATAAAATATAAATATTTTAAAATATTAAAAAATCTATCATACCTTAATAAATCTAACCTTCATTTAAACTAATCTTATTATCATCTAAACTAAATTAGATCTAAATCTTTATCTTTCAATTTTTTCTAATCCTAACTCCTTAAATCAATCTTAATTACTTGGATTATTTCTAACACACCTCTTAATTCAAGTAATTATAATTTAAAATTAATTTTAAAGAAATATTTTCTTCGCCAAAAATTTTATGAAGACGTCAACGAGCTGATATTTGATGTTGCAGCGATTATCTAATGCTTCTGCTTAGATCTTTTTCTCTTTGATATCTATCTATGATGATCTGATGACGGCTTTATATTTGTATGATTGAATCACTTTGGATGTGGAAACTTTATTTTTTTTTAATTTCTCTTGGCTTTCTTCATATCATCAGAAATTTCTACTATATGTACCTTGATTGTTGCTCTTGGAGTTTAAGATCTCATACTTTTCCTGTGGATGTATTTTATCAACTATAATTTTCAAATTATCATAACTTACACCATATGAGATAGTTTGCATAAATCCACCAAATTTTAGATGATCATAATGTTGATTCATCAGTAAGAGTAGTAAAATCCGAAAATAATAAGACAAACACTTTATTTTTTATCATCCTTGCCATTGTTATTAATTTTTTAATTTTCTTATCATAAATCAGGTATTTTTATCATTAATAATAACATAATATTTTTTTCTCATTAGATGTCCTATAATAATGATATTTTATTTTAAATTAGGAATAAATAATACATCATCAATAATTTTTTTACCAGACTTTGTGTTCACAGTAGATCTGACCAAATCATCAAGCTTCTGAAATAAATATTTATCTCCTGTCATATGATTATAATTACTGCATCAACTATCCAAAAATTAAATAGATCTAGAATATTCTTCATCAGATGCCCTATTTTTTATAATAAAATTATTTTCGATTTTTTTTATTACGTTCATTTGTTTGATCTCGTCCTTTGTCATTTTGATCTATCCCATGATATATGATTTCTTAAATAAAGATCTATTTATTTTTTATTCATAAACTAAAATAGATCTCATTAATTCATCAATAGATAATGTAATTATATCTTTAGCTTCTTTTATAAGAGTAGATATCATATCAAAAAAAATTTATTTTTTTTATCTTTTGTAATACTACGATAATGCATATCATACTGAATGAAATCATTTTCTATCAAATTTCACGATCGTTATGAAATAAGTAAAGTTTTTATTTTAATAATCTAAAATTGATAATTATCATCTTGAGGACCTCAAGAAATAATTTGATTAGTAAAACTTACTCGAATCTTTAACTACTTACTATTTCCAACATTCCTCTCGGCTAATTGCCGCCGCAGGTCTCTCTCCGCCGCCGCGAAGAACTCCTCCAGCTCGGCATACGACTGCGGTGCGCGCGCCATCGGTCGCCCGCGCAGCCCCATCTCCACCGTCGTCTCTCCCCTAAAGAACTTACGCAAGAGTTTGAACTGGAACAGATAAGAGAAAGAGGACACGATCGAGAATGAGATCAAGCCCGAGAACATAGTAAACTCAAAACTTTTAGATCGAAGAATATAAAGAAATAAATTCAACAGGATATCTTTCAGATGTAATGTACTGATCATGAACGATGAGGAAGAACCTTCCAAGTAGCAAAAGCTTAACCAACTCAACCTTTATCTATCTCATATTTTTGTCAACCGGTGTTTTATATTTAGAGACTTAAAGAGTTGCTAATATCTACATGACTTGCATTCCATGTTCTTCATCTTATTCTTTACGTTTGACACATCTAGCATATTCTTTTCTATAAACGATATAGATTAGACAACCTTTCATCAGTGTTGTTTTGATCATCTTTCTGCATGGATACTGACCTTTTGACCACGGATTTGAAGCTTCTTCCACAACATGAAAATACAAAGAAAGGAATGGAACAAGCAGAAAGTATATACAAAACTAGGGTTTGGTAGTGCAAGCAATGACGTGCTTATGAATCGCACCACCTTGGCTTGCCCGAGAAAAGGTCAACCTGGTTTTAAGGCTATCCTATGCAACAAAGAACACATCACAGACAGACCAAAAGTGGAGCCTGTGATGATAACAATGTATGAGGGTGATGAGATTTCACGTAGAGCAACACAGGAAAAGCCATAGAAACTTTGAGCAAGGATGCACATAGACTCTAACTAGGCACGGAAGGTCGAACAGCTCTCAGGTAATTAAAAGCTCATCTTATCTAAAGTGGATATCCTAAATCAATGAAACTCTTATCATGATATCTATTAAACCATTAAAGTTTATATTAAACATTATCTTAACAAGAAGGAGGATGACAAAGGGGAGGCAAAAGCCTTCTTCCTTCCTTTTTCTCCTCCTCTACTTTGCCTTTTTCCCATGGACTGCAGTGTGACTGGGATCCTGGGGATCATATGGTTGATGGAGATGACAAGGGAAGTAGGCACCTTACCATGGCCGTATCTGGAGATGCTTCAATCATTGGACATCTACTAAGTTTACAGACTGGGAAGAGAGAAGAGAGGCAGTAGCCTTTCTCTCATCGAATGCAATGCTGATATAGATCCTGCAGTGCATGTGAGATTGAGGCCTCTTATGGCCCTAGGAAGGATGCCACAACCTTTGTCTTCGACCTCCCACTACGCATCTCTTCCTCCTTTGTCATCTTCTCTTGCAATACTATATAATGGGAAGCTGATGCTGTCATTCATTGCATATTATCGTAATTTGTCATGCAAATCTTAAATTGTAATACGGGTTTTCTTTTCATATTTTCAATCCATTCTCTTGTTGAATTCTACTCTTAAAACCTTTTTTTGCTTAGAATAACATGTGGATTGCTAAGTAATATGCATTCATTTAAAATAAATCTGCTGTGGGCATTGGTTTTCTGGTTTTGATCAATTTTCTCTCAAGCATTCTTTGTGATAGCTAAAAACAATTACCAAAGTTAAGAAATAAAAGGAAAATAACAACCAAAAACTCATCTTTTAATGGACATTAAAAATATCCATTGCCCACCTCTTTGGTGTTGCTTAGATATCGTAATGTCAGTTAGGTCCATGACAGGTGATATGTATCGCAAAGATTCAAATTGAGTTGTAAGGGTTTGATATGAAAAAAAAAAAGGTTGCGAAGTTAATCGAACAATTATTATTATTTTACTTATCGCTCCAACCAGTTTTCTGTCCAGTGTTAACATCTTGTGCACCATTCAATCGAATAAAATTTTTATTGATTTTTTAAAATAGCAAGAATGACATTTATAACATAGAATGTAATATACTTGCATGTATGTACGTTCTTAAATTCCTCGAGGATCATTAAGGTAGCCTTATCACAACCTAGTTTGAAGAGGAAGAAGACATTTTTTTTTTTATTTTTTTTTTTCCTGCGTTTGTCCTCCTCGATGTCTCGCATTATGCCCTCCCTCCCTCTTTCCCTCAATGCCTCCTTCGTTACATATGGCGTCATTGATTCTAGAACGATGACATCTCCATTATCACCAATAAACAAGTTAAAAGGTCACACTTGAAATATCTGGCTTACATTGATTTGGAGCAGGCAACAGCTGGGAAGGAAATCTAGATGTTGTACGAGTACTTTATGCTCATCTCCTTTCCCACCCTAAACACTAACTCATGCTTCCTCCTCCCCACAGCTGGGAGACAAAGAGAGAGAGAGAGAGAGAGAGCATCTTCTTCTCGCGTCTGCTACGATCAAATTAATGCCACTCTTGGTCTCCATTTATATACTAGTTTTGGCCGACAAGGCCGTGCTGAGCTCTCACAGGAACCGTCCAAATCAACCAGATAATATATATCATAGCTTTAGTGGCGAAGGACGCATGCGAAGCAACAGTAACGGCGCCCTCCGGTGATCTCCCAAGGCCAACTTGCTATCGACCACCTTGACGCTGCAGGGAGCGATCTGTAATGTTTGTGCTACAGTCTCCTAATACTCTAAGCAATCCTTTTGGTTTAATGATCCTCGTTCACGGTCTCATCTCACATTTATGGTGCTCTTGGACTACAAGATGAACTGTTTAATTCGGTGCAACATATCCGGGTCTAAGGAGTACTCTTGTGCATCATGGTGGCCCTAACAAAGAAAAGAAAAGTAGGAAGCCCAAGGAAAGAAGCATAGTGTGTTCCTTCAATGAGCTTTGCATACCTATAGAGTAATGCATCGTCCACTTCTTGTTTAATGCTTAATTCCACTATAAATAGTTGTGAGAAATGAGAGGAGAGGCGAGGAGGGCAGAATCCTCCACAGGTCTACTTCCACACCCTCTCTCTCTCTCTCTCTCTCTCTCTCTCTCTCTCTCTCTCTCTCTCTCTCTCTCTCTCTCTCTCTCTGTGTCTCCTATGGATGCTAACAAGTGCTACATTGCTGCTCTTCTTATTCTGGTGATCTTGATCACTGTAACTCCTACTACCGAGGCAAGCTATTTGCCGGACGACGAGACCAGAGGGTGCAGGAGATGCTTAATGCAAGGTGACAGTCGCAGAAAAGAAACAGTACTGCCAGTGCAAGGCATGGCTGCGTCGCCCCCTGTGGAAGTTGAAGCAGATGCTTCCCCTTCAGTGGAGAATAAAGATGTTCGACCAACAACTCCAGGTCACAGTCCCGGTGTTGGCCATGCTCTCCACGGCAAGGGCGTGGGCAAGAGCGTGTGATCACATTCGATCGAATCTTTGTTGTTGATAGACTGTGATCCCAAACAAAATGAAAAAACTCTTTATTGCTGCCGGCATCTGCTTCTCGCAAACGGAGAGAAGGCGGCGATGATGCTTCTCTCTACTTTTTCTATCTAAAAGAAGGTTCCGCGTCCAAATAATGTGGTTGTAGAGCATGCAGATGAATGCTTCTCTCCCCCATTGTGTTTACGTTTCTGCATGCATGTGTTGGGTGTCTGTAGTCTTTACCTCGTGCTGTTTGATTAGCTTTTCTTTGTGTTTCATTCAGCTTTTGCCCTTAAAAATGTTATATTAAATGAAAAGGAGACTTCACCGTTACTTTGTTTTATCTGTATTTACTCTTGATTTATTTCCCATCTAAATTTCACACTTTCTCTTTCCATTAAACTAATTAGAGGTATATTTTCTTTTCCTTATAAAAACTCCAAGAACTAATCTCTATCAGTTGCAGTAGTAATATACAATACTAACAAAACCCAACCACCACATCTTGAAGGAAAACTACTGTATATATTTATCAGAACCGAGTCTGCCCATATATATCTCATATTTACTTGGAAATAAATATGAATGCCAACTAAATAGCAAGTTTTTGAAGGAATTCGAGTTCACCTTTTGTGGCAAAGGTTTTCTATACTGAGGTAAATAAAGAATTACATATTATTTCCTGTAATTAGCATCTCAATCTCTATATTTTTAAAAGTTAAGATCCCTATATTTATTAAAATGAAATATTTAATCTTATTACTCCAATAAAATCTCTCTATCATTTTTAATTTTAAACCCTATAAAATTATCTTTTTAAACCCTATATAGAAATCTCAATATTTCACTTTCATAAAGATAGAGAACCTAATATAATTTTTGTAAATGTAGAGATCGAAATATTAAAGATAACTAATTACAGAGGATAATATATAATTAGCCCGAGATAAAGGTAAAAATAGCTCATACCTCTGAATTATTAGTGTACATTGTTCTTTTGAAAAAAATCATAAAATTTAACCTAACGGATCAGAAAATATAAGAAAAATACACTCTACATGAACTTTGTGTTCCTCCAGTTCCCAAAACCTTCCTTTTCAGCATAGGAACAACGGAGTTGGAGTTCAAAATGCAGTGTGAGATATATTTGAAGGGTACATCAGACAACTTTCTACAGCTCACAAAGCCATGGTGAGGTGAGGTGATCATGGGCTTCCACAAAGCTGGTCTCCCCACCTTCATTGTTGCTGCCAAGCACAAGTGCTTTAGGATCACAGGACACAGGTCAAAATGCAGGAGGAGACTCCGCTGCTTTCTGATGCTCTAATGGCCTTTGCATACTACTACTCTATGTTATCAAGATCAGGTGGTGAGTACGGGAGCAATACACTCCAAAGGTTCCAAATCTTGATAAGATTGTTAGTATTTATCAGTACATGCTTGTTTGGGCCATGGAATCTTTTGGAGATCTCTCGTATCTAAATGATTGACTAGCTTTTGATCCGAATCTTCCGATACCATCTCTCAAAAACCTTTAACTTAGGAGATTGAAGACTCAATTAAATATGGCATTAGTTAGGGAAAGTTGGTTCCTTCTGCCTGCCAAGTGACATTGATTGGCATCATCATATCATATGAACCTTTTTGACTCATACAGAATCATTTAATCAGGTGTATGATTAATACGAAGTTTGCTTCTAAATCATAAAGAACTACTAATCTAAACTCATCAAACTAGACTTCAACCGATGAATCGATCGATGTATGTGACCTTATCTCTGTATTCAGATAAGGTATATTATTTTTATGACTCCTGAACATAACCTATAATCAAATCATAACATGATGGATACAACATCTAATCCATGTCATGATATATTCTTTATTCTTATTTATGATTAAATGTCCCCATACATTCATGGTTGACTAATGGCCCCATGAATGGAAGCTTGACCACGTCAACGATTCGGTACTACGATCGTAAATTGTTGGGCTTCCACTGCATCCCTTAATCTCAATATATGGGCTGTGATAGCTCGGCCCATTAGTATAAGAGCGGTATTGATTAAACCGGAACCGACATGTTGTAATAAACCGGTACCGAGTTGGTTTGTCACGGTCCGGTACCAACTCGGATCTGGTCCAATTCGAAACCCGCGGCCCAGGGGCCTCCCCCAAGCAATTAACGGTGATCGCGTCACCTGCATCGTGATCTGACGGCCAGCATCAAACATCGTTTCGAGGCTGCCTCCCTATTTAAACCCTTCGCCGCCGCCACGCGACCCTCCCCCTCGGCATCCTTCTCTGTGTGGCTCCGCGTGCGTCGCTCGCCGACTTCATCATAGCGGCGGCGGCGGCGGCGGCGGCGGCGGCGGCGAAGATGCAACCGGTGGCTGGCGTAGATCCGCGGCGCACCCCGCCGCCCCAGCCCTGGGCCGCTATGCGGTACCCGGCGCCGGCGATGATGATGCAGCACCCGATGATGGCGCCGCCACCCTATGGGCACCCCTTCGTGTCCTACCACCAGCCCCCCACGCCTCCTCCGCCGCCGCCGTCGAAATCGATCCGCCTCCATCAGGGCATGGAGGCCGCTGCGGAGGACGAGAAGCGGACGATCTGGGTAGGGGATCTCCACTACTGGATGGATGAGAACTACCTCCACAGTTGCTTCGGTCACACTGGTGAGGTCAGGGTTTAAACTTCCCCGGCCAGATGTTGTCCTTCTTCCTAACTTGATCAGAAGATTCTTCTCTTTCTTGGATATGAATTGGGTCTTCCTGAATCCTTCCGTTTGCTTGGAATATATATGTATGTTTGAGCTTATAGGTTGCCGGATGCATGAACAAAATGATAACGATTCTTCTTAGTTTATATCTGCATGAGATGTGGATAATTTTATCATTTATGTTTGAAATTAAGACCATAAAAGGTACATTTTAAACATACAATTGCTAAATTTAATCTCAACTGTTGTTATATATATTTTTTTGGGAAATGTTACTTAGGTAATAATTGGTTTATAAAAGCATTCTAATCTGTAAATGACCGTCCATCTCATTGGTGGGATAGAACTTATTCTTATACTTCAAACTAAGGAGATTGCTTTCAAGCAAAGTGGACTTTGTTGATCAGCTAACATTGTGAAGACAAATAATCTGTTGCCTCCAATATTTATAGATTGGTTATTATTATTATTGTCATATTTGCATGCATCTTTTCCTCAGGAAATATATATACATTACTTCGGACAATTTCTACATGCATCTGAAGCTTAGGGATATGCAATTTCTTTTATGACTGTTCTCTGGCTTTTTTTTGTACGTAAGGAACACAATAATTGCTTCCTTCTTAGATTTGTTTGCTTAAATTTATAAGGATTGAGTGCCATCCCCACTTATGCCACTCATGTGTCTTGTCAATTACGCAAACGGACCAAGTATTAGTAGTAAACGTTAAAACTTGGCAGTCACATGCATTAAGTAGAAATACAAAAAGAAGGGACTGGAGATTCTTAAGACATTTTCACTGTTTTCTGTCCCAGTGTTCTTTTTTCACATGCTATAAATTTATCTCTTTGTTTTTCAATTTAGTTCATATTTTTGGCAGAAAATGGACTTTCTTTAACGGTAACTCTTACCATAATTTTGCCTATATCCTTGCTTAACTTGCCTCTTGTTGTCTAGGAACTTCATTCAAGTTCTGAAGGATAGATCTGGATTGGAAGATCTGGACTTGAATTGGCTATACCCATGTTATTCTTCCCAATATTTTAACCCAACTTTTCTTTTACTGAAAATGGTTGGAATCAGCTAATATCAGTTGGATGCACCTGTCCTTGTCGGAGTCCATTAAGCTTTTCCTTCTCTCTTGCAATTCTAGTCTATTGTGGTGGTGGTATTGGCACTAATCTGATGATCAGTCATTAAGTCTAAACAAACTAAAGAACGAGTTTGATTTATTCTTTTCCTTGGCATGAACTGTTAATTTCATTTTGTAAAGTAGATGCTTGTACTTATCATATTTTGAGTTATGATTTGTTGCATGTGTAGGAGACTAGAAGGTGACCTGATATTGTTGTATGGCCACACACTTGAAACTAACTGATATGTATATCTGTACATGGGTTTTGATACACAGGTTGTCTCTATAAAGGTGATTCGCAATAAGCAGACAGGACAATCAGAGGGTTATGGGTTTGTTGAGTTTAATTCACATGCGACAGCTGAAAAAGTACTTCAGAGCTTCGGCAGTCATCTAATGCCAAACACTAATCATCCATATCGGTTAAACTGGGCATCATTTAGCACGGGTGACAAACACTCGGATCTGGCTTCTGATCACTCCATTTTTGTAGGTGATTTAGCTTCTGATGTTACTGATACGATTTTGCAAGAAATATTTGTTACTAAATACTCATCAGTAAAAGGTGCTAAAGTGGTTGTGGATGCACATAGTGGCCGTTCAAAAGGTTATGGGTTTGTAAGATTTGGGGATGAAAATGAGAAGAAACTTGCCATCTCTGAGATGAATGGTGTATATTGTTCCATGAGGCCTATGCGGGTTGGCCTTGCTACACCTAAAAGGTTTTCTGGTATGTGTTTATCTTTTTGTCCCATCATTATCATCTCTTTTCTAAGTTGATCGTTTTACAAAGTTGGCCCACAGCTTAGGTCATTCTTAGTTGGTGCTAACATGATACTTTCTTGATTCAGTTAGTCCTGATCACTGTAAAATTTCTCTAATATGAAGAAAGTTCCGGACCTTCAGATCTTCTGACTGTCAGTCTAATTATTTAGGCAGCATGGATCATGCCTTGAGATGCTAGAATGTTCCAATGTGTTCCATAGATTATTTCTGATGATGCATGCTGCAATAGGTCTTCTTTTGTGATCTACTTCCGAACCATTCTGCAGAAATTGTCTTCATAGCATAATATTCTCTATACTCGAGTCTTATTTTTTGTGGATATTCTTTGTTTGTTACATTTGATTGTAAGCAAAAATTCGTTGTGTCCGATTTAGTGAATACAAAATCTTCTGGGCCCAATGTTCTTGTTATTCTTTTCTGCCTTTTCTTTTATTGCTTTCATGTTGGAATATATATATATATATATATATATATATATATATATATATATATATATATATATATATGCTTTTCCCTCTAGAGGATGGTTGCGTTTTGTGTCCACCCTATGGCTGTGGTCAACCAGTTAAAGGAACAAGCAATTATGTTGGACAATAAAAATAAATCCAACAAAAACTTAGTGTCTGGTGCAGTTCTATTCAGGAAATTTATCTCAAGATGCAATGATCTATTGTGTTATCATCATGGAAAGTTAAAGTGGCAGTTACTGTGCATATTTAAATAGTTCATGGAACTAGAACACAAACCATGTTGGAGCTTCAGCCAGGAAGTGCATCGGTTTGATTATTGTTTTTTTTTTCACTTTCTTTTTGGGGTATCTTAAATTTGAGATCCAACCATTGGTGATAAGACTTTTAGTGGATGAAAACAACCAGCTTCTGTCATTGTGATTGGACCATGGTTTAAAAGGATTAATCCAGGAGGAGAAGAAAAGGAGAAAGAAGAGAAGGATAGCAAGAGGTGGAGACGAGTCCTAGTTGAACCCACCGGTTAATGGCGGTGAACAAGAGGAGAAATCATGTGGGAACATGCACGTCATTTTCTGCCATGAAGAGTACTTTATAAAATAGTTTTGATTCAGATTATAGGATCAAATTAGGAATGAGCAACATTATTATTGCATGGCATGAACAGGAATTACCATAAGACTAATGAGTAGGAATAGCTTCCTCTTATGTAGGATCTTTGTTGTTTACACTCAGAAATTGCTCCGTATACTCTGTTTTAGTGTATTAAATGGGGACAAGGAGTTATGTCCGGTCCTTGTTTGTCTTCCATGTTTTCAGAAAGGAAGCATTTTAGGCAGACATGCCCTGTCCTTGTTGAAAGGACAGCAAATTCAGAAAGCATTCGGCATGCATTTTTTTATGATAGTACATTAGAATAGTTATGAAACATGATATAATTCTAAATAAGAAAACCATATAATATTCAAACATAGATGTAAAGATTATGGTTGACCTTAATCTTGACTCAACCTAATTCTGCTGGCTCAGTCACACCGGTAGATGGATGTCAATCTTGAATATAATTTGAGACAAATGCTTCATCTTATCTGTACACATATCCACTCTCAGTTTCGTGTTTTGTTAGTTATGTACACCAAGGTTCAATTTGCAAAGGTCCACTATAGTCAACTGCATTTTTTATATTTCTTCATTTTAGATCCTAGTTTTTTTTACCCTAAACGATTGCCATTGCAAGTCTAAACCATGCATATATTAGGTGGTTTTGGGCCAAATAGTGCATCTGCAGCAGGCTCCCAAACAGATGTGGATTCAGCTAATACAACAGTAAGGACATTTTGTCTGTACATGTTTATAGAGGTATCCTGTATTTATTCTTCCCTTTAATAATATGTTTTCTGCTGAAGGTATTTGTTGGAGGGCTTGATCCAGATGTCAGTGAAGATGATCTTAAGGAAGCTTTTTCTCACTATGGTGAGGTTGCCTCTGTTAAAATTCCTGTTGGAAAGCAATGTGGTTTTGTGCTTTTTGTTCACAGGTACATTTTGTTAGTGTTTTTCTGAACATTATAAATGAAGTGAAGCATAGCATTTATCTTATTCTGAAGTTTATAGTAGACAGATTATGGTGCTGTGTGTATGTGCCTTTTTTAACCATGCAGAAGTAATGCTGAAGAAGCAATGCAACAGTTAAATGGTACAATTATTGGCAAGCAAACAGTGCGTCTATCTTGGGGTCGCAACCCTGCAAAAAAGCAGGTACTGACTCCTAGATTTACAATTTCAAGCATTTGGTTTTTTTTTTTTTCCTGCAAGGGACATTAGTGTTCCAATGATCGAGGGAGGTTTAATCTGTAAATGAATCTTTTAGGAAGTATTCTGAGGTTAAGATATGGCTCTGCCTTTGTAAATGAAAAAAAGATATGGCTCTGCCTGGCTGCTGAAATAAAATCTTTGGCAAATGGATGGCTAAAAAGCCCCTTCTGTCGAGGAGCAAATGGAGGATGTTATTATCTAAGGGTGGGGCTTGTGTCTGATTGGTTATTTGGCGTAGCAAAAACCTGTAGAGTTTTTATCTTCATCTAATTGTGAACTAAATTACAGGTCAAATAATTTACTCTGTCGATCTTTTGCTGTTTTTGACAGTCAAGAGCTGAACGTGGCAAGCGGTGGAATGGTGCTTACTATGGAGGGCAGGTATATGATGGATACAGTTTACCTCCTCACTACCCAGGTATGTACGTATTACCGTATGGCGCTTATGCTTTCTACGGAAGCCAACAACAAGTGAACTGAGATACAAATTATCCCCGACTCAAAAGGGAGAAACTCCCAGCATTATAGTAGTGGTCAATGTAGGTGGTGAACTAGTTGAAAACCCAGTTGTGTGGTGCTTGTAAACTTAAAATCCTAGACTTGGAACCTTGAGTTCAAACTGAAGTTATTCTGACTAAATTTTGACATATACTTGTGTGAATAATGGATGTCAATCAATTTTAGTATGTGGTGTGATTGTTCAAGGATTATAATTTTTTGAAACAATGAATGCTGAGCAAATAATAGAGTTCATGAAATCCATAAATTACTGCATGGTGGTTTCTTGTTCTCTTACATCTGATGATACAAGGACCTTCGTCTGGAGAGAACCAACCTTTTTCATTGACCTCATTCGCTTGAATGATGATTTGAACTTACATTGTCTTATTCATCTAATCGAAGATATTATTGTGTGAATATGAACATTTAAAGTTGGCTATTGTGTGTGTGTCATGAACCGTCGACTGTATAACATGGACTACATATTGCCGATATAGGAAGTATGCTTTAGATATTAGACATGAGTGATAATAATAAATAAGAATATATGTGCATCACACATTCTCAGAAAAAACCAAATGTTGTTACATGGTAGTTGAGGGCATAGTGGTCATTCCATATGATAACTCTCTCGTTCGGCCTTCAAATAGTGCCCCCGTCCGTCCTTCCCTCGCTCAGCCCTCTTTTCCTCCAACCTCCATCTCTCCACCGGCCCTTTACGGAGAGCCTAATACGCTCCTCGCCCCACCATCAACGACCGCCGATCGCCGTCGCCCGGTGCCGCTCACCTCCTGTTCGCTTTCAGGTACACTCATCTCCCCCTCCCCTTCTCTCTTTCTCCTCCGTAACCGTTTCCCTTCCTCTTCTTCTTCCTCCTATTCTCTTTACGATCATCATGTCTTCCTTCTTCGTGCTGGAGTTTGGGTTTTTCGACATGATCTTGTGTCGAATTTAGCACTTCTTGAACCCTGATGCGGCATTTGATCGGTGGAGAGGGAGGGGGTTTCTCCCGGTTCTTGGATGATTCGTTCTTGCTACCGCTTTCCTTTCGGATTGCGCGTGGCGCATCGATTTCCGATGCTCGGCAGTTCCTGCGCGGATGATGCGGTCCGGGATGTCCCGCACCGGCGATTCATCTTTCCGCTACCCGTTCGATGATGTCCTTGATGTGGATGAACATGGATGCATTGCATGTCATCGATTGAGTTCGATCGGGAGGGGTTTTCTCCCGATTCTTGGATGATTCGTTCTTGCTACTGCTTTCCTTTCGGATTGTGCGTGGCGCATCGATTTCCGATGCTCGCCGGTTCTTGCGCGGCTGATGCGGTCCGGGATGCCCGGCACCGGCATTCCATCTTTCCGCAACCCTTTCGATGATGTCCTTCATGTCGATGAACATGGATGCATTGCCTCAGTCATCGATTGAGTTCGATCGCGAGGAGGGTTTCTCCCGATTCTTGGATGAGTCGTTCTTTGCTACTGCTTCCCTTTCGGATTGTGCATGGCGCATCGATTTACGATGCTCGGCGGTTCTTGCGCAGCCGATGCGGTCCGGGATGCCCGGCACCGGCAATCCATCTTTCTGCAACCCTTTTGATGATGTCCTTCATGTCGATGAATGAACATGGATGCATTGCATCAGTCATCGATCGCTAATTAGCCGACCGCGAGTGGTTCAGAGAGGAGAGTAGCAAGGTAGGGTTGACATGGCAAGATGTCAGGCCTCACAAGCAATGGCAGTGTTGGCTCACAAGGCTGAGGCAATCTTTGAGACGAGAAGGTGATTGAAGCTATATGTTTATGAATGGCTACAACTGTTTCTTGGAGTTCCCTACAAGAATGAATGGCTACCATTGTTCTTCCCTTTGAGCTCGAAGTGCATGGTGAGACAAATTACAGTGATATAAGTAGTTCAGTCTCTATACGGTTTGAGGCTCTGTGCAGTGATATATGCGAAAATTAAAGTTGTCATTTGGAGAGTTTTTAAGGGCTTTATTCCATATGGAATCGATAAAATTGAGTTTTGGAAAACCTGATTAGATAAGATAGGAGAGCCTTGATAAAACTAAATAAATGTGAATATTGTAAGATAAATGATGAAGGTATCATCATCCTATACCTAAATCACCCAGGTTTAGAGCACCTAAGTCTAGAGTATTCAAGTTTAGAAATGGAGTTGAAGATCTTATAAGTATCTTGAAAGTTCAATATAGTATTTTCATTTTCACTTAGGAGGTTTCTTCTTCCTTTATGGTTTTAGATCTTTGACTAGTAGTATTTGTCGCTACTATTTGAGAAAGGATTGCACTTATTAATCTTTCATTTCTTCACAATTAGTAGTTTAGCAATTTATATATACAACCATTTTGAAGTTCTTATTTGAACTCATGGGTGAGTAGTGTTATATTTTCATGAACATCATGATTTACTTTATTTCTCAAACATTACTAGTGATATGGATTTTCTAAAAGAATTTGAGATTGCACCTACACATGAACAAGAAGGGAATGGGTACAAGTAGGGCAAAATTAAGATAAATTGAACGCTCCTAAATTCTCAACGCAAGAGAGAATGACTTCACTCAAATCTAATAGGTAATATTTAAATTGATCGGAAATATATTTTTCTAATGTATGTATGACCTGGATAAGATTTTTATAACAACGTTTTCTACCACCATAGTAACGTTTTTTTTTCTTTTTTTGGTTAATCTAAAAAACTTAAGATGTTAGATAAGACATGCTAATGGATTTATTTTATATTCTTAGATAATAAACATGCGAAAAGAAAGGGAGGAATAGGTAGCTAGCTAGTATGGGCTTTGCTGTTGGCTGCGTAAGATGGAGGAGAGGAATAGCTAGTGATGGGTATTATCATCGCCATGTTTACTATTAACCTATCGCTGAGATTGGAAGAAGTTATCGTTGAACTTCACTCGTGTCACTGCCACGGAAATCTGTGACAGTGACAGAACATAGGAATTATGAGGCCTGCGTGTCCTAGTCGTGTACAGTAGAACAAGAATAAAACCATGTGCAAGTGGCCAGAGCAGGGTAGGCCTACGGTTGGAATTCTTTAACACAATGCTAAGTCCACATCTCCTCTGTGCCCTTTTTGTATCGTTGAAACTTCTCATTAGTTGATCATGGCCCCTCTATAGCTATTTGTGAATCCACGAATAGCCGCCCTATGTGAGCCATGTGTTATCTACAAGTCAGAGAAACAAAGAGAACCGTAGTCTGTATAGTTGACACGGTATATGAAGTCGGTTCTTTAAGGTGTAAGACTGACCGTGGCTTCTATTGATATATTTGCATCACTTTGATAAAAAAAAGGTAGAAAAATAGCATTTGGATCTATAGATACTAATCTTCTGCAACCTAGTGATGGAGTATAAAAATTGCACACTTTCGTTTTCTCTCCTACTCTCCAAACAATAGGATGTCATTAGAGATTGATTACAGATTAGCTGAAATATTAGGACTCCTCTGCAGACCCCCATGATAAGCGCAGGATGAGATAGATCACCACAGTAACATTAACCTAAGATGAATTATTCATTCTGAAGTGCACTCATATGGTCTTGTTGTGACCATAGTGATCGACAAGACATTGACTCTACCATTCGTCGATTTTTTGTGAGACTAACTACGGTTTCTCCAATGAATTTGCATCACTTGTAGAGTAATGATCAACGATAATAGTTGGATTTCTAGAGTATAAAATTGCTTAAGTTCTATACGCATGAAAATCATCTCAAACAATATTAAAGTCCAACATAGATATTATTACTAAAAAAGCAGGAGAAAACATGTTTTGTTGGACTTTTGGTCTCCTACAGTATTTATTGGTTTAACAAAGCAAGATATTTTTTTCGTAATATTAATTTTTCTGTTTTAACAAAGCCAAGTACTGTAGGAGACCAAAAGTCCAACAAAACATGTCTTCTCCCGCTTTTTTAGCAAGAGAAACTTGCTTGGTACAAAACACTGTCATAAAGAAACATTTGCTCTGTTTCCTGATAGAGTCTCATTATCTTGCTTGAAAGTCTTCGTTTATTATTTGAGAGTCTCATTAACTTAATGGATGTTCAAATGGACTCGACAGTCCTGGAAGGAAACTCTGATAGATGTTACCAAGGTCATCACAATTTAAAATTATTTTTTTATGAAATAGACATAAATATCCTTAAAGGGAGTGTCAATGGTGTAACGAGTGAGGTCGAAGCACAGATTGGGAGAGCATAACTTAGGGAATGACAATCGATGACAACCACGGGCCAAGATGACATATGTAAGAAAGGGGAAAAAAAAATAAGTGAAAAGTATAAAACCAATAACGGTAAATAGTAAATTTATTTTGTTAATTTTTATTAAAAAATTATGAATAGTGAAGAATTGATAGGTATTTTAATTACTATAAATAATAAGCTACATCGAACATCATATAAGTCACATAAATTACCCCTGGTGCACAGTGTCAACAACGCCTGCAGTCCCGAACGACCTGAGCTACCACATTCACCTATACATGTCCCAAAGTAGGAGAGGCCCAACCTTCATCCGTATCAGTCAGACCTGTGAGTTTTGTAGATGCGAAATGATCACGTAGCTGGCCAACCGTATCTTTCTCTGGTGTGTGTGTTTAGATTGGATTGGACACACCGGTGACATGCTGTCTCATACTTCGTACCAAAACTTCAAAACTTACGAAACTTAGCTGTCACTCCAGCCCTCCTGCTCCTACACCTGCGCCTCTCTGACTGGTCCCCGGGTACCAAACGTCCGTGCATGATGGGAACCTCCCATCCTCATAATTCACGTGTTAGGAAGCCTAAAAAAAAAAGGAAAATTAGCAGTAAACAGTTAACATTTAAGTTGTTCTTAGAGTGTGATGTCCCGAGGACATCAACCCATATTTCGTCCTTAAATGTAAGAAGAAACCGCAATCACTGAGCACAGTGTTGACGCTAAGCGCACCGTACTCCATTGGATGTTGCAGGAACATTTCTTCGGATGACAACACAGTCCTCATAAATGTAAGAAGTATCCTCTCACTTTTAATATGAAATTAAAGTGTGATATTACAAATCTTCTGATCAAAATATAAGACTCATCTATGGATAATATTACAATTGGATCTAATGGATAACTAATATATTTGGACTTAAGTCACCAATCCAAAATGTTTGATCCCGAAGATAGTTGATTCAATCTCAAACTAAAATATTCTCTTAATCTTCTCTTAATCTTGTATATTTTTTATTGCGAGTTTTCCTTCTTACCTTCGTTATCATTGTCTGAGTTCTGCCGCATGCCGATTAGTGTCGGCAAAGGCAGAGCCAGATCGGTGGGGGGATCAGCGAATGCTTCCCGTCCGATCACAAACGACACCATAGGGGACGCCGGCTGAAGCAATATCGACCGTTCTTGCAGTCGACAACGACATGGACGGCCTTTGATCAACCAACCAAGGAGAGCCTCCAGCTTCCTTCGACAGAACCAGATTTTTTGTCTGGTTAAAATGTAGCTATCAACCACAATTAATTAGTCAGACGCAGACTTCAGATGGCACGGGATGATGTTAAAACAATGATAATAATTGTAATATGATTTCGAGGGCTGCAAAAAAGGGAATTGATACAGACATAATAAGATAATTAAGTGGATTGCATAATTTATAATTTTATTTCCGCAATTACTCTAATGATATTGTGGCTAACTTAAATGTGTAGAGCAACTATGGTTTGCAAGTAAAAGCCATGAAGATAATTAAGAATATGAAGAAATGATGTATATGAAGGCCACCTCGTCAAACGTCATGTGATGGACACGGTTTGCAGTGGTGGAGGACAAACGAGGAGATAGATCTCGACACACACCACTTTCTCTGGACCAGTCCCTGAGTCGGAAACCTTTCTTTTCCGGATTAAATACGATGCTCCCTTACAAACTTTGCTGAGTAAAGTGTCAGCATTGGAGTGTTGGGTCCATGTTCTTTTTTCCACACTTTTAGGTGATCTATCGCCAGCAACCCAATGATCGACAGGCAAAGCACGACAAGGAACCGAGCGGAAAGAGAATAAAAAAAAAAGGAGGAGAATCCTAGAAGCTCGCCTCATCTCTCTCTCTCTAGAGCATGTGAGTGAGAGTTACGATGTTACGAGAGAAGCAAATCATGGGGAGATCAGAGATGGAGGAGAGGTGCAGAAGGCACCCAGAGCATAGGCAGTCCAAAGGGGTGTGCCCCTTCTGCCTCAGGGATCGGCTGTCTCAACTCGCAGCCTCGTCTTCTGCCTCCACCACTCTGGCTTCTTCTGCTAACTCCTCTCCTCCAGACCCCAACCTCTCTTCTGCGGTTTCCTCCCCTCCCAATCAATTCCCGACCGCAAGGCTCCTCAAGCACAGGCCGCTGAAGAAGAGCCGGTCGCTGGCCTTCATGATCGGAAGACCAGGAGGTGAGAACAACGGGAAAAAGAGAGAGGTTGGAAAGGAGAAGGAGAATAAGAGGAGAAAGGAAGGGAGGTTCTGGTCGAAGCTGTTGATCGGATCTGACAGGAGGAAAGAGGTGGATGATAAGACTAGGACCATGAAAGATAACACTACTACCAAGTGGACGAGGTTCTGATCTATGTTTCCTTCCCGTTCATTTTCCAACTGTGCAAGAAGATAAAGGGGGAAAAAAAAAAGTTCATTCCCGGTTCAAGATTTTATCATGTTAGTATTTACATAGACAGTTGGTGTTTAATGTGTTTGAGAAAGATATATGAGGTTGAGATCTTGTGCTTTTGATCTAGACACTAGAATCGATGTTTCAATTAAGATCAGAGATGTTTTTTATTGTGCTTGTTATGGATTTCTTTTTTCTTTTCTTTTCTTTTTTTTACTTTGTGGACAAGATACATGTATATGTTCTTCCTGTCAAAAAGTAAGGTAAAGTTGAAGCGAACAGGTAATTAAAAGGAAACCGGATTGACTTGTCATAACATGGATGTTGTTATTTAACCCACTACTCTTTGCAAAACCCAAATTGGCAATTGTATAAAATAGGGAGAAGATGGGAGAGAGAGAGGTTACCCAACTTGAAGGGCCTGAGATATATGCAGGACAGGACGGAGAGCAGAGAATGGAACAAAAACCCATAGCTTCTTCCACGTGTTCATCACATCCAATCGTCGACTGCTGAAGTTCAATAAATTTTATCGATCGACAGTAAGTACTGCAAAAATAGCACACCAAAAATGTCAGAACGTGGGGGGGGGGGGGGGGGGGGGGACTGGCTGCTTGATCATGGATTATAAAACCAAAGTTAAGAACATAAAACTCAAAAAGTAACCAGGGCTGTTGATATGATGTTATCAGTTAACGTTTTGGTGATCACCACCACCTGCTCCATTTCTGGTATTGTCCAAACCAAAGTCACCAGGTTGACACTACTAATCATTACTTTTGAGGAGCACAACATATGTGTAGGAAGGAGTATTTAAGAAACACGAGGATAACAACAAGAATAATCAACTAATGGAAAAGCACTAATTTGGAAAAGCACATACACGGCCACCACCAAGAAATCAACTAATTTGGAAAAGCACATAGACAGGGAGGGATGTACAGCATCTATAAAAGATGCTGATCTCATGATAGGATCACTCCAAAACCATTAGCATATCTCTTTAGCTTTACCATCCCAACCGCAATGGGTCGACATGTTATTACCACAATAGAATTATTATAGATTGAGCATAAAAGATTCTAAGACACGACAATCACCAAAAAATCAAAATAGCACACAATGAACCGCACACGAGATTGTGAAGATAAATGCAAACATAGGAATCATCAAAAGAACTAGATGAGAATATATGCATGGAGGAATCATGTATGGTTCAATTGGTTTAATGACCTCTCAATACTACCTTATAACATAAAAAAATAAAAATAGCCAAATCGAGTTAACATGAATATATGAGCAAGATAAAAAATATGCAAGGTGGAAACAAAGGGCAGTAGAAAAATTGGTTCTATTGTCTTTTGATGCACGAAAACTGAAATAACGTTCATACCGAACTAGACGAGAAAGCCACAAACCATCACTACATAACAGGCAAATTTCAGACACCTCCAAAACCTAGAAAAGAGCTTCTGGAATCCACAAGAAAAAAAAAAAATATATATATATATATATATCGGCAGTTAAACCAGAATGAGAAAAGGAAGGGGTTAAAAAAAAAAAAGGACCCGTTCACAGGAAAAAAAATCACATAAATGTGTACCGTGTTTAACACTACAAGTCACTTGACAGGAGGTCATTGCAACCTAAAAAATGGTCTCCAGCTAACAAATCAGTTGCAGAGCATCATTCACAAATTCAAATTCATAATGGGAGTAGAATCATTGATGCAAAAGCAACCACAAAAAATAGATTCGATGAGAGAGAACCACGTAGAAAAGACAATCTGAATCTAAGAGACACTGAAGAAGATTGAAGAAAGAAATCTACCTACTGTTTGTCTCACTCACGTTTGGTTGGTTATTTAATCTCATTTCCTCCATCCTCCTATTGAAAACCCATCCACCACAATGAATTGGATTCTTCCGGTGCTGGCACGATGAAATATAACTTAGCATTCCTCTCTTAGGGTATCCAGCTCTGCAATTGCTTCGTAAAATGCCTAAAACGGGATCAGTCAGAGAATGAGTAAGATATGAGTTCATACAACTTGTTCTCTGGAAGGTCAATAAACTCAAAGTAACCGAACCAAAGAAACAATTAATAATTTTATTTAAAAAAGAAAAGAACTGATGATGTAGATGATTAACTAGAATGATAGGATTCCATTTATTATACCAAAAAAACCATTTCGAAAGATTGAACACAGAATTCCCAATCAGTCGCACGATCAGCAGATACTAAATTGAAAAAAATTCAAATTTCATCAGTTTCAGAATCAACAAGTAAACTGAACTGAAATATATTAAAAATGTAATTCAATAAAAAAAAAAGAGAGGTAAAACATTAACAGAAATTTAAGTTAGATCAATATCCATATCTACATACAACTCAACTATTTTGTCCACATCAAAAAGCATCAGACATCTACATTACATATATAGCAAATGGAATTGTTAGCTGATTACGTTCCCATTTTTGCCTCCCTTTAGTTAACAACTTCTAGATCTCAAACACAAACAAGAGATCAGTCACAGGATCGGCATACGCTAGATTGAAAAATATAACACTTCAAGTCTTAGAAATAACAAGTCAAAGAGCTTAACGGTATCATATAAATAAATTAATTAAACTGTAATTCAATAAGAAAAAGAGAGGGTAAACATTAAGAAGAAATTTAATTTAGATCAATATTCATATCTATATACAACTAAACTACTTTGTTGACGCCACAAAGCATCAAATATCTATATCAAACAGAATTGTTAGTTGATTACATTTGCATTTTTGCCTCCCTTTAATTAACAACTTCTAGATCTCAAACGCAAACACAGACAAGAGATTAGTCACAGGATAAGCATATACCAGATTGAAAAAGACTAGCATAGTGATCTACGCAGTGGTAACTAGCGAAATCAAGAAACAGAACATTGATGATCCAACCAACATATATGACAATAAAAACACTTGGCACCTTAAAGATGTGCTTCTCCTAAATGATCAACGGATCTGACAGCATAGTGATCTAACACCTTAAAGTTGTGCGACATCCTCAACGTGATTGGATGCTTAGGCGGTCATCTTAAGCATCATCTTGTTGCAAGGTTCGCAAGCGACTGCCAAATCGATATCCCAATGTCCCCAGACTCGGCATGACCTTATCTCGCCCTGAAACCCTCCATCAAATATCAAGATACCAGAAAAATCTAGTCAACATCCCAATGTCCCAAGACTAAGCATGGCCTTATCTCGCCTGAGGTCCTCCGTCAAATATCAAGAAATCATAAAAATCTAGGTAACAAAGTAAGATCAAGCAATTCGATCCTGCGATGTGATGACAAAACAAGGCGATCGCGATCATGATTGGATCAGCCACGAACACGACGCCGATGATGGGCTAAGAGATCGAACGAGTAAGTACCTGGACGGATCTGTAGGCGGCGTCGTTATGGCCGAAGCCGATCTTGAATACGGCCGGGTAGGCGTCGGTAGTGGCACTTGATGACATTACAGACCTCGAGGCAGAGGATGCCAAGCTCGGTCCGGATCTTGGCTCAGTAGCCATGGATCTGGCGACGGCGACCCGTTACCGCACTCTTATCCTTCTGCTTCATGAAGGAGACGATTCGAGGCGCGGATGGTGCCGACGACGTTCTTGTAGGCGACCGATAGGAGGTCGCGCTCCTCCATGGTCCCCCGTCACCTTCTCCATCGCCTCCAACATCTCCTCGTACGCGCTCTCCTCCGTCGTCCCCACCATCACCGTAATCTGCAGCGTCGCCTCCTCCTTCGCCGACCAACAAACTCAAGAAGAGACCAGATTTGAAACAAGAGGCCGGAGGACAAGAAAAGGAGCGGGAAAAGCGGCTTTTAAAGAAGAAAAAGTTTCGTTGGGGATCATCTCCAAATGTATGTTCAAAATAAATCTTCCAATAGCCATGTATGCGGTGCATCCCATCGATGTATCCAATATGAGCGGTCAGATCATAACGGAATCGAGAGAAGAATCGGAGAGGATCCGAAAGCTCAAGCACTTTCTATTTGAGATTTATTATTTGTTTATCCTATATAACAATATATATTTAAATATAATAGTAAAATTATATTTAAATATACTAATATTTTTTTATGCATTTAAATGTACTGCAACAATATGCACGATGAATGAGAAAAAAAAAAGATGTAGTAAAACCTTTGTAACCACAGGAGGTTTTGTAGGGTTACACACGTCTGTTAATTATAAAAAATTATAAGATTAAAAGGAAAAATAAAACAAATCAGATGGATTTGTATACATGCAATTATGCCTTAGCTTTTCCATTCAATGTATCGGAATCCTATTGTTGAGGTGGTCGGTAACGCTACAGTATTCGAATTGTAAGAATGAGAGGCTATCATTGCTTGGGATGACAATTAGACGTGCTATAGCTTTTTATCTTGTCGGGGTTTGGGGACACAGCGAGATATGGCAAAACCTCATCTTGTCACTGTATTCGGGTGCATTGGACCCAAATGGCTTATATATATATATATATATCTCGGAGAATATATGTTATATAATTAAGTTCAAACCATTTCATCTATAAATAATTGACGGTATATAACATAAACAATGCATGAGTAGAATTCAGTCATGTGGGTCCCACGGTTTCTATCATAAGGCAGGAAAGGTCAGATGATGTAGTAGGAAGAAAAAATATTCTTGCTAATTATTTTACGAGTTACGTTTGTATGTTTTTACTTTTTTATTTTTTCATTTTTCGTGGATGTTTATATAATACATATGATTAAGCTAAGTGTAAGAGTTACGTTTGTATGTTTTCTTTTTTATTTTTTCATTTTTCGTGGATGTTTATATAATACATATGATTAAGCTAAGCGTAAAAGATTGATAGGGTAAATAATAGATCTACCTATCAACATCAGACACATAAGCCCCGGAGTCACGTCACCTCGATCACCTCAGTTCTTCCCATACACATCAACACCACCAGGCCACGTCGACACCTAGCACAACGCGATTGACCTAGCATAATGTTAACTGATTTGACATTATATCAGTTGATCTGACATAGTTCCCGTCGACCGAGGCCTCAATAATCTCGAAATCACGTAAAGTTATACACCAACTCAGCAAAGGACATCGAGAGAATTGTTCTCATGCTCATAGGTATTATAAAAGCCACCATTTAGAACAGCTTAAGAGGGCTCGCTCTATTTGAGACTTTCTCTATAGTAAACTCTTAAGACCATTTCGGTCGAAGCATCGACTTGATCGTCGGAGGGGCCAACGCACCCCCCAACCTTGACGAGGCCTACGGATCCCTCGACAGACCCCGAAAATGAGGAACCCGAGGTACGCTCCAGTGCAGACCTAGCGCGTTCTCGAGTTGGCCCAGCCAATCTCTCTCGAGCTTTCCAATCTATTTCCAATCGATCTGGACGAACTTACGCATACGAATGAAACAAACCATGCTAACTCCTAGGTCATGCATAACATAAAAGTCCACAACAAAGAGTTAGAGTTAAAAAAAATATATATCTTAATCAGAATCTTTAGGTATAGAACCCATATATAATAAATGAGATAAAAACAATATTTTGATGATGTGAATATATTTTTAAATAAAAATATATAGATATATGAGTATAATAATAACACAAGCGTAAGGTTAACTATTTGGGATAGAGTACAGAATCAACTCATGTGGGACCCGTCGTTTACCCATCACGTAGCAGGTAAGCGAACAGGGTCGGATGGGCCCGTAGGGTAAGTATTAACGCGGAAACAGACAAAGTATTTTACGTTTTTTGTTTAATGTTTTATGTTTTTGATTTGCGAAGGGGGCAGCAATTGGAGTCGGCCAAGCGTAGTGCGGAGACAAGTCCACCGTACCACTGCACTCAGCATGCAGCAGCAGCGACGAATATTTTAACAGTCGCGCAGCTCCACTTCCCACGAACAGTGCCACCGAAGCGTTCCTTTCTCCAACCCCACTCTCTCCCGGTCGCCGCTCATGGATCTCGTCCCTTTCTTCCTCCCTACCCCTCCGCAGTGGTAGAAGAGAAGGCGAAGGGAACGGGGCAGCTTTGTTGTCTCTCAAAGGATGGAGCGGTATGAGGTGCTGAGAGATCTTGGTTCTGGTAACTTCGGGGTGGCCAAGCTGGTCAGAGACGTGCTCACCAATGAGCTCTTTGCTGTGAAGTTCCTTGAGAGAGGGCACAAGGTTTCTCTGATTGTGTAGTTCTTGGATTCTTCTTAAAAATTGCATTTTGTCGACATCTTAGTTCAATTTGGTGCATAATTTTTAGGCAATTAATTCACCAGTTTCTTATTGTTTGTATGTTTTCATTATGAATGGAAATGGATAGATCCTGCCTCATCTACCGGCTCAAGCTTTTAGATGGATTGACAGCGTATTGGGCAGAAGTGTTAAAGAATATAAATGAACGGATCCTATCTCATCTACCGGCTTAAGCTTTTCTTTCGATCGATTAATCGCAATCAATAGAATTAACAAATCGTAGGATATAAAATACAATTCCGGCAATAATTTTTTGTGGTTTGATCAGTTCTGTTTTTTATTTATTTATGAAATACATCTGAAAAATCCAATTTTAAAACCCAGGTTGGTGATTGTTTTATGTCATCTATGTTGAATTTGGGCAGTTTGTTCTTTTTACTTGGATTGCCTACATATTAGCTTATTTTGTTCTAGATTTAGATTCTCACTGGTTTCTAATTTCTTATCAGTTCCTTTTGATGCTGAGCTTTTCCTCTTTCATATATGTGCCTTGCTTATTATGCTTCGTTTAACGACAGATTGATGAGCATGTCCAGAGGGAGATCATGAATCACAGATCACTGAAGCATCCAAATATAATTCGATTCAAAGAGGTACCCGTTGTCGTGTTCATTAATCAACATCTTGTTATAAGTCTTTTATGTTTTGACATGCGAAGATCTCTTATCAACCGAAAACTTAACAATGGCTATGTCTTTGCTTATATATCCAAAATTAACCAGAATCGAGTCTCAGGTCTTGTTAACGCCAACGCATCTAGCCATTGTTATGGAATACGCAGCTGGTGGTGAACTTTTTGAGAGGATATGCAGTGCAGGGAAATTCACCGAAGACGAGGTAGAAATTGTTGAATCGACCAATTTGTTGATCGAACAGTTCGTGGGTAATTGTTATTGTCTAATTGGTTAATTTGGTGGGCTCATGAAATTTGCCAGGCTAGATTTTTCTTTCAACAACTGATATCTGGAGTCAGCTATTGTCATTCCATGGTGCAGATTGGTGTTTGTCCTACAGTGATTTTTTTACTTCAAACAACTTGTACATCATGATAATGTCCTTGTTCTTCACGCCGCAGCAAATATGTCACCGTGATCTTAAACTAGAGAACACTCTCCTGGATGATAGCACCGCACCTCGTCTTAAAATTTGTGATTTTGGTTACTCCAAGGTACCTACCCACTTTAAACATGCCAATTTGTTTTCGATTAAAAGCATAACAAGGTTCTTTCGGATCCTGTAGTCCTCTCTCTTGCATTCTCAACCAAAATCGACAGTTGGAACACCAGCTTACATTGCCCCAGAGATTCTATCCAAACGAGAATACGATGGAAAAGTAAGCTCATCTTTTTTCCTTTTACATTGTTTTGAGACTCACTGCTGCTAATGATGAAGTTGTTGGCGAAACCCCAGATTGCAGATGTTTGGTCATGTGGAGTGACTTTGTATGTGATGCTGGTCGGAGCTTATCCCTTTGGGGATCCAAGTGACCCAAAGAACTTCAGGAAGACAATTGTGGTGAGTACTCATTAACAGATGTTTAAATAGCAAATAGCTGCTGATCTTATCTAGTTGCATGGGTATTTAGGTATGACCTAGATATTGGACCAGATTTTTTTTTTTTTTGCTGCTTTGGACTAAGTGGCCATAATTATCAATGGATTTGTTTTACCTGGTTATCAGGTTTTGATCTCCATCTGTTCTTATGGTTCATTGTTTCCGTTCAAGTCATTTCAGTTTTCTGTGTAAGTATTTGCTTAAGCCAAATCTTTTGTTGGTCAGAGGATTCTCACTGTCCAGTACTCGATACCGGACTTTGTGCGAGTTTCCATGGAATGCAGGCATCTTTTATCCCGAATATTCGTACCAAATCCTGAAGAGGTAACACTCAAACTGCTGTGTTGGCATATTATTTTGGTTACAGAAATCTTGACAAAGAATATGATTATAGATGTTCACTCATGAGTGAGTACTACGTCGGCAACAAGAAACCATAAATGTCCCAACACTTTGGGGACAGCTATATCGATCTTTTTTCACCTTTTGGTAAAAAGCAATATCCTTAATTAAATTTTCAGCATGACAAAGCCATCATAAGCTATAACATCAAATTAGTGACCAGATTTTATGTTTGGAGTGCGTGCAATGCGTGAAATAAAGGTGGTGGATGAAAGTCCACTTATTTGCACCGTTGAAATGTATTACTCACTATAATACAATGTAAAGAATAATAATAATAATAATATTGCTATAGAAAAATGAAAAGAAAATTTCAATTAGAGAAATGAGAGATGAAAGAAGCGAGAAGAAAACATAGTAATTTTTTGCGCCCTTGTTTTTACTGAGCTAAAGAAACACATGACTGAGCTAAAAAAAACTGAGACAGCCACTAAAATGTCACATTAGATTTGCTGATACATATTGTGGTTTCTTGTAGAGGATAACTATTCCAGAGATAAAGAAGCACCCCTGGTTCATGAAGAATCTGCCGATTGAGCTTGCTGATGAACATCAAAAGGGTATGCAGAATGTTGACATGAACAATCGATCGCAAAGCATCGAAGAAATCATGGCCATAATTCAAGAGGCACGGATGCCTGCCGTGGTTTCTCCTGTACTTGGTGGTCTCTTTGTTGGTGGTGGAAGTCTGGAGCTTGATGACATGGATGAAGATATGGATGATTTTGAAACCAGTGGAGATTTTGTATGTGCTATATGAGTGTGCGCGCTTAGTGAGCCTGTATTTTATGTCCTCCAAGTAATATGTTGTGATGTAGTTTTCATGCTTGTAGTGTATAATCCTTGGTTCTTCTTAAGAAACACAAGATAGAGATGGCATCGTGTTAAGAACATCTATGTACCGGGACTTGTTTTTCAATCTCAACGGCGGTAAATATACGTGAAATCGATCCGAAATAGTTGAGATTTTTATGGTTTTGTTTCGAAGAAGAGTTCTTCAGGTTATGAATTGCTCAAGATTATGTAGGGCTGGTTGACTACAAATTGCTCTTGCTGCTTCTCTTATCTTATGACAGTAACACTGTGTAGCTTTAACAAAATAAGATCTTACGCATAGTGTGAAATATAAGAAAGAATCCATCCACAGGTTGTATTAATATGAAGACAAACAATGAATAATAATATATGTCTTTGAGACATCTCTATAGTTAGCATACTGTTAGGCAATTGATCAGTCTCCTAGTTTAGTTCTGGTAAGCTTGTCTTTATATACAGTATAATAAAATGGAACCAAATCATTATTCCTTAAAATGGGTATAGAAAATAAAAAAGATTCATATGCATTGAAATTTACATATTAATGGCATGCCTCCTAAAGTCCAATAGGTAAAATTTCTTTTCTTATTTACTTTTGTCTTAATAATTTTTATTCTGTGATAATTAATATTAAATGTAAAAGGTGGATATGTAATATTTAAGGTGTAAAAACTTTTCGTGGAATAATTTTCTTTTAAAATTGTTTGCCAAATTAACTTTTCTAAAATCATGTGCAGGTATTATAGCAAAATAATTTTTATTCCCTCATAAGAACAAAATTTGATAGCAATTTCATAAATAAAATAACCTATTTTTAGTGGCAATCGGGTGCTGTGCGTAGCCGAGTTGGGTTGGGTCTCGAATCAAATGGGATAGGCCGACTTGGGTCGGCCGGCGGTCGAACCAGTGGACCGGGCATTGTATAGAAATGATCAAACGGTGGAGACAAACCGATCAGATGAAGAGATGAACGGTCTGGATCCAAGGGAGCTCTCTACCTTCGAATGGCTCCCACCGTCACTATAAAGGGGGCAGTGAGCGCTCGAGAGATCACACCGAGAAACCCTAACGGCGGAGTTGCTTCGGCTCCCGCTTCGTGGAGGCAAGGAAGGCAGTCTCTTTCGTCCAGGATGAAGGTACGTCTCCAAACAGCTGATTCGTTTCCGATATGCTTAGTTTTGAGCTCACTTCGGAGGTTCTGATCAGTTCAAATGTTTGTTTCGTGCCATTCTTTTCAGTTCAATATTGCGAATCCGACCACCGGGTGCCAGAAGAAGCTCGAGATCGATGACGACCAGAAGCTGTAAGATCTTGTAGAATTGGGAGTTATATGTTTGATGTTCCGCGTCATTCTTGTACATCTGATTGTTCTACGAGTTCAATTTTCTTTCTTGATAAGAATAGCGATTGTCCTTCATTTCATATGGTCAAAATTATTGTTTGAATGAGGTTTTGATCTACCTTACTGATTTTATATCGGACATAAACGACCGCTTAAGTAATTGCTTGAGTGACTATAAAGATTTTTTCTTTGATTTGGTAATCTGATATGTTGTTCACTATTTGGTGCAATATGTTATTATTGTCGAGCATGGTTATTTCTATGCATAGGATTGAAAGACTGATTGGGTATTCAATTTATTTTTAGGTTTAGTTTAAAGGGAAGCATCGAATTAGAAGCCATAGGTTGATTATGGTCAGACACTTTTCTTGCTGTTTGTAATGTGATGAATGCATTTGATGTGATCGCGTTCACAAATATTTTAGTTAATTGGTGGATTTTTGCAAGTTACTTGAAGACTTGAACTATTATGGAGTGTGGGCCTTGATGCAATTATGAGGCCACTAATTTGCATGGTTGAAACAATCACCATGCAAGGCTGCAACATTTCACTTTCTTAGACCTTGTAGTGGTAAAACTTTGTGCAGTGTGCTGCTTTTTCTATATGACCAATCTATAGTGTGATTATGTGAATGCTGTTTTACTATATTTTCACAGTATCAGTTGAACAATTACTCCCTCAGCTTCCTGAGCAAAGTAATATCTGATTTCGTCTTTTGACATGTAACTGGTGCTATCTGTTTTTTTAGTTTGAGCTATGAAAGCATTTGTAATTAATCATGAGCTATGATAATGTGGGGGGTAGGGGGAAATTCTGTTATATTGAACATACGCTCACAGTGATATAATTTGCTGCACAGTCGAGCATTTTTTGACAAGAGGATCTCTCAGGAAGTCAGCGGGGATGCTCTTGGTGAGGTATGTTTTAGCTGCAAATTTTCTGGCAGATTTTTGGGAAAGTTCAGTTTAATACCATTCTGAAGGTTACAAGAATAAAAATATTAGATGTGTGCATTTTTTTAGGAATTCAAAGGCTATGTTTTCAAAATCATGGGAGGATGTGACAAACAAGGGTTTCCAATGAAGCAGGGAGTACTAACTCCTGGACGGGTTCGCCTGCTGCTGCACAGAGGTAATAATGTGTTAATTTGATTTTTACAACCACTTTGATCATTCCCTTCATGGTTTCTTATTTTTATTTATTTGTCAAAGGTACACCTTGCTTCCGTGGGTATGGTAGACGTAATGGAGAGCGCAGGAGGAAGTCAGTTCGTGGTTGCATTGTTAGCCCTGATCTGTCGGTTTTGAACTTAGTCATTGTGAAGAAGGGTGAGAATGATCTTCCAGGATTGACTGACATCGAGAAGCCTAGAATGAGGGGACCTAAGAGAGCCTCTAAAATTCGCAAACTATTCAACCTTTCGAAGGAGGACGATGTTCGCAAGTATGTGAACACATACCGCCGAACTTTCACAACAAAATCAGGTGCAATTGGATTACTACCAGACTTTGCTTTTAGATCTCATAGTCTTATCGTTGTTACATAGCTTTGGGCATCTCATGAGTTATTATGGTGCTGATTTTGAGCTAGGTTAACCACTATTTTTTTATTAGCGCATTATGTTGGCTTTCTTTACAAAGCAATTTTTTCCCAAAATTTTGTTGGCAATATCAATGTAATGATGCATCAGAACGTTAGTTATATTTGTATTATATTTTTCAGATTATTGGATGCCATAGAATATCAGTGCTTATTTTGATTTTGCTTGTTTATCTGTAGTTGTTGCATTTGTAACCATCTTTGTTGGAGTTCTATTAAGGTTTTTTCTATCATATACTGAGTAGCAGAAGATTGCCAACCTCAGGATTGATTAGATGTGTGTTTGTAGTGTTTAGAAGGTGCCAGTTTGCAACTGTTTATGTTGTTTATTTTTGATGTAGATAGTGTTAACATGAATATAGAAGACATGCATTTAGCCATCTGCAGTAGTTTTTTCTCATCGGGTTGCTGCAGGATGCATTCATGGCCTACTAGTGTTACCCTCAATGAGATAGTTTGGAAGTGTCGAAGCTGAGATCAGGGTTTTTTTTTTATACTCGTTGCAGGCAAGAAGTGTAGCAAGGCACCCAAGATTCAGAGACTTGTGACTCCGCTGACCCTACAGAGGAAGCGTGCCAGGATTGCAGATAAGAAGAAGAGAATCGCAAAAGCCAAGTCGGAAGCTGCCGAGTACCAGAAGCTACTTGCGACCAGGCTCAAGGAGCAGAGGGAGCGCAGGAGCGAGAGCTTGGCCAAGAGGAGGTCCAAGCTTTCTGTTGCCTCTAAGCCATCGCTTGCAGCCTAGATCAAGTTTTCTTGAGAGAACTAGCTGAAGCTCAGCACCGGATTTGGTGCCCCAGAGATTGATCTATTTTCTTCCTGGATCTTGCTTCAATTTTTTTTTCTCATTGTCTTTTGCAATTTGGATTTGGGGGATCTAAGAGTTAATTTGCCATCCGTTGGTTTCCAACTCTTGGTTTGATAGAAGTAGCTTGATTGTGTAGAACCGTGCTTGGTGGTGAGGCTAGATGGCAGTTTGGAAGAGTTAGATGCAAATCGAGGGCTGTCTTTGGTTCTGGAGTCGGGTTTATCAGTTTCGAAAGGCCGATTGGGTTTGGTTTCAGATGAAGATGTGGGTTGTGTTGATAGCAGAATCGTCGGTTTCGAAAAGACAGTTTTGGTTTCAAATGAAAGATGTAGGTGGTGCTGTTAGCGCCTGCTATGTGTCCGAGAAGAAAGCAAGAATGGATCTTAGCGTCCGAATCATCAGGGAGGGAGGATGACCAGTAGCAGCGAAATGTAGCTCATGATGACTTGGACAGTGGTGTTAGTGATGACCAGAGGTCGACCATGGCGACCTAAAGTATGATAGGTCTCCCCACCAGTGAGTGTCTCCCTAGAGTCATTAGTCGGGTTCCTCGGAAATGTCATGTTATAGTGAGCGGAGCAGACGGAGATCCGACTCGAAAAATCTCGACGATTGACGAAGAAGGAAGCTACAATCACAACACATGAGCAATCACGGAGATCTGACTCTAAAAGTCTCGACGACTGACGAAGAAGGAAGTTATGATCGCAACACGAGCAATCACGAAGATCCAAGTCAAAAAGTCTCGACGACTGACGAAGAAAAAAGGTACAATCGCAACACATGATGGTGCTGACGGCCGAAGGATTTGGGCTATCAAAGACTTCGTAGTGAAACCTTTTTTTTTTTTTTTTTCAATCGAATCCCCTCACTCGTTCAATTTCGATTTTGATCAGTGTATACCGATTCGAACTGTAATCAAGTCTACTCAAAGTTTTATAAAAAAACAACATTATTTGTCTAATTAAGAATACTTTGTGATCGTACATCTATCTCCATAAAGAAAAAAAAAAACATGCATTTGGACATTGATTTGTACCATCAATTTACTAAGATTCAATCTATCTGAACCAACGAAATGAAATCACACAAACTGAATCAATTCTTACCAAATCCAGAATCTGATTCCCTCCACTAAGATTTTACCGATCAAGACATATAGCAAATTACCGACAACTCTTCACGCAAAACTACCACTAGGATACAAAACTTAGGAAGTGTTACAGCATGCCTTGTTCTTGGGTATCTCCTGAGCCGGGCCAGGGACGATGATCTTCTTTCCTGGCTGTGTAGGTGCGCCATTGGTGCTCTGAGGGTCAGATGTCAGGTTCTTTTTGTTGACGATGTTGAAGATCTCGGTCAGCACAGTTTGGAAGGCGTTCTCGACGTTGGTCGCTTCGAGTGCCGAGGTTTCCAGAAAGAAGAGGTTCTCCTTCTCAGCGAATTCTCGGGCATCTTCCGTGGTTACAGCTCTCTGGTCCTCAAGATCGGTCTTGTTGCCAACCAACATGATCACGATGTTCCTGTCGGCGTGGCTCCGCAGCTCTTCAAGCCACCGAGGAATATGGTCAAAGCTTTGGCGCTTGGTGATATCGTAAACCAACAATGCACCCACTGCCCCTCGGTAGTACGCACTGGTGACAGCCCTGTACCTATACTCATCGCAGACCATTAGTAAAAACTCACCACATTTTGATCTCGATGGTAGACACACAAAAGCACTAAATCATCTGGTGTCAGATGAAACTTTCAGATCTGTACACACAGAAGGCATTGGCGTATCTGAGACTGAATAATACTGTCACATTGCAACAACCATATATATAGATAGCATTTTCAGCAACGTCACCAAATAATTTGATGATACACAGTCTTATCTTGTAGAGAAGTAAGAAATCAACAACAGTCGATTTGCTAATTGGTGTTTGATGTTATGTTGTTAAAACTTAAAAGAATGAAGAAAAAGTAGCTGAATAATGTTTAATTGCAGATCAATATGATCTTCATACATAGAACAAACAATAAGAGACAAGGAAAACATATAAAAATTCTTTTTAACTAAATCATAAGAAAATTCTAACCTATTTGAAACGTCGTCATCTGATATGAAGCTTGCTTATCTTGCAGCTAAACAGTTTGCTCCAGCAAAAAGTTCTTTTTCGATGGGCCAACAAGACGGTTCATTGTGAGAAGATCTTATGAATCGAACGATATGCAGGCATGAACCGATATGCGGGCCGCTCCCGTATCGAACGATCTGGTCCAAATCATATATAAAAAGAAATAAACCTAAAAAAGTGTGCAACACCACCCCTGATTAGGGCTTGCGACCCATTCCTCACAACGTCGTTCCCGCCATTGTTTCCGTCGGACATTGCCTGCTCGTCCACTGCTATTTATCTCTCTAGGACACTCCCTCATCTTCTTCATTCTTCCTGCACCATCACTCCGTCTTCTTCCTTCTACTTCTTCCTCCTCCATTGCTTCCCCTTCTTTCTTCTTCTCCTCCAATTTTTACCACCTCACCTAAGTGGGTTATCTAAAACTCAATCTTATCCAAAAACCATCTTACCACTTGAAATGGTACAGTATCGATCCATGAGTCGCTCTTGTATCAAACGGTCCGATACAAATCATATATAAAAAGAAAAGCCAAAAGAATATGTTCGACACCAAACCCGATAGGGCTTAAGACCCATTTCTTCTTATTTATCACAATGCCATAGTCGTTGCTATTTCCGCTGGACATTACTTGCCCATTCACCACTGCTTATCTCTTTGGTACACACCCTCTTCTTCCGTCTTCTTCCTTCTTCCTCCATTGTCTCCCCTTCTTCCTTCACTGTCTTCCCTTCTTCCTTCCACTTCATCCTTCCTCCTATACCTCCACTGCCTCTTCCTCTTCTCCCTCTTTTTCTTCCTCTTCAAAACACTAGTACATATTGGTGCATCGACACATGAAACACTGATACCGACCAATATGTACCGATCCGACTAGATCACCAAAACAGATCCAGTACTCAAAATGAGGATCATTGATCTTATCAACTAAAGTAAAAACACTCTCCGAAAGATAACTTTAATCTTTACACATATAGCTTTTGTAGGCATAGACATTCTGCTGCAAAAGGTTGAGAAATTGCACAGGAAAAAAATGTGGTTTGTTTTTTAATTACATAAATGACAGTAGGCACTTTTGCATGTCAAATTCAACAAAAATGATGTGATGATGACACTGATGAGAAATATCACTTTCTATTTGTCATTTTGGTGTATGTCAGCATGAATCTTCCCGTGTCAAATCATGATCCCATGGGCATCTTATGTTGGAAGATGTATCAATAACAAACCATGATGATTGTTCATTATATGCTGCATTAGATTGAATACCTAATTCTTGAATTCGAACTACTTATATAAAATATATTTCTTAAAAGACCGATGTCCAACATATAAGACAGTCAGTCAAAGATCCATTAGCAGAGTTCTAAGGAAGGAATCCAAGTCAGTTGAAGGGTCATCAAATCTCATATTTTCTGGAAACAAAAGAAAAGTCGCTTAAATGGCGATCCTTTTTCCTACCCTAGAAAGCTCCAAAGTAGCTCAATCTGCGCAATTGGAAACTAGCTCAATCTCTCTCAAATACTTTCTGGTCTATCTCAAACTCCTCCAACTCCAAGGAATTGATTAGATACTCTGGACATCATCCCAATATGAGAAATATAGGCATAGAAAGTTACAAATAGGGCTTAGAATTTACATGTGTATGGTTGTATATTTCAAACAACATATTACCAACACTATTGAAGTTTAACCCCAATCAATTTCATGACACCTTGCAGTGATAAAAGCATCAAACGACAAACAAGACTGAACAGGAGGAACAAGTTCACCTGCCCACATCCAAAGAGTAACACAAAACATCATAATGGAAGACACGAAAAACAAAATAATGAGATCTAATAAAAAAAACCAATCTGTAAATTACAACCTTCTTGCTGGCTGTATCGGTTTTTCAGTATATCTGCGTGCCACAACACACTTGCCAAAAGCTTGAGAGTTTTAGTCTTTTAAGATAATATACTGAAATATGTAGCTTCTTTCCACATTATATCATGATCGCCATCTACTCTCCTTGTAGCGTGATCAACAATGTAACCAATACCCCAAATGAACTAATGTAAAGATGACCAATAACAATCGCAGAACCGTCACTCACTTCCACCACTTCCCGTAACTTAATTATCTAACTTGAATTCAGGAACCCCCGATCTACCGCTACATAAGCTTAAATTAATTACTTGCCTCGGACTCAGATCTACAAGAATCAAATAGCATTGCGTAGTACTACATACACACGATCCTCAAAGCCGAAGTCTTTGAGCATCAAAACCCTAGGAGCAGAATCAATCAGACACCAGCAATGACATGTAGATCTAAAGAGGCGAGACCGATTGGGAATAAGAAGGGGTAGAAAGGGAAGGAAGTACCTCTCCTGGCCGGCAGTGTCCCAGATCTGGGCTTTGACGCTCTTGTGCTGGATGACGAGGGTCCTCGTCTGGAACTCCACCCCGATGGTGGCCTTGGAGTCGAGGCTGAACTCGTCACGCGCGAACCGCGCCAGGATCTGCGACTTCCCCACCGCCGAGTCCCCGATCAGCACCACCTTGAACACGTAGTCGATTTTGTCACTGCCACCGCCCGCCATTCCCCGAGCACCACCGCCGCGCTCGAGGGCTTCCTCCCCCCGTTTCCACCGGCAGAGTAGAGCGAGAGTGTGACTCCAGGGAGCGACCCGATCACTTTCGCTATAGCGCTTCCGTAGTCTGCAAGGCGGACTTCTTAAGCACTCTGTTACTGAGTCCCTTCACCGACTCGCCTGCAAGGCGGACTTCCTAGGGGACGGTGTTGCTGAGTCCGTTCACCGCCTGTGAGGGGTAAGTGCCTCAAAGAGTTTGTCATTGAGGCGTGGGTTTCTACCCTTCGAGCTACCTGCATTGTGAATGGACTATGGGAGAGGCTGCTCGGTGGATCCCACAAGGCCTCCATTAGCAGCATGGTGAGACGTCACGTCACGACTGAACGGTGAAATCTTATTTTATAAAATAATGCTCTCGTGACCACGGCAACAAGTAGTGGGAAACGGAGTCGGGTCGGCGCGTGTTACGGAGGCGCGTGTTACGGACGCGGGCGACCGCATTGTGTGACGTGCGCGCGCCCCCGGGGGTTTTTCCATAAACTATATATATATATATACACTCATAATACACATATATACATATATATATATATATATATATATATATATATATATATATATATATATATGTATATATGTATATATATACACATGTATATATATATATATATATATATATATATATATATATATATATATATATATATATATATATATATACACATCCATATATAGATATGTATATATATACACATGTATATATATATATATACATCCATATATAGATGTATATATGTATATATATACACATGTATATATGTATATATATACATCCATATATAGATGTATATATATGTATAAATAAATAAATTAAACTATAATTCTAAACTCTGATTTCACTAATTTAATTTAAATATCAATAATATAAAAATATATACCTAAAGCATAAGACTTCTTTAGAAAAATATACAGAATCTAAAAAAGGATCAATATGTGTTATCTGAATATAAATATGTTAGTTTTTACCTTGTCCATCATAAAGAAACAATTAATTATTGCACCAACCTCTGAATTTTATGATTTAAATATCAATATTATCTATTTGGAAAAACAAATTTGAAGGTCGATGTAGGCTTTGCATAGATTTATACTTATGGATGCTTATGACTTAATTGCATACATTCAAAACATCTATGAACATAAAACCTAATGTTATAAAAAATATCATTCATGTATAGGAGATTGATATGTGCAATACATCAATATGCCCTCTATATCATATATCGATATGTTTGATATAACATAATATAATTCGATACATATTTTATCAATGGTTGATCATTACATGGACACAAAACGATAAGAAGAACCATGATAAAAAAAGGTACTATGTGAAGTTAGAAATATTCATATTTGATGATGAATATAGCAGAAAATTATAAAATTTACCATCATTATTATCTAAATCATCATTAGATAATAAGAAATACTAAATCCAGATAATGCCTTCCACAAGTTCTTTACAAATTGGTGAATTCATAGGAGGGATGCTGATGATTTGTTGGCTGGAGTGAGACATGTCCATTGGCTCAAGAGCAAGGATGCTGACAAAGAAGAAAAAAATAAAAAGCTAAAAACATGCTTTTGCCATGATGTGAAGCTACTACTCTTGCAAATAACATTGTTGAATATGATAAGAGCAACATAGCCTGATTCTAAAATACTCCTGTTTAACCAAAGAATAAGAAACCATGTCATAGAGGGACTTTTGCATTGTCTGGCAAAAGACAGTAGCTGTCATTGTAGACAGCCTCATGAGAGGAGACTAGCTTGATATGAACATCCACCACTTGTACAAACCAAAACCATAGGTCAGGGTCATTACTAACACTCTCAGGGGATATAAGTGAAATCTGCATAAGATAAGACAGTAGGAGAAACATTAGTCATGATTTAATTAGAAAGAGATTAACATGTTTTTAAATGTTAAATAAGAATCTTTTATATGAGCAAATGCCACAAGATTTAATGTAGTCAGAATTCTTCACTGATAAGAAGGTAATAAGAATACTAAAGTTACAGATATTAAGAAGAAGTTCTATAAATAATAATCTCTTATTAGGCACATTTGTTGGCTTCTTGCATCATTTCCCACCGTTGAGCTCTACACAAATAGCATTATTTAAATCAAAAGTGATATCTTTTTATTGTCTTTAAGGTTTATTCTATTTTTCTCACAACATCAATACTAAACAACCTACCTCGTACTGACTCATCTCTAAACATATACGCAGATATCATACAAATATATGCATACCATCTTATACGACTTTTTTTTCTCGTTTTATTTCATATCGGACTACACTTGAGTGTTCAAGAACAAAGCCTAGATCCAAATGATTTAATTAAATTTTTTAATAGATATTTAAATGTTAAAATAAGAACCTTTTAGGTATGAGCAAATGGTGAAGGAAAACAATGACACAACAAGATCAACTCATGAGGGTGGAAAGTCAGAAGAAAATTAGAGTCAAAATTCTTCATTGATGTAAGAAAGTCATAGGAATATTAGAAGCAAAGAAATTAAGAAAAGTGTTATAGATTTAATCTAACTCATGCAAAAACATCTTTCTTTGTGAAGAGATATCTCAACTATTTGAGGTTAGCCACCTTTGAATCTTTTCCCTCCATTCAGCTCCGTACAAAATAATATCGATAATTTTTCATTGGACCAACGCTCCATTCACATTTCTCACAGTACTAACAATTCAATTTTTCCTCATTTTAGTCTCCATCAGGTGTGCATTTAATTGTTCAAGAACGAAACCTAAACGCAACAGTTGCAATGTCAAATGAGCAAAGCAAACAAGTATTAGTACTGGACAAGTTGCCAGCGGTTACCAGCATCACAAATCTTGTTTCAGGTTTCCGTCTCCACGAGGTGCAGTTTGGAATCCTTGGTTGTGCTTTTAATCTTTTCTTGTTTCCTTTACAGATTCATTAATTCAATGGCAACCCATCAAGATCCACTCAGAGTCAGTTTGACCGTCTGCAACAATGGCCTGTGCCGGCAAGAAACATCTAATTTTGATCGAAGGAGGAGGCCGAACTTTTAGATCGAGAACACTGGACCTCAGATGAGTGCAACATAGATTTATGCAGCTTGTGGTCAGGCAAATTAAGGTGAATCGGACACCAAGCTGAGGTCTTCGAGATGCACATGAGAGCCTAAGTCCCTCGCCGAGGATGATCAAATTGGAAGATGTCGAGCTAATGAGAAAAAGCGAATCACCAGAAGAACGAACTAAAAACTTTTCCCGGTCGACGACTCAAAGTCCTAAAAAGGGAACCAGAGAGAGAGAGAGAGAGAGAGAGAGAGAGAGAGAGAGAGAGAGAGGGTGGGGCTCGAACCTCGAGTTGCCGGGGACCCGGGCGGCGGCGGTTCTCCGAGCCGGCATGGGCGTGAACCACTGGGAGCAGTCCCGGCCGAAGTACTCCCAGTCGGGCAAGAGGGACCCGGCGATGCCGACGATCCCGAAGGCGTAGGTGACCAGCGCCTTCTTGAGGGAGAAAGTCCAGATCCCGACGACGGCCATCACCGTGGCCAGCGCCACCAGGCTCCTCCGCAACGCTGCTTCCCGCCCCATCTCTGCCCTTCAGTTCTCCGTTCTCTTCCACCAATGATCCTAACTCTACAATAGAAGTAGCAAGAGGAGGGAGCAGAAGAAGAGAGAGGAGCCTATTGGGCGGCGGGGTTGGTGCGTTTGAGCGGGCAGAGGGGCGTCATCTTCTTCCCGGCCATTTAAAGCGACCCAACTGCCGGCGCGCCCATCTGAAACGGATCCCGTTGCAACTTTAAGCCCTGATATCTCAACGTTATATGCATCAGATGTACGGTTCAGATATTATGATGGACGGTGTCAGATGAGATGATCACCGTCAACCGGAAGGAAGGTTGCTCGATCATTAGCCTCTTATCAATTATGGTGAGTGACAGTAACTATATATTGTAGCTACTTCAACCGATGTGGTCATAGGCAAAGTCATACATATAACATGAACATAAAAAATCACATTCACAAAAAGGGTGAACAATTAACATAAAAATTAACTAGAGGGGGAGGCAGTAGTAGGTGCTATAATGAAACTGAGGGCAACATAGGGAGATCCATCGAGCATGCATCTCTTTATTTAGGGAAACAATTTATACCTTCATTTTTGATACATTAAAATGTTGATGGACTTGTTTATATTAAATAATGGAATGATTAGACACATTTCATGTAATTATATAAAATTTCTTTAAAATCCATATAAGCAACTCACAAGTGGATGAAGTTTTAGAGTGAAAAATATTACCCACTGTATCGGAAAATTGGTACATGATTGATCAAATAATTACTTATAATGTTTATGTTACGACGACATATATTGAGTTCGACATGTTAGTTGGAGGGTCATGTCGATGTCCGAGATTCGATCAGTCAACTTGGCCACATCAACCCCGAGGGTTATGTCGACCCTCAACGTCTTAGTCACCTTTGTCACATCCACACCTGCGCATATGAGATAAATCTTACCATATTGATTTCTCATGTATGACACAAAATCTAGTAATAGTTATGCTGATAAAGAAAGTTGGAAGTCTTAAAAGGATCCACTGTCATGTCAATGCCAACTTATTCAACAAATAAAAATGCATCAATACAATTACCAAGCTATAAGATTTTTGGGAGAGTACAGTTGCCTCTCACCATATAGTTGGTGAGAGAGCAAGATCCGTGTCATAACAGAAAGGGCCGAGGATGGTCGGTTGACCAGGGAAATGAAGCCAGTGGCCTCGTTATACCTTCTTCCAGCTAACATCCCGGTTCATCTCTCTGTAACAAAATATAATCTACATCGGCATATTGATCTAGATGTCGTGTCGAATGGTATCGGATAATTTAGGATTTCTTGCAATGTTCATCGTCAGAGGGTGGGGGGAGGCCAAAGACCCAGTCGAGCACATTCAAATACTTTGACCGGAACACCTCTCTATCCTGTGCGTAGCAGTGCATGATGATGGCTGTTGCGAAGCTGAATACAATCACATCAGATCGCTTTAGCTTTGACGCCCGAGGGAACACTCCAGCATCCGCCAAGCAAGTGCAGAAGCTTTCGATTGCTCGGGCTAGGCAATACAAAGAAATTTCGGTCCTCTTGCTCTTCTTCTCAATTAGCAGTGCCAGGCCAGTAGGGAACTGTCATTGAGCCTAGTTGTTAGCACACCAAAACTCCTCATTGAGCCAAATAACCAACAAGTTAGTGCTAAACTTACCGTGCTAATCACGACCATTGGTATGTCACATCTTTTAAAAAGTCTGAAAAGCAGGCATGTCCAACCCCTGCCAAAAAATAATAATAATAATAATGCATGTATGGAAAGATTTTTTACTGCACATTATCGTGAAAGTGAAACAATCAATATTGTATTACAACAATTCTTAAGAAGCTCATAGCAAAACTGCTAGCAAGTTCCACCTAGTGAATGTGAGAAGATCCAGTGCAACCCATGTTTTTTATTTGCTACTCACCAGCTCTAGCTCGGTTTAAATTGCAGCTAAAATGATCTCCGACTCTCTTAAATCTCCAAAACTCAACACTAATAAATTTGTATAACATCCAGGAACAAAATTGACATATGACAGGGTTGAGAACGTAGATCCCACTTGGGCATCTAGGAGGCGCAAATACCAACTCTCCAGCGGAGTGACAACAGGGAGTTGTACTGCAACAGATGGTGAAGATACGCACAACATGGAAGAGAATGGTCACATTTTAATATCTGAAGATCTCATTAAACCTTAAACTTGGTTAGCATTGTGAAACCCTATTGGATGATAAATCTAGAGCCATATGTTGGACCTAAATAGAGTCCAATGGCAGGAAAAGTACCAGATAGCTACCAAAATAGTTGGGACATTATGACCAGTTTATATTCAGCCATGTGCTAGCAGTTGGTTAACACTTCTTGTGGAGCTGTTGGGCTCACAATTGGAGCTACACATATGATATCTAATTCATTGTTTACGAGATATGAATCACTATATTAATACAATATTTACATAATGCTACAGAATTAGAGTCAAAATAAGCTTGCCTCCCTAAATTGAGTTAATAATTTTCTGAACCTTTTTTCAGCTTAAATTCCACAAAGGACTTATATGCTACAGAATTAGAGTCAAAATAAGCTTGCCTCCCTAAATTGAGTTAATAATTTTCTGAACCTTTTTTCAGCTTAAATTCCACAAAGGACTTACTCAAAGGCTTTACAGTTGAAAAACATAGTCATCTTTTACTTTAATAATCCAGGGTACTCCTTAAAGTAAAACACTGAAACAGACAAATTGGTTTGTCAAATGGATCTCACAAAGATGTATAACTAACTAGTATATGTAGAGGAGAGCAAAGCTAACCAGGCCGATGCACTATATACAGAGAGGAACAAGCTCGATCTTGCAGTCCCCAGAAGACTCTTCCCCAAGATTGTGCAAGGCCTGCATAGCATAGGAGGGAGATCAAGAGAACCATTATGAAGATTCAACAGATATTTGGTGATATAATGGCAGATCACTACTGAAGAAGGTTAATAGCATGAGGACCGCAATGCAAAATGTGAAACTAGGCACTTTGTCTGAATTCAAGTAAAAAGGATCTTCATCAAGCACTTGTTATATCATGTCTCAAGCAGATTAAATATCATTTGGTAAAGGATAATATGTGTTTCATTGTAGTAGCTGGTTAAATGATCCATATGAATAATTATTTCATCCTAAAGTCCCAGCAACATGGGTTATATTTAATGTTGTAATTAAGACTAAATTAAAAGAAGGCTAAGCTTCACAAGTTGTAGAATAAGCATGATTTACTCCAGAAGGTACAACGGAAGGGACTAAAGATGAAAAAAATAAATACCTTGAAATTCAGAAGCACAAAAACCATACGCCCACTACTAAAACATCAGTTAGAAATTTTGGGTATTGTCCTCTAAAAGCAGAAAGAGAGTTGAAGTTGGAATTATAAAAAAAATAGGACAGCATGACTAAAAGCTCAAAAATGACAGTATCAGATCTGGTCATGAACATAATGATCAAATTGTGGAAAATAAACAGACAATAGTTCAAGTAAAAAACGGATGCACTGCATCTACTTTCAACCTATATATGGTCCTTCAAAACAAAGTCAATAAGAGACAAATTATAGGTTATCAACATGAGAACATATTAAATGCACCCCAAATAAGTCAACATGATATTTTTTGTAACAGATGTAGGAAGAAGAAAAGAGAACCTAGACCACAAGGAAATATGAAAAATGATTAAAATATGTGTGGCTCTACATGAAATAGACAAACCAAAGCCAGAAGATTACTCTGATTCCAAGACTTCCATCTAAAAGATTAACTTCTTGACTACAAAAACTAAATCAAATGAGCAAGGATTAAATGGTTACACACAAATGAAGTCATAAATTTTAGGTACATGCAAAAACTTTTCCCTATAAATTAGTGATTAGCAGATGATAAATGCAACTCATTAAACAAATAACTTCAAAGGATAAATTAAAGCTTAAGTCAATACCTTTTCCAAAGACCCTGACGATGGACTACCAGTGCAGGAACCAAGTAGACTGGAAGATAAACTGGTAGTGCTCTTCCATATTCTTGGAAAAGGGAAGTTATGAAATGCTCAAAACAAGATTGATTGCCATGCACAATCTGAAAAAGAAATAGTAATAGTAGCTATAGTTATTGAATAAATCAACAAAGATAGTGACAGTATAAATGAACAGGTGAATGTTTTCTGAAGTGCATCTACAACAAACATCATTAGTTTTAAAAGTTTGAATCCAAGCCTCGCCATGAGTATGGGGTCATATATGGAGTACATCTTTTACTCAAGAGTTCCAATCAGCAGCCGAAATGCTCTTTCATTTATGAACTCTTATTGGAGTTAACATTCCACAAAAGATCCAGGTAAGAAATGAGTAGTTGCAACTTTCCTGCTTTAGAAGCCCAATTAGACAATTAGAGTTGATCAATAGGCCAAATGTAAATGAAGAGTGCATGTTCACCAATAAACACACAAGGGTCAGATCCTATGTATAAATAACTTTTTTGTAATTTTACAAACAAGTATTTTCTAGCTGCAAGCCATTGGTTATCTTTTTTCCTTCTCCTTCATTTGTTTGTCCCTTCCTTCTGAATTTTTCCTATCTTGTAACTACATTTTACTTCTCTCCTTCTTGCAAAAGCAGAGCAGCTGCAGCTTTCTATTTTCAGATAGCCTCAAAGATCTTTGAATCTTATACTTAAGTTCAGATCAATCAATTAAATTAAGAAAATTACACAACAAGATCATGCCAGCCTCCAACGGGAGCAGCTTCTGGATTTTGAGGACTTAACATTACAAAGTTACACTTAATATGTATAAGGTCCAATCAGGGTATCTAAATTAAAATATTTACATAAATGAGATCATCCCAACCTTCACCACAGATGCAGCAGCCTCTGGATTTTGATGCCTAAATATTACAAAAAGTTAGTTATATATAGACTCAATACTAAAAGGAAAAGGCCTGAATGCTGATATAAAGATTGCATAATGATGGGATTGAAGTATTGAACGTAATACTTGTGAAGCCATGCTCCAGCATGTTAGAAACCAAGATTGCTCTGACGAAATAAACACAAGTGACTATTACCAAGTTAAGACCTAGGCATGATAAGAACCAATTGGTAAAAGGTATTTGTTAGTGAGTGATTAGATATCTCTCACTTATAGCATTATATGTTGAACAAAATAAGATACACCAATATCACAAACGGAACAGGACCAACGTACAAAGATGAGAGAGAAACCATAAGATCAAACAGGAGTTCCTGATGTGACAAATAATTTAAAAATTAAGACAGTTATGCATACCGAACATGGGACAGTCATATTAGGATCTAACTTCACATCAACACCAATGGACTTGTAATACTTCTTAACCCCATCTAAATTAGAAAAACGAATATTGGATGTGATTTCTCTGAGACCCTGCAGAATAACAGCATCCTTTCCACAATGCTTATGAAGAAATGACTTGTAGGATGATGGCAAGCTGTCTTGCTTCAGAATGTAAGCAGGCCTGCCAAAGGCCACCAGAATCATATTCTAGTCATATAAGAAAAGAATAATGGTATTAAGCAGATAAATCTCTTATGCAATAAGCGGATAAATCTTTTATATATGATGAGAAGCACCATGAGATGAAATATCAAACCACCTGACCACATCCTTTTTTCAAAAATCTGACAAGGGTCAAGGTACAAAAACACACTTCAAACATTTAACAAGGAATGGAGTTGAAAAGTAACTAATTTTTGGTGCTTCAGTTCATTTACCCCCGATCATGCATCTTTACTAAAAGAAATTCTGTAGTGGAAAAGCAAATCTTTAAAGGAAAACATTCTGATGGAAATAAGAAGTTTGAAATAACAAATTTCAACTAAATAAATGAGGCAGCCTACCAAAGAATAAGTTTCCATTGGTATTTCTACATAAAGCTAGACCATTTGACATTTCAAACTTAAGTGTCATAACTTATAATGCTTGAGTTCAACCGGCAGATATCATAAATCTGTACATAGAAGAAATATCATTTAAACAAGTAAAGAATTATAGGTCATTTAAGTGAATATGTGTACAATAAGAGCTGTTGCTTTGGTCCAGGTTCTTGATATAACAGACCAGCAGATTTAATCATCCCAATGTATCTAAGTCACATAATTTGAGCATGTCTCGCCAGCTTAACTGATTGATTCTCTTTTAATCTAGATCCAACAATAAACTATAATATTATGTTACAAGCTTCCACAGAAAAATTGTTAATGTGTAATGGCAAAATCATAAATTCAAACAAAATTAAACATTACCAGATAAATAAAAATGAAATAATTTCATAAAAATCAAACATACAAGATCTGTGAAGAGGCGAGGCACATAAGAAATATGTCACCATATGACCAAGTCAATGGTCTACAAACACCACCAAATAGTCTGCTCTTTATCCCACAACGTGATGCCAGTACTGCAGCACGCATAAGAATGTACATAGCCAAGCTAGTGTGTTGTTTATTTGGTCCGGTCAAGAGCATTGATGGACCAGCAATCAACCCTGCTAGTAAGGACCGCCATCCTGCAGTTCTGAAGCAAAACAAGAAAAGAAGTTCTACTGTGGCTTAAAGTTTAAATATAAAAAAATCAATCATTATTTCCAGTGACACCCTTAAGATATGGTCTTAAAGTGTGTAAAACCACAGACAACACAAAGTTATGGTTAACATGCACAACTACATGTATTAATTATAGATCACGTAAGAGAGTCTCATTATGTATGTGTTTTGTAGGGAGCTTCGATTGATATTTTGACTAAGAGATAACCAACGCGCACAGGATGGACAATAGATGACGAATTTGATACTTTGCTAATCTTTATAGCTTAACAGCTTGGAGTAATTTAACGTTATTACTTGTTAGCTTTTCCCTGCGAGGCTTTTGCTAAGAAAGATTTCCAAATACTTCATGGCAACAACATTCGAAGATGTGTTACTAGGCAACCCCACCACTGACGTTGGTCTCCATCATTCAACTACGAGTCTTGATATTAAAAGCCCAAGAACATGGACTCCAGAACGCAAAGTTTATAGCATATGAAGTCTAGGAGGACATATATATAAGAGAAACAAAAAAAGCATATTCAGAAGATGGCTCGAACGTTAGGCATTAAGCAAGAAATTAAAAGTTAGAACAACCATTTAGAAGTTAGATCAGAAAAAATATAATGAAAAGAACTCTAGATACGTGCTTAGATGGTAAGGCAACGCAAACTATGAGAACGGAATCTAAAGTACCAGAATCCCATTGTTAGGGCCCAAATAGAAAGAACAAGATAAAGTTCGAAAGAAATGGCTGCAGGAGGACGAGAAGAGGAAAGTAACAGAGAAGATATAAAGTCACACAGACATGCGTACATGCAAATTGGAAATCATAAATAAAGCAAACAGACCATGAACACCTACCTCCTGTGCCCACCCATTGCAGCAATAACTTCGTCCACCGAAACATATGTTCCTGCAAGCGTTCCCAGAAATATCCCATATCTCAACGTCTCCTCCAACGCCACAACCACAGCCTCCTTATTCGTGAAAACCCCCGCCTTTCTGGAAATGAAAGCGCCAAAAACAATCAAGTAATCAACAAAGTCGAGGTACGTATTGGACTTGAGAAACCTGTTCGGCCAAACCTGGCGGAAGACCTCAAGGATATGCGGCTCTTCAGGCGCACAAGAACCGAGAACAGCGCCAGTCCGCCCTTCAGGCCTGCGCCTATAGCGAAACCCTTGGCTGCGGCCTCGAGGCACCGTCGGAGCCGCCTCCACTCCTCGGGCACCCGATGGAGGCCAGGTGGATCGGACCTCCGGCAGCTGCCCTCCCGTGTCCCGTGGGCATGCTCCCCATTGGCGAGATGTACGTTCGCTGGCGCGACGACGCCTTCGTCGGAGGCGGTGCGAGACATGAGAGGCGAAGAGGGCGAGGTGGAGTAGAGAGAAAGAGAGAGAGAGAGAGAGTGAGGATGGCGTTCGGAAACGAAGGCGAGTGAGAATGGTAGATCACTTTGAATTCCGAGATCGGACGGCTGCGGTGAAATCCGATAGGTTGTTTGGTGGGTTGATGAAACTGCCTTCAAAATTGTTAGCTTCCGCCATATATAACACGATGGTGGTGGCGGGACCGAATTTAATTACGGAGAATTACCTCTTTTACCTATTTGTTCTTTCAGAGTTCGGAAATAACGTATATGCTCCTCTGAATCTTAGTTTATCGTATACGTCCATCCAAAGCAACTTTAAATTAATCATTAAAATTTGCATTTATCATATTTTAATTTGAATTAAAAAAGTGTCCAATGTATCTTAAAATTCCAAAAATCATGATAAATCATTTAAATAGTATCAATGTCACTACAAAAAAAAGTAGTAATTTTCACATTTATGCCTCCAAATTTACATTCTGCATATTTATATATGTTTATAAGACTCAAGAACTAACAAACATGTCATTGAAGTTAATCTCTTCAGTTAGACGACAGTACAATGAAACCGACCCAAATGAGTGAATGTTAGATACTAAAAGAGGGGGAAGGGAAGAAGGGTTGGAGATTTTAGTGCAATTTACTAGGGGGTCAACAAAAGAGGGGAAGGGAAGAAGGGGTTGGGGGTTGGAGGATGGGAGTTTTTTTGGTGTTAAAAAATTTAATTACAGATCTGTTACTTTTGGTGCTACATATCAATCTCAATATTGCATCTGATTTGAATAAAAGACAAATTTGATTGGATTGATTCTTACATCAATGTTAGGATGATTGACCATTAGAAAGGTGACATGCAACTACTAACTCGAGAATGTCATGTTGATTGACCATTAGCAAAGGCGACATGCAGCTAACAACTAAGCAGGCAACAGTTTGTTGACGGAAACCACGATGAATGCATTAATCGTCGATCCCGACTTGTTTCTGCCGGTCCTTCTGTTTAGGATATTAAAGCATGAATCAAAAATCTAACCAACCTCCGGTCGTGACGCTCTCGGCCTCCTCCTCGGTGGTCTGCCCCCCCCCCCCCCCCCCCGAACACCACCTTGCTGACCCCATCCAACGGGCTGCAGTACCCCCTCGACAGAAAAGAAGAAACAGAGCACCACCAAGAAAACCACCGCGTTCCCCACGGGAAGCGAGACGTACCTGGTGCGGCCGGCGATCGGGTAGTGGCGCCTCCGTTCACGGCAGCAGATCCTCCAACCACGGAGCGCTCCTCTCCATCGCCTCCCCCCACCGCCTCTGCCTCTCTCTCTTTCTCTCTCCTCAACTGCAAAAGGAGTTGGAACAGATCAGACGTGCGTCCGTCTTCCTCTCTATTATAGCGTGACATCCTCTCATTCTAGATCGAGTCACCTCCGATTCAATGATTCGCAGCCTCCGTAACTACTTCCACGACGATGTATTTTTTGGAGTTACCTTGGCGGTAAACTAACCAGGGAGTGAGAATACGTAACTGACTCTTATTTCCAGCTACTAGCTAATAGAGGGAGGAGCAATGGATATAATTCTGTTTGGAATTTGAACTGGCTTTTGGCGCCCGTACTGTACGTACACCATCAGCTTCTTCTCAAGCATCATGTACTCTTTTACGTGAAGATATCATGCATTCATCAGCTGGGAAGAACAAATCCTTCTCCTCACAGAAAGACTTAGATCACAAGAAAAGAAAAAAAAAAAGTAGACCACTGCGTAGTATTCTTGTACAGTATCAGTAATTACAATCCTTTCCAAGAAGACCAGTTTTAGATGTCCTCTTGACAGCATTCTCATAGGATGATGCAGTAATACTAGCGTAAGCGTTCATGGGGTAGATTGAGGGCTTCAGTCTCATCTCACTTCTTCCTCGCTTCAGTTCTTCGAGGAAGGGAGGCGCTTCGCTTCCACTCCACGAGCCAGCGCAAGAACTCCTGAACCTGTAAATGGTGTCAGCTAGCAGTTGCAGCATCCATGGCAGAAAAGCTTGTGCAGATATGGAGTCGATGCTCACCTCCGCAGGTTGTCTGAGAGAGCAGCATGCACTTGTTTCCCTGATGACCCCCGATACAAGTATGCCCAAACCCTGCCTTCTACCGTGCAGAACCTGAAACGTGGACTGCATCAATGACCACAACCTAGTGTAGCCTGACAAAAAAGACAACAAGAAGAGAATCCTGTACCCTGAAGGCATCTTCATCAGTGCGATCATCTCCTATGTACACAGGGAACACATTGCCAGAGTCTGCCAATCCTGTACGTGAAAGAAGAAATGACTGATCGTGTGTTGAAGGTTGGTGAAGATAGGGTGTGAATCAGATCTTGTTCAAGCTCACCAAGAGACGCCAACAAGAACTCGAGAGCCTTCCCCTTGTCCCACTTGATACTCGGCCGGATCTCCAACACCTGAGGGAAGATGATCAAGAAACAAATGTTGAGAAAGATAAGGTTGTTGATGGAATTGGGATTCATATATGATATATATACCTTCCTTCCCAAGGTGAGGCGGAGCTTGGGATAGCGCTTGAGCACTGACCGTACAAGCTCAGCTAATGAGCTCCATGCCTGACATCAAATTGGAGAGAGAGAGAGAGAGAGAGAGAGAGAGAGAGAGAGGTTTTAGCTTACGAAGAATGAACCAATAATTGTTTGGGAAATCCAATATAGAAGGATTATTCGACCTTTTCATCGACACATCGGAAGTGAACCGATAAGGAGAATGTGTTGTTCTCTACTCTGGATCCCGGGATGAGTTTTGTTTTCTCCATTAAGGCCTTGTAGACCTTAAAAGAAAGAGAATATATTGATCGGTACAGCTTGTGCAAGAGAATATTAACAGGGAAAGATGCTAACAGTTTCAGATATACTTGACCATATGAGTAGAACTCTTACCTCATCTATCATGGGGAGGAACTCAGTAGCTGGTTGAAACATAACAGCTTTCGTCTGCATCCATCCACGGAGAATAGATCAGTCCACTTGGGTGCAGTAACAGAGGTTAGGAAGAGAGAGAGAGAGAGAGAGAGAGAGAGAGAGAGATATATACCTTGGCTTTTGTATGTTTGGTTCTCTTAGTAGGGCCTTTGATGTCCATGCCGTGGCTTCCAGCATAGTACAGCTCCCTTAATCGTACGAAGCTGAACACCTTAACATGAACGAAGCACCACAGCAGAGGAGTTGGAAAGAAGAGTAACACGCTGATCTGATCCAGCAAGAGGAAGAAATCAGGAGGAATTCACCTTGTCTCTGCGTCTTCCACTCACAATCGCAGTTGGGAAATGCCTTGCTACGTCCCTTACCGTCTCCCTCATCTGTATGCAGTGATATGATTGTTTGAGTGTGTACAGAACTCGGAAACAGAGCAACGAAAGACACTGAACGTACTGCGTTGGATATGAAGGCACGGTCGGGGTCGTCCACGATCGGAGACAGTGTCCCGTCGTAGTCGAGGAACATCACGATCTGCTTCCCCTTCGATGCTGCGACGATGTCTTCGAAGACGGTCAACGCCGAAGGATGCTGTTTCTGCTTACAATTTCCATCAGCACCCGTTACCGGAGACGAAGCCTTCGTATGTAAGTAAGAAGATGCAGCAAAACGTACCACCCACTTGTTGTAGTCTTCGTCGTGGGAGGCCGCGAAGGAGGCCGAGAGCATGGCGGCGGCCTTGACATGAGTAGGAGAGGACGCCCGCATGGAGTCGACCCACGCACTGATCCTCGCGCCGCCCCCGCCGCCGCTGCCCATGTCGAGCTGGCTCAGGAACCTCTTGTACCTGGCGCAACGAACGCCGAACGCGGAGGAGCGAGGCGGCAGCAAGGCGGAGTGATGTGCTGCTGGGTCCGCCACTACTGCCATCAGCGTCGTGACTGCTAACTCTTCCGGCACTATCACACTCTGCTTCCTCATCTTCTCTTCGGTTCTCTCTCTCTCTCTCCTCTGTATCTAAACAAGGTATTTGTACGCAGTACAGGAGGCAATTAGGGAGTTCTGGAACTCAACCACGAGGAGAACAAGCGACAAAGAGGAAGCGGCCTATAATTCTGAGTTGTTCCTCTCTCTCTCTCTCTCTCCCGCTGAGAAGACACAACAGGAGGAGGAGGAGGAGGAGGAGGAGGAGGAGGAGAGCAGGGAATGATGTCCAGCAGGAGTTGGGGACGAAGACGACTTCCAATGGCGGGCATCATATAACGAGCGCAGCCGCTGGGCGCTGAATAGAAAGGAACAGTTACGCGCGAAAGTGCCCCAACCAGAAACCCATGGGAAACGAATACTGCGGGACCCAGCGCGACGAAGAGCCACGCGAACGTTGCTGAACTCCGGGTTGATGTCGCCTGCGTCACAATCTCTGCACGACCCGATGACCACGTCAGACGGGACCCAATGGCTCATCCCGTGAATCGGATGCCACATCAGTTGCTCATCCAATTCCATGTTGGTGCAGGCACACTTTTTGAGTATATAGAATAATACTTTTTTTAAATTCTATCGAGACATAAATTTAATATAAAGGACAAGCAATCCACATTATATTTCTCTAATAGCAAAATGAAAAATAGTCCATAAAGCTTAACAAACTTAAATTTTAGTGTTGAATTAATGTAATATATATATATATATCCTCATTTAAAATCTCAACAAACATACTTTTGCAAAATTATCACATCTTAATTATACTGAGTTAATTACATACATAATTAGTAACAACTCTGATAGTTTATCGTAAGGTCTCTAAGTCAAATCTCATTTTTATCACTTATTGTTTGTATAAGTTGAAAAAGGAAGAACATTCCATATGTGTGCAAAGTGCATGACTCATCACATCAATGTTGCATTAAGACAGATTTTATATCCATACACAATGCATGATCACATGAATAAGAAGCCTCAGAGTTCATCTTTGGGTTAACAATGCAATTAGCGACATTTTTTGTGTGTCTGTGGATCTGTTTTAGAAGAGATGGCAAAAGATATGCACTTACAATTTGGTATTGTTGAATCAAGATTTGATTAGCTAATAACTTTTTCTTTATATGAAAAATTGCTAGCCATTATAGAAATATCTATACAAAGATAAGATTTGATCTTTTAGGTGTTTTAAATTCTCATTTCGTTATTAATTTATTTTTAATGCTCTTTTGTCTCCTTCTCCTCTCCCTCCTCTCATAAAGTTTTTCCATGCTCATCCAACATGTTTATTTAATTCTCGAGAATACTTTTCCGACCAATAATAACTTTAGCTTATCTTTTTACATTTTTTTCTTTTCTCCCCCTCTCTAAATCAATAAATGATTTCTAATAGCAAGTTTGATATAAAGGTGTCGATATAAAATTAATTTTTAGCGATATAAATCCATAGAGATAATAATCTTTTGCTTTCATTATACAATCACAATATTTTCTTGCTTCATACAACAAAAGTAGAAAGTAAACAAATCCACACAACTGAATTATGTTTCTGCAATTGAAACAAATCTTGATTTCAATTTTACAAGCATCACATCACATAATCCATGATAGAGACAGAAGTATAACTCATAAACCTATATATTCCAAAAAGAGAAGGAGAAAGAGACATCAATTCCTCAACTTGTTTTAGCTTGTCATCATGGTTAGGACAAACTCAAGCTCTTGTGGTTAGAATGCCACCACTTGGCTTAGTTAAAGGACATCTTATTTGTCCTCTCCTTCTTTTCCTAAATCTTTAAGCTCGTGGATGGAGATTCTATAAAAATTATTGTAGGACCGAATCTAGATTCTATTTTTCTCATTAATATTATATATATATATATATATATATATATATATATATATATATATATATATATATAAGATAATTTTGATTTCATGTGAATTAAATTATAGATTAGCGATAATCAAAGTTATATAATCGAAGGCACTTGATGATTAATTGTATCATTATTTATCTTATATGTTGCATGATCACTTCATCCATCGTTTGTATAAGAACGATCACTCGCATGAATATTGATGATTTGACATCATATGATGTAGAAGATATAAAGAGAGTCCTGCTCAACCACCACCACCACTCGTTCATGCCTAAGACATAATGCTAGTGTTGCGAGGGGGGCATAAGATTTCGGGTCCTGCTTCGACAACCGACAGATCTTCGCGATGGCTCCAACAATAAACTTCAATACCATGACGACATAACATCAATATAGATGTAAAATGATAAAAGGATCGCTCGACAACTACATCGACGTTAACACCAACCACTCTGCCACCATCGATGTCATCCGCTATCATCAACTATAATATTTAAATTATATATTTTTTTATTTTCATATTTTCGTTAGTAAAATTAACGTATTTAAGATAAATAGATTTAGATATTTCACTTTCATAATTATTCAGATATCATTAAATATTTTTAAAAATATAAAGATCGAGATATTAAAAATAGTTAATCACATGAAATAATCTATAATAAACTCTTATTTATCTTATATGTTACATGGTGACTTCATCGATCAGTTGCATAAGAACTGATCCCTCCCAAGAATTCTTGCATCGGATGATGAGAGAGAGAGAGAGAGAGAGAGAGAGAGAGAGAGAGTCCCCAGATTATTACATCCACATCGCAAGAAGAGAGAGAGAGATCGGATGATGTAGACGATGGAGAGAGAGAGTCCACAGATTCTTACGTCCACATCGCTTTTGCTTTCATCTAATGAGAGAGAGAGAGAGAGAGAGTCCCCAGATTCTTACATCCACATCGCAAGAAGAGAGAGAGAGATCGGATGATGTAGAAGATGGAGAGAGAGAGAGTCCACAGATTCTTACATCCACATCGCTCTTGCTTTCATCTAATGAGAGAGAGAGAGAGAAAGAGAGAGAGAGAGAGAGAGAGAGAGAGAGAGAGTCCACAGATTCTTACATCCACATCGCTCTTGCTTTCATCTAATGAGAGAGAGAGAGAGAAAGAGAGAGAGAGAGAGAGAGAGAGAGAGAGAGTCCACAGATTCTTACATCCACATCGCTCTTGCTTTCATCTAATGAGAGAGAGAGAGAGAGAGAGAGAGAGAGAGTCCACAGATTCTTACATCCACATCGCTCTTGCTTTCATCTAATTCGAACGAACATACTTGTCCTTTGAATCGGAGCAGAACATATGCAGACGGCCTCGCAACCCCAACGTGTCCTCAAGCACACGATGCCACCACCATTCTCTACCAAGCAATACCACTACGGGGGGAGCATCGAATAGCCCACCTGTCGTCGCCCCTTCTCCCAATCATTGCCACCCACCACCATTTTTCTGTCCTTTGGATGCTTCACTGCCATCTTCCTGCAACTCATCCACGTGCCGAGCTGTCTGCAAGCTTTGCTAATTCTAAGAGCAGGGCTTCGCGTTCGCTGCCATGGCGTCCCTGTAGAAGGAGGAGGACTCCTAGTCTCCGATGATGCCATGCAGTCAGTCACAGAAGCAGTAATCCGAGAATCTCAAGTCTGTGCTGACATTTCAACCAATCAAATCAGGATCTGTAGTTATAGTCTTTGGCAGAAAAATATCGATATAAAAATTAATATATTTAAAAAGATTTTAATCCTCCTTTATTGATTTATTCCGTGGATCATTATTCGAACTTGTCTCCTCCTTGTCATTCACATAGATACAGGATCAAAGGGAAGATATTAGGACAATTATACGTTGTCCTATCTATGGACCAGGTATAAAAGCTATCAGAGTGATTCATTTTTTTTTAGAAAACCTCATACGATTTTTGAATAACTTGAATATTAGAAAGATTGAGTTGAAAAAATTCTCTTGACATCAGTTTTAAGCAACATCTCGAAAGTTTCATCTACCTTAATTTGGACGTTGATGATTACTATTGATTTGATTAATTTTTTTTGTTATATGATTTGATCTGTTTTATGATTGGTGTGCATTGGGAAGACAAAAAGAAGTTGTGCTAAAGGATGTGTGAGTATTTGTCTATGTCATGGTCAAGTCAGTATGTGTTTGTAGGCTTCAAAAGCATCTATCTAAGCATTTGCAGTAAGTTAGTAGTAGGCTTCAAAACCCCTATAAAATTTCCAAGTGAATGAAGTCTCCTCCACTCCAAACCAACTCAGAATCTTTGTAAATGCACATTACTGGAACCTTGGGATTTCCACAAGTAAGATGTGATGTAAGGTTTCAATGCAATGTGCTTTAATTTCTTTCCCTGCCACTTGTTGCAGGATAAATCAGAATTCATGTTTGAAGATTGGTATTTTCCTTGTGGCACAGAAACAAAAAAAAAAAAAAAAAAATCAGTTGAAGCTGGATATTATCATTTATTAGATTTTTTTTTTTGACATATATTAGGAAGGCCCATTAAGGCGTGGCAAAGTCTAGCCTGATCATAGCAAAGCCCAACAAGCCCGGTAGAAGGTTTAGGTAATTTGTCAAGCTTAACTTGATTACATTGATTTAGGAAGAAAGAAAAAGAAGGATGCTTGGATAAACTTCATGGCATTTGTGGAAACAATCATTCAGTGCTAGAATCTAATTATTATATTACAATTATAATCTGGAGGCTATCTAGCTACTTTGAAAATATGATATTTTTTTTCTAGTCAGTGTTAAGAATTTAACAAGCTCATGAGGCTGACTTATAGTCTCATGAACAAAAATTTGCCAATTATTTAGCTTTCTGTGACTTCTATCCACATCTCAATGTGCCTTAAAACACTGTTTCTGTAATGCTTGTGGCAGGGGTAAGAAACAATCAAACTTGACTTCAACTGGTGTATCAGCACAATAAATAAAAAAAAAACAGCTGAGAATTTCTCTATCTGAACACCTAATATGTCTGATAATTTCAATTCATTAAACACCTAATATGTCTTTCTGAAAAGGGAATAAGGTTTCTCTATCTGAACTTCTAGAATCAGCCTTTTCATAAGTTCATAGCATTAGCAGCAGAGTTGCAAGACATCATCAGAAAAAAAAATCAGAAGAGCATCACTTTGTCACCTTCACATTTCTATCTGCCTCTGATAAAGCTTTGCACATACATAACACAAACCAATTCACTGCTTTGTTTCAGTGACTACAAAGCTTTAGTAATTGGAAAGTTTCACATGACAGTGAATGCTACCATTTGGCTCTGATACACTCACTAATTTACTGCTTTGTTTCAGTGACTACAAAGCTTCACATCACACTGAATTCTCTACTGTTCAGAACAAAGATTCTCACACACACACACACACACACACTAATATACTGCTCTGTTTAATTGACTACAAAGCCTCATAACTTAGGAAGCTTCTCATGACAGTGAGTGCCACTATTTCAATCTGATACTCTCACAACTATGCACACATACACATACAAACCAATTTACTGATCTGTTTCAGTGACTACAGAGCTTCACATGACATTGCAGAGAAGACAACCTTCACTCAGGTACGCCTACAAAAAAGCCAGCAAACCTGAAGGTTGTACTGCACACAACACCAACTCACTATACTGCAGACTAAGAACACCACAAGGGGCCATGCAAATGACTAAAACCTCATCTGCAACAGCTTTAGATTCTGAGCACTACTAATCTGAGGAGAGAATGGAGTCCCAGTCGATCTCCCAGGATGGGTACTTCCGCAACACGAAGTTCTCTGACTCGTCCCATGGCGCCTCGGTGAAGTCCAAGTGCTGCATCGCGGACACAGCGGACGATCCCGAGGATGGCTCGTCCTCCTCCAACGAGGAGGAGCTCTCCGACTTGAACTCCTCCGAACTCGTGCCAGGCTCCTCCGTCGTCGCTGAACCGGTAAGAGCACTCTTTGGCTTCTGTGAGTTCGCCATGGTGTCGCAGATGGTCTGGAGCTTCGCGTCCACGGAGGAGTGAAGCGGCGGTCCCATGTGAGACCCGTTACGGCGCAGTTCCGGGAAGTTGAGCCTCGCGGCTTCGCCCCGGAGCTCGAACGCCGCCCTGTCGTACGCCAGGGCGGCCTCCTCCGCGGTATCGAAGGTCCCGAGCCAGAGGCGGGTGCGGTTGCGGGGAAGACGGATTTCCGCGACCCATTTCCCCCAGTGCCGCTGCCGGACACCGCGGAATAGCTTCGTGGGCTTCGGAGGCGAGGGTGCCGACCCGGCGCGCTTCATGGGCCGACGCCGGGCAGCAAGCGGATCTGCGTTACCCAGGTTCCGGCGCTCGGAGGCCGCTGACATGAGCTGCTGTTGGTATTGGAGTTGAGCTCGGATTTGCTGGATATGAGCAGGGAAGAGATAACTGAACCCAACCGAGCTCGAGCACCCCAAGAAGTCATCTTTCTGATTCAACAAATGTTGCGGCAGCATTTCGAAACTGGATTCTAAGAGCAAGGAGGGATCAAAACTGGGATCTTGGTGAAGATAGGGGGAGAAAGGGGAAATAGGGGAGGAAGAAGGATAACAGAAAGACTCGGAGGAGGCAAAGCTCGGGGAAGAGGGGCAACAGGAGGTGGGAGCACCTTTAATAAAAGGGTCAAGTGCTTCCCTCGGAGGATCTGATGATGAAGAAGCTGGCATGCTGCTGTAGACATCCATGGCTGCAGCCATGCCTTCTCTGTAAAGCAAACCCAAAGCTTCAACCAAAAGCCAACCAAAGAAATAAAAAAACGAAGTAGCTTCCTGAGGTGGCAAAGAAGCAAGAAAAAGATGCAGCACAAGAGGACAGATTGGTAAAGCTCAATTGGCTGTGAACGGAACAATAGAAAGTAGAAACAGGGTAAGGATTTCCGAAAGAAAGAGGAACAGAATAAAAAAGCAGCCTCTTTTGGTCAATCTAGGAAAAGAAAAGAAACGAAAGAAAAGATCGAGGACCGATCAACCTGAGGGTACAAAAAGACGCCCTCTTGGCTGAGGAAATCTGGAAGAAAGGAGGGCCAAAAAGAAAGCCGAAAAGTTGATCTGATGTCACAGAAATCAGAGGAAAGAAGTCGAAAAATCGAAACTTTTCACTTCAGGGAGCTTACGGAGGAAACAAATTGGATCAAAGATCACTCTTTGTTCACTCTCGAGGGATCTCTCAGCTCACGGAGTGGCGGGGGTGGAGGCTTCTCGTGTATGCGGAGGCGATCAGCTTTTCTCTGCCAAGACGACGGAGTCTTGTGGCGAGCTCATATAGGCGTTTCTTCTCCTCGTTGACAAATCGCAGGATGCCACGCGCCCCCTATACCAGGCGTCACCGCCACCTGTCGAGGAGGCCACAGACTGGTGTCAGTTTCCGGGACGCGTGCCCCGTGATGATTGGTTGCCTGCGGTCGATCACCGGAAGAACAGCCCCGGGTTTGATGAGGGTGGGAAGCGGTAACCTGTCCGTAGCCTTACCGATCGCTATGCTGTGGAAGCTAGGTGGCAAGTTCTGGTTGGATGAATAAGTTTTGATAGATAATGAATATTGATTTAAGGTCCGAAGCCCTTCAATTGTGTTACTGTGTTCTACTGTTCTAAACAAAGAAAGAGGAGATATTTATGTGGACTTCCGGACAAAAAGTTGCAGACGCTGTTGAACGTTCCCGTAGAAAAAACGCGTTGCTACGTGGCAGCGTTTTTGGTCTTCGTTGACTGTTATTGATGGGAGTCATGGGCTGATCACGGCGGTCGTTCTTCATCAAGCGGTGGCGGACGGTCTCTCGTGGTTGGTGTCGGAGAAGAGCGACAGAGACTTGATGGACGCCGCAGCGGCGTGCGTTGAAATGGGATGCGTCGGCCGCAGCGTATGGAGGCGGCGTGGGGTGCGCCGTACTGTGTGAACCGCGTCCAACAGTGAAACCGCGTGAAACGTAAGGGAATCGGCAGCGTTTCAAGTACTTCCCCATGTATCACCGTATATATATATATACATAATACGTAGATAATATTAATCATTAAATATCCTTATAATATGACTCATTAATAAAAGATATAAAAGTCATCTCGATAAATAATATCAAGAGACAGAGACAGACAGACACATATAACACCATCCACTTATAATTAACTTAATCATATGAGGAGTTGAGTCAAAAATTACCTTTCACTATACTCAAGCATTTTGTGCAAAACACCGATATTGACTCGGAAATCCAACTCATAAATTCTGAAATAGAGTCATAAACTTGTCACGTCATCTTTCCAAGCATATTTGAGTTGCATGAACACCTTTACATATTAGGATCGGACTAAGTCGAGACGTAATCTCGGACTCATAAGGAACAATAAAAATAGTCATTCAATCGAATTAGTTCCAAATGATTTTGATAATAAAATCATCAATTTAAGTTTAGGTACCGTTATATTTTTATTTTTGGATTTAGATTTTTTATTAATATTTAATTGTTTAGTAAATTCAAAATTAAATCAAGACAATCGATTTCTTTTAGTTTGGAATCATAAAACCATTAATCGATTTCGATTTTAATTGCGACTGATTTAGTTCTGATTCAACGGTGATCAAATCTATGAAGACCATTCATTCAATGCAAGTATTCTGAGAAAGTTAACAGTAGTTGCAAATCCAAACATCAAGCCTTAGACGTAGCTTAGGAAGACACTGCAGGGGAACAGAAGCATGCATCGTTTCCGGGAACTGACGTCGCCCACTGTTCCTCCTTTCAGTGCATGTAAGCACAGTTGCACTGCACAGTCAGAGAGAGAGAGAGAGAGAGACTGCTGTTGGACAGCAGCAGCTGCTGCAGTTGTTACTGCTGCTTGCCAGAGGATTTCCTTCTGCCAGGGATGCACTTCCCTTTCACAGCCCCTTCCCTGCCTTCTTCAACCCCCAACCTCCCTCCAATCCCAAGCTTTGAGCTCCTGTCACCACACCAAAGTACGTATACACATGTGTACATATATCAGTCAGTTAGGTAAGTTCGAGGTTCCCCCCAACCACAATTACACGAAGGTTAACACAATGCAATGACTTCTACTGTTAACACCAAGGGAACCTGCATGCTTGAACCTAAACAACATGGATGGGTTTCTTTGATCATTAGGTGGTGATAAATTCGAACGGAATGAAATGGGATCAGTGGGAGTGTCACCTTTCTTCTCTGAAGGAGGAGGATTTCTTGAGAGAAGGCTCGGATGGCGGTCTGCTTCCTTCCACGATGCTCCCGCTGAAGTACTCCTTGTCCTCCACGAGGGGGTGGCAGAACCGAGGGTTCTCCAAGATGCGCCGCAGCTCGTCGTCCTCGCCCGCCCGACTCGCCAGTCGACTCACCACCCCGTGGTGGAGCTTGGAGGCTGCGGCCTTCGTCGTCCCTCCGCCGGGGCTGCTTCTTCCCTTCAACGCCGCCGACCCGCAGGTGATGAGTTGGATCAGGACCGAGTTCCGAGTCAGCCCCGTTTCGGGAGCCTGGTCGGGCTTCTCGAACCGCCGGGAGTCGCTGTCGGCGCCGCCGCCCCCAGGGCCGTGGGCCGGGGGGGGCTTGTCCGAGGAGGTGGAGGACGGCGGGGAGGCGTCGTCGAGCGGCAACTCGGTGGGCGCGGGCTGGTGGGCCCGCGTCGCGGTCTGGTCCTCGACTCGCTCAATCTCGTCCGTCGAAACGCCGCGTGAGCGATGAGAGTAACGCGGACCACTCGTGGTAGTCTCGTGCCACGCGGTGCGCGTACCGCCCCTCCTCACCTCCTCCTCCGCTGCCCCGTCTTCTTCGACCGCCTCTCCTTCATCTTCTCCTGCTTCCAAATGGAGTCTGTGGCAGATGAGTAGTGGTTTCGGATGCTCGCTGCTTGCTGCAATGTGTTGGAAACGTTCTGCAACGTCAAGGTCAAACCGATCTCAGCCAAAACGAAGCTTAGCTTACGATCGACCAAAAGCATCCAACAAAAAAACTCGAGAGAAGAGACCGTAAGCGCCGGGGATGATCTCGGAGCCTTTGAGTACGTACTCGACGCCGTCGGCGGCGTAGATAACGTCGTTCTCGGTCAAGTCGTTCCACACGTACCCATTCTTGTAGCTCCTTCGTCATGTTTCACAGTCGATCACAACATCAGCAGCAAGTCGAGCTTGAGCTCCAACTTGATGTGGGTAAGAGCTTACCTCTTGCAGGACCAGGAGAAGAGAGAAGGCATGCCTCTGCCTCTGTAAGCAGTCAGTCTCTCCAGTACATCTACATGTACGTAAGCAACGGTGAGAACGATGAATGCAGGCGAGAAGAAAAGAGCAGATTACAGCAGGCAACCTCTGAGACGAAGCTGTTGGTTGGGGAGGTGAGGGAGCTCAATGAAGTGAGGGTGCTCCAACTGGCCATTTCTGCTGAGGTAGTAGATGACCTGAACCTTCCTCGGTGGCGTCACGAGCCTCTGCTGCTGCTGCTGCTGCTGTTGCTGTGAGTAGCTCAGCCTGGCTCGGTCTGGGCTGGCTTCCCTGCTGCTTCCTCCTCTCCTCCCTCTTCCACCGCCGCCCTCCATCTTCCCTACACACAACAAGAACAGCAACTACTACAGAGCTCCAAGGTGAGAGGAGGACAAAGGTAAGGAGAGGAGAGGAGGGAGGGGAATCTTGTCACGTACCAATAGCCCATCCTCTGCTTCGCCCTCTCCTTATACAACTCGGTGTGCCATAACGTACCTTCACTGTGTCAGTGTGCTGAGATTTCTTTGCTAGCATGATAAAGGCTATAAGCTGGACTTGGCATTGTCAGCTGCAAACAATGATTTAATGCAGTAGAATTCTTGTTTCTGCCACCTTTCTTTAATCTAAAGATGAACTCAGTCCTCTCTCTCTTCTTCTACCCCCAGACAATGACAACCAAGCAGTGGTCTTCTCCATCCACCATTGTTGTCATTCTCTCTGTTGAGCTTGCTTCATTTGTGTTCTGGATGTAAATATAGGAATATTATTACGATATCCATGACATCTCACTAGTCACTTGGATCATTGATCCAAGCTCAACAAGATCAGATCAGTAGCTCAGATTCGACAAGGTCAATATGTCTCTTATGTCGTGGGGCTTGGATCAAATTAAACCAGAATGCGTATTATAAATTAGATTTTAAGGATGAAGAAAATAGCTCAGTGACAGAAATCTGGATTTGACATCCACAAGAAGACAAATGGTTTCAATAGAGCAGCATATGACTTGATATCCACAATAAGACACCATTCCTCCCCCACCCCGCCCTCACACCACCCTCCCCCTCCCCCCTCCCCCCCCCCCCCCCCCCCCCCCCCACACACACACAACCAAGACTCTCTCTCTCTGCCTTACAAAGCCAATCAGGAAGAAGACGCAGGAAAAGGCCAAAACCTCACGAGGGAGAACTCCCCTATTACTCATGTGATTCCTGATGGGGAATAAGAAGAACCATCACCAATCTCTACATTCCATCTCCTCTTTAAGTGTGTGCATGAGAATGAGCAGTTCTACCATTGTTCTACCCGATCAATGCAGTAAAAATGAAGGATTTCTTGATTAGTTGTTGATATGGCAAATGATGGCTTGGCCGTCACACCCTCGCTCTCTCGGACAACTGGCCCGTCGACGTGGTCGACCCGACGCGGGAAGCTGGTTGGACGCAGGTATGGGGGCACCAGTGGTCGTGCGACCGACCTAGCACAGGTAAGAGCGAATCCCCAGAGGTCGTACGACCGACCTGACACAGGTAAGGCCGACACCCTTACCTGTGGACGCATGCCTCACCGCAAGGACGGCGGGCGTGGTGGAGGTGTACGATGGCATGATAAGTCACAAGGGCAGCCAGGTTGTCAGGTATAATCTACAAACACCCACTATATAAGCTCCTGACTTCTACGGGGCAAGGGGATCGAAAAATAAACCACAAAACTAACTTGATCGTCGGAGAGGTCACGTCGGGAATTTACCCGACCCGACCTCCTTGCAGGAGCCGACCTTCGACCCGACCCGAGGTGCCTCCTCCTGACCCGAGCTCCACCACTCTAGCAGTCAATCCCTGTGACGGGGTACGAGGGATCCATCCATCTAGCCGAGAACCGACCCCGTCCCGAGCCGACTGCGGGCGAACTCGCGCACAAGGGCCTGAACCAACAGTGCTCACTCAGCGGATACGGAGGCAGGCCGAATCCACTAGGCAGGCACCAAATTCTTCCCTAACATTTTTTGGCGCTAGAAGGAGGGCCCATGTCGCCAGAATGCCCGTTTGGGGACTCGGGTACGGAGCTTGGAACCTGACCACCCTCGACCAATCGAGGCTTCGGTAGCTGTGCCGACTCCCAACCGCTTTTGAAGGATGATGACCGACCCAGGGTTCCCTTCACCCGCATCCAACCCCGCGCCGTTCATGGTCACGTCAGAGGCTTTCCTCGGCCTCACCAGCCAAGTCCAAGCATTAGCGGGAATGGTGCAGACCATAGTCCCGTACCTGCCCCAGCTCGTGCATTCGATGGCTCACCAATCGGCTCCCCCGGTGGCACCCTCGTAAAGGGAGTCACCAGCGGCCCCAAACCGGGGAATCCCGCCCGACGTAGAGCCGCCACAGCCTCAGGTCACCGAAGCCTGTGCAGCTTCCCCGAGCCCGACGCCAGCCCGATCACAAAGTCGCTCCTACAATCCGGTACCGATCGAGCCCGACTTCGACACCTTATCGACCGACACCGCTGATTCTCTAAGAGAGCAAGTTCGCCGAGTCCATCAGCGGCTTGATGAAGTCCAAAAGGAAGTCCTCAAATCAAGAGAGGAGGTTGGGAAAAGCTCTAAAGGCGGTTCCTCATTCACTCCCGAGAAACAGGCCAAGCCTCTCCCGGCCACCTTCAGGCTCCCGGCCCTCGAGCCCTATGATGGCAGCGGCGACGCGACAGAGCACATCGCCACATTCCGCTCCCAGATGGCCCTTTACGATACCTCGGAGGCGCTGATGTGTCGGGCCTTCCCCACCACCCTTAGAGGGTCGGCCAGAGCCTGGTATTCTCGTCTCAAGCCCGCGTCTATACCTTCATTTGATTTGCTGGCAAGAGAGTTCGAGCTAAACTTTTTGACGAGTGCACGCCCGAGACCAACCATGGCCTCCCTCCTGGGAATGGCCCAAGGGAGCGACGAGCCCCTCTCCTAGTTTGTGGGACGGTTCACATCGCAGGTCCAGGGAATCCCCGACCTTCATCCATCCCTAGTCATCCAAGCATTCTTGATGGGGCTGAGACCACCAAGGTTCTTCTGGTCACTGATCGAGCGACCACCGGCGACTCTGCCCGAGATGCTGCAACGGGCACACCAGTACATGGCGGCCGAGACGCTAATTGCTGGCAAGCGGGATGAGACAAAGCGCCCCCGGGGGGAACAGTCTCGTGGACATCCGGTGCCACCTCCAAAGAGGAGGGAAGACAGGTCCAGCTTGTTGCCAGCCATACCCCCCTGATTCCCCTCAATTCAACCCGAACAGAGATCTTCTTCCAAATACGGGAAAAGGGGCTCTTGAAGGAGCCGACCTCCGACCTGAGGTGCCTCCTCCTGACCCGAGCTCCACCACTCCAACAGCCAATTCCCGTGGCGGGGTACGAGGGATCCATCCATCTAGTCGAGCACCGACCCCGTCCCGAGCCGACTGTGGACGAACTCGCGCACAAGGGCCTGAACCAGCAGTGCTCACTCAGTGGATACGGAGGCAGGCCGAATCCACTGGGCAGACACCAAATTCTTCCCTAACATTTTTTTGACGCTAGAAGGAGCCCCTCTCCCAGTTCGTGGGATGGTTCACATCGCATGTCTAGGGAATCCCCGACCTCCATCCATCCCTAGCCATCCAAGCATTCTTGACGGGGCTGAGGCCGTCAAGGTTCTTCTGGTCACTAATCGAGCGACCACCAGCGACTCTGCCCGAGATGCTGCAACGGGCACACCAGTACATGGCGGCCGAGACGCTAATTGCAGGCAAGCGGGATGAGACAAAGCGCTCCCGGGGGGAACAGTCCCGTGGACATCCGGCGCCACCTCCAAAGAGGAGGGAAGACAGGTCCGGCTTGTTGCCAGCCAGACCCCCCCCCCCCCCCCCCCCTCCGATTCCACTCAATTCAACCCGAACAGATATCTTCTTCCAAATACAGGAAAAGGAGCTCTTGAAGGAGCCGACCTCCAACCCGACCCGAGGTGCCTCCTCCTCCACCACTCCAGCAGCCAATCCCTGTGACAGGGTACGAGGGATGCATCCATCTAGCCGAGCACCGACCCCATCCCAAGCCGACTGTGAGCGAACTCGCGCACAAGGGCCTGAACCAACAGTGCTCACTCAGCGGATACGGAGGCAAGCCAAATCCACTGGGCAGGCACCAAATTCTTCCCTAACATTTTTTGGCGCAGAAGGAGGGCCCATGTTGCCAGAATGCCCGTTTGGAGACTCGGGTACGGAGCACCACCCGAAAACAGGAAATGCAGCCCCCTAGGACTATAAAAGAGGTCCAACAACTTACAGGGAGATTAGCAGCCCTGAGCCGCTTTATCTCCCGAGCCGGGGATAAGAGCTCTACCTTCTTCTGAGCGCTAAAGTCGACAAAAGACTTAAGATGGACCCCCGAATGCGAAGAAGCATTCCGCCAGCTCAAGAACCACATCGAAAACTTACCGCAGCTCGCGTCGGTAAAGGACAGGGAGCCTCTCGGCTTATACCTCGCTCCAACCGACCTGGCGGTTAGCTCGGTCTTGGTGACACTCGATAAAGCTGATGAAAAGCCGATCTACTACACTAGTCATGTCCTGGCGGGACCTGAGCTCCGTTATCCCCCCATAGAGAGAATAGTCTTGGCTCTGATCCTGGCATCCAAGAAGCTGAGGCCGTACTTCCAGACGCATCCTATCAAGGTGATAACCGACCAACCCTTGCGCCAGATCCTCTCAAAGTTTAATGTTGTAGGTCGGATGCTCAAGTGGTCGATAGAGTTAGGAGAGTTCGATATCGAATACAAGCTAAGAAAGGTGATCAAAGGCCAAGTGCTCACGGACTTCCTCTCGGAACTCACACCCCCGGAAATCCCGGCGAACCCGAACCACGGATGGACACTACATATCGACGGCTCCGCCAACTCGGAAAGAGGAAGCGTCAACTTTGTGCTCAAGGACCCTTCCGGCCACAACTATGAACATGCGCTGCGATTAGAATTCAAAGCCACGAACAACGAAGCAAAATATGAAGCGCTCCTGTTCGGTCTGAAGGTCGCAGCCGAGCTGGGCGCGGAGGACATTGAAATATTCACCGACTCCCAGCTTGTCGCAAGCCAAGTCAATGGAGCGTTCGAGACTCGAGAAGCAGCAATGATCAAGTACCTAGCCGAGGCGTGACGGATGACGGGTCGATTTCGAAGGTGTACCATCACCAAGGTACCTCGCAACGAGAATGCGCAGGCGGACGCCTTGGCCAGGCTAGCCTCCTCCTGCGTAATCGACACACCGTCCGAAACAATGGCGAGAACTATCGGGCCCTCCGTCAATTCGATCGTGATGACTGTTGATGAAGAAGACGGAGGCTGGATCGACGAGATCCTTCGCTTTAAACAAGCAGGAATCCTCCCCAAGGATAAAGCGGCTACTCGAAGAGTCAGAAGGACGGAGTCATGGTACTGTATCATCGATGGTTGCCTCTATCGGCGAGGCTTCAGCCGACCCATTCTTCGCTGTCTGAACCCAACTGAGGCGCAAACCACCCTAGCCGAGGTCCACGAGGGAATATGTGGGGACCATGTCGGTGCTCGCACCTTGGCACACAAGGTCCTCAGGCAAGGTGACTACTGGCCCACCCTACGTAAGGATGCCCAGACTTATGTCCGGAGCTTGAGCCATGTCAGAAGCACGCGCGGTTCCAACATCAACCGATGGTACTGCTCACAACTGCCGACAGCGCCTGGCCCATCGCCCAATGGGGAATGGACCTCCTCGGCCCCTTCCCCCCGGCCTCGGGACAAAGAAGGTTCTTAATAGTCGGAGTCGACTATTTCACCAAATGGCTCGAGGCCGAGCCATTGGCTTCCATCACCGAGAGACAAGTCGAAGGATTCGTGTGGAAGAACATCATAACTAGGTTCGGCCTCCCTATGGTTATTATCACAGACAACGACACACAGTTCAATAACACGAAGTTCAAGATGTTTTGTTAAAGCTATCGCATCTAGCTGAAGTTTAGCTCGGTTGCCCACCCCCATGCCAATGGGCTAGCCGAGGTAACGAATCGAGCCATCCTTTAAAGGTTGAAGAAAAGGGTTTCTAGCGCCACGACCTCTTGGGTAGAGGAACTCCCGAGTATTCTCTGGGCGTCGCGAACGACTCCGAAAACCCCGACGGGGGAGTCCCCGTATAGCCTGGCTTTCAGGACCGAAGTCGTGCTGCCTCCCGAGGTGGTTTTCCCCGACCCTCCGAGTCTAGACCCAACGTGAGGAGGAGTCCAACCAACAGCTTTGTGAGAACATCGACCTACTAGAGGAAAAGCGAGCCAACGCCCATCTCCGAGCATTAGCCTATATAAGGGCTATCACCAAGCTGTACAACCGTCGGGTACACCCCCAGCATGTTGAGAAGGGCGACCTGGTGCTCCGGAAGACTGAGGTCAGCGACCCGACCCAGTCCCGTGGCAAGCTAGCCCCAAACTGGGAGGGCTCTTATCGGGTCATCGATGCTATCCGAGACGGGACTTATACGTTGGCAACAATGGAGGGGCGAGTGTTGCCGAGAACTTGGCACATCACAAACTTACGGAAGCTTTACACATAATATATCAGTAAAATGACCCGACTTGTATTGACTAAAAGCAAGTACAAAAGATGTCGGGAACAAAAATGAGGCTTTTCCCGACCCAGATTATAATTTGAAAAAGAAAATTACAAGTCAGGGCTCGGGTGGGACCGAGTCGTCAAAGTCCTGCTGCCTTTCCATCGACACCAGATCGTCCTCAGGATGGATGGTAAACGGATCTTCTTCAACGTCGGCGTCTGGATGTCGGGCGCGGAAGCGGGCTAACGCCACCCGATACCCATCCTCTTCAGGTCTTCTTTGAAGCCGAGAGACTCCTTGTACTGGACGATCGATTGCCTAGGCAGCTCGGCTCGGGTGCTCTCCAGGTACTTCATGGCCTGCAACAGCTCATCGTTCATCCCTCAGCAACCATTGGGCATCGCCCAAGTGGCTCCGAACCTCGTGCAGTTCCTTCATGGCCTGAGGAGCTCCTCGCCTCTCTCCCTCGTGGTCTTCTCGAGCTCCTCCCGTAGCTCGGATGCGCGCTCCTCGGCCTCGGCGACCGCCTCTGGACCCCCTTTGGATTTTAGAGCGTCAAGCTCTTCTTATAGCTGCTTGACCCGATAGTCCATGAACGTGATCAGCCGACCCGCGTCATGGACTCGGTCAAAAAGCGTCATTTGGAAGTGTTGGCTCTGCACGAAAAAGCAACCGTTAGAAGCTCGGCAAAGGGAAAAGTTACCAAAGCATGGGTCGGGAAGCCTACCAGGACCATCTCCTTGGCGGCTCGGGCTATCAAGACTTCCGAGGGAAGCATGTAGAGCTCCCGCGCCAGTTGGGGATGGAGAAGTCCTCTTTCGAACACCTCCGCTGCCGACGAGTTATTCCAAACTTTCGTTGAGTTCTTCAACCCCTTCCATCTGGCCTTCATCTCCTTCTCGGGGTCTTGATGCCCCAGGTCGGACATTATCAAGGCGTAATAGCCTGCGTCGCCCTTATGAACCTTTGTTTTAAAAAGGTCCTTCATCGACCTCGAACGCTCGTGGGCTGGTGAAGCGCCCCCCTTCTCGGACCCGACGGGCGCCTCGGGCTCCTCCAACGACGCCGCTGGCTCGTTACCTTTGGATTGGGAGCGAGACTCCCTCTCACTGGGATGGGACTTGTGCCTCCTCGTCAGCACTTTTTACCTTCTTGTGGCGCCTCACCGCATCCTCGGCCTGCTCAGGCGGTGAGACAACCGGCCTCTTCAACGAAGCCTTCGGGGCTTCCCTCGCAGGAGACGCACCGACCTCTCGAGCGATGGGCCGGGTCGGAGGGACCTTGCCGCTTTCCACCTTGGGCATCCCGCGAAGCTCCCCAAGATCCATCTGATCTACATCCCGATCGACAGGTTAGTAAAATAATAGTACCCCTAGAGGCCGGGCTTAGACCCGCCTCGATAAGCCAAAGCTCAGCCATCTCCTTGATCGCACGCGAAGAGGAAAAAATCTCCTTCAGTCTGTCGACCAGGACGGTTTCCACCTCGGATAGGTACAGGGAGGCGTTACCGATCGGGTGTGCCGACCAGTCGAGCCTAAACCCCCAAACCAGACCACTAACTTAAAGGTAGCGGAACTTCCAACCTTTGTTATTGGAAGGTGCCCCGCTGACTCAAAAACCGACCCGGGCGGTGAGGTAGTAACCATCTCGACTCTTGCAAAGGTGAAAGCACGTCATGAACAAGTCCCGAGTTGGGATAATCCCGGCCCCTCGACACTCACCCAAGAAGACGACAAGGTAGCGCCATGAGTTGGGTGCTACCTGACTGGGAGAGACCCTCCACCACCTCAAGCATTCCTCGATGAGTGGGTGCAGAGGAAACCAGAGACCGGCCTCCAGAGCATCCACCGAGATGCACATGCCGGGAGCGTCCAAGCTATAGGGACGCTGCCCGGGCTGCGGAACATGCAGCCCGTATTCGACTGGGATGCTATACCGTTCCCTAATCACGGCAAGTGACCCTTCGGTCATCGCCGTGTCTAGGTCATGATCTGACTTCATGACCTCCAGAGCCCTCAGAACCCTCGCGTCAACAGGCGATGGGGGCCCAGAAGACGCTCCCGAGGAACCGACCTCGGGATCACACCGACTTGTCTCCCCCGACCCCAGGGGAGAAACGACCCTGACACTACTCGAGGAGTCCGAGGAGGTCATCCCGACCTATTCAAAAAGGGCTACCGACTGAATGGGCGATGGGTGGCTAGGAAGATCCGAGATAGAAGCAGAATGGGGGCCAAATGAACAAGTGAGGTCTCAGCCTAGTCACTTCGAACTTATAGCGCCCAGAGGAGTCGTTTCAACTTCCCGAGGCAGCATGAAGCGTCGCCACCCCCAAAAGCCACCAGGCGCATTAAATGCGCCATTACTCCGACCGAAACCCTAAGTGAGGACAATATATATATATATATATATATATATATATATATATATATATATATATATATATATATGACATAACAGTAACCATACGTAAATAAATAAAAGAGAGGGTTCATAAGATAAAGGCGAGTGCGCCCGAGTTCACCTACTCGGCCAAATCCCTGGATTTGCGCCCGAGTTCACTCACTCGGCCAAATCCTTGGATTTGCGCCCGAGTTCACCCTCTCGGCCAAATCCCCGGATTTGCGCCCGAGTCCACCCTCTCGGCCAAATCCCCGGATTTGCGCCCGAGTTCACCCTCTCGGCCAAATCCCTGGATTTACGCCCGAGTTCACATACTCGGCCAAATCCCCGGATTTGCGCCCGAGTTCACCCTCTCGGCCAAATCCCCGGATTTGCGCTCGAGTTCACCCTCTCGGCCAAATCCCAGGATTTGTGCCCAAGTTCACCTTCTCGGTTCTCGGCCAAATCCCCGGATTTGCGCCCAAGTTCACCCTCTCGACCAAATCCCCGGATTTGCGCCCGAGTTCACCCTCTCGGCCAAATCCCCGGATTTGCGCTCGAGTTCACCCTCTCGGCCAAATCCCCGGATTTGCGCCCGAGTTCACCCTCTCGGCCAAATCCCAGGATTTGTGCCCAAGTTCACCTTCTCGGTTCTCGGCCAAATCCCCGGATTTGCGCCCAAGTTCACCCTCTCGACCAAATCCCCGGATTTGCACCCGAGTTCACCCTCTCGGCCAAATCTCAGGATTTTGCCCAAGTTCACCTTCTCGACTCTCGACTAAATCCCCGGATTTGCGCTCGAGTTCACCCTCTCGGCCAAATCCCCGGATTTGCGCCCGAGTTCATCTACTCGGCCAAATCCCCGGATTTGCGCCCGAGTTCACCCTCTCGGCCAAATCCTAGGATTTGTGCCCAAGTTCACCTTCTCGGCTCTCGGCCAAAATCCCAGGATTTGTGCCCGAGTTCACCCCCTTGGCAAAAGCCTAAGTTCAAGTTCCCGAGCCCTTGCTCGGTCGGATCAGCTCCCACGCCATTCCAATTCCTGAGCTCATGCTCGGTCGGATCAGCTCTTGTGCCATTCAAATTCCCGAGCCCTTGCTCGGTCGGATCAGCTCCTGCGCCATTCCAATTTCCGAGCTCATGCTCGGTCGGATCAGCTCTTGCGCCATTCCAATTCCCGAGCTCCTGCTCGGTCGGATCAGCTCTTGCGACATTCAAATTCCCGAGCCCTTGCTCGGTCGGGTTAGCTCCCGCGCCATTCAAATTCCCGAGCCCTTGCTTGGTCGGATCAGCTCCCACGCCATTCCAATTCCCGAGCTTATGCTCGGTCGGATCAGCTCTTGTGCCATTCAAATTCCCGAGCCCTTGCTCGGTCGGATCAGCTCCTGCGCCATTCCAATTCCCGAGCTCATGCTCGGTCGGATCAGCTCTTGCACCATTCCAATTCCCGAGCTCATGCTCAGTTGGATCAGCTCTTGCGCCATTCCAATTCCTGAGCTCCTGCTCAGTCGGATCAGCTCTTGCGACATTCAAATTCCTGAGCCCTTCCTCGGTCGGGTTAGCTCCCGCGCCATTCAAATTCCCGAGCCCTTGCTTGGTCGGATCAGCTCCCACGCCATTCCAATTCCTGAGATAATGCTCGGTCGGATCAGCTCTTGTGCCATTCAAATTCCCGAGCCCTTGCTCGGTCGGATCAGCTCCCGCGCCATTCTAATTCCTGAGCTCATCTCGGTCGGATCAGCTCTTGCACCATTCCAATTCTCGAGCTCCTGCTCGGTCGGATCAGCTCTTGCGACATTCAAATTCCCGAGCCCTTGCTCGGTCGGATTAGCTCCCGCGCCATTCAAATTCCTGAGCCCTTGCTCGGTCAGAGTAGCTCTCATGCCATTTCAATTCCCGAGCTCATGCTCAGTCGGATAAGCTCTTGGGCCATTCAAATTCCCGAGCTCTTACTTGGTCGGATCAGCCCCCGCACCATTCAAGTCCCTGAGCTCCCGCTCGGTCTGAATGGTCCCTAAGCTCCCACTCGGGACTAGTTCAGAGCCACCTCGAATCAGCAGCTGAGCACAAGACCTCATCTTCAGCACCCTCATCAGGCACCTCGAGAAGGTCTTCCCGGGGGGGAATGATATGACAAATGATGACCTGGCCACCACATCCTCGCTCCCTCGGACAACTGGCCCGCCGACGTGGCCGACCCGACGCGGGAAGCTGGTCGGACGCAGGTATGGGGGGCGCCAGTGGTCGTACGGCCGACCTGGCACAGGTAAGGCCGAATCCCCAGCGGTCGTACGGCCGACCTGACACAGGTAAGGCCGACACCCTTACCTGTGGATGCATGCCTCACCGCAAGGACGACGGGCGTGGTGGAGGTGTACGACGTGGTAAGCCACAAGGGCAGCCAGGTTACCAGGTACGAATAATCTACAAACACCCACTATATAAGCTCCTGCACCTCTACGGGGCAAGAGGATCGAAAAACAAACCATAAAACTAACTTGATCGTCGGAGGGGTCACGTCGGGAACTTACCCGACCCGAGGTGTCTCCTCCTGACCCGAGCTCCACCACTCCAGCAGCCAATCCCCGTGATGGGGTACGAGGGATCCATCCATATAGCCGAGCACCGACCCCGTCCCGAGCCGATTGCGGGTGAACTCGCGCACAAGGGCCTGAACCAGCAGTGCTCACTCAGCGGATACGAAGACAGACCGAATCCACTAGACAGGCACCAAATTGTTCCCTAATAGTTGTAATTAAGAATCTTTTGGGCTTACTGTAAAGCTTCCAACGCAGTGCTTGTGATGACATCTGCAAGCCAAAGAGAGTCCAAATGCAAAGCATTCCACAACCATTTTTTGGAGCAACCCAAACAAACAAGACAAGGAGAAAACAACCAAGAGATGATGACATCAATCAAAGAAGACACTGTGAGACACACACTTGACTGCAATTAACTGGATACCAGGTACACAGTTTGATCTGTTCACACCATAGATAACTCACAGCTGCACCAGATTCTGCAACCAGCCACAATTCCCCTCTTCTCTCTCTCTCTCTCTCTCTCTTTGGGAATGTAAAGTTCCATGGTTGTGTTCAACCTGTGAAAAGAGGGTGATGCAGAGAAAGCAGTCGAAGCACAACACAGTTCAATAGAGACACTATTCTTACATTAACTATACTATACATAGAGATGCTGATTAAATTTATGTTTCAATATCTTCTAGTCCACTACTTATAATTAAGAACACTTGGACGATGAAGGTATATTTCATCAGTTCCACATAACAATTTAGATCTACATTGAAATCGATTAAGATCTATAGTCATAAAATCGAAAAAGTCTTGAAGATTGATTGATATGATGGATAACCCTTTTAGTTCCTCGTTTGAGATTTCAGGATATTTATATGGTACAGGTGCCTCGTATCACTTGTAGATAACTACCTTGTATAAAAAATAATATTTGATATGGTTTTTACGGTGATTTAACGAACATTTCAACCGGACATTATGTTTTAATTTTGATATAAAATTAAATAAAATTCAAAACTAACATGCAGCAGAATTAGACATGTGAAAACAGATAGTACTAATAAAACTAAATACATCACGCCTTTTTTTTCTCCCAACCCAATTTTGGGATGCAGCCTCTTTCATAATAGAAAGTGGGTTGGATGCACGGACGAAGAGGTCCCATTTAACGGTCCAGATTCATCTTGCCTAATTTAACTCTTCCCCGCCATCTCTCTCCCGCTTCCCATTTAAAGCCAACGAAAACAAACGTTGGCGTCACCGCCTGCCAGTCTCTCTCCTATGCTCTATACCCATCAGAGAAGAGAGATGGCGGAGGGGAAGGGCAAGGGAGTGGACGTGGCGGCGGCGCTTTCCCGGAAGCGGCCTCGGGCGCCCATCCGGCGGACTACGAGCATGAAACAGTTCTCCGCGGAGGATCTGGCGGCGGTCGAGGGGATCCGTCGTCGCCACAACGATTTCCTCCAGCGGGAGCGGCGAATGGTGGCGGCGGCATCGGATGCGCCGCCTAGGAGCATCCATCGGCGTAGCTTCAGTGACGTCTGGGCGACGACCAAGTTCTTGATGACCTGTGGCCTCTGCAATCGCCGCCTGGGACCAGGGTTCGATACCTTCATCTATCGGTGCGAACAATGTCCCCCACTTTTTTTTTTCTTCTTCTTCTTCTGTTGGATCTGATCGTTTTATTGCTGATTTCGCATAGAAATCTGAGATCTCCAGGAAGAAAAATCAGATCCTTTTCGGGTTAAATGTCGATTTTGATCGCTCCATGATTGTTGGATCGGTATACGATCGAATTGTTTCTGTGAGATTTCAATACTTGGAAACATTGCTTGATCCAATACCCCATTATTCTCTCTCTCTCCCCCAAATATGAGATTGAATTCTCATTGGGGGCTCAACATAGTTTATAATCAAATGTAGAAGATGGGGGCAGCTATATTTGACACAAGATTTATTATGTTTGATAGGTAGAAGTTGTCACACTGTGGATGCTTTGGTTACTTCCTAGTGTTTTGACTATACTTTTGGGTTGCCATTCATTTACAGGGGTGAGATCTCGTTTTGTAGCTTTGAGTGCAGACAACACAAGATGAACCAAGACGAGCTGAGAGACAAAGGACTAATGGTGAAGTCCAAGAAGCGTGATGCAACCACAGATGGTCAAAGCTCTGGTGATGGTCAAAGCTCTGAGAGAGATAAATGAAGCAGCAGCATATTGTGTGTGTGTGTTAGTTCCTCCAAAACATGAATGAGGGTTGCCACCCCCATCCATCTGCCTCAAAACAAGTCTCTTCACTCTTTGTGGCCAACCAACCCAGTATTGTATATATATATATATATATATATATATATATATATATATATATATCAATCACATTTAAATGTAGGGCATATGTTGGTTTGTATTTTATGAAATCAATGGGTTCATGTATGTACAAACCTGGCTCATCTTTTGTTGTTGGGAATCGTGTTGCTTCTTTGTTTCCAAAGTGGAAATAAAAGAGTAAAGCGAAGATGATTTATTCTTTGTCAAAGTTATCAGTGACCCTCCTAGTATGTCTCAAAATTAAAGTTATATCTGTATTATAATTTCACATCAAAGTCATCCTCTGTAATTTAAAATTCATCTAAGTGACTCTTCGTATTATGATTTCATATCAAAGTTACTCCCGTACTTTAAAATTCATCTAAGCGACTCCTCATACTATGTCTCAACATCAAAGTTATCCAACCTACTTTAAAACTCATCTAAGCGACCCCCCATACTATGACTCAAAATCAAAGTTACTCCCCGTACTTTAAAACTCGTCTAAGTGACATCATATACTATGCATCAAAATCAAAGTTACCCCTCATATTTAAAAACTCGCCTAAGTGACCTATCGTACTACGATTTTGCATCAAAGTGATCCTCGCTAGTAGAAATAAAGTTATACCATTAGGTAAAATAATTTATAAGATTATCTTTATTTAAGAATTACAACTAAATCGTCACAAAGCTCTAATCCATTTTCCTCTCTCTTTCTTATTTCTCCAGCATTTGTCGACGTTCGTTTCTGCAATTCTGATCTCTGCTTTTCTTTACAGGTTATGTGATTGATTATAAATGGATATGTTTGAGTTTCAGAAGAGGTGATACCGAAATTTAGTCACGCTTAAAGTTGAAATAATCATATCAATCCGTTAAGATTTTTAGAAGATCAATTTTTTGATAACAAATAAAAATCATCATGAATCAAACTTAAAGTATAAAATAAATTCAAATAATACTGGAAGTTAAGACCAAATTTTTTTCATGATTTTTCTACCAATTAATAAGATTGTATTAACGTTCATGGGATAAAATTGATGAATAACGATAATAAAGAAGGTGTATTTGATTAACATATCATAGTACAAATGATATCTTTGATTTTTTTTAGTTATTTTAGCATAATTTGACCATATTGAAGAAAATCAAATAGACCCCCATCTAGTTTTAAAAATAAATATCGTTATCTTTTTTATTATCAGAAGGGATTTAACGTCTATATAAGACTACAAGATGTCATTTTGATGTAAAATCGTAATACGAGAAATCACTTAGATGAGTTTTAAGATATGAGATATGACTTTGATTTTGAAGCATAGTACGAGGGATCACTTAGATGAGTTTTAAAATACGAGAAGTGACTTTGATGTGAAATTGTAATATAAGAGTCACTTAAAACGAGTTTTAAAATAAGAAAGATTAATTTGATTTTGTAACATAGAATTTTGGCCTTATTCTTTTGCTATGAAATATCAAAGAACTTAATAGTGTTGTGTGGTAGGAAATGAAATATCAAAGAACTTAATACTGTTGTGTGGTAGGAGATGAAATATCAAAGAACTTAATAGTGTTGTGTGGTAGGAATGGACACATACCGCTAATAGCATTTGTACGGTGGTCTTCGATCGAGGGTGTGCATATCAGTATGTTCTATGATGACATTTCCACAAAGCATGGCAGTAAAAGCTGTGAACAATTTGATAGTTCTGAGTCCACAAATGTAGATATGGATACTGGTCATTTCATTACGACTAATTCGAAATATTATCATTCCTAAACAATTAAGTGCATTATCGATCAAAGGATTAATCATATGACACGTTAAAAAGACAAATAATAACAAATACCATCCACAGCTCATAAGGGTCGTGTAAGTTTTCAATGTCCTACAGTATTCCACTAAAAAGCTAATCATATTCCCTCCTACAGTCCTATGAAGTTGAACTGTAAGTAGTGTTCATGCCACTGCTTGATAAAGAGAAAAACACATGGCTACTTCAGGATGCAGGAATGCTGTCCTCTAGCTAACATAAAGATATCAAATACTCGAATTAAAACCACAAATAATCACATAGGTAGATGATGTATTCTACTTATCCGTTTTGCTAGGTGCAAATTCTGACAAAATGATCCTAAATTCCCAAACTACACAGTAAAAATCCATTGGATAAACTACCTGATTTCTAATGGGATAACTCACTCATCAGCAGATTCATAATTATAGATAGTATTGTTACCTGAGATGGTGGTCATATACCTTCCAGGTTCCAAGCTACGCTCTAAAGTGATGTCTTTTAAGATGATCTAAGCTGAGGAAGAAGCCAAGAAAAAAAGGAAAAAAGAAATTGAAATGGGAAAAGTACCTATTAGTCACTCAAAACATGATCTTGCTACTTACCTATGCATATAAAATATTTAATGTCAGAACATTAATCACAGCTCATCATACTAAGTGATTATTTTTACTGCTGAGGTGGTTACCCTTTCCATGTTCCAGGTCAGGTTCTAAGGTAATATGTTTTAAGATGGTCTAAGTGGAGTTAAGAGCCAAAACAAAAAATAAAAAGAATTTGGAACAGGAAAAGCACCTATTAGTTAGTCAAAACATGATCTCTATATTATCCATGCCTATGAACAATAGCTTGATGATCAAGGCCACCAATTACACCTCAGTATAATAGATTGATGATGGTCAAAACATGATTGCTATATTATCTACTGCTAAAGTGGTCATCCTTTCCAAGTTCAGGTGAAGTCCTAAAGTAATATTTTACAAGATGATCTAAGTGGAGAAAGGAGCCAAAAAACATGAAAAGGAAAATGTACCCATGAAATGGTCAAAGCATGATCATTATGCTACCTATGCATACAAGCAACAGAACAGCGAATGATAAAGGTCATTAATCATTCGTCAGCATGCTAAGTAAAATTACACTCACCGCTGAGGTGGCCATCCATTCCAAGTTCCAGGTTAAGTCCTAAAGTAATAACTTGCAAGTATAGACACTACCTATGCAAATAAACAATGGGTTAATGTCTCAACGATAAGCATCACAAATCAGATCTCAGCATACGAAGTGAAATTATACTTGTTGCTGAGATGGTCATACTTTCCAAGTTCCAGGTTAAGTTCTAAAGTAATATTTTTCAATATGATATAGGTGGAAGAAGAAACCCAAGAAAATATGAAATGGGAAAAGCACCTATTAGTTAGTCAAAACATGTACTACCTGATACCTATGCATATAAACAATAGATTAATGTCAATGACAGAGGTCGTTAATCAAACCTCAGCGTGCTAAGTGAAATTTTACTTACTGCTGAGGTGGTGGTAATCCTTTCCAAGTACCAGCTTAAGTTCTAAAGTAATAATCTTTCAAGATGATCCAAGTGAAGAAAGAAGCCAAAACATTAATTGAAATGGGACGAATTACCTATTTGTCAGTCAACATATGATCTTTGTGCTATTTATGCATGTAAAACATTAGATTAACAAACAGAACAACCAAATATAAGCACTAACTAGTGTTGCTAAACCTGCTCATGCAATCTCAAGCTTTGATGCCAGAGAATCCAAAATAAAGCAAACATTCGGAGGTAGACATCCAATGCGCTCAGCCACTATAGATGCTATGTAACAGATTAATACGATTGCATAATCCATAAAAGGAGCTAGTAATTACTCCAAGCAACCAAGTCTAATAAGAGAAGTTTATCCATAGTCATAAGCTTAGTTAAAAGCTAGATCAAAACTGCAAAACCAAATACGCCTAGAAGCAATCCGGGAGAACCAACATGCAAAGAAAAGCACGAAAGGTTGAACCTTTCGGGGGAAGATCCATGGTGGAGAATCCCACGGATCTAACGGTAAGACTTCTGGAACCGGGCACGTGCACCGCGACCACCAAACTTCTTGGGCTCGCATCGACGGGGGTCTGCGACGAGGAGAGTGCGGTCATAGCGACCGAGGATGTCCTTGATCTCCTTCTTGGACTGCTCGTCGACATACTTCTGGTGGTAGGCAACGAGCGCCTTCGCGATGCTCTGCCGGATGGCATAGATCTGGGAGGTCTTACCACCGCCGCGGACGCGAATACGGATGTCAACGCCCATGAAGCGCTGGCGCCCGAGGAGGAGGACGGGCTCGAAGGCCTTCAGGCGGAGGATCTCCGGCTTCACCAGCTCGATCGGGACGCCGTTCACCTTGATCAACCCGCGGCCGCGCTTGCAGTGCGCCACTGCCACCGCCGTCTTCTTCCTTCCGAAGCACTGCACCGACTCCACCGGTGCCGTCGCCGTCGTCGCCGCCATCGCCATCGCCATCGCCGCCGCTCGAGCTGTGTGAGACGGAAGAGATGAAACCCTAACCCCAGGAAGTCGAATGGCACATCGTTGCTTATATAGCGGACCGGAATAGGGGATCAGGAAGCGGTTCATCCCACGGAGTTGATTCGTACCGGTTGAACCGGTTCGGTTCGATCTGGCGTAATCCGGTATGTACCTATTATGTATGAATCCAAAAACTATTATTATTTACACTTCGCTCCCTCTGATGGCATAAAAGCTTATAGCGAGTTTTCATATTTGCCCCTCTAAATTTTTGTTTATCAGATACATCCGTAGAAAGCTTAAAAATTTTTATATTTATCATTATACAGTTAATCCCATCTATGTCTTGACTTTTCTAGCAATAAATGTTTTTTAAGCAATTGTAAATGAACTCATCATATGATAAAAGTAAAATTTCTTTTGATTTTAATATATACATACATACATATATAGAATAATTTATCTTCAAAAGCTACAGATAATTATTATTTTTATTTGGAAGTGTTCCTTTTTTATACCCAAAAAACTCATAATCGGTACATTTTTTTTGCTAAGATAGACTTAATTTTTTAAATAACCAAAAAATATAAAAAAATAAAGTAATATTTATCGCATAGATTTTATTATATTATGAAAGCTTGCAATGAATTGGGTATATTTTATAGTGTTATATACATAAATAAATTATGTTACACTCCATAAAAAATAATAAATAATAAAATTGATTATTTAAATCATATTTTTCGTTGATGGTTAATGCAAAAAATGAGTTTGATAAATTTGAACGATGATAAAAAAAAATGTATGTAACCTACCTTAAATAATTAAGACTTAATGGATTTACTAGTATAATAGAATATTATAATTATTGAATTTTATATTTTTATAATGAAATCAATTGATAAGTTATTGATCATTGATCTATTTTGATATTGATGTATGATTAATGATTTTACAAGAATGTTGGCTTGGAAGAAGTAGAGTCTGATTTATATGAAGAAGTAGAGTCTGATGATTTTGATATAAAGAAAAAATATAAACATTTATGGGCTCAATGTGAAAATTGTTATGGGTTAAATTATAAAAAAAAATTTAAGTCAAAATTGAATATTTGTGAACAGTGTGGATATCATTTGAAAATGAGTAGTTTGGATAGAATTGAACTTTCGATTTATCACATCGACGGGAAGGTTTGGCACCTCGATGTCGGCTCTTCGCCACTTGGGGCTGTAGTATGTTCTACGGGTTGGGCTGTTCTCAGCAAATCATTTTTTTTCCACAAGGGATCGTGATGTCTTTCTACGGGATCGCGGGTCTATTCATGTGGCTTCAGGGGTATTCATGTTTGGCATATGCCTGTTCTGACCGAAATCTTTGGAGATGATTCCGTACTACAATTTGGCGGAGGAGCCTTTCGTGCGGGTCAGAACTTACCCGACAAGGAATTTCGCTACCTTAGGACCGAATCCGCCGTTTCGGCTACCACAATAGTATATTCCATCACCCCCTTTTCACGGAAAGTAGTCACTACCTAAGTTACGGCCACCGTTCACCGGGGCTTCGGTCACCGTCTCCCCTGTCATCATGTCACCAACTTCCTTGACCTTCCTCTCCAAAGAGCAACTCTTCTCAAAATCTCAAAAGGTGCTGAGTTGGAATCCCCTTCTAAGGATTGATTAGCTAATTTTGAAAAATCTAACTCAATTTGTCAGGATAGGTATGTAGAACTAAACAACGTATTGAGGATGAAAAAATAACGACAAGTTTATTTATTTCTGGACAGAGAATATTTCTTTATATTGTCTCCTACTTAGATTGATAAATCCACTAGCTTACGCTCTGACCCGAGTAGCATGGGGCACGTGGAATCCCGTGTGAATCAGCAAGGACCACCTCTTCTAATATCGAATCAGGATCAACTAGGACAAAAATAAAGCATTGAGTCGAACTCTTCTTTGAAAAACCTATTGTCACTTTTCTTTTCGATTATAAGCGGTGGAATCGTCCATTGCGATATATAAAAAATAATCGATTTGAAAATAGTGTACAAAATAAAATGTCACAATATTTTTTTTTATACGTGTTCAAGTGAGTTGCTCTTGATATCACGACTCAGATTGATGAGCTAACTGTTCTGTTAACTCATGTTTGACCTAATCACCGGTCAAAATGCTCGAACCAAGAGTTATTAATAATACACTCATCAACCCTTATAAGGCATTCATATGTTTTCAATTTTCTAATATGGGACCAAAGTGTGTTATATATAAATACCTTAAGTTTTTTACATTTCACACAACAATTTTGGGCTAGAAATTGTGAGAAAAAATTATGTGCTAAACTTGTAAGAAAAAGAAAAGCGGTAGGAGAGTGAGTAAAGTCTCGTAATACTTGTAAATCTCCCTTGCAAGATTGTAAGGTTCATCTCCTAAGCATATGAAAAGAAGAGAGGAAGGTGTAAGGATTTGATCTTCACCCAAAGAAGATTAATAGTGGATACCGATAGGCCTCAGAGAAAAGAACTTTGGGAGTGGACATAGGTCATGTTAATACCGAACCACTATAATCGTGATTGTTCTTTATTTGCTTTAATTGTTACATTTGATTGCTCTTAATTATTCTCTACTTAGATACGAGCTTCAATCTATCGGTTTTTCCTAAATCGATTTCTTGATCGTTTAAAAAAAAAAAAGTCGCTTCTGACTTTCTTAACTTATCGTAATTAAAATTTTTAAATCAATCACTTTATTATTTATACTAATTTACCATTCTCTATTAGTATCAATCCTAACAATAATTTATCCAATTAGGAGAAATTTAGATAGGACCTATCCGATCCATATTAGGCCTATTTATTAAGCCAAGCTCGTTATAATTAAATAAAAAAAAACATAACTTCCAACGTTCATGTCCCAAATATTTCAATCGTCGATTTTTAGTTTGGTAGTCATGGATTAATGAACACTTTGGACGATCTAAATGAATAGTCGATTCATGCAATTATTTTAAAAAAATCATAATTATTAGTGAATTTATATTTTTCTACTTTGGATGGTGAGCTTGATATCTTTTGCATTTATCTCTCCAAATATATATACAAATAATTCTTTACTTAATTCTAATAATTAACTTAATGGCACACTCCTATTTAGTTTCTTTAGGATCTGCTGCGACTGAATCATCCCATCTTTAGACACCAAATTTATTCAAGCAAATATATATATATATATATATAAACTTGCCACCACAGGCGCAATGGCCGAAAGCAATTTGTTCTCTCATCTCTGGACCATTGCAGAAGTGGCTTTCTCCTTTCTTTTTGCAGTTCCTTTATGTGGATCATGGCAGCACTGAGCACTATTATAATTCACTTGCAAGAAGACTAGCAGTAGTTGAATCTTCTTTCCTTCTCATTCCATGATAATTCAATCACCAAAAAGAATGCATCAAACAAAGAGAAATCAGAGTAATCCTATGAAATTACAACTTTTCAGTAGAGTTTACAGCTACTCCAATCAAAAATAAAAAAAGTCAAAAGAGGAGCTTGATGCCAGAGTGCTGATCTTCCTGAAACATTTGCCAATGATTCAGCACAATTCAATATATAATTCACTACATATCTATTACATATTAGGAATGAAAACATCAAAGAAAACCTGATCAAGCAAAGTTATCTGCCTCACCATGGCAGACAAATGTAATCTCTTGACAGAACCTCTCAGTCAAGATGGATAAGTAAAAGAAGTAAAAAAAAAAAAAAAGAACAGTGGAAGGCACCAAATGGCATCTCCAACCTCCACAACTTGACCTGCAACTCCCTCACAGAGCTTGCTTGCTTCACTCACCTCTCTACCTCACTCCTCACCACCAATGGACTCTGCTGCGCACACACCAAGCTCCACACACGCTCTATTGTCACTGAGCTCCTAAGCTCAACAGCAAGCAGGACACCTCACTATTCCATTCTCATTGCACTCCATGCATCGCCGGAATCCACCTCCGACATCCTCCCATTCCTCCATCTCCTCCTCCTCCTCCTCCTCCACGTACACCTTGCAGCTCCCTGAGCACTTCCCACAGATCACAAACCTGATGTCTCCGCAGTCGTCGCACGGCCCGCCTCTTCCTTCTTCGCTCGCCGCTTGGCAGTCGCTGAAGGCCTTCGACAGCTCGCCGTCCTCGTGCATCCGCCTCACCTCCTCCATCCCTCCCGCGTACCTGCCATTCGCGAAGACCGACGGGAGCAGCCCAGCGACGCGATCGGCTCCGAGCATCTCATCGAGCTCGTTCCTGAACCCTCTGTCCATTGAGACGTCCCTTTCGTCGACCCTAAGTCCGTAGCCCTTCAGAATCATCCTTACCAGGAAGCAGTCCTCGTAGGTCTTCCGCACCCCTCGAAGGCTTGTGAAGTAGAGCACCACCTTCCCCTCGCCGCCGGGCGGCCATCTCTTGAGTTCTGAATCCTGCCCGGCCTTGGCATTGACCTTCCTGGAATCGAGTCTTTCTTGGAAGCCACTGATCCTTGCGTGGATGACGTTGGCGGATGGAGTTCTCGACTCGGGGGACCGGAGGAGGCAGGGGTGCTGAGGGGAGAGCTCCTCCATGGCTTTGCGGAAGGCGGATAGAACCTCCGGATCGAACTCACCGACGCCGACCGCGTGCTCCTCGATCTTTGCCGGCTTCCAGATAGGAGAAGGGAACGCCAAGGCGTTGCTCCACACGGTGCCTTGCGTCGATCCAAGCACCCTGTTGGATTCATGGATGGGGTAGAACGAGAAGGAGTGGCGGTCGACGACGGCGGCGGAGGAGAATCGAGGAGCGGCAGACTCCTCCAATCCTGCGATGAGCTCCAAGGCGTCGTCGACAGGCTCCGGCTCATTGGGTGGCGTATCAGTGGGCGTTGTCGGGATTCGCTTGTTCATCTTCTCCGTCCAGGCCTTGGCCTCGGCGAGCTTGCTCTTGAGATCTCCGTGACCGCCACCGACACTCTGCTTCGCTTCCTTGTCGAGCTTCAAGGAGCCGAGAGTGGCGGAAGTGAGAGCGACGACGTGATCATTGCTGCCGACACCGGCCTTGTGGTCCCGGGGCAATGAGCGGCTGCGGTCGAGCGGCGAGGGCGACCTCCGGCGGTCGCGGCGGGCCTGCTTTGAGGTGGTGCAGCCCATGGAGAGGTGCAGAAAAAAGGAGTTGTTTTTGTGACAGGAACCGAACAAAAGTAGAGCTTCGGAGGAAGAAGCGAGTTCTTTGGGATCAGAGTAGGTGGATCGACACAAGGAACAAACCCTGAGGATTATGTGGATTATATTGGAACTTTGAGGACAGCAGAAGAATGTGATATGACTGAAACAGAGAGCTTTCTGATAAGGAGAACAGAGGAAGAACTGGGTCTGACAATTTAGAAGACGACCCAGTAACACAGACAAATCGAAGTGGATTCAATATCGAGAGAGAGAGAAAGAGAGAGAGAGAGGAATGGAAAGGGAAAAGGAAAGGTGACAGTGATATGCTGAAAGAACCTTCATGCTATAAAGGAACTCAGTCCTGCTGTCGTGACATAATTCAAGTGTTGGTGTAATCTTTCCATGTCATATCATCCATCCATCCTTCAGAAAAATCATGCAAGGATGAGAGATTATGTATGGAGTAGATATCTCATCAGGATTATGGAGACCACAATGGGGAGAACAAGGAAATTATACATAACATATTCTTATCTCTACTCAAAGAAAGTGTAGTCAAAAACTTAATTTTTGACTACATCTGTGGATTCTAACTAGTAGTGTGAAAGAATTTTAAATCCTATGGAGTGTGGACTTACTGCATTGGTAGAAGACATGCTCAGGGATCCCTCTTTCCTCAGAAACAGCAATTGCATATGTGATGCACAAATTGGGAGGTATGATGATATCTGAAGACTTTTGCTTGTCAGGCCCCATGCAAATCACAACTTAGTTGGAGAACAACCTGTTGATCAGCAACATAGACAAGCCAAACTTTTTTCAGTCAACAGAAAAATCAAGTCAAGCTTATCAGGAATTTTCCTGACATATTCAAGAGCACTCCAATCTTCTCTAAGGAAACTTTATGTTCTGATGATAATTTGCTAAGAAAGAAATTTTTTTGCTGCAGATATGTATTTCACAAACAGAAGCAGATGGAATAACCAATGATCCCTTGTTGGCACTTCTTGGACTCCATTACAATGTCCTCTTTACAGGTCATGGTCTCACTTGTGATACCTCAAAACCAGAGAAAGGCAGTAAGCTTCAATCAATATTCTTCAATTTACTTGTATCAACTGCTAGCAAAATTTTCTGTTCACATCCTGATTCCAAAACTTAGTACATGTTCAAGCTTGTGAAATCACAAGAATAATGCTTGGTAGGACCAAGAAGGAAAATTTTACGTTGGCAATTTGGTGTCAGTTGCACCTTCAGTTTACAAAATGCTGGGCACAATAACATATCAAATGTGGGCGCCTTGATGCATAATTCTATGTTAGAATTTATGTCCTAATCCTCTGCCATAAAAAACAATAGAATAATTCAATATTATAGGCTATTCTGTTATGATCTCCACCCACCATCAGTTGCTATACTTAGTTAAACAGGGAAAAGCTTTACTGGAAATGGTCACCAGAAGGACTCTTCAATTGTTGAATGATTACTCTTATTGGTCAAACCAGCTTTAGATGTTAGTTGAAGTGGAGCAGTCAAATTGTCTTACCCTTCCTTTTCCTTTATATTTATTCTTTTGGAGTATTTACCCTTAATTCAAGGACCCTGTTCAATGGGATTTTGAAATACAGAATCAGACAAACAGAAATAACTTTTTGAAGATGGGATTCAAACATCCTAGTTCTGCAGGCAGCTTCCTACAGAGTGACATTATCCAAATAGAAAAATCACCAGGAGATTTCATGACAACAATGACTATAATTTTCTGTCTGTAAGCTATCCTATATATCTCAACAACTCATGGCCATGTACAGAATCCCTTCAATATCTCATTAATAACTGACGCAATTCCTCTTTTCTCCAATAATAGAAAAAAAAAGGACCTCTAAAGCAACTGCAAAGTTTTATCTCCTTTTCACTAAGTGGTCTGGAGGCACAAAAAAATACATGTATAACCTGAGAAGTATTTCATAATTACTTCTTCAGAAAAATTAACAAACGAAAACTTTGGTTTTGAAAGAAGGGAAATCCTGAGAAGGCATCATTGCTGAGTTTCTAAACTTCTTGTGAAAGCAAGATAGAAATCTCAAACTTTCCAGTGCTTCATGTGCAATTGTCTACTTCAAAAGAATACTCAAGGCAATATTCATTAAGAAACAACAACAATTCACAACCATTTGAATAAATATTATCGTCTTCTACCCCTATACTGGATTACTAGGTTGTCATTTCAGCCGAAGATGTAGCTTGTTGTCTGCTATGTAACAGCTTTGTAATTAAGTTTGAGTAACCAAGTCTCATCTGCCACTTTCATAAGTATCACTATTTCCTTGAAAGCTTCAACTGTGTGCATTTTGCTCACTTTGGAGGGGCCCTAACTACTTGTGATTGAGCAACTGAGTTTATACATGAAAGAAATGAAACGAAAGCAGCCCTTTTGAACCTGTGATTTGGACATCATACCATTTCCCTTTCCTAAAAGATCAACTTGACACCCGGTGCTTGCACACCATTTGGCAGACAACCATGTGCTTGCCATTCTAATGGGACCTCTTTTCTATGCTGTTTGTGACTTTAGGACATGTAATAATATAATAACCTACATCTCTCTTTTTTGCTTGTTCCTATCGTGCCTAGTATGATGAACGTGCTATTGGCATATCAGAAAAAAAGACAGTCAGTCAGATTTATATTTTGCAGATAAAAGGAGCTCCTGAGTTCATTATTTCTCATGAATCAAATCATACAAATAACATTTTTACAAAAAAAATAATACACAAAGCAGTCAACTAGATAAAAAGGTTGATATTTTAAATTATAGAATGCCTATTTAAGAAAACTCTATTATATATTTCAGAAAGAACAAAAATTGCATAAGCAGAGACATATATAAGAAAGATTTAGTACATGTGTACTTGAAATATATAGAAAACAAAATGTGTACAAACTCATTTATTCTTTATCAATCATTATAGTTGTGTAAATTAAGAATTTTTTTTTTTTGGAGTCCACAGATAGTCATCCAATACCAGTGAGGTTTTCACTGTTTAGATTTAGGAAAACCTATTTGAAAAAGCCTTTTAGGACTTACAATCTATATATCAAGAGAACAAATGAGGTCGATCCCATTGGTTGATTCTCTCACACTGAATGTCATGTACAAAGATGAGACTAAGTAGATGCAAGTGAGACCTGCTTCTAGTTGCTTTTTTACTTATGAATGTCACAGATTTCTGAAAAATACATGGACTCCAAGCTTAAAAATCAAAATATTATTGACAATTCAATTACAGTTATTAGTGGGAATGGGCTGGGTAAATTAACTAGAATAACTAAACCTTCAACTTACAGACATCACGGTAACTTTGCTTACGAGTGATAAACCTTTTTAAAGGCTAGGCAGAACTTTTGACTCTTTTCTTTTTCCATTTCACAAGCCGATAACAAAATGCTAAACTCAGATAGGCAAGTTAGAGTTTCTATGAAGAGCTGCCCGTATTTAGAAGTTTTTTGTTTAAAAGTGTCAGTATAATGTACAACATGTAAACATTTTTACTTACAGTGTTGGTACTTTGTTTTGCATTGAACATTGTATGCTATTATCATTCAAGAATCAAGCATTATCTACTCCTTTAGTTGTCACCCTCTTCAAATCTTCTGGTGTCATCACTTCCAGCGCTTTGCATTCTTCAGCCCCTTGGACTTGGCTTTCCTGGCTTCTCTCTCTTCCTGGATAAACAGAAGATAGCGACAATTACGTCAGTGTAACATACTACTCTCTAAAGCAAACTTCTTTTCCAACTCTTTTGGACATTCAATAAAATTTCACCTTTGACATCTTAGACTTGGCTTTTGGTTTTGGAGCCTTTTCTTCAAGCTCCGCCTCACGCTCCAATTCTTTTTCCCTAGCCTCGAGGTTCTTCTCCACATAATACTGTTAAAAAGGATAAAGGAGACCGTCAATGGTTTTATTTTGCAATAAATAAAGGAAATACAAATCAGCTAATTTGCATAAGGAAGCTCAAAGTGGATCATGTTTATCAAACTGGAGTAAGATTTCACAAAATCAGGAAGGTGAAGATGGGACTGCAGGCTTAACATGAGGATACACATTAATTCATGTACTATTCCATCAGAAACACCCTTACCACTCTAGCAAGTAAGAAATAACAAGAGAGAGGAACAACTCCCATGTGACCAAGCACTTTGAAAACGAGGGTCACATCATGTTGTAGGACATATTTACTTTACAATTTTTTTCAATTCTGAAATCCCCATATAAAGTAAAAAAAACATGGAAGTGAAGAAATTTTAATCATAATAACCAATAACGGGACCACACCAAAGATCTTATATTTTAAAGCAAGTTACCTAGCCTGTTCATGACCTATTTACATAAACAGAACATATAGATATATCTGAAAGAGTCTGAGGATCAAGGTATAGCATACAGATAACAGAATGAGGACACCACTTCTAGTCTGATTGAGAACAAAAAATTGCATTGTAGTCGCCTGCATAATCTCGCAGAGTTCATCTTTCACCTCCACCACCCCTATTAACTACCTGTCTTATGAAGTAACGATCATGAGAAATGGTGATAACAGTGCCTTGGTATTCAGATATAGCCTCCTGATCCAGCACAAAAAAAAAATTTAGAACAATAACAAGTCAGTTACTGCAAACAATTGATGTTGTCAGACAGTTACATGCACCGTAAAATAGTTTACCTCTAGCATCTCTTTTGACTGTATATCTAAATGGTTGGTTGGTTCATATTAAAGTAGATGGCTTCACCATAAATTTGCAAAAAGCAAGGCCCACCTGCAACCAAAATGTAAGCCAAATTACAATTATATCACATACAACATAATATGAACATAGGACATGATTAACATACAAATAATTCTTTTGTACAGCTAATGCGGCAAACAGAAGCTGAATAATTAACTAGAAATGAAGAATAGAGTAGCATGAACAAGTGAGTTCAAATTGCCATACACTAACCAGTTTTCATGGTTTCAATGCCACTATGAAAAAGCCTAAGTATACCAGCTAAATGATTTTCATTAATTACTTTGTAGGTGAAGTTTTGTCTTGCAATTGTTACAAAATTGGGAACCATACAAAAGTACCGCCAATAAATACAAAAACTGAAGTTGTTTCACTTGTTATAATTTATGTGAACTATCCCTGGACATCAACATGCTGCGCTACATTGTCACTAATATACTAGGTTTGTAGTAAACTAAAAAGTCTGTGAATGAAGAGATAAGGCATCTTATTCTTCCCGAGAGACATTCTCATCTGCAAACCGCTGCTGAATGATGCTACTAAGCGGTCAGCATCCTCAGGCGCAAAATCAAGCTCAGGCATCAACTTACTAATTTTCACAGCCACCTAATCTTGGTCCATATCCTGTGCCCTTCTCTGCAGCAAGTCCAACTCATCCAGAAGCCTGCCCATCAACCTAAGATCGTCTACAGAGTTCTCCAAAGCCCTTCGCACCTTATCCAACCTCTCCGCTATCTCCATCTCTTCCTTGAATACACTCGAGAACTCCTCTTTCACACTCCTGTTCGGGTAAACCTCAAACTCCTGGTTCAAGAACGCGATCTTCATATTCTCCTTGGCCTTAACACATTGCCCGACTCCGGCTCCTCCAACCCGGCAACTATTCTCAGCTGGGTGGTTTTCCTGGCGCCATTTACACCAAACAAGAGGGGCGAACTTAAGAGGAACCTCGATCGAAGATCAAGGCTTTGGAACTTGGTCGAAAGATCCATTGCCCGCAGCAAAAACAGTCGAATCTGGACGAAATTTAGAGAAAAAGGCGATGATTTCGCCGTCGATTAGGGCTAAGGATAAGATTCTATACCAAGCTATCCACGGCGATCTCTCGGCGGCAAGAGCTCCACGCACGAAACTCTCCGCCCACCGCGATACTTCGAGCGCGATGCAGATATTTATTGAAAACGAATCAAAAATTCCTCGGCTTTTCTCGATTTATAGATCGATCAAGTTCGTACCACTGCCATTTTGTCTAATTACGAAAAGACCTCCCCGATCGAGCGGATGATCAAGCGGTTGAGATGGACTCCTGTGGCGAAAGAATGGCGATCTCGACGGTGGAGATCGGCTAGATGGTATATTGGTCGTTTCTTTCTAGAGTCGAGGTCATTGATGGAAGAACATATTATAAGGCGTCGGTATATTATAGTTAGCATGGCCGCTTAGTACGGCTGGCGAACGTGTGGCCTCGCGAGTGCTTTAATAGTCGCGCTGCGAAGCCACACGTGCGGTCGCCGCAGCTCGTGGGCTTCCCCCGTCCACATGTTCAACTGGGCCCCTTTTGGGTTGTGGAGCCCATCAATTGGGCGGCATTCTCGTCTCATCTACCCGCGAAGCGATGAACAACCTAACGTGGATCGTATCACATCAGCAAGCTCCTAATGATCGCTGCTGCTTCAGCGCCGCCGACGTCCGCCTCTGGCTCAGGCCATCCTCCTCTCGGTGCAAGCTTCTGAGGTAGCTGCATGTCTCCTGCAACACCCTGGCTGACACCTGCACGCAGTAAGATGTTGCACGCATGCCTACTCTGTGACTGATCCCCAGGCGTGCCTCAGGAAGAACAGCTTCCAGCTTCGCCATGAGGTCGTTGATCTGTTCGTCGGTGATGCTCGGCGAGATGGACTGCCTCGATGGAGACCTCCGACCGGACATCCTGTCTGGGGTGTTGCTCGAGTAGCTGTCGAGTTCAGGAGAAACACAGGAGGTGTTGTTGATGAGGAAGAAGACGAGTGCATGGAAGGACGAAATGGGCCAGTGCTCTACTTAAGTACTGATGCAAGAAAGAAGAAGAAGAAGAAGGAGATCTAGAGAGAGAGAGAATCGCATGCATCTGCAAGTAGGTATTGTGAAGAAGAAAGGGGTGGCCAGGTTAGGAGACAGACTACGAGGCAGGACTTGTGTGTTATGCTGTGACCTGAAGTAATGGTTCCTCATGCAGTGGATCAATGGAGTTGAATATTGCTTTTATTTCTTACGATTAAATTCGAATATTGCTCTGTGGATATATATAAATAATAGTATCTAATGACTTCATATTTTATATTTATATTTCTATCGAGTCTCTTTATTATTCTTTTGATATTTATGATTTTTTTTTTCTCTTTCTAATCAGCATTATTATGTATAAATATTTAAATGAGTAACACTCATCGAAGATGCCAACAACATCTTCAACCTTTGCAGTCATCCCCAAAGATAATTCAGATGCTAAATGACATCTCACAGTATCATATAAGAATTGAATCATTTGCTTAGCCAGCGGATCACAGCAAAAAAAAGCAGTATGCTAAAAGGTTTTAGTGGCACAAACACTAAGTCCACTCACCCTCTCTTTGATGGTCTGTCTACATGTTCCCTTCTTCTTAGCTTGATGGAACCTGAAGAAGATTAATGGCAGCATAGCCATGGAAACTGGAAACTGATCACTAAGATACAAGAATGTAGTGATCTGAGTCATTAAGCGGTGAGCTGAAGTATAACACAGCAACACTCTCTCCCTCCTTCCTTGAATGTTTTAAGTGGTTGTGAGGAATCCCATGAAGCCAGAATCATAATTGGAAATGCTGGGTTTATTTCAGAATCATGTGTTGTTTATAGATCAAGTGGGATTTTAATATGATCCAGCATTCAGCTCATGTACAACTCATGTTGGTTGTATTTGAGCATTTGAAATTAGTGTAACCAAATAGTCTCTTTGTTTGTGGGGATAAAACTACTTATGAATTAGGTCTCGAGATAAAACTATCGATTTAGAAACATCCATATGGAAAGAGGATGCCAACCTAAGAGTTTAGTCTCCATTACCTTTTGCAAATGAAATATCTAAATAGCTCCTAATTTGTAGTCGTAAATACCAAACCATTTGGAGTTAGGAAAAATACTCTCTCAATTATTTCAATATATATTTTTAATTATATTTTATAATGATATGGCAAGCCTTATGGCTTGTTTTGGTCATTTTCCTAAATCAGTGTCTCCAACATTTCTCTTACCTCGTTGGAAATTTTTGCAGCTGGAAATTAAGAAGAAAGGCTGTTCTAAGAATAACAAGATGTTATCCAACCATGCTAAGGTGTGTATTCTCAATCCAATTCAAAGAGGAAAATGATACAATTTATTGGCTTTTCAGCCAGTAATTTCTGTCTTCTCTCAGCCTTCTTCTTCATGCCTTGAGCTGCTCCTCTCACTCACTCAAGGTTCTTCTTCTTCTTCTCTCATCTCCTGTGCAAATATCACAACTCATCTTCAACCTATTTCAATTAGAACTTCACCACTTTTTTGGTAAAATAAAAATAAAGGGTGACTTCCACACTGAAAATATAGAAAATTTTCTTCTTCTGATTGTATACTATTGTATCAGATTGGCTCTCCTAACATAAAGGTTTCCCCTTTTTTTTTCTTTTATCTTACATTTCCAACCTTTTGAAATGATATGGAAATACTTTCCTGTGAAAAAAGTTAACATAAACAGTGATATATTTCTCAGAGTTAGGTCCTCAGATGCTTGACAGTGCACTAACTACATCTTTCTTTTGCTCCATAGCTTCACCATGAAGACAGCCAGATTAAGAGTTTCCAAACTAGTGCGGGAACAGAGAATATTATTCCATGCAGGTGATCTTTCATCAGATTCACTACCTTCCACTTGCAGGTGAAAGAGAACCTAATCTAGTACAGGTGGTGATGCATCCAAGTAGGATCATATTCTTCTTTCCCTTCCACTTGCAGCTCTACTCTGTCTCCACCTTGGCTTGCTTTCTCCTGAGTTACATGGTTGTCTGAACAGGAGAAGGAGCAAGAAGGAGGACTGCAATCAAACTCACTCAGTTGTGAACTGTGTCTCTTTAGGTCATGTATATACTTGTAGATGTATTCCCTTTTTTTTTTTTTTTTGCTCTTTCTTATCACTTTGTATTCTGCTAAAGCTTCCTGTTTCAAGTGAAAACCAAGGGCTTTGGCTTTTGGGATTGTTCTTTCATGGTGTGATTCAGGTGCTGATGCAGCTTTAGGTGCATTTCTTATCAACCTTCCACTTGCAGTTTTATTTTTTTGTCTCCACCTTGACTTGCTTTGATCTGAGTTCTCTGGCTGTCTGAACAAGACAAAGAGCAAGGACTTCAATCAAACTCACTCAGGTTTATTTAAACTTGTAGATATATGTGACTTTTTTTTTTTCTTATTCTTTATTCTGCTAGGCTAACTTTTTTAGTGACAAAAATAAAAAAGCTTTGGCTTTTGGAATTATTCTTTCATGGTGTGATTTAGGGCTGATGCATCTTTCATTAAATATATCTCATCTATATCTATATCTGAGAGCAAACTACTAACCTCAAATCCTTCAAATTAAAATGATACTGAAGTCCTAACCTCTCATATGTTTCTTTTAAAGTATATATATCCATGATTAATGTTTTATACGTGAGAATCTACCACTCATGTTATTAGAGACTTGATTAATTTTATCGAACCCATGAGATTATCCCCTATAATATTCATTCACAAAGAATCAACCTTCTTATAATTTATACGTCACATCGAAGGTTATAAGAAAACAAAATAAATTATTAGCAAAAATAAATACGTGGGTTAATTGTTATTGTCACCTTGTCAAAAATTTAAGCTTGAAATTGTACAAATACTTTATGTATAACATAAATTATAAAAATAGATTTTATAAGCTCTAAAATTCAACACTATCCACAAATTAGTTGCATCACAACTATTAATTAAGACAATAAACCATTCTTAGTCATGTCACCCACAAGTTCCAATGTGCCTAGGTAGTTGATGTTTAGTACAATAAGGAAATTATTTCTTAATACAATAGTGAGATTATTTATTTATGATTTAGGAGATTAATGTTCAAATAAAATCTAATAAGGAAATTCAAACTTTTCATATTTTTTTTTCCTAACATAGAATTCAAGAGAAAATTCTATGTTATTTTACATGCCAACTACAAATTATTTATAGCATGAAACAACTTTTGAATCAAATTACTAGCTAATAAAAAAAAAAGAAAGAAAGGTGAGACTAAACATACTTTTCAATATCTTAGGATCCATCTAAATCATAAAAGTCTCATCCAAAAAATTTATGTGCTTATGCCGATTAACCCAAGTGATGACTTATCAATCGTCTTTCTTCCGTTTCCACTTGAACTAAAAAAATTAAAAATTAAAAATCGAACCTATTAAAACGTGAAAAGAAATATTATCTTTAACTCTTCGGACACTCGACCAATTAAATCTACTTGTCGCCGTAATATTAAGTTGAATTAAACGATACGGGAATCCTTTTGTCTATTCTGATAGATCACGCATCTGCACGAAGATTACAGTGATTCCCTTTGCGGTCATTTGGAGTGACGTCCGCCGGCCAACTGTCACACTTGGACTCGATCCCACCTCTCGATTCGGAGACAAAGGCGTCGTACGCGTCCAAATTACCCTTCTCGGGATTGGACGTGCCACCCACCCCGCCGCCCCCTTTGGCGTGGGCCCCGCCACCATAAAGTCCAGCAGCGCCGGGGCCCGGGTGGGCTGTCACCGTTGGATCTGGCCCACCATGGATGGCTGGATTTCGTACCCACCCTTCGCTGCCCCCACAAAAGCCGTCACCAAATTGTCACATTCATGCATGCATGCATACATACATGTATATGAAAGCCATGAACGGTGATAAACTAAGCTTTTAGCTGGGCAACAATGGCGTGCGATGCTTCAACACTGTTCCACTACTCTGTGTTTCCAGTGGAGCAAGTGGAGTTGGCGATGGAGACAAGACAGGAAGTTGATTCAGTTACAGGAGATAAGGGTCGTCTTTCCTCGCTTTAAGCTCACTTTTAATCTGCATCCGACCACTGGATTCAGTGGAACAGCCTCATCTTGCATTAGAGATGGAAAAAGCAGAGATGGGCTTTGCTTAAGTGAAAAGGAAAGCAGTGATTTTGAAATCATTTTTGGGAGAGAGATGGATCCTTTCTAACTGCAAATTTTACTTGGTTTTTTATGTCGAGGAAGGAAGGCAAAATGGGGCAGCGATAGGGGTGGGGAGAGGACCTACCCGACTTGTGTTCCTGCATTGGCTGAAGGATTAATCATGTCTGACACAAAAAAGTATTGATATGTCAATAAAAAGATTCAGTTTCTCAAATTTGATGTAGCATGGTTTCTCATCATTTTTTTCCAATCATAAAAGATAACAAATATATTAGCTCGAATGGGTCCATCTGGAATAAATCAAAATGTCTTTTTGGGGACAATAAATCCGATAATTTAATCCAAAAAAAAAAAAAGATGGGGAAATAAAAAAGGGCAGAGCGGGGACGGCGGAGGGAGGAAGGGAGAGTGGGAATAAAGAAGGGAAAGAAGGGAAGAAGGTGGAATGGTCATTCTGGGAAGAGTTGACAGGGTAGATCAGTTCCCAAAGGAGGCCTCCTTTCCTCTTTATCTCTCCCTCGGCCGCTTCATCTGCCCAAATCTGATCGTAAGTTTCAGTCTTTGCTTGTCTTCCACGAGATCGCCGTCTCTTCCCTTCCTCCTTGCCGTGAATTTTACCTTCGTTTAATGGAAACCGAGCTTGATCTCCGTCCTGGGATGTCAAAGATGGGACTTTTCTGCTGGGTCTGATATCAGGGGATTAGATTAGTGAGTAAAGTTTGCATCTTTTTAGCTGGATCTTTGTTCCACTGGTTAAATTTTGGCGAGGGTTCTTGGTTCTGATGTTTTGATCCTTAGGGACGTTTACTTCTCTCTGTGTTTCTCCTCTTCCTTCCGATAGAGCGTTCGTGAAATTTGCCTGATAAGCTTGGAAGGTTGCGCTTTTCTTCCATTCTGCCTGCGTCGCATCTCGAAATCGACCGAAAGATTTTATTTTTTATTGGCTTTGTCTTGTATAAGGATCCGTGTGTTCATGTTTCGGCATGGATTCTAAATCTTGATAGAGAAATAGAGAAAGATTGCTTCTTCTTCTTTTTTTCCATCGTGCGGGGGGTGTGGGTGGGTTTGGTTTTCATCTATTTTTCGGTTTGGGGTTTGGGATGATGCCTTGTAAGGGTAAATAGGGGTCCGACGTTGTTCCTTGTTGGAAATTAGGGTTTCTTGTTTGGTTTGGCATTTGGACATATGTGGGAAGACCGACCTCATTTGAGCTCCAGGACGTTTGAAGGCACCTCTGACCTCATATGTCGTCGAACAGCAGGAAACGTGTAGTGGACGAGGGTTTGGGAGAAGAAGAGGAGGAAGAGCGAGAGGGTCGAGGCAAAAGGAAGAAGTCACTGCAGCAACCTGACATCCTTGATCTCAAAGAGATGAACCGGCCTCTTGGTGATAATTCTGGTGGTCATAGAAGTGATGAGGAGTCAAACAACTTGGACCAGCTCCACAGGGATGCAAAAATTAGCTGTCTTGTGCATCTCTCACTGTCGGATTATGGTGCGGCTGCGTCCGTCAACCGTGACTTCCGCACGATGGTTCGAAGCGGGGAGGTCTATCGGCTTCGACGGCACCTGGGGATCGTCGAACACTGGGTCTATTTCTCATGCAGTGCCCCTCAATGGGAGGCGTATGATCCCTACCAAAGACGCTGGATTATGGTCCCTAAGATGCCCCCTAGTCCTACCGAAAGCTTTACTTTCTCAGATAAGGAGTCACTCGCGGTCGGCACCGAACTACTTGTTTTTGGCCAGGAGTTGAATTCCTATGTTGTGCTGAGATACAGCATTTTGACAAACTGTTGGTCCCCTGGAGTGGTAATGAATTCACCTCGGTGTCTGTTTGGATCTGCTAGTCTTGGAGGGAAGGCTATCGTAGCCGGTGGCACCCATGGTCGCAATATTCTGAGCTCTGCAGAGCTGTACAATTCTGAGACTCGGACTTGGGAGACCCTGCCGCCTATGAAAAAAGCACGGAAGATGTGTTCGGGGGTTTTCATGGACGGAAAGTTTTATGTCATTGGTGGAATGACGAGTGATAATGAGGTGTTGACATGTGGGGAAGAGTATGACTTGGCTCAACGCCTATGGAGGTTAATTCCAAACATGTCTTCTGGTCTCAACGGTGCGAATGGTGCACCCCCGCTTGTGGCTGTGGTGAATAACGAGCTTTACGCAGCTCATTATGCTGATAAGGAGGTGATGAAGTATGATAAGGAGAATAATACATGGGCAACATTGGGAAAGTTGCCCGAGACCTTTGTCTCGATGAATGGTTGGGGACTTGCATTCCGAGCGTGTGGCGAGCGGCTTATCGTAATCTGTGGGCAGGGAGGATCTCGTGGAGGAATGATTGAGCTAAATTCTTGGGTTCCAAATGGAGGGCTACCGGAGTGGAACATTATTGCTAGCAAGCATTCAGGGAGCTTTGTTTTCAACTGTGCCGTGATGAGTTGCTGAATCCTGTAATCTATAGCAAGGTGTATTTACTTTCTTGCAGGAAGGATGCACGAAAAATACTAATTCTGCCTAATGGGTAGTTTCTGCCTTCTCTGAACATTCAACCGAACTGATGGTGCAACATAGCTATATTATCTCTGTAATCCTTGCTCTCTGTCAATTCTTTTTTCCACCCCTTTCATTTATTTTGATCCGAACCTATTTATGCAACCTTGAGAGACAGGACCTCGCATTGACAATGTTAGTCAATAATTCAATGCTGTTTATCTTTACTTGTGATCCTAGGCAGATCTCATTTTCTATACTATACTTTGGGTAGCATCCATGAATGGTTCAACAAACTGATTGATTTTGGGTTGACTGTAGTAAACAGAGTTCTTATGGGATTTAATTATTGTGATTTCTGGTACTTGTTTTGAATGAATTTTTAAACCGCTAACCTTTCAGCTTAATTGATCTTTGTTTCGAACTCCGTGATTAATTTCATCTTTTAACATTTATCCTTGAATTCAAATGCTAGTAAGTTACATCTGTTGTAGGTATCTGTATCTTACGGATGCATCGGGATTTATTATTTGTTAGTTTATTGTTCTGCCTTATCATGAAGAATCAGTGATCATACTTGCCTAATATAACATGTACTTAAGCAAGCAAACTGAGTTTGTTCATTGGCCGGAATCTTATCAGATTGAGATGGTCATCGCATTCGAGACACCCTTTTACCGGACTTGTTTTCGCCGATCGGTATGTGATATCTTTGGGGTCTAGGCTTTTTTTATGACTGGAAAATTGGTGCTAATTAATCTTAGAAGAGATCGATGGAAATGATGAAGTAATGAGTTGTTGCCAGTAATTCCTTTCTATATCCCTTGAATGATGAGTAACATGCTGTGATATTAAGCTTTCTTTTTTCCTGTATGTATCTTATTTTTCATCCATGATCTGTGCTTAATTTCACATGGTTCCACAGCAGTGAGAAGCAATTCTTCTTGTCCCTCATCCTGCTCTTGTTTGACTTCCCTGGATCAACCTTATTTTTTCTGCCTGATGAGCTATTTTGCAAAGTTGGAATGATGGCAGAGGAATAGAGGAATCAATCATTAAGAAGTAGTTTCCATCTGTGGCTGATAACCAGCAAAAATGTACAAAATCCATGTTCCTAGAAGACTCATGTATCTGTGATTGATGTGTAGCATCAGAAACCTCTTCCAATGGGGAACTCTAAATGCCTATGTATGTTGCACCAACGAGATCAGGATTCAGCTCCGTCTTAACACTAAAACGGGTCTCGAGCAGGCCATCCAAAGTAAGCGAAGAAAAAGAAAGCACAAAGTAGCTTCCAAGATTCTTCTGTTGATTCTGATGGTGTGACATCTTTTTTCCAATGGAATGTCTTGTGGTAGGTAGATCCGCATTGGTACGGCGGGAGGTGTCATCATCTCCGACTTCGCAGCCCCGTACGCGGAGCAGAAGACCTCAGAATACTTCGAACAAAGTACAATGTACAGATAGCAAGCAGTGCCATGGGTCGTCACGGAGGAGGCGATGCTGGTGCGCTTTCTCTGTGCCACGGTCGGCTTGTCTCTGCTGCATCATCAATGAATCGATCGGTGGGGCGTACGCACGATGTACGAGGTGTGAAGACGACGAGTTTGGGGTTGGTTGTGCACCAACAGTTCTGAGACTCCTCTACTTTCTCTTCTTCTCTGCTGCAGAAAGAGAAAAAAAAAAAAAAAAAAAGAAGCTAAAAAGTTAGAGGACGCTTCGAAGATTGAAGTCAGGTTGGATCAGAATCATGAGCATGACATTATTGTATGAAGAAGCAGACGATTCCCCCCACCCTACTTTTGTTGAACATAGAAAAAGGAGCCGAAATGTACCTCAATGGGCGCCGCGGTTCTTCTTCACATGGAAAAGGGCTGCTGTAGTAATTAATCTATGTACGTCCGAAACAGGTTGAAATGAATTGGAATTGGCCATGAAGAAGCTGATCACCATAGTAAGAAGAAAAATAGGGTAGTGTGTAACAGCTCAAGAACATATTGATATCACCAAAATGATCTACAGAAGAGAAGAAACAGAAAAGCTAGCATAGAGAGAGAGGTGACCAAAGACTTTGTAGTTTAGGCCATTGGAATAATATTTTTATTTAGATTCGAGAATGAAAAGAACAAGGTGGATGCAAAAGATGTGTTCAGGCACTTCTGAAGCCGTTCATAAGATCTAAGCAGCCAAAGTTGTCGATCTATCTGTCATTCCCTTCGCCGGCTTCTTCACCTTTTGGCTTGTCCTCGGCGTCGAGTTCCCATGACAAATAGATCATCAAAGAATCTATGATCCTGTGGTGGTAAATGAACGACATAAACAAACATCATAAGCAAATGAGTGATAACCCTTCATCTGTATCAAATTTAACAAAAAAAAAAAAAAAAACATGATATGGTCTTGGGTTGCTCATGGTATCATGTGTTCGGCTGTCCAGGATTTTAGCAGGAAAAAAAGGAATTTTCTTGATTGCTTGAACAGACAAAACAATATACTTAAAAAGCATTTCATTTCAAAATAACTGGTGGTCTTTGCACCATCAACCAGCTTATGGTGTAATCCACTTGAGATTAGAATCGGGACGAAATTATCACAACCTCTAGAGCACGATAATAAGCATTAACCACACACTGGCATCGTCACCGTGGTTGATAATTAGTGAAGATCAAGCAAGTATCACCTACCATCATAAAATTTCTTTGGAGTCAAATGCTTAAGAAATGCTTCATATAGAAAATTTAGCTAAATGTAGATAACCATAGTTCAGCCACCATCAAGCTTTCCAGAATGGAAATTTTTGAAGTGTGTCAAATGTGGCTAGACATTGCATGCTTCACAGTAGAGAGAAGTACCTCATCATCTTCATCTACATCAAAATCTTCCTCGTCAAATTCCTGGACCACCAAATGTGGCTAGCCATTGCATTGTGATGCTAAGTAAAAGCAGTAGCTGTAGAAGGTTAGGAGATAATAATATGATGGAAAAGAAGAGAATTTAAGAAACAAGACTAACATTGTTGAGGTACTTCAAGGGATTAGGCCATAAATCCACCTGCATGTACACAAGAAGCAAAATTGTTAGGACAATTTCATATAGGCATGCCTCACTAAAAATTTCATTTCATGAAACAAGCAAATGATTGAGCCTATGACAATTGTAGAAAATTAACCTCATCAAAGAACCCCTACGAAAGAATTCTTCTGTTGGGTTTCAGTGAACCAGGCATAGAAACTGCTTCACAAAGCGGGGGAGTGGATAAGTTAAATAAGTAAATCCCAAAAGTAGAAACTGACAAGATCACAAGCAATTATCAAAAAGAACCAAAGCGGATTACTAACTATCTTTACATGTTGAATTAGAATGTGAGAAGATGATAAAAGAACAAAATAAATCCAAGACAATCATTTTATCAGAGCTATGCTCGCAATATTAATTATTCAATGGATTGTGGTACCACCAAGTAAATCAAGAACTATGCTTGTTCCATGTTAAGCTACTTACATGGAATAAGATACTGCTTGTATTCAAGCAACAACACTATATACACAACCCTTTTTGTTCAAGTTAATTAACTATCGAACAAAAAAACATATGTGCATCATGGACTGATGGCAAACAAGATGTGCAATATATAAATGTCCTACAAGATGTGCAAATTGGTTGCATGCCAAATTACTGGGAAAGAAACTTAGCAACTAAACCAATAACAAATTAGTAAATATAAGTAGCATGATATTCCAATGGACTAACATATCGCTTACCCCCTTCCTTTTCTCATGAGCAACACCATTTGCAATATTCTTAAAATCAAACAGGCAGAAGTACAAGACACAACAAGGGAAGAAGTAACCTAAAAAGAGTAGCATAAGATAACTCCAGAATGTCCTTACCGCTCTCTCCTTCCGCTTTATTGTTGTTCCAGTTATGTTCGTCGTCCCATTGTCAAAGAAGGAATATGTCTGTCAAGAGAGTAGCCGATAGAACAAAAGGTGACGACAAAGAATAATACTTTCCATTAACGAACCTACGACTTCCATCCACAATCAAGAAGAATCAGATCAGGTTTCCAGCAGTCTTATGCTAACACCATTAGATTAAGCGAAATGCGATAGAATATTTGGATCAACTAGTAAAAAAAATCATCTCGATCTCCTGGAACTTGTCAATGGAGAGCACGAGCTCGCCGTCGATGTGATCGGAGGCCTCCTCCTCCACCTTCGACTTATGCTCCTCTGCGGCTCCCCAAGTCCGTGGACTCACCCCACCAAAACCCTAACCCCGATTCCCGAAGCGTCGAAGGAGAGCGATAGAGAGAGAGAGAGAGAGAGAGAGACCGGCGGGAATGAAGACCTAAAGAGACATCGGCCGTGTGGCCGTCTTAAAGATAAGATCTCGTCACTCTCCGTAACGTTACCTCCATATAAACATCCGAGAGGGTGAAACAGGGCAAAAGAGTTAGCGTAGCGGGAGACGAAAGGTGAAGGTAATCGTAGATAGTCGCGGGTGCGGATGTTGGTAAACGCGACCCGATCCGAACGTACCCTCGACCCGTTGCTTTCGAGGAACGACTCAAAGAGTATGATGACACTGATACTGCGGAGCCCACCAATTCTTCATGGGAACCACAGCGAGAGGGCCAATAAGATGACGCCACGTACGGAACAATCTGGCAGATGATTCAGCTTGAATCAAAGACAGGCACCACGCTACTGTGGTTCTTAGTGTTGCAAAGGAAGCTGATTGAGATCGATAAAAGAACAAAAAAGAAGAAATTTTTCTGTGAGCAATTCTAAGCATATTACAAAGGTGAATGGGAATTCAACTAATGTTGCATAAGAAACATGGATTATTTGCCTTCTGTTGTGAGAAAACAAGAAACAATTTCTCAGGTCTTTTGTTTGATTGGTCGAGCTTCCAACCCTCCCTCCTTCCTCTTCTCGAGCGAGTAGGGCATGTAGGTGCCCAGAATCCTGTCCCACATAACGAAGAACGGCTGCGAGAAGTTGTACTTGCTGCCGTAGAGTTGGTGGTGAACGTCATGGTAGGCGCTGTTGTTGCTGAAGAGCGCATGGAGAGGGTTCCCCGGGAGCCACAGCCCGCAGTGGTCGTCGACGGTCTTGATGGTGGCGAAGGAGAAGAAGAAGATGCCTGTTCGGGGTGTCATGCCGGAGACGAGGAAGGCGAGAGCTCCGCCGATGGTGTCCAGCAGAAGGCCTTCCAGTGGATGGTTGAAGAGCGCTCCGAAGGCGTAGGGGACGACGAGAGTGTGGTGCTTGGAGTGGACGTGCTTGTACAGGAACTTGTTGATGTGCATGTACCTGTGCATGAAGTACTGCCATGTGTCGAGCACGAACATGGCGACCAGGAACTGGACGATGATGGCGAGGAAGGATGGCTGTGGCTTGGAGATCCCGCTGCCGTCGCTTACGACCTGCATGCACGGAGCTAAGGATTGATCGATGCACTTCATACGCAACAACTCCATTTGTGCTCGGAAGGGAAAGGAAGATTACAGCGAAGAGGAGAAGGGAAACAGAGATCTGGAAAGCCTGCTGAACCAGCACGCCTTTGACGACGGTCGATTTGGAGACGATGTTCTTCACGTTCTCCTCGGCCTTGGTGTGCAGCCGATACTTCTCCAGATCACCCAGCAAGACGTAGATTCCAGAGTAGATCCAGTACACGGCGATGGGGACGAACGTGCCCAGTAGTTCATCTGACACTGCGAACGCCATGGCAGATGCTGCTGAATAGCTTGCTCAAGCTAAGACTTTGCCTGTTGCACCATGAGCAAAGTGTTGCCATCCTTATATAGAGACTGGAGAAGAGATGGAGTTGTCATCCCCAAGAGGACGCCGCCGCTTACGACCACCGAAGGCCAAGTCCAAAACGCACCATTTCAAATGATAATTTGCAGCCATTCAAGGAAGCGTGTAATGGTCAAAGTAACTTAGTTGACCCGTTTTTGACTTCTCCGTTGTTGCCAATCCGGAAATTGTTTTCTTCAACCAATTAAATGAAGAGGGTTGGTTGAGTTGTACCGTCGAGAGATTGGGTCAATTGACCTCTTGGATCATAGTTGCATGGTTTGGCAATACAGCTTTCCAAAGTTCATCCCCTTGACTATAGAATATGTTTCGAGTCAACTTATATAGATAAAAAGGAGATGAAAAAGAGTTGTTTTATTTTTATATCCCTCCTTAAGAATAAATAAATGAAGCATTCTTATAGCAATTATTTTCTCTCCTCAAAGAACTCTTTTCTAAATGGTGTGACCAAAAACAAGAAACCTCTCTCTCTCTCTCTCTCTCTCTCTCTCTCTCATGTCAGGCATAGACTTTGAAAATAGAGACTGCGTGTTGATCAAGTCAAATAATTTACATGTAAAATTGTTTGATTGACATAAAAGTAATTACAGAACCTCCTTTTTATATATATTCAACTGCGAGATCATGTCAGTACTCATTAATACAAACAATTCTGAAGCTTTCTCCTTCACAACATAATGACAATAGATAATATTACGAAACCTATAATAATCTTGGACAGTAGAAGCAACATCGCTGCCGAAAACCACAGATCTCTTCTTCATGACAATCTACCATCTAAGAGGAAACACCAGAAGTAATGATGGCAACTTCATCATTACAAATAAAAGAGAGTTCTGATAGGAAAAGCTCAAGGCCTCTAAGGAAACAAAGCATTGTTACAAGAACTCCAGCTAAAGAATTCCTCCTTGTTTGAAGTTGGCAGATGAAATTGAGGAGCCATTTGATGGTGGCATTGCAGGAATTCAAGCTGGATCAAGGAACAAATTACTTGGAAATGATGCCGGCTTCTGGGACCAGCAGTCTCCCTCATTGCTTATCTTTCTTACTTTTGTTTCCACCGACCCAGTACTGCTTTACGGCGACCAATATCTTCTCGGGAACAAGGGGGCCATCCTCGTGATCGACCAACTTAATGTTCCATCTCATGCCACCGACGATCTTCTTTACCTTAATCAAGACATCGACGTCATCACGGAATATGACTGCACCCTCTGGACGCAAAATCCGGTCCATCTCAAGAAGAATGTCTTCCATTTTGCACCTAGTATAATTGCATAAACATATAAAGAGAATCTACAAAATTGATGCACCAGATGCAAATGAGCCGACCATCCTGTGATTACATAGTGAACTAAAACCCAGCATTAACTTACTTGTTCCGGTACAAGCTGAAAACACCATTGGCATGTATGAGATCATATGTCCTTGGGTAAGTTGAAAAAGCTTCACACCTAAACCAAGAAGCAAAAGAGTTAAAAATGGAAGGCAGCAGATCAAATATCGGAGGTGTTGGAACAAAGTATCAAACACAATCTAGCGAAAGATAATGAAAGACTACTGAAGTAGCTATTTCATAGTGTAGCATCAAGGAGGATGGCACCTAATAACTTTAAGGATGACTGTTAAATCATAATAAGGAAAAAGAGGAAATTTACAATTTGAGCAAGCTCAGAAAATGGTCAAATTTGACAGCAAAAGGAAATTATTTAGTATTGTGAGTATTCAGCTTGTTTCGTTTGAGTGTCTACATTCTTAAAAAGAAACATCAAGTAAACGCATACCAGTCATGATATATGCCGATTAACCCACGCTCATAAATAACGCCTAATGTAGACATCTCAGCAATTGTAGGAACAACATTCATCACCCATAATTTTGAAGACTCAATTGCAGCTGCAAAGCTACCCAAACCTGCATTCATATCCATTATGTTGCGGTACCTTCCCGTGTCAAGTAACTTATTGATTTTCTTATAAGCTTTAACATGCTTTTGCCACAGTCTGACATCTTCTTGATAAGATTTGACTGAGAAATCAGGCACAGAACCACTAGATATTCTAGGTGGAATAGCTTTTAGCCTTTGAGGGAAAGGCTTCAATTCACCTCCTGCAACCTCTTCGGCACTACTAACTTCAGGATATTGGTTAACACAAGATTCCATCTTCTTGTACCTAAGATCATCGAAATGTGTTAAATGCTACAGCAAAAATATTTAGTACAAAGGCAACTTGGAGAAACACAGAAAATGTTCATAATTTATTGGTCAAATATTCAAGATTTGTTATCTCATTTTACTGGAACTACTCAAATATTACAATAGAGAAGAAACTAATTGGAGTGCACATTATATATTGCAGTTACTATTAACAAGAAGTGCTTTAGTCACCCACAAATTAAACTAATTAAAGACAACTTAGTCAGCATAAAATAGGAAGATAAAACATCAAAATAGTGTGAAACATAGCAGGTGTAAGACTGATGATTGGATCACGTGGGTGTCGCTTTTGAGTTTCATCTGTGGGTGTCTAAACCGCTGCACATCACTCAGAAGCAGTGAACTCTAAAATGTTTCACATTCAATAACTTCAGCAAAAACTGACATTATTTATTTTGATATCTGTGTCTAGTTTAAGTTAGCCTGTCGAGTCATATTACTCTAGATGGCAACAAATATATAAGTAATACGTATCAAAATTTAAGGACTTTACAGGTAGGACCAGATGAGTGGAAATAGTTCTATTAAGGGAAATTTCCCTGGTAATAACATCAAATCAGCTTAGTGAGAAAATTAAAATAGAAAAAATTTATCTAACGAAAATTTTATATATGATAATAACCTGCAATGGTGGGGGGAGAAATGCAACCTACCAAACATCATCAGAGTTTGTTGCTTTGCATACATTTATGGGGGTTTCATCTTGCCTTCCAGGGCAGGATTCAGCATTTATTCTCTTCCTCCAAATGGCGATTTCTCCCTTCTCAGAAACCTTTTCCCAGCAAAGAAGTTTAGCAATTTCCTCTATCTTCCTTTGTTCCTCTGAAAGATCCTCCTTTGTACGCTGCCATGCCTGATAGTTACTCTTCCAGTTAATTGGCGGGCCTGAAAGTACCCAATAACCACCAGGCCTGAGAACCCTATCCACCTCCATCATGTAAATTCCATCTGAAGAGAGAAAATACCAGAAAATTGTTAGAAATATGGCCAGAACAAATCAGAGAATGGAGTTTCGCCAAGAGAAAATCAACGAATAAAAAGGAAGAAACGTTAGCTCTCACCATTTGCACCCCACGGAATCAAGCACCTTGAACAGTGAGCCATATCGAAGGCTCTAGATGGGTATGGAAGCTTAATTGAGCCAAGGACACCAATAACTGCAGGAACACCTCGTTCCAGCGCAAACTGTACCTGTGCCTCGTGAGAGTCCCTTGGTGCAAATGACATGGCTAACACATTCCTTTTCAACAAATAAGCACCCCAACTAGCAACCTATGAGCAATTTATGATAAAGGTTATCATTAGTGCAATGACTAAAAGTTTCCAAAATAAAAGCCTTGCACAATTAAAATGAATCAATCAAACAAGAGGATTAAACGATTAGTTATAGCATACCCCGCAACCAGTGTCCAATGCAGTTCTGACAGTTCCATTAGCAATTGGAATAACAGATGCAAGTTGGTCTATATATTTGTCTGCGCCTTGTGGGAACTGCGTTCCTCCACCAGGAAACCTGAATACGTTGCCCTCATACTGAACCCAATTCTGAACAGCCTTCTCAACTGTCAAGCTCTTGTATGGGACATTAGCATAGGCAACATAATCACGGCTCTTAGGCCATGGAAAAGGGGCAACATATCCCTCAGGTGCTGGTACAAGACAATACAGTTTCTCCTTATCGGGTGGGCAATGTCTCTCCCTGTAGATCATGTTCTCTCGTGGGAAGGTCATGGCCCGCTTTTGATCCTGGCAAGGAGTGTAATCCGTGTAACGATCATGGCATGCCTCAAATGTCTTGACTTCTGAATCACCAATATCACTAAGGCTGCCTGATCCACCATGGTGGGTCTCAAAGTTTAGATTCGGTGAAATTGTGCATTCTGTCTGCTGAGTAACCTGTAGTGCAATACTATCACCCTTCCCAAAACCACTCCTCTGCCATGCACCCAAAACATAGAAGAAGCAACAGAGGCCGACCACAATAATTATGGTTAATGAGCTCCTCGTCCTTCCCTCACCTGAACTCGACTTTATAGCCATGCCGTGTGCCTGAAAAATATTTCCTAGATTATTAGAACCGATCCAAATTCCAGTTAAAAATAGACTTCTATCATCTTTTACCAGCAAAAATGAAGTCGAAGAACAAAAACGGATCTGCTCACGCAAAATCATACTGATCTAACTTAAATTTGTGCTAAGAAAAACATACACACAAAAAAGGCACAACAGAACTCTTCAGCAACAGATTGCAAGAGCTACCAAGAAAGGAATGACATCTAAAAGATCTCCAGATTAACATATAACAAGTATGCAAAAGGCATGTATCCCAAGATGTAATTTTTCTCTAACAATAGGAAGCCCTTCGCTGACGCGGCAGGCATATGCCCCGAACGGCCAAACCACACTTATTTCATGAACGAGCTAAAGGCAAGAACAACTCCGACGGCAGCTTCTTTAAGACAAAATCCCCAAAATCTAGCAACAGAATTCCTGTCTAAGTGAACCCAGCTCTGGAAATACAAATCACTAAACCACCACTAATTCCCACTTCCACATCACAAACCAACAAGATCCAAACACCACACTCTAAAAGTCTCTCTCAAGCAACTCAAATTCGAGCGGCCGCGGCAATAAACAAAAAAAAAAAAACATCAGCATGATTCAGCAAAGAAGAAAAGAAAAAACGAATCGAACGAAGAGCGAGAGGATCAACAATGGTGGAGTTCGCAGAGTCGTCTTACCGATTCCAAGTCCAACCAAAGAAGTGGATCCGGGATCGACCAAGACAGCTCGAAGCCGACCTCGTCGCCTCCGTTTTCCCCGAGGATGCCGAAACCCTCGATTCGATCGGGCGAAACCCACTGCGGGACTCGACGTCGTCGTCGGCCTCTTGGATTCGGGTCTTCATACCGTATATAAAAAATCCCAGTTGCGGCCATCTCCACTGGGTCCCACGTCTCGAGCCGCGTAGAAATTGAATGCGGATGATCATCGACCGTCTATCTACAATATGGACGGCGGAGGTTTCTCTGCGTATTGATTGCATGCAATCGTCCGTAGGATCCTGGCGTCACTCCACCGACGCCATCCCCTGAGAAGGGGCGTGAAGTCTGACGGTGTGTCTGCGTTTTAGCAAGTCCGGTTACCGCAGTGAGATTACCCGAGAGCGACCGCCTGGTGCCCGTTCAGCTACTATGCTTTGGACAGAGTTTGTAATCTGCCAATACGTGTCGCGGTACTACCGGTCGAGGAATCTGTTTCTATAAAATAAAACGTTGACACGTCTTAAATAATGTTGCTTTCTGTTCTGGATCAACCAGCTCTTCTACGCCTTCGATCAGCATATTATTGTGTGGGATGGGATACAAGTCCAGAACAGCAAGACGACGTTGAGTGCCTTCGATTAGCTGCCACGCCGACAAAGAGCACGCGGAATCGTATGCGGCTCGTACGGAATGTCGGACAGCAGTGGTCAATAGGGCATCATCATGTCTTGACGGATCAGCTGCATCTTAAATTGCACGCGTATTGTAAAGAACAAATAGAGTAAGGAAACGTGTCTAAGCCAACGTTTCGGCTTCCACGCGGAGGACGGCGATCGTCCAAGAGAGAGAGTACGGTGTTTGGGGTCGCGCAGGAGATGAATGCCGAAGCAATCGGGCGAGTGAAGTGCATTGGGTGAGTTGGAACCCCAGTAAAAGTCGATGATTTCAAATGAATAATTTGCAAGTATTTAAGAACAAATTAATGATCCACTCTACTTCTACATTCTTAGCAATGCGTTTTTAGCTATTTTCAATTTTTTTATAAATCAATTCAGTTATCTTTTATATCTATAGCACCAAAAAAATAATCATATTTAAGAGGATGATTATAATTTTTTGAGTGTTTTATGAATCATTCTTATTCAATTTAATAAACACTTAAATACTTTTTATTTAAGCAAATATATATAATTTTTTTTTGGAGCTTAACAACGAGCGATATTATGGTTTTGTTATTGTTGTCAGATTTTTTTTAATGCTCCCAAAGTGAATCTTTTTATATCTTTTAAATTAAAACTTAAATATTTTATTAATTTTCTCTAAAAAATCTTTTCTTTTTGGAATTTTTTCTTGGGAGGTGCATCTTGTTTTTAGTTATCTTATTTGATGCTTTTTTTTCCCTCTAATATTCTAAATATTTCTCACTCGTCCCAACGAAATAGTTTTTTTTATTACACCCTATTAATCGATTCATATGGTGTACTGATCAATATTATGATGTTTCAAAATAGTGTCACCGATTTTTACGACTTGTACGAATATATCGATGCAAATTATGTCTATCTCCATTTATCAATACTGTATAAATGAAAAGTTCATGATAACCTTTATAATATTCTTTTATTGAGAATTAATGTTTTATATATATCACAAAACAATGTAAAAACGTTCCAAAATAGTGCAGTTGACTTTTCTGATAACTTGTCTTAAACACCTCAATGTAAATTATATTATATATATGAACAAAAAATAATGTAACGATGTTTTAAAATAGTGCAATTGTCTTTTTATAACTTGTATCGAACACCTCAATGTAAATTATGTTTATATTCACTCATTAATAGTATATGCAACGGAAAGAATCACAATAATTTGTATCAAGACTCATTTATTGTATTTTGGGTTGAGATACAGTATTTTTTTTCGTATGAACCAAGACACTATAACAATGTTCTAAAATATCATAAATATTTTTTTATAACATGTATCAAACACCTTTGTCACTGGATTTTATATCGTGCACGAGGAGTCAGCACGACACAGTTTAGACTACAAGCATAGGATAGTCCTAATTAGATTTGGAGACTCGGGAAAACTCGACGAGGTATCTAGACTTTGTTAAGTTGCGGCTCCTCGGGTTTGGAGGTCGGCTTGGTTGGTTTAAGGGTCGGTCGGGGCCTGTAAGAAAGGCTTCATCGAGGGGGTGTGTGCCCGACGATATCTCTCTTATGGCTAAGTTAGTTTTTCAGAGTGGAGATTCTCAATCAAGACTCAGTGGGTCCAAGGGTTTCCAAGAGAAGATGTCGAAAAAAGAGTCTTGGCATGAGCTACAATGGGGGTATTTATACTTGTAGAGCAGAGGGAGATTTGTACCGAAGTGTTTAATGAGTGTGATGTCTTCGGCTGAGATGCTTGTATGACTCTACTACGTAAAGCGACGCTTTCGTCAGTTCTCTGGGTCTCGTTCGGTAAGGCTGCCAATCGCGAGTATGACCCCCTAAGCAATCGACGTAGTCCTCGATCTATCATGTCGAGACTGATAGGTTGCCAAGGTAGCTGTCGACGAGATCCTTGGGTTGACTTGTCGAGACTGACAGGTTACCGAGGTGGCTGTCGACGAGGTCCTTGTGATGACGTATTGAGACTGATAGGTTGGATCGAGGTGATCATTATTGTGGCATGGTCAGGCCAGGCCGACGAGTCCAATATTTACCCTATTAATCTCAATGCAAATTATGTTCATATCTATTTGTTAACATTGTATATAATGGAAATAAATATAAGAATTTGTATCTTAAATCATTCATAGTTTTTTTTATTCTAATATAATATATTCTGTATATGAATGAAAATACCGTAAAACATTAACTTTTTATGACTTGTTTCAAACATCTCGATATAAATTACGTCAATATCAATTTATTCCCATTGTATACAATAGAAAATAACATAATAATTTGTAATATGAACCATTTACAGTATTTTTTTGGTTGAGAATACAATAATTTTGTTATATGAATCAAGACACTACGACAATATTTTAAAACACTATAATGACTTTGATCGGTGCATCCTATAAATCGATCCATATGATGTGGATGAGAACTGTTTTATTAGGATTGGTGATGAACATTTAGGACATCAGAGAAGAAGAAGAAAAAAAAAAAACAAATGGACAGAACAAAATGTTCATCACCAGTCCTAATAAACCAATCGATCCATAGCAAGCTTGTCTTCTTCCTTATAGATAGATGTCTATTAGATGAACACAACGTTTCTATGAGAGTGACATTTTGTGAGTAGATATTAAATTAAACCTTCTTAAGGTATATTTTTGATTGGTACTGAACGTCTTTTGTTTTCCATCACTTTGTTTTTGTCTTTGTATTACTTCTTTATTATTTCTTTTTTCCTTACAATGTTGTAATATTCTGATTTATTCTTATTATTTTCTTCATTATTTTGTTTCTTTTGAGAGGTAAAGAAGTCGTGGTTGATCTAGTAGACTTATCAATCTGACTCAATTTAGATTCGACTTACTTTAGTAACTTTCGATCTACTTAAGTTGGGTATTTGGTATGAGGTTGACTTATAACAAGATTGATGTTGAATAAATTTTTAATATGATCCTTTCGATATTTAAGTTAAATTCTAAGTTAACTTAGGAACACGAGAGTGTGGAAAGGGATCACACATTTGTTAATATAGTAGAGAATATGTTTTGATTAAAATATTTTTTTATTAAATCAAACTTTGACATAGTCAAGTAGTGGGTAGTTGATGGTTTTTGTCTTCTTTTTTTTTCCTGATTGAAGAGAAATATTTCTCTTAACATATATATATATATATATATATATTCCTGAAAGTTCACTATCACTACTAGCGTTATAACACATATTGGATCCTTTCATAGTAACTTAATAGTTTCAAATTTATGGTCACCCAATCAATTTGTTTTTTTTAAGATTGATATCAGAGGAACGAAACATGAGTTAGATGAGATGGTATTAAAATATATCATCCTCCTCTATTTATACTATTTAATTAAAATATTTGTATAGTCAATTAACGTAAAGTTTAAATCTGTTTGCATATATTAGATCGATAGTTTAAGCTAGTTTAGTTGATAAAATATTTAATAATTTATCATAAGATTTTGAGTTCAAATTTTATCTCTGTTATTTATATTTAATAAAAAGAAAAAAAAAAGGAGTTTATGGGATTTATGATCAGCCAATTAGAAATAAAAACCGTACAAGCTGGGCTTTATTATAACCGGTCCGGCCCAGCCTCGCTCGGCTCAGCCCAGGCGAGAATTGTATAGGGCGAGAAAAGGCCGCCGGAGAGGTTGCGGGCGAACTCCGCAGCGAGAAGCCGCACCGAGAGCGACTGCGGTGGGGGCTGTAGCACAGCGGAGTGGCACCACACCGCGCTAGAAGAAGAGGAGGATCGACGGTTCGATATGGGGTGGATGGAGGAGTTGCAGAGCGCGCTTGCGGCCCGCGGCTTGGCCGTCGCCTCGATCCCGGGCAAAGGCCGAGGGCTGATCACCACCCGCGACTTCGCTCCTGGTGAGTCTCCGTTTCTTCCCCGTCCATCTCTTGGTACTAATAGACTCATCTTTGGTCAACAATTGCTCGACGAAAAGTCTTTACCCTGCTCTACCAGCATTGGGTTCTTGATTCTTTTGTCTTCGGTGGTAATGCGAGCGGAGGAGTTTTCAGAACGTAACACGCTCGATGATATCCTTGTAGCTTTTGAAATCGGGCAAAATAGTATTGAAGATTGCTGACCAAGGGCTTTTCTCTAGGTGATGTGATCATATTCCAAGAACCCTATGCGTCGACGCCGAACAAGACTTCTAGCGGCTCAACTTGTGATGGCTGCTTCGCCTCCAACAACTTGAAAAAGTGCTCGGCTTGTCAGGTTGCGTGGTACTGCGGGACTGCGTGTCAGGTATTGTAATATCCACCCATCAAGTTTTATTTTTGGCTTATTGATATTGCTTGGTTACCCTTTTTACTCACTGCGCTAACTACGATAAAAGTGTAGGTCGATGTTTTTTGATACTAACTAGTAATTGAAATATTGTAAGTATTTGTATTGCTATTTAGCTTTGTTGGCTGCAAATTTGGTCTCAATGTATGTGTATCCCTTCTTTCTATAGACTTAATCACAAACATTTGTAGAAGGTCAACAACCTTGTCTGGCCTCTGTGTGGCACTGACCATTAGGACATGCTGCAGAGACTTGTCTGCACAATGTTCATAGTTCATAAGCTGAACACAAATTTTACCATGTTTTTTTGCACCATGTGTTATTTATGCACTAATGTTAAAAGATGTGGCCAATTCTTTTGCGATATGGAATAGACACCAAATATAAATTATTCTGAAGAGAAAAATCTAATGAATTTTCTTGTCTGAGAATATAACCGTGAAATTTTCATAGTAGATGCCAAATTTCTGCTGTTGTAGTTGCTTATCCCATTCAACCTATAACTATGACATTTTTATAATAAGTTGCTTTTCCCGTTCCATAATAGAGGGGGACCTAAAAACAATAACATAGATTTGAATGTTCTCAATTTAACTACAAGCATTGCTTTACACAAAGCTCAACCTCAAGGTGTGAGAAGATCTGTGTAGCTGACTCCATGATGCAGGAGCAATTTAGTTTATATGTTATTTGAATAAATTTTATTCAAGTGTTGACCTACCAATCTTTAGTAATGTTGGCCTAAGCAGGATAGCAGAAGCCTTTCTGGAGGCATCATGGTTTCAAACCTAAGGTTTTGACAATAGGATTGTGTGACTTAAAAAAGCTGTTCTAACTCCTCCATGGGGCCAATATTTGAAGAAAATATGATTGTTGTTGTTGTTTTATGATAGACCTGAATGGAGATCGTCTCGTGCACTTAACACTGTTATGAGATGAGATCAAATAATTGCATTTATCTAGAGTAAAGAAAAGGCATATCTCAGCAATATAGATGTTGATCCAAGCAGGATAGCAGAAGCCTTTAGGGATACATTGTTGTTTCAAACTTAAGGTTTAGATAAGATAGACTTGTGTGAGTTAAAATAGGCCTGTGTTGCTTCTTGTGAAATTGGGTTTGGACCAAACTCCATGCCAACTCTTCTATACAATTTCCTGCATCAATTTATCTGTAATCGTTTGTCTACGAGCAGCCTGATCAAATTTTCCAATATGCTTCCTTGTCACTCACTTTTCTTACTCTTAAATTGCATCACACCGGTAGGTGATCCTGCTTCATACTAGTAATAATCGATTCCCCATTTTCTATGCATGTTTTTTCTTGATTTATGGGACCTTTACTTCCATCGTTTACGTCATCATGGTATGCTATTATCTAGAGCTTTTCATTGTTTTCTGATCTGCTTTGTTATTATTGTATTGTGTAGTTTTATTCTGAACATAACTGACTATTCAGTATGCATATGTGATATGTGATGTATTTATTATACAGTGTTAGGTCTATAATTCTTCAGTATGGTAATAGAGTGTAGAGCTTTCGGTGATGTGTGTGGTGCTAGTTCAACCTATGATACCATTGATAGAACCAAATAATTACTTGTTTGTTAACATACAGCGGAAGAAAGTCTGACTACTAAAATGATTGGTTAGCTTTCTTCATCTGCTACTTGAGCAGTTCTGTTAATCATGCAATAGAAGATGATCATTCTTGATTCATTAACAAATGTTGATAGTTTATATTTTTTTTGTGTCTTAACCATGGAGGTTGGATGTTTATACTAATCTAATGTATGTTCTGTGGCTCATATTCCTAGAAATCAGAATGGAAGATACATCAATCGGAATGCAGAGCCCTTGCTGCCCTTAGTGAGGATAGAAAAAAGATGCTTACATCTACTATACGGTTGATGGTGAGACTTATACTGAGGAAACAACTGCAAAGTGAGCAGGTGAATTGTGTCCAATAATATCTGTATATGTTATCATTTTGTTTCTTTCTTTCCTGTGTCTTCTTCAAGCTGATAACATGAAATTACATTTCATTCCTTGATTTCTTATAGCTATTGCGATTCGAAAGCTATACCTAATACAACACTTAGCATGCTGCTAGTATTATTTGTATCATGCAAATATGTCCCTTAACTGTCTTGCAGTAATTCCATTATATGCATGCTTTTTGCCTAAAAAGTGCACATTTTTTTTAATACGTTTAAGTGGTTTTGTATACCCTACACTTCCAAATACTTGTCCCTCAAACTTTTTGCTTTTTTGTTGTTTGAAAATGTAGAAGATTCTGGCTCACTTGTTGAGGTGGATTGCCGATTATGTCGATTGTAAAGTATGTGTTAATGTGGCATATATTACATTCATATGGTCTAAAATAAGGACTAGTTCTGCCCTTTGCTCTGATTCTATAAGGTGAGATTGCATGTATACCGTGCAGGTAGTTTCACAAAGGGATTTGACTACTGTTAAGCATTTTACAGTATGACAACTTGGTCTATAGTTTCCAAGAACTGGGGAGCAATGCAGAACATGCTAGGTAAAAGACGTTTATATTGGAGTATTTGATTAGGATTCTTATATTTTTTGTTGATTTTTGGGTAGATTTTTATCATATTTTATTAAAGTAATTGTCGGAGACTCTAGAGTAAGTCTATTTGGTGTTTAAGAGTCTTAATATGGCTATAATGTAGATCATGTCACAATCCAGCTTGATGGATTGTTTATTAACCCATTAATTTAATTGACTTGAAAATTGGAAATCCATGACTCAATATGCTTAAGCCCAAGTTAATGATAGTAGAACTATACTCCTATAAATCAATTCAATTTTTCCCTTACTGTCAATATGAGACTAAACTAGGGTGTCACAGGTTGGGCAAACTTGACTACCTTTTTTGAAAATAATATTTATTTGGAGTTCTAAGGTTTTCTTTTCGTAGGATTTTGTGTGGTGATCAAATTAGTTTGTCTCCTACAACTCTTCTAAATATAAATGTTTGAAAGGCTATGCTTGGGCTGTTAATTTTCCTTGTTGGTTAAAACAATTATATCACTTAAGGATTAGCTTTAGAGAGGCTTCTTTTCTGCCTTGAAATTGGGAAGCTTGCATTTGACGTGACACCCTATCAATACAGTTCATCTGTACTTTGGGAACTGAGGAATAATCATGATAAAAGTATGAGAATATGCTATGCTATTCACACTGATACCATCCATGTATTATTTTTAAGCATGATTAACTTGTAGGTTGATGCTTCTTAGACCTTTTTGTAGATTATAAGAAACTCTTAGAATTTCAAGCACTGAGCATTTGTTCTTACAATTAATTTGTACACTGAAGTATGATCAATACTGCTTTTCCGGTTTGAGATATTCTAAAATTTTCTAATTGATTTCTTTTTTCAGGAATCTTATTTTTCTTTTATTATTTCATATTTTCATGTTGCTTTTTAACCTGTTTGCAGAAGATGTGTGTACAACATTTGTTGCAAGGATCATGTATGGATTCAATTAAGCACATGCCCTGTTCATAGAAGCTTATGTAGTTATTTCTTCTTTTGCCTAGGTGATTCCGACCAATGCAATGGATAATTATGACTTGGTGGCCACCTTGGAATCTCGTATCCCGATCTATTTTCATCATTTAATAATCAAGATATTTTTTGGTATCAGATTCCTTTGCACATTTGTTTGATTGATAAAGTGTGTGCCAAGATATCTCTGAGATAGATGAGAAACAGCTGGTGCTTTATGCACAGATGGCTAACCTCGTCAGCTTGGTGCTTCCTTCATTGGAGATTGATTTGAAGGAGACTACACATAATTTTTCTAAGGTAAATTCAAAAAATTATAGTATATTTGCCGTGTTCTTTTATGAATATACTAACATATTTAAATTCATTTATATAGATTTTTTTATTTTTATGTTAGATTCCTGCATAGTGTTGCTAGTGATCAACATGTGTGATGCAGCTCTCATGCAATGCTCATACAATCTGTGATGGTGAACTTAGACCCCTGGGAACTGGATTATATCCTGTAATTTCCATCATTAACCACAGGTTAATATCTCAAGCAAAACTTCTTTTCCTTGTTCTTACTTGTCTCGAGTCAATCAACTAAATTTGCAATAAGAGCACTTGAAATTCCAGTTGTGTTCCCAATTCGGTTTTGGTGTTTGAAAATCGGGTTGCTTTTGTGCGTGCAATGGAGCCTATAGCTAAAGGTACTGAGGTAAAACCTATCCACCTTTGTTCAAATTCAAGCTTTGAATTTTGATTTCAAATTTAACTTGGCAATTATCCTTGTGTCTTGCTAGATAACCTTTATCTAAGAGACATGACACTATTTTTTTATTTTGTTTGTTGGTTGACAGATCTTGATAAGTTACATAGAAACTGCAGCAACCATTGAGACCAGGCAGAAAGATCTCAAGCAGTATTTTTTTATCTGCACATGTTCTCGTTGCACCAAGGTTTTTTTGCTAGTATTTCAGTTCTCTGAAGATGCCTGCCATTTCTTTTTAATTTTGAAGAGTTAACTCTCCATCAAGTTCAGTTAGTTCCTTTTTTTAGTCAAACCTGGTTCAATTAGTTATACCTGATCTTGCTGCCATTTTGTTAAGAATTCATATGAGGAACTTGAGGAAACTGCCACTCTGGAAGGTTACAGATGTAAGGACAAGAAGTGCAGTGGCTTCCTGATACTTGACTCAGGTATGTCAACCCTGCTACGTGCCTAAACTACTAGGACGATAAAATGTTGGTTTCATCTACATTACTTGTTTTGTTTACAACGTCACTCATTGTAGTATTCTATACAGGAAAACAGTCTTTCACATGCCAGCAGTGTGGTCTCTCCAGGGATCAGCAAGAGATAAAAGAGATTGCTAGTGAAATTGCACAAGTCTTAGGAAAGGCATCTGTCTGTCTGTCCTCTGGCCGTATCCTGCATTTTGAAAGTTTGCTGACTAGGAAGACGTTATCTTAAATCCTGAATTCAGTAACATGATGTATACCATGTAACAATCACTTGGACTGTCCCGCTTATAACATTTGTTATATTTGTCAATTTTTGGTCATTGTAATCCACTTAGTTACTTCTAGAAACTTGACAAAAAATAGATTTATCTGAAGGCAGCACTATGTACAAGATTGTTGAGCAGCTCCAACTTAAACTCTGCCATCAATGTTCTCTTAGTTTGTTGCAAACCCGTGAAACTCTCATGAAGGTGAAGTGTTTAATTTTTTGGCAATATGTATTTTATGCCCTTTATGTCAAGCTTCTTTCTCCTTAGAATATAATGTAATTTCCATGTGACTGATTACTTCAGATTTTGCAAAGTATTACTAATAGATGCAACACCATATTTCTCATTTTTTGTTGTTAATTTTAAACGGTTAATGTCATTACATATTTCTTGTTGTTTTTCTTTGATGCTCATTTGACTGAATGCAGTCATAACTGATTGCTGGTGCTTTTAAAGGTTTTGATGGAGCTAAAAGATTGGAAAGGCGCCTTAACATATTGCCGCTTGACAATTCCCACATATGAAAGTATGGAAATTTTATCTTTCTCAACAGCACGAAACTAAGAATATATTTTATTGGTAGACATTGCTTCGTTTTATGTATTTTATGACACTTAAGTTGTTTGTTGTCTCAAAGTTCTGTTTCATTGTACTCAAGATGATATGTAGAACCACATGTATCTTATATACCATGGAAATAAGTTCAAATTAAAATGAATTGGTGCAGGTCAAAGCCACCAAAATTGAGAAAAAGTAGGCTAAAACTGCTGAAAGTTTGAGGAATTTCAGTTCAGTTTGGTCAAATAGATTAGTCTTTCTATCAAAACATGATGCATATGAACATTTACCACATTGCTTTGGTCCATTCTTGATTTCAATGGGCATTTTTCAATAAATGATAACAGATTGTATGTGGAAGTTTGGTTGATGAAATTTTTCATCCATGCTGCAGGAATATATCCCGCTACTCATCCTATGCTTGGTCTGCAATATTACGCTTGCGGGAAACTTGAATGGTCAGCAAGCTAATTTACCTTTTACCCCACAATGGTTTGCATAGCTATGATGGTTCCTTACATATTCGAAATCTGTTATTCACTTCTTCAAGCAAATAAAGCATTGAAGCATAACATATAACTTTTAACTTAATTTTGATTTGGTAGTAACATGAACACTGTGCAGTGTGCCCTAAGTTGCTGTGACCTGGCAGGCACTTTCAAGGGGAAACTCACAATACATTGAAGAAATCAACACTAATATGTTAAAGATACTTATCTTTGCAACCTTTCTTGAAGACTTAGCAATGGTCCGTGGATTTACTTTAGGCATATTTCTGAACAATTTAAGATTTTAAGATCCACATCAAAATTTTGCTTTACCTAGTAAACATGCCAGTTTGATGAAGGTTGGATTACATTCTAGGTCTGGACTATGGTGCTCCATAAGAGATTTTGCCAGCTGGTTTTAATGATTGCTTTAATACACAGTATTAGTTTTTTCCCCCTACTATGCTTTATGAACAATAAATTAACTTAAAAATTCTTTGTTACTTGGAATAGGACAAATAGCTCATTACAGTGGTTGGTCTTTGATTTTAGATTCCGTATAAAATTGTACCTTACATAAAAATTCCATCTTGCGCCAATGCACTTGCTACATAAATTTACAATAGGATTTCATGTTCCCATTGATTGTAATTTGGGTATAGTTCAACACTTGTATCTTTAAGAGGCAATAATCTTCCAGAAGTAACTCCAATTCTTTCTGAAAATCTAAAAGATGTGGTTGTTTTTCTTGTAAAAAAATTGGCTAAGCAGTGGAACATCAATCTCTTGGAAATTCCCCATGTAATTCACTGAGACACCATATGGTATGTGACATTGTTTATATTATCGTGGTTACATGATTATTTCTTATTCTGCTCTTTAAAACATATCCAATTTCATTGTTTCATGCAAAGAATTTTTGTTGACCACCCCTTTCCAAGATCTAGCAAATCATCACTATTGTCCTCACTCAAGTTGACACCTGTATGTTTTCAGTTTGATCATCCTAACCTATGTAAAAAGGATTTTTTGATTTCCACCACTGATTTGATACTGTTGTTTTCATACTTCTGAAAATGGAACTCTCAATTATGCCATTAGTCCATCTGCATGACTTGTAAACTCCACCAACCCAAACGACATTGTATTCTGGCAACTTACTGAGGACAAATTTAAAATGATTTATAAACAATTAGCCTGTTTTGTATGCCAACAGTTTTTAATGTTGCTTCAGGTAAGTGTTAATATCTCAAATTTCACTTTTTAGGCTACTTGAATTCACTGAGGACGCTCTTAAATCATTCATCAAAGCAGCAGATATACTCCGAATTACTCATGGGACCCGAACGCCCTTCATGAAGGAGCTGCTACACAAGCTGGAGGAAGCCCGTGCTGAAGTATCATACAAACTTTCCGCCAGTGATTGAGACAACATCCATGAGGACGGTGCTGTCGGTTTTAGGAGGTAAAGCAAGATGTGTTTATTAAAGGGTACAAGAGAAAAATCTCAAGCTGCTGGGAATTGCATTGTCTACTGTTATATATTCCTGGTTAGCTAATCAAGGAGCCAACTATAGGAGTACCTCAGCTATAATGGTACCAATGAATTCCATGACCAGAGATGACTATAAAGTTGTTGGATACTTGCCATTTGTATGTTATAATTACTCCTTGTCCGGAGATAACTATGAATTTGTTAGATTATGGAACTTTCCATTTGTATGTTATTGTAATTTATGGTACAGTCCCTTGTAAATGAATTATGGTTTACAGTGCTGCTGTCATGTAGGTGTACCATTATATGTAATGAACACAAAACATTTTGCCTGAAAGGATAAAAGCATGAAACTTTGTGGAACATCTTTTCCGAGTTTTTTCCTTTTCTCCATCTGAGCTTTCTGTTTGTGCTACTGGATGATATAGCTTGCTACAGAAACAACCATGGCAAATGAACTGTGGGGTATACACCTCTGCTGTCACAAGGATGGAAGAAGCCTGTCATTTTTATTTTTGGACATTATTGCCACTCATTTCTTCGTTTCAGATTCATTTAATTTTGAGTGAAAAGTCTCTGTATAACAATTGTTTTAATGAATTTTCTAGTTTTCTTTAAAATATAACATATACAAAAATAATTATCTAGTTGAAATGAAAATGAGTTACTGAGGAAAGAGGATATATATATTTTTAATTAACTTTAGTAAATAAGAAGATGATAAAGAATCATTTAAAATAATATAAACATGTCCTACAGGGATCTATAAATATTATAGTCGGTAAAGATTAAAAAATTAATATTCGTGACATAAGAAGAAATAGAAAAGTTTAATAAATTTTACTAAAAAAATATATAAATATAAATATTCTTAGTCTAACTAAGAATATTACTAGTGCCACAACTTATACATGTAATCGATCTTACATAGTTAGGATATTGTTGTTAAAATTGAAACAGAATGTATAATTTCTAGAATTTATGTTTTTCCATCATCAAATATCAAAATTTCCATTTTTATGATACATTAAATCTCTGATTTTGTAAACTTATAATATTTTAAAGACGGCTGTTGATTTTTTTTTAACCTAATAATTCCTCACTCCAAATGAAACCTCTTCGCACGAATCTTGAAGCGTACATAACATAAAAGAGTTATTAAGACGAGCACAAGAGCGGCATTCCATCCATTTTTGAACACTTGCCCCTTTGCTTCCGCTTCGCTCCTCCCCTTCCAAAGTTCGAGGCGTTGCCGTTGGAGGGCGGCGACCAGTGTTTGCGGACCGATCCCTTCGCTCCTATGCATCCTTACGCCGCCGCCTGGTAGCCTCCTCCGGCTCTCGGCGAGATGCCGTTTGGCTCCGCCGCCCATGGACCGGAAGGCTAACCTTCCGCCGCCTCCGGCTTCGATCCACCCGACCCGGCCCATTGCGGGCGACGCTAACCTCACCTCCTCTTCTTCCTCCTCCTCCTCCTCCTCCTCTTTCTCTACCCCCGACTTCCTTCGCCAAGCCCATGCTGTGTTCAAGCGCCACAGGCCTCTCGGTCAGTTTCACTTGCCCTTCTTCTTCTATTTCCTCTGCCTTAGCTTCATTTCGTAGCTTCCGATGAAATTGATGGTTGATTTACTAAGAATTTGTCAAGGAAAGTTGCTTTATGTTAGATCCAGTGTGTTACATGCTTCTTCTTTGTGAAAGCATTGAAGTGGTTTTGTTGCCGTAATGAGAAAGTTAGGGTTTCGAGTTATGGACCTGATGATGTCTTGGTTTCTGGTTTTGTTTCTTGATGGTTTACAGGTGGTATGCAGTCTGATATGCGTCGGGCGACTCGTGTCTTGGTTCCTCAAACTGAGTCATCGAAGAACATTACTTCAATGTCTTCTGTAACCGCGGATGTGGCTGGAAAGGTTGTGCCGCTCTCTGGAGCGGTTTCTGGAGCCAGGAGGGTAATGAATACGGCAAGAGGTCAGGGAGAAAACGATGCAGGTGTAATGGCTGGTCCGGCGGAGGATGCCTCGCTCACCCCTCCTTCTGTTACTGGGACTGCAACTAATGCTGGGAATGATAAAGCGAGCCCTTTTGGCTTGCAGAATGGTGATTCTGACTTGCTGGCTGATCAAGAAAAGTCATCTTTGGTAGTTTCGTCATCTCAAGTGGCATCTTCACATACATTAACAAATAATGATATGAAGAAGGAAAATTTAGCTTTTCAGAGTAAGTGAAATTTTTTAAACTGATACTGCTGACTGACACACATGACTATGTTTGACGGAGTTGTAGTCGAGTATATACATTTCATGCTGAGTTCGTTTCTTGTTTTTTTGCTTATTAAGTACATGCATCACTGCTCGTAGTGAAATGAACAACAATTGTTCTTACTTGCATTCACTTGCATTGGCAGAGATGGAGTACTTGGGAACTCAGGTGGGCCCAAATGATCAGGATTTCAAGGTGCAAGATCATGGGAACATGGAAGTGTTTGGGACTGACATGAAGTTTGGAAGCTCCAGCTTGTTAGAGAACACTAAAGATCCTAAGCACAATCAGTGTTATGTGGAACCAATGACCCGATGTTCAGCTGTGGGCTCTTCATGTGTCACCACATTGTCGGTTCACACAGGTCCAACAATTCAGTCCACGCACGCTCAGCCTGCTGGGCAGAATGCCTTTCCAACTCAAGTGTCTTCATCTGCAGGAGAGTTGCCATCAGTTGCCAAGGATCATACTCCTCCAGAAGAACAAGGGGCTGTCAAGAATGGCTGCGATTGGCATCTTGATCATCAACAGAATCTTCATTTGGCTGAAAATGTCAAGGATAAAGGGGCTTGTGGTGTTGCCATTTGTTTGCCATCTCAAGTTCTACCAACAAGTAACCCCCCATCTTCAAATATCGATGTTGGGCCTTCTCAGTCGAACAAAGTTGAGAGGTCTCTTCGTAAAAAGAAGTATGATCCAAATGTTTTCTTCAAGGTTAATGGGAAGCTTTATCAAAAGCTTGGTAAGATAGGAAGTGGAGGAAGTAGTGAAGTTCACAAAGTGATATCATCAGATTGTACTATATATGCCCTGAAGAAGATAAAGCTTAAAGGACGTGACTATCCCACTGCCTATGGATTTTGTCAAGAAACTGAATATCTGAAGAAGTTGAAGGGAAAGAGCAACATCATTCAACTTATTGACTATGAGGTAATAACTTGCAAAATAACCATTATATATATATATATATATATATATATGATTTAAAAAAATAAAAAATTACTTTCTCTACATAATGATTTATACTCTCAAACAGCAAGATTATTTCTACTTAAGTCAAGGCTGCAGTTATAAATTACCTTAGTTAATGTATCATTTGAGCAACATATGGTTGTACTGTACATTGCAGATCCAAATGTTTCTTTCTCAAGATTTGATGCTTGAATTCATTTAAATTATTCATTATCATTCATCTTGAGACATTTTGGGAGTCCTCTCTCTTGATCATAATTCATATTTCTATAATTACATATGGGCCATGATTGTTCAATGTTGGTTGAGTTGGGTTTCATAGTCAAACTTAAACTTTATGAATGGACAAGAAAATAGTTTAAAACTCCAAATGAGTTTCATTCTTGGTTTATTCTGACAAATAACTATTTGCCAACTTATAATGGTGGAAACTCTTGAGAACAAGAGTTAACCTGGACAGAATTCACTAACTGCTATTATCAAAATTTCAATATATTAATGTATCTTCAAGTGTCAGATTTGCTGACAGATATATGTATGAGCTTGCTTTGGGCTCTTGTTTTGTCTAATTTTGATAGTATTGGCAACTTTCTGTTTTGTACTGCTTTTTTTTTTTTGGGTATTTTATGCTTTGAAAGAAAACTTGAGAATTGAGAAATTAAACATGTTTGACTGAACATTACTATTGTTCTTTAATATTTTTCTAAGAAAAGCTGTGTTGAGAAATATTTTTATTTTTAGAAGGTAAAACTTTTTACTTTCTAACTCTAGAAATATTTTTTAAAGGAAGCAGATACTTTATAATCCTATTTTCTAGTATTTGCTTAGAAATATATTTTTTTTTACTTGTCGCAAGAATCTCCAATCTTTTTTACAAAATTTGATTTATACCATACCTGTTAATAATTAGCCAAATTGCTGTCCTTTTCTGCATTTTTATCTGTTTGTTGAGACTCTCTGTTACAACATGATATTTTTTCTGCCAGTTTATAATTTAAGCTTCAAATCAAAAAAGTAATAGATGATGAGAAAGCAAGCAAAATTAAGTTTCTTCTTTAGATGACTTCAGGGATTGTTGTTTTCTGGCACAGAGGTGTGCCAAAGCTTTTCTGTCACAGTGCTACCTTGCTGTGCTATGCTGGACAGGCCAAAATTTGTCTGGCCTTGTGATAAAATGGTTAGCCCAGCCTTTAACAAGCCAGTCAACATCGCAATCCTTATAACTGAATTATTTTCTCCTAATGTTCCATTAAGGTTGAAAAAAAAGGCTTTTATGTATTATCTGGACTGTCATCACCGTGAGCTTTAACATACCATAAATGCTTGCTGAGATTGTTTTGTAGGTAACAGATAAAACTTTGTTTCAAGAAGTTGTGAATGGTTCCATGAATATGAAGGACAAAAGGATCAAGGATGATGAGTGCATCTACATGGTGCTCGAGTACGGAGAAATAGATCTAGCTCACATGCTTGCACAGAAGTGGAAGGAGACGAGTAGTTCAGGTTGGAAAATAGATGAGAATTGGCTACGATTTTACTGGCAGGTACTTCATCATTTTCCCTTGATTAGCTAAATTGTTTTAAACTTTTGGTGCCCTAATGCTCATCAGGTATCTGTGCCCGAAACCTCAAATGATAATGGCTCCATTAGTGGTTAAGCAATACAGGAATCTATATTTAGGTGAATAAAATATCCAAAAAAACATGATCTCACCATTGCTTTTGTTATTAGCAACATAATCAAGTTGTAGTTGATCAAATATAAGCTCCTGAAGGTAAAAACTGTGTTACACAGAAAATTGTTACATACTGCAAAGCCATATTGGTTTTTCTTGGGCCTAATTTTAAGTTTTTGTTTATAAAATTGTTTTCTGCGTCATCCCCTTTTCAGTTTGACATCGTATTTTCCTCTTAATATGCTAGGTAGTTTTGGTTCTTGTAATGATTTATTTTTCCTTCCCCATTCATCGCATAGATGGTATCTTGTCTTCTGTCCAGTTGAACGGCTTTCAGAACTCAGGAAAATGATAGTATGTTAAGTCTGGAAAATAAGCAAGTACAGTTGTAGGTTGTAGACTTGCTTCCTACAGATTTTCCTGAGTTTCTTGCTTTGTTTGATGCACAATCTCTAAAGGAGATTCCATGGGTACCGAATGTGGACTCATGTTGGTGGAAGTTGGTTATGTGTCTTGGACTGTCTCAGCTAGTGGGTGCCTTCTATCCAACAATGTGTTATATTTTACTCTCAGAAAATTAACATCTCACGATTTACAGCAAATGCTTGAAGCTGTTAGTACCATACACGAGGAGCGTATCGTGCACTCTGATCTGAAGCCTGCCAACTTCCTACTGGTCAGGGGATCACTTAAACTTATTGACTTTGGCATTGCCAAAGCTATAATGAGCGATACCACAAACATACAGCGAGATGCACAGGTTTAAAAGAATTCTAGCCCTGGCTATTTTCATCAGTGGTATTTTTCATGGTATGCCGATGGAGGTCAGGATGGCAAGTAGCATTACTAATAAATGGGCTCATGCTGCAGGTTGGAACACTGAACTACATGTCCCCAGAAGCTTTCATGTGCAATGAGCCTGATGAAAATGGAAACATCATAAAATGCGGTCGCCCATCTGACATCTGGTCTCTTGGCTGCATTCTCTACCAGATGGTCTATGGCAAGACACCTTTTGCGGATTACAAGACATTCTGGGCCAAGTTCAAGGTTGTTACAGACAGGAACCACGAGATCGCGTATGAGCCGGTCTCCAATCCTTGGCTTGTTGATATCATGCAGAGATGTCTAGCATGGGACCGCAACGAAAGATGGCGGATACCACAGCTGCTTCAGCACCCGTTTCTTGTTCCTAGACTGCCCCAAGAGCTGTCTCCTTGTGATAATCGTCACCCTTGTAAGTTGCTCATGGAGAGGGTCGGCGCCCACTGGAGTGATCCTCAAGTGTCAAGGCTATGTTCTGAGCTGCACGAGGTTATCGCCAAGCTCGAGAAAGTACAAAAGAGACCAACTGTATCTATGGAACCAAATGTGTTTTGATGTTTATATTGTATGCTAATGAAGTCATGTCCAGGCATTGTATTTTGTTTCTTCTTTTTCTCTTGCTTAGCAGTCTTTATTCCATGAGGCTTTCTTCATTCCGTTATTACTTGCAGTATCCAGTGAACACAGGCTTGATTTGTGAAAAATTTATCTTCCCAATCAAAGCTTGAAGCCTTTGAAGGACCAGTTTTTTTTTTTTTTTTTTTTCATGAGCACCCTTTTACAGATTGCAATTTTATCTCCAGATCACTGCAACAGCCACTGCTGCTTTTTTGCCTGACGTCACAACTCAGGTGAGCATAAATCACCAGCAAGAAGTCTCATTTTTCTGTAATAATGTGTTCATAATTAGAGAGAGAAGTCTCATTTTTCTTTCATTTCTTTCTTAGCATTTTAGTTAGGTCGCCAACGAAGGGTAATAATATGTTCATAATTAGAGAGAGAAGCCTCATTTTTCTTTCATTTCTTTCTTAGCATTTTAGTTCAGCATCATTTAAGTCACCAACTAAGAAGGGTAATAATGTGTTCATAATTAGAGAGATCGATCGGGTCAGCGGATCATAATCATACCGGGTCGGACCCCACGACCCACGGTGCGAAGTGCAGACAGGCAATCTTACCCACAGGAACGGTACATACACACTTTTGTTCTCCCTGCCTTACGATTCGTGCCCCAATCAGAACCCGACACCGTTTGTAAATCTCAAGGTTTACGACCCTATATATTTCTTTCTCACTCCTTTAGTATTACCCACGTCGCCACCATCGATGGTCTAGCTTCCATTCGACGGGCCCCGCCGAACATAAGTTGATTGAGGTTTCCGGATATTGCAGGTAGGAATAATCTATTACCACCACCACCACCACCACCCCAATTATTATAACGGTACGTACGATACGGGTAGGAATAACAAAGACTTGGGGAACCGTCTGGTGATGCGACCATACGGGTTGGGTTTCTATGGACCGGATCGTCTTCGATTTGACCCGCATAGAACCCATTAAGCTTTCGGACCGGGTTCAAATTCACAATCATATCGGGTTGCGGGTCTAAATTCAAATCTGTTATAAGACGAACGGGGTATTATGTGAGTGGGTCCGAAGCGGAGATTTTGAAGTCGACGATAACGAGTATAAGCGCCGAGCGGTGGTGGTGGTCGTCGGAGCTCACCGCAGCGATTCATCTCCCCTTACCTTGGAAATCGGCTTCCTGCGACCGGAGGCGACGATGGCGGGGCGTGGCGCAGAATATCTCCACCAGTTCGTGGAGGAGACGGACTGGTACAACGGTATCGTGCTCGACGGGCTGTTGCCGGGCGTTGCCTGGAGGCGCCTCCCGCGGCCGCTCCAGTCGTGGCTGCGTAACTACATAGGCGCAACCGCCCTCTACTTCGTCTCCGGTTTTTTGTGGTGCTTCTACATCTACTACCTGAAGCGCAACGTCTATGTCCCGAAAGGTCTCTCTCTAATCTCATCTCTTTCCTTCTTCATTTGCTTCATCGATTGTCTCGTAGGCCACTCTCGTCTTGATTGTTGGGCTTTGTGGATGTTTGTCTTGTGACTTGAGTTGTGGGTCATATTCTTTCCCCTTTCAATGCGGGGATTGCGGTTATGTTACTTTATCCGTCTTCGATGTGAGATGTATCTTTCCTATTTCTTTCCATCAATTAATAATCCTTTTCTTATTTTCTTCGTTACTATGACGCTGTACTCTGTCTTTTCTTCACCGATTTCTTGATCGATCTGGCTGGCACTTGATCATTTTTTTTTTGGGTAAATGCGTTATATTATTCTATTTATTTGGTTTATTTCCTTTGTATTGCAGAGGAAAGAATAAAAATTGTTTCTTGACTGGGTTTCTTTAATTTTTATTTACTGGGACGGGATACTTTTCCTCTTGGTTATTAGCAGTAGCCTTTCTTGGATGAGTGTTTGGATTTTAGTTGATGTAGATTTGGTCTCGACGTACTGCCATCTGTTTCTCCACAGATTGTCCTCATCTGGGAGCACCACTGGTGATGCTACTCTTGGACAAACCGGTGAGCACCACCATGTGGTGACGATTGATTCAGTATATAGCATTCCATGTTTTTTTGAAGTTATATTCATGATGCAAAAACCTCTAAAGATTTCAGCTACTGATTCGTATGAAACTTTCAGACCTGACTGCTCTGTGATATGACAAATATTGACCTGGCCGCTAAGTCATCACACCCTCGGACAGCTGGCCCGCCGACGTGGCCGACCCGACGCAGGTAACCGGCCGGATATACGGGGAGCGCCAGTGCTCGTACAGCCGACCTGACACAAGTAAGGTCGGCACCCCCCAACTGCAAACGCACGCCTGTTTGCAAGGACAACAAACATGGTGGGTGCGTACGGCGGTATAGTAAGTCATAAAGGCAGTAAGGTTATCAGGTACGATTAATCTACAGCACCCATTATAAAAGCTCCTGCACCTCTACGGGGCAGGGGGATCGCAAAAAGGAACCACTGAACTAACTTAACCGTCGGAGGGGTCACGTCGGGAACCTACCCGACCCGACCTCCTTGCAGGAGTTGGCGGCCGACCCAAATTGGATTACTCCCTCTTCACCCGGGCTCCACCACTCCAATAGCCGACCTTCCAAGCCGAGCCCTGAATCACCGCTCATCCGGACGAGCTCCCACTCTGTACCGAGAAGACCGCGAGGCGGGCGAGATAGCGCACACGGGCCTGAACCAGCAAATGCTTGCTCAGCAAACTTGAAGGCGGGACGCGTCTACTAGGCAAGCACCAGAAAAGTCCCTATCATTTTTGGAGCTAGAAGGAGGACCCATGTCGCCAGAACGCCCACTCACGGATTCGGGCACGGAGCGCCAGACGGAACCTGACCACCCTCGACTGGCGGAGGAAGTCACGGCCGCCATGCCAACCCCCAATCGTTTTTGGAGGATGATGACCGAACCGGGGTTCCCCTCACCCGCATCAAACCCCGCGCCACTCATGGTCACGGCAGAGGCTTTCCTTGGCCTCACCAACCAGGTCCAAGCACTAGCGGGGATGATGCAGACCATAATCCCATACCTACCCCAGCTGGCGCATTCGGTGGCTCATCAACCAGCACCCCCGCAAACGGAGTCATCGACGGCCCCAAGCCGGGGAATCCCGCCAGTCGCCGAGGCGCCATCACCTCGGGTCGTCGAGGTGCCACCGCCTCAGGTCGCCGAGGTGTCACGGGCTTAGCTGATTTGCCTAAGCCGTGCGGCACCCTTGCGGCCCTCCCGAAGACTTAGCTGAAATTGCCTAAGTCGTGGAACGCCCAAAGCGTTATCTGTCCGCACAGGGTCAGCCTTCCCCGAGATCTCCTAGAGTCCCTTAGGCTCACAAAAGAGAAAACGGGCCAGAAGAAGCAATTCCCACGGGATCCACAAGCAACTGCTCAAGCAAACACTTCATAAGCCATATGCAAATTACATCCGAGGACATCACAAACTCAGAGAGGTTGCACACAAAGGATAATGGTCCATTACAGACCGAAGTCCCCCACAAGTGCTTATAAGACACACTTGTATTTACAAGCCAAAATTGGCCATAAAGCAAATCAAACTCGGGCTGCTAAGCCTACTGCAAGCCCGCTACTTGCTGTACAATGTATGTACACAAACCGAAGGACACGGACAAACATGAGCATTTCATCAAACACCTTGTTTACATTTTGACCGTGATATTCTCCCCCACTTATTCCTTCGACGTCCTCGTCGAAGCCGCTGTAGACGTTGCATCTCCTTGCAATTTGCTAAATCTTCAATCTTCTGCTTTAGCTGCAACACGCCCCTTTGGCTCCCAGCTGCTCTCCGCCGCTGTTGTTGAGTAGTCGAACTCTGATCCGCCATGCTGCTTCAACTCACCAATGACTGAATCTGGTGTGGGGTTGGTTGAGTTGTGCTGATCCTTGTTAGTTCTCGCGGATCCTGCTGATGAAGGAAAAGACCTGCCTTATTATGCGCCAGTATCGTAGTCTTCTCATGTTGCTTGAACTGGGTGGATGCTTGTTGGAGCTTTAACGAGCATCGCCTCGCAGACTTTGAAGTTTTTAAGGTCCTTCCTCCAAAATGTTGGCCCATTGATCCTTCCTCCACGTTTAGTTGTCACTTCCAAGTAGGTTCGCATCACTTCCACTTTTGATTGGCATTCAATTAGAAAATGAAGCGGACAATCTACTCTCAGTAGTACCGATCACCAATAGTGAGGATTGGACAACTATTGTCTTCCGTAAGCTTTCTCTGAAGGGTCACTGAACTTATGCAGAGCTCCTCTGCTGGATAAGTAAGAGAACTGGGATACTTGACTTCACCCATTCTCTTAGTGGTTGAGAAGGCAAGGTTACTTGACTTCGCTCACCTCCTCGAGTTAAGAGGATTGGGGTACTCGGTTTCGCCCATTCTCTTGAGTTGAGAAGGCAAAGGTTACTCAATTTCGCCTGCCTCCTCGAGTTTGTACTTCATGCATTGAGCTGGTTACTAACATTCGCCCGCTCTTTGCTCACACTTCTGAAGCACCTGAAGTGTTTGCACTCCTTGCGTTGAGTTAGCTACTGTGATTCGCCTTCCCACTGCCATTGAACTTCTTGAATGCAAGAAGTTTCGCCCGAAAAGAGCAAAAGTTTACCCCAACTTGGAATCCCCCAACTTGGAGTAAGTCTTTGATAGATTTGGTCGCCTCTGGGATTGTACCATCTTCCCCATCACCTTTGCCGCCTACTCCTCTGAGTAGAAAGGTACAGTACCATGTACTGTCTACTTCGTTCCTTGGTCGAGCACTCCTGCGTCAACCCGAAGTCCCCCGCTTTCGACCATCTTGATGAGAAGCCCTTCGACATCGGTCTTATGAAGTTTCTTGGCCTCTGCCCTTCTGCCCTGTCTTGGTACTTGGAGTTTGCCTTTGCATTCTCCACCTCCTCGGCCCCTTTTGCGACCAATGCTCTCCCTCCATGAGAGCAAGGGATCGATGACTCCACGGAAGTCCCACCGCTGCGGTACCATGGCGCTGCCAAGCCCATAGCGCTACTATCCGTTGACTTGCATCTGCATCCCTTTCTTCGCGATCGGTAGATCCGCCTCTGCGGCACTGTGGTGCTCCTCCGAGTCCACCTCCTTTCTAACCGACGCTTTGCTTTTGGGTAGCTGAGCCCCACTGGACTCGTCGTCGCTTCCTCGCCCCTTTCGACCACCTGCTTCGACACCATTGTGTCCTCCTAGCAGTTCTCTTTGGTCGATGGAAAGACAGACTGCAACTCTCAAGCATGGCCTCCGCCATCTTGTTGCAGGGCTCACGCCGATTCTGTTCTCCTTAGCTTCCTTGGTAGCAACGTTCGCTTACTCGGCTTTGTCCTCTGACTTGCCGGGCTCCCTTAAGCGAATGTGAGCACTGAAGCAGTCCAACTCTCCAGCTGCTCCGATCATACCTTAGTATAATCAAGTCCCCTTCATGAGACTCACTGGTACTTACAATCTGACTACTCCCTCGGTGGTACACAGTCCCCATATACTGCCGACCAAGGCTTTCATCTGATGCAAGCTTCGATGCGCACACACGGAAGACCCGCCTCTGCGGTACGGTGGCATTCACTCCTTGAATCCACAGCCCTTCTTGCCGTTGCATTGTTCACCGAAGTGGAGCTCCCAGTAGCTCCTGATCATTCACATGATCACGTCCCCCTCCATGGGACTCACTGGTACTTGCACTTGGACTTCTTCCTCGATGGTACATAGCCCCCCTATGCTGATGATCAAGGCTTTCATCCAATGCAAGCTCCGATGCACACACGAAGACCCGCCTTTGCGGTACCATGACATTCACTCCTTGAATCCATAGCACTTCTTCTTGTTGTGTCGTACACCAAAGTGGAGCTCCCAGTAGCTCCTGATCATACCTCCGCATGATCTTGTCCCTCACGGGACACGATCGCTTGTGTTGCATTGCCACGAACTATTCCACCACGATCCGCTGCACCATGTCGCCTCCTGGTGACATCTCCATTGCATACAGATTCTCGTGTGATGAACTCGGACTACGACTTCTTCACGTGTGGCCTCTGCCAACACATCGTAGGGCCTCTGCCATCTCCGATTTTTAGTTCGCTCCCTTGGCATTTCACCTTCGTCCACCCACTCTTGGGTCACACCTGGACGAAGCATAGCTCTAGGACAGTCCGTCGCCTAGTAGCTCATGAAGTCCCCCTGACTTCACTAGAGTTGGTGCACCATTGTCTGGATCCTGGGCCTCTATCCCCTACCAGCACAATCTCTGCTATGCACCTCTTGTTCCAGACAACTCGAATGGCAACACTATGGCATATTCTTCAAGAGTACCCGCCTCTGCGTCCTCTTGCCCCGTGCTAAGGTATCATGATCCCAACTTTGTCTCCGCAAGTTGAATCACCTTAGTTACTCCGTCAAATGCATCTCTGAGGTAGCATGCATGTGCCTCGAAGCTCCCTTCATCTTTGGCACCATGGAAGATAAGTCCGCCCCATCAGAATGAAGAACTCATGGAACGACATGATCTCACTCTTGCCTCTACAAGAGTTCATGCCCTTGACCTCCGTCCAAGGAAAGCTTTGTGCCTCCGCTCCATGTTCCATCTTCTATGTCGACTCCCTTCATGCGGCTTGGATACTTCACCAAGTTTCACCCAAGTCGTTCCGCTCCTCGATTTGCATTGAGTTGATAGTGGCCCTTGCGTCCACCTTTCCACGGGTCAGCCCTCCGTTGAGTTCGATTTCCACCTCGACTCGAAGTGTGCCTTCATATTATGTTGCCTTGGATTACTCCCCCACTTGATCTCGAAATGCATCCACCAATGCATTACCTCATTCGAGATCATGCGACGACTCTTCGTCGCTTGCTCGGTCCGTTGAGCGTTTTGGAGGTATCTCCTTGAGAAACTCTTCCTCAATACGTGCGATCTGTTGCACATGATTCTCCCTCTGGAGAACTAGGACTTATCCCTCCTGGATATCTGTCCTATTAGAGCAACTTTCCTCTTTACATTCTTCCCACTGGAAGTTTCGGAGACCACCATCCCCTTTGGACTACTCCGTCTTGCTGAACAACTTGTGCCTTGTTCTGCCCCCCGCAAATGTACTTTGCTAGATTGCGACCCTTCGCCAATACAGTCTCCACTGCACCCTCCAGGGTCTAGCAACGTGCTGAACTTGCTGCACATTTCAGCTGTCTAGGACGTAGCCTTTTATGTCAAAGAGAAAGTTCTGATGCTCCATGGCACTGAGTTCTGATCGCACCATAGGATGGCCACGAACACTCCGTCGTCCGTGTACAAGCCCTTGCATGAGTTCCGAATCCTTCGAGTTAGCAATTCCCCTCACCTCTGTGAGCTTTGCACAACTCTTTCGGTCGTTACGCAACACCTCCCACTTGGCACGGTCTCATCTATCACCAAACGCCCCGCTTGGCCTTGAGTACCGTCAAGTTTGGTTGCCAACGTCAAGCCATAGCTCGAACTCCACCATCCCGATCTTTGTGTGCTACGCATTCTTCTTTGCATGTTTGTCCTCGTGGTGCCTCTCGCGCAAAGGGTTGGCCACTCCTCTGAATGCCAAACCTGGATGCCCGCTCCTCTGAGCGACTCCTTTCCCTACATATCAATGTCCGTTTTCCCCCAAACGGTTGCACTTGCTGGCTGTCCTCCACACAGCCCAACTAGGTCCCCCACGTTTGTATGGCAAGTGTCTCTGCGTGTGCTTGTCCCGCTCTGATACCACATTGTCACGGGCTTAGCTGATTTGCCTAAGTCGTGCGGCACCCTTGCGGCCCTCCCGAAGACTTAGCTGAAATTGCCTAAGTCGTGGAACGCCCAAAGCGTTATCTGTCCGCACAGGGTCAGCCTTCCCCGAGATCTCCTAGAGTCCCTTAGGCTCACAAAAGAGAAAACGGGCCAGAAGAAGCAATTCCCACGGGATCCACAAGCAACTGCTCAAGCAAACACTTCATAAGCCATATGCAAATTACATCCGAGGACATCACAAACTCAGAGAGGTTGCACACAAAGGATAATGGTCCATTACAGACCGAAGTCCCCCACAAGTGCTTATAAGACACACTTGTATTTACAAGCCAAAATTGGCCATAAAGCAAATCAAACTCGGGCTGCTAAGCCTACTGCAAGCCCGCTACTTGCTGTACAATGTATGTACACAAACCGAAGGACACGGACAAACATGAGCATTTCATCAAACACCTTGTTTACATTTTGACCGTGACAGAGGAGCCACCGCCTCGGGTCCCAGTTTCGCCGACCCCGACGCCAACCCGATCCCAAAGTCGCTCTTATAATCCAGCACCGACTGAACTTGACCTCGACACTTTATCGACTGACTCTACCGACTCTTTGAGGGAACAAGTCCGCCGAGTCCATCAGCGACTTGACGAGGTCCAGAAGGAAGTCCTCAGGTCGAAAGACGAGACTGGGGAAAGCTCTAAAGGAGGCTCCCCGTTTACCCCCGAGATACAGTCCAAGCCCCTACCGGCCACCTTCAGGCTCCCAGCCCTCGAGCCCTATGATGGCAGTGGCGACCCGATGGAACATGTCGCCACATTCCGCTCCCAAATGGCCCTTTACGACACTTCGGAGGCACTGATGTGTCGAGCCTTCCCGACCACCCTTAGGGGATCGGCCAGAACCTGGTATACTCGTCTCAAACCCGCATCCATACCGTCATTTGACGTGTTAGCAAGGGAGTTCGAGTCGAACTTTTTGGCAAGTGCACGCCCGAGGCCTGCCACAGCCTCGCTCCTCGGGATGGCCCAAGGGAGCGACGAGCCCCTCTCCCATTTCGTAGGAAGATTCACATCACAAGTACAGGGCATTCCCGACCTCCATCCGTCCCTGGCCATCCAAGCATTTCTGACGGGGCTGAAGCCGTCAAGGTTCTTTTGGTCGCTGATCGAGCGACCACCAACGACTCTGCCCGAGATGTTGCAACGGGCGCACCAATATGTGGCGGCCGAGACCCTGATAGCTGGCAAGCGGAACGAGACGAAACGCCCTCGGGGGGAACAGTCTCGTGGGCATCTAGCCCCACCTCCGAAGAAAAGAGAGGACAGGTCGGGCTTGCTGCCAGCCAGACCTCCCCCGATTCCCCTCAACTCAACCCGAACGGAGATCTTTTTCGAAATACGGGAGAAGGGGCTCTTGAAGGCACCAAGCCCGATGAAGTCGCATCCCGAGCAGCGCGACAAGAGGAGGTACTGCCGCTTCCATCGAGAGTATGGTCACGACACCGAGGAATGCCGTGACCTTCAGTACCAGATTGAAGACCTTATCCGGCGCGGGCACCTGCGGCGATACGTCCATGAACAACCCCCTCTCTCGGACAGTCGGCCATCCCGAGATCTGTCTCCCCGACCGCAGGGCCCGGTCAAAAAACAGATCGACGTCATCTTCGGCGGCCCAGCATCAGGCGGCAATAGCTCCTCGGAGCGAAAAGCATACGCACGATCCGAGGCCGGAAAGAGGCCGCTACATCATGAAGACCTCGACGTCACGTTCAGGTCGGAAGGCGAGGAGCCCTCCTCTCACGACGACGCGCTGGTAATCTCAATCCGCATGGCCAACGCCTACGTCAAGAGGGTCATGATCGACACGGGAAGTTCGGTTGACATCCTATATTGTGATGCCTTCCAACGGTTAGGATTGACCGACCTAGACCTCACCCCCCTAACATCTACCTTGACAGGGTTCATTGGGGATTCCATCTCCCCCATGGGAACAACCACAATCCCTGTCACGTTCGGGGGGGAGCCGCGATCAAAGACGTTGATGGTATCATTCATGGTGGTCAAGCTCCCATCTACGTACAACGCCATCATCGGGCGCCCGACCCTCAATCGGCTCAGGGCGGTCGCGTCAACATACCACCGGATCTTGAAGTTCCCGACTCGAGCCGGGGTCGGCGAGGTCAGGAGTGACCCGAAGGAATCCAGGCAATGCTACTTAACGGCGACAACGCTGTGCAAGAAACCGAGAACCGAACCGTTCGGCGCCACGCCCCCAGGTCCGGAAGAAAGTACCCGAGACACCCACTCCGCGGAAAAAGTCCTCGAGCTATCACTAGACCAGAACCGCATGGATAAGCTGGTGAAGGTCGGATCGGAGCTTGCGGAGAATCAACAAGTTCAGCTGATAGATTTCCTAAGGAAGAACGACGATGTCTTCGCGTGGACCCCAAACGACATGCCAGGGGTTGACCCAGAGATTGCCCAACACTACTTAAACATCTCCCCCGACGCCCGATCTGTGAAGCAGCGTCTGCGGAAATTTGCTCCGGATCGCCGGAAGGCCATAGAGGACGAGGTCACTCGCCTGTTGGCCGCGTATCTCATCGAAGAAGTAAAATACCCGACCTGGTTGTCCAATGTTGTACTTGTCAAAAAAATAAATGGAAATTGGCGGATGTGTGTTGATTATACTGACCTCAATCGGGCTTGCCCGAAGGACTGCTACCCACTTCCCCGCATCGACCAACTTGTGGATGCCACGTCGGGACATCAGCTGCTTTCCTTCATAGATGTCTTCTCAGGATACAACCAAATCCAAATGGCCCCGAGAGACAAAAGAAGCACGACCTTTATCACACACAATGGGACATATTGCTACAAGGTGATGTCGTTCGGATTGAAGAATGCCAGCGCGACCTACCAGCGTCTCGTGAATCGTATGTTCAAGGACCAGGTCGGAAGGAATATGGAAATATATGTAGACGACATGATAGTCAAAAGCCGACATGCCGAGACCCACCTCTCCGACCTGGAGGAGACATTTCGCACGCTGAGGAAATACAAGATGCGTCTCAACCCGGCGAAATGTACTTTCGGCATCACATCCGGGAAGTTCCTCGGCTTTATAGTGCATCAACGAGGAATCGACGCCAATCCCGACAAGATAAAAGCAATACAAGAGATGCAGCCCCCTAGGACTATAAAGGAGGTACAACGACTTACGGGAAGGTTAGCAGCCCTAAGTCGCTTCATTTCCCGAGCCGGAGACAAGAGTTCAACCTTTTTTCGCGTACTGAAGTCGGCAAAAGACTTCAAATGGACCCCCGAATGCGAGGAGGCCTTCCGCCAACTCAAGAGTCACATCGAGAACCTGCCGCAACTAGCCTCGGTGAAGGATGGCGAGCCCCTCGGCTTATACCTCGCTGCGACCGACCTGGCGGTTAGCTCGGTCCTGGTAACACGTGATAAAGCCGGGGAAAGGCCGATCTACTACACTAGCCATGTTCTGGCGGGGCCTGAGCTCCGCTATGCCCCCATAGAAAGGATAGCTTTGGCGCTGATCCTGGCCTCCAGAAAACTGAGGCCATATTTCCAGACGCATCCCATCAAAGTAATAACCGACCAACCCTTGAGCCAAATCCTTTCCAAATTTGATGTCGCAGGTCGGATGCTGAAGTGGTCGGTAGAGTTAGGGGAATTCGATATCGAATACGAGCCAAGAAAGGCAATCAAAGGCCAAGTGCTCGCGGATTTCCTCTCGGAGCTCACACCGCCATAAGTCCTGCAAAACCCGATCCCTGGATGGACTCTACATATCGATGGTTCTGCTAACTCGGAAAGAGGAGTCGGCTTGGTGCTCAAGGACCCCTCCGGCCACATCTACGAACATGCCTTGCGATTAGGATTCAGAGCTACAAACAATGAAGCCGAATACGAAGTGCTCTTGTTCGGTCTTAAGGTCGCAGCCGAGCTGGGAGCAGAAGACATAGAGATATTCACCGACTCCCAACTCGTCGCTGGCCAAGTTAACGGCACGTTTAAGACCCGGGAAGCAGCAATGGTCAAATACCTGGCCGAGGTGCGACGGATGACCGCTCGATTTCGAAGGCGTACCATCACCAAGGTACCTCGCAGCGAAAACCCGCAAGCAGATGCCTTGGCCAGGTTAGCTTCCTCCCGCGCGACCGACACACCAACTGGAGCAATGGTAAGGACCATCGGGCCCTCCATCGGCCCGACTACGATAACTGTTGATCAGGAAGACGGAGGCTGGACCGACGAGATCCTCCGCTTCAAACAAGCGGGAGTCCTTCCCGAAGATAAGGCGGCTGCCCGAAGAATCAGAAGGATGGAATCATGGTACTGCATCATCGATGGCCGCCTCTACCGGCGAGGCTTCAGCCGACCCCTACTTCGCTGTCTGAACCCGACCGAGGCGCAAACTACCTTAGCTGAGATCCACGAGGGAATATGTGGAGACCATGTCGGTGCTCGCACCTTGGCACACATGGTCCTCAGGCAAGGTTACTATTGGCCCACACTACGAAAGGATGCCCAAGCTTACGTTCGAAATTGCGAGCCATGCCAGAAGCACGCCCGACTCCAACATAGACCGATGGTACCACTCACGACTGCCGATTGCGCCTGGCCCTTCGCCCAATGGGGAATGGACCTCCTCGGCCCCTTCCCCCCAGCCTCGGGACAGAGAAGGTTTCTGATAGTCGGAGTCGACTATTTCACCAAATGGCTCGAAGCCGAGCCGCTGGCCTCCATCACCGAGAAACAAGTTGAAGGGTTCGTATGGAAGAACATCATAACCAGGTTCGGCCTCCCGAGGGCGATCATCATCGACAACGGCACGCAGTTCAACAATGCAAAGTTCAAAACATTTTGCCAGAGCTATCGCATCCAACTGAAGTTCAGTTCGGTTGCCCATCCCCAAGCCAACGGGCTCGCCGAGGTAACAAACCGAGCCATTCTTGAAGGGTTGAAGAAAAGGGTCTCCAACGCCACGACTTCTTGGGTGGAGGAGCTCCCGAGTGTCCTATGGGCGTTGAGAACGACTCCAAAAACCCTGACGGGGGAATCACCTTACAGCCTGACATTCAGGATTGAAGCCGTACTACCTCCCGAGGTGGTTTTCCCGACCCTTCGAGTCCAAACACAACATCAGGAGGAGTCCGATCAGCAGCTCCGTAGAAGCCTCGACCTATTGGAGGAAAAATGGGCCGATGCTCATCTCCGAGCATTGGCCTACAGAAGAGCTGTAGCAAGAATCTACAACCGACGAGTACGCCCACAGCACGTCAGGTCGGGCGACTTGGTGCTCCGGAAGACCGAGGTCAGCGATCCGACCCGGTCCCGCGGCAAGCTGGCCCCGAACTGGGAGGGTCCCTACCGAGTCATAGATGTTATCCGAGACGAGACTTATACACTGGCAACCATGGAAGGACGGATGTTGCCAAGAACCTGGCACGTCACAAACTTGCGAAAGTTTGACGCATGACAATGTCAGCAGAGTGACCTGGGTTGTATTACCATTCATGCCGAGTTGAAATGCAACTATGTCAGTAAAACGTCTTGACTTGTATTAACTTGGGACAAATACAAAACAGGACGAGGGCCAATATGAGGGCTACCCGACCCGAGCTACAAGCTTCAAAAAAAAAAAAAAAAAAACAAGTGGAGAACACAGTCAGGACTCGGGAGGCGCCGAGTCGTCAAAATCCTGTTGCCGCTCCATTGGCACTGAGTCATCCTCGGGGTAAATAGTGAACGGATCTTCTTCAATGTCGGCATCGGGGTACCGGGCACGAAAGCGAGCCAGCGCCACCCGATACCCGTACTCATAAGTAACCCGCCCCATCCGTTTCAGACCCTCTTTGAAGCCGAGGGACCCCTTGTACTCAGCAACAGCCTTTCCCGGCAGCTCGGCTCAGGCATGCTCTAGGTCCTTCACGGACTGCAGCAGCTCGTCATCCATCCTCCGAGCCCTGGCACGGGCCTCCTTCAGCAGATGCTGGGCATCACCCAGATGGCCCCGTAGCTCTCTTTCCGAGGCTTCGCGTCTGAGGAGCTCCTCGGCTCTTTCGGCCTTTGTTTTCTCGAGCTCCTCCTTCAGTCTGGACGCCCGTTCCTCGGCCTCGGCAACCGCCTCGGGGTCGCCCTTAGATTTCAGGACATCGAGCTCCTCTTGCAGTTGCTTGACCCGATGGTCCTTGAAGGTGATCAGTCGACCAGCATTATGGACCCGGTCAACCAGTGCCATTTGAAAGTGCTGACTCTGCACGAAAGGACAATCTTTAAAAAAAAAAAAAAAAAAACAAAGGAAGATAAACTTACACTACGGAGGCACAAGTCGGTAGACTTACCAAGACAATCTCCTTGGTGGCTCGGGCCATCAAAACCTCCGAGGGAAGCGTGTACAGCTCCCTCGCCACTTGGGGATGGAGAATCCCCCTTTCGTATTCCTCGGCGGCCGACGAAGTGTGCCACACCTTCGTCGAGTTTTTCAGCCCCGCCCACCGAGCCTGTAGCTCCTTCTCGGGGTCTTGATGCCCCAGGTCAGACATCAGCAGGGCGTAATAGCCCTGGTCGCCCTTGTAGACCTTTGTCTTAAAGAGGTCCTTCATGGACCTCGGGCGCTCATAGACCGGAGAAGCGGCCCCCTCTTCGGAGTCAGCAGGTGCCTCCGGCCTCTCCGTCGATGTGGCAGGCTCCTTACCCTTGGAGCGGGAGCGGGACCCACCATCGCCGACCTGGGACTTGTGCTTCCTCGACAGCACCTTCGTCTTCTTTTGTGGTTTCCCCGCAACGTCGGCCCGTTCAGTCAGGGGGGGGAGCCGACCTTTTCGACGGAGCCTCCCTAGCAGGGGACGCACCGACTTCACGGGCAGTGGGGCGGCTCGGAGGGGCCCTTCTGCCAGCCACTCTCGGCATCCCGCGAAGCTCCCCGAGATCCATCCGGTCTGCATCACAACTTACAGGTCAGTAAGAGATTAGTGAAGCTTGAGCAAAGCAAAATGCTAGTACCCTTGGAGGCCGAACTCAAACCCGCCTCAGCGAGCCAAAGCTCGGTCATCTCCTTGATCGCACGAGAAGAGGAGAGAATCCCCTTCAGTCGATCGACCAGGACGGTCTCCTCCTCGGACAGATAAGGGGGGGCATTGCCGATCGGATGAGCCGACCAGCTGAACCCGAATCCCTAACCCAGACCATTAACATAAAGATAGCGGGACTTCCAACCTTTGTTACTGGAGGGTGCCCCGCTAACCCTAAAACCAACTCGGGCGGTGAGGTAGTAACCGCCTCGACTCTTGCACAGGCGAAAACACGCCATGAACAAGTCCCGAGTCGGGATAATCCCAGCTCCTCGGCACTCACCCAAAAAAACCACGAGGTAACGCCACGAGTTGGGCGCTACCTGGCTAGGAGAAATTCTCCACCATTTCAAGCACTCCTCAATCATAGGGTGCAAAGGAAACCGAAGACCGGCTTCCAAGGCATCTACCGAGATGCACATGCCGGGACGTCCAAGCTATAAGGACGTTGCCCCGGCTCTGGGACATGCAACCCGTATTCAGTCGGGATGCTGTACCGTGCCCTAATCGCGGCAAGTGACCCCTCAGTCACCGCCGAGTCGAGGTCATGATCTGACATCATGACCTCCAAGTCCCTTTGAACCCGCGCGTCGACAGGCGACGGGGGCTCGGAAGACGCTCCCGAGGAACTAACCTGACACTAGTGGAGGAGTCCGACGAGGTCATCGCGACCTGTTAAAAAGGGTTGCCGAGCTGAAAGGGCGAAGGGTGGCTATGGTGGTCCGAGACAGAGGCAGGAAGAGGGCAAAATGAGCAAGTGAGGTCTCTGCCCAACCCAGCAGCTAACTTATAGCACCCAAGGGAGTCGTTTTAGCTTCCCGAGGTAAGAGGAAGCGCCGCCACCCCGAAAGAGCACTCAGCGCATTAAATGCGCCATAACTATGACCGAAACCCTAGGCAGAGTGCGGAAAATACATATATATATATATATTTGTATATATACATATATATATAATATTGTCGCAAAGGCGCATATCCAGTTTCGCGCCCGAGTTCACCCTCTCGGCCAAATCTTTATATTTGCGCCCGAGGTCACCTTCTCGGCCAAATCTCCGGATTTGCGCCCGAGATCACCTTCTCGGCCAAGTCTCCGGATTTGCGCACGAGATCACCCTCTCGGCCAAATCTCCGGATTTGCGCCCGAGATAACCACCTCGGCCAAATCTCTGGATTTGCGCCCAAGATCACCTTCTCGGCCAAATCTTTGGATTTGCGCTCGAGGTAACCCTCTCGGCCAAATCTCCGGATTTGCGCCCGAGATCACCCTCTCGGCCAAATCTCCGGATTTGCGCCCGAGGTCACTTTCTCGGCCAGATCTTCGGATTTGCGCCCGAGGTAACCCTCTCGGCCAAATCTCCGGATTTGCGCCCGAGATCACCCTCTCGGCCAAATCTCTGGATTTGCGCCCGAGGTCACTCTCTCGGCCAAATCTTCGGATTTGCGCCCGAGGTAACCCTCTCGGCCAAATCTCCGGATTTGCGCCCGAGGTCACCCTCTCGGCAAAATCTTCGGATTTGCGCCCGAGGTAACCCTCTCGGCCAAATCTCCGGATTTGCGCCCGACTTCACCCTTGGCGAAAGCCCTACATTGCAATTCCCGAGCTCATGCTCAGTCGGATCGACTCTTGCTACAATGCAATTCCCGAGCTCATGCTCGGTCGGATCGACTCTTGCTGCATCGCAACTCCCGAGCTCATGCTCGGTCAGATCGACTCTCGCTATAATGCAATTCCCGAGCTCATGCTCGGTCGGATCGACTCTTGCTGCACCGCAACTCCCGAGCTTATGCTCGGTCGGATCGACTCTTGCTGCACTGCAATTCCCGAATTCATGCTCGGTCGGATCGACTCTTGCTACAATGCAGTTCCCGAGCTCATGCTCGGTCGGATCGACTCTTGATACATCGTAATTCCCGAGCTCACGCTCGGTCGGATCTACTCGTGCTACATTACAATTCCTGAGCTCCTGCTCAGTCAGATCAACCACCGCACCATTCGAAATCCCCAAAGTCCGCATTCGGGACTAGTTCAGGGCGATCTCGAACCAGCGGTTAAATGCAAGACCGCATCTTCGACATCCTCATCAGGCGCCTCGAGAAGGTCTTCCCGGGGGGGGGGAGAAGAATGATATGACAAATGCTGACCTGGCCGCTAAGTCATCACACCCTCGGACAGCTGGCCCGCCGACGTGGCCGACCCGACGCAGGTAACCGGCCGGATATACGGGGAGCGCTAGTGCTCGTACAGCCGACCTGACACAAGTAAGGTCGGCACCCCCCAACTGCAAACGCACGCCTGTTTGCAAGGACAACAAACATGGTGGGTGCGTACGGCGGTATGGTAAGCCATAAAGGCAGTAAGGTTATCAGGTACGATTAATCTACAGCACCCATTATAAAAGCTCCTGCACCTCTACGGGGCAGGGGGATCGCAAAAAGGAACCACGGAACTAACTTAACCGTCGGAGGGGTCACGTCGGGAACCTACCCGACCCGACCTCCTTGCAGGAGTTGGCGGCCGACCCAAATTGGATTACTCCCTCTTCACCCGGGCTCCACCACTCCAATAGCCGACCTTCCAAGCCGAGCCCTGAATCACCGCTCATCCGGACGAGCTCCCACTCTGTACCGAGAAGACTGCGAGGCGGGCGAGATAGCGCACACGGGCCTGAACCAGCAAATGCTTGCTCAGCAAACTTGAAGGCAGGACGCGTCTACTAGGCAAGCACCAGAAAAGTCCCTATCACTCTGATTGCTTCCATTTAGTTGAGATTGTGGTGGTTTGATGTATCAGACGGATTGGTTTTGTGCAATGTGCTACATTTTTCAGTGAAAGTATGTGATCATTGATCTGATCCCGGCTTGAAATGATGAGAAAAGACTTTTGATCACGGGGGTAATGTGTATGGATGGTATGTATTGGTCGAATCAATATCATCAAGATATATATTCACTTAGAGGATAGGGAAAGAGGTTGACTAAATTATTCCGATGGTCTCTACTAAGGTTCTAAATTTTCCTTGTTTCACATTGATATAAATTGGCTTAATCGTAGCTTCTTTTTAGTTTCAATGCTTTCTTGACCAAAATCAGAACCATCAGACATCTAACTACTAGGCCACCCTCTTTTTGAAATTATCTGACTTCTTAAAAAGACAAATTTTGAAGCCGATTTTTTTGGTTATAAAAGCATCCGAGTCTCAAATTCTGAATCTGAATTAACCAAGGAGAGTTATGATGTCAAGAGTGAGGGTTTTCAGAGTAGTTCCTGGGATCCCAGGTTGTGGCAGAAAACTTGGTGTCTTCTTTTGCTTCAATTTGGATATAATACTTGTCCCTCAAGGAGATGAGACATCCCTTTTCTCATCCTTTTCGTTGTTTCTTCTTTTCTTGTTTTTTTTATTTCAGTTGTTTGAGGTGAAACGTGGGCTTTTTGCATTTTGTTTGATGACAGAGTGATGGATACAAGGACATTTGTGGCCAAAGTTTGTGCTAATGATCCCCTCGTTCATTTTGTTGGATGACAGTGTATATATTTCTTTCTTTGAGGTACTTTCCTCACAAACACAGAGCTATACCTGCAAAGCAATGGCCATGGAGTGTGCAATTAACAATTGCTTGCCTTACTGTTATGTACATCTCCATCATGTTCTGGCATAGTAAATTGCCAAATGTTTGGCATCACTTTGATGTTGGAAATGTTCCACCATTAGCTGGAAGCAGCATATAAAAGCTCCCTGGCATCCTTAGAACTTCTTTTTTGTGCCGTTCATTTGAATGATGTCTGAGAATTATTCAGAGGACGTCTTAAGCTATCTGCTATTCAGATCCAATATCTTCACATATTCAATTCGGTGATGCCTCAAATATGCTACTAAAATTGTTTAATACGCTAACTGATGCCTTCCCCTACTTGGAGAGGTTTTAAAGCTAGCAGTTCAAGTTTGTTGTTTGCTTCTGTTAACTCCCTTTGAGAGTTAATTTGCTTCTTCAGAAAATTAATTTACTTTTTTCATGGTATTCATAATAGTTATGTCTTGGAGAAGTCTGTACTAGAAGGATTCATTTTACTTGAGTTTGTGGCTGGTTTTTAAGGCTTATGTGATAATTGGTTTATATATCTTAAGAACCATTCTGTTCTTTAATATCTATTTTAATTGCCTTTCCTACTGCAGATGCCAGACCTTCAAATAAAGCCATGATTCTACAGATAGTAGTTGCGATGAAGGCAATGCCTTGGTACTGCGTTCTCCCCACACTTTCAGAATGCATGGTTGAAAATGGATGGACGAGATGTTTTTCTAGCATAAGAGAAGTCGGTTGGCCGGCTTACGCTGTTTACCTCATGACATATCTGGTCATTGTCGAGTTTGGTATATACTGGGCACACAGAGAGTTGCATGACATCAAACCATTATACAAATATCTTCATGCAACACATCATGTCTACAATAAGCAGAACACACTCTCTCCTTTTGCTGGTAAGTCTCTACGGCCCGTTCAACTGTATTATCTTCACCAATTTTGTGGAATTTGACAACACATGCAGCTCTTGTGTGCCATAAAGGCATTGTCTATTCAATGTTGGAGTGTTCAACTTTGGCACCAATAAGAACTTACAGAGATGATATGAATTTAATACAATAGGTTATTATTGAAACTGATTTGTGGCTTATTGTGTTAGATAGTTTGTTGTAATTAGAATGAGATGAGTGATGATCATACAGCATAATTTGATATAGAAGTTGTTGTATCACACCAATTTAGCCTGAAGAGAGAAGTAAGTACTGTCGACGGTATGTTTTGTTACTATATGACGTTTCTTTTCGAATTACCGATATTTTCGTATCGCATGCTTCACAACTGCTGTTTAGTCTTTAACATGAAACTGGTAGCAACTGATTCAGTCTCTCTTTCAGGGTTGGCGTTCCATCCATTGGATGGAATACTGCAGGCCGTGCCGCATGTGATAGCTTTGTTCCTCGTCCCGACCCATTTTATGACTCACATGCTTCTCCTGTTCTGCGAGGCGGTCTGGACCGCGAACATCCATGACTGCGTCCATGGCAAGGTCTGGCCAGTTATGGGTGCCGGCTACCACACAATCCACCACACTACATACCGGCACAACTATGGACACTACACCGTGTGGATGGATTGGATGTTTGGAACCCTCAGAGATCCTGAGGAGGAACTCGAGAAAGCAGAGTGATGCAATGCAGGGGTTGGTGATCTTTCTAATGTCCTGCTGCTCTGGCTTTGGATTGACTTGCCAGGTGAGTGAGCCTGCTGAAGTCTTTGGATATCTGCTGCTTTGGAATTCCAATTTGGTCGATGTTAAAGTTGTTGCTTATAGATTGTAGAATTGGTGTGACTGCATCAAGACTTATATGATGGGCAAACAAAGTTTATATAACTCATTTTCTATCTGCTTTTGTTGTATTTGATTATAATTGTGTTGTTGCTTGACATCTATACTACTATCTACCTCGTGTTTTGCTGCATACTTTGAAGTAGCACACAACAGTAACTTGGTAGATTATGTTCAAGTCATTAAGCTTTTATAGGTACATTAACATCGTCCTAAGCACCTTAATACCTCATCGTCAACCACTACCGTGTGGTGTCGTCTTCCTGCTTTCCCAGTTCGCTGTGACGGTATCAGGCGACACCGATGACTTTGTTCCCCAGCAAGCAGTCTTCATCGTTGGCCGCGGCAGCGGCTTCGACACCCTCCGCCCTGTTGTATCCCTCATCCTGTATCGCTTTCAGTGCCTCGAGGACCTCCTTGATGGTAGGCCTCATGTCCGTGTCCGCTTGCAAGCACCGGAACGCCACCTCGGCCACCTGTTCGATCATCGTTCTTGTCTCGCTCTTCTGCGACTGACACCAGAGTTGTGGATCCACCAACTGCTCCAGTTCCTGGTTTTGGATCTTGCTGACGGCCATGGCGGCCAAATTCATATCGTGCCGCTGCCGGGTAACATCGACGGCGGGCTTCGACGATATGAGCTCCGCCAGCACCACCCCGAAGCTGTAGACGTCGCTTTTGTCGGTGAGCTGGAAGCACCGGTGGTAGTCGGGGTCGACGTAGCCCGGCGTGCCCTGTGGCACGGTGGAGACGTGGGTGGCGTTGGCCGGAAAAAGCCGGGACAGCCCGAAGTCGGCGACCTTGACATGGAAGCCGACGTCGAGCAGGATGTTGCTGGTCTTCACGTCGCGGTGGATGATCTGGGGGGTGGTGGCGTGGAGGTAGCTGAGCGCGACGGCTGTTTCGACGGCGACCCGCATCCTGAGGGGCCACGCGAGGGCCGCCTCGCCTGCGCGGGGGCCGTGGAGGTGGTCCGCCACGGTGCCGTTGGGGACGTACTCGTACACGAGGATGAGCTCGCGGCTGCGGCGGGAGGTGCAGCCGTACAACACGACGAGGTGCTGGTGGCGCAAGGCGGAGAGGATGGAGGCCTCGTTCACGAACTGCTCCACCAGCCTGTAGTTGTTCCTGTAGAACCGCTTGATGGCCACCGTGCGTCCATCGAGGAGCTTCCCTGCGGACGACGACGAGGCTCTCCCTTGTGATCTCGTAAGCCCGCGCAGAGAAAGAAAGAGTTACTTCTTTTTTAAAAGTATTTATTACTAACCTTTGTAGACGACGCCGAAGCCACCATCGCCGAGCTTGTTGGAGGCGCTGAAGCCGTCTGTGGCAGCCTCGAGTTCTTCGTACGTGAAAACCTGGGTGTAGTACTGCTCATCGACCGATTCCGGATCGGTGGAAGCGGCGGGTCGAGCTAGAAGAACGGAGGAAGCCGAAGGCTGTGGTCTCTTCCTGCGATACACATAGACCCAACACAGGAGGCTCCCCGCGGCCAAGCAACCCACGCCCACGCAAACTCCTGTTCCACAGCAGATAGCAAGATACTAACTACCTCATGGCTTCCTTCTCTGCACAGAATCTGACGCCATAGACGAGACCTGCTGAGTTGAAGAAAAAAAAGAAGATTCTTACCGATGGCGATGTGCTGCTTCCGATGGTTTTTTCCCGGAGGAGCTGCAAGATATCCCATAAACATAAATAACGTAACAAGCTTAGTAGACAATTTTTTTTTTTTTTTCCAATAGATAAATAGTAATATAATAGTAAAGACGAGATAGGATCCCAGGATCGATCTAAACTAGTTGACATTTTTTGAAGAAAAAAAAAAACATATATCAAATAAGATAAGAGTGAGTCGGATGAATCATGCTACTAAGCAAGCTATTGTCATCTCTAACTAACTAACTAACTCATTGTGTGGTTCCTCTTGGTCATTAGACTTGCTTGACACTCCCAACACACAGTCACGCACAGCCAAAGATAAGAAGAGGTCAAGAGAAGTAGTAGACAAGCTACCAAGTCTACTCGACACCTTCAACTTTGGTAGCCATCAAGAGGACTTGGAAAATAAGAGTAGTATTGGGTGGTCAAAGTCTTCTGCTTGGAATTCTGTGTCGTTCGTTTAATTTGATAGGAACATGTGTGACTGACTCTTCCGAGGATCACTGTCACCTACCTCGAACGAGGTTCGTATTCCCTCGCTTGAGAGAGCAATTATTGTGTTAGAGAATGCATGCGGAGGAATTAGTCGCAGATGTATGAGTTCCATTTGATTTTATTCTCTGAATGGCGTAAGAGGGTGAAAACAATAAACTAACGAAGAACAAGAAAGACTAAGTTTTCGTTACCTCTTCTAATCATCGAATCCTCGTCAGGAAATTGCACAAGAAATGGCAGGGGATTTTAATCTCTGAAACATCTATAGATGTTCGGAAAGAAAAAGGAACTGAAAGAGAACAAGCAGAAGAGCTGATCTTAAGCTTGTTTCTTGTTTACCAAGCAGACTTGTTTCTTGAAAGAGAACAAGCAGAAGAAGAAGAAGAAGAAGAAGAAGAAGAAGAAGAAGAAGAAGAAGAAGAATAAGAAGAAGAAGGAGATGTAATCGAGACTTACGGCGGCTGCTGGGATCATCCCGTCCTTGTGGGGGAATGGGATCATCCCTTCTTTGTGTGGGGTGACAGACGAACGCCCCCGTTTCATTATCAGACCCGCATCTTCTTTCATCTTCGCACCACTCCACCAGAAATCCCTTCTTCAGGAGATCCTCGTACCAGTCTGAAGTCTCTTTCTCTTCTCCAGGATTGAAAACCGGTGCTGTGGCCAGGACCTTACACCGGCACGAAGGGTCCGGCGGAGGGAGGTCGCTGCAATAATTTCCACCAAGTTCAGCATAAACGTCATCATGAGCACACTCGATTCTCGTGGAATGCACGGGTCCGGTTCCGGAGCAATGATGGAACAGGAAGAGCTCTCTGTTCGCGTTGCTAATGAAGAAGTGATCATCGAGACCAAACCGGACGTCGTCACTGGGAAGATTTGGGTAGTCGGCGGCGGCGAGTTTGGTGTTGTTGACCCAAAGGGATCTGTTATGGTAGAAGATTTGGAGGATAGAGTATGACTTTTCAGAGGAACTCACGAGAACGGGGAGACGATTGTCTTTGCATTCCACTTCGAAACCAGGAGGACCATGCGATTGTTCCTCGGAGAACCAGAAGGGATGTTTGATGTTATGGACATCTCCGCAGCTCCTGGTCCTCATACACTCGCTGCGCGAGATGGAAATGAAGAACACAAGGATGGGGAAGAGGAGAGGAGCGAAGCTTGGCATCGATTTGGGATGCATGATGATGTGATGAAGCAGTAGAGAGGGACGAAGGGGATGGATGCGGTTTAAGTAGAGATCAAAATGATGGGCGTTGACTGCCGCCTTGACCTCCAAGTCTTTGGAGCTGACTTCAGCACGCAAAGTTCAAGCAAAGGAAGTAATTGCATATATATATATATATTCCTATGTATATATTATTACTTCAGCACGCAAAGGAAGTTATGTTCCTTTCTTTTCTTCCTTTTTATTTCCTTCGTCAACACGACATTTTTCTTATTTTCCAAGGCACCGTAAGGATTTCTCGATAGAAGACGACAACTTCTCATGACCATCCAAGTCCATGCACAGGTCTTGGAAGTCAGATGATGCTTTGAGTTCAGGATCAAGAACTCGGTCCAAACAACTAAACTGTGACCATCAGCTTTAGCTCTGGAAGATGGCATCCATCTAACTCGGCCTCTCTCCTTTTTCCTTGATTCCAACCCCCTGCCATATCGACCTTTCATGCCACATCTTTCACCATTATTCATGCGGATTAGCAGCCGATGACTTCGTCGTACTTGCTGCAGGAGATGGCAGCGATCCTTCTGCAGAACGTACACGCAGGAAGCAGATCGTAATAGGTAGAATTCTTATTATTCTTTTGATCCCGTTCTAGTCTCTTCCATGGTGTTAGATTCTATGAAGAGCATGAACTCATGTTCCTTTTGGATTAACGTCGTGTTCCAGGTACGATGGCAGCAACGGTGGTATCACTCCTCCTCCTCCTCCTCAAGAACTCTATCTTCTTCAGCTCCAAATCAGAATGCACGCACAACATCGAAGCCTTCTTGGGTAACTGTGGATCCATGGCCCCCGGAAGATTCAAGTATTCCGACCTGAGAAAGATCACCAAGTCCTTCCAAGAGAAACTGGGGCAAGGTGGATATGGAAGCGTGTTCAAAGAAAGGCACGCTCCCCGACGGCCGCTTGGTGGCCGTCAAGGTCTTGAGCAAGTCCAAGGAGGACGGCGAGGAATTCAGCAACGAAGTCGTCAGCATCGGTCGCACCTCGCACGTCAACATCGTCACTCTCCTCGGCTTCTGCCACGACGGCCGCCGAAGAGCTCTGGTTTACGAGTTCATGCCCGATGGGTCCCTGGAGAAGCACATCAACCGAGAAGCTCTTCCTTGCGACAGACTCCACCAGATAGCCATCGGCATCGCCCGAGGGCTGGAGTATCTGCATCGCGGCTGCAACGCTCGCATAGTCCACTTCGACATCAAGCCTCACAACATCCTCCTCGACGAGGGTTTCCGCCCCAAGATATCGGACTTCGGATTGGCCAAGCTGTGCCCGCAGAGAGGGAGCGTGCTGTCCATGGCGGACGCGAGAGGGACGATAGGGTACATCGCACCGGAAGTGTTCTGTAGGAACATCGGAGAGGTCTCCACCAAATCGGACGTCTACAGCTACGGAATGATGGTCTTGGAAATGGTGGGAGGGAGGAGGAACGTAAGAGCAGGCGCAGATAGGAGCTGCGAGGCATACTTTCCCGAGTGGCTTTACGAGCGCTTGGATGGAGGAGGAGATCTCGGAGCTTACGGTGGTGGTGTGACAGACGAAACGGAGGAGGTGGCGAGGAAGATGATACTGGTAGTAGTAGTAGTAGTCGTAGTAGTAGTCGCGAAATCCAACAACAATAATGAAGAAGGCATTAAGGTGATGCATATGTGTTTATAATGAATGCTATGTTTCGGTTAACAACAATAATGAAGAAGGCATTTAAGGTGATGCATATGTGTTTATAATGCTATGTTTCGGTTCATGTTGCTAATAGTATTAAGATTGAGGATAAAAATAAGGAAGATATTTAAGGAATGTTTATGTTACTGTTTATTTATAATTATACTAAAAACTTATATACTTATCAAAGTTAAACATTTAACTCTATTTCTTCTCAAAAGATCGACTCTATTAATAAAAATATTATACATATTCAATGATAAATCGAAGTGAGATAGAATCAACATATGTTTGACGGTAAACTTTATGATATTTTTATCATCAAGATCGATGACACGAGAAGAAATGAAACTAAAATATTTTACTGTTAAGAATATAAAAAATCCTAATATAATTTTTAAAAACATAAGAACTGAAATCTTAAAAATAACTAATCATAAAAAAAAAGTAATTTAATTCAATCTCTTGCCATGGTCTTGCCATAGTCTTTCTTGGCATCTCCTATATTTGCATTACTATTTATTAGCTTGCCAATCAAAATTGATACAACGGGCGAAACCATTTAATCCCCACTCGAGTTAATAGATCATTAGTTCCTTTCCTAATGATTTAGACTTTAAAGTGGAGGAGGAATCTTATCCTACTCACCAACAGACATTGATGCCGACCTGTCTTATTATTATTATTATTATTATTATTATTATTATTATTGTGTTTAGATATTACACTTATAGCTTTTGCTATATAATGGAGATGGGCGTCGGGTTTGATACGTCAGAGTGACGGTTAGAGATATTAAAACGGATGCCCGGAATCAGCCCGTACGATCGGTGGTTGCGAGACAGGGAACACCACTTCTCCCAAAAAGATAACCAGTGTCGGCAGACCGTCAGCTTTACTTTTGCTGGGGCCCGCCGTCTTTTTGACGTGGAAAACGGCGTATCCTGGCTGACGCGAGGCAGGCGGGCCTTGAACCCCTCGCGTGCGTACGGTAGGGCTCGTGGGTCCCGTCTTTTGCTGTTTCTCTGGGCGTGCCACGTCACCCCCGTTGGCCCCGTCGCGTAAAACTTGGGCGTGAGAGCAGAGCTAGTCCACCACGTCTCTGTCTCTCTCTCTTTGGAGGAGTCGGGATGAGAGTGGACTTATTAACCCTCTTTTGATCTCTTTGTTCTTGATTTGCTGCTCATCCTCCAAAGTCCAGCTCTTCGATCCATAGCAAGAACCCCCCTACCATCCCCTGCTCGGTCCTCAGTGGAGGCTCGAGCACACTTCACTCCGCTCTCTCTCTCGAATGTCTTTTTGAGGTAAGACGCCAGATTTCTTTTGTGGGTCTCCGGAGTTGTTATTGTGACAAGTTCTCATGTTTCTTTATTTAATTAGTTTGCGATTTGGTTTCATCGGAATTGAGTCTTTGTTTGGCGAAGGAAGTTGATCTCGAGTGTTACGATGCCATGGGGGTGCTGGGGAGGTTCTCGGAGGATTGCATTGATGCTCGACGTTGATGGTCGAGTTGTGCTGTGGAACCCTATACTCGTATATGCAAATGATCTGATTTTAGAACAAGAACATACTTTCCTCGTTCTTTCTTTGTGAATGTTGAGTAACTTTATGCTGGGCCTGAGGAGTCAACACGGTTTGGTTCCACCCGTGTGCGTAAGTTCGTCCCCGTCGATCAGTCGGGAGAGGTAGGGAGCTCGAGAGAAGTCAATTGGGTCTGCTCGGGTATGCTCTTCGGGTTCCTCCTTCTCGGGGTCCACTGAGGAATCTTGCACAAAGTCCTAGTCGAAATGGGGTGCACCCGATGTGGCCCTTCCGACGATCAAGTCAGTGTCTCACCTGAAACGTCCGAGTGTTCAATAGAGAGAGAGAGAGGGAGCGAGAGAGAGCCCCCCAGAGCCATACCCATGGGTGGCTTTTATACTCGTCGGTCGGGGGACAATCGTACCTCGACCCTTTAATGGCGGTGGCGTATGGTGCTATTGGGTCCCGAGACCTCGATTGTTGGGTTGGTATTAGATGACGCTGCTCTCCGAGACTTGTGCCTATCACTGTGACAGGTCGGTCGACGCTGTGACAGGTAAGTCAGCACTGTGCCAGGTTGGCCAAGGCTGTGCCATCTGTCCCATGTCTTTCAGTGATGTGGTCGGGTGACTTGGCTTCGGGGGTTGCGTGGCCCACGATGACCGGGCCAACCCATTATCTGCCCTTTCAGTGAATTACTAGTTTGGCTGAAATGATTACCTCGTCTTGTTTTGGTATTTCCCTTGCAATTTGTGCGGAAGACCAAAGATGCCATATCTAGTAGTTCTACTGCTTAAAACCAGTTCCGTCAAGGCACTGTCTGATATTTCGCACGGCACAGTCGAAGAAGCCATTAATTTTTATCCATGCTTGACGGTGTTTGTGAGAGATCATGAAACATCCGATTGCTTCCATGTTCAGTAGAGGCTTACAAGAAGTCCATTCCCTTCATTTGGAAAAAAAAAAAAAAAAACCATTGTTTTTAATAGAAATTACTGCTTATTGCATGGTCAATCATGCCACTGTTAAGGAGGTTCCAAATGCACCTTCTTTGGAGAATAATGGAACAGATGATAAATAAGCATGTCATTAGTTTAGATGAGTTTATAGCTTGGTTGGAGGAGCCACACACTGTGTTGCAAAGACTAGTGTTAGTTGTGCAAGGACAGAGGAGGCCTAAGAAGATTTTATTAGAAGTAACAAAAAGGATTTGATGTCTTAATTAGATATCGCCTTATGCAGAACTCAATGGCCCGAACAATTGGGACATTACGGTTTGTTTTTGTTATTCCGTCTATTATTTATCCTTCGCTAGCAACTCTGAACCTTTTCCAACATTGATGACCTTTGGTTTCCTGAAGAATTTGCTTTTTTGAGTATTCCAGGGCAAGACAATGGCAGATATCCAGTTGGGTGCTCACACTGTAAAATCTCATGGAGTGAAGGTGGCAAAGTTCCACAAGCATGACTGGATAATACTACTACTTCTTGGTGTGATAGAGATCATATTGAATGTTATAGAACCTTTTCATCGCTTTGTGGGGAAAGACATGATGACTGATCTGAAGTACCCACTGAAAAGTAACACAGTGCCATTTTGGGCTGTTCCAGTATGTTATTACTTCTATTTCCTTTGAATTCTGTCATTTTACATTATTTGCATATGCATGAGTTTAATCATGGTAAACTTTTTATTGTTGAAGATGATTGGAATTGTCTTGCCTTTTGTAATCTTCCTTGCAATCTACTACAGCAGGAGGGATGTTTATGATTTGCATCATGCAATACTGGGTATGTCTACTTTTATCTTCTTTAGGTTTAAAGCAAGTATGTTTCTATCCACATTGTGGATTTACCACTGTATTGGCAACATGTGTGTGCAGGCCTTTTATTCTCTGTGCTGATCACTGGGGTGATAACAGATGCGATTAAGGATGGAGTGGGTCGACCTCGACCCGACTTCTTTTGGCGCTGTTTTCCTGATGGAAAAGAGGTTAGTGATCAGCGTTATTAGGCACCATTAAATGTCCTTGATCGGAAAGACCATTGCTGTTTTCTTCTCTATTCTGAATTACAAAAAGATCATCAGCAATTGCTGATACACATAATCTGTAGGATTATGACAATGTCACAACAAATGTTATATGCCATGGAGAGCATAGTGTTATAAAAGAAGGGCACAAAAGTTTTCCTAGTGGACACTCCTCATGTAAGTAACGCAATGCTAAAGCTCAGTATAGTTCTCTTATGATTTAGCTTCAGTTTCTGAAAACTCTTGAATGGTCCTCTGATCTGACTATCCTGAGTTAAAGAAATTGGATATACTTTTTCTGTTTACTTTTAATTATCTGTAGCTATATCTGCATATCGTATGGGATCATTATTTTCGTTTCTCTATGTAGACAAAGTGTGACTCCCTTGATTAGTTTGCATAGAAGATTACATATGATGTGAAAAATATTTAAACCACTACCCATGATGAGAGAGCATTTTCTAGGTAAAGGGTTGGCTCCCACCGATATATATTTTGAGAAATTTAATTTATAATCTTACCCTTAGAAAGGCATTTGAGTTATTTTTTGTGACTTGAATCACAAAGGAGTAATCTAAATATTATGACGATAGAGTTCCATATTAGCAAAATATATAACTTCTGATTGCATTTTGCAAATTAAACTGAAATCTTATGATTTTTTATTTTCTGATCCTCTTTTAGTATTGTATATAATCAACTGATCCAAATGCATCTGTGCTCTCTATTTAGTGTTTGTAATGCAATAAGTAAAGAAGGTTTCTTGACAAAAGAATTACAAGACTAGTTCTTTGATAGGACTCTAGCAGGGTTGAGTCCTAATCTCCCTAGAAGTAGTTAATAAAACCCTGTGAGATTATAATAAAACCCCACTTAGCCATTTTTATCCTATAAAGAAGTGTGGTTAGGATTTAGATTGAGGCCTTAGGGTTTAATAACCGCCGCCCCATTTATTGGGCTGGTCGGCCAGGGTTTCCCCCTGCTTAGGTCGGCTATAGAGCCAACCTAGCCACCACCTGTTCCCTCTAAGGCAAGTAATCTATAGAAGGGGCAAAAAGATAATTTTAGTTAGGTAAGCACCCTATAGGTCTAGGGTTTGGAGCCCTATATAAGCATGCAACCTCCATCTCTTTTTATCAAGCAAGATTAATCTACAATTCAGCCATATGACCGACTACTAGGAGGGAGGAACCCCTATACATTCCAAGGGTTGATCCCCCTCAAAGATCAAAATCTATAGAGCTCCATCTGAGGTTCTATCATTTGGTATCAGAGCCGCGTTCCTGGTGTCCTGTAGCCATCTCAGCTCCTCCATCTTCCAAGCAATTCCCGCAATTGCTTTTGACGTTGCCTCCATCTACCGTCACCCACCAAGTCACAGATCCATCAATCTGCTGCCGTCCTCTGCGTCAACATCATAGATCTAGAGATCTGGTCTATTTTTATCACCCATGCCTCTTCAATACTGCAAGATCCTTTACCTTACACATTGAAGAATTTCTCTAAATTTTATCCGCTGCAAATTTTGTTCGTCACAAACGTTATCGTTATTGTGAAGGTGAAACATTGCAGAAATTTTCAGCCGCCTTTTCGCCTCTCGAAACCGGTTTATTTCTTCTCTTTTTTGGCCGAAATTTTTACACAAATTCATAGATCGTCTTAGCTTTCATCTAAGACTGATCTATGGAAAAAACTCCTTCTGGATCCAGACTTATAGCGCTACAATCCTTCGTTTCGCAGTGCTGAAATTTTACAACGAGAATTCTGTGATCTTGTTTGCAATAATTTTTCTACCGTTAGGTCACCATCTGAACCGAGATTCTGATATTGAAATTATTCATAAATTTCTTGGATTTTTGTTGGAATTAACGTCGAGAAACTATTGCTTCTTCGACGGGAATTCTGTTCGGCAGTACAGCGTATACCGCAGTGATCTTTCGTCCAAATTTTATCAGATCTCGCTGCCATCTTTTCCAGATTTGATACTCCCCCTCTCATCCTCAATTCCTACTATTACTCCCCAAAAAAGCCTAACAAAACCACAGCCAAACAACCATCCCAATCAGCCCTAACCGCAGCCTACTTCCTTATCGATCCACTTACCTTTTCAGCCAACTTTCCTTATCGATACACCTACCTTTGCTGTCATCTATCCCAGATTTAAAATCTATTTCCCTAACCTTCATCTACTGCTATCACAACCCTAAAACCACACTAATTTGCAGCCTAAACTCCATAAAATCGTAGCCCCAAATCGCACCTAAAACATCCACAAACCGCACCCAAAAACCTAAGACTTCGGTCCACCAACCTTTCAGCCGCCAAATCTCCCTTATCCCTTCAGCCGCAGCATGCATCTTCCGTTGCCCAACGCTGCCAATAACGACCTCTTGCTGCCATCCTCCTTGATCGCAGCCAACAGTGATCCTTGCGGCAAAAAGCTACCAGCAGCGATCTTTCGCTGCAATCTGTTTATATCGCAGCCTGCAATAATCGTTCGCTGCCAACTATCTTGATCGCAGCCAACAACAAATTGAACACAACAACAACCATCTCTTGCTCCATACCGTTGCTACCCTCCTCCGCAACAGCCGTGTACATCGCTACCCTGTCTTCCTCCTATTGCAGCCGCACCCTTATTGCAACCGACGCCACCTATAGCCACGAAGTTGCACCGCAGCCACAGCCGACGTTGCTACTGCCCTCTTCTTCCTCTATCATCGTTGTTGCCTTCCGACTCAGATCTCTTGGTTGCCATCTTCTAACAAATATTAGTTACCTAAAAAATCGCAGCCTCGACGACATTGCAGCATCACCGAAGGACCGCAGCCAATGTTACTGTTGCTATTTTCTTCCTCCATTGCTGCTACCCTTGGCTGCCATCCTCCACTTGGAGATTTCACCATCGCAGCCCCGACATCGCTACCATTGCTGCCTTCAACCTGAAGATTGCAGCTACACTCTTTAATCGATTTAATTTGACAGGTTGGAGATCCTTACGTCATGACATCGATGGGCTTATTCAAAGCCAAATTGGAGGCTTTTGAGATGCGTATGAATGTTAAATTACGCACTCTCTTTGAAGAGTTTAGATTGGGCCGATCACCGAGCCCAATAAGATCACAACGCAGTGCAAATTTGGATTGTAAAAAGAACCTTAGTAAAGAACTAGCGATGATCCGTCAAACCTCCACCATCCAAGAGTATCAAACCAGGTTTGAAAGGTTATATAATCAAACTTGTGATTGGTCTGAAGAATAGATTGAGGACTTTTATTGAGGGCTTGAAGTCGAAGATTCAGGAAGAAGTTAAAGCACGACAGCCATACACAATTAAGGCAGCCATCTCCTTTGCGTGACATCAAGAGGAGCGATTGAACTATGAAGCTCGGAAGACTAGAGTTGCTCCCCGACCAAATTCTGAAGTGCAAGCAGAAGTGCCCGCGGGTAAAACTGATCCTACAGGAGCAAGACATAGTTGCTGATTTTTTCCTCCTCCCTCTTGATGGTTTTGATATAGTATTTGGCATTGATTGATTTTTCACGATTGGAGATGTTTTCTGAAATTTCTCAAAGCTAACCATGAAATTTTTCAGAAAAGGAAAGCAGGTGATTCTATGAGGGAGCCCAGCGACTAAACCACAACACAACACTTGGAGGGGGTACCAAAAGAAAAATCCAGTGGTTTCCCAATTCAAATTCAAGGGTTTCATGAGATTGAAGATAAGAACCATCTCCCACAGCTTACTGAAATTTTGGGCATCTCCACCAAACCGAGTCGATTACCTCCTCTGAAGCTGTCCTACCCCCCTATGCTGAACAGGCCGAAACTTCTACCAGTTGTTGCTCGGCCAGATTGCTTCCTACAACCTCAGAAGGTCGGAGAGAAAAGGAATGTCCAAGAGATGATGAAGATACAGATTGTTCGACCATGCTTATTTCCCGCTATGACACATCCCTACATCCTTTTCCCCAGAGATAAGTTACTTTTAAAGTGTTACATCCCGTCGAACTCACCATGGTTGCTGATCTCAAGTGACTTCCACGACTTTCCCTAGGATCAGACCATGATGCTTAAAGATTTCCTTGATGATGACCTACGATCTACGACCCAAGACCGCGAGAAAATTGAGCCCCTCCAATGGCGAAATCAGAAAGGGGAAGGGTCATTCGCAGGACTCAACGAAGCATGAACATCATCCCTCTCATTATAAAGAAAGATGCACCACCTTGGCCGAGTGGAACTATAGCCTTCACGGCCACGATGTCGTCCACACCAAATCGTGGTCAGATATTTATTATTGGAGCAGACACATCCAGAGTAGGGGTCAGCACCATCCTCATACAAGATGGTCAACAACACGAAGAAGTGAAAATGGGCCCCGAAAAATCACCACTCCTACCCACCTCAGACTTAGATCAGGCTCACACCACTAGAGATTTTATCAAGGACAGTCCTCACTCCAAAAGAAGGCACGACTGCTGTTACAGAGCAACCACATGGCAGCCCATGCAAGGAAGAAACTTCCCCTTGACAAACGCCGGAGCAGAAGAAAGTTTCATAAGAAAGATCAAGTCCCCTTTCATCTCCAACTCCACCAACACGAAATTCAAGCCTCAAAAAAGTGGTCTCCCTATTTCTTTGGACCTTGCAAAATTAGGGATCACATTGGGGCCCTAACATGGAGGTCAGATCCGTGAACCAGATCAAAATTATAGTTGACCTTCGAGGTATCCCACCTCAAATGAAAATTTAAAAACGACGACTTAGCTCAAATTCTTCTAACTGACACCCAAGCTGATGAGGAGCTGAAGATCCGGTTTCCAGAGTTCATGGACCCTCAGCTTTGAGGACAAGACTGATTTTAAGAGGGCGGGTTTGATAGGACTATAACAGGGTTGAGTCCTAATCTCCCTAGAAGTAGTCAATAAAATCCTGTGAAATTGTAATAAAACCTCACCTAGCCACTTCTATCCTATAAAGAAGTGTGGTTAGGGTTTAGATCGGGGCCTTAGGGTTTAGTAACCATCGCCCCCTTTACTGGGCTGGTCGGCCAGGGTTTCCCCCTGCTTAGGTCGGCTATAGAACCAACCTAGCTGCCACCTGTTCCCTCTAAGGCAGGTAGACTATAGAAGGGGCAAAAGGGTAATTTTAGTTAGGTAAGCACCCATAGGGCTAGGGTTTGGAGCCCTATATAAGCATGTAGCCTCCACCTCTTTTTATCAAGCAAGATCAATCTACAATTTAGTCATATGGTCGATTACTAGGAGGGAGGAACCCTATAACATTCCAATGATTGATCCCCCTCATAGATCAAAATCTATAGAGCTTCATCTGGGGTTATATCATTTTTTTTCCTTTCCACTATAGACAATTAATTTCCCTTTCTCTGCTGCCTGAGACTTGAAAGCATTTGTGGATTCTTACCTTTGGAGATTTTGTTTCTTGACTGGTATGTAAACAGAATCTTAACATAAACTCATATAGCTTTAACATGAAGTTCTTTGGGCTTTAATTTTTGTTAACAAAGCAATCTAGTTATCTAATGTATTAAATACATTGCTTATATGTTGTCTTCCATATTTGATTCTATAGGGTTAGTACTGCCATGTGGTTTGTGCATTAAAAAAAAAAAAAAAAAAAAAAAAAGAGATCTCGTTCAATGGACAAACCAAGTAATTGAAAGATTTGGGGGCATATCTACCTATTGTTAACCTTATCCAAACCTATAATTTGGATATTATCAGATTACTTATTTATTTTGGATCGTTAGGTTATTTGCTCATCAATCCTTTGTGCACGACACAGGGTCCTTTGCAGGATTAGGATTTCTTTCGTGGTACCTTGCAGGGAAGATCAAAGCTTTTGATCGACGGGGGCATGTCGCAAAACTTTGCATTGTGTTTCTTCCTCTACTTGCGGCATCGCTTGTGGCGATTTCTCGAGTGGACGATTACTGGCATCACTGGCAAGATGTATTTGCTGGTGGTTTTTTAGGTTTGTAATTACTATTTGCTACATTATAATCAGCTGCTGCAGCACTGTTTCTTTTGCATGCACGCTTATGAAACTTCATTTGTTTCTTTTTCCCCCCATTTTGGCAGGACTAGTAGTTGCTTCGTTTTGTTATCTGCAGTTCTTCCCACCACCATATGCTGCAAATGGTATTTTTCCGTATCGTTCATTTATTTTTATCTGCAGTTTCTTTTTGTTGACGAACGAGGTGAAGGTTAATTGTGGATTTGTAATTAACTATCCTTGATCCTTATAGTTTTTAAAAATTATGTTGAGATTCCTATACCTATGAAATTAAAACATTTAACCTCGTTTCTTGTTAGGTTGTCGACTCTCTTGACAAAAAAAATATTGTAAGATGTTTTCATCGGGAGAGTGTCGATGACATAAGAAGAAACGAAATTAAATGTTTCACAAAATTTCAATATAAATTCTGAAAGCGTACAAATTAATCTGACTGATAAGCACATACAAATTGGTCATCTATTAACATTTGATGCAGGTTGGGGACCGCATGCATATTTCGGGATGTTGGCGGACAACCAAAGCAATGCTCTCAATGCAAATCCTCTCAGTACGGTGCCATCAGAGATCGATGCTGTTTCTATCCATACAGAACAACAACAACAACAACACGGGATCAGCATGAGAGAGGTTTAACACCGCACTGCCTGCCTGCCCACACATGTTGAAGAAGAAGTATGGTGGCAGACGACAATATATATATATATATATATATATATATATATATATATATATATATATATATAAAAGATTGATCATATCATGCGTGGTGGCTTCCCAACCTCGAGTCAGCTTCATACCATACATAATACCACGCTGTGGGATATCCAACCTCATCTGCCAACCTCGTTTCAATTCCACTTTTGTAATCGCTGGTCTTTGTGTCACTATGTCCTCTGTATAATAATAATAATAATAATAATAATACTAATAATAATAATAATAATAATTTCCACTTGTGCTGTCGCCACTAGAACATAGGAAACCTTCATTTCTCATCGAGTCACACTTTAAACTTGGAGGATGCTTGTAATGATATTTGCCCCCTTATTCTACGAATCATGAAATGATGAAAAATTATTTGATCTGTTAAGAAAATAAAATATATATTGATAGACCATAAAACAGGATTAAGCTCAGAAAGGGATTAAGATAATTGATGAAGGCACGGAGATGGACCAAAAAAAGATAACAGAAAGAAAGAAAGAAGAAGAAGAAGAAGAGGAAACAATTAGATGGGTTTAGTGCTTTGCCATTTCAACGAGGAGATTGTAAGCTTGAACCTAAATAAATCACAGATTGAGAACTTGAAATCTCATCCAATAAACCTTAACATCTAACACACTATCTATCATCATCACATAAATTTTGAACATCTATAAGTTTACACCTAATAAATTAAATCTATAAATAATACTAAAACCAATGACAATCAGTTAAATCTCAAGCAATAACAAATTAATTCCCTATCTTATAATAATTCAATGAGACAACCCTAACAGATATTTCACCCAGACAACCATGACAGATAAGTTACCAAGTTACATCTTTGCAATAAAAAACCTAGATCATGATTAATAATTATAACTTGTTATCTTAATTGAAACCATTAAACTTCATCACATCACCTATAAAAATTCCCACATCCCAGTCTGAGCAAAATCCAATTCCCCTCCATGCATCACAACACTCGATCAAACAAAAGAAAATTTCTTGGTTTCGATCATAAACTTGTCAAAGATAAATGATGCCTTGCTATTATTAATAAATCTAAACCCCCAAATACACAGACCTAATCGGACCACTAACAACAACAACACACTACTGCAATAGGTTTCAACTACTAAAGGCAATTTCAACCAATGTTTGTTCCCAATCGGATACCATTAATTATGTGTGTAAACCAAATAGCATCAGATAAAAAACACTCCACCATGGACACAACCATTCCATCTCCTTCCACTATGAAGGATGTCAAAAGACGAACACACCTCAACATTAGAAACCAAGAACAACTCAAACATCAAAATAGGTGTGAAACAGCTCTATACTAAGATCTACAATGTTGTGGAAAGGCATTTATATTCTGACATACTACAGATTTCTAAAAAGACAAACAGCATTATCAGTTAGCTTCTACCAAACTGTCAAGTGATAATAATAATAGCGTTTATAGCACCAATAAATTCATTCAAGTAAAATATGTGATAGTTAGATGCATTACTTCTCAATCCATTTCCATAATCCATGATAGTCCAATTAAAGAAGCAAAGAGAACCAAACAAGATTCAATCATGAACAACATATTAGAAAGCAAAATGAAATCAACAGTTCACAAAAGGATACTCACTCGTGAACATAGATAGATCAAAAGTGATAGGGGTAACAATGAACCCCCTCCCCAATCAATCGACGTGGCCTGGATAGACTCAACGTGGAGCAGGACCGACTGATTAAGTACGCGATCCGCCCTCTGACACACACGAGCGACACATCACAACGAGAGGATGAGCCCAATGTGCAACATCGTCGGGCGCCGCACAATCGCCATCAAATCTTAAAGAATCTAAAGAGATTGTACAAAAGCAGGACTAAAACGACACGCTACACGCTCGCCCACAGCATGGACGATCGCCGACGGTGCCTACAACATTAATTAAACACCCCAGCGAAGGACACTACAAAGACGAATGAGAAAGGTACAACTAATCGCCGATGGCCAATTATAAGAACCACCCCTAGGGAGCTCTCAGGGGTGGATCTCCACTCTCACAATACATGCGAGAGAAAGCTTCGACACCGAAGATACTCTCATCTACAAGGCTAACTTTAGCTATCGAAGAGGCCTCGTTGAGAGGTCCTCCCCCGACGAAGGTCTTTTCTTGCAGGTATCCGACCATGGAACGAGTGAAGAACACATGGACGAGTGAAGAACACCGAGCCCAGTGGACACCTCGCATCTTCCTCGAGCTCCAAATCCTGCTGAGCTGTTCCTAAGCGTGCAGGCTGGACGACGTCATGCTGACTCCTCGGACATGGCAGATCATCCAGCAACAAAAAGTATATGTAATAATTGGATACCATCAATGCAGGTCAGCATGACATCCCACCAGAGAATTTAAGAGACATTGATTTAATTTACCATCTAACAGTCACGATTAAAAGTTCGAAGCATGTTTTCAAGAACTCAAAATCCCATGACATCTCTTATATATCAAGAAAGCAAACCCTAATGCAAAATGATGGCACAAATCCAGTAGGTAAGTGAGTGAGGGTGGACCGATCAGGTCATCGGATCGTCTAGATCAGTCGATCTCCTGAAGAGATGGCGCACCAGCAGCAGCGGCGGCGGCGACTTCCTCAGCAGAAAACTTGCCCTTAGCCTTGTCGGCGGCACGGCCGCGGGCCTTGCGATCGAGGAGAGCCTTGCGGTCCTTGTCGAGCTTGAGCTTAACGATGACGACCTTCGACGGGTTGACGCCGACGTTGACGGTGGAGCCGTTCACCTTTTCGCGGGTGATGCGCTCGACGTGGATGACCCACTTCCGGCGGTAGACCTGCACGACCTTGCCCTCGCGGCCCTTGTAGGTGCCGCGCACCACCTGCACCTCGTCATCCTTGCGCACGGGGACCGACCGCACGTTGTACTTGTTGCGGAGGTCGGCCGACAGCGGCGCGCTCATCAGCACCCGCCGGACGCTCGACGGCGCCGTGAAGTGCGCCTTCCGGCTCTTCCGCCTTGAGCTCGACACGCGCGGGTTGTACTTCATCGTGGCCGGCGGCGATCGGAGTCGGTAGAGGAAAACAGATCGGTTTGCAACGAGCAACGATGGGTTAAATACGAAGAGCTTTTGCGGCCCTAGGGTTTCTATGATTACATAAAATGACCAAACTACACACTCGTCCTTGAGATGAGAAAAGAACAATGATACGACGCACGCTACGAATGAGTTGAGACCACATCCAGAAGAAGCAGATGAGCCGTCAGATCGTCCCATCATCTCTCTGTGATCTCCCAGATGCTACTAACGCCGTTAGATCATCACGTCTCCCCTGGAGAGCCTCGTCTTCCTCTGTCTCACTCATAGTAAGATTTAGTCGACGAATAAATGATGAAATAAGCACTTACGTCATAACAACATGTAAAAAGTTACTTCTTTATTGGTTTAGGAATAAGTGCAACCAAAGAGAAATACTGTTATATAATATTTTTAAATAAATTATAATATTTTAGGACGAGTTTAAAAATACATTTAAAATGTGCATTGAAGGACCAATGCTTCAATGCACATTTCAAATGTAAACGAGTATTTATTATTATTTTAAATAATATTTAACCATTACAAATATTCAAATATTGATGTTACCTTATATGATAACATTAATATGGATGTTAATTATTTTTCAAAAAATATACTATAATATTCTCTAAGATCATAACAAATATATAATACAAACTTTAATTCTCATTTTTCTATCCCTTATCATGATTTCACCTACCCTTTGCTAAAATAATGAAATTACACTTGTTGACACTTGCAACTATTGCCAGTTATTGTCAAAATCTAACCAAAATAAATTGATAGCTCAATTATAGTATAAAATTATAATAAAATTTATTACACAAACGATATATTATGAGTTACATTATGCAATATTATTCAAAGATGTTGTAATCAAGGCTAAATAGCTCAAATCTACATCAACCTTAGTTATTAATTTTACTATAGATCTTGTTATTTTTATAAAAAAATTTATATGAGAGTTTCGATTATATTGGTTGGAAATTAAGAGGTATTGCCATATTTTAAAATAAAGGATGGATAAAAATTATTTATTCATCTAGTCGTAAATTCAAGTTTATATTTTAGAATACTATGTACAAAAACTTGTAAAAAGAAGAATGAGATCTAACTAAAAAATAAATGATGATATTGACGGAATTTGATCTCAGGATTTTATAATAAAACATAAAAATATTTACCAATTAAACCAGATGATATCTTTTTAAAAAATAATTTTTAATTTGATGTTATTACCGAGCTAAATTATTATACTTGTGTTGAAAACATTGCGAGTTTGGGATTATGACTTGTTTGGGAAAAAGATTATTTCATTAATGACTGCCGACTGCGAAGGCAATTCCGTTATTTCGAAGGACCTATTCAGAAACTTTTAGAAGTATAGGGCTCTTTCTAGAAAAATGCACAAATACGATATAAAAAGGACTGTGTGTTCTAACTTACCCAATTTCCACCTCAAAACGGAAGTAGCGTGCCGGCCCACACGGGACCCACTAGCAGAAAGTATCACCATCTCTAATCACACCGGACGACGGATGGGTGGATGCAATAAGGGTAGGATTAGTTTTGTATAATTTTTATTGCCCTTTAACCAGTGGAGTAGAAAAGTTTCCTCCTACGTTCGATAAGTTCTTAGAATTTTACTTTGGTCCTTCGCCTCGCCCTATTTTTTCTACGTTCTTTCGTTCCCAACTTTCTTAAAACCGAAGTCGCCGATCCCTTCAATTCAACCCATCTTCGAAATCCGACCGGCGATTCTGAATTTTTCCCCTACTCCGATCTCGATTCAGTCTATTAGGTTGTTCGATTTCTCGGCGTTCGGGGTTGGCTTGATTTCTAGGGTTCTTCGTATATTGTTTCTTCTCTATTTCGCCACGATCCGCGATCGGAGGAATTGTTTGGGTTGGATTTGAGGGTTCTTCGATCGGGGGAATCGGAGGGCTTATGCGATGTATAGCAATTTCAAGGAGCAGGCGATCGAGTACGTGAAGCAGGCGGTGCATGAAGATAATGCCGGGAACTATGTCAAGGCTTTCCCTCTCTACATGAATGCCCTGGAGTATTTCCGCACCCACCTCAAGTACGAGAAAAACCCCAAGATCAAGGAGGCCATCACCCAGAAGTTCACCGAGTACCTCCGACGCGCGGAGGAGATCCGGGCCGTGCTCGACGAGGGCGGCTCAGGGCCTGCTGCCAACGGGGATGCGGCCGTGGCAACCAGGCCCAAGACGAAACCTAAGGATGGGGATGGCAACGGCGGCGAGGACCCCGATCAGGCGAAGCTCAGAGCCGGACTCACCTCTGCTATCATAACAGAGAAGCCCAACGTGAAGTGGAACGATGTGGCTGGGCTTGAGAGCGCCAAGCAGGCCTTGCAGGAGGCGGTGATCTTGCCTGTCAAGTTCCCTCAGTTCTTCACTGGTTTGTTTTGATTCACCATCTTTAAAATTGCAACTTTTATTGGTCCAATCTGTCTTGCTGAGTTAGTATTTCACCGCGAAGTGATCCTAATAAATAAGCTGTTGCTCCACATCCACTTAGCAATCTTTGTCACTGTTTTTACCCTGCAAGATTGTTTTTCATTAGATGCATCAACCAGATTCTGTGGTATCGAGGCTAGTCTCACATCGGAAGTGGGAGGAGATTAGTAGTGGTTTGAGAGGATCTCTTGTTGATTACAACATGTGGGAGAGAAGTGGAGAAAAATGGAGAGAAAACAGACTAACTTTTCTCTTTATGATGAAAGTTGAGAAAGATATGAATTCCACGTAGAGGATGACAAATTGATATTGTCTTGTAATTTTTTGTCTCCTTTTCTTCTCAATTCCTTCTCTTTTGAGTGTTCACTTTTTATCTATTTTCTATTCTTTTCCTTTCGTATTATCTCCTTTATAGACATTGATATCTTCTTGTCATTTCTCTTCTGTTCTCTTCTTTTCCATTCCTTCTCATCAATGGTCTTCTCATTCCTTGTCCAATTTTTGTTCTTTTTTTTTCATCTATGGTTTAAGAGATTAGGAGAAATGTATTCTCTATTTTAATTTGGGAAGCTGAAATTAATGCAATTGGGAGTCATTTGTAAGTTGAGGAACAAGTCCTGCAGTTTAGCTACATTTCTTTTCTAGACATGAACCTAGTTGTGTTCATCTTTTATTATGAGAGATGTATCAAATAGGTCAGTATATTAGAGGAACATACATGAATGGTAAATAGGTCAATATTTACTATGGTAATAATTCTTTTTCTGATGCCTGTTATTAATGTGATATCTTGTATTTGCGGATTCTCATATATAGATATACAATGTTGTCGTTTGCATTCTCATTTTAGTTTCTTCTCTACTAACTTGTGGCCTTTTTTTTTGTTTGTTTGTTTAAATGTAAAACAAATTGATCAAGTAAACTATCTTCTTTTTTTTTTAACTTGTAGGCAAGAGAAGGCCATGGAGGGCATTTCTTTTGTATGGTCCACCTGGAACTGGTAAGTCGTACTTGGCAAAGGCTGTTGCAACAGAGGCAGAATCAACCTTCTTCAGGTTATTGTCTATCCAAAATTATAGATGAATTGAACTGTTGAAGAGAGGAATAGAATTATATGGTAACTGTTAGTACATCTGTGTAATCTATATTGCTTGTATTTCTCCTCTTTATGTCTTTTGTGAAATTTGCTCTTTATCTTTTTTTCCTTTGCCCTATTCTTTGAAGTGATTGCTTTTGGGACCATTTGTCCTCATTGCAAGTCATATTCTATGGTGTTGATCATTTCTTAAGAGAACTTGGCTTATTACATTCCTGTTATGATTTGTTATGCTTCCTTAGCATGTGCACCTTGGAACTTGTTAACTTCTTATTTCTGATTGGTGTGGTGCATATTGCTTAACAAGTGAGACTCTTGAGTTTTGCTTTGATAAGCTCTACGGTGGATATGAGATTTCATGACTGAGTTTGTCTCCCAGTGTTTTACAAATTAAAATATGTCTAGTTGGGAAATTATGCTGAATCGTGGCCCATAGGTCAGCTGACATTAATTGCTCTAGTCCCAATTACTAGTTTTAGATCTATCCAGCCTTGTATACCAGCACAACCCATCATCCAATTGTAATATGGGAGTAATCAGGGAACTACACCTTTCTCAGAGGTTTCACGTCCTCATCAGGTCAAATACCCATGTTTCAGATTTTACTTTTGGGTTCCAATTTTGGTGTAGCCAGAGAAAACCCTGTGTCAGTGTGTAAAAGGTTCCTCTTAAGCATATTCTCTAAAAAAAAACCTGTGTCAGAGAAAACCCCTACATGAAGTGTGGTTCAATTTCTTGACATTAGTCTCTAAAAATTCTGGATTCTAGTGAGGAGATGGGTGCTTTAACTTAGAGGCCTATTTCTTGATCTCTCCTGATTATTGGTTTTAGGTATTGTGGAAGTTGAGCAATTTGCTAACTTGTTTAAATGTTTTCTGTAAAATTGGTACTGCCATATTTGAGAGGCATAAGAAATGCTTCAATCATGGTTGGGTTGTTGGCGCTTCATTTTGCAAGTGGCTACCATGTTCAGGTTTCTTTTAGCTTCTTGGAGGCTTGCAAAGCTTCCTTTGTTTTCATTCAGAAAGACTGTTTATAGTACATTGCTTGAAATGTGATATTACTGGACAAGTGTGTTAGGTTTTTGTTAGAAACTATTGGGATTGCATGCTGAAGGAGGATATAAAATTATAGTTAGTATGCTTTAGTGGCCTAGGGTGAGGTACTCAATAATGTAATACTTTCTTTTTTAGTCCAATTAGATGTATATGAATATGTTATTAATTCTGCAGTTAGACTTGCAGGTATATTTACCTACATAATACCTTATTCTTCTGTAGTTAGATATTCATAATTCAAAGCACAAGTATCTGAACTGTACAAAGATATTTTATGATTGATTTAACTGTTGCAGTATATCTTCGTCAGACCTAGTCTCAAAGTGGATGGGTGAAAGTGAAAAACTGGTTTCCAACCTTTTCCAAATGGCTCGTGAAAATGCTCCTTCGATTATTTTTATCGATGAAATTGATTCTTTGTGTGGTCAACGTGGAGAAGGCAATGAAAGTGAAGCTTCTCGAAGAATCAAGACAGAACTTCTTGTGCAGATGCAGGTAATGTTCACTTAACAAGTGCCAAATTTGTGTTGTTTGCTTTGAACCTTAATTGTCAAGTGTATAAAATTATAAATCATATTGGTGTTTTGTGTGTGTGGTCATGTTACCGTCTTTTCTATAATACAATTCTCTGTTGGCATTATAGATAACTTGATCTACCTATATACAAAGGAGTGGCTGGAATTGCTAGGTGTTTGGAATGGTTTATGATCTTTCTTTTTCTTGTCTTGTCATGCTAGAAAACAGGCTGGCCGATTGATTAGTATGATACATTTGTATGGACTGCTCATTCGACGTACAAACAAACACAGCAAGCGGAATAAAGAAAGTAAAAAGGGGGGAGCCAAAAGAGAACAAGAAAACAATTGAAACATCATGATCTCCTTCTATTCTCCTCTGCATTCCATAAAATGGGGATTTCACTCCCAATCATGTTGAACAAAAGGAGACACTGGAAGGGGATCAAAACTAATGCTACTGTTTAAAACATTGGGCTCGTTCAGTATTTAATCTGGCCTGATGCTAATGCTCAAACGCCTATTGGAGAAAACTGGTTTGTTGTGTCGTTATGTACTGGTCATTGCAGTAGATACCAATGAGTTTTTAGATTGCCGGTTAGCCATGTATATCACATTCTTTCAGTTAAATGCTTAACATTGCAATGTAAGTTGAAGCAGGAAATTGTGACTGTTTTTTTCTAATGATGGCCATTTTAACATGCTGTTTGTGATTCTTTCACTGTAGGGTGTAGGAAACAATGATCAGAAAGTGCTTGTTCTGGCTGCCACAAACACTCCCTATGCTCTGGATCAGGTTGTTGGCTTATAATTAGTTTTTTATAGCAGATTGCTTTTGAAGTTATCAGAACTATTATTTACTGTTGCTTATAATTGTGAATCACAGGCAATCCGACGGCGTTTTGACAAGAGGATTTATATTCCTCTTCCCGATCTAAAAGCCAGGCAACACATGTTCAAGGTATGGAATATATGGACCAGAGCGCTGCTTAGGATCTGCTAGTGAATAACCCTCTCACCATAATTTCACATCTTAGTCGCTGGCATAAAATCTCATCTGATAAAGACCTCTGCGGTATCAGATCACTAAAGCGTTATAAGCATTTATGCTCTGGTTGAATCGTAGGTACATCTGGGAGATACCCCTCATAACTTGACTGAAAGCGACTTTGAGAACTTAGCTCGTCATACAGAAGGATTTTCTGGTTCTGATATCGCCGTTTGTGTAAGTAACTTCTCGAAGAACTCGTGAGGGGCTGGTCGGTATTACAGAACACTGACTGAATACATCATTTTTGCCTGCTTTTGACTAAACAAACAGGTAAAGGACGTACTCTTTGAACCAGTTCGGAAAGCTCAAGATGCCATGCATTTCTATAAGTCCAATGATGGCATGTGGTTGCCGTGTGGACCAAGACATCCTGGAGCTGTTCAGATCACATTGCAGGAGCTCGCGACGAAAGGTCTTGCAGCTAAGGTGCTGGGAAATATTTTACTTGTTCATCATTCTGACCATATTTTTGTTTTTTTTTGTTTTCACTTGATGTTGATTTTTGAGCGCATGAATAGATACTTCCACCGCCGATCACAAAGACGGACTTTGATAAAGTACTGGCCAGGCAGAGGCCGACTGTCAGCAAAGCGGACCTCGAAGTGCACGAGAGATTCACAAAGGAGTTTGGAGAAGAGGGCTAATTGGTTTCTGTTGCCTCCGTTCTCGAGCTATGTAATGGCTTATTGTAATTTGCACAGCGATGGTTTTGCTTATGTGGTGACCCCTACATGAAATGGAGCATTGAAATCTCTACCTTATTCACGTGCCCTTCCTTTTGTTGGGATCTACTTTTATTTATGTTATAGTTCCAGGTGTGCTGTATGTCGATCTGTATGAATTAATTCTGCATTGTAACCCTAGGTGGCTTCAATGGCATATGAGCTTTGTGCAGGTTAAAATGAGCTCGAGGAAAGGTCTTTGATACAACGACGACCTCTGATAAATAATATAGAGGTAAGGAAATGTCCTGCTTCTTTTCTCGTCTCTCGTGTTCTTATCTGAATTTTTAAGACAAGTCCAATCATATCATCCATTCAATTACTTAAATTTATTCCAGATTTAATTATGCCAATAACACGTTGGGGATCTGAAAAGATTTTATTAAAATTCGTATTATAAAAACTTTAATATATTTGAATGTAAATGAAGAATTTGATCTTTTATAAATCTTGATGACGATAAAAATATTATGTATGTTTTAATGATGGTTCGATGGGATCACAAGGCCACGTGGCTTCCTGGTAGAACGCAGAGATAGCGAAGACGAAGGTTGTTATGGTACGAGTAGTCCTTATCAAAGGGTCCGCAGGGATGAGATAATTCTCGAAGCAAGTTTGGGCGTCGTCAAGGTTGTTACGTATATCCATCCGTCTCCCGATCGACCCCATTTTGGTGGCACGCGCCGGGCCGCATGCTCAACTTGTGGCCGCCGTTGCCTCCCCCTCTAGTCTCTCTCTCTCTCTCTCTCTCTCTATTGAGACTTCCCCATTCTCGATCCTTCAACTGCTTTGCACGTCTCCTCTTCACTGCCGGTGAGTTCTAATCCTTCGGCTGCCTCCGTCCTGGTTCTAGTAATCAGGAGCTGTAATGTTTTCATGCCCGAGGTCTTTGTTCTTGGAATTCTTGGCGAAGCTGTGAGCGGAATCTTGGGCGGCTTTAAGTGGTGTTCGTTGCCGATTTAGAGGACTTTTTGTGACTTGTCTCAGTTTCTTTTTGTGATGGATTTTGGTTTAGGTTGGAATCATTTCCTTCGTCTGTTCTTGTTTCCCTAACAAAAGGGTTCACAAAGGGACAGAGAAATAATTGAGGGTTAGATATGGAAGTGTATCAAACATTGGGATTCCGTAATCGTCGCATATGTGATAGGATGAAGAGCTCCTATATATGCAGTCTTTGATGCAGTAAAATAGAAGGATTGACTTTGAATCGACCATTAGTTCAGTGTCACCATTTCGCCCTGCTAGTTGGGAATCCAATGTTTGACTTCAAAAGAAATGGAATGACATCTATACAAGTGGGTCTTATACTGTTGCATAACACTTATGATCGAATCACCAGTTACCCTATGCGACAGAACTATGATCGAAGAATCAGATTGATAAAAGTTTAGCAACTTAGCTGGCTAGATGCACAATTGAATTTGGTAAAAGATTGCTGTAAAAGGGAATACGAGGTTTGTGATTTGAATCATAATTTAGGTTTAAGTGATTATCTACTGGGTCTTTTAGTTAGCTTATAAAAGAAGTTTTCCATTTAGAATTTCATGTATATAGGAATATCGTCGACTTTCGATAGCTGCTTGTTTCAACTTGAAGGAGTTGATCTTCCCTCAAGGTTCATTGCAAACAGAAAGAAACTTGCCATTGTGTGGTTATTCTAGACACTTGTGCTAAGAGAATCATAGTGTGGTAAATAGGTTCCTCGTGCCTTGCAGGGGAACATAAACATACTTCCGTATCTTGGAGGGGGCTTCTAGCAGATATTATCAGGAATTTATATATTTAATATGGATAATGAATTTATTTATTGTCAGGAATTTACAGGATAAAGAATTTATATATTTTAATATGGCTTGCACGTTTGTGAAGGTCAATGTCCTTTTAGGATGGATTTGTGATTATTATTATTGTGTGTGTCTTCAGAGAGAGACCTGCCCTACCATAGAAAGTTGTGGTTCTTGAGGTGGCATGGGTTGGTTCTTAGCTCATATCATTATGTAAATGAGCTCAAAACATGTTAACTAAGATTAAAGTTGGAAGTAGAGACTTCTAGGACAAGTTCCCCATTGACTGCAAATAAAGAATAACATTTTTTGTTTATGCTTAAATGCTAATTACATGGCAATGATTAGCTTGAAGCTCAAATAACATGGGACTCCCACTAGTTCTCCTTTGTCTTGTCTGGTGCATATCCGGTATCATTCATTAGCTTAATGTGGAGATCCAGCTTGTGCTGTTCCTTTTAGTCCTCACACATTGTCTATGGCCCGAAGCTTGTGGCAGGTGGTTGACTTTATGCTACTTAGGAAAGCAGCATTTGTTAGGTTACGCTGTCCAATGGCACTTAACTTTCCTTATGTAAGTTTGGTAGTTCTTAAATGCTAAGATAAATTAGACTTTTCATATGTGATTTCGCGGATTTGCAAAATGGCTTGTTGAGTGTGGCAGATTAAGATTTGAAGCTGGCAGAGGGTGGTACGTCTTGTCTTTGGTGGCTTCTTGTGGAACCTTGAGTTTAGTGGCTCTTAGTGACTTATATGTGCTAGCCTTCCTGTCTAACAATAACCACCTAGTTGCTACGATTCTTTTTCTCTCTCTCAATTACACTTGCTCATATTTGTAGATGTTTCTTAAGAAGATTCAAAAAAATTTATCTCTTGACCAAAATCCTTGTTCTTGTTTGGGACACGAGAAAAATAAAGCTGCTAGTTAAATGTATTTGGAAACACATAGAGTATCTACCTTTGTTTATGCATGTGCATGCACATCCTTGTATTCTTTTTTTATATGTAGTGGGAGATACATCTGCTAAGATGAAGATATGGTATGTGAAGGTTGAGCAAGACCTAACAAAAAATTTTCTGCAGAAGTTTGAGAGCTGTTGCTTTCTTTACTCATATCTAAATAAGTTGCATCCAACTATCCACAACTATGGCTAGCAAGGTTTCTGGCAGGGTGACTGTTACTGAACAACGCGGATTTCTATGTTCATTTTCAAACTCATGGCATCATATTGGATCAGCTCCTATGAGCAAGACTATTGATTTTAAGAAATTATGTCATGGACAATTTTGGAGTGCTAGGATCTGTTCATCATTTGAAGGGTTTTGGCGCATCAGTCCTCAATATTATATGCACTCCAAAGGTCACAAAGTTATATGTTATTCCACTGGTACTCGTAGTAGTGAAACAAAGGAATGCACAAGGAGTTCAGAAGACTGTGAAAATGCTTCAAGGTATGGAAGCCCCTATTCAGGTTATTAATACAGTTTTCTTTTTTTTACTTCTAAAATTTAGATTAACTGATTTATCTGTCACATGGTAAAGATTCAAAATCCTAGAAATTTTAAGACTCTTATTAAATTAGTCAGGGTCTAAATCTGGGTCTCCATCTTGCCTTGTTAAATTAGTCAGGGCAAATATTCTGGACAACAGATACCAACAAAGATACATAATCTTAAGGTAAATCTGGACCATGGCCTAGGTTCATTTAGTTTAAAGATAAGGAAGTATCATTCATCTTGTTTGTTTCCTATGCCAATTCATTATGTAATACATATCTGGCTTTAATAATTGAACTTTTCTTGTAACAGAGTTCATCTTGAAGATGGGCATGGTGGAGGATATGCTTCTCATTCTAGTCAAGGCCTAGCTGAGGCTTGTAGGTTTGTTTACAATGATGCAAAATATGTGAATGAAAGGGCACGCAATGATATTATCTTGCTTTCACGGTATATCTCAAACCATAATGAAATAAGTTAATTTGGTTTATAAGTGTATTTCAATTTTTATTACATGGAACACCCTCACATCCTGCCTATTTTCATGTATCATATGTTCTCCTTTTATATGTTTGTTCACCTTAATTTTGTGTATATCTCTATCAAGTGCATCTTTTTTGAAATCAACTCCTTGATCATGAAAGTAAGTGAACATGTTTTTCCTTCTTCCAGGACAGCATTGTGAATCTAGAAAATGGTAAATTCATTATGAACTAATCTTGTCGGTCTTATTGCAGTTTAATATCTTAAACTGGCCATTATATGACTCCCATGTTCAAATGATCTGATAAATCACATAGATGTATATGACTTTTTTTTTAAAGAAACCTATGCTTAACTATGCCAGAATTTCTTCAATGTCATCTTTTCTTTCTTTTTTTCTTTACTGTATTCTGTCATTGATGGTGTCTTCCATCAATTTTTTGATGCACTAGTGGCATAACAAGACTGAATGATCGTGCACGCCAAGATGTTGCCGTTCTTGGACTGGGATTTCTTAAGCTTGATGGTATAACATCTTGTCTAAACTCCATGATATATACCTGAGAAAACTCTTTGATCTGAATCATTATCAGAGGTTTGGCTTGATACTTTGAGTTCCTCTTTCATTTCCTTTAATGTGCTTATGTCAATGTTGCTTGAAAGCTCGTGCAAGGAAGGACACCGAGAAGATTAAGATTGACCTTGGTGTGAAGGAAAAGGCTGCTCACTTGCACCATATAGCCACAGTATGTTTCTGGCTTCTATGTTCTAGTCAGCAGCCGAAGTATAGATTCATGGTTTAAATAATATATTGGTTAATATATTCATGTAGATCCTAAAGGACAAGGCTCAATCGGACTTGAAGAAAGCAGCTGATAAGCATTGGAGCGACGGGGCATTGGAGGTATCAATTATTTCTATTATTATTATGTTAATTGATTCTAATCCTTGATGTCACTTAACTAAATAGTTTTTTTGCCTTGCCCTTTGCCAAAGAAAGTCTGATAATTAATTCTGAATAAAAGAACCAGCATCAAATTTAGTTTTTGAGTATTGGAGAAGACCTTCAGTACAGGGACAAAATTAATACACTAACATTTAAAAAAAAAGATCTTTGATTTATTTCAGAATGCTACTTCATTTGTCAAGCTTGTTGAACCAGCTTTAGGAGATGTATTGCACATCAACTTGTGATCTGATCAAGTTATTACGTTTTCAATCTTATTTAATGGAGTGTCATAACATCATGCTGATCCATGTTGGATGACAGTATGAACAAAGCACTGTACCATTCTGAGGTTGATTTTCACATATGAACACCGGTGGACTGCGACTAATGCATGACTTGGTGTCCATGATATGCCACATGCTGAGAGAGAGAGAGAGAGAGAGAGAGAGAGAGAGAGAGAGAGAGTATACGAAGCACATGCTGATCCATGTTGGATGACAGTATAACAAAGCACTGTGCCAATCTGAGGTTGATTTTTACATAAGAACACCGATGGACTGTGACTAATGCATGACTTACCTGCTAATGAACTGTTTAATTATATCAAGTAAGGAGAAACAAATGACAAAAGATCACAAGAACTTACCTGCTAATGAACTGTTTAACTATATATCATAGAAGGAGAAACAAATGATAAAACATCAACTTATGTGTGTGTGGTTTCCACCATTTAGAACTGGTATCCACTTCCCTCTTGAATATAAAATAGAATTTGATAATCAAATAGGAGTGGAACAATTCCAGTATATATAAGAGGAAGTAAATATGCACTGTATCATACATATACATTTGTGCAACTAATCCTTGTTATATTTTGTATATGACATGAAATTTTAATTTTTATCAGGCTGACCTACAGCGAGCAAAAGTTATAGTTAGACGCCGTGCCATGGAAGATGCATATATGGCTTTGAAGGTAGAGGAATGTTACCTGAGTTGCACCCCAACATATCTTTAACTTTAGTAGCACATAAAGTCATTTCACTAAAAAATTGAGCCATATGGTAACATATTATAAATACTCTTCAGCCATAAGTTTCTATTTAAAACACTTTTACCACCATCCTAATATTTCATTATTCTGAAATTACTGTTTCTTTTATTGTCACTGTTTTTAATTAACTATAAGTTGGGATAGTTGAGTTGAAACTATTGGCATAAATAATTGTATTACCTTTGGTTTTGCAGTTTATTCGAAACATCCATGATATGATGGCAAACAAATTGTACCAGATGTAAGACCATCAGTTAGTCTTGAGATATATTCTTGTTTATTAAGGCATTTTATAATGCTTCCAGTTTTGTAGTTTTCCTCTTTGCTTTTCTCTTAAGGATGGCCTGTATAATTAGTAATTCTTCTAGACTACTGCATATGTTTTTAACATTGAAACAACTCATTGCAGGCCTCCAAAGGAAGGTTGTTTCTTCATGAGTGATAAGATGGGATTCATTACACTTGAAAAAAATGGGAAGGCTCTTGATTTATTTGCTGGTGAAGTCACCACAGATCGTATACATGCCATACAGGTCCTTTATCATTTATTATATTATGTCTTTACAATTTTATCTTAGATTCGTCACATTGGATATTCTTCTTGATTTTAGGATGCTTACTTGAGTATGGCATCTGCCTTGTCTGAGGCTGATGGTATTGATTACACTGATCCTGAGGAGGTGCAATCCATTGACACCTTTTCATTGATATGTTGAGTATTATTTTCTTTTCTTGTAAGGTTGCTTAATGCTCCTAATGTTGTTCTTTATCATGGGAAGCTTGAACTACTTGTTGCAACTCTTATTGATCTTGATGCAATGGATGGTAAAAGTAGCGTCTCATTATTGGCCGAGTGTTCAAGCTCTCCTGATGTTAATACAAGGTATGATGACTTTGATATTTATGATATAATGGGACACTGTCTAAACTGAATCGATTATAGATATTCCATGAATCTAGAACTATAGAATTAGCAGCATTATAAGCTCACGGATATCTTTGTCTTGATCACTCACACAAACAATCAACACTGCCACTGCTTGAGTATATGAACCTTTCTGAAAATGACTTATCAAATTCAATTTTATTAGAAAATAACCACATTGGTAAGACACTCAGTGGACCAAATATGGCTAAATATGATTCAAATGAGCCAAATCTAATTCAGTCAGCTAGACTGACCGGGCAGAAGTAATGTGACTTCCTAACCATATTTTTTATATCTTAGTTGCATCCTAAATCAGAAGACTACATAATATTACAGAGGAACTGAATGGTGAGCAAGCACGGTAAATTCAAGTATAAAATTGTACTTCTTAAAAGATTATTGAACCAAGTAGACATGGAGCATCATTCGCTTAACATTATACTGAAGACTGATATGTTTTACATCCATTTATTGTAATGTTTTCCTGGAAAAATAAGAAGAGTTGACACTAAGATCAACAATCTTTTGACTGAGCAGCATTTTCATGACCGTATCTGTAGGAAAGCTCTAGCGAATGCTTTAGCGACCGCTCCATCCATGTGGATCCTGGGGAACGCTGGCATGGGGGCATTACAAGTAATTATGTGAAATTTACTTAATACATATGAAACAACAGTTTTAACTTTTCTGGTTTTCCATGCAGAGATTGGCTCAGGACAGCAACCATGCTGTTGCAGCTGCTGCATCCAAAGCTATCAATGAATTGAAGCAGCAGTGGGAACTCGAAGAAGGTGATAGTTTGAGATTTATGATGAATCAATTTTCTCAGGAAGAGGATATAGATGATACTATGGAAGAAGCTGATAGCTAATAAGCATTAGAGAAGTCAAAGATTCCAATAGAGGGTGGCTGAGTCATGCTTCCCTGTGAAATGTGCATAGATAAGATGATAGTTGATTTCTGCAATGAAATGGGAGCCACAGAATCGACTGACTTTTAACAGGGTGATGCATCACAATGTATCATCTCCCATAAAATGTGCATAGATAGAATCTACAACTGGTTTGTGCATTTCAAGGGATGGCTCAAATGTAAAGTTTTAGATGATGTAATCTCATCCAACCTCAGTTGTTTCTCAATTGTAATGGCCGTCGTCCCTTTTCTTTTGTGTTTCTTAGTTCATTTTGCGAGGACAAAGCAGGCCTACTTAGCCTCTTTTAAGTTTAAGCTTCTTGGTGAATTACTAAAAGCTTTTATACTTTTGCTTTCTCATGGATACTCTTTTAAGTTTGGTATTGGTTGGATGACAGATTGTTTACTTTGTATGAATTGCAATGATCACAGATAATGTATAAACACATTTAATGTGTCCTTCACGGATAAAAACATCTGAAGTATCTGATATGTCTTTTATGGATAAAAATATCACAAGTGTCTAATGCATCTTACATAGACAAAAAGCATCTGAAACCTAACGTGTCATATACCGATAGAAGCATCTGAACCGTTCATTACATCCTTTGCAAACAAAAGTATCCAAATCATCCTTTGCCCAAATCGAAAGACAAGTGGGCAAATCGGCCCAACAAATTAAGCTGCAAAAATGAGGGTAGATCTACCTAGCAAAGTAAGTTGTTTGATATGGGCAAATGGGCCCAAGAAATGTAAGCTAGATAATGTGGGCAGATTGGGATCCCCTATAGTTGATCAACTTAGCAAAATAAACTATCAAATGTGTGTAGATCATGAATGCCCATAGTTGATCATCCACACAAAGCAAGTCATCCAATGTGGGTATAGCGAGATGACAGCAACTTAATCAAACTTTAAGGTTACCTCCTGATACAGGCAAATCGAGGTTCACTAGACCTGACTAGTTAAGGCCATCTTGCTCGTAATGATGTGGGTCTCTTGGTGGCCTTATTATAGATCGAGTATAAACAACATCCAATCGTTCGATGTGAATATCTCGATTTTCTTTTGCCACCCAACATGAGCATCCTGTTACTTTACAATAGTAGGTCAGGTAGTGATAGGTGATAAGCCCCTATAGCAGATTGATTAAGACTCAACCTCCGTCTATTATCCCTTGTGTGCATCTCGATAATATTGTAGAAAATCAATTAAAACCCCCATCTTGATGGACTTGAATCACATGATGTGAGTCAAACTGGCACCTCAATCTTATTTTAGCCTCATCCTCTTTACCAACCTGATAACCCATGATCATTTGTCTCTTTTAGCCATTCTCTCAACTTTTCTCACGGATGTTAGGAAACTAAAAACTCTAAGAAAGGTTGTGGTAAGAAAAACTCAATTACTCTTTTGTTGTACTTATGATTTTGATTTTATAGATTATAGATTAATTTTTTCAACTACTTTTGAATAATAAAAATTTTAAATTTATTTTTAATTTTTAGATATAATTTTATATAAATCTCTTATGATTCTATGACCTCAAGCATGACTTTAATATGAGATCGACATATAGAGTTATTTATGAGTGTCTTGAGGTATTTAGAATATCTTATTTTGTAATAAATAGTTATATTTAAGCTGAATTGACCTCATTTATCATTTTGATATATTTTAAAAGATTACTTTTAGGGTTTATGAGATTTGGAATTGAGTATATATCATTTTTGTGCACCAAGAGGGGTTTATAAGTTCATATAGTCTTGGCATAATTATATTTTAAACAAAAATTTCGTGTATATTTAGTTTTATATGTTTTTTAGTTTTTTTTTATAACATTTCATGATAATTCAAGATCGTTTGGTTAGTTAAAATAGTAAAATAAAATTTATTCATAGAATTATGTAATGTTTTGAATGATACCAATTAGTTCATTCGATCGTAGAATGAATGTTGAAAATTTGATAATGGAATTGAAATTAATTTTCACGTTGAGTATAGTCTATTTTTTTTATTTTTTATAAATTATTATTATTAATTATTATAAATCAAGAATTCATGTTTTAGAGTTCTTAATTAAGGAATCTTATAATCATATGCTCCCAATTTGATAGATGTACCAAGTTATTCAATACCGATGGATACTATCTGTATCGAGCGATAAGTATCGATCCGTCCATTGATCGAAATATAAATCACTCGATACCGAGTGATATCATCGATTGAGCCTATCTTCATCCGATTACCAACTAAAATCGATCTTTCACATAAATAACCCTCTAAATTAATTTAATATATTACATGGGACTAAACATGAGATGTGATTCCATGGATAGATACACATACCATCGTAACTTATGGTGACATCATAACAAACATTTTACACTATAAACTCTCCTATTTTAGTCATTTGGCTCTCATCCAAAGTGATATGCTCATTTCTCAAGCCTTTCGTTATGTGTCATATATATATATATATATATATATATATATATTCGGCTAACCGACTCAAACATTTAAAGCCACTATAAATAAGTTGTGCGGAGTGTGGATGTCACGTGAGGAGATAAAACACGTTCTCCTGTGCGTTCTGCCCTTAACCTAAATCTCTCCCCTATCTCCTCCTCCTCGCCTGCATCGGCCACCGCCATGAAGCGCTCCGCGGACGACCGCGAGCGGAAGCTGCCATCGGCCACCGACATCAAGCCCGTCTTCATGACCAAAGCCGAGCGTCAGCGTATTGCCCTCCAGCGACGCGAGGAGGCCGTCGCTGAGCAGCGTCGCGCCGCCCTCGACCTCCTACAGCAGAACCACCACCACCCCCCGAAGCCCCCGTCCTCTGAAGAGCCCCAGCCGCCCTCTGACAACAACGACCGTCGCGATCGCGACCGCGACCGGGATCGCGATCGGGATCGGGGCCGCGACAGGGATCGGGAGCGGGAGCGTGAGCGTGAGCGGGACCGCGATCGTCGCGCCCGCGACCGGGAGCGGGACCGGGACCGGGATGACGAGGCCCGTGCGCGCGAGCGGTCGCGGGCGGAGAAGCAGGCGGAGCGCGAGCGATCGAAGGAGCTCGATGCAATCAAGGAGCAGTATTTGGGGTCTAAGAAGCCCAAGAAGCGGGTGATCAAGCCGAGCGAGAAGTTCCGCTTCTCTTTCGACTGGGAGAACACCGAGGATACCTCCCGCGACATGAACGCCCTCTATCAGAACCCCCATGAAGCGCGGCTTCTCTTCGGCCGTGGCTTCATCGCTGGCGTCGACCGCCGCGAGCAGAAGAAGCAGGCCGCACGACACGAGAAGGAAACGCGTGAGGAGATTCGGCGTAAGGAGGGCCTCGAGGAGCGGCCCGAGGAGGCCGCCGCCCTGCGGAAGAAGGAGGCCGCCGCTGACCTCTATGATTCCTTTGATATGCGCGTGGATCGCCACTGGTCCGAGAAGAAGCTCGAGGAAATGACCGAGCGAGACTGGCGCATCTTCCGTGAGGATTATAATATATCCTTCAAGGGGTCGCGGATCCCACGCCCTATGCGAAGCTGGGTTGAGAGCAAGCTCAGGCCCGAGCTCCTCAAAGCTATCGAAAAGGCCAGTTACAAGACCCCCTCCCCTATCCAGATGGCTGCCATACCTCTCGGCCTGCAGCAGCGCGATGTGATTGGCATTGCAGAGACTGGATCCGGCAAGACTGCGGCCTTTGTCCTTCCCATGCTTACATACATAACCAGGCTGCCACCCATGAGTGAGGAGAATGAAGCAGAGGGGCCATACGCTGTTGTCATGGCCCCTACACGTGAGCTCGCCCAGCAGATTGAGGATGAAACTGTTAAATTTGCCCACTATCTGGGAATCAAAGTGGTATCCATCGTCGGCGGGCAGTCAATCGAGGAGCAGGGGTTCAAATTGAGGCAGGGGTGTGAGGTTGTGATTGCAACACCTGGTCGTCTTATTGATTGCTTGGAACGGCGGTATGCTGTGCTAAATCAGTGCAATTATGTCGTCCTCGATGAGGCTGATCGGATGATTGACATGGGTTTCGAGCCGCAAGTTGTTGGCGTTTTGGATGCTATGCCTTCGAGCAATTTAAAGCCTGAGAATGAGGATGAGGAACTCGATGAGAAGAGGATATATCGTACCACATACATGTTCAGTGCAACCATGCCTCCAGCTGTGGAGCGGCTTGCAAGGAAATACTTAAGGAACCCTGTTGTCGTGACAATTGGTACGGCCGGCAAAGCCACTGATCTTATCACCCAGCGGGTCATCATGATGAAGGAATCTGAAAAGCTCATGATGCTTCAGAAGCTGCTGGATGACCTTGGAGACAAGACAGCTATTGTTTTCTGCAATACAAAGAAGTCTGCGGATGCACGGGCTAAGGATCTCGACAGATTGGGCTACAGGGTGACAACACTTCACGGAGGGAAATCACAGGAGCAGAGGGAGATCAGCCTTGAGGGATTCAGGAACAAGAGGTTTAATGTTCTTGTAGCGACAGATGTGGCAGGACGTGGCATCGACATTCCTGATGTTGCTCATGTGATCAACTATGAGATGCCGAATCAAATTGACATGTATACACATCGCATTGGACGTACAGGACGTGCTGGGAAGACAGGAATTGCAACTACATTTTTGACCCTGCATGACAGTGATGTATTTTACGATCTGAAGCAGATGCTGATACAAAGCAATAGCCCGGTGCCGCCAGAGCTGGCTAGACATGAAGCTTCAAAGTTTAAGCCTGGGTCAATTCCTGATAGGCCTCCTAGACGGAACGAGACACTTTTTGCTCATTGAGGAAGCTGTTTTCTGCACATTATTGATGCACGAAGATCTGATTGTGCCTGCAAAATTTAAGCTAATGGGTGCTGATGAGTTTGATAATCTTCATGTTAGGGACCCCATCCATAGTTATCCTTTAATTGGTAGAAAGCATCTAGGATTGTGTTCTAAGGTACTTCTGTTCCTCTCAGTCCGACTCCGTCTTGAAAGTAAAATAGTAGGACTTACTAGACTCGATTCATGGTGTGATATCTTAATTAGAAGTACTTGCGTTGTTAAATTGCTTCCGAATCGATATATATATGCCATTAAGTCCTTTTTTGTATTTTATTCACTTGGGTCTTCACTCCAAATGTATGCATGCATATGGTGACTAAATTGGATGGATTAATTAAAACTCTACATGCTTATCTAGAACTCAGTGTTTTATAGATGTGAAGGTTATAGGATTTCTTGTTGTGGATTTACCATTTTTATTGTAGAATGTCTTCACTACCTTTGATTGATTGCACTATGGAAGGACACACTGACATTGACTTTCTGCTTGATATTTCTCCTTCATGCTTTATGATTCATGCATAAATGTGAAATATGTCATAGTAACTCGTACGAATTTGGTACTCCTAAAGTCTGAAGTGGTATCTTAAATATGTTCTTCTGCTATTGCTTAGGTCATACGGATTAGTTTGCTTTCCTGACTCTCGCCTTCCCGGGCAAAAAACTATTGGAGTGTTGCAAAACCATCTACTGGAGTACTCGCAACATCTTGGTGAGTGGACTTGTAAACACCAGAAAGGAAATATAATTTCTTTATGACAGATGTTGATCTGTATATTTTGGGTGTGAAAAAATTATCAACTTGTAGTGGCTCTCTCTAAATTTTCAGGAGTTAATTAGCAGCTATCTTTCATAGTTTTCCATCCGAACTGTTGTTTGCTGGGGGCTGAGATATTGTAAACTAGATGTTGTTGTTTAAAAGTGTTTCGATCAGATGTTGTTTGTGAGCACTGATTTCTTTAACTCTTGCAATCTACTTAATTAGAGATGGAATCTCTAATTATAAGGTTGTAAGACTTGTAATATGGTTAAGGAATATAATATGTACTTAGAATTGGAAGCATGCTGAATGATCTTTTCTGCTATTTTTATGTTCAACATAGTTTCTCTTACCAGCGTTCCATCCATCTGAGAGGTCTTATATGATTGATGGATAAAGTTAGTGGGTTTCCTATTTATAAAGAAGTGGTGGTGTAGCCTTCTGTAAGCGTTTTTTTCTGGGGTTTGGATCTTTGCGACGTCTGGAACAAATGCTAAAAGTACAATTTTATGCTGATCTCTATTTCTCTTTTTTTATTTTTAGTTTTTTGATCAAAAGAAATTATTGAATCAGCCGTAGATGCGTTCATTTATTATTATCATTTTTGCCGTAGATGCATTCATTTATTATCATTTTCATCGCACATAGACATCAATAATTGATAGACCGGATTATATTTCATTACTTTAGAGGATGAATTTTACAGAAGAAGAAAAAAATCTTTAACTTCGAGATTTTACCAAATAAAATTTTCATATAATTTCTCTCTTTTTTTTTTCTTTCAAAATGATAAGTTCATCTAGAAAAATCTAATGACAAAACATTTCACATTTTAGTAGCGGTTTAGGTGATGAAGAAGAAAGAGTCGTCGTGCTGCAATACTTACTATTTATTATTAATCATCAGCAAAGTCGATTGATTACAATCGAGTGCACTTATTTATTAATTATGACCGTAAAAGTTATGCTGGAGCTATCATCCCCCTTTTGTCTTTTGTGTGTAATGAATGCCACCACAATCCATCAGCAGCAGACTGAAACGGAGCTCGATTCAACAGTCTGATGCTGCAGCTTCTGCGGAAAGGGAAACAACAAACAGGTCGTCGTTTTAAAGGCAACGAGCCTTGCACGGCTCTACCTATAAAGAACACGGATTGATTGAAGCCGATGTGAGGTCGCAGGGACGACGACGACGACAACGGCGGCGGCTCCCTCCGATCCTCATATGGCGTGATAGGAGAGAGAGAGAGAGAGAAACTGCACAGCATCCCAAGTTCAAAAGACACAAGGAGGCTTCGATTCATATGAGGTTGAAGGAATGAATGGATTTTGCTTACTCGATGCATGCAGCTGGGAAAGAGAAGCGCCTTACCTCTAATGAGGAACCCTGTAGGAGTCGACGGTGATCTCCGACAGCCGTAACCCGGGGAACAACGACTGAGAGAGAAGAGGGCGGCAACCAGCATCAAAAAAAATATCCCTTCTTTGACGGGGGAGACGCCCAAGACATCGCCAAAAAATGAGGAGAAAAGATGGAAGTGGAAGTGAAGTGAAGGTGGGGGAAGAAACTTACGTCGAGTTGCTTTTGGACGACCCTCGCCCGCTTTCTTGGCCGGCGGCGGGCTCTGCACCCCGTGACCGCGTAGATGTCCTCCTCGATCTCCTCTCTCGTCAGCGAGATCGAGAACTTGGGCCGCTCCGCCGCGCCTGGCGGCGGCCCGCTCAGGTGCCGCTCGGTCCCCATCGGAACCCTTGCGGCCCTCCGCCTCGTCCTCAGGTTCCAAGGACGCGCCGCCGGCGCCTTCGACGAGTTGGCCTCGGAATCCATGCTCACCTCTGACGCCGGGGCCGGCGGCGGCTCTGCATCGCCTCCCCTACCCTTGGTCGGAAGCGGGACCACCAGCTTCATCCGGTCCGCCGCCTCCCGAAGGTGAACCAGCAGCTTCTCCCTGACCTCCTCGATCCCGGGGTCGCCGCCGCAGTCACTCTCCTGGGCGCGGGTCCGCGACTCCGACGCCTCCGATCTCCCTTCGGCGCCGGCGACGATCTCCCTCTTGCCGTTCACGCTCATGCAGCGGACCGCCCGTTGGCTGCCCCATGTCTTCGAGATCGGGAAGGAAAGCTTGTGAAGGAGGCTATCCTGCGTCTCCCCTCGAGCGGACGTAGCTTCCGTTGTGGCCGCTGCCGCCGAACCCGCTACGGGATCCGGCGGCCTGGATGGCGTCTCCGTCGAGATGACCATGAGCCTGTGACTCCGTACGATCCTGCCGGCGGTGGGCACGAGGATAAGCAGTCAGCGGCGGAGGCCAGGGCCGGCGGCTAGGGAAGGGTCGCTCGACGTTGGTTCGGTGAGAGGGTGAGAAGAGAGAAGGGTGAATGGAGGGGGTTAAAGAAAGAGAATAATAATATTACAACATACGCAATAAATTATAGAAAAGCCACATATCGGATTTTATTATACGGTCAATATATGAAAAAACCCTCAAGTTTGATAATTTTTTCATAAAACGTTTCAACTTTAAAAAATCTTAAATAACATATTGATCATGTGAAATGATTAATGTATCCTTGTCATCTCGTTAGAACAACTATCGCTTTCTCCCTTCGTCATCTTCCTTGCGTCCTTATTGGATCATAGTGGCATCACGTGCATGTGGAGAGAATGATCGACAAGGCTAACATACACACAGAGATGCAAGATGGGAGGTATCGGCCTATGTGTGAAGGCATAGGAAACTAGAGAAAAGGAGGGGACGATTGATGGGGCTAGGTCGTGCTGTCACGAACGGACGTCGCTCAACCGCAACATCTTCACTCCGTGAATCGTTCGTGCTTTTTTTTGCTTGTACATATGTTTGACAGCTTGTTTTGCCTTGAGTTTACGTGTTTTCACCTAAGAAATGTGAGCGAAAGTAGTGTAGAAGGCTGCAGAACGGTCGTTCGCTGCACAGAGCCAAAACAGCCCTGTTTTTTGGTCTTTTTCGTGTGCCACGGTAACCTTTCTGAGCGGTGCGAAATGTCAGCCATTTCAGCACCTTGGAACCCCCCAGGTGGCACCGGGCTGGATGGGGCTCCGGGTATATGTCGGACGTAGGCGTTCATCAGCAATTGAACTTGACTTGCGTCCGATACCTTGGGAACTGTCGTTTGCGGACTTGCGACCGTTCCTACAACCCTCCAAAGTCCTATTTCGCTCTCTCTCTCTCTCTCTCTCTCTTTTCTCAGCTGCACTCAAGGTGTTCGACAAATTGCTTGTATAGCTTTCCGCTTTGCGAGACGCCGGGACGTGTCCGTCGCTCACTTCCAAGTTAATCAACTTCTTCTTTGCAGGTCCTACAGGACCTTAAGAGGTTGTAAGAGGGTTGACCCTGTGCGGACAGATAACGCTTTGGGCGTTCCATGACTTAGGCAATCCCAGCTAAGTCCAGAACAGTGGGCAAGGTTGTTTCACGACTTAGGCAATTTCAGCTAAGTCTTCAGGAGGGCCGCAAGGGTGTCGCATGGCTTAGGCAAATTTAGCTAAGCCTGTGACAGTGTGGTATCAGAGCAGGCAAGCAATTCATACGAACATCGAAGAAGATTCACAATTTCGCCGTGGTGAGACATCGTGGCGAATCGAGCAAGATGGGGCAAGCGGGACCCTTGCTCCAAGCAGCCGCAGGTGGGCTGCAAGTGCAAACTCGCTCACAAACTGCTAGAGCCGCTCATGAGGAGCACGACAGTGAACAAGACGAGCGTGAAGTTGGGTATTCTCCTCGAGGGGAGGAGGCGCCATCTGAAGCGCCAACCGGGAAGAAGGGCCATAGAGAGAGACTTACAATGGTGGAAACTCGCCTCGATGTTCTTGAAGCGAGCGTGGAGGAACTCTACCAAGGCCACGGAAGGCTACTTGGGGTAGAGAGCTCGCAAGAAGAAGCTGGAACTTGGATCGAGAATGTTGAATCCATGATTGATCAACTGACAGAGGACACCAAAGATTTCGTACGACATCTGCATGAAGTTGTGGCGGAACTCACGGCTAAGGTGATGGTGTTAACAAGGACTCTTGATGCGGGAGGGAACAACACCCACGCTGCGCCACCACAACACTTCAGAGCACCGGAGCCGCAGTGCTACGGAGGTGCTAGGGATGCCAAAGAGCTTGAAAATTTCTTGTTCGACATGGAACAGTATTTTCGTGCTACAAGGCTCGACTCTGAAGAAACCAAAGTTGCGATAGCAACAATGTATCTGAAGGGGGATGCAAAACTTTGGTGGCGAACCCGTTGGGAAGAGATCCAACAAGGCCGATGTCGAGTGGATACATGGGGAGACTTGAAGCGAGAGTTGAGAACTCAGTTCTTGCCTGAGAACACAGAGTTTGTCGCAAGAAGGAAACTGAGACAACTCCGTCAGAGTACAACAATCCGAGAATATGTGAAACAATTTTCAGCACTGATGCTGGATATTCGGGACATGTCTGAGAAAGACAAGCTATTCAGCTTCCTCGATGGCTTGAAGCCATGGGCACAACAAGAACTACATCGGAGGAATGTCACTGACGTAGTCGGGGCAATTGCAGCCGCGGAAAGGCTGACTGACTTTGTTTCTTCGGAGGATTCGAGAAAGAAGAAACACTCTTCGGGAAATCGCCCATCTAAATGCTCTCGAGCGAAGGAGTCTGGGGGCGAGCAAAAGAAGAAGAATTTCCACAAGGGACCGGGCTCAAGAGGTACAGTCTCAAAGTCTAGTGGATGCTTCTTGTGTGGAGGACCACACAAAGTGAGGGAGTGCCCACAAAAACAGGCACTCAATGCTTTAACAGCATCGGTTCTATCCCGTAAGTCAGACAATGGCAAAGCTATCGCCCTTAGTTCGAGCAGTTCTGACTCCAGTAGCGACAGTGAGGCGTCGCAAGGACCCAGGATGGGAGCAATGCGTTTGTTGAATGCGTTGCGGGGTCAAGTGGGGGAGAACACAAAGGCAAAGCCACTGAAGGCAGGAATCAGCGAGTTGATGTATGTGGACATCAAGCTTAATGGCCAAACAACCCGTGCAATGGTGGACACGGGCGCGACCCACAATTTTATTGTCGATCGTGAAGCTAAGCGACTGGGATTACTCTTGGAGAAGAGCCCAAGTCGCATGAAGGCGGTGAATTCGGAGGCCAAGCGGATCTCCGGACAAGCGAAAGGGATCCCCATCAAGATCGGGACATGGAGCGAGAGCACAAACTTGATGGCAGTGCCACTAGACGACTTCCAAGTGATTCTCGGAATGGAGTTTATGCACGCAGCGAAGTTGGTGCCAGTACCGTTCCTGAACTTCTTGTGTCTAATGGGAGGTGATGATCCCTGCATGGTTCCAGTTTTCCGGGGAGGAACCAAGGACCTACAACAAATATCGGTTTTACAATTGAAGAAAGGGGTATGAAAAGGTGAATCAACCTTTGTAGCGGCTATGAAGCTAGAGACACATGATGGGGAGGCCATTCAGGAACCTGCTGTTGTGGCGAACATCCTGAAGGAGTTCTCGGATGTTATGCCAACAGAGTTGCCAAGAACTCTACCACCACGCAGAGGCGTGGATCATCGGATTGAGCTGGAGCCGGGAATTAAGCCTCCAGCGAGACCACCATACCGAATGGCCCCTCCAGAGTTGGCGGAATTGAGGAAGCAGTTAGATGAACTACTAAGCGGTGGTCTCATCCGCAGTTCCAAAGCACCTTTCGGAGCTCCCAGTCCTCTTTCAGAAGAAACAAGATGGGAGTCTCCGATTATGCATCGATTATCGAGCCCTTAACAAGATGACGGTGAAGAACAAGTACCCTATCCCGCTCATCGCGGACTTGTTCGATCAATTGGGCAAGGCAAAGTACTTCTCCAAACTCGACCTTCGGTCGGGGTATTGGCAGGTGCGCATTGCAGAAGGTGATGAGGCAAAGACTACCTGTGTGACCAGGTATGGAGCATTCGAGTTCTTGGTGATGCCTTTCGGCTTAACCAATGCTCCGGTCACATTCTGCACTCTAATGAACGAACTGTTCAAGGAGTATCTGGACAAGTTTGTGATCGTCTACTTAGACGATATCGTCGTCTATAGCCAAACACTTGAGGAGCATGTGGGACACCTCCGAACAATTTTCAAAGTTCTCAGGGAGAACACCTTGTTCGTGAAGAGGGAAAAGTGCTATTTCGCCCAAACGAAGATTTTATTCTTGGGGCATCAAGTCGGCAATGGTTCCATCCGAATGGACCAGTCTAAGGTGCAAGCTGTGGCGGACTGGCGAACACCAAAGAAGGTACCAGAGTTGAGATCCTTCCTTGGGTTCGTCAACTATTATCGGCGCTTCATAGCGGGGTATTCGAAGCGCGCAGCTCCGTTAACGGAGTTGCTAAAGAAGGAGCAGTCCTGGAGATGATCGGACAAATGTGAGGTGGCATTTCAAGACCTGAAGACTGCTGTGTTAGAGGAACCTGTACTCAGATTGTCGGACTATGGAAAGCCATTTGAAGTCCATACAGATGCTTCTGATTTTGCTATTGGAGGAGTTCTTATGCAGGAAGGTCATCCGGTGGCCTATGAGAGTCGCAAGCTCAACGAGACCGAGCGGCGATATCCTATGCATGAGAAGGAGATGACAGCGGTGGTCCACTGTCTACGAGTGTGGCGACACTACCTTCTGGGAGCACCATTTGTGCTAAGGACAGACAATGTCGCATTGAGTTACTTTCAAACTCAAAAGAAACTCTCCCCAAAACAAGCACGATGGCAGGACTTCTTGGCTGAGTTCAACATGGTAATAGAGTACAAGCCTGGAAAAGCAAATGTCGTGGCCGATGCATTGAGTCGGAAAGTGGAGCTAGTGAATGCTATACAGTTGGAGGGCGGAGGCCAAGCAAGTCAATTGCGCTCCAACTTCCTTTTCAGGATCAGGGATGGACTGCACCGAGATCCTCAGGCAGTAACCCTGATGCAACTCATCAAAGAAGGTAAGGCACGACGATTTTGGGTCCAGGAGGGACTCATCTATACCAAGGGGAACAGAGTCTATGTTCCGCGAGCGGATAACTTGAGGCGTGAACTCCTGAAAGAGTGTCACGATTCCCTTTGGGCTGGACATCCGGGTATCCACCGAACAATGGCTCTCGTGGAGAGAGCTTTCTATTGGCCGAAAATGGGGACAGATGTGGAGGAATATGTTCGAACATGTCTTACTTGTCAATAAGACAAGGTAGAGCAGCAGAAGCCAATGGGACTTTTGGAGCCGCTGCCCATACCAGAAAGGCCTTGGGAGAGCATTTCCTTGGACTTCATATCAAGCTTGCCCGCAATAGGTGGACTTGGATCGATACTCGTGGTAGTTGATCGATTTTTGAAGTATGCAACATTCGTTGCTGCACCCCTACATTACTCAGCGGAGGAGGCGGCTAAGCTGATGATGAAGAATGTGGTGAAGTTTTGGGAGTCCCACACAACATCATTAGTGATCGAGATTCTCGGTTCTTGGGATGATTCTGGACCGAGTTGTTCAAGTTGTTGGGATCTAAATTATACTTCTTCACAAGCCTCCACCCCCAAACGGATGGCCAAACAGAAATAATCAACTCGCTCTTGAAGCGATATCTTCGGCACTACGTAAGTGCCAACCAACGAGATTGGGTGAAGCTGTTGGACATAGCTCAATTCTCCTATAACTTGCAACGGAGCTCTGCATCCAACAAAAGCCCATTTGAGATTATTACGGGACAACAGCCATCAACTCCTCACACCCTGGTTATTGGCTATACAGGGAGTAGCCCATCAGCCTACCACTTTGCAAAGGAATGACATCGCAATGCAGATATTGCGTGGGCTTACTTGGAGAAGGCGGCCAAGAAGATGAAGAAGTGGGCAGACTTGGGGAGGCGACCACAAGAGTTTAAAGTGGGCGACATGGTATTGTTGGTGAAGCTCCAACCAGCATCACTCCAGTTCTTTAGGCACAGAGTGCACAAAGGATTGGTGCGCATATATGAAGGGTCTTTCCCAATCATCAGCAGGGTAGGCAATGTCTCATACAAGTTGCAACTGCCAGCATGGTTCAGAATTCATAACGTCTTCCATGCGAGCAACTTGAAAGCCTACCACTCAGATCCGCAAGATGATTCTCGAAATGTTCCAACTCGACTACCCCCCACTAGAGCCTCTTACGAGAAGCGAGTTGAAACTATTCTAGCGGATCGCAAGATAAAGCTACCCAATGGAGCATAACAAATTGAGTATTTGGTGAAGTGGCAAAAGCTTTCTTAAACAGAAGCCAGTTGGGAGCCAGAAGATGCCCTCCGACATGAAGAAGCTCGCGTCAAAGCCTACCAACAAGCGTCGACGAGGGCGTCGACAGTTTAAGTGGGGGAGAATGTCACGAACGGACGTCGCTCAACCGCAACATCTTCACTCCGTGAACCGTTCGTGCTTTTTCTTGCTTGTACATATGTTTGGCAGCTTGTTTTGTCTTGAGTTTACGTGTTTTCACCTAAGAAATGTGAGCGAAAGTAGTGTAGAAGGCTGCAGAACGGTCGTTCGCTGCACAGAGCCAAAACATCCATGTTTTTGGGTCTTTTTCGTGTGCCACGATAACCTTTCTGAGCGGTGCAAAATGTCAGCCATTTTAGCACCTTGGAACCCCCCGGGTGGCACCGGGCTGGATGGGGCTCCGGGTATATGTCGGGCGTAGGCGTTCATCAGCAATTGAACTTGACTTGCGTCCGATACCTTGGGAACCGTCGTTTGCGGACTTGCGATCGTTCCTACAACCCTCCAAAGTCATATTTCGCTCTCTCTCTTTTCTCAGCTGCACTCAAGGTGTTCGACAAATTGCTTGTATAGCTTTCCGCTTTACGAGACGTCGGGACGTGTCCGTCGCTCGCTTCCAAGTTAATCAACTTCTTCTTTGCAGGTCCTACGGGACCTTAAGAGGTTGTAAGAGGGCTGACCCTGTGTGGACAGATAACGCTTTGGGCGTTCCATGACTTAGGCAATCCCAGCTAAGTCCAGAACAGTGGGCAATGTTGCTTCACAACTTAGGCAATTTCAGCTAAGTCTTCGGGAGGGCCGCAAGGGTGCCGCACGGCTTAGGCAAATTTAGCTAAGCCCGTGACAATGTGCAAAGGCACAAGCACCGAGAGGAGGAGAGGAGGCGACCGATGGGGCTTGCCTACGTGCATGCATAGGATGGTGATTAGAGGGACCAACCTTCATATGGAATCATAGGTGGCTAAGGGAGAGGAGGGGGTGATTAGCGAGCCCCACCCGTGCATGGGGGAGGGGCCAACCTCCATCTACACTAAGAAGTGAGGTGGTCCGATAGAGCCAACCTTACACGTTGAGGTGAAGACGACCAAATAAGGGTGGTCTACAAGGTGAAAGGGGGCAATTGACGAACGAAGTGCGATGACCAATAGAGTTTGGATGGTCATTTATAAAAAACGATGCTATCTATGAGTTTTTAGGAAATTCTTAAACTTAAAGATTTTTTTTTTTTTTAAATAATCATTTATTATATGTTCTAAATTTATAATGTTCATAAATTATAAATTGAGTGTGAGGCCACCACACACAAGGCGTTTTGATAAGATTTTGTGTTAGGGTATTGATTGGATTTGGCTCTCGTTGCTCGCTCCAAGGGATAGCAGCAATGTTGAGGCAAGCACTTGTGAAGTCGTTGCTCCATGAAAGGTAGGTTTTTTTTTTTTTTTTCTTTCTATTTTTCCTGCATAATATTTGTTACAAAGTATTTTGATTGTTCGATATGTGAGTTGGGTTTGGAGTCGATATGATTCACATTTTGAGTCTATCTTAGGCCTAAGATATCAAATTGATAAGGCATTCGGGTCAAGATACTCAACATCTTTGTCTGCATCACATCATTGATCATATCTTATCTAATATATTAACTAAGTGATAGTAACATATCAATTATCGTAATTATAATTGTTTTAAAGTTATAAATTTTTTTATTGGTATATATATATATATATATATATGATCGATTTTAAATTGAGGTTAAAAGAATTAATTATTTTTTTTTGTGAGTTGGAAAATAGGATCACATTGCTATCATCCTCAAAACACCGATGGCTTATGAATGACAACACTCCTTTCTCATATTATTGAAAGATAGTTTTGAGGTAGATGATAGGAGGTATGATTTGGACCATCACCTACCCACAGTGGGTGGAATCCGAGAGAAAATGACAGGGATAATTTATACGTCAAGTGAAGGAATTAAATTCTGTAAAGAGAAGATACACATCAACCCAACTCTTTGGGGGGGAATATTTGACACTAATCATATGATGATACATATGATAAATTATTAGCGTATTTTCCATCCTTTTTTTTTTAATATATCAGTCAGCATTTAATCCTAATTGTGAACCATCCCACCGCCTAGGTTAGCTACTTATATTAATTCTAACTTCAAATATTAGATTCAGACATTCTTATTAACAGACAAGATTAGATGAGGGTTTAGTCTAAATAAGATTCTTATTCATGTTCAAAGTATATAAATTGATGACGAATCATGAAAATAAAGCAAGTTTTTTGATCTTCCCCGCTTGTTTTATCATGGTATTAGAGCAGCTGCTGTAAGAGCCACCACTCGTCGACTCCTCTTTTGTAAAGTCATAGCCGTCGATCATGCAACCTCTGTTTCTCAATAGAAATAGAGCAACAACACTCCCTTCCTTCCAACAATGCATGCAGCAACAACACCCGTCGTCTTTCTTCTGTTGCTAGCCACACCCTTCTTTTCATCACCTGTCGCTCGAGCATCGTTGTCGCCCATCGTCGATGCCTCTATTGCACCTCTGTCGCCGGTGCCCTTCTCCCTTCTAGCCCCAAAGAGTCACGGGAGGAGTACTACGAGGGTCCGAAGATCCGGGTCTCGCCCTATGTCGGTGCCCACATCGTTGTACTTCCCTTCTTCATCCCTCCTCGGCCTCAACTAGTCTAACAACCCTCTCACTCAACCTCGTCGGCACCACTTGTGCTTCCCCTACTCTCTGCAATAATCTTCCAACCATGCCTATCGTTGATCGTGCCAGCCGCCCTCGATCCACTATTGCAACCCACCCATGCTGCCTTCCTCTTTAATGCACATAGCAGCATGCGCAACAAAGAAGGGATCGTAGAGTCGGTGATACCCACCAGCATTGGGGACGTCGTTGCTAAAGCTTGCCCCATCTTCACCTGCAATTGTTGCACCCTACAGTCACAGGCAGACATGCCCCAATCTCAGCTTCTCACATCTTCCCTACCGTTGCTATCGCCCTCCTCCTCCTCTCTTCCCGGTGAGGGCCTTCACGTAGACCTGGGCTGCTAGGATTGGAGCTCGGCCTCCAATGCCGAGGCGTATGAGACTCCACCTCTTTTCCTTGGTAGAGGTATTTGCTGTCTTAGTTGACAGTGTGGTCACCTTCAACATCGGCCTGGTTGCAACGCCCTTCGGCCTCACAACCGCTTTGGCTTCGTCTTCGGCTTTACATGCACCAAAGCTTTCGGCTTCCCCTTGCTCTTTGCCACTGTTGCGGTGGGTTTAGCTTGTGGCTTGGTGGGAGCGGCAAGCTTGGCATTCGGCTTTGGTTTGGTCTTCAGTCTTGTCGTCGAAGACCACTATATCTTCACAAATTTCAACAGATTTCAACAGCGCTTCATCCTCAGATCAGTACATTACTATGTCTTCATCGTCTGCATCTAATGTGCCTATTACACTCGCTGTAGGAAACCATAGCACTTATGTTACTCCCTCCATGTCTCATCTCTATCGATGCCGCAACTCTCATCCATTTCAAGTTATCCAAAAGCGACAACTATGCATCTTGACGTGCCTATTTTTCTAATCTTCTACTCGGGTATGATATGCTTGGCTATGTTGACGGTTCTCTCCGTGCTCCACCGATGATGATCAACCCACCTGGTGCATCTAGTCTGGTACCAAATCCAAAGTATAAACTACGGTTCTACTAGGTTCATCTCATCCTTTAAGCAATACAAGCTTCAGTCTCTGCATCCCTCGCTCTAGTCATCTCTGAAACTATTGCTAAAGCATGGAGTAAGTTACAAATAACCTTGGCAAGTCGTTCCTGTACATGTAAGCTGAGTCTGCTATCTAATCTCATGAATACAAAATAAGAGGGTACTGTTGTTGCTGATTATCTTCAAAATATAAAAATAATCATCAATGATTTAGCTTTGATAGGTCATTATCTCGGTGACGAAGAAGTTATTATTCACACTCTAGTGGTTTTGGGGCTGCGTACAAAGAATTGGCAGCTGCAATACGAGCAATCAGAACTCTACAATAAGTTGACTGACTATGAGACGTATTTGAAGAGTGAGGATAAAGTACCAAGATCACACCTATCATCGCTTAAGTCAATCACAAGTCTACAAGGAAGATCAATCAATATTCTAAGTCTATCAGTAAGGGTTTGGGTCAGGTGCTACCTACACCAGTGGGTATCAAACACAACTCAACAAAGAATAGTTTGCCAGCTATGTCACTCTGCCAAAGTCTGTAACTCTTGCCTTGGACCTTCGGTTTCCTCAAACTTACCCTAGGTATATCTCATGACTACTCCGATTACTGGTCAACATCAATGGATTATGAACTATGGCACCTCCCATCACATCACCTTAGATTTTAAAATTTTGTCCATTCACAATAATTATGATGGTAACGATGACATCATCATCAGTGATGGTAAACGTCTCCCTATTAATCATACTTCACAATGCTTAATTCGCATAACTTTAACTTTACACTCGATGGTATGTTGTGTGCTCCTCATATTAAGCGAGATCTTATCTTTGTCTCTTAGTTCTGTAAACAAAACAATACATCCATTAAATTCTTTTATGACTCCTTTCTTGTCAAGGATCTAAGCACGGGGGTATTATTACTTTAGGGTCAGAGTAAAGATAACATCTATCAGTGACTATTGGTCGTCCAGCCCACTGCCTACTCCTCTGTTGTTGCTCCAACGGATATGTGGCATCATCGTCTTGGTCATCACTCTTCCTCAATTCAACAAAAGTTAGTCTCTCGTTATTCTCTTCCTACTCTTAGAGCTAGTTATATTTTTAATCATTGTGATGCTTGTCTTAGTAATAAAAGTTATCGATTCCCCTTTAAAATTTCTCATGTCTTTTGCACAAAAATATTTGAAATTCTTTATATTGACATTTTGGGACATGCTCCAGTCACCTCCTTTGACAAGTATAGATTTTATGTTATCTTTATAGGCTATTTTACCAAATATACCTGGTTTTATCCTCTTCATCATAAGTTTGAAGTTTCAGCAATCTTTCTTAACTTTAGAAAGATGGCGGAGAACATTTTTCAGTCTATAATTAAAACGATTTATTCTGATAGTGGGGGTGAATATCAAGTCTCCCCCCTATACTCCTCAATTGGTTTGCTCAACTGAACGAAAATATCAGTATATAGTTGAAACGAGTCTCACACTTCTTCATCACACCTCCATGATATCTACTTTCTGGTCTGCAACCTTTCAGACGACAATCTACCTCATTAATCGTATGCTTACCCCAGTCATCCACTATTAGTTATCATTTTAAAAATTATTTCATAAATCTCTAAATCTTCAAAAACTTAGGGTTTTTAGTTGTGACTATTATCCATGACTACATCATTTTGCATCACAAAAACTCACCCCAAGATCTAAGCCGTACGTCTTCATCAGATACTCTCTTGAACACAATGCTTATCGATGTTACGATCCTTAGACTCACAAAGTCTTTGTGTCCCGCCATGTTATCTTTGTGGAGTCATCCTTTCTATTTCATCATTTCAAGTCACCTACCATGCAAGCTACTCCAACATATATACACTAGTGGAGTATGTCGTCACTCTTATCCAACGAGTCTCCACTAGAATCACCCACTCCGGATATATACTCTACGGATATACACTATATTATTTCCCCGGTTCAACATCTTCCTTTTTCACAAGCATTCCCTAATACTGACATCCAACCCTTGGAAACCCAGTCACTGTCTTTACCCTCCTTTTAATCCAATAGCACTGATGTTCCTCAGTCTGAACCACCCTGTGCCAGTGCTTTTCCGTCACCCATTCCACCACCACAACCTAAACCCCTTTGGCATCCAATGACCAGATGCTCTAAAAGTGATATTTTCAAACCACAATATGTTCTTGATCTACATACTATTACAACTTCCTCCCTTGAGACCAGTGAACCCACCACAGCCACTCAAGCCCAAAAATCCTCCTACTAGCATAAAGCATTGTGTGAAGAATATGATGCCCTTCTTCATAACTCTACCTGGACACTAGTCTCATTTCATCCCACATAAAATGTCATCGGTTATAAGTGAGATTTTCAAATTAAGCAGAACCCAGATGGGTCCATTGACAAGTATAAAGCGCGCCTAGTGGCCAAAGATTTTCATCAACGTCCTAGTGTTAACTTTATAAAGACATTCAGTCCTATTGTTAAATCAATAATAATTTGACTTATTCTGAGTTTTGTTATCTCAAAAGGTTGACATCTGCAACAACTTGATGTGAACAATGCCTTTTTACAATGGACCTTAAGTGAAGATGGTTTCATAGAATGACATCTTGATTTTCTTCATCCTAAGTATCTGAAGCATGTCTGTAAACTCCGTAAAGCAATTTATAGATTTCGTCAGCCTCCGCGAGCCTAGTACACATAACTTAGGTTGTTTTTGACGTCAATTGGCTTTATCAATTTCAAGTCTAATACCTCTTTATTTATCCGTCAACAACCTGAAAGTATAATATATCTTCTAGTCTATATTGATGATATTATTGTGACGGATAATAATTCTATGAAGATCACAATGTTCCTCAAACAATTGGCCAACAAATTTTATTTCAAAGATCTCGGTACGTTAAATTATTTTTTGGGTGTAGAAGCAACATATACTTCTTCGAGACTCTTTCTCTCACAATGAAAGTATATTCAGGACTTATTATCGAAGATAAACATGCAGGAGGCGAAAGCTGTTTCAACTCCTCTCTCAACTAGTGAATCACTCAAGTTAAATGATGGAAGTCATGCTATAGATTCTATCCAATATCAACAATTACTTGGCTCTTTACAATACTTAGTTCTCACTCGACCAGATATCTCATTTGCGGTTAACAAGTTATCACAATTCATGCATCGACCGTCTACCACGCATTGATTGGTCAGCGGTTAAGCGGGTTTTACGATATCTTAATGGAACTCTCAACTATGACATATTTCTTCGTAAACACTCTCTACTTCAACTTCATGCTTTTGTTGATGCTGATTGGGCTGAAAACTTTGATCATAGAATATCTATGTCAAGATACATCATCTTCCTTAGAACCAATCCAATCAGTTGGAGTTCTAAGAAACAAAAGACAGTCGCCTAATCGACAACTAAAGCTGAATATTGTTCCATTACCACTGATGTTGTAGAACTTAATTGGATCATGAATCTGCTTAGGGAACTTGATATCTACTCTATTATTACTCCTACTATATACCGTGACAATATCGGAGCTACCTATTTATGTGTAAATCTAGTATTTCACTCTCGTATGAAGTATATAACCATTGACTTTCATTTTGTACGAGATCAATTTATTAACAAAAAACTATGTCATGTTCACACGATAGATCAACTGGCAGACTCTCTTACAAATTCGCTCGTCTGTAAATTATTCTCATTGAATAAATCTAATATCGATGTCCTAAGCTCGATTTTGCGGGGGCATGTTATCATATAAGATTAGATAAGATAAGATAATGGTTTAGTCTAGATAAGATTTAGATCTTGTTAATCTATTATAAAAAATTCTCATCTTCAAAATATATAAATTGATGATGAATTATACTAATAAAACAAGCTTTTGGTCTTCCCCTCTTGTTTTATCAATATTCACTGTACTAATCTGGTAACACATTTGAATTGGTCGTTCTTGGTGGTTTTATCTTTATCTATAGAATTTGGGATGAGGATCAAATACCTTTCCTTTCTTTTCCTTTTTTTTTTTTTTTTGAGAAAAATATGATTATAAACAACAACTTCCTGATAGGAGCAATTTTCTGCGTCGATAAGGATTCAACACAAGACAGTCAAAAAGCTATTTCTTCATATTTTCTGAGATGTAAATTTCATCATATATATATATATATATATATATATATATATATATATATATATATAATTTGTTGATGGATTGGTATGTATAACGGCTTGGTCAACCAAAGTCATTTGTACATTAATTATTTATGGCTACGATCTCAACGTTGACACGTTACTGCCCCGACTGTCTTCCCAGTTTATTTAGTTGTTTCGAGCAATTAAATAAGGATTAATATAAACGGACTTTAACCAACATTTAAGACTCGCATTTGTTTGACTGCCTCCTCTTCTTCTTCTTCTTCTTTCTTGCGTAGTGAGTCGTCCACAACGACAACATAAGCCGCCTTCTTTCTTTTCTCTCCTCTGCTCTTCCTGTGCTTGTTACTTAGCCGCATGAGTATGACGCGTACACGATGATTCCTTACCCGTCTCCTATACCTGCATTGTGATGAGAGGCTGCGCCAGGTCACCTCGTACTTACGTCCTCCACTCACCAATCAGATAGGTTATCCGGGTATTCAATTAAGTACGAGACTTTTATTTTGTTGATGAACGCAATAACCGTTACTTCAATTTTTTTTTCAATTTTCCTATATATATATATATATATATATAATATATATATATATATAAAAGATCCCTACGCGGTACAAGTGTGGATTGGATGCCCGGACCGAAACGCCGGGAGAAACGGGCAGGGGAATCGTGTGGACACGGTTGAATCAGATGACATCATGATCAAATCACGGTCGTCGGTTCTTAAAATTATTTTGAATTAATCGGAGATTTTAATTTCTTGTATAAAACGACGCCGCGAGACTCGAGCACTCCTCCCTTTGGGAGTCGCAGAGCCGCCCCCTTTGCAGCACCCAATTCCATGGTGATCGCGTCTGGAGAAGAGGAGGACCGCCTCGCCGTAACGTTGGAGCCCCGGGAGGAGGAGCACTGCGTCGCTTCTTCGCGTCCGCCAAAGCAGCCGCCGCCGCCGCGACTCTCCCGGTCGAGACTGCATAATTTCACCTTCCCCACCGGCAGCTGGGGTTCCCATCGCATCCTCCGCTGCTGCAACCTCCCCCCCGCCGACGCATCCAGATCGGTGAATCCCGCGGCGGTAAGGCGGCCGCCATCCCCTCCGGAGATATCCACCTCCCCGCCGAAGCGGTCCACTGGTTTCAAGGGCTCGAAAGACGGAAAGGGGGGAGGATGGGAGGAATCGGAGCCGGAGATATCTACTTCTGCTGCTGTGGTGGCGGCAGAGGCGGCGGGAACCACGAGGCCTTGGAATCTGAGGACCCGGAGAGCGGCCTGTAATGCGCCGTCCGAGAACGGGCAGTACCAGTACCCTATCTCGGCTTTCCGGTCTTCGTCGCCTTTGGCCGCTGAGAAACGCTGCCTTTCGATGACGGAGATGGTGAAGGGGACATCAGATGGTTCGGAGAAGCGGGAGCGCCGGAAATTCTCGATCTCGCTGTCGCGCGAGGAGATTGATCGTGACTTTTGGGTTTTGAAGGGGACGAAGCCCCCTCGGAGGCCAAAGAAGAGGCCTAGAATCGTCCAGCGACGGCTTGATGTAAGACATATGCAAAAAGAAGATCTTTTTTTATGGTTTTGGTTCGATTTCCTGCTTTTGGCTATCGATCGAACTCTTCTTTGATTTCTGTCCCTAATTTGTGGTTTCTTTGTGCTGTTTCTTTCTGCAGTCGCTTTTCCCTGGTTTATGGTTATCGGAGGTGACTCCAGAAACATACAAAGTTGATGATTAAGGTAGTCCTATTCGGTATACTTGTACAAAAACGTACATTTTTACCTAATTTATTGAATTACTTTCAAATTTGAACTCATTGAATTGTTCTTAGTCATGGTTATCGTTGTTGTTTCTGCAGAAGTTTAGGAGTTTGCAGAGGAAGGGAGCATTAATGGTGTTTAGATGCTGATTATTGCTGTAATCCTGTAACGTGGTTAGTTTAATTTCCTAGAATTTCCTATTCACCTGTAAAATGAAGTTTGAATATAAGTAATAAAAGTTTGTGTTGTCTCTTGACACTCTTCTCCGTGTGATTGTTCGATTTTTTTTTTTTTTTTACTGTTTCATTCCCATTTAGATCTAAGAAAAGTTTTCTGCTGCGAAGCATAGAGCCATGATAGACAAGTTGAGGTTTGTAGATATTGTCTATTGAATTTTCTTTGCTGATGAAGTTGTGTGTTTTTATTTCCAAAATGAAATCAAATTGTAATGAATTTACTCTGGAAGGATTCTTCTTCCGTAGGTAAAATTGTCCGAGTTGATTTGAACATTTTGTGGAGTGTGGCAAGAGCTATGAAGAGAAACTAAAGAGGTCATGAAGCTAATTGCTTCTAGTGTTGATGTCTCTTCTCATAAATTTGTAGTGTATAAACCAAAGAAATAGATATTTTATCTTCTCTGCCTTTAGATGCCATTGACCATTCTTTCATGTTCAAGAAAAACTTAAAGGTCAACTTTGAGATCTCTGAAACACCTGTGGGCGCATTTTGCTCTATCAACCTAGAATGCCTGGAGCAGCATCTCAAATATCCTGTGCTTCTATGCACATATAATTCTTTAAGGAAGCTCAGTCAAAAATTAGATGTGCATGATCGTGACCTTTCAATCTGGGGACTAAAGTATGATTCTGGGATTACCACTATTGGGCACTTTGGAGTCTCATGGAATATTTTTTTTTCTTTTTTTCTGAAGAGCTGATTCTCCTCTGGATAAATGCAAAGTAGATAAATGGGAAAAAGATGTGTGATCAACAGCATGTTTTCATCATGCAGGGGATGCTTCTGATACTACCTTCAGATGCTACTCCTGGTATATGTTTTGTAATTTATTAGTGTGTAATCATGCAAAAGGGCTAATGACATGGAAAGATGTTTGAATATACAAATCTGGTTAGAAAGAATGCAATCTTGGAATAGTTCTACTGATACATCTTATCTTTGTTATTCTTTTTGGTTAGAAGACATGCTGCTTTGTTTATCTAGCAGATAAACTTCAATACAACTGAAACCGAGTTTCCATCAGTAATATGACCAAGAGAGCTGAAATACTTCAAACTACATGCATGTGCATATAGCATTGTTTCAGGTTACCTCATATAACTTGTGTAGTTTCAGTGAATATTGATGCAAGTTTTTTTCGACAATCACACTGCTTTATATAGGCCTTTATTTGCACATTACTCGTTCCACATTACATTATTAAACTAAGAATTTCTATGTGAATTGATGAGATGCAAGTGCTGTTTGTGTTTTCTAGATAATTAATTGATCTCCGTCCTTTTGGAAAATTTCATGTAGCAAGCCTGGCTTATCTTCCAGTCAATAGCAGGTGGCATTGTTGCCCTGTCCTCGTAGCATTGAATTTGAAGCTAGATAATGTGATGAAACTATGTGCTTTACAAGAATTTAGTAGATGTAGGTTTGTGATTAATTAGGCTACGGTGTACATAACGATACGATGCTATCTATATTCGCACCTAATCAAATGTGATCTGTTAGAGAATCCCCTACAAGTGAAAAAGGCAAGTTTGTGTGTCAGATTTTAAAGCTCTGTTTTTTTTCTTTTTTTGAGTTCTGAGTAATTAGCACAATAAATTTAAGTATATAAAAGCACTCTAATTTGTAGTTTTTCATTCTTCTCTTTGGTTATGGAACAGTTTTAAATGATTTAATGGGGCCTTTTGAGTATTTTGGTGCTACTCTTGAGGATGTTAATTAAGTGTGATGCCTTTAGACAAGTTATATTTTGCAGTTTCCTGTGGCCTATCCGAACCATCTAATAGATTGATTACACAAGCTTGGTTTTATTTTACTGTCTAATGGCTACAGATCCTTTACAACTGCACATGGTAGGAATGAAATAGCATGAGAAATCAATGGTGTATTTGTCATCAGTGACCATCATAAACAGCAACTGTTGTTCTTCTTATGTACAGAAATAAGGGGTAGTAAACACAACATAAATGTTGGGGGTGTAATTGCTGTATCCTCCGAAGGAATGGGGGGTTAAAGCGAATCCTTTGCTCACCCTTAGCATTATTAAAATGGTGAAGAAAGAAGAGAATTTACATGCAGAGCCACAACAAACCAAATCGAGGAAAGCAGCTACAGAAAGCATCAGATGGAGAGGAAGAGAGACGAAGAGGCCTGCCCAGGCCATATTTAATGTGTACTTTGAGATGTGGCTACGTTAAACACCATCGAGGTCTTGTGGATTTGTTGTATGTTGGCTTATGGCATTGGTTTTGTTTAAAAGAACAAAAGGCAATTGGTTTGTTTAAAAGCATATGATTAGCGGTTTATTATTATAGATATATTTAAATTTAAGTTTTTTTTTATTTAGATTATTGGTTATCCAATTCAAATTTTTTATCTTGGAGTTACATAGTATCATGAATTTAATCATGATGTATTTGGTCTCTATTTATTTTGTTTGGATTTAATCAGTATATGTGTAATATCATTTCCTTAATTGATTAATTTGACCTGTACCGTGAGAAATGATCATTACGTCGTCCTTCTTCTAAATTTAAGAATGCGAGGTTTGTTGTTTGTTACCCAATTGAAATATCTATTGAAGGAGAGAGAGAGGTAAGACTCCCATTTTGATGACTATGTGCTAATATTTAATTGCATTTGTTCATACTCCATCCAACACTATAACACTTGTTGGGCAGAGATATATGGTGGATGAGTGATTTCATTTTCAAAATTTTCTTCATTACTCTTTCTATTTTAGTAATTCCCTTTTTCTTTTCTTATTTCATTCTTTCTTCTTTTACCTTTCAATTTTAACCCTTTTTGTTTGGCTTTGTTTTAAATAATATTTTGTTACGGCAATATGGCCGATTTTGATTCTCAAATCAACATGACAAAATTGATTTGACCGGACTTCTTTTTTTTTTTTGTTTTTTTGGAGCTGTTGTCATGGTTAAAAGTGAGGAAGAAGTATTGAGAATATGATTTGAACTCTAAAGGGTAAAAGGTGCTCGTATCTTATATTTTATTTTATTCCATATATTAAAATTATTAGTATCTTACATCCCATTTGAATCTGTTCTGTTAAAAGGTTGCCCCAAGGATGCATCCTACGAGATCCCTTCAATTAAATAAATTTTAATTTTTGTTACAAGTGGGAAAAAAAAGGCTTGTAAGAAGAAGTTTTTTAAGTGTTTACATAAGTTTTAGTAGAAAAATATATTTAAACATGCTGATTTATATATTTGTGTAAATTTCATCGGTTATAAAATATTAAGCGGTATGATAAGAGACTGTTCGCTGTTAAAAATGATGGTGATGTGGCATATCCAGTTAGCTTCATTATAAGATGGTCTGTTAGTTGACATTTTATCATAGTTGGGTTGATTGAGCTTCATTTCTCAAGTCTGAGGTAATTAATGACTTGTTCGTCCTATAGCATAATGTCTATTATTTACATAAAAAATAATAATTAAGTGGTGCCTTAAATAATTTTTTTATTTTATTCTGGTCGGATCATTTAATTTTTCTTTCGTCTCTCATTTAATTTTTCTCTAATTTTCTTTCCTTAGCGTCTCTCGTTTAATTTTTTTTTTCATCATGATTGGGATAATAGTGGTCCCTTTCCTCCAAAACCGGACGACGTGGTTAAAGACAAACCGACGTGGAAGGATGAGGTTGGCTGATTAAGCTCTCAAACCTATCCTCTGACACACACGAGCAACATGTCACAAACGAACGGATAAATCTAAGATTTGACAGCATCAAACGTCGCGCAGTCGCCATCAGATCTCATAAAAACCTGAGGAAACCACACGACATCAGAGCAGAAGCAACACGCAACTGGCAGTACGAACAACGGTCGATGGTGCCTGCAACATTAAACAGGCTGGTAGAGAACGTCATAAGTATGATAAGGTCGACACATGATCAGTCGATAATGCACAGGTATAAAAGGGGCACCCCGAGGGCAGCTTAGGGGGGCTCTTTCTCTAATTCAATCCAAAAAAAGAAGAAGCTCCGACGTCTACGAGTGAGACGTCAGACTTCACCCTTCAAAACAACGCTAACTTAATCGTCGAAGGGACCTCTCCGGGGACCCACCACCCGGGCGAAGGTCTTTCCTTGTAGGAATAACTCCACAACATCAGAAGGAAGACCCACACCGAAGTGACAACCCGAGTCGAGCATCTGTATGCATCATCCTCGGACTATACTGCGTTGAGCCCCTCTTACGCTCGTGACCCGAACCCCATTATGCTAACTTCCCATATGCGACATAGAACAGACAACATGCTTTAATTTTATCAATGTTGTTGGAGGTTAAAAGAGAGACCCTAATATCCGTCACGATGATTTTTATAGTAAACTAATATGTTAAAAGAGAGACCCTATTTTTCCGACGATATCATTTAGTATGGTCAACGCAAAACGTGGCTGCATTTTTGTATTTATATTTAAAAAAACCATATTTTTGTCAGATTTCCTAATTAAATTCAATCTGTTCTATGCATGAATACAATATTTAGTGTACAAGTTGAAATATCCTATAGCTCACTATGGCTTCTCATTACATGCCGTAGACATCATCATGATTCCACCAAAAGCAGGTAGATGATGTTGCATAACACCAAAATAACTTCTTTTCACCACTTAATATACATTAAATTAAATTGTATGCCCGCAATAGTCTCTACCTTCTCATTAGTTGCTGTTAACAGATAAAGATGATATGAGATTTAGACAAGATCAGATGAGAGTTTATTTAGATCTTATCAATCCGTTATGGAAAATTTTCATCTTTAAAGTGTATAAATTGATGATGAATCATAGAAATAAATTAAGTTTTCTTATTCCCGTCGAATCAATTGGTATACTCTGTCCTTGACAAGAGCTAAATCTTGTGGGGGCATATTAACATATAAGATTATATGAAATTTAGATGAGATAAGATAGAGTTTATTCTAGATAAGATTTAGATATTGTTAATCTGTTATGAAAAATTCTCATCTTCAAAGTGTATAAATTGATGATGAATCATAAAAATAAAGTAAGCTTTCTCTTTTATAAGGTCAGTCGTGCGATCTCTATTTCTCGATAGAGATATTCTATCGTCAAAGTTCTCAACTCAATCAGTATTAACAAAAACATGAAATTAAAGTGGGGAGTGTTTGCAAAGAAAATATGTTATTGACTTTGTACGAGATAAGTTGTTAACCAAAAACTATATTTCTCATGTTCACACAGTGGATTAAAGGGTAGATTCTCTTATGAAATTATTGATCCGTAAATTATTCTCATTGCATAGATCTAAGATCAATATCCTTCACAGGAACTCGATGTTGCATGGATGTAAAAAAAAAAAATCTTTAAAATATATAAATTGATTATAAATCATAAAAATAAAGTAAGCTTTCTTATATTTTATCAGTTGCCAAAGTCAATGGGGAAACATACCAAACCAGTGTAAAACTAAATATTAGCAACCAACAAGAGTGATGAGAGAGAGACCTACCAAAAGTGTGAGAAGAATACGAGCAGCTGATCCCCATGAAAAAAGTAGCTCCTATCATTACTACCTCATAATTCCCAACCAGCCCACGCCACACTACGGATAACAAGTCACGGCTCAGCTTTCGGCCATGGCCTTTGTCCTCACGCTTGCTTGCAGAGGAGGAAGACGAAGCTGCTCGGCGTCGGCACGTTCAGGATCCGACTTATTCTCACCGCACTGCCTTGCGATCCCCGCGAATTCCCCGAACAACAGTTGTACGCCCTCGTCCTCGACTCAGTCCATGGGCTGACGCCGGCAGTCGTGTTGATGGTGGGCATTGTTGCAGCACTGCTGCTTGGCGCTTGACTCGGAGGACTTGCTCCGCAGCAGTGGAAGCGGGCAAAGGCTGCCTCCGTACTTGACGCTGCTGCTACTGCGGAACCTCCAGAAGGACCTGCGCGGGGATGGCCCTCTGATGCCGGCGTCGTCCTCGTCGGAGCTCGCCATGATCTCGCGAAGACTGCTGCGCTTCCTCCCCGCGTCCGCCGCCGCTGATGCTGAGGAGGAGGAGGAGGAGGAGGGAGGATTCCTGATGGGTACGGGGAGGAGTTTGCCGTCGGAGAAGAGGTCGTCGGCGAGGGAAGAATCGTGGGAGAGAATGGCGCTGGCGTCGAGGCCGAAGTCGAAGTCGGAGGATGCGGGCATGACCAGGGGAAGGGAAGAGTCGAGCCGGCGATCTCCGCCTTCGGTGGAGTCCGAGATGCCGCCCTGGGGGGAGGGGGGGTCGTGGGAGAAGGAGATTCTTGGGCTCACCCCCGCCCATGCCGAGCTCTCCAAGCCGTCCTCCATCTCGCCACCCGACTCTACCTTGACGAAGAAGAAGCGCATAGCATCAGGGGGTAAAGAAAGAGAGACGCCACATAAGAGAGGGAATGAATAATAACGGGAAGCTAACGGCAGCTAACGGAAAGGAGGTCCGAAGGGGTTACATTCGACCCCGGTTCGAATCAGAATCAAATTAGAACCGAATCAAATCTGAATATGTTATATGAATACAAATCTGATTCATAATGGGTTAAACAAATGCTCCAATGTAGGATGACTGCGATGAACTTGTGCCACATATTAATGTGGTCAAATGATGTCTAAGTAACATGAAAATACACTCATATGTTAGATTATATAGTCATATTTAATTAATTAATATTTATTATGAATATGATTGGATTCTGATTATGATTATTAGTCAATATAAATATAAAGTAAGTCCAATTAAATAGGATTCTTTAGGAAATGCACTTGATGGAAGGAACTATCCTAATTAATTATCCTAAACCCTCTATTCTCGTTTATAAATAAACAATACCTTTTAGAGACACAACAACTAACGATAATGAGGATGACAAAAATACATGACATAATTGAGAGATTATAGATCTTTTTTTCATCTCCCTTAGTCTTATGAACTAGTCATTGAGATATCATAGTTCTTCTCTCATGTTATTGTGTTCTTGAAACCATCGATCATAGTAGTTCTGTGAAATAATAAGAAGAAAATAGAAGGTAAGTCTAGTTCTTCTTGTAGATTGACATTATCGTAGATCTTGAATCCGACAATGATACACTCATAGATCAAATCAAGATTTTTCTGAATAGCAGTATTAAAAGGTATGTATCATGATAATACTTTTAGATCCATTGTTATTTGATTTCATATTATGACATTAAAGTTTTTCTAAATAATAAATAACATGTTATGGATTTGATGTTAACATTGTTATTTGATTGCAATTTTCTTCCTAGAGTTCGCAATAGATATCGATATAGAGGAGGGGATGCTCCATAACTAGTAAGAAATGATGATGTTATGATTTTGTTCCTTAAAATACAATAAAACATTAGAATGTAATTTTCTATGACACTAAAACAAATATGAGAAGCACGATAGTACTTAAATACGTGGCATTGTATAGCTAAGAAATTAGTAGATAGATCCCCCGTCAACTCTCGAAGAAGAAAGTCCTCCTCCCTATGTTGAATAATTTAAATCCATGTGAAATGTTAATTAGGATATATATATATATATTTTTGAAGTAATGTGATATTGTTATAGATAATTTATGTATTAATTGTTACTTAAATCAATAAAGAATTCTTGAGTTTAGAAATATAGATAACTTGATGTAATTATGAGAATTAGATGTAACATTTATAATGCATGATTGGGGACTGACTCAAATATATCTATCTTTCATAACGGTTGAAATTAGTTTCTTACACTTACACTTGATATGGACATAAATGACATATGGATATCTCATCATCATGTCGTCATCGACACCTTTAACATTGATGGACGACAATACATCATTACCCTTCAAAGGATAAAAAGTGTTCGATTCAACCTTATAGAGGAGACTACTAATACATGAGATCTAACATAGTAAAAAACGCACAACTTACTTGGGATATTTAATCATGACCTCGAGTGAGACGAGCCAAATCATACTATAAAAAAGATCCCCTTATGTACATTGTTTAGGATTTGAACTTTTTTGATGCACCCGCTTTCATACAAACTCAACATCAAACTGAATCATTTGAAAATAAATTAATTTTAAAGCATGAGAGAGCTTTTGTCGTAAAGACTAAGTGGTTCGGCCTGAAGCTCTCTTCGATCGAAATCATTTCACTCTGAAATGAATACAACTTCGATTAACTTCATAACAACATCATCATCAAATAATAAGTTACCACTATCAATGTAACAAAGATGACTTCTCGGTGGTGGCGGAGGAGATCCTCCTCGGAGAGGGTCACCAACGGCGAGTGGGCGGGCTTCGTTTCAAGGAGAGAGGCGAAAGCCATTACGGAAGATGACGACAGTAGAATTCATCTCTTGGGGCAAACGATTGAGTGGGCTTTGACCAAGTCGAGCCCATTATGGATTGGGCCCAACCCAGCTTTGTAATTAATATACCTGAGCGAATTCAAATGCCACGAGAGATTGATTATATTGAAAGCGACTGAAGTCCCCTTTTTTTTTTTCTTTTTCCTCTTTTGTGGTGTGGTGCTCTCTCACAGTCTATCTTGTCAGATGCATAAGAAGAGAAGGAGATGGCACTTTTAATCTAATATCGTCTCATGATTTCCTCGTTAGTTTAGGATTCAACCCTCGTGAGTCGTTAACAAAGACTAAACTAAATAACACCGACAAAATAGTGCATCCTCCTAAAGTCTTATCACCGGTGCTGTTGTACAGTTGATTGGAATTGATGCTGCAGAAAAAGATACATCATCACAGCGTATACTTTTGTTCCTTTATCCGGTTAGTATGACAAGAACATATGGACGGATAGCACACACAAGTTGCATAGCTGAGACTGTTCAAACATATGGATGGATGTAGATAGATAGATAGATAGATAGATATAGAGAGAGAGAAGAGGGAGGAGAAAATATTTGCTGAATCGAATGGGAATTCACAAGTTCCTCTTCCAGCTGCAGGCAGCCACATACCCGACGCCTACAAAGATCGGCTCCACGTTGACGATCTTTGCTTTAGGGGATGAGAGGACAAAAGGTGCAGGTCTTCCGGCTGTTAGGGGATCAGAGAGGCCTGCTGCTGCTGCAACCGAAGGAAATCTCTCACGGCAGCAGCTATTGGTTTCTCCATCGGTGGAGGTGCAATCCTGCTACAGTAGGGTTTATTCTGTGTTGGCAGCGAGTGGATACACCATCCAGGAAGGTTGTGGCCCGTCCCGGGAGATCAGTCCCTTCACGGGTCTGTCCGACGGCGAAAGCTTGATGTGATCGGAGGCTGGCATATGCATGCACGCAGTACAAAGCTTGTGAAACCTCCTCCACCTCCTCTCCTCACAATGTGGCTTTGCGAGGAAGCACTCGAGACCTGCTCCCCCTCCCCTTCCCTGCTGTAGTTTTCTCCCACCATCACATTTCTTACCTGCTCCAGTGCTTCTTAGCAGCAAAAGGATTTGTGCAATTATTGACGAGTGAGTGAGGGTGTCATCAAATAACAAAACCGAAGGGGATACTTTAAATTAATGTTTCGGCAGCGATATGTTTGTTATATACATCGACTCCAAATCTTATTAGATTACTTTTTTAGTGGTATTCTCTTAGACGTAACAACCTTCGTTTCGAAATCGACATTCGAGATCCTAAATTTTAGTTTTTGAAATTTAGGATTGGTGAACACAAAGAGTAAGATTTCTTTTCATCCACAGTCCGACACACCACAAGAGAGGGACAAAGTTTTTTTTTTTTTTTTTCCCCATTGTTTTCTACAAGAAACTTAGGTAATTGGCTCACCAACTCTTTATAAACCACAAACAAGGTCGCCATCCTTTTCCCTTCTCTCTCTCTCTCTCTTTTTTTTACCACGAAAGTGTGGCTTGGGTAATTGCTTTCGAGCATCGCATCTGTTGTTTACCACCCGTTTCTTCATTCCCCATCTTTTGTCGATTCTGATTTCCCTTATGCTATCTATCTACTATATAATCATTGCTCATCTTACTTTGTGATGTGGAACACATTCAGATAAAGATACCTGCAAGTAAAGATCTTCCAGTTGAGGAGGAATTGGATTGAATCAATGCCTTGCAACCAATTAAGTTTCGTGCAAACAAACAAAGCTTTCTTTCTCAGAGAACATGTGGAATCAGCACAGAGATAATGGGCATGATGCGTGGAGCATATGCTCTGAAGCGAAGAAGAGATGTGATCCATCACTTTGATGTAATGTTCGCCATCACCACCAAGTCCGGAATCATCGCTCTCGCACCACTGCTCACCGGTCTCAACTTGTGCCGTGCTTTGGTGATGTCGAGATGACTTCTGCTGGTGCAACATGCAAGTGGATGAACTCGCACAGGGCATTACCCTCCAACGATAATTGAGTTTGCATGCATGAAAACGTTAGTTAGAAATCACATCCATTAATCCCTTTCTGCTGCGGCAGACCTGATCTTAAGCTTACTCCTTGGAGTCCGAGAAACAATGTTGCGCGGACTTCCATCTACCAAAGCATATACACTTTTACTAAGAGTTGTGACCGCCACCGAGAGGAACCTCAGGTGCTGCTGCTCCACTCATGTAGCTTTTTAGCATCTCATATAACTCATCCATGCTCCACAAGCCATCGCCAATGTTTCTGATGCAATCGTTGTTGGATACGGCGCAATCGACGGCTGGATAAGTAGGCGCCGATGCCGGCGACAGGTCCCAGCCGGTGTCTAGGTCGTAGGCGTCGCTCATGGAGCAGCCAGCGGCGAAAGGGTTGAAGGTGACGGCATCGAGCTCGGCGGGTGGCCTCGAGGGGAGCTCGGACGTGTGATCTGCGAGCTGAGGCAGGGCGGTGGAGCAGGACGATGAGGTGAGGGAGTCCCAGCAATGAGCTTCCGGGGTTCCGGCGTTGGTGTTGGCATCTTGAGATTGCGTGGTGTGGGAAGTGTCCATGTTGGCAAGCAACCTCGGCATCCAGTAGCAGCGCACGGCATCTCGGAACATGGCGCTGTTGGCGTCCACCTTCAGCTGCCTCGCCTGCTTCTGCACTCGAGTCCTCCAGTAGTTCTTTATCTCGTTGTCTGTTCTCCCCGGTAGATGTTGCGCGATTCTAGACCACCTGCATATGCGTAAAACTTGCTGCATCAATCTCATCAGAGAACAAGGATTTGCATCAAGCAAAGTTCGACTTGCATCACGGTTGACTTTGATCACGAGGAGAATTAAGTACCTGTTTCCCCACTTGGCATGGAGTTCGAGGATCAGCAGCTGTTCTTCAGGGGAGAGATTGCCTCGCTTAACATCAGGCTTCAAGTAATTCAACCACCTAAGCCGACAACTCTTGCCGGTTCTCTTCAACCCTATGAATCAGCCGCCGCTATAGATTAGGAACGAATCGCAAACGCTCTGAAACATGAACGGAAGAAAGACTAGCAGCCTTTTTTTTTCCTGCGGGCAAGCTAAATAAATACCTGAGCACCTAGCAAGGAGATTCCAACGACCTTCGCCATGGCAAGCAATGTAGTGGATGAGGAGCTTGTCCTCCTCTAGAGTCCAAGGCCCTCTCCGTAGCTCCATGTCCTCCTCACACATTCTTGCCTCCTAAGAAAGCCTTTGTATAGGGGAGGGAGCCTTGGAGAAGCTACATGGAGGGAGAGGGCTAAGTTTCCATGTTATATAGAGCATGCCATGGAGAGCCAAAGCCCTACCAATAATGGGATACATTTGAAACAGTAGTAGTAGTAGTAGTAGTAGTAGTAGTACCTTGAAGCTAAACCTCTTATCGCTGCTGCCCTCTTTGCTTTATGAATTGTGCCCAATCATAAAGGAATATTTGGTGCTGAGCTGCTCTTTTACTCGGTCTTTGAGGTCTATAGTGGAGAAAGAAAAAAAAAAGGGAATCTATGAGCTCCGTGGAGATGATGGAGTCATTCATTCAATCCTCTGCGGAGGATTTGACGGTGTTCATGGATTCTATCTGTGTGAAACGTGTTTGACTGAACAATAGATTCAGTGGTTTCATTTATAATATATATATATATATATATATATATATACTGCTGAACTGGAACTGGTTAGAGAAAGAAGTAGGGGGAGCTCATTTGCCTAATTCTGCGGCAGTTAGGCCTGCTGGAATCTAAAGAACTCCCACTTCACATCCTGTTGAGCTGCATGTTTAGGGATGTCTCCCTCATGCAATAAAGAGAGAGAGAGAGAGAGAGAATGATTGATTGATTTCCACCATTTTCAGCAACAGGAAACAAAGGAGGGAGCCACTCCATAATGATGTCCTTCACCCTCGGAACATCAAAAAATTTTACTCGATCCATCCCTACTACCAAGAATAGATAACAAGTATGGAGAGAAGAACTTGGTTAATTGGATGCATGGTGCACAGATCTACAAAGAAACACAAGCTGCTACAGAGAACAGTGTGATGGCGGCCAGTGGCTTCGAACTCCGAGTTAAGAAGGTGACCATCCTACAGGGTGTTTTGTTCCATACTGTGGCATATGTTGAGAGAAGCCATGTTCCATAGCTTATCCCTAGCTAACAATTTCTTTGTTTTGCAGGAGCCATACCATTCAGGATTCAGTCATCGTTCTACTCATCACAGACCACCTGTGAATGATCTTTTGTTTACTGCAACCAATTTATGTCCTCTGCTATATGTATGTGTTGGTTTCCATGGACCCATTTTATTTCTCCTTATCTGAAAGTGTGTGATATAAATAAATATGCAGTCATGCGCATGTCACGACACCACAATAGTAATCCAGAAGAAGGATATATGTATACATATATATATATATAGCTCCTATGTGTAGCGTTAGTGTTTAACGTATTTTTCGTTTCCATACGCAATCGAGGAATGTGATGTAGGCTTTCACTCTCTTATAGGCGTCACCTGCTACCCTACCGTCCATCTTAATTTATATATATATATATATAAAGAAAAACCCTAAGATAGATCTAATCCTTCCAATCAAAAACTAAAATCAAATCGGGTTAATAGTTTCATAACTCAACCAAAAATAAGTTTTAACAATTTATTTTCGATTCCACGAATCTTAAACCAATGGTCACGGTTCTATTTTTTCTATTAAGTAATAAATATATCTTTTCAATAGTTTAATAAATAATTAATCTGGAAAAACATTCCAAATAACTCGAACATAAAAAAAATATATATTGAGAACTAAAATAGTTGGATTCCGTTCTCAAATTTGATCCAACCAAAACCATCCATCAGAGTTAAGTCTTTTTTCTTGCCTGTCTCTATAGTCTACAAAGGACAAGACTACATGTATTATTGCATGCAAGTGCAATCTTAGACGGATGCGGTCAAATTATATTTACATCAAAAAAAAAAAAAAAGTATCTAATGATTCTTGAAAGGCTATATGGATCTATTCAATTTGTTCGGACGTCAACGCTACTATTACCGGAGTCGAATACCCCTCGATACGAGAAGATAAAACGTTGACGTATGGAACGAAGAGTTACATCTGCTGCTAACTCGGCAAAGTCTATTGAAGGTTGACCGGCTTGGCTATCATCTCACCATCAAATCACAAAATATTTTCTACAATAAATTATATATTCTGATTTGAGTAACGGAGAAGCATCTCATCTCTCTCGCCTGATGATATGTTCTCGAGGCTTTCTCCATCCTGTAGATCTATTAATCCAGTATGCCCACCTCAATATCCACCATAATATCGTGTGATTCGTAGCAAGAACAAAGAGCGGCAGCAAGAACTCATCCTCTGAGCATACGATGATCGATCTATATATTATAATTTACTTTGAAGGGCATGATGCTGAGATGAGATGGACAGCACTGACAGATGCCACCTGTAATGCTCATCGAGTAGGTCATTCATGAGAGACCCACGACACATCAATTCAAAAGTCAAGATCAAAACTGGGATGGGACTCGGAAGGAAATGACAACTGAAGCAAACAGGCAACGGGAGTTAGATCATTTGACAGACTCTCCTCATCAATCTTTTGAGGTGGGTCCGAAGAATGATGATGATCGAGCTGCGTGCTCTCCACCAGTTGAGGATTTGGTGCAGCGTTGCCTCTTCTGATAATGTCTGCCAAATAGAAAGATACCACAAGGAGCTGCAGCCTATGGTGTGGTGGTTTCAAATCAGAATCTGACACACATTATTTCCTCCTTGTGTGATTAGCTGGAGAGGAAGACGAAGCTACGTACTGCAGGTGAGGATTGTGTGATTCGCTGTGCATAATCTGTTAACCTCAGTGGATTTTATTCGAGTCTTGAGTTTGGATCAACAGCCGCTTATATTCTTCATATGAACTGTTGTTAAACCTCCGTGGGAACTGATCTCTCGATCAGTCCACTTTTCCTTCTTCGTTCGCTTTCGGCATTATTTTTCTCGTGAGTGCGTAGTGCAGTCACAAATCCATGGAGGAGTCGTGTAAACCCGACTACAGTAGTGATGATGTGATAGGCAAAACTTGAGGTATCGCACGTCTTACACGTTTAGATATCATTTTTATTACCTGCAACTGCACCTGCACCTGTGAAGAAATCTCAGTCCAGAAGCAAAGGATCTACGACCATAATCATGTCTTTGGAACTTGTTTGATTAGGAAATGTAAAGAGCATCAACTTTACAGTTAGTTTAACCCACAGTAATCGATATCTTTTTGAACAAACAGATATAGAAGAAGGAATGACGGATAAGAGAGCTAAAGAAACAGCAGGAAGAAAGAGCAATTATTGTGGGCACTCAAGCCATCTTTTTATCCATTGCAATAGATAATGACCGAAAAGATCAATGATCGGTGGATCCGTGTAAGTAATAATCTTCATCTTTTGAAGTGGTCCTCATCCACCCATGGGAGGAAAGGACGATCAGTTTGCACAAGAGGCAAAATGTTCTTTTCGAGACGGAAGCAGTCATCAGTCAAAAGTCAACAGTCAACCATTCTGTCAGACGATAAACGTTTATTCTAAGCTACTCTCTGTTGCTAAGCCCAGAGATTGTTTAGTTTAGAACAACAACAACAGCAGCAGCATCATCAGAGCGATGGGATTTCTATAATCCTATCCATTTTGTGGTCTTTACAAATTATCCGCTCTTCTCATTGTTGAATCCTTAGCTCAAACACTACATCTCCATGACCGACTGTTATAATAAAAAAAAATTATAAAATCTACAAATTATATTTAACTATTGTCAATCATCCTAACTATGCAGATATTGAAAATAAAACAGTAAGACCATTGACCATTAAATGATAGATGTACAATATAATGTTTAGACCTGTCCTCCTAGCGTGCTAACAACGTGTCATGTTGGACTGCAACTAAATGCTTCCTTAATACTATGATGCAGAACTACAACTAAATGCTTGGAACTTATCAATGCAACTTTCAACCATCATCAATGATTACATATATTTATTTATGTCCAACAATAGCATGAATAGTATTATGAATCGATGATTTGAGTGCTATAATAATACAAAATCGGATGTAATTATTGAATAAAATCCCTCAACCTAGATTATTAGTATGATAGCATTAGTTACAAACACAATGATGCGAAACTGGATCAGTCCGTCTTGGGTCTATTTGACGGCCCATTTGAACCGGTCCATCAGCAAACCCTTCTACCTTCTCCACTGTGATCACCGTACAACCTTTTGGGGATTTAGAGAAGCTCTCTCGATGCGACTGCTCCACCGCCATCGCCGTCTCCGACCCGCCAAAAGCACCCGCGCCACTTCTTTCTCCTCCTCCTCCTCCTCCTCCACGACCAGCACCACCTCCCCAACCCCTCCCGATCCCAGCACCCTGTCCCACCTCGTCTCCCTGCAGCACTGGTCCAAACTCAAAACCCTCATCTCCGCCTCCGCCGCGGCCGCCGCCACCACACCCGCCGATGCCGCCGTCTCCTTCCTCCGCATCCTTCTCGATTCTGTGTCCACCTCCTCGGTCACCGCCTTACGCTTCTCCCGCTGGTCCCAGTCCCACTACCGCTGCCCCGGCGCCTTCGACCTCCCCCTTCACTGTCGTCTCCTCCTCGCCCTCGCCGCCGACAAGCGCTACTCTGATGTCCGCTCCGAGCTTCACTACCTCGTCAGATCCGGCCCCCACTCCGCCGTCTCCATCCTCCACACCCTCGCCGTCTTCGCCGAGCCCTCCCGTCGGCGCCATGACTCCCTCTCCATCCTCGCCGACATGCTCATCCTCGCCCTCGTCAAGAACTCGAGGACCAGCCCCGCCATCGAGATCTTTTATCGTGCTCGGGATTTCGGGTACCGACTGTCGGTCCTTTCGTGTAACCCCTTGCTGAGCTCTTTGATCAGAGAAGAGAAGTTCGACGCCGTGGAGGCCGTGTATAAAGAGATGATTCGTAGGAGGATTCCACCCAACCTGATCACTTTCAATACTGTCATCAATGGTTTCTGTAAGGAGGGGAAGCTAAGGAGGGCAGGGGATCTCATGGAGGACATGAAGTCATGGGGGTTCTCGCCCTCTGTCATCACTTACAATACCCTAATCGATGGGTGCTGCAAGAAGGGCGGGGCTGGGAAGATGTATAAGGCTGATGTCCTCTTGAAGCAGATGGTGGATGCCAACATCCACCCCAACGTTGTTACTTTTAATACTTTGATCGATGGGTACTGCAAGGATGGGAACAGCTCGTCTGCGATGAGGTTCTTCCAAGAAATGAAACGGCAAGAGCTTTCTCCCGGTGTTGTCACTTATAATACGTTGATCAATGGGCTTTCTTGCGAGGGCAAGTTGAACGAAGCTCTCGAGCTGCTGAAGGAGATGGAGGAATTGAATCTGGCACCAGATGTGGTGACCTACAATGCTATCATCAATGGGTTCTGCAAGAAAGAAATGATGGCTGAGGCTAAAGGGATGTTGGATGCAATTTTGGGGAAGAATTTGTTGCCAAATGTTATTACTTACAATACTTTGATTGACGGGTATTGTCGAGTTGGAATGATGGAGGATGCAATGGGGTTCAAAGGATTGATGCTGGAGAAAGGTATTAGTCATAATGTTTCGACCTTTAGCTGCTTGATTAATGGGTTCTGTAAAACTGGGGATATGAAGAGTGTTGTGAAGCTGTTGGATGAAATGAGGGAGAAGAATGTAAGACCTGACATTGTGATTTACAATGTGCTGATTACGGCTTTGTGCAAAGAAGGGGAGTTGACAAAGGCGGTCAAGCTTTTAGATGAGATGCTGGAGGTGGGTCTGAAGCCAACCCATGTAACATATAACACCTTAATAGATGCGTTCTGTGTGAAAGGGAACCTTAGGGCAGCTTTGAACATGAGATCAAGGATGGAGAGGGGTGGCAAGCGTGCAAATGTGATCACATATAACGTATTTATCAAGTACTTCTGTGGAAGAGGTAAGATGGAAGAGGCTAATGAGTTCCTAAATGAGATGTTGGAGAAAGGATTGGTTCCCAACAGGGTCACTTACAATATAATTAAGGATGAGATGATCGAGAGAGGTTATGTTCCTAGCATAGATGGACATCTTTGTAACAATGCCGCTTAGTAGGAAAAGAAACAAGAGAGTGGAAGTTCTTTATGTTAGTGTTATTTTTAAGATGCAGAAAAAAGATTATGTTTCGTGAGACTTTGTTTAAGAAAGACATTGCAGTTTTCAACATACTATTCTAAATCTTTCCCAAAAAGCTATGTGACCAAGCTGGTGACATGAGCTGGACAGATTTGTGCCGTTAATAGGTTAAGAGGTCCACTGCATGATTCGGTAAGATTACTGATGTTATGATCAAAATTATAAGTGTGTTGGATTCTTGGAGAGAGGACTGATGTCTATAGACTTAATGCTCTTCTTGAATCTAATTATTGAAAATATCAGGTTGATCATATATGTTTCGTAGAAGCATGGATTTTCTTCTAGGATGTGTGTTGATGCTTCATGAGCGCTGCTGTGGCTTTGTGTGAAAACTCGGGACACCGAAGAATAGTATGGGTTCAAAAAGTCTGCAGATTGAAACAAATCAGTCTTTGTCTTCACTTTCTGATGGAAGGTGCACTGGTACTACTACAACTACTACTACTGAGTATGAATGACAAAGCAAAATTGATGATGATACGCATGATGTAGCATCCAAGTTTGTTTGAGCAGCAAGCACACCGGATTAAAAGAAATATCCTGTAAGTATAGCTATACTTATCTACACACGTTTTAGCCAGTGCTTGCATCTCATTGTTTTGCGTTCTTGGTAAATTCATGTTAGATAATTCATAGAGCCCTCATGAGGAACCTATGATCTTTCGAAGGCAATAAGTTTTGCTACTCTTGCTCTTTCTTTTGCAGCTGCCATATGCTTTTTAATATATATTTTACTTGCAGCGCGCATTAACATCTTTTTTATGTGTTGTATTATTATCAGGAAATCAGTACTAGTTTTCGTTAGCAGTTTTGATGCCAGATTGCAGGAATTAATTTTCTTTATATGTTGCTTACTTGTTTCTTGTTGGATCAGCAGAAAGCAGTTGAAAGGTTGTGACAGGTGTTATATACTTCATTCTGGCGGCCTGGAAGAATGCTGACAGAAGAAGCAGGCAACAAATCTATTTGTTTCTGATTACTCATGAAACAACCGGTGAATGTTTCCATCTGCAGAGTACTTGATGACCTGCAATGGCCACGACACAGCATCACATCACATCATGCTCCTGCTCTTGGATCAAAAGATAAATGCATCTCTGAAATCGTCGATGGCCATCGTCCGTCCATTGTCAAGATAAACTTCATCAACTTGTTGTTCTCCATGGCTAAGGGCCTTCTCCATCAGCTTAATGGAAGCATGTGTGCAGCAGCTCCTGCAAATGCCGGTAAGATACATGATTATTTCCATGTGTTTTGCGTGATCTATAAACTCAATGATTATTAACATACTCGAATCAAGTGGAGAAGTGAATGTTGCAGGAGAAGAGATGATATGTAAATCATCCACGCAAGAGAGCCATGGACAAGCAATGTTAGGCAGAGAGGAGAAGCCATTTACAATGACAACAACAGTAACAACCAGTATTCGGGGGCTACCATCGAAACTGGTTTGTCTTTAATCTCCAGCAATTTATCTGGTTCTACATGAAACCACACATTCATCATCTGCTTCCATCACTGTAGATTTACGACCTCGTTCTTTCTTGTGTTTGAAAGTTGTGTTCTTATGTCACAGTAAAAGTTTGGTAACCTGACGGCACTGAAACTTCTGATTCTCTCTTTTATGACTGACATCAGTGTTTGAATATTGAAGTCCTTTTCATAGTCGAGACAAAGAAAAACAAAAGCTGGTTTCACAAAGTTGCCAAGAATTCAATGTTTACCATAACATTATCTCTCTACTTGTGAATGCCCAGTCTTTAACTAGATCAGTGGACTCAGATTGTATCTTTGCCTATGAACTTGAAGCTGCATCTCATGTTGATCTAGCATTTTCCAGCTGATCACTGATTACATGGTGAACTCAAAAGTGAAAAATGTTGGAGTATGACTTCAAAGCAAGGTATGCAATACCGATCGATACTGCTCGTATCGGGTAGTACGTATCAGTCTGTTATTTAATCGGTACGTGGATCGTTTGTTACGGGATGGTACCTTTGATTGGGGTTGTTTTCGTCCTGTTACCACCTGAAATCGATCGGTAACGGTCGATTTCGTCGTTGTAGGTCGTTATCGGGCGGTAACGATCGATTTCGAGCAGTATCAGTCGAGGAAGGGAGAAAGAAGAAGAGGGAGAAGAAAACATGAATCCGACGTTGCTCTTTGCCTGCGCGATCTATTGACCGCGGGCGAAGAATCGCTCGTATGATCCGTTGCTCATGAGTGATTTCTTCTCTTGTATGTAGGGAGAAAAAACGTCTCATAGCGAGCTTGCAATAGGCTTGGCAACCATTGTTTAGTTAGCTTTTGTGATCGGTTTCGACTCGTAAATGAGAGTTGTCTCCTGTGAACACTTGTGAGGATTTCGGTATGTAATGAACATTGATTCTTTGTGTGCGACCGTTCAGATCTTGTAAAGTCTATGGTTGTAATTTGTATCGACTATATAAAGTGTTTGTTAAAATAATTATTTGTGGATCATGTGGGAAATGTTTTCTCTAACTTGTTTTCTCTTTTATAGGTTCTAAGGGATCCTAGGAGGTTTCAGGGAGGTTGACCTTTTCGGACGTCATTGCAATGGTGTCGCACGACTTAGCAAAATCAGTTCAGTTCGTGACAAATGATATCAGAGCGGGATAAGCACACGCAGAAACATTTATCATGCAAACATGGGGGACCTAGCTAGGCTATGTGGAGGGCAGCCAACATGCCCAATCGTTTGGGAGAAATAAACATTAAGATATAGGGAAAGGAGTCGCTTAGAGAAGCAGACATCCTTGATTGACATTCAGAGGAATGACCAACCCTTTACGTGAGAGGCACCATGGGTACAAGCAAGTTAGGAATAATATATAGCGCACAAAGGTTGGGATGGTTGAGTTCGAGGTACGACTCGACGTTGGCAACCAAACTTGATGGTGCTCAAAGCAAGCGAGACGCTTGGTAAAAAATGAGACCATGCAAAGTGGGAGGTGTTACTCAACGATCGAAAGAGTTGTGCAAATCTCACAGAGGTGAGGGGAATTGCTAACTCGAAGAGTTCAGTACTCATGCAAGGCTTGTATGTGGACGATGGAGTATTCGTGGCGATCACAAGACAATCGAAACTCGACGTCATGGAGCATTGGAACTTTCTCTTTGACATGCAAATGATACGTCCATAGGAGGCTGAAGTGTGCAACAAGTTTAGCATATTGCTAGGTCTTGTAAGGTGTAGCGGGGGTTGTATTGGCGAAGAGTTGTAATCTAGCAAGTGGATGTGCAGGGATAGAACAATACACAGATTGTTTGTAAGATGAAATAGTCCAAGGAGATAGTGGTCTTTTAAACTTTCAGAGGAAAGAATGAAAAGAGGAAAGTTGCTCCAACATGATAGATATCCAAGAGAGATAAGTCTTGGTTTTCTAAAGGAAAAATCATGTACAACGGACCGCACATATTGAGGAAGAAAATCTCAAGATAATATCTCCACAAAGCTCAACAGATCAAGCGAGCGACGAGGAGTCGTCGCATGATCTCAAATGAGGTAATGCGTTGGTGGATGCATTGAAGATCAAGTGTGGGAGCGACCATGGGAATATCATATGAAGGCACACTTAGAGTTGATGTGAAAATCAGACTCAACGGAGGACTGACCCATGGAATGGTGGGCGCGAGTGCCACAATCAACTCAATGCAAATCGAGAGGCGAAATAACTTGGGTGGAACTTGACGAAGTATCCAAGCTGCATGAGGGGAGTCAACGAAGAAGATGGAACATGAAGCAAAAGCATATAGCTTCTTGGACAGAGGTCAAGGACATGAACTCTTATAAATGCAAGAGTGAGATTATGTCGTTCTATGGTTTCTTCATTCTGATGGGACAAACTCATCTTGTATGATGTCAAAGATAAAGGGAGTTTTGAGATATGCATCTTATCTCAGAGAAGCATTTGACAGAGAAACTAAGGTGATTCAACTTACAAAGGTGAAGTTGGGATTAAAAAGCCTTAGCACGGGACAAGAGGACATTGAGGCATGTACTCTTGAGGAATATGTCACAATGTTGTCATTCGAGTTGTCATGAAGAAAGTGGTCCATAGCGGAGATTGTGTTGGTGAGGAATAGAGGCCCAGGATCTAGACAATGGTGCATCAATTTTAGCAAAGTCTGGGGATTTCGAGAGTGATTAGGCGACGAACTATTCTAGAGCGATGCTTTGTCCAGGTGTGACCCAAGAATGGGTGGGCGAAGGTGAATTGCTAAAGGAGCGAATACAATCGGGGGTGGTAGGGGCCCTACGATATGCTGACAGAGGTCACACATGGAGAGATCGTAATCCGAGTTCAACACATAAGAATCTGAATGCAATGAAGATGTCACCAGAAGGCGACATGGTGCAGCGGATCATGGTGGAATAGTTCGTGATAATATAACACATGCAGAGAAGTCCCGTGAGGGACATAATCATGCAGAGGTATGATCAGAAGCTACTGGGAGCTCCACTTTGGGGAATAACACAACAACAAGAAGGACTATAGATTCAGGAAGTGAATGTAATGGTACAGAAATGACGGGTCTTCCGTGTGTGGGTTATGTACATATGGGGGTTATGTACCACCGAGGGAGAACTCCGAATGTAAATACCAACGAGTCCCATGGGGGGGGGGGGGACTTGATAATATAGAGGTATGATTGAAGCGGCTGAAGAGTTGGACTGCTCCAATGCTTGTATTCGCTTAAGGTCACCCAACAAGTCAGAGGATAAGGCCAAGTAAGCGAATATTGCTATCAAGGAAGCTAAGGAGAACATAATCGACGCGAGCCATGCAATAAGATGGCAGAGGCCATGCATGTGAGTTGCAATCTGTCTTTCCATCGACCAAGGAAAACTGCTCAGAGAACATAGGGGTGTTGAAGCAAGTGGTCAAAAGAGGCAAGGAAGCGACGACGAGTCCAAAAAGGCTCAACTACCCAAAAAGCAAAGCGTCGATCAGAAAGGAGGTGGACTCGGAAGAGTGTCATAGTGTCGTAGAGGTGGATTTATCGATCACGAAGAAAGAGATGCAGATGCAAGATAATAGATAGTAGAGCCATGAGCTTGACAGTACGATAGTACCGCAGAGGTGAGACTTTCGTGGAGTCACCGATCCCTTGCTCTCAGAGATCGAGAGCGTTGGTCGTGAAAGGGGTCAAGGAGGTGGAGAATGTAGAGGCAAACTCCAAGTACTAGGACAAGGCTGGAGGGCAGAGGCCAAAGAACTTCATAAGATCGGTGTCAATGAGCTTCTTATCAAGATAATTGAAAGTGGGGGACTTTGAGTTAATGCAAGAGTGCTCGACCAAGGAACGAAGTAGGCAGTACGAAGTGCTGTACATTTTCTACTCAGAGGAGTATGTGGCAAAGGCGATGGAGTATGTACAATCCCAAAGACGACCAAAACTATCGAAGACTTACTTCAAGTCGAGGTGAAATTTTTCTCTTTTCTAGCAAAACTTCTTGCATTTCGGAAGTTCGATGGTAGAGAAGGTGAATCATAGTAGCTAAGAAGGAGTGCAAACACTTCAGGTGCTTCAAAAGTGTGAACAAAGAGTAGGCAAAAACTAGTAACCAGCTCGATGCATGAAGTACAACTTCGAGGAGATAGGCAAAGTCGAGTAACTTTACCTTCTCAATTCCTAAAAGAATGGGCGAAACCAAGTACTCTAGTTCTCTTATTTATCTTGCAGAGGAGCTTTGCACAACTTAAAAGACCCTCTAAAGAAATCTAATGGAAGACGAGTTATCAAATCTTCACTAATGGTGATCAATGCTACTGAGTAGATTGTCCGCTTCATTGCCCAATAGAAAGCTAATCGAAAGCGGAGGTGATGTGAACCTACTTGGAAGTGTCAACTAAGTTAAAGAAAGCGAAGGTAAATCTTCACTAATGGTGATCAATGCTACTGAGTAGATTGTCCGCTTCATTGCTCAATAGAAAGCTAATCGAAAGCAGAGGTGATGTGAACCTACTTGGAAGTGACAACTAAGTTAAAGAAAGCGAAGGTGATATGCAAATTTTGTAAAGAAAGGGCTTCAAAAACTTCAAAGTCTGTGAGACGATACTCATTAAAGCTCTAATGAGCATCCACTCAATTTAGGCGGCATGAAACGTTTGAGATATTGGCGCAAAACAAGGAATGTCTTTTCCTTTATCAACAAGGATCAACCCCACACTAGAGTCAATCATTAGTGAGTTGAAGCAGCATGGCGGATCAGAGTTCGACTACTCAACAACGGCGGAGATCAGTTAGGAGCCAAGTGGCATGTTGTAGTTAGAGCAAAGTTTTGACGCTTCCGAATTTTGTATTCACGCTTTCGATTGAATTCACACTTTGAAAGTAAAGTTTTCACATCAAGCACTTCCCTTTAATGTTGCTAATCTTTCATGTTTGATTATTAACTTGGTAATTTTCTCACTTGTTTTACTTGAACGAAAAACTTACACTTGCACTAATTCACACTCCCCCCCTCCCCCTCTTAATGTCAATTAATCCAAACAATTGATATTAGAGTCACGTTTTTTTTGTCATTTGGTTTAACACCAAAAAGAAATGACTCTTTTCGACATTAACGGGGGTCAATGCATCACAAGTCCTTCTATATTCAATGAGACAAACCATATATCTTGGAAAATACAAATGTGTATCTTTTTTATTTCGATAGATTTTGATTTGTGGTGTATTGTTTAAAAAGGTTTTCAAGAGTCATACAATCTAATAAATGATTGGAATGATTTTAAAAAATAAATATTTTTGTTGAATGCGCTATGAATGTATGTTGTGCTATTGATAAGAATGAGCTTAACCATATTTTCGCTTGTGATTCGGTTTTTGATATTTGACATACATTAGAAATGATATATTAAAGGACAACTAAATCAAGTGAATTATTAAACAAATTAATCCATAAAAATAAACTTGAAGAAGACCTTCTAAAGAACAGGAAGGATTGTGAACTGAGAAGAATTTATGACTCATCGAGTAAAATATCGAGTTATGAGGACTTTGAACATTTGACATATGAACCAGATAAATTAATCAACATGAACCATAAAAATAATTTAAAGATGAACAAAATCTCTTGCTATGAACTCAAGAAGTCGTAGTGCACTGAAGATGAAAAGCACAACAAAGAAGAAGTAGAAGATCTCGTGCTAGTGGCCAACCATGATAAGGTAAGTAATCCACCCGAAAACTCTTTTACTTTTGATAAGTTATTAATTTCTTTTCATATGATAACTTTAAAATGATTAGAAAATCTTATAAATTACTTAAGAAAGAGCATGATTGTTTAGCTAGTAAATTTGAACAAATGCATAATACATCACAATCACACTAAATATGAAACCTTAAATGATGCATCAACATTATATTTTTCTTATTCTAAGTATAAGTTACTAGAATTAATTAAACAAGAAAATGATATACTACAACAAACTCAAAAATGGCCTAATATAGACAATGCGTCTCTAAACATGATCCATATTTGATAAGAGTCATATTCATAAGAAAAGTATTGGCATTATGAGTAAGACTCATCAAAAGCCAACTATCCTCGTTAGAAGACATATTACTCTTTGCCTAAAAATAGATGTAATTTTTATGGTAAATATAGATACTTTATTTATAAGTGTTCATTTAAAAATTATAGTCCACAAATTAATTTGGGTTCCTAAAGAAACCATAAACAATATTAAATCATTAGAGAAAATGGGAAGAATATATCATGAAGGACCCAAACTCAAATGGGTACCTAAATCAAAATCTCTCATAATATAAAATTGACTCCTAACAAGGGTAGTAGCACCAAGTTATGTTTTGAAATGAGATGCTCAAGACACATGACTTGAGATCTAATATTCTTTCAAAGCATAATAGCCTAGGTAATAATAAGAAAATTATTAAAATTAAAATTATTAACAATAAATCTTTCGATGGTTTATCATTATATAATTAATATTGATGATGTATAGCTAGAGCATACAAGTATGAAAATAAACTAGAACCAAAGAACCTTATTTATTGAAAAGTATGTTAAAATTTATATGAATAAGATTTTAACGATGATTGAATAATAGTTTTAAAATCATTAGTTTGGATTTTGGTTTAAATGTAAAGACTATTATTAAATAATTTAAATATTAATAAAATTTATGAAATGATTGATTTAAATTTATATTGATTGAAATGCTACGATTGAATGATTGTGTTGAATGATAAAATTTTAGTATAGAATAATATAGAAAAAGGAAAAAAATCTTGCTTCATTATCTAGTATTTTTATAAATTAAAAATATATTTAATGAGAATGAAATGAGCATAGTAACTCACTACACAAAGTCTAAAAATTATTGAAATTGAAATAAATCAAAGTTTTTGTTTAAAAATATTTTATTGTAATGATGTTGATGAAATTTTATTTTTGACTTTAAAATGATATTACATTCTTGAAATAAATTTTAAAAGAAGGATAAAATAATACTATTATTATGATCTCTTAAACTACAAAAATGAATTAAACAACTTTAGTAATTGAAAAATAATTTATGATGCCTTTATTGAATTAAAAAAATAATTTTGGATAATAATTTTGGATAAATTTTTAAATGATTTTATTTTAAAAAGAGATTGATGAATCTATTTAACATTATTGATATTTATCATGATCTTGACAAGTTGAAAATTTGTAACTTGAAATCTTTATGAGAAGTTTATAAATAAATCATAAGTTTATATTTTTGAAACAATAACATGAATCTAAACAATGATATTGATGATTTGAAATCACATATATAAGTTGAGATCCAATAGTTTCATATCTTATTTTATAAAATTATACTTGTAACTTGACAATTTTCATGTATTAAGATTTTGCTTACAAGACAATTTTCATGTATTAAGATTTTGCTTACAGAATTGATCTCCTATAATTTTTGTTATCTAAGAGTAGATTTATTAAATTAAATCATGTATTTAATATTCAAGAATGTCTTTTGATATCAATATTTTTTTTGACATGATTTGTTTTAAAACTCATGAATGATATAACTTATCATCGGAAAGAGATTTGTATTATAATGAATATTTTCTTAATTTCTTGACTTTGACTTTTACGTTTTGGGATTTATGATTTTAATAATTATAATTATTTTTATTAAAAAGATTTATCTTGGATAAATTAAGATTATTCCACAAGACTTATTTTTATTATTTTAAAAATGAGAAAAAAAACTTATTAAACGAAATAATATCTTTTGATATTTAAAATTTTGATTTTATGTTTAATGACATGATCTTCTATTTTTTGGCGTAAATATGAACATGGATGAAAAAAAAATTATGTCATCATATTTCACGACAATGACCAAAAAGGAAAAATAATATTACCAATATAATTAGAAAAAAATTGAATATAATAATTTTGAATGACGAACAAGTGCTTAGAAAAAAAATTAGAACTTGCATTGGTATCTCTTGATTTTCTAATCTACATCTATAAAATTAAATATTTTTATAATATTTTTTAATTCTCTACCTTGATTCTATCTTCTTATTCACACAAATTAGAGAAAGAAAATTACTAACATTTCAAGATATCGATAAGACTATTAATATCATTTTGAATCTCTAGAAAGTGATTTTGATGATTTCGAAATTGATGATTTTGATTTCTAGGAATTATAACTTAAATTTTTTTATGAATCAAAATCTTTACATATATCATGATTTTGATTCTAAGAATTATAACTTAAAATTTTTTATAAATCAAAATCTTTTGTTATGTGTTCTCGTATTATTTAAAAGGAGATTTTTATACAAATCATGAATTTGATATTGAAAAAAAATTAGAACTTGCATTGGTATCTCTTGATTTTCTAATCTACATCTATAAAATTAAATATTTTTATAATATTTTTTAATTCTCTACCTTGATTCTATCTTTTTATTCACACAAATTAGAGAAAGAAAATCACTAACATTTCAAGATATCGATAAGACTATCAATATCATTTTGAATATTTCGAAATTGATGATTTTGATTTCTAGAAATTATAACTTAAATTTTTTTATGAATCAAAATCTTTACATATATCATGATTTTGATTCTAAGAATTATAACTTAAAATTTTTTATAAATCAAAATCTTTTGTTATGTGTTCTCATATTATTTAAAAGGAGATTTTTATACAAATCATGAACTTGATATTTATTATAAATGAATCAAGAGATTTTATTTGTTTTTCGTATGATTTGTCTCTTAATAGTCATAATTTGTCTTCATGAATTGTATATCTCATCATCATGTTAATTTTTCTTGATATATTTCATGTGATGATTTGAAAAATAATGTAATGGGAAAAATTTTGTACTATTGTAACCATCTCTTCTTTTTGACAATGACAAAGGGGGAGCAAAACTTGTTAGCTTGCTTGATGTAAAATTGCTAGCTTTGTACTTCTTAAAAGAGAAGAAATAAAGAACTCATTAGCTTGTTAATGACAAAGAGGGAGAATATATGATGATGTGAAATCATGTATAATGATCATGAAAAATTAAGCTCATATTTAAAATTTTACATATACAAGATCAAGGTTGAGACTTAGAAATGTTAAATTATTAATATAGATATCATGAAATAAAACTTTTTTATGATAATATTTTTGAAAACTTTCTCTATGATAAAAAAAAATTACATGAAGATATGTCACATTTGAAATTTATAATAGATAATTTTTAATATCAAGAGATGACTTTTGCTACATTTGAAATAAATAAGTAGTCTTTTAAATTTCTTAAACTTTTTGAGCTCATCTTAGTATTGGTTTTAAAATTTATTAAGAGCTCTTCTCTATGATGAAATGATACATTTCCCTAATGAATTACATGAAGATAAGTCACTTTTGAAATTTATAATAGATAATTTTTAATATCAAGAGATGACTTTTGCTACATTTGAAATAAATAAATAGTCTTTTAAATTTCTTAAACTTTTGAGCTCATCTTAGTATTGGTTTTAAAATTTATTAAGAGCTCTTCTCTACGATGAAATGATTCAACAACACTTCCCTAATGAATCGAGAGATTTTATTTGTTTTTCTTATGATTTGTCTCTTAATAGTCATAATTTAATTTGTCTTCATGAATTATATATCTCATCATCATGTTAATTTTTCTTGATATATTTCATGTGATGATTTGAAAAATAATGTAATGGGAAAAGGGGGAGCAAAACTTGTTAGCTTGCATGATGTAAAATTGTTAGCTTTGTACTTCTTAAAAAAGAAGAAAGAAAGAATTCATTAGCTTGTTAATGACAAAGAGGGAGAATATATGATGATCATGAAAAATTAAACTCATATTCAAAATTTTATATATACAAGATCAAGGTTGAGACTTAGAAATGTTAAATTATAAAAAATATATAAATTATTAATATAGATATCATGAAATAAAACTTTTTTATGATAACATTTTTGAAAACTTTCTCTATGATTTTATCTTATTATTTTAAAAAAATTACATGAAGATATGTCATATTTGAAATTTATAATAGATAATTTTTAATATCAAGAGATGACTTTTGCTACATTTGAAATAAATAAGTAGTCTTTTAAATTTCTTAAACTTTTGAGCTCATCTTAGTATTGGTTTTAAAATTTATTAAAATCTCTTCTCTACGATGAAATGATTCAACACTTCCCTTATTTCTCTCCTTATTTATCATGAAGGGGAAGAAAATTTTATAATGCATGTACTAAGGAGGATTAATATCATTGTGTTTTAAAATTATTAGTTATATATTTTACCTTTGAAATATATATATATCTTAATATGAATATGGATTGATATATCTTGTATATGGATATGAATGCATAATTCTTTTTACTCATGATTTGATGTAAATTTATTTTGAAATTTATATTAAATGTTGATTGCTTGAATTTAAGAGAGTGTGTTTCTCTTAAATTTAAATGGCATAGATTTAGGGAGAGTTAGGATTAACTTCTGTCATCAATTGATTATTATCATTTTTATGATAACATTTTTATTGATTATTATCATTTTTATGATAACATTTTTGAAAACTTTCTCTATGATTTTATCTTATTATTTAAAAAAAATTACATGAAGATATGTCAGGATTGAAATTTATAATAGATAATTTTTAATATCAAGAGATGACTTTTGCTACATTTGAAATAAATAAGTAGTCTTAAACTTTTGAGCTCTTCTCTACGATGAAATGATTCCTAAGGAGGATTAATATTATTATGTGTTTTAAAATTATTAGTTATATATTTTACCTTTGAAATATATATATATCTTAATATGGATATGGATTGATATATCTTGTATATGGATATGAATGCATAATTCTTTTTACTCATGATTTGATGTAAATTTATTTTGAAATTTACATTAAATGTTGATTGCTTGAATTTAAGAGAGTGTGTTTTTCTTAAATTTAAATGACATAGATTTATGGAGAGTTAGGATTAACTTCTGTCATCAATTGATTATTATCATAAAAAAGGGGGAGATTGTTGAATCTTGAATTTTGATGATGAAATCAATTGATGGATTATTGATTTAATATATGTTGTTAAAGTTGACAGAAAAATTATTACAATTAGTATTGGCCAAGGTCAAGTCCATGCATCGAGCCGAGGTTCGGACGATGCGGTTGGGAACTCGCTAGGAGTGCGTCAAGAGCTCGTCGAGGGTATCGGGAGCTTGCTTATGAATGTATTTAATTAAATCATATTTAGCATCGTGCAGGTTTAACCATGACGGGATGAGTTACAGATCAGACATGAACCCAGGATCAAACATAGACATCGGGCCAAGGATTGGACGCTAGAGACTTCGCCGAAGGTATCGGGAAGATCGCTGGAGGAAGACCATGAGACTCATTGCTAGAGAAGTCGGAGGTTGTTTGCGGGAGTAAGGTCGTTAAACTTGGTAGTCATGTGTTGATTGTAATTTTAAGTCATAGGTTAAGATTAAATCTTAAATAAGTATGATTTGGATAAAATCCAAATCAACTCAAAGATGCAACTGGGTCCACTATGAGGTTTGATTGAGCTCAAGTTGAGCTCAGTTGGTTGGCCAAAGAGTTGGTCAACATCATATTCAAGTTGGAATCTTTCAAAAGTCATCCAATCCAACAAATAATTGGAATGATTATGAAAAACAAATATTTTTGTTGAATGTAAATATTATGAATGTCTTATATTGTGCTCTTGACAAGAATGAGCTTAATCGTATTTTTTCTTATGATCCGGCTTTCGATATTTGGCATACATTAGAAATGATATATGAAAGGACAACTAAATCAGGTGAATCATTAAACAAAATAATCCATAAAGTTGAACTTGAAAAGCACCTTTCAAAGAACAAGAAAGATTATGAACTGAGAAGAACTTAATTAATCAGTTCAAAGATTATGAAATGAGAAGCACTCATTGAGTGAAATCTCGAGTGATGAGGACTTTGAATATTTGACATATGAACTGGATAAATTAATCAACATGAACCATAAAAATGATCTAAAATGGACAAAACATAATGCTATGAACGCAAGAAGTTATGGTGCATTGAAGATGAAAAACATAATCAAGAAGAAGTGGAAGATCTCGTGCTCGTGGCCAACCATGATGAGATAACCCACCCGAAAGCTCTTTTACTTTTGATGAGTTATTAATTTCTTTTCATGAGCTTTATAATGAATTTAGAATGATTAGCAAATCTTATAAATTACTTAAGAAATAGCATGATTCTTTAGCTAGTAAAAGTGATGAGGACTTTGAATATTTGACATATGAACTGGATAAATTAATCAACATGAACCATAAAAATGATCTAAAATAGACAAAACATATTGCTATGAACGCAAGAAGTTATGGTGCATTGAAGATGAAAAACACAATCAAGAAGAAGTGGAAGATCTCGTGCTCGTGGCCAACCATGATGAGAGAACCCACCCGAAAGCTCTTTTATTTTTGATGAGTTATTAATTTCTTTTCATGAGCTTTATAATGAATAGCAAATCTTATAAATTACTTAAGAAATAGCATGATTCTTTAGCTAGTAAATTTGAACAAATGCATGATACATCACCATCACACACTAAATATGAAACCTTGAATGATGCATCAATATTATGTTGTTCTTGTTCTAAGTATAAGTTACTAGAGGTAATTAAACAAGAAAACGATATACTACAACAAAGGGATTAATATACACAATGAGTCTCTAAATATGAACCATGTTGATAAGGGTCATGTTCATAAGAAAAGTATCGACATTATGAGTAAGACTCATCAAAAGCCAACTATCCTCATTAGAAGATACATATTACACTCTTTGCCCAAAAATAGATGTAATTTTTGTGGTAAATATAGACACTTTGCTTATAAGTGGTTATTTAAAAATTATAATCCACATAAATTAATTTAGGTTCATGAAGGAACCATAAACAACGTTAAGCCATTAAAAAAATTGGGAAGAACATATCATGAAGAACCCAAACTCAAATGGATACATAAATCAAAACCTCTCATAATATAAAGTTACCTCCTAACAAGGCTATGAGCACTATGTTATGTTTTGAAAGTAGATGTTTAAGGCACATGACTTGAGATCTAATATTTCTTTCAAAGCTCACTAGCTTAAGTAATAATAAGAAAATTATTAAAATTAAAATTATTGATAATGAATCTTTTGATCAAACATGAACCCATGATTAAGCTTAGGCATCGGGCCTAGGATTGGATGATCCTAAGACTATTTTATTCAATCGACATAGATTTAATTTAAATTAAGACGTGCGTGGTACCAACAAAGACATTAATTTAGCTCTCAACAGGAAGGTTTATCCGACAAATCATTACTTCCTACCTCACGAATTCTGACACATGATTTCATCTCATTAATGATTGGATTATCATAGACTTAGTTGAAATTGTCTAAGTTGTTATGCATCGTTATGTCATCTGTCTATAAATGGTCAATCTTATTTGCAACCTCGTTCATGTTATAAAAAATATGTAAAAAAGAAGATTAATTAGTTCTAAAAATGTGCGATAAATAAATCTCGACATCTCGTAAAAATGTTAGGTTTGTAGGCAATTCAACAAACGGTTGGTGTGCAAGATAGAAAAGAGAAAAAAAAAACAAATTATGAATTTTAGAAGACATACAAATAATTTAAGTCCACAAACGATTGTTCATCGAGTGTCAAGCGCAATTTAAGTCCACAAACGATTGTTCATCGAGTGTCGAGCGCATTAGCAAGTTCTCGTAGACTTTACATACAAACCTGCAAATCCAATCAACCCCCAACATTGTCCCAAACCCCCATCTGCCCTCTGCCACCTTAGTGGTTTTTATTGAATCTCAAATTTTGATGAAGAAACTAATTGATAAGAAATATTTCGATAATGGACTTGGATCATCAAAAGATCAATTGTTGAGCAAGAGAGTTTTGCATTGTGTTGAAAAATTATCATATCAAAAATTGATCGTCGAGTCAGAGGATTAATTGATGTGTTGAAAATCAAACTTCTTGTTAGAGGTTCGAACATTGTGCCGAAAGGATCAGATATTATATCGAAACATTAGACATCGTGAAAAAGTCAACATGCCAGTGGAATGAGCGATGTGTTGAAGGTTTGAACGAAGTATCAAAAAATTATGTGACATGTTGAAATAACATACAACATGCTGAAAGATTGAAAAATGTGTTGTGGCTAACATGTCAAAGGCTTCTTTGAGACCATCAATTTGAGTTGATATCGACTTGTCAAGAAAGTCATTGGGCTTGTCCGGACGAAGTTGAACTCGTTAGAAGGTCAAATCAATGACCTAATGCTATTGTACTCCCTCCTTAAGGTCAAATCAATGAAAGATCCTGAGGATTCTAGGATGCTGAGATATCTAATGTTTCGTATTACACTACAATCTATAGAAAATAGGTCATGATATACGAAAATGATATTAACTAAGACTTAAATCCAATAATTGCATGTCATACTATAAAAAAAATATTATGTATGCATTAAAAGTGATTTCTTTGATGAAAACTTATAAATTTATTAATTAATTAAATATTTTAAGTTTAGTAGAACTTAAGCATTGGGGTTATCTTGTTAGGTACAACAGACAATGTTGATGATATATTAATTAAATCTTTAAAATTTATTAGACCTTAAGCATTGGGGAAATGTTGTCAGGTACACTGGTGGTATAATTTTTATATGATTTCGAGTTCATCAATCCACTAATTTTCATATTTTCATATTGGACAATCAAAATATATTGCTATGGCTAAACTATGTTCTCAGTAAAATACTAAGAGAGAGAGAGGAGAGGAAGATATTGTATGACAATAGTATCAATTGCCTACAGCAGCCGTAAAAGCCGTCTACTTCATATATTTTGAAGTGTACGGCTGACCGCCCTCATACCCCGGTCAAGCAGTGCCGTCGCACATCAAATCCTGTCTCTCTCAAGAAGACAACAGCATATTTTGCTTCAGGCTTGAGAGGCTTTTCCTCCAGAGAGCAGCAGCTCATTTCTTAGGTTGAGATGGTGGAGGCTATGGAGGACCAAAAGTGCAGGGGAAGCTTTGTCGTTGGGAGTAAGGGGAAACGTTAGGAGTCACAAGATAAGAGAGGGAGGGAGGGGGGAGTAGCGAAGCACGCAAAAAAAAAAAAAAATTTCTCCTCCCCTCTCCTCTCCATGAGAGCAAATGGTGGCAGTGGAAGAAGACAACAAACACATCCTCCCCTCTCCTCTCCCCTATGCAAGCAACTCTCCCCCTCTCCTTCCACTTTCTCATTGTCTCCCTCGTCGTCTTTATCCCTTAATAGTTGAAGAGCATGCGACGAGGGCCCATCGACAACTATCAACTCAATGGGGGGGGGGGGGGGGGGGGGGCGCTAGCGGTATCGAGGTTCGATAGCTTTGGCTCCATTGATGGATGGGCCACCGAGCCATAAGATCAAAAGATAATATTATTATCTTTTAGAAAATAAAAGATATTATTACTATATGAGAAGAAGAATAAAACAAAAAACGAGAAAAAAAAAATAAAAAGCTTAAGGTATTTGCCTATTATTATTTGACTCAAAAAAAAAAATTAATATTTGAACCTTGGGTGAGGAAAAAAGGTACAACATAGGAACAACACATCCAATGCATAGATTTGGATGCAAACCTCTGGCTGCAGCAAATATAACATAGCAGCATTGCAGGGTTAGGTCCTGTCATCCTTTTTGTGTACGATAGGAATGCTCAGGTTCAGACCGTACCATACCGACCGAGTCAACGTTTCAGATCTTTGGTAGCAACATCTGCACACTAACTATTTGTGTTTTTGGATGGCTGATCGAACCATACATAGATGGTCAACTCTAAACCTGTGAACATCCAAGAATGGCTGATCGCCCTTGTCTTTCTTATTGCCTTCCTGTGAAGGACGCTCGATCTTTTTTTTTATATTACATGGTACATACACCCACCACCAACCATCACATGATCCCTCTCTCTCTCTCTCTCTCTCTCTCCATCGACCACAGATGGCTGAGGTGTTGTTACCTAATAATAGTTATTGAAGCTGCGAAAGGGGGCAACAGAGTAGGGTTTGTAGGGGGGGGGGGAGAGAGTAACGAAGGCGACGTCCCCTCTCAGCTCCGCCCTCGGCCCAAACGAACAAAAAGACCACTGCTACCCGGTCCCCCGAGGCCGAAGCCATTCGTTTTCTGTCAGTCACAGAAACCAAAGGCTCATCTGCCATCTACCACAGACAGCATAAGAAAAAAAAAAAGAGAGGAGAGGAGAGAGAAATAAACGGCTGGACAGTGAGAAACTGCCAGAAAACTTTCAATCACACACAGACACTCTCTCTCTCTAATTCTCACTTTAAAACACAACCTTGCCTGGAGAGCAGTGGCAAACTGCAGCCTTTTTGCTCTCAAACCGCCACCACAACCTTCCCTCCTCCATCCTCCTCTTTGGAAGAAGGCCACTCTCTCATCCCTTGAGCGCAATAATACCATGTAATCTTCCATATCAATCATCCTCCTACTCTTTATGTCAATTCATAAGAATCCAAAACCAGCTGGGTTTGATTTGGTTTCAGGATACCAGAAGGTAACTCGCTAGACCTCAACAACTTGCCGGAGGAACATGGCAAACAACCGGTAGAGGAGAGCTCGATGACCACTGCGGCTTCCGCTGACACCACCCGTAAGTAGGGGCATTTGCTACAGAATACATGTGAAAATTGGATACTCCGATCCGATCCAAAAAGATTATTGCAGGGTTTAAGAAGAAGAAGAAGAAGAAGAAGAAGAAGATTGCAGGGAAGGAAGAAGCTGGAAAGGTGTACGAGTGCCGGTTCTGCTCCCTCAAGTTCTACAAATCTCAGGCACTGGGCGGGCACATGAACCGACATCGCCAAGGCAAAGACCTCTGACCGACCGACCACCACATTCCTAGCTGTTGAGTTTGAGAAGTTGATGTGACGTGGTTGATTGGAGACACTTTGAATAATTCCTTTTTTTGTGTTCATTAGAGAGGGAGACGGAGACGCTCACTCGTGCACGCCAGCTCGTGTTCGGCAACGAAGGCATTGCCGGTGCCGGTCCGATCGGCGGGTATGTGTTACGGTCAAGTAATAATAGCACCTGAGAAGGTGGAGTAGCTATTTTTTGGTCTTTGTTGGTTTCAGGGATCTCAGTCTCGGGGGCTTCCGACAACGACGCGGCGGAGCGCCATGCCTGCGGTTCCAACAGCTCTATCCAATCATACCGACACGGCCGTCTAATCCCCCACCATGGCAGCAATACCTACACCGACCTCCTAATCCGCCCCTCCGCAATTACTACATCGGTCATGTCGTCTCCTCAGGGAGCGCCCAACGTCAACTGCAGCAGCGTCTCCCCACCTTCACTTGCTCTCATCGTTATCAAGACAGATAGATGAGAGCCAGAAACAAAAACAAAGACTCTCTCTCTCTCTCTCTCTCTCTCTCTCTTCAAAACCGATATGTTTTCTTATGGTTTTTGGGAGCATGACGACGACTATTTCTCTTAGGGTTGTTGTTGTGGGTGCTACAGGACATTTTGAGTCAGTAGATTTCCGCTGCCAATCGGGTGTTGTGGGCAAAGCTACCTACCTAAACTTGTAGCCCTGATCGGTGGTCTATGCTGGCGTTCATAATAACTTTGGTACACGAACACACAAGACCACCAAACGATATATTTTAATGAGATAAAGCCAGGATACCTTTGCTGTGCATCCATCTCCGCTCCATGATTGGAATCCATGTGTGTTCATCAATCTGGACCGAGCGATCATGGACTTCACCGTTCCTGCGCAGACAAACGACGTAAACCAATCAGTTTGTTTCCTAGGAAATGTGTTCAGGTTCTCTGATACAATCTTACCAAATGATAGCTGTGTGCCAAATCCCATATAAGCATTTCAAGTAACAAAATGAAGTGTAAAATGACATGACGCATTATCGTCCCCAGCTGCAATGGTGGTCGTTGATGGTGTTACTGCACCCAAAAACAAAAAAAAAAGACAGTCATCAACTTATCTGCCCTAATTTAGTTTCATCCCCTTAATACAAAGAATAAACAATTCTCCTTAGACTGTTGCGACACTGCCAAGCAAAGTTGTAAGCTTTTTGCTAAAACCATAGCATCAACTCTACTAGTGATTACGTATTCTTAAGATCAACTAAGCTTTATAGTTGCAATTCTAGAAACGTTACAACAGACCATAAGAACCATGCAACAAAGTATTTTAAGTGAGCCCAAGTCTCTGATTACTTTCTCCTATATAATGTGTTGCTCACCCAGTAAACAAGTGCAATATTTGCGATCTCCGGTTCTGGAAATGTCACAACAGATCTTAAGAACCATGCGACAAAGTATTCTGAGCGAGCCTTTGGCTCAACTTGTTGGTTCACCAAAAGCCAGTTCAGTCCCACCACATCTGTCATAAAGCAACTGAAATATATAAGTTAATTCAACAATGACAGAGCAACTGAAATATATAAGCTAATTCAACAATCACAGTTCAAAATTTTTTGCATTAGATATAATAATCTACAGCAGGCCGCATGATCCAAGTCATAAGGTACTTGAAAGGGTTAAAATGCTCAACTAACTTTAAATTCACCAAAGGCCACTTCATAAATTTACAGTACAATTAACCAAAGATATTACCATCGTAAGAACAGATGCTTTGGCATCTTTTGAACAACAATTTCAACCAAAAAGTTTATTGAAATACAAAGATGTCTCCACATTTCTCTTCAGCAAATCGAAGGATGTTGGCAACAATCTGAAAAAACAAGAGGTCTCCATGTATGGAACTAAGAGGAGGCAAGATCATCACAGTAGGAGACTCCAGAAATAGCTGAAAATGAATGACAAAATGACAGTCTGCTTAACATGCATAATGGCTGAGCTAGGTTCGTAAGATAAAGCTGGTACCTTGCTGCTAAAGATATGGCAAGAGGAGGATCTATGAATACTTTTTGACATGACAATGATAAAAAAGGTATAGTCGAGTAATGCACAAAACCTATTCAAGTACATCTAGTCGTGTACTACTTTTTTAAGCACAAACATATTGTGTAAAGTGCCTTCAGAAACTTCAAATTTCATCGAATCAGATCCATTTTTTTTTCAAGCAAAGAATGAAACCATCAGGAACTCCAGATGTCAGAGAATGAGAACTATCCTGCAAAGGCACAATATATTGCTTCACTGGCTTTCATTCATCTCATATAAAAGTTGACAAAAGCCATTGATCATGTAGAAATAGCAGTGACAGAAAGACCTGAATGGAAGAAACATTTACTCGTCCCTCCGCAACCATAATGCTGGGAACCAAGAAGATTCATGGAGGAATGGTAATTGAGTTATGTATAGCCCATTTGATCTGGACTTGAATTACAAAAATGGTTGAGACTATTTCAATTTTAAAGTACTTCCACTTACTTACCTGTATATTCTATCTGCTATAAACTGAATCAAGTCAAACTACCTCTTACAGTGATGGCGACCAAGTCATCCACTATAAGCAAGCCTCCTATAGCTGATGGAGGATGCTACAATGTGACCCAAATTAAAGTATGTGATGAACAGGACAAGAGAAGATATGAATGAGGGGCGCCCTCCGTTCCTCATCTCAAATTTCAACGTCTGTTATCCTTTTGTTCCTTTCCTTTTTGTTGGCTACAAAGTGGCCTGCACCATTCAAGATAGTGATGATGGTCCTACCAGCAATGCCTCACCAGCTATAACATCAACTGGTATTGGACTAAGGAGTCGGATCAATTGGGGCTTGGATCGTGACACCCGACAAAAAAACATTGTCGGATAACTGGATCCGGCGGCGGGTCCCGAACATGTCCAACCCGAGCCTTCCCCCACCCAATTCCCCTTGGAAACAAAGAACTAGGAGACTAATCGAGCGAGTACCATGAAATCTGTGCTTATTCCTCACAAAATCTGAGATGAATGTGCCATTCTAACATCATCAATGGGTGATTAGCAACAAAGTCATTACTTGGCCATGCATTCATAAGAACAACACACCGACGGGTATGAAGCGTGAATTAACCGAGACTTGCGAAGCAAATGGTATATCATCATAAGAACAGTCGATTACCCATTAAGCAGAATCAAATAACAAATTCCCGGCTGAAATCCAAGAAGAGACGCATAATTTTCCGACCTACCTGGAAGAAGCAGCCACCGATCCGAGCAAAGCAGGTTCTTGAAGGCGTGAAGCCAACCCCCCGACGAATCACCGCCCACGCCGGTTCTGCTGCGGTCGACCGGCGCCGCAACTCCTCTTGAGTGATTTGTGCATTCCAACCCTAGATCGAATCTTCTCCAAGAAGACGCTCGTACAGGAGCGGAGAAAGCGGAGGAAGAGACGTGTGACGTGCCGTCAGGGCGCTCTCCGCTGGCAGTGGGACCCTCTCCAACCTTAAAGACGCCCCCCGTTGGCATGATGTCCGCTGAAACGGGCCCCACCAAAATCAGTGGCTCCAATTCAGCCTCCACTTTTGGGGGGGTGGGGGTAGGGGGAGGCCCAGCTTTACATCAAGAACCGTCCGTTAATGTTTGCCTCATTGGTCAGATCAATCAACGTCCGTAAGATATAAAATTTCTTATATATGCTTTAATATTAAATACATATGCGGCGGCACATTTGTGCCCAACTATTTATTACCTCTCCACAAAGACCACATACACTTAGTCAAGCATAGATATCTTAAAGTATAATTAGTGCCATAATCCTGGTTTGACCAAAACAAAGGTGACACTGTAACATATACTTGTGATGAAAGAAAGCACTGTTGGTATTAGTGTTGGTTTGCTGCCTGCCATCTTCTTCTTGTGGGAGCCCTATCTCCACCACTAAACGTAACCACGTAAAGCAAAAGTTAAAGGTGTGCTTCTCTCTCTCTCTCTCTCTCTCTCTGTATATATATATATACATATATAATACATATATCACTTTTGTTTTGTGACTCAATGTTGACAGGAGGAGTCCTGAACACTTTTCTCCTTTTTCTAGCCGCCAACATGCATCCCGAATCCTCGATCTCCAAGTCGCCAACATGCATGCAGCCATGTCCAACTGTGGGCACCTCTGTGTCTTTGTAGTGACAAGGGTAGGGTGTGGGATGCATGTTCTCAAGTATATCCAGGCGCTTTATCTAGTCATCAGGCAACCTAAAGCAAAGCAGATTACACGACGCAGGCAACGTCGGGAGTCAGTGAACAGGGAAGAAGAAAAGTGGGGACGAATCTCTTTGGATTTTGCCGTCCCATACTTTCACTTTGCTCATCTTCTCCTCGCACCACCGCAGCTGCTCTTGGCTGATCTCAGGCATCCTTAGAACTCTGGACACGATCTTCATGTCTATTAGACCCATCAGTATCTCCATCTCTTCTTCTCCTTCTCGCCTCTTCTTCGTCAGACACCTTCTTCGCTTCCAGAGATCCTTAAGCCTCGTCTTGTTCTGAAATGAAGATATCGTGTACGTACGAGTATAAAAGGAAAAAAGCACAGCACAAGTAGAGGAGGCAGTGCATGAATGACCCACTTTCTTATTACTTCTTTTGAGAAGACGAAGAAGCTCTGGATCCACCGAGCTGCGCTTTGTCTTGAAGAAGGCTTTGAGCATTTGGCAAGGATTCGGCCTGTCTGCCTTGAGGAAGTTCATGAAGGTTCGAATCGCATCTTCGAGAATCGCCAAGAACTCGGTGGATGAGATTTTTTCTTCTTTACCTTCATCTGCTTCTGTATCTTTTGAGGTCAGTGATGCAGAGAGAGAGAGAGAGAGAGAGGTTAGCACTTGGGAAAGCGTAAAAGATAGGTAGGCAATGAGGCAAAGGAGACGGGTGCGTAGCAACCTCGGAACTCAGGAACTTGCAGCAACTTTGGAGAAGAAATCCGCTTCCGAGCGAAGACTTGGGGCCTCCGACCGTGCTCATAAGGCTCATTTTCTATGAACCGCTGCAAGAGGACCTGGAACTGTTGGAATTGCTGAGCCATCCATGCGGTGCAAGAAGAGCTTTCGCCGTCTGATCCTTTGGCAATCCTTCGCCGGAAGTTGGTGTAATTCCAGTTAAGAGCTTCCCATGCGAGGCAAATCTGAGTCACATAGGCACCCTCTAGTTCTTGATAGGGATCCCTGCTTCCCCTGTTCTTGTGTGTTGTAAATATGTGAGCTGTCCTTTGCGAGATTGAGCTCGGTTGGACCTTCATCGATCTAAACAATTCTGAAAATTACGGTATACGTGATATTGTCAATCTGTGAACCAAATTTGTTGAGGAAGGATGTGAGAAATGCATGACGAGTGACCTGTTTCCGTCAGCTTTTGTGCGCTGATTCTATCGAAGAACATCATCTCCTCGTCGTACTTGCGGAACAAGGTGTAGGTTTCCCAGTTGGAAGAGCTCCTGCGTGATGAGGAGGAGAAGGGGCACTCTGTCTCCGAGTCCCTGAAGATCGTGGAGCTTCTCCACTCCATAGAGCTCTTGGATGTCGAAGCACCGAGCGTGTCTTCCTCCAGCTGCAACCTTTTGCTGTCGACGGAATGTGTTTGGTCGACGGTGAAGAGCTTCTCGTTCTTTGACGACGACGACTCCTGCTTCTCATCTTCATCACTGTGGAGCGCATCCCCACCCATATCTTCATCTGTAATCAACAGCACAAGCAATATCAACCGAAGGCTTTATACTTCCAACAAGTAGTAGCATCTAAAGGTACCTTTTAGAGGCCCATTAGATTTGATTGAAGGTGGATGATTCGATGGTTTTAGGTCGACGATCGCCACGACGTCGCCATGCTCGAACCCGAGGCCTTCATGCTCTTCCAGAGGGGATGCTGCGACGAAGCTTTCGTCAACTTTGAAGTGGTGTCGCTCATCGAAGCCTTTTGCTTCTTCGAGAAGCAGCGGGGTATCAGCAGTGATGCTCTCGTTGTAGAAAAATAGCAGGCCGTCTTCCCTGCCAAAGATACGGGCAGCTAACTCTTCGATATCAGAGTAGCACTCGTAGGTTGTTATGGGCTTGATCTCATCTTCGCTTATGAGCTGCGACTTCCTGCTGCAATAGAAGGTTAGTACAAAGACGATGAGAAAGAGAGGATCAAGGTAGTCGAGTACTTTTGGTCTGTTGAAGCGGCAGCTCTTTCAAGGAGGAAGGTGAACAGCTTGGTAAGGAGGAAGGTGACGAGGTGGACGACGACGAGGAAGGCGGAGACATGGAAGAGAAACATCACAGCCTATTCTTGGGGGGGTTTGGCCATGTCAAGAGAGATGAGAAGGTGGTTCGCTGGGAGCATGCATGCAGGTCAATCACTCGCAAGGGGGGAGAGACTGCTGGTGTGGATTTATGGGGGGGGGGGTGGTGGTAATGTGGGTTGCAGCGGGCACGATGACCGAACTGCTGCTGCTTTAGGGGGGGGGGGGGTGAGGAAAGTGGGATGACACCGAACAGAGAACTCTTAAAGCGAAGAAGGAAGGGGTTATCATCATCATATCCTCTAAAAGTGGGTCAGCAGTGGTGACCTGATTCAACGATTACAAGCTAAAACTCCAATGATTTTGACACGAAGGCATGATGATGAACAAAGGCGAACTCATCCATCACCTGTAAAAGCGGTGAAGCAACCAACTGAGCTACGTTGTTTTATCACGATTTGCGAGCATCAAATGCGACAAATGTTGGTGTGATGAGTGACCCAAAGTGAATCACCATTTGCAGCAAAAGAACTTGCTTTTTTTTTGTATGTGCCTCTACTTGGTTATTTATTATTCGAGGCTAGTGTGAGTCACATGAGATGCAGGCTTTGTAGATCTCGAAACTTTTTCTAAATTTTGCTGGACTTGCTTCAAACGATGAGTGCTTTTATCCAAACGACCTGACTAAGTAGTCTCCGTAGCAGAAGATTCTTAAAGCGCACAGCCCAAGTGGGCGTTGTTTGCAATCCGAAGGAAGAGCTCACGCTTAAAAACCGAGGGGAGTAAAACAGGAGGAGCAGCAGCAGCAACAGCAGAAGAAGAAGAAGAAGAAGAAGAAGAAGAAGAATCAAGAGGAATGGCTTCCTCAATGATGGTGTCGTCGGCTACCACCGCCTCCCGGGTTTCCCCGGCACAATCCAGCATGGTGGCGCCCTTCCCGGTCACCAGGAAGGCCAACAACAGCGACCTCTCCCCAGCAACGTTGGCAGAGTTCAGTGCATGAAGGTACGTAGTTAGCATCGATGGTGGGAGGAAGAATAAGAAGAACCAAAGCGTACTTAGGTAAGTGCATGCTCTTATGTTCATTACCGCCGTAATGATGATGATGATGATGATTGTTTGCAGGTGTGGCCGATCGAGGGCAAATAGAAGTTTGAGACCCTCTCCTACCTTCCCTTCACTGGTGGACGAAGCGTTGCCGAAGCAAATCGAGTAATACGACGACGGTCCACATCCACTTTGAACCTTCCTACTAATGCACATACACTTTCGTGTGGCGTGAGAACCACCGGTCGCCGGGGTACTACGACGGGCGGTACTGGACGACGACGCAGGTGGTGAAGGAGGAGTACCCCAAGGCTTCTAGATGATGAACTACTACTACTACTACTACTACTACTACTACTACATTGCACGTATCTCATCTTGCTTTTTGAAGTGCTTGCTTTGTCTCATGGTTTAAGTGTCATCACCAAACATTTTATTTGGTGAAGAACATTATGGATTCAATTGATGCATGTACTGCTCTTTAAGCACACTTGCCTACTCTCGTGTGTGTGTGTGTGTGTGTGCTGTAAAAATGGAAAGAAAACACTATAAATCATCCTATTGATTCCTAAATCTCAACCACATAAAATGGAAGGCTTATAAATATAGTCTTCTAATATTCTATGACCAATGATATCATATAATATCTTTTTAAGAGCTAAACTGTATTTTGGGCAGATCACAAAAAACACTATAAAGAATAAAGATAAACATGATAAATGAACCTAATGATTCTTAAATCGAATCAAAACAAACTACAAGCTTACAAATGCGTTCTTCTAATGCTTTATGATCAAGGATATTGTAGGAGGCAGATGATCATGCCAAAAATAAATTATAATAAATACTCTACGATCAACGATATCCTAAGGAACAGACGATTATGTTGATAATAATATTTTTAAAAGTTATATAATGTTTTTTTTATATAACTATATAATATTTTTGAATAACATTTAAAGTCGGTCCATAGGGTGCATCACAAATGGGTAACACAAAGATAATAGCTTTTGGAGAGTTACTTTGAAAATTTTGAAAATATGAGGTGAATGTCTGGGAATAATGAAATGGAGAGTTACGGTTTGGGAAATACTCCTATTTTCTAAGAAAATAATTCAAATATCAAAACATATAAACATATAAATTTTAATTAAAAATATAAAAAAATAATATTATTTTAAATATAAGTGTTTGAATTTTATGTTGATATACATCATAAACTCTTTTATAAGTCCTAAATGTTTTTCAATGAAAAATAAATAAATTTTGTATCATATACTCAATGTAAATATTTTTATTTTTTATTTTTTCCAAACGGAGTTCCCATGGCGCACAAAGCTTTCATGATGGGCGCAAGTGATCATAGAGGGGTAATATGGTCATTCTACATAAAAAAATTAGTTCACAACAGTAAATTATGCGAGCTACGTTCTTTATAAAAATATTATTCTCGAGGTCTAGACTCGTAGAATCTATCAAGATCTAAGCTCATGTCATCTAAATATTATACCATAAAACCTATTTATATCTTTTTTTTTTTTTTTTTTTGATCAGTTTTTTAAAATCAGAACCGAATCACCCCCTCTTTGATTCACATCCAAAATAGTTATCTTCGTCTCATTATTCAAGATTAAATAATCAGTTGCTTAAAATTATATCAAGGAAATTGTCAATTCCACTTGAAAAAATTATTATTATATATATATATATATATATATATATATATATAAGAAGAGCATGCGACGATAGTATTGCTTTTGAATGGCGACAGGAGGAGGATGACGAACACGTTGGCGGTAGTGGCGGTGGTCCCCGCCCCACCACCGCAGCCTTTGGTTCGTCGCTTCGCTGCTTTTACCCACCTGTCTCTCTCAATTATTTCACCTGTCGGTCACGCCCCGCTTTGTGGTCCCCACAGCCCCAGCCCTCTCACACGCACGCGCGCACACTCTCTCTCTTTCTTCCGGTCTCACGTGACCTCCTCCCCAGCCTCGGTCTGACGCCTGCCACGTTGCCGTCGCTACCCACGTGCTCGACCGGCTCGGCGGCGCGAGTCATGACGAGCCGCACGCCACCGAGAGAGGGATGATAAATGCCACTAAACCTCTGCCCGCGTCCGAGTCGCTGTCCCCCATCGCCCACCGAACACCACTTCCAGCCACTCATGCAGCTGCTTCCCTCGACGCCATCGCCAACGTGCCCGTGTCCATATTAACGAAAGGTGACAGGAACACGTGGCCATATTAACGTTTTAGGCCAACTAAAATTTAAATAATCTTTTGATCGATTCAAAGTTATCCTATCCAAATCGCGGTCAAAGAGAGAGGGGGTTCGGAACCGTTGGCGATCCCCCAAACAACACAGAAGCCGCAGGAATAGCGGTACTCGCCGTTTGTGATTAAGATAGGGGGAAACGGTCTCCAGCCGAGCCGAGAAGACGAAGCCAAACTAAAAAGTAAAAGGCGACGCGCCCGTGATGGGGTGGGCCCCCCCTCCAGATTCCCCGATCTCCACGCCCACTTCGCCTTCTCACCTTGACCCGCCCCCCGCCCGTGTTTCGTGACTTATTGCGCGTCTTAGCAATACTTTTCCTGTTCACGAAAAAAAATTCCAAACCCCCTCCCCTCAGCCCTTCCCTATATAAGGCCCCTACGCCGTGCACGAGCCTATTCACACGCGTACAAGTGCTGTTCTCCGTGCGCTTTTCCTCCCTTTTTCCCAGTGTTTACCCTAATGGAAGTGTCTTCTCCATCCCCCAGCCGCAAGAGGCGTCGCGACGAGGGTGAGGAGGAATCGCCCGAGATGTCGTCTCCGGTGGCCAAGCGCCTTCTCCTCGACATCCTCGACGACGACGCCGACCCCGGGGACCAGGACGTCGCCTCCGTCATGAGGAGCCTCGAGGAGGAGATCGCCCTCCACTCGCCTCTGCCGCACTTAACCCCGCAGGATGCGGCGCAGTCGGACCAGCCGCCGGACTTGGGGTACCTCTTCGAGGCCTCCGACGACGAGCTCGGCCTGCCACCGCCGGCTCCGTCCTCGAGCGGTGATGGCAGCGAAGCGTACAATGAGGAGGGGTTCGGGTTCGGGTTCGGGTTCGGCCAGATCTGGGGGTTCGACGAAGATCTCCGCGGGTACGACGGGTTCGAGTTTGGGATCCGGCCGGATGAGCGGGCCGAGGCGGAGGACGGGGTGGTGTTCGACGGCGGGCTGTTCGATTACGGCGAGGCGACACCGTGCGGGGCGCCGGAGTTGGCGGATCTCTCGTGGCGGTCAGAGACGCTGCCTGCCGTCTGATGGAAATCGGGACGCTCGCTCTCTCCTCCCTTCTCTTCTCTTTCTCACCTTTTCTTTTTGTTTGTTTTCCTTTGGTTTTTTGAGAAACGGTAGGGTGGTGTTTGCCCGTGTAAATGTGAAGTGGAAAGATGGAGAACGGAGACGTGAGACGTGAGACGGAGAGAGTTCGTTAAAGATATAAGTTAGAGATGAAGGCGAAGCATTAATTAAACAAGTCATCCGTTTTCTAATTCAACGATGTAGGCCACATGATTCGACCTTCTGATGGGCATCCAACGGTATAGAAATTCCAAGAAAAAAACGATTTACTTGTGACATGGGTTACTGAACTTTGACATTAATTTAGATCTAAGCATTCATTTATATATACATATATAAGTGAATATCGATAATCCTTTATAAGATAATGAGCCTCGATGGTGAGTATAAGACATATGGTTTAATATAAAATATTGATTGATCTAACATATAAAAGGTCATCATTTTTATGTAATAATTTATACTACAATGAGAGAAAGAAGAGTCAACATAAAATATAGTGTCCAAAAAGCTTATAGTTAACCTTAAAGTTGACGTTGAAGTGATATTAGGGAGGTTCCCAACAAACACTATATCAAATGCATGTCTAGTAATGATCTTTTTTTTATCATTAAGTTAGCAAATGATGTGAAAGATTCAAAAGAAAGTAAAAAAATTATATTCCATAGAAAAAGTTTGAGGATGGGTTTTGGATGAGAGTGATTAATAGTCAACGAACTAAGCCATTATGCTGAACTATTTATGACTGGCATAGCTCGTACTAACGAGGTGGGGAGGGAATCACCTTGTGTAGGGGGGACATGTCATCTTGGTATCGTCCATATCATTACATTAGATCAAATTATCTTTGAGTTTGATAATTCACAATGATATTTATTTTCAAAACAAAAAAATAAATAAATCATCACGTCACATTAAACTTAATGTTCTCAGATAATGGACAAAATTGAAATAAACAAATAAATATAATAATGATGCACACTTAAGTGGGTATACATATGTACGTACCTGTATATTTTCTTAAAAGTTATTAATCATCATTATAAGATGCATCATTGAAGTGTCGCGTTGTACATGTTCTTTAATTCCATGTGATAGATAGACAATACGAGTTAGAGGGCACATTGTATAAGTAGATGGTGCAGCATGAAGCCTCATCAGGTGAACTATTCCAGATTTTGACTTTTGCTTTTCGTCAACGTACGTAGCGCCATCAAAATTCCTATTACTAGATGGATATATATATATATATATATATATATACACACACACGTAGATTTTATCCCCTGAATAATAACAAAAGAAAAATAATAATAATCATCATCACGGTCAATCTAATTATTTCATTTGTTTCCATTTGAATGGAGATCTCAATATAATAATCTTGCCAAAGATGACAAGTGCATGAACGAGGCCAGCAGAGGGGGGCGTGCACACAATAGAATTAGGGTTGAACGCAAATCTTTCCTCACCACCGTATAAATAAATATGCTATTTACTTATCTTCCTATTTCTCGAAAGTTATAATTCTAAATATAAAAGGAAACCTTTTATATTTTTTTTAATTTAAATTTTGGGGGTATATTTGTTTATCGCCTAAATCATGCACCCGTTCGATTAACGATCGTTCTCGTCGAGATTCGCACCGAAGGAGGATCAGGGCCACACGTTGACCCACCCCTCCCGGTTCGCTGTTGCTTGCTGCTATAAACGAGCCCCGACCCCGTCGTTTTCCTTCCTTTTTGCGCCCCCTCCGCCCTCCTCCTGCTCCTGGGGTTTTAGAGAGGAGAGGAGAGGAGAGGAGCGGAGCGGAGCGAGAGGTTGGATTTATGTCGTCTGGCTCCTTCGATCTCTCGTCGCTCGGTGCCGGAAAGTTCGAAGCTTTGGATCAGCAGTGCTTTGCCTCTTGTGCCATCGCTGGTCCCGCCTTCTTGCTCCTCCTCTTCCTCCCACGCCTCATCTTCTATCCGCATGCGACAGAGGCCGGAGGGATCCAAGAAGACGGATTCGATGCGATATATCTGGTACCCATCCGTGTCTCCCTCCTCATTCTCGTGATTTATCGTAGGAGATAAGGTTCGGGAAAGATCGATGGTTAGGTGTTTCTCTAATTTTTTTTGTTGCAGGGCTGGGTTTGGAGTCAAGTATTTTGGATTTCAGCATATAAAGCGGTTCTTTTACCTTAGCATCTTCTCGAGAGGAGACTTCACTTGACGGAGAGATCAAAACCCCCTAGCTTTTTTTTTTTTTGTGCTTAATTTTGTTCCTTTTTTTGTTTTGGGTTTTGGGAAGAGAAGCAAATTGCTGCTGGAGCTGCAGGGTGGAAGTAAGCAGGATAAGATGGGGAAGAGGAGGAGGGGGTTAAAGCAGCTCCAACCATCCGACTCTATTCCCAGGGTCGAATCCAAACAGTTGATGCGAAGAATCCGCATCGTTTTCGATGACCCTGACGCCACTGATTCGAGCGATTGCGAGGGGATGAACTCCCCCCGCGGGAAGAGGGCGATTCACGAGTTCCCGTTGCCTCCCCCTTTCCCTCTTCCCCTGGCGCAGGCCTCGTCGCAGGAGAGCACCGGGCGGAACTCAAAAGCCCTTCGGAAGCCCAAGGACAGATCTCTCGGCTCGGTAACGTCGTATTCGACCTCTTCCTCCGTCACCAGGATTAAGGGAGTCAGGCGGCGGCCGTGGGGGAAATGGGCTGCCGAGATCCGCGACCCCATCCGCGGCGCCCGCCGCTGGCTCGGCACCTACGACACCGCGGAGGCCGCCGCCGCCGCATACGCGGCCGCCGCTCTCGTCTTCCAGGCTGAGAAGAAGGTCCTCTCCTCCGTCGCGTCATCCAACTCCTCGACCACAACCATCACCGCCGCCCCCTGCGCCTCGGTGCCCTCCGACGCCGTTTTTGAAGTGGCGGCCCCGGCCTCCCCCTCCTCCGTACTGGACGTCCCTGTTTCCGGCGTCGTGGATCCGCCGGCAAAAACTACAGCGGCGGCGGAGGAGCGGTCCATTGCAGAGCTGTTCGAGGAGCAAGGGCCGCCACTTCATTGCCCAACGGAGGCCGAGTTCGGATTCGGGTTCGACCCGTTCCTCATGTGCAATTTCGGGTCGGATCTTTATGCTAACGAGTTGGTTCCCCTGGCGGATCTCCCCATAAACGACGAGATCGACGACGGAGATTTCCCCAGCCTTGAGGTCATCGAGCAGTGGATGGACTTTGACCTGTAGTTGACTGGAAATTTTTGCAGCTCATTCATCATCCCCATTTAAGTTACTCCTACTGGAATAAATGAGAGTCGTCCGGTGAGTGTGGTAGGAATTAGAAGTAGAAGAAGAAGAAGAAGAAGAGGGTTTTGAGAGGGTCCATTTTGCAGTGTGTGAGAGTGTTCCTCGTTTGGTTTGTTCATCTGGCGCTCTAAGAGCCCGCCCCATAGTGAATGGGACGCTTGTCCTTTGGCTCTCGCTCGGTGTATGCCTTTGTCTCTTTCCGACGGCTTCTTTTTCGTGTGCTCTCTCTCTCTCTCTCTCTCTCTCTATAAATATAACGTCAGAACGTCGAACAAACTGACACACACACACACACACACACACACGAACAATTGGCAAAGTGCTCGAGACAAATACAACATGTTCGATACAAATTTCAAGTAGACGAAGACGAATCCCAACTAACTCTAAAAACACCGTCGATAGAGATAAGGGAAATGAATCACATATACCTTGTCTTGTCAACCTAGTGGACCGCTGAACTATAATGATGTGCATGTAGCTGCTGGAATCTGCAACGAAGAACGCTTTGTCCTCCTTTCAATGCTTCAGCAGAAGGGGTCGAATCATTGCGTTGTCTTCATGGTCAAGAATCTGCACGCACACAAGAAATTGCAAGTCGGTGGAGTCACACACACACACACACATGGTATGCTCTGCACATAAGAAGGGCTCGCGCACGCAGCAGGAAGCACTACTTACATGGCAATGGTAGACGTAACCTGGCTCAGCTGTTGCATCGAACGGGTAGTGCGCGTCTCTATCGATGAGCTTAAACTTCACCACGATCGTGGTCATGTAGCCCGGCTCGATCTTCACTATGTTCTTCCACGTCTTCTCGTGCTCCGGCACGGCTTTCAGCTGCCCCGTCGCGTGCGCCGTCACGTTGCACTTGACGGCGTCGTTCTTCTGCGTCATGCACGCCGTGAACGCCTCCAGATTCACCAGCTCCCTCACCCGCACCGCCTGAAACGTCGCCAGATGCAGGTGCAGTGGGTGGTTGTCCTCTGTCAGGTTGATCACCTCCCACACCTCGGTGCTCCCCAGCGTCGGCGTCTCCGTCGCCGGGTCCTCCAGTCTCTTCCCGTTGATGTACAGATGCGTCGGTTCGCCCGTCGCGCTCTGGTACTCGTACAACACGATGTACCTCCGTACCGTCCCCTCCTTCTCGTCCGCCGCGGGGTAGTGGGCCATCAAGCTCGCTGGAATCCTAGAGTCGTCCTTGGTCTTCTCGGGACATACGACGAACTTCATTACCTTGCTGCTCAGGTCGCTCACCGGGTCTCCGCCGGGGAATGGGTACGGCGCGCTATTCGTTAGCACGACGTCGGAAGTTTTTGATTCGGAGAAGTCGACGACGACGTCGAAGATCTCGCCCGGTGCAACGAGAATCGACGACGCGGTGACGGGCTTCCGGAGGTAGGACACGTCGGACCCGATGACGGTGAAGCACAAGCCGTCGGACAAGGAGAGGTTGAAGTAGCGGGCGTTGCTGCTGTTTAGGATACGGAAGCGATACCTGCGGCGCTGGACGGCGAGGTACGGCCACGCCTTGCCGTTGACCACGATGACCTCACCGAAGTACTCGGGCTGCCACTGCGGGTGGATGGTGGGGTTGTTGCCGGTGTAGTTCATGTAGAGGGAGCCGTCCTTGTAGAAGCTACGGTCGTCGAGGACGAGCTGGCGGTCGTACTCGTCTCCGGTGGGGAGGCCGAAGGGGGCCTCCGCTAAGGGGTTGCGGATGACGTAGGTGCCGATGAGGCCGGCGAGGAGGTTGGCGCGGGTGAGGCCGAGGGCGTGGTCGTGGTACCAGAGGTTGCCAGGGTGCTGCACGTTGGGGTAATGGTAGGTGGTCTGCGTCCACTTCGGGCCCTTGTCACGGAAGTCGGCTGTGTACCACGCGAAGGCGCTGCCGTCGGACTGCGGCCCATTGACGCCGCCGTGGAGATGGACGGAAGCAGGGACGCCGCCGTGCTTGGCGATGGCCACCGGAACCGTCGGGTCCCAAGGCAGGATGTGCTTCTCCGGGAGGTGGTTCTCCCAGGTAACGTTGAGCGGGACCCCCTGCAGGGCCTCAATGGTGGGGCCTGGGAATGTGGCCTCCTCGCGGCTGGCGCCGTAGACGAAGACGGTGGTGGCGGGCAGATCCCGGTGGAACTTCTGCATGAACAAATGAGGGGGAAATTACATATATATATATATATATATATATATATTTTTAACATTACATATATTTATTTATACATTAAATTTTAACTCTTGTAAGACCTATCCAAGCATGCGACAATTGACTAAGGTAGAAGTAATAAGCTTCAAAGGAAATAGAAAGTTACCCATTTCTTACGGAACATGCCGATGGTGAGACAAGTAGACTTAGGATGACCATGGTGGGTGGAATAGCCATAGAGCTTGGGAACGATGGGGAGGGGTTCGATGTACTTCTTCAGAGATTGAGCTATGCTTCTAAGGGTCTTATCGGTCACCGCAGGAGGTGATCGGTTTCCGGCAGCGAGGCCGACGATTAGGACGAGAACAGTAAGCACCAACTTGGCGGCCATCATCGATTTGCTGTGGATTTCCTGCGACGAACGAGAGCTATCTATTGCCATCATAAGAGAACGATAGAGTGCTTACTTAAACACGCAGCATAATTATGGGGTCGGACGTGGCGAGCACAAGCAACTATATTTATCTATGTTATTGATCTTTTTTACATGGTAGGTAGGTCATCTTGAGGTGCTTGCCACGCATGAAACAATTTGCGGCATATGTAGATTAAAGGGAGAATAATAATAATTTTGACACACATTGGGCTGTTTTTGTTAGAGCATAGAAAAAATCCATGATATACCATAAGTTATGTGAAAAACTTTGATATCAATATTGAAATCTAATAACAACAAATCTAGGTTAAGACACGTACCTTTGGTTGTTATTCCAAAAAACTATTTATTTGATCTACAAGCACACTAGCATCAGTACTTCTGATGTCGATTTGCAAGAATAGCTAGACTAATATTTTCCTCTCTTCCTATCCTTCACAGGACCACTATGATCGACTGATTCAAAGATATGTAATCTCTCATTGACTGATTTACGTGACTAAAGGAAGATGAAGAGAAGATATATAATCTCTCAACTCTATTGTGTTATGTTGTTGTTGTATTCTATGATGTCCTATCTATTTATAGACGAGAGCACAACATCTAGGACAATTAATTAGGAGAGTTCCTCCCATCAAGACGTCTCATGAAGAATCCTACTTTAATTGAACTTTATTTGGCTAATAATCATAATCAGAACCTAATCATATCCATAATATATCTTACCCAATTAAATAGGGCCACATAATCTAATATTCTCTCACTTTGCCCAATAATTGGTAAGATACAAAAAGGTAAGATAGAAAAATGATTCAAAATTAAAAATAAATAGATAAAATTTATTTAAAAATAATTTTAGGATTCTAAAATTTTGAAAACTATTTACACACGTGAGAATTTTAAAACTAAACTAATAAATCATGTGAGTCATAGCGGATGTATGTCATTAATATCGTACTTCCTTTTGACAGCGCGTATTATGGCGCCACTTCTGTAGCAATAATCAATTGCCACATCAGCACCGACGTGGCATCAGTGCTGACAAAGCGAGCATGCGATGATATGGCACCTTAGACTCGTATGAGGTAACAAGCCGTGCTCGCGCTACTCGGGATTGTACAAGATGGCGTCACACAACATGCAGCCCCCCGAGGATGCGTAGGATGGCACAACGCGGGATCGTGCGGATAAGTTCGCACCGTGCATAGTGTACATGCCGATCACCTGAAGCATCAATGATCATTGACGGATCATGTTCCGATAAGTTCCTTGGCTTCATCATCCACTATAGGGGCATAGAAGTGAAGATGTCTAAGCTATAACCAAGATGCAGTCCCCCCGCTTAATCAAAAAAGTTAAGCAGCTTATCGGAAGGCTAGCCGCACTTAGCCGATTCCTGTCTCGATCGGGAGACAAATGTCTTCCCTTCTTCTGAGCTATAAAGCACTCCAAAGATTTCAAATAGACCTCGGAATGCGAGGAGGCCTTCGAAAAGTTGAAGGCACACCTCAGCCATCCCGAGCCAACCCCTCAGCCTCTACCTCGTAGACTCCGAGTATGCGATCAGCTCAGTTCTAGTCCGAGATAATGCAGGAGCACAACAACCCATCTATTACGCGAGCCACGTCTTGAATGGACTTGAGGAATGATACCCCACACCCGCCCCCATTCGAGAATCTGGCATTGGCTCTGGTGTCGACGACCAAGAAGTTGCGCTCCTACTTCTAGGCCCGTACAATAAGGGTGGTGACTTACCAACCACTCTACCAGATCCTCTCCAAGTTTGATGTATCTGGTCGGAGGCTCTATTGGTCAGTCGAACTTGGGGAATTCGATGTCCAATATGTCCCGAGGATCACTATAAAAAAGATTCAAAATTAAAAATAAATAGATAAAATTTATTTAAAAATAATTTTAGGATTCTAAAATTTTGAAAACTATTTACACATGTGAGAATTTTAAAACTAAACTAATAAATCTAATACATATAATAATACTATATTAAGTTTGACTAGCAATGTGAGTCACAGCGGATGTATGTCATTAATATTATACTTCCTTTTGATAGCGCGCATTATGGTGCCACCTCTATAGTAATAATCAATTGCCACATCAGCACCGACGTGGAACCTTAGGACCGACATGGCATCAATGCCGACAAAGCAAGCATGCGACAACATGGCACCTTAGACTAACAAGTCGTGCTTGCGCTACTCGTGATTGTACGAGATGGCGTCACACAACATTTAGCCCTCCGAGGATGCGCAGGACGATACAACGCAGGATCACGCGGATCGGTTCGTAGCATGCGAATTGTCTAAGCTGATCACCTGAAGCATCGACGATCATTGACAGATCACGTTCCGACAAGTTCATTGGTTTCATCATCTACTAGAGGGGCATATAAGTAAATCTTGAAGATGTCCGGGCTATAACCAAGATGCAGTCGACTCGCTTGAACAAAAAAGTTAAGCGGCTTATCGAAAAGTTAACTGCACATAGCCGATTCCTGTCTTGATCGGGAGACAAATGCCTTCCCTTCTTCCGAGCTATAAAGCACTCTAAAGATTTCAAATAGATCTTAGAATGTGAGGAGGCCTTCGAAAAGTTGAAGGCACACCTCAGCCATCCTGGGCCAGTCGCTCAGCCCCTATCTTGTAGCCTCCGAGTGTGCGGTCAGCTCAGTTCTAGTCCGAGATGATGCAGGAGCACAACAGCCCGTCTATTATGCTAGTAACGTCTTGAATGGACTTAAGGAATGATACCCCACCACCGACCCCACCCCCCCATTCGAGAAGTTGGCATTGGCTCTGGTGCCAGCGACCAAGAAGTTGCACTCCTACTTCTAGGCCCATACAATAAGGGTGTTGATTGACCAACCACTTCGTCATATCCTCTCCAAGTTTGATGTATCTGGTCGGAGGCTCAAGTGGTCCGTCGAGCTTGGGGAATTTGGTGTCCAATATGTCACAAGGATCAAAATCAATGCCCAAACACTCGACGACTTCATTTTCTAGCTAATTCCCTCTGAGGACTGTGCTTGTGGATGTGCTGAGCAAAGACATGCCATGTATAGTGATGAGTGAGCTATGCCAAGAGAGGAGAAGCCAGGATTTTCCTGAAGGGCCGGAATGATTGTACTAGCACAGTGCTCTACTTCTAGTTCAAAGCTACCAATGACGAAGCCAAGTATAAACCACTATTGTTGGGACTCCATTTGGCTATGAAATTACATGTGAAAAACTCAAAGTCTTCAACAACTTACAACTGGTGGTAAGCCACAACAACAAGGACTATGAAGCTCGGGATGCAACTATAACAAGATACTTGTCCGAGGTGCGTCGACTTATCGTCGCTTCTAACACCTCTTAATGACAAAGGTCCCTTAGGAAAAAAATATACAAGTCGATTCATTGGCCAAGCTGGCCTTGACACATGGGACGAGGAAATGCCTCTCAAAAATTGAGATGCTCCCCTCTCAAACCATCGCAGACCAGGACATTGCCACGATCGAAGCCACATCGAACTGAATGGAGGAGATTCTCTACTATAAGAAGGATAGACACTACCGACCAATTGGGTCACCTCTTGTCAACTAAGATTGACTAAGGCTTAGTACTACTACATTAATAGCCATCTCTACCGCATATCATTCAACCAACCCCTTTTTTGGTGCATGGCGCCCTCGAAGGATAAGATAGTTCTGGTCGAGGATCATGAAGGCATTTATGGATAGCACATTGATGGTCGAATCCTAGCCTTCAAAATCCTTAGATAAGGTTATTATTAGCCATCATGCATCAAGACGCCATGGCCTACATGCAACGATGATCACAATCTTAGAGGTATGCTCGGGTATAATATCAACCAACAGTTCCTCTCACTCCAATCAACAATGCATGACCTTTTGCCCAATGGAGAATGGACCTCCTCGGTCCCTTCCTTCCCGTCTTGGGATAATAGAGGTTCCTCATAGTTGGGATAGATTATTTTATCAAGTGGATCGAGCTTGACCCGTTAGCATCCATCATCAAAAAGTAAGTCAAGGGGTTCGTTTGGAAGAACATTATCATCCGATTCGTTATACCAAATGTAATCATCACTGATAACGAGACTCCGTTCAACAACCCCAAGTTCAAGGAGTTCTGCCAATAGCTTGGTTGATGTGACCAACCGAACCATACTTGAAGACTTCAAGAGAAGGCTCGGTGGGGCACATGGCAGATGGGTCAATGAACTCCCAAGCATTCTATGGGCATCCTGGACTACACCCAATACCGCTATAGAGAATCACCATTCAGCCTGATGTTTGAGACTGAGGTGACGCTTCCACCTGAGATAGTTTTCTGACTCAATGAGTTGAGAACTTCGAAGAAGGCAAGTCAGAGAAAGGGCTTTGGGCCAATCTTGACCTCATCAATCAATGGAGGGCCGAGACGCACCTATGTGCATTGGCGTATAAGAAAGTCATAGCGCAACTTTACAACTGAAGGGTTCGACCATGCCAAATTAAGGTCGACAATCTTGTTGTGTGCAAGACCAGGATTAGCGACTTAGCTTACGCCCGAGGAAATCTTGCTCTGAACTAGATGGGACCTTATCGAATAACTGACATAGTCCACGATGGCACTTACCGCCTTGCTACTCGAGAAGGATGCCAACTGTCGAGGACCTAGCATACATCAAACTTAAGGAAATTCGATGCCTAGTGAAAGTTTTCGACCCTTTGGTGCTAGTCGAGCAAACAATCATAACGTCCACCGACTATGCTTTACGTTCACCACACCCAGTCAATTGAGTGGGCACCAGTTGAGGCCCTACAGTATGTCGATGGACAAACATTACTACTTCATCGTTACTGCCTCATCGGTTCAAAACAGATGTTACTACATCATTTCTGCCTCATTGGGTTAAAATCTTGGTAAGTCATTCATTAGAAGAAAAGAATCACGAGGGCAAAAAAGGAAACCATATTCAGAAACAAGATATACTCATCAATAAAAAGAGATTACATTTAATCAGTGGACTGTATATAATAAGAAGCTAAACCCAACCACGTATAAAAAGATAAAGCAAACCAGTGAAAATACATTCCCGAGATGCCTCTCAGGCTATCAGAGGGTCACTGTCATCAAATGACATCTCCTTATCCTTTTGGACATTGTCATCCTCGAGAAGGGTGGCATACAAGTCCTCCACGATGACTAAATCAGGATACCTTCCCCGAAAATGGGCCAAGGCAACCCGACACTCGTATTCGTAGGACACCCGACCCATCTTTTGAAGGCCAAGGTGAAAATTGAGCATCTCCTTATACTGGGCAATGGTCTCATGGGCTATCTTAGGGCTCGCACGCCACTCTTCTGTCAAAGCATTCTCTGACTCTTGGAGTGCTGCCTGAACAAATGCCAAAGCTCCCTCGACCTCCCGAGATTTGGCCCAAATAGCCTCGAGGTCCTTCATTGCACTTAGGAGCTGATCTTCTAGGGATCAGTTTTGCCCTTGAGCCTCCTTCACTTGGCGCTAGGTCTCATCGAGCGGAGACTTGAACTTGTCCACTTGCTGAGTCAGCTCGTTGACTCTCGCCTCAATCGTCGACATTGACTCAGGACTTGTCTCTTCTTTTAATTTTTAGACATCGACTTGAAGGTCATCAATTAGGTTGGAGAGCTCATCGTTGACATGCCTGACATCATGAACCTGGTCGATCAGTTCCATGATGTAGTGATGGTGCTACCGAAAATGAGCGTAAGTCAAGATGTTGGAAAAATATTGTAAAAAGAGATAGAGGAGGAATATTCCTAATGACACCTATCGTGACCAAGTTCTTGGTCGTGCAATTAACCAACACCTCAAAGGGGGTGCTGTATATCTCGTTCACCAACTAGGGCAAAGGACCTCATAACATAATAGTTGAGCGCTTGACTCGTTAGCCCATACTTGGCTTTTCAAGGTTAGTGATGCCTATCAAGCCTCCATGGGCACTCTGATGACTCCGCTAGGAGATTCACCATCTTCATTGCATAAAAGGCTCATTTTTCATCCGAGCCTTAGTGCGGCAAAGGTCCTTCATTGAGCACAGTTAGGAAGCCCCTTTGCCTTGGCAGTTGCTACTCCCCTTTGTGAGGGGGAGCGACCAGGTAGACGATCGAGATGTGAATCAAAGGAGGAGCAAAATGAAGAATAAATACCATGCCTTTTCTACGATAATAATTTATAAAAAAAGGGTGCCTAAATTAATACAACCCTTCACTCCCTCCGTAGGTGAGAAACAACGATGAAAAGAAAAGTTTGTCATCCAAGGTGACCTTCCGTCTTCCCGAGAGAAGGACAACTTAGCATAACTTATGATGCTAAGAAAAGACATGAATTTAATGAATCCAAACCACATCGGCAACTCTCCACCAGAATTTAGACATCTCGCCCAGTGGACTATATATATATATATATATATATATATATATATATATATTGCATAGAACATTATACGACTCAACCTTATTTAGTTAGGTAAGTGCATAATTGGGCTAAACATTAATCTAATTAAGTCAGCCAATAAAAATTGATCAAAATAAAAAATTAATCTTTTCTAAATTTGATTAAAGCTAAATCCAACCAATAGTTATATTGATCAAATTCTATTAAAATTAATCATATTGATATGAGGATATCAATTAAAAATTCTTAATTTTATAAGGATAAAACTATATTATTAACAAGATATAAACCAAGATTATAAGATTTATAAAGGGCAGAACTATCAAAATGATATATGGAAAATTTTTGATTTATGAAGCGCATTAATGGAAAGTAAAAAAAAATGATAGACTATGAAATTTCTATATTTTTCGAAGGGTATAAATATCCTTTTAGGATAACCCTAATCACCCTGCATGATTATTGCCTGATGGTACAATCATCGCCTAGCGGCATGACCGTCTTTATGGGAGGGTGTTATCTTTGCCCGTGGGTGGTCACTGTTTATGCGAGTGGGCAACCGTCGCCTGTGTGAGCACCACTTCCGCGCGCGGGTAACCGTCGCCTGTGTGGTGATCGTCTATGCGACATCCTCCGCATAAAGGCAGTGATCGCACACTGAAGCAATCACAACCCCTACATGCGGTAGTCCCTACTGGCAAATGGGCAACGGTCGTGCCTAAGTGGCGTTGATGCGCATGCAACAGTCGTGCATACGACGACCATGCATACCTTTCTTTGTTGTTCAGAAAACCTTTATCTATCTACAAGCACAGCATCGTTGGATCCGAGATCTATAGTAATGTCGATCTATAAGGAGAACTAGACTTGTCTTCTACTCTATTCCTATAATTCACATGATCACTATGATTGATGAATTCAAGGACACAAGAATATGAGAGAAGCTCTATAATCTCTTATTGACTAATTTACGTGACTAAAGCGAGATGAGAAGATCTATAATCTCTTAAGTATTATATTATAATTTTGTTGTGTCACTAAGAGGTAGGTAAGGTGAGTTAGGTAGAGAAGTGATCAAAGTAGGGTGCCTTGCTTCCCATAAGCTTAGCTACAGTTGGTAGTAACTATTAATAAGATATCATTTACAAGATTGACTCCGTTCTAAATCCCAGTAGGAATTGCCTATTGACCACTCTCACTTTCACGAAAAACTGTACATTGGTAACCATGCAAGTGAGAACTCATCACTCGCTCTCTCTATCTCTCTCTCCTTTGCCTGTGAGATTGTATGAAACACTGGTGGGTATCCATATGAGAACCGACAAGACGAGGAAGGAGAAGGGAGGTGACAAGAAAGGAAGCCTTACCTACTGTAAAGGAGATGTCGTAACTTTGGAGTCCGGAAAGAGCAACAAGCCGTGATGGAATGGAGGAGGGCACGCACAAGCTCCATCTAATATACACACCCAACAAAACCAAGACGTAAAAAAACATGCACTATTTCTACACGTTACGTGAGAGAATGGTCTAAACAAAGGGCTACAAAACAACGGCGGCAGTCGATGACATCCCAAATCAGTATCAGAAATATTCCTCTTCGTTGAAACATACATCCCCATCATCCTGCCATTGCTTTGAGCTTTTGAGCATTAGAAGCATTCGTTCGTGTTCAACGCTAGCTGCGGAGTGGTTAGCCCCATAGTGAGATAATGTTTTCTTCCCCAAGTTTTTGCGAAGGCTCGCACGGTTGGTAAGACACGGTCGACGATCTCCACATCCTTCTTTTCTGATTTGTTAGGCAAATCAATCCAGCTTGAGAAAGAGTTGACTCTCTCTTTCTGCCAAATGGATGGAGGAGTTGCATTTGAGCCAACTATTTTGACAAGCATGCGTCTCCTCCATGGACGCTTTTTTTTTGCAAGCCCACTGTTTGTCAAACCAACACTGGTACATGCACGAAACGATAGCCAGTGACCTTAGCTTCCTCAATGGATACTCTCACCTTTCAAATATAGAGTTTATGAACGTAATGCTAAGTAACAGCACTTTCGTGTAGGTGATGAGGCTTTTTGTAAAGTTTGGAGAGAAGGTTATGGGTAAAGGGTAAAAAAGAGAGAGAGAGAGAGAGAGAGAGAGAGAGACGTCGTTACGGCCCACATCGTGGCCCTGCACGAATCTCGATGAAGCTCATATCGATGACTCGAAGCGTGGGGGTGCATCGTGGGCCTGCGCGTATCTCGATGACGTCCATCATGATTCTACGCGACTCTCAAAGCGTCGTCTCATGGAGACAAACTTGTTTCTTCCTTCTACTTCCGTGCTCGAGTCCTGGTGCCGCGTTTGGTGGCCGAGCGACATGGCGGAGGAACCACTTGGAGGACATTTGAATTCCACGCTCTGAGGTCGGTTCTCCTTTCGCTTGTAGATAGAGATTGGACCTTTGCATGCGGGTGATAAAGGAGGAGTTCCCTCTTCCAAGGACCTGCTTTTGATGGGTCAAAAACCTTCAAAAGTGAAGATCTTTTATGGCATCACCTACTCCGTCGACTTTGTGTTTGATGATAAGCCTCTATGCCCCACTCGGAGAACTATAGCAGTAGGAAAGAAGACCGATCATTACAGATAAAATATTGGCCTTTTCGGCTTATATGTCGTGTTATCGACGATTTGATTAGGCTATATCTTTTTTTTCTTCTCGCGATTAGGCTATGTCTTAGAGAAGAAACGTACACAAATTGTGTGTTATTTGGCATCTGGGTTTGCAACATCGTAGAAGTTAATTGTACTACAGTGGTTAGGATTTAGAAGTTGAGATTTTAGTACAGGTTTAACGCATCTATGTAACCACAAAATGATGATCAATAACGATCAACCTCTTCTTGCTTATTCTTCTCTGTTTCCATCGTCTCTTGCAAACCAAACCACAAGAAACTGGCAACCGCTTGAAGCTTGATGTACTTGTATGCCGTCCTTGGTTTTAGTATGTCTTATTCTCTTGGCTTCCAGTATCACGATGCTATTCTCATAAGGTCACGTTAGAACCTGGTAGTGAAAGACCTATTGGTGAAGAATTTAAAGAAGACGGATGAAGATGAATGTTTATGGACAAGTGAGGACAATGAAGGAGACGATGAGAATAATTATAGCCATTTGGAGATGGACATCAGCAAAAGGAAAGAAGCGGGCAAAGGAAAACTAAGAAGCTACTGATGGTGATAACAACAATGATTTGCTAAGTATATGTTGTCAAAGTGATGAAAGGCTACTCTGTAGAGTGGGAGTGATGATGACGATGTTCCTATTGATGCCCACCCAAATGAACATAGTAATATGTATGTAGACAAACTACTTGATTTTGAGCAGACGCCAAAGTGTAAGATCATTTTGGAGCTGTCAAAAGCAGCAAAGGATCCCTTAGTTTATTCCAGGATGCAGTTGGAGAGCTTTGCACACTGAGCTTTCAGTATGTTCACTTTATGGTGAGCTTTGCATCTCTATCTTACACAATTCCTTGACAGAAAAGCTATAAAATTAATGTGCGGGATGCAATTGGATTTGCAGTACAGAAAATTATTGGAACCTATTATTTGGGTCTGGCCACATGATTTGTTTTACTGTCATTAAGCTGCGTTGAGGGAAACATGACTAATTAATTATTTTTTGTTGGCCGATTCCAGATAACTTTGCACAGGCCCTTCAAATGGTTATTTCTACAACTTGATTTGATACAGAAAGAAAATGTAATGTCAGAGGAACTCTTTTATACTGAAAATTTGTGTTGCTAGATCCTAGATTACTTTTTCCAATTAGTACAAACTTTGGTGCTCTCGTGGTAGTTAGTAGATTGAACAAGAAGATCAATCAATCATAAGGTGATTCCCAGTTTGCTGCTAATGATAAATATGCAGCTTCACCTTCTCTGTCTGTGGTTCAAACATGTCCATATCATTGGAGATTGAAGGAACTAGGTACCTTTTAGCCTTAGGAAACTGATACAGGAGTGGCTGCTAAATGTGTTGGCTTTGCTTAGTAAATGACATCCTATAATTTCGTCTAAATAGAATTGCTACAATCTTTCATGTATTTTTTTTGGCTGGAATATGTTTGGTGTTGGTGCACTTGCTAGATTAGTGGTTTATCTGTCGAGATTTTTATCTGGATCAAATTAGGCATGGACTAGGATTTAGTAATTCAGTCGTGCATCGATATATAGCTTGATATCGGTAGAACATAATTCATTTTTATTTAATTTAATAATATCAAGTGGTACTTGTTTGATATACTACCTGATACGTTAGCACATAAGAAATCCTGTAGGTTACTGAAATCGTTGGCGCGTCGCATGTTTAGCCTCGTCTCTCACACAAAATTCCTTATTTAAGTGGGCCTGTTAGATGTGGCATTGTTTAGCATGTGGTGTTGTATTAGCTTTAACCGTGTGGTTCTAGGATCTTAAATCTTATTTCTAGTCTGGAATATATTTGGCCTTTTCTTGTCTTCCTTTGTTTCATCTTTACATGGTATCCTCCCTCTTGTTCGAAATCTGGAGGATCTTAGGTGGCTTGCACAAAATGAACAAACAATCAGTACTTGACCTTAACAATTACATATATTTGCAAGGTCATACATAAAATATAATCAGTCATTTTGGCGGAGATTGATAGGCACAGAGAAATAATAGAGACAAGTTAATCTTGTTATGCGGCCACTAGAGCAAGGACTTACCAACTCCTAGTTTATATTGATTTGGATTAACTCTTGTGTTAATAAAGTTAATTCCTAAAGGGCCACACAATTGGAGTTTGCAGTTCCATTTGCTGGTTTGAAACACACTACTCTTTTTTGCAAATATGGAGTGTCATTAGGTAGTGATCCTTATTTCTACTTTCTCTATTTTGGTCCATAAGATATAGTTAGCCTAATTCCTTCTGGAAGACAAGTGCTTCAGATAAAATTTAGTTATGCAACAGCTAATCCAACCAAAGTATCTGACCAAGGTTCAACAAATGTGTCCAAGATACATATCTCTCTAATCTTGAACACTAACTATTCTGTTGGTTGATAGGATTACAAAGTTCTCTGTATCCTAAACTGCATGTTAAAAAGGCAAAAGCTATGCTCCTTGATCCCCCGGCCAATCCCTGTATCTTTAGACTTCTTTATAAACCCTCACCCTTCCTGTCATCATATCCTTGTACCAAAAGCAAGTGACAAATCTCCTAATGCTACTAAAGCTGACGAGCAATGTCTAAAGACTTGTTGCATTTACATTGATTTTGCTGCACACTGGCTAATATAGGATCAGCTTTTGCCCATTATTCATCTGTTTCTGTCTCTGTCTTCTACTAGCCAAGATGGGAGGACTGGTGTGTGGCACCCTTTGCATCATTCACCTGGTGACTCCCAGTGAAAGGCTGCTGACTACCTCTATCTTTGAGACCAAGTTTTGACTGTTGGAGAAAAGGAAAGCAAATCTATCAACTATGGAACCAAACCTGATCACACCGGCGTCTTCTTTTTATCATGCATTGGCAGCTCTGGACTTTCTTTATCCGTCTACCGAGGACTGTGGCCCTGAACCATGCTGGTAAGTCATCATCATTGATTCTTTATAGTTTATCCTACAGTAGTCTTATATATTTTGTGGTTGCATGGGTGGTTGTGCTCAGTGCTTTTGAAGTTATTTCTTTATGGCTTCATGGTCGCCAATCGAGAGAAGTGGACCTTAAGTTCATTTGTGGATACTCTCATTTCTCATTTGTGGCTTCATGGTCTTGAGTAGTAAGTAAATCCTTCTATTGCCATGATAGACCTTAGGGTAGAAGAATGGCCAAGTCTACCAAGCCAATATTTTCTTATCTTGTTCTCTTGGTAATTACAACTTTTTAGGCAACAGTCAGTAGCATCAAAGAGAGTGGGAAAGCACAAGAACAAGGGGGCAGTATAATGCCCAGCCAAAGGTAACACCAAGAATGCTAACAGTTTGGAGCAGCACCACTGACAGAAAACCATAACAGCAACAAAAAGAAACGAAGGGACACTTGATCCCATATCCTACATCCCATCTTTTTTACATGATAATACAAGCATTAGTGTTTTCATCACTGAAAAGATGGGTACCATAATAACCATTATCAACTTGGTTATTGAGATAGTAAGGGCTTGGGTAGCAGTTATAGTAACCAGCGTAGGGGGAGGAGATCTGAGGGGTCCTGAGGTGCTGCATCATCTGAGGCTGCATGTATCTGCTTTCATGCACCACCATGTTGTGCCCTCTCAAATTGTTCACCATGGATGATGATGGTTGGGTCTGGTAACCCTGCATGTTCACAGTCACTGGAGACTGGTATTGACCCCCATACTGTGGTGGGTGTCCTGTGTAGCCTTTGAAAGCATTTCCTGGCAAGCATCCATTGTTTCCACCAAGCCCAGGGGGGCCAAGACCCATCACCCTGTTGTTGCCATGCGCTTTAGGATTGCCACTGACCACCCTGTTGTTAGGTGCAGCATTGGTGCCTTTTTGCTGGGACTCATTTGGACTTTTGATGTGGTTTTGGTTAGCATTTTCTCCCCCGTTCCTGTTGCATCCAATTTTGGCATCTGCACCAGCTTTTCCATTGCCATTCCCATTTTGCTTTGCGTTGGTTGTGGAGTTGTTTGCCTGCCTCATGAAATTAGTTTGCTTCATCTTACTATCAAGATTTTGCATATCATCATCTTCTTCTTCTTCGTCGTCGTCACAATCTACATCCTCATCATCATCGTCATCATCATCATCAAAGTCTTCCTCATCAGAGCTGGATGGGGAAAGCTTGTTGTGCTGGTTTTTGAAGGCTTTGAGGTCTCGCATGAGGCCTTGTTTGTCTAGTTCTTTGTTGTTTTTGTTGGCACCCTTCATGGGGTTGGCAACTTGCTTCTGCTGCTGCTTTTGCTGGTAGAGCTGCCGAGTCTGGTTGATCTTTTGAATCCATAGCTCTGCATGCTTACCTGCTTTGATCAGCTTCCTGATCAGAGTTTCAGAGTCCACATTTCCTGAAACTGTGACCTTCTGCTGTTCTACATCTATGCTCACCGAGAAGACTCCTGAATCAGATGCAAACGCAGTTAAATGATGAACGTTGTTACTCGATAGACATCCAAGTTTCTAGCCACACTTTGTATCTGCTGTCTTTCTTACATTGTGCTTGTAGCCACAAGATAAATCATGGACAGCCACGAGGATCATAAGAGAACATGCATTGTGCTTCTAGTTACATACTGTAACCTTGAAAACTCTGCATGTAGAACAGATATGTAGTAGGAACACAAACTAAAGCCTTCCATCAGAGAGACTTCATGAGCATCTTTTTTCCTTTTATGCTGCATCTGATTCTTGGACTGGAGTTGTGGAAATCAACCCCCAAATATTCTCATTTAAGAGTAGTATAATCAAGTAGCAAAAGAACTTGCATGAAACAAGTGGGGGCTTTGGCATTCCAGTAAATGATCATCTCAAGCAAAACTTTTAGCAAAAATAGATAACTGGGGAAGAGTGATAAAAGTCCTTTTGAAACAGCATTATCTTCAGAAAACAGAACATGATGAGAATATGTTCTGGAGAGGGAAATTAAGACAGCTAAAGATCCTGGAAATAAGTACCTTCAGTTCTATGGAGGAGTTTCTTTACTTTAAGCTTGCATCCATCACAATGTATGTTCACCTTCAGGATGTGGGTCTGCAAGAACCAAACAAACAGTCTCCTGCACTTAATCTTCTAACTAGATACAAAGAAAAGAAAGGAAGAGAAATACCTGGATTTTGAGGAGCTCCAAGTCTTCACCCATACCCATTTCCACTGCTGATTCCTCCTGCTGTCTGAGAGAAAAAAAAAATGAACCAGGAACCAGTGTTTTCTCTAAGAAGCTAAGTCTCTACTAAGACAGCCCTGGGAAGCCTTTGCATGCAAGACTACTCTGCAGCATGGGAAGCTGCTTCACCGGTCTCCTTCTTTCCCTCTATATATCTCAGGAAGGAACCTCCCACAGGTGACTCCTTTTGTCCTACTTTTTTTCTTTTATCCTTTTGTCCTGCTTGCACTATGATACATACACATGTTCACCTACTCTCCCTTCTCTTTTTCTTTTGCCTTTTTCCTTATTTCTTACCTCGATGGACTACAATTGTATCTTCTTTTTTAACTGACTTAGGAGGACATTATTCAGGGAGAGAGTGTGTGAGAAGATATGGCCTGTGGAAGATTAAATATACAGTTGAGCAGAGGAGCTAAGCAGCTGCTACCTGATCTGACCTGACCTGACCTCTGCACTGTTTAGTGAAGTAGTCATAGCCTGTACAGGATCGTCCCTTTGCTTCGTTCCTGACATACAAAGCCACATAAGCTTGCATTCCATATACCCATTTTGATCCTTCTTTTTCTTTCTCTTTCACCAACTTCGTTCCTGAGATCGAAAGACGTGGAGAAAGTTGGACACAATAGTGCCTTTCTTACCAGAAACGTTTCACTATGCTTAAAACTGTTTCTTTGGGGCAAATAAGCATAATAGCATCATAGGCTTGGTCGGATTAATGTAATAACGCAGCAGGTCCGAGCATCTTAAAGCTTACAATTTGATCATGGTACTTGAAATAAAAACACAGCACGATGAAATCCATATTTGAGAGCGTTAGGTTTTCTTTTGCAATGAGATAAAAAAACTTATCAGGAAAGATTGACACCTCAATCCTATAATATCAAAACTAATCATTGATGTCTCCAGTGGAAAGATTAATTTTGTTGAACATGATACATGGACCAAATATGCATATATATGTGTGTGGATAGATATTTCTTTATTATGTTATAACTTGTCCTTTTCTAGACTGTTTTTCTTTTCCAAATTTTACTGTTGATCTTTCCAAACTCTTGGCAATAAACTTAGACCTTCACGAGAAACTTCTCATTTTTCATCATATGTGGCATATCTAATGTTAAAGTATATGCTAAATGACTGATTAACATGCATCTAAATAATTCTTAGAGTGGCTGCATGGTATTTCTTTGCATTGGAAGGATTACATTGCTTGACTGCTCTTTTTAACACTGGTTACACCTCTACCTCTAATTGGAATAATGCCCACATTGAGATTTCTCAAAAAGACAAATCAAAGATTTAAACTGTTAAACATGCTTTGTTAATTCTTTCACACATTCATGTTTTCTTGGTTGTCAGTGGCATTAATATCATGTTAGATATTCTGTAGGCCGTTTGAAGTCTAAACCATTGTTCTGGTCACATTTAAGTTGGAACTAGTAATTATTGCTTCTAAATTAAAAGTCATATCAAAAGGTGCAGTGCCGTTTAACCAGTAATGTGCATTTAATTTGTAAGTAAACAAACTTTTGCATTAAATGACCTGGTATAATTGAGGTCCTAATCTTGTTAGTGAAATTGGCAACCTCTTTTTATCATGTTACATTGTCTTTGTAGACGCTAGCTTTGTGCAAAGCATATATTGTATTATTAAGATTTTTATCTGTAGCTCAAATTTCTTAAATACAAATCTGGCTTTTTTTTTTTTGTTATTATTACTTTTGCCAAAGATTTGAAGGTACCTAGTTATTCTGTATGCAGATTCCGATCCCGGAAACAACTTTTAAAACATGCTGCAGGGCTCTTCTGCATTTTAGTTCCTTTAGGTCAATTAGCTGAACCTGTGTATAGCCATCCTTGGCTTATTCCAAACATATATTACCTAACTTTTGCTTTATCCCCCTACCCATTTTAATTATATTGTTCAGTGATGGAGAGTTAAAGATTCACTCATCCAACATTCTTCTTCTTAATTTCTTTGCTACTTGTATATGCTGATTGTGTACATATAATATATATTATAGATTTCCTATTTTCCTTGTATATGTTCATTATCTGTATCTAAAGGCACTTCACCTTCATTTTCCTTGAGTTGTATCATCCTCCAAGTTGTTCAGTTGGAAAGGAAAAAAAAAAAAAGAAGAAGCTTTTTTTCCTTTTTCGTGGGCAATTCTTAGTTTTAGCTGGTTCATGCCTTTTTTTTTGTTTTCTAGGACCAGTAAAGAATGTTAAATACTGTTAATTGCATCTCTGCTTCTTGTTCTATCTTAATCTTCATCATTTCCATTTTATTCTTGACTTGTCTTCCGCATCACCCACTTTTTCTGCTGCAATGATTTCGATATTTGGGTACATACATGCTGACTTACATGTAAGTGTAGATCCTCGATAGAAATGAATTGTGAACCATAGTGTATATTTCTTCTGAGCAGGACTACCTAGAACCTTTTTGTGTATAATCTTTCAGGCTCACGAGTGGTCCGCTACTCGTGGCATTTACCTTGGTTCGTTGTTGAATTCATATGATGGTGGTTAACAGGTAAGAATCCATTTTGTACCCACCCTTTTTTTCTTTTGTCCCTGTTGTGCATGTATAGCAACCATGATCAATCTATCTATCTGTAACTTTTGCTTAAACTTAGCCCACATGCTTTCTATTTGAAGGACAACCTCAAATGCTTTATTAATGGATGAATAACTACACTATTTTCCTGAGGAGACAATTCTTGGTAATGTTCTTTCATGTGCTGATGAGCAGATGATGAACCATACAGTGTCGAAGCAAAGAAATAATCTTCCATCCTGTGAATGCAGCCAACACCGAAATATCTTCTGTTGCAAATTTAGATGCCATTGGACTGGTACAACCAGTGTGTCGCCACAGTTCCTTATCTCTGTTCTCATGATACAAATCCGAGGAAGTGTGATATGCTAATGCATCAGCGGAGGTACGCACATGATTCTACTTTTAGAATGTCCCTTAGATGTGTATTTATGTTGAATTCTTATATATTACCTAGATCGAAAATTAAAATAAGATAATTGACCAGCCCTGTTTTGAAAATTAAACACCTTTTTTTTTTAATCTTTCAACTTAAGGCATGTATTATTCTATGCTCTTGATACTCTGGTGGCGAGCATTGTACCTGTTCTATGCCGGTCTAGTTTGATTTGGCTCTATCTAGGTTGATTTACTTTGAGCTACACACCAGCCATGTAGCATCGGCTGGTCATAGCTGCAGATGTGTGCTAACAACACCCTCCTTCTACCCCATCATTCAAGTTTGTGCTTCTTAACACCATTGCCACTCTCTTCTGCCCTTGGCTAGAAAATTTCAGTGCAGATGATACCAGTTGTTTATGCCCTGTTTGTGGATTATTGCCAATGCAAACCACCCCCCGAGTAGAGGAGGTGTTTGCGCTGCCGGCTGAAATAGAATCCAATTAGATATATGATCTGAATTTTTTTTCCTTCAGTACCAGATGTCCAAACAAATATATATACACACACACACACCTCTCATCTCCATATGTGTATATAAAGAGTTATAGGTGCAGTTGCTGTCAACTCCAAGGATTCGTGGGTTTTCAAGCCTAAGCAATGAGGTATGTAGTTCTGTTTTTTTTGTAGCTTTATCTGCTAAGTTCGATTATTTTACATGAGATTATGATTTGTCATGTGAGATCATATTTCACACTGTGTTTTCTTATATTATATTTCACATGTCAGCATTTGTGGTAACCCACCCTAAGTTGAAATAGCTTGAGTTATCAATCAATAAACAAAAAATAGCCTAGGAAGTTAATATCAAAATGTTATTTAAGGAAAACATATTCTATTTTGATAGTTGTTAGAAAAGACACCTGGCGTTCATCCATGGTTGAATACAAATAGGATAAAAAAAATTAATTATGATATTTTTTTTAGAAAATAATTTTAATTAGAGGAATTCTCCTAATTACTTTTCCTAAACCCTCTACTCTAGTCTATAAATTGATAGGATCTTTTATGGACTCAATACTTAATACATGATATTATGTTATTGAGAGATTACAAATATTTCATCGCTTATAGTAACCTTGTGAATGATAGAAAGAGAGGAGAAAAAAGTTTAGTTCTCCTTGTAGATTGATAATGCTACAACTTTCGGATCCAAGAAAGATGAATTTGCAAGTCAGATAAAGGTTTTTTTAATAGCATCAAAAGGTATGTAATCATAATTTTTATCTATAGTTATTTGATTTCAATTTATGGCATTAAATAAGGTGTGCAGCGATGATGACCAGTGGCAGACAATAATGATGAAAGTGTTGCGACGACTATGTGCACAATAATCCCGCCTTTTGGTCGAGGCTAATCATCGCACGTTAAACGATTGCTACGGACAGAGTATTACAATGTCGGGATATGGAGGCAGCCAAACCAAAGGTCGCGCTGTGGTCGCTCGGGCATCGCAGAAGGGTGCTACGGTAAAAAGGGATAGTGATGGTTTGGGTGCTGCTCCAAGCGACGGTTGCGTAAGGTTAATGGCATTGCCCGGGGTTGGTAGATGGCATCAACGATGGGTTGCGTCGCATGACTCGTACGCTATGTGTTGGGAAACCCAGTAGGAAAAGAGCATCACATGCGTAGTGGAATAAACAAAATAAAATAGGTTTCGCACGTATATCAAATCGTCGTGCAAAGATTAGTGAGCGAAAAATCCCCAAAATCGAAAACTGCGATACGTGGGAGATTGATTACCTAGGGAGATCGTATATCGCTGAAAATCCAGATCTAGATGGAGAGGATGAAAGAGGTCAAACGTCCTCCTCTCTAGCGGTATCCACACGATGGATCGTTGCAACGATGCTCCTCCAATCACAGCCCAAAGCCTGTAACTCTTGCGCAGAGGAAGAGAGGAGAATAGGAGGGGGCAGTAAAGGTGTAGCCTATCACTATTATGCCGCCCCTGCCTCATATTTATAGAGAGCCACCCAAAAACCCTAATGAATACTGCCTTAGTGGGTCTTGGATCTTCATCCAATTACCCACTAATCATGGATTATTGTATTTCTATCCAGTAATCTTAATTAGCTTCTAACTGGGCCTCATGCTGGGAGCACATCAATGTTAGGTCTCATCCAATGAGAACAGGGGCTAACTTGATAACTCATATCCAATCCTCTACTTGCTGAAACATCCATAATATATGTGTGACCTTTTAGGCCCAATACCAAGTTGGTCATGAGTTCTACTTGTCAGAACTCCTTTTGACTCAATGAATTATTATCTCATAATAATTCACTCGACTCATCGACTATGGATGTATTAGGCCACTGCGCCATAGTCCCCAAATGGTACAAATGATCTTATCAATTAGACATGTCTGTCCTCAGTTACCATATATCTGTAGTCCCTCATCCATCTAATATCTCAGAGATCATATATTGGGCATGGTACTTTCAATCATCATATGGAATTCGTCCGAGTCTCGCTTTAATCGGATTCTCCCGAAGAACTCCTCTCTCAATCCGAACGACCCTGGCCGAGGATTTGTCCAAGCGATAATATATGGATATTCCTCTCATGATACCGAGAGTGGATGATCCTCTATTGACACTCAATTGCCTTCGAAGATTGGCTACCAATCTCGATAACCGGTTATACCATATATGAAACTTTCTAAACCTGTAAGTCTGACGTTAAAGAAATGAGTACTCAAACAATGCATCCTTGGTGTCTCAAGTCTAAGGACCAAATACACAACTAGAACTATGGAATTGTTGTCTGACGATAGGTATCATTAACCATCCAACATTTCGTAAGCGAATCAATCAGTGAACTCATTCTCCAATGAGCACTTGTACTATACCCTTAGTGTCCCCACACGATTGGCTATGAGACCAGCCACCTCCATCATATGGATAGGTATACAGTACACCGATTTGTCCGGTTATCTTGATGTCCCTCTCGAATAACATATGACCAAGATAATTTAGGATCTGTGTTTAAAGATAAATCAGTTTTATTATCATGATATCATCACGATTCGATTCTCATTGCACAGAACCAAGGACATCACAATATATATTCAATAGATAATATAATGTGAGAATATGCTAACAATACTAATGTAATGACACACAACACAACCAACGATTGTATATAGCGGGGTTGTTAGTGAAGATCGATTAACGTGCGAGCATAATTGTGCGCTATGACGACCATGGGGGTTTCTTCGTATTGCCATCGGGAGGAGAAGCGCGATAAGACGATGGCAGAGATATCATCGCGATCATAGACAACACGAACAGGAGGTGGATGGCCATGTACCGAGGCAGCCACATGCCTCGTGCAACGATGACAAAGAAGAGAAAAAAATTAAAAAGAAAAATTAGAGTTTCATCACTAAAATTACAATTTAATTCTTATGTATCCTTTAATTTTATATACTCGATGGATTGATTGTAACGGTTCAACTTATATTACCAATAATAAAGATTTATCTTAACACTAAAACTAAAAGAATATGAAATATTCATCGTTACATGGAATTATCTCAAAGCAAAAGTGGTAGTAGTGGATATTTATCGTCTATGCCCAGAGACGATTCATTTTAGTGGATCTTGAAGATGCATATTATGTTCCTACATCTTTAGAAATTTAGTTTCTTTACCTAGAATTATTAGGATATTATTTTTTTTTTATGGTGGTAAACTCATCATGATTTAATAAAAGTTAGTTAATATGAATATTGAGTTTGTAATCATCCTATAATTAAATATTAAAATATAGTCACTCTATGTTTATATATATATATATATATATATATATATATATATATATATAAAAATGAAACTTAGTTTTATACACCTAGTTTACGAATCTTGAGTTTCATAAACTCATGTATGCTTTCATCGTTTATAGTAATCGTGTGAAGGATATAAAGATAGGAGAATATAAGTATTATTCTCCAAACAATAATAATGTAGTCATCTTTGTAAATCGACTTTGTTATAGCTTTCGGACCTGCATTTACATATTAGATAAAAATTTATAGAATAGCATCGAGAGGTACTTAATTATAATAGTAAATGTATCGTTACTTGATTTTATTTTTCAGTATTAAAAATTTTAATATAATAATATAATAATATATATATTTTTTATTTACAATTTTAATTAAAAACGATGCAAACTGTTGTTTGTTTTCAGATGTATTCAACTGCCACCAAGAATCCTGGAGACCTCGACCAAGTATGTCCGACAGCCGATCTCTCGGAAGATTATTATTATTATTATTATTATTATTGCTGCAGAAACTGATACGAGATTGACACCCGAAGTTAGCAGACGCATGCGGTACTCGGAACGCACTTGAATGCTGCTGCTGCTGCTGCTGCTGCTGCTATCGAGTGTCGTGAGATGGAGATGGAAGGCATGGATGTCCACTTCCATCATATTGTTGAGAGATTTGATACTTGAGATCCAAGGAAGATGGGAATTGGGTCAAAAAGCAGTAGTTGATGGAATGATTGGCTCGGCGGTATTCACAGAAGCCATATTGCGGTCAATCCCTTTGGAAGAAGCTTAAGTTGACAAATAATATCTCGAGATGATGATGGGGTTGGGTGTGTGTGTGTGGATCCCAAGTCGGTCTCCCACCGGCACACTCTGACCCACTCCCAGTTGAAGAAGCTCATCGAGTGGTCGGAGTAGGTGAACTACCTACCGGTGATTTTTTTTCTTCTCTTCCACCTAATGCCCCTCTGAAACCCAAAAGAGCAGTACGTGGTTTTGCAACCATCGTTCCAAGGCTTTCTTTCTCTCTCTGACACTTAACCAATGGATGATTCCTGCCTTTCCTACTTTGGGTGTGAGGTACTAACTACTACTCACTCCCTTAATCCTACCCCTACTGATGAAGAAATGTGATGATGCCCTCCTTCCATTGTGCAGATAGATGATCCAGACTGCTGCTGGTTTTTGTTTCTCGACTCTCCTGACAACTTCGATCCTTCTTCTTCCTTCAAGCTAAGTATTTTCTTTTCTTTTCTTTTCTTTTCTGGATGCTACTAAACATGATGATCGAACACACACCGTGGCCCGCCCACTTAAAAGATTTTGTCTTCTTCTGCTTAGGATCGCCTCGTGAAACCCACCATTAGTAGTAGCCACAGGAACTACACACATTTGCATCGAGAATGCATGCATGCATGCATGCATGTACAACTAGGATTTAACGTGTGTTTGTGGAAGACAATAAGTGCCTTAGGATCTTTCCTTGGTCACACAAGATCATGGCTACTGCTGCTACTTCTTCAACAGTCCCACTCTGACTGACATGACTTCTCTCATCCACAGGTCATGCAAGAGAAGGCGGGCGGGTTGTTTAGCTACCGGCCGTCACCTAGAAGACGATGATGATGGTGTGGGCCTCCGTGTAGCCGCTACAAGTCAACCGGGTGGGGGATTCACACAGAGCTCAGCTCAGTGGAGGTGTGTTTCCGATTGATTACGACGACCCAAAGCTTCACATCAATCACAGCACACAAGCGAAGAGAGGAAGTGCTCCTCGTTCGTAATTGTCATAGGAATTTTGCTCTTCATGTGTGTGTGTTTTAGGAAGCAATCTCGTGTATTCATTCATTCGCTTTACAAAAACAAAAAAAAAAGAGTGAGATTATTATATGTCCAAGTTCTTCTTAAATGAGCGAGATGTGTCGTTGATGGATATCTGATACTTCTTATTTGATTCATCTCCAAACATCATTCATACACTTCTTATTATATATATTTTTCTTTTGTTGAGACTAAAATCTCTCGCGAAAGGTAATAATAATAAAGTAACTAACTAGTTAGCATATGTAGCTGTATCATCCAAACATACCAGTTTTTGAGTGAGGAGGACTGATCCCTTGAGCTAATGTCGCTCCTTATAAAATTCTGAGGAAGTATTTATTATATTGGATAGTGTTAGTAAGAGAATCTTCTTTTAGAGAGAGAGAGAAGTGGAGAAGCTTTGTAGTAGAAGTAGGGTGAAGTCAATTTAATAAATGTGGCGTGATATCAATGCATCATTAATCACACCAAACCAAACTCAAAACATATTGAAAAGGAGAAGCCACTCCGTTTGCTGCTTTCCTCATCTTCGTTGACCGAACGAACCACTATATCCATCTTTCGCTTTTTTTTTTTTTTTTTTTTTGATCTTTTTAATCGACGGCTTAAATCATGTGGGAGGTTCGTTGGAACAAATACAACAACATATGCTCATCTGCCTAAGCCACTGTTTAGAGGACGACTGCAAACACCCACCCCCGTTTGGCGATGACACGCTGTGGACCCAAAATCCAATGGGATCGGCAATGTTTTAGGAGGCTTCGGCATCATCCAGAGATGCTGCCATGACACCACCAGCGAGTTCGACTCCGAAGCCGGTGGTCGACAATGATTGAAGTGGCACCACCGTCACAAGCATCGTAGATTAATTTCACGGCATATACGGTGAGAAAGGTGATGATCGCCTACGACGCCATTATCTTCTCTCTCTCTCGCTCTCTCTCTCTCGAATGAGACATAGAAAGAGCGAGAGAGAGAGAGAGAGAGAGAGAGAAATATTTAAGGGAGAAGAAATTGATATGGGAAAGGGAAAATAATGGCGATAAGAGTGCATGTCATCGAAAATGACAAGTAAAAGGAGAGTAGAAGTGATGTAAATTATGACTGCATCCCATGTATTATGTGAATGTTATAGTCAACGCACTGATGGAAAAAAAAATATATGATGAATTTGTTTATATATATATATATATATATATATAAGAATGTTAATGATAATAATAATAATTTATAAATTTTAAAAATATGAGAAATTTGATTCGAAGTTACATAAAATCTACGTCGGAGGGAGGTATATACCCCTTTTGATGTTCAAATTAATATGACCTAGAATGATTCAATTAGATATATTTAGTTAGAGAGGGTTATTTATTAAAAACATACTTGAGATACTTATAGTGTGATAGATGACTATTTGATTGAAATCATAATAAATATGAGGAATATTTATACGTATTATTATTTAGCTATCAATGGGTCATGAAATTATATCTCTATCTTAGAGATATAAGTAGTAGTAGTACATGATCAAATGAGGGTAGGATGGATTAGGGTATCGATCAAATGAGGATGATATATCGATCCAATGAGAATAACTTATAATGTTTAATAACTATTTGGGTATTAATTAATTACGTACAATAGAAAACACAAGTATCATAGTTCACTTACGTAAGCATTAGTATAAATCCATAAATACATTATATACACACGTCTTTGTAAGGCAAATGTGTTGAAGTTTTGGAAAGATAAATAATTAGAGAGATGGATGAGAAAAAAAAAATATGCACAAGGACGGATATGGATGTCCAAAAAAAGTACGAGAGAGGGGTAGAATGGGAAATGGAGTCTCAGGTGTATTTAAGTTGCAGGGCTCGCTTTTGGGGTTCTCTTGTAAGAAACACCACAGCACTCCCTCTCTCTCTCTCTTGCTTCTTCCTCAGCTCCCCTGATCTGCTCTCCTCATCCCTTCCTTCGCTTCAAACACATCCAAGTCCAACCTTGTAAGTCTCCTCCTTCCACTGCTCGGTTTTCTGCTCGCGATGCCTTTGGGTTTTACTCGGTCGGGTTCTTTGTCTCTTCAGATTGGGAAAGGAGACAGGAGGTTTCGGAGTCCATAAGAAAGCTGCCACCTTTCTCGTTGCTCCAATCCTTTTCTTCTTGGTTTTTGGATTCCTCTGTCTCTGGTGGGTCATGCTTCCTTTGTCGGATTTCCTTTAGTTTGATTCATCCCTCCTCTTCTCCTGCCTTCTTCGGATTTATGGATCTGTCACCCTTCTTCTCTCTTCTTCTTCGTTGTTGTGGTCATTTGGTGCTTTGTTTCGGTGAAAGGTCCCTCCTTTTTCGAAAAAATTGAAATTTTGGTTGCTGCCCTGCTCATGGTCGATTGGATTTTGATTAGCGTTTTCCTTCTCAATTTCTCTCTGTGTGGTTCGATAAAGAAGACATCTTTGCTGTGCTTCTCTACTGCAATCTGGTCTCTTTCTCTGAGTATTTATAGATGATGATAGTGTTCTTGATCTTATTTTGACGATGCTAACATAAAACTGTTTTACATAGTAAAGGTAACTTATTTCATCATTATGGGGGTTGGTTGCACCCAATTCTTTTCATGATTCTCATGGTCTTTCTTTGGGTCATGAAGACATCTCAAGTTGGCTTCTTAATTTAATTTCTTCTTTTCTTGAAGTTCCAGAAGAATGGGAGACCATCTTGCTTTACTAGTGGACCATCTCCTTACTGAGTCAACACTCGAGGCGGCTATTGGAAGTCAGAAGCACGGCCAGATTGCCGCCGATTCAGCGTCTTTGGAGGATCCAGGCAAAGAGTTTACTCGGAAGAGAAACATCAGAGACAAGAGCTGTGTGGGAAAGTTAGTTGAATGCCGAATTTGTCAAGAAGAAGAAGAAGATTACAACATGGAGATCCCTTGTTCATGTTGTGGCAGCTTGAAGGTAAAGCAAGCTCTCTCTCTCTCTTTTTCACTTTCCAATTTCCTTTATATTGTTTATCACTTTGGGTTTTATTTTTTTTTATGATGATGCCTTGTTTTTGGGGATTTTACTTGTGCGGGGACATGAAAATTGTGCATTTATCTGTTTCCGTTAACTTGGTGTTTACATTTTAAATCAGTAACTTGGTTTTGGACTTAAATTCCTATGATTTTGTCATCCTTATACAAAGAAGTGATCAGTTCTAGCCTTCAAACTGACTGTAGCTTATATCTATGATTCATTAGATGTATGAAAGAAACTAGTACTTTAATGGCCTAAAGATTGATGTGTGTCTATTCTCTGTCGGTACCTTTGGCATGTTAGTAGTGAGGTGATTCGTTTAGTTTCGTCTTACTGATTAATTATGAAGTCTTTACTGATTGGAGGAACCATGGCAAAGCATCAAACTGTTAGCCGGACAGAGAGATTTTTGGGCACTTTCTAGATTATCCTATTATGTCATCAAAATATACACAGATTTGCTTTGAGTTGATTCACTATCAAGCTATGAAAACGTTCGACAATATCAGAACAGGAGATGCATAGAATAATACACTTATGATGGTTAATTGCAAGGTGAAGAATCTGAGAACCAACCAGAATCAGTTCATCGAGCCGACTTCACTTAAATCATCACAACATCCATTGCTAATCCAACTCAGACGTAACCCTATGGGAGGCATTTTGTAAGTTAACAAAATTGCAATTAATTAGGAATCTGTAGAATGGTCAGTATCCATCATTGACAGTGCATAGTTTTAGTTCTGTATCTGTTTGGCAGAGATGATTGCACAATGCTTTTCTTCACCTCCCTCAGATATGTTCTCCATTGTGTTTTTAACTTTTTTTCATTTGATCCAGTGTTGCTTCAGTCTTTAAGACTTCTATTATTTGAAGCTTAGATATATCTGGTATATCTTAACCTAGTGACAGAAATTGCACTAATGACGGAACATGGTGTGTCCCCCCCCCCCCTCTTTTTTTTCTTCTAGGAAATGGTCTTTTCCCATCTTATTACTAATTTTCTGTATTGTGCAGTTAAAGCCTTGTCTCCTAATTTTTGTCTATGATCTCAGTTCAACTTTAGTAGTAAATTGTGCCGTACAAGTACATTAGTCTTTGTGCTCCAGAAGTAATCAGTTCACTTATTTACTTCTTGCCGTATATTTTCTTCTCATACTTTGTGCTGGATTCTGTTGCATAATTTACATAAATAATAAAAGTTAACTGGATCTTTTCCTTAACTTTCAGTATGCTCACCGTGAATGTGTTCAAAGATGGTGTAACGAAAAAGGTGACACAGTTTGCGAGATTTGCTTGCAGGTGATTCTTTTTCTGGCCAGATAGTTCTCTTGATCTCAACATCCCATAACCACCACGGTGAAAGCTTGTCCAACATGCCATTGAGGCTCACTCATTAAGTGGTCATGTTTGCCAGATCACATGCTGATTGTTTCATCTACAAATGTATTTTGATGATGCATTTGCATTGTGATAGTTTATTTTCTTTTAATATTGCTGCTGTAGATTCTAATTCTTTTCAGTCATATTCAGCAATTCAAGCCAGGTTATACTGCTCCCCAAAAGTTGTTTCAGTATGGGAGTATCCCTATGAACTTCAGGTATCCTTTACACCGTACCCTCTGTGTCATCGTTTCTTTGCTTCCTCGTTAATTAGACTTCATGTTGAGGAGTAGCCTTCCTTTCTATAGGGAGAATGTTGCATATTCCTTTCCTAATTTGCATTGATGAGAGCTTCATACACGGAGCCTCCCTTTCCAAGTACATTCTGTGTTTGGGTACTATTTCTAGGGATATTGGGCAATTCAGAGTTTCATCATTTTCAAATTGAATTATTGATTGTGTTAAAAAATTCTTCTCAGAGGAAATTGGGAGATTGCCAGACAGGACCTGAATGATTCTCAAATCTTAACGTTGTATCCATCGGAACGTGATGTATTGCATCCTCACGATGATGACTATCCAGCTTTAGGCATGAGAACCACAGTTTGCTGCCAGTCAGTTGCCATAATAGTGAGTTCCTTTCTATTTGAGAAGCACTACTTCTGTAGAGGAACTTCTGAGTCGCAATTTTGTCGTCTCATGCTTCACGTAATTTGATAGAATGCGTTACACACTTTTGTTTCATCCAGTTCATGGTTCTTTTGGTTCTTCGCCACACTCTTCCTCTCGCCATCAGTGGTGCTGAGCAGTACTCATTCACTATATTCTCAGTAAAACTCTAAACTAAGAAATTTACAATAATGTTCTTTGGACGTAGTTGCCTATTTTTTAGCTTCTGAAGCTCTGCGTGATGTGCTTGTTTATGTATACATATCTGGAAATAAAGCTACTGGTGTTGAGGACTGCTGGAATACTTATACCGGTCTTTGTTATGATCAGAACAATTAGGACATTTCATCAGTGCCACCGCCAACAGGTATGTATGTTTTTCTCCGTGGCTCTAGAAATGCAAGACAATGTCCGTCCTTCTCTGTTCTTTATTTTGGGAAAAAAATCGATGCAGGTAACTCGGGAAGTATCTGATCGAGCTGAAGGAATGCAAGTGCTTAGTTCCTGGCAGTTGGTGCAATCTCAACCACATCGCATTCAAATGCACTGACTTGCACAGATGTGAAGACTAAAAGGGCGAAGAATAATCCCATCATCTCGCTTGGTGACGCAAAAAAAAAGGTGAAATAATGGGACATGGGAGAAGGAAAAGTGGAGATGAACCAAAAGAGATGCTTTTGTTGGCATCGGTATGCAGCCTGCTGCTCTGTACATAATGTGGTAAAGATATATTTGCTCTCAAAATGCTTTAAAATGTTGTCCATAGTTGGATCACTCTATCCATAGCCACTCACTTCACAATTGTCATGAATGAAGGGAGAAGTGGTTGCACCACAAGTACTGAAATGGTATAAAAGGAGATTCCAATGGACACATTTGAGATACTTATATGTTGTATGCCATGGTGTAAAAGGAAAAAAAAAAACTCATGTTTATGTTGATGGATGTTTATTTATGAGCATAAATAATGATTCTTTTTTCTTTGGAGCATGAAAAAGAGGGCCATCCTTGCAATATCTGGAGGTGCATGAAACAAATTTATCTGTTGTGGTTGTCATTCTTGAAATGCAAACTACTTAGTTTCCTTTACAAATTTCCCATGTAAGATTTATATGCTTATTTCTTGTAAGATTTTTGTATTTATTAAAAACTGCCCATAATTTACAATGTTTTATCAAAAAAAAAAAAGAAGAAGATTAAAACATCATCTGAAGTGGAAATTTGAATATCCATTTTTGGCAAAACCTATGATTCATAGGTTTCAACACAGGAAGAAATAGTAGGCAGTAATAAAAAAAAAGAAATATCAAACCGGATGATACAAAACATGATAATATGTAGATTATTAAGAACAACGAGTAATGTATTAAAGAATGTTAAATGCAACCTATATTGTCTAATAGATTATATATATATATATATATATATATATATATATATATATATATAACATCACGTATGTATGCATCATCATTGACAAACAGAATTTGTGATCTTTTTAAGATGATTTAACTCTTTCAACAACTGAGAGAGAGGAATCACATTCCACTCCAATGATGGTGACGACGACGGAGTTGGTAAGAGTCCATCATCTCACCCACCGACGGTGACGACGACACGTCTGGCCTATCTCCGCCACCAAGAGATGGGACACAACCTGCTCAATCTGCAAGGAATCACCTTATCGCCGGTCAGCCGTGTCTCGGGCCGAGCTACACGAGGATAGCTGAACCGGTCTGGCCTATCTCCGCCACCAAGAGATGGGACACAACCTGCCCAATCTGCAAGGAATCACCTTACCGCCGGGAAACATTTGGTTCGGCCGCAAGGAATCCTCGCGCAAACTCTTCGCTGTCCTCCTCCACCGCCCACGAAGAACACAGGAGAATAGGAACGATTAAATAAATAATAGCAAGAGGAGGAATGGGTTAGAATTAAGGCGGCCGACGACAGCAGGTAGGGAGGGGAGGGTCCTGCTCCTAATTAAATCAATGCCTGTTCCTCTTGGTTAGATCAGTAGAGAGCTCTCTCCTCCTCCTCCTCTTCCAACTCCAAGGATGCAACCTGCTTCTCCCATCCGCCATGAGTGCCTCGAGTATACTCCTGTTTTGTTCTGTGGAGGCATTGCCATTAAAATTATTCTTTCAGGACTGGTGGACGACCTCAACATGTGAGCTCTTTTATTTCTGATTCAGACATGTAGCAGTAGCTTCCTTTTTTTCTTGACAGGGCAGACCATGTGCGAGCTGTGTGTAAGAGCAAGCTGGAGGACTTTGTCTCTCTTGCCACTGAATCAAGTCGGCAGGTTGCCTTTTAGTGATCGGTGTTTGGTCATCCGAAACGTGTTCTTCGTTGCTGTTTGTTCTTTCTTTCAGGCCAAACACAGACAGACTCTTCTTCTTCCTTGGTAAATCTTCCTTCTGTTTTTTCAATGTCTTTTATGCTTCAAGTTTCAAGGTGATGGATGATTAGATGTAAGCGGTAAAAGAAGAAGGAAAACGACGCCCCAACGAAGGCTATTTATGATGATTCCTGGCATCGCACAGTGTGTCCTGTGGGGCGCTCGATCAGGACGGGAACGAGGGGTGCGTTTCCCATGCATTAAATTAAAGCTTTGAAAAGTTACCCATGGTTTCGCTCCTACACTCAGCTGCAAAACTCGGTTTGACCTTACTCTTCTTATTGCTCCTGTCTTCACACGAGGTACTGCTGCCTCTCTTTATGTGAAGAAAACAAGCTCACTGCTCACGTTTTAACGAATCTGCTTCTGGAAGTCCATGTGTTCGCTCGCTATCATTGGAGGGATCGAAGTGTGATCACTACGTTGAACTCCATTACGGCATCCAGGGATAATCCAAGCCGACATCAGCACTTGGCATCCCCCAAAGAACGAAAGCTGTGAGTAGTGGGTGGGGGAATCGGAACATCCTGCTGCTGCTGCTGTTGCGTCGTTTTTACTGCATGTCACCGCCATATATCACACAAACAAGGAGTCGGCTAATAAATATGCTCAGATCCGGCAGATCTACACGCCCATGCTCTTCGGTGAGGAGGAGAAACTTGTCGGAGCTCGAAACCAATTCATCCTACGGTAGTATTATAGCCCGTCCTTTTCTAGTTGTCCCCATGAATGACTACATCTCCAATCTTGATCGTTTTAGAACGAGATCAGAATAGTTGTCACGAGGTAAAAGTCGTCCCGTGACCAATCATCTCTTATCAGTGCCTCTGTCGAGTAGCATTACAAGTCTCCAGGAAGCGAGAGAGAGAGAGAGAGGGAGGGAGGGAGCTCAATCGTTAGTTCATCATACTTCGATCCATGAGCAGCAGCAGGGTGATTTCCAGGTAGAACGTCCGCCGCAGGCGATACAGAAGATGGGGTATCATAAGATCTTGGCGAAGAAATTGGGGCAGATGGAGGCGAGGAAGCTCGGGTTGTCTTTGCTTCTAGGATTCTGCGTCGGAGTGTTGACCTGTGTGGTCGTCATGTCAGTATCCACAAGTGAGTCCTCTCTCCTGCCTTTCCTTCATCTCTGTGTACGTCGAATTCCATCATGTGTCGGCAAATTGTTTGAGGGTTCTTTTCCTTATCAAATCTACTTTTTGAGTGTTTTGCAGTCCAACAGCAGTTATCCTCGTTTTACGGAGTTTGTGTTCATCCTGCACAAGAAAGTAGTACTCGTGATCCACAGATATCAGGTAAGGAGGAAAAAGGTCTCGCTACGTTGTAATGGTAGGCTGGCTTGCTCGATCACTGCGCTTCTGTTGCTAATGTCTCCGAGTCATCTCTGAGAAGACGCAGGAATTAGCTCAAACAGCAGCGTGGTTGTCAGCACCAAGCACAACTCACCATCAACCATGTACAGTGCTCCTTCTACGGGACAGATTCAACAAAACACTCTGCGGTTGGGTGAGTCTCCCATTTAGCCCACCCATGGGGAGGCACGAAAAAACGCCGGCCGTGTTCAGGACTCGCAATTTACGTGATCTGACTTTGTTTTCCTTCTGCTCTGCAGAGCACGGAAAAGGGGCGGAGAGAGATCGAGAAAAAGATGCAGACGAGAGGGTCCAACGCCACAGTTCATCCACCACAAAGTTGTCAAGTCCAAAAGAAGCAATAATTGAATCTAAACAGCCAGGTAATCATCGACTCACTTGTGTTCGCTAAATCCACAGAGTTCTCTGTTCATGAGTCCGTTTCTGTAAGCTTTTTGTTCGGAGCACCGGCGTGTGCGCTGTAGATGGGACGATGAAGGATATGAAAGCTCGAGAGAAGCCGGTCTGCGATCTATCGAATTATAGAACCGACGTCTGCGAAATGGACGGCGACGTTCGAGTTCATGGGAAATCTTCCTCTGTAGTTCTTGTTACCGGTCACCAATCCCAGGATTCGGGCGTGAAGTCATCGTGGCGGATCAAGCCTTACGCTCGCAAGTTTGACAAGGCTGCGATGCAGCACATCGGCGAGGTTTCAGTGAGATCGTCGACTAGCCTCGGCGACGTCCCTCGCTGCACCGTCAACCACAGCGTCCCCGCCATGGTCTTCGCCATCGGCGGCTACTCCGGGAACTACTACCATGACTTCACCGACGTGCTGATCCCTCTGTTCATAACGTCGCGACAGTTCGATGGAGAAGTGCAGTTCCTCATCGCGACCCGAAAGTTCTGGTGGATCGGCAAGTACAAACCGATCCTGACGAAGCTGTCGCGCCACGAGATCATCTTCTTCGACGACGACGATCAGGTCCGTTGCTTCAGGCACGTGGTGGTCGGTCTGCACAGCCACAAGCCCATGTCCATCGACCCCGCGAGAGCTCCCAACGGGTACTCCATGGTGGACTTCAGCAAGCTCTTGAGGTCCGCCTACTCGCTGGAGAGGGACTCCCCGATCAGGCTGGGGGAGAACCCGGCCGCGAAGCCGAGGCTGCTGCTGATACCGAGGAACGGGACACGGAGATTCGTAAACTTGGAGGAGATCGTGCGGGCGGCCGAGAAGCTGGACTACGAGGTGGTGGTGGCGGAGGCAGGAACGCGGACTAATGTGGCCAGCTTCACCAGGGTGGTGAACTCCTGCGACGTGATGGTGGGCGTGCACGGCGCCGGGCTCACGAACTTCGTCTTCCTGCCCACCGACGCCGTCATCATCCAGATCGTCCCCTACGGCAACCTGCAGAACATCTCGCGGTCCTGCTTCATGGAGTCCTCCGAGGATGCGGGGCTGCACTACCTGGACTACTGCATCGGCGTGGAGGAGAGCAGTCTGATAGAGCAGTACCCGAGGGACGACCCGGTGTTCGGAGACCCCAAGTCCATCCACAGGCTGGGATGGAAGAAGATGGCGGACGTGTACTTGGATCACCAGGATGTGAAGCTGGACGTGGAGAGGTTTAAGCCTCTTCTGCTTAAAGCTCGACATCTCCTCCATCATCATCACCAGCGGCAGTAGCATGGCAGAGGCATTGTGGGATGGATTAAATTGTACCCGATAAAATTATATTACGATGGTAAGATTCTTTAGGTGGTAGGTAAGCATCCAGCTTCGAGAGTGGGGTCAACGCTGACGCGACCATCGAATGGTCCAGTGAATGAGGAGGAGGACGACGACACGCTTTAAATAAAATGCTTTCATGAATCAACCTGCTGAATTAACATCGTGTCCAAAGATAGATGCTCGATGTCGACCTAATTTTTAGTAAAACAATGTCACATGATGACGACGAAGGCCAGAATCTTTCCAACATGATCATTGTTGATGGCCGAGGAGGAGATGGATAGCTAGCTATATATTATATGATAACCAAAATTTCATGTACTGAGATATATTTGCTATGGAATATTACAAATATTACGTGCCAAAAAAAAAAAAAGAGGAAAACATTACAGCACACTGCATTGCGTCGCAACTCATGCAAGCTGTTGACGGAGTTAATGTGACTGACATTCCATCCATCCAACGTTCGACAAAAGTTGCTATTACATCCTTCCGAGATTGGCGTTCAGTATGGGCAAATTGTGCAACATACGACAAGTGCCCCCATGTCCTCACTCCTTAATTAAAATGGTGGCGGTGGTGGTGGTGGAGAGAGCACGGCACAAAATATGAGGAACAAGAATTAAGTTGGCAGGCTGAAGAAGAAGAAGAAGAAGAAGAAGAAGGAAGGCGAGCCACTCAACAATTCACCCGTTCAGTAGACGCTTTCACTATGAAAGATACAGACCCGTTCTGTAGACGCTTTCCCTTTAGATTTTAGATTTAAAATAAATATATTTTTGAAACGAAAATGATTTGATGATAATATTTATAAATTATTTATCCATGTTACAATACTTTATGTTATGACATCACTTGCTACAATCAGATCCTTATACTTTTGAATACTTCCATTTTTCTTGTGTTTTATTTTGAATACTCATTTCAATTCAATAACTTTCTTTTCTTTCGGTAGATCCATTAGCTCTAATATTTTATTCTTCTTAATTGATTTAATTTTTTTTATTACTTTTCGCCATTCATCTTTTTCAACTACTTTCTCAAAATTTATAGGATCTGAAATAAACAAATCAAATGTTTAATAATAAATTTATATTAGAGATTTGAATCTTCATATAGGGGTTTCATCCGAGGAATCATTTACTGAATTTGAACTGCTACTAAGTGAGGTTGACAATGAACTTGTTGGAGTAGGATCTGTCACTTGATTTAGTGGAGTGACTAGTTCTGCTGAAATACGAATTTGTGTTTCACCTTTATTGATCTCCAAATTCCAACTTACCCTTTCATCAAACACAACATTTCGATTAATAATAACCTTGTCACTTACTGGATTATATAATCGATATGTTTTGGATTGTAAGAAATAATCAATTAAGATGTATTTTTTAGATTTTTCATTAAGCTTATGATGGTTTTATGAATTTACCAAATCATAAGCAATACAACTAAAAATTCTTAAATGACTTACACTTGACTTTATACCATACCAAGCCTCAAAAGGTGTTTGATTCATAACAATCTTTGTCGGTAAAATATTTAACAAATAAATTGTTGTTGCAACTGCTTCTGCCCAAAACTGATTTGGAAGATATTTTTCTTTAAACAAACTTCTTGCTATTTCGACGCTAGTTTGACTTTTACACTCAACTACAAAATTTTGCTCCAGTGTATATGGTGTTGTTAATTCGCTACAAATATTATTTTCTTCATAAAATAAATTAAACTCGTTAGACAAAAATTCACCACCTTTATTTGTCTGAAGTGTCTTTATGAATCTAACATTTTACTTTGCTACAAGTGCTTTGAATTTTTAAAAGTTATCAAATATATATATTTTAATTATGAAAAATATACCCAACTTATGCGGCTATAGTCATTAGTAAATAACATAAAATATCGACTTCCACCAAATGATTTTGAATTCATAAGTTGCATGAATTAATTCAAAATAATTAGATACTCTCCATATTTTTCCAACAGGAAATGATTTTTTACTTTGTTTGTCATAAATGAATCATTCATATACATCAAATGTATTAATTTTGGGCAATACGTAAATCATTTTTTTTATTTAACAATCTTAAACCCTTAATGTTAAGGTGTCTATATCACAAATGTTATAAATTGGACTCATTTTTTTAATTTGTAACAAAAATATATTTTTCAATATTTGAAACATCAATCAGAAACATCTTGATTTGCGTTATATAAGAATTTACTATAATCAAACTAAATTTATGATCTTTAATAATGCATGAACTATCATTAAATACAACTGAATATCCATCATCTATCACTTGTCCAACACCCAACAAGTTATGTGATAAACTAGGAGCAAAGAAAATATTATCAAGGTGTTTTACCTTCCCTTGACTTGTCTTTACCTTAATTATTCATTTTCCTTCCACTTGGATTTACTTGCTATCTCTAACTCTAACTTTCAACTTATGAGTTTCATCAATATATCTGAATATTGATTTTACACCTGACATATGATTAAAACATCCACTATCAAAAAATAAAATATCATTTGAGTTATCATTAACTTGTGAATGAGTCATAAACAACTTACTATTGCCTTCATTTTCCTCAACATAGCTTGCTTGCTTTTCTCTTTTCTAATAATATGCCTTCATATGACTAAACATTTTACAATAATGACATTAAATTCCGCTCTTGTAGATTTTTTTATCATTGTTTTATTGCTTTTGTTCATCATGCACATCAAAGTATCATCTTCCTCTTTCATTTCCTCTACCACGAAATTCTCCTCTGTCTTGTTCTCTTCCTATTGATTTTTTATCTTCTTTTGAAGTAGAAGACTCTACCTTAACCTTAAATGCTTTTTCTTCACTTTTTTCAAGTGATCTGTTTAACCTTGCTTTATGTGCTCGTAAGGAATCCATTAGTTCATCAAATAAATAAGTAGATAAGTCCTTTGACTCCTCAATTGTAGCAACAACATGATCAAACTTTGGGAGTTAAACTTCTTAAAACTTTTGCAATAATTATATGATCATGAAGATTTTATTTGACTAACAATTTTAGTCACCCGAGAAAGAAAATCTTGCACCGATTCGTTATTTTTTATAAACAAAATTTTAAACTCATAATGAGGGGTTTAAAATTTTACCGTAATCACCCTCGATAAGCCTTGAAATTCATTTTGAAGTATCAACCAAGCTTGTTTTAGGGTTGTTGCTACTATAATTCTTGAAAAGATTGTCTCATGTATAGTTTGTTGAATGAAGAACAATAATGCCTTTGAGTCCTTTTTTTTATTTTCCTTAGCTTGGTTTCTTCATTTGAATCTATATATTTATTCTCTATCAAGTCCCAAAGATCATTATCCTGATACTCCAAAATTCATATTTGCTCGAGAAGATGGGAATAAGGGGTTGAGACATATAATTGTCATTGAAAGACATAATGCCCAGTTCAGATTTAAACCTGGCTCTAATACCATAAATGTTGGGGAAGGAGGAGTAAGGAAATGAAAAAAATAGAATACTATAATGCAATTATTGAAAACACTTTCAATCAAGAAAATGACGTAGTATTAAACAGGAGGCAACAAAACACTTACAAGATTATCTCCAACTGTATACACTCTCTGCTCACACTCTTACACATTGCTTCATGAACTATGATCCTATTTATAAGACCTAAAAATAACTACCTCATCTCATTTTCTCACTCCACTATCTCACTATCTCACCCATGATTAGCCAATATCCCACTAAATCCTTAATCATGGGCCACTACCTCCACAACTCTTAGACATATTAACTACACTACTATGAATCAATTCTCAACACCTTGACGGCTGGCTCCTCCATTAGCTGAACCTATCGTGCTCCTTGTGCTGCTCGTAGCTGGCCGAGCTGAAGATCTGCGCCGTAGTCAAGCGTCAGATCATGGCCCAACTCGTCAACTGGCTTTCCATCTACTGATCCAACGATGTCGGTCCATCAAAACTATGATGGATAATGTCGCGATCACCGTGAAATAAAAATACGTCATTGCTTTTATCCTTCATATAAAAATATCTTTATATATATATATATATATATATATATATATATATATATATATATATATATATATATATATATAAAATCTTGTTCATGATGTTTATTCAGAGGTTTTTAAGTAATCTTTGTTGTTCATCTTAAAAAAATTTAATATCTTTTTATTTCATTATACAATATATCAAGAGCCCATTCAAAGGAATCTTTGCTTGAAGTAGATATATTCGGATCTCATTCACATATTCTGACCGAGCCAGGAGCTCGGGAGGTGGGCCCCGGGAGGATTCGGCCCACGATTGCTTCTGGTCTTCACGTTTCTCTACCACCAGAGCTTCGACGGTGACATATTGGTTGGCCTTTTACAACATCTCTGACATAGTCATCGAGAGTGACTTCACGAGTGACCAAAAGAAGTGAGAAAGTCTAATCCCGATCATTAATGCATGGATCACCAATGACGGGTGTGTGTCAGGAATAGCCCTGATTTCTTTTGTAAAACGAGCGAGGTATGGGCCGAGGGGCTCATCTTCCTTCTACCTCATCCCGAGGAGAGACACGACGGTCGGCTTTGGCCGGGCGCTAGCGAGGAAGTTAACCTCGAACTCTCTTGCGAGCTGGTCGAAAGAGTGGATTGAGGCGGGAGGTAGCCGACTGTACCACCCTTGAGCGATCATGCGCTAAGTCGTCGGGAAGGGCCGACACATTATGGCGTTCGACGTACCATATAAGGCCATTTGTGCTCTAAATGCGGCAACATGCTCCATTCGGTCGGAGTCTCCATCATATGCTTCCAGCATCGGGAGCTGGAAGTGTTGCGGGATGGGCCTATCTTGGATTTCAGGAATAAAGGGAGAGCCGCTAAGGGGGCTCTCTCCATGCTCGTCCTTCGTCCTAATGACCTTATGAACGTCATCTAGTCTCTGATTTACCATATGCAGTTGTGCCCTCAAGGAGTCGGCGGAGTTTGAGGAGAGAGTGTTAGGGTCGGGCACGTTATGGGCTGAGATGCTAGGAGTGGATGTCGATCGCCTCACCATATCTCCTGGGGGAGTGTGGTCGGGTTCCGTTCTGGGCCGAGGGAGTTCCTCGGGAGGTTGTGTTGCCAGAGGTTGACTTTCTGGCGACGGTGTGGTCCCTATCGGGGCCGGGGGAGCTGCCAAGGGCAGTGAGTTCGGCGGTTGGGTGAGCTGCAGGATGTAAAAAATGATTGCTTGGAGCATTCCTGCTATGGCCTGAACTTGGTTGGTGAGCCCTTGAAAAGCCTCGGGAGTCGTCGTCAGGCCCCCGAGGTTGAACGAGAGTTGGAGTTAGCCTTGGGTCATTGAATAGGCGCTAATATCGTCCCTCTGATGGCTAAGTTAGCGTTGTGAATGAAAGCATCTCTGGTGCCTTTCTCCGGCATCAGAGCTTTCTTTTTTGTATGCAATTGTGCGAGTCAGAGTTTTCTTTTTCTCATCACCTCTAGGACTTTCCCCAAGGGTGGCTTTTATACATGTTCGTCGATGACCGACTGTATCTTCACCATCAATGTTTGCAATATCCTCTGCTAGGGTATTAAATGATGTGGTCGTTCGTTGGTGGTTGTTCGTACCATGGACGAGCATGTCACGTGCGATATTTGCTTTGCCGCTGTACGACCTTTCTTGGTTCCCAAGGTCTGATAGAGATTGCACGGTGCCCGATGATGTCGTGCATCGAGTTTCTACCCCTATTGTGCCGGGTCAACTGTCCCTGCTCTAGGTTGACTCTGCCCCGGCCATGTCGATCGAACATGGGGCGCTCCATTATTTCCTCTACGAGAGAGGGAGGGAGGGTTGTCTACTCGAGTGCATGGCTTAGCGGTAGTAATATGTGGTGTAGCAGCATATTTTTTTATAACATAAAATAATAAATAAAAGATTAAAAAATAAAAGTATTGTACTTTCAATCATGTTATACAAAAAATAAATATGAACTCACACCACCAACATACAATATACAATATGGGAAAAGAAGTCTGATTTATTGACCATCTTCTAACAATTGCATTAGTTCCAATCTTTTAAAGTCTCAAATAAGAGAAAATAAAAAATATAATCATATCAAACCAAATGCATGATTTGTTCTAAAAAAATGATATTCTTGAAAAGAATGATTTTCTATTTTTGGTGATGTTTTTTTATTAATAGACTTTTATCTTTATAAAAATAAATCCTCACTAAGACCGAATTTGATTTCATTTTTTTCTGTATATGTTTTCCTTTTCGCCTCTTTGAGTATATATATTTATAATTTATGATTTATTTAAAATATTTTAAATTAATTAAATGTATTCCTTAAAAGCTAAAAAAAATTAGTATTGTTTAATTGAGAAGAATGAGAATATTGAAGCTGACATCGTCAGCAGCATGGGAATGCATCAAGAAAACCAAGATTTAATGATGATAGGGCATTTTATAGAAATGCTCATGTGGCAATACACCGCAAGTCACGTCGACATCTCGAGTCATATGGGCCACTCGGGATCACGTAGAATAGTAACAATTTTCCAAGCCATACAGTCACCCAGTTCGTGAGGGACGACGCTGACTTCCCAAGCCGTACAATCCCCCGGGATCATGCCGGTTGACGCCACACCACATATGCCACTCGGGATTGCGGGAGACAATGCCGCACCAGCGGCAACACGTGATACAGAGTCGAGCAAGACACACCATGCCTCATATAGCATACGAGCAAGTTGACTGAGGCAATGACGACCATTAAGGGATTACGTACAATTGACCCTTCATGAAAGGTATAGAAGCTGACCTTTGGGCCATAGCTAATGGTCGGACTTTTGGCACTCAAAACTCCCTCAACTACTCCATATACTAACTTATCCATCGGAGGGGTCAAGTTGGACACATACCTCCTGACTTTGACCTTTGTGCAAAAACAAATCCGAGGGAGTAAAAGAAGCTCACTACCTAGTGACAGATTAATTTGACCAAGTGCCCACCACCCGACACTGCACGCAGATGACCTTGCTCACTCGAACCAAACCGAGCTGTGCTAATACCTTAGCCACGACATAAGTTCCCACAATATTTTAGTGCTAGAAGGAGGGTCTGATGTTGCAAGAGTGCCTGCAGTCAAGCAACCCCAACGAGCATCTCAGATAGAAAATCTCAATTGCCCACTATGCCCTTGAGCTCGGGGGGCAGCTCCCTTGCCTCTCCCCCTCCCCACCCCCCCCCCCCCCCCCCCCCCCACCCACGAAGACGGGAACCCCTCGGCTCCAACCCCGGGACGCTACTAGAGATTATTCAATGATCTTGGGCTCTCACCTCCCAGACCCAGTGTTGGACCTATCGTCAGACATTCCATCATCTCCATTGAGGCATTCCTTGGTCTCACTCATCAAGTCCATGCCTTGGTAGGGATGATGTAGACCATCATTCCTCTCATCCTCCAACTAGCTCAACAGACGATACCCCTTCAGCAAATGTCCATGGTGGCTCAGCCAAACCTCTTCACCACACCACTAGATCCGCCCCCGGTCACACAATAGCTTGGGACTGGAGGGCCCCACCCATAGACCGAGGAGCATTTGGGAACACTAGGGCCAGTGGTAGAACGCCACACCCTCGGTTCCCGACTCACTACCGTAAATTGTCCCGAACCAAACACCTTGTCCTCGGACTCAACTGACTCCCTCAGAGCACAATTATGCTTCATTACCCGATGCCTAGACGAGGTTCAAAGGAAGTTTGTCAAATCAAAGGAGGAGCTCGAGGAAGACACCTCGACAGGATCCCCCTTTATTCAAGAGATCCAGTACAAGCTCATTCCCCTCAACTTTTGCCTCTCGACGTTAGAGGCCTATGATGGTAGCTCAGACCCGAAGGAGCACATCGTAGCATTCCAATCCCATATGGCTCTCTACGACACCTCTGACACCCTAATATGTCGAGCATTCGCTACCACTCTTTGGGGCCCAGCTCGAATATGGTACAACCGGCTTAGGCCATCCTCAGTCTCATCTTTTGATCAACTCACGAGGGAGTTCGAGCTAAACTTTCTGACTAGCACACGTTCTAAGCCATCTGTAGCCTTGCTTCTCGAGTTGAGTCAGAAGGACGATGAACCCCTCTCCCAATTCGTTGTTCATTTTGCTACCGAAATTCGAGAAGTGCCTAACGCCCACCCCTTGTTAATCATGCAAGCATTCCTGATGGGTTTGCAACCATTCAAATTCTTCTGATCATTGGTCGAAAGGCCGATAACAACAATTCCCGAGATGCTCCAGCGGGCGAACCAATATTTCATCGTCGAAGCATTGGTGGTAGGAAAACAAAAAAACCACAAACGGCCCCGCACAGAGCAATCCCAAGGACAATCCTCGGGACCACTGAGGAGAAAAATGGATCGACCTAAGCCATCCCTACCGAGGCCCCCTTGGCATACAACACTATCCTTGGTCGCCCGGCCCTTAATAAGTTGAGAGCGGTCATCTCCTCTTACCATCGGATAATAAGGTTTCCAACTCGGGCGGAGGTCGAGGAAGTAAGAAGTGATCTGCTGTAATTCAGACAATGCTATCTAACGGCAACCACATTGCCCAAGAAGATAAAGCTAAAGTCACCCATAATCGATCCCTGGGAGACAACTAATATTCACTTTGACTTGAACCCATCGAGCAGATACTAGAAGTCCCTCTCGACAAAGGTCAGCCAGATAAGGTCGTGAGGATCGGGTCCGTACTTTTGGAGAATGAACAGATTCAGCTCATCAACTTCTTAAAATAGAATGCTGACGATTTCGCTTGGTCCCCAAGAGACATACCAGGGATTGAACCTGTGATCACACAACATTCACCTGAATATCTCTTGGGAGGCCCGTATGGTAAAGCAGAAGCCTCAATCGACAGACAATGGTCAACAACGAAGTGGATCGATTAATGGAAGCAGGGTTCATAACCGAGGTTAGATATCCTCGATGGCTATCTAATGTAGTACTTGTTAAAAAACCTAATGGAAGCTAGAGAATGTGTTTTGACTATACCCATCTAAACTAAGCCCGAAGGATTGCTACCAATTTCAAGGATTGATCAGTTGGTAGACGCAACCTCAGGATATGAGCTACTTATGTTCATTGATGATTTCTTAGGCAAAAACCAGATCCGAATGATACCCGAAGATCGAGAGCATACTACCTTCATCGCCAACTGAGGAATCTATTACTATAGGGTTATGCCCTTCGGTTTAAAAAATGTCAAAGCAATGTACCAAAGGATGCTCAACCAGATGTACAAGCACCAGATCAGGAGGAATATGGAAGTATACATCAATGACATGATTGACAAGAGTAAGCTCGGTGACACATATATATCAGACTTACCCGAGACATTTTGGATGCTGAGAAAAGTCAAAATGCATATCAACCGTGCCAAATGTGTCTTCGGAGTCAACTCAGGCAAGTTCCTCGGCTTCATCATACATCAGCAAGGAATTGATGCGAATCCTGAAAGGGTCCAATCCATAACCGAGATACAACCACCTCGGTCAGTAAAAGAAGTTTAGCGCCTCACAAGAAGGCTTGCCGCTCTCAATCGGTTCGTGTCACGGTCAGGAGACAAGTGTGTCCCCTTCTTCTGAGCCTTGAAACACATCAAAGACTTCGAGTGGACTTCAGAATGAAAAAAAGCCTTTGAAAAGTTAGAGGCACACGTCGCCCACCTGCCCCAGCTCGTCTTAGTCACCCCAAGAGAATCACTCAGGCTGTACCTTGCGGCCTCCAAGCATATGACCAGCTTGGTCCTGGTCAAAGAAGAAGAAGGAAGATAACGACCCATTTATTATTCTAGCCACATTTTGAATGGACCTGGGGAGTGATACTCATCGATTGAGATGCTAGTACTGGCTTTAGTACAAGTAGCAAGGAAGCTATACCCTTTCTTCCAATCCCATGCAATAAAGGTAGTGACCGACCAACTGCTCCATCATATCCTCTCCAGATTCGATGTGTCTGGTCGAAAGCAAGGAAGCTATACCCTTTCTTCCAATCTCACGAACAGTTGTCAAGGCCCAAGCAATTGCCGACTTTATCTCTGAGCTGACTCCTTCCAGGGACAACAATCGCCAACAAAGCAAACAAACATGGACCTTATATGTTGATGGATCGGCTAACACCGAAAGGAGAGGAGCAGGTCTCATCTTGAAAGGACTCACCGACCAACTATATAAACACGCACTCCACCTTGAATTCAAGGCCACCAACAATGAGGCCAAGTATGAGGCATTACTGTCAAGGCTTCCATTGGCCTTAGAATTATAGGTAGAGGAAATCGAGCACTTCACCGACTCACAGCTTGTCATAGTCCATATCAACGAAGACTATGAAGCCCAAGAAACAATTATGAGTAACTATTTGTCATAAACATAGGAGCTACCACCGCCCTACATGACCCTTCAACTCCCCCAAAGAAAGAGAATAGCTTAGCAACGTCATGATGGATACCTAGGGAATAAGCAATCGCATTCAAGGCGCGCCTCACGCTAACCACTCGACTGCTAAAAATTGACAAAATCTCATGCCAACAGCCTTAACACACGGCCCAAAGATTGTCATCAAGTCCCATCCTAAGATCTACCGCCAAGCTTCACGACAAATCATGACATCAAATCCCATAAAATGATGACAAGTTGTTAGGCTTTGCGGCAGAGTATGACGTCAAAACCCCAAAATGATGATAGACCATCAACCTCCATGACAAATCACGACGTCAAATCCCGTGACATGATGACATGGCAATACAATGCCCCTCTGGACTCGATCAGTCAAGTGTCTGAGGTATGTGGATCGATCAGTCAAGTGCCCAAGTTATGTTGCTTTGTCAGTCAGGTGCCCGAGTTGTGTTGTTCAACTAGTTGAGGGCCTGAGGTATGTAGCTCAGCAGTTAGGTGCTCGAGTTATGTTGCTCGGCCAGTCAGATGCTCGAGTTGTGTGGCTCACCCAATCAAGTGCCCGAGTTGTGTTGCTCAGCCAGTTAATGCTTGAGATGTGTTATTCGGCCAATCAGTACCTGAGATGTGTTGCTCGATCAGTCAAGTGCCCAAGTTGTGTTGCTCGGCCAGCCAGGTACCTGAGTTGTGTGGCTCGACCAGTCCAGTGCTTGAGGTGTATAGATCGACCAGTTAGATGCTCGAGTTATGTTGCTTCGCTAGTCAAGTGCTCGAAATATGTAGATCAGCCAATTAGGTGCCTGAGTCATGTTGTTCGGCCAATCGAGGGCCCTAGGTGTGTACCTTGGCCAATCATGTGCTCGAGTTGTGTTGCTCAGTCAGTCAATGCCTGAGATGTGTTGCTCGATCAACTAGGCCAAGTTATGTTGCTCGGCCAATCAGGTGACCGAGTTGTGTGGCTCGCCATTCAAGTGCCCGGGGTGTATAATTCGACCAATCAGGTACCCGAGTTGAGTGGCTCAGCCAGTTAAGTGCCCGAGTTATGTTGATCAGTTAGTCAGATACCTAATTTGTGTTGCTCGGCTAGTTAAGTGCCTGAGTCACATTGCTCGACCAGTTAAGTACCCGAGTCGTGTTACTCGGCTAATCGAGCACCTGAGATATGTTGCTCGACTAGTCAGGCACCTTGATTATTTCTCACTCAGTTATAAACCCAAGCCACTCCTCCTGACAACCAAGGGCCCAAGGGCACCTGCCGTAAAAGAACCCATAAGATTGTAAACCCAATTGAAGAGAATGTTGAAAGTCCTGCCAAGAACCCCTCGACGAGGAGCCCTAGGTATGCCTCTTCGAGGGGGGGAGGAGAGAATCATAGGACATTCTATGGAATTGCCTCTATGGAAATACACCCACAAGCCATGTCGACTTCCCGAGCCGTACGAGCCGCCCGAGATCATGTAGAACAGCATCGATTTTTCGAGTCGTATATTCACCCGAGATCATGCGAGACTACATTGACTTTCTAAGTCATAAAATTGCTTGAGGTCACGTCAGTTGATGTCACACTGTATATCGGGATCGCAGGAGACGATGTCGCACCAGTGGTAACACGCAGTACAGAGCCGAGCAAGATGCCCCACGCCTCACGGAGAGTATGAGAAAGCCGATCGAGGCAGTGATGACTATTAAGGGATTAAGTACAATTGACCCTACATGAAAGGTATAAAAGCTAACCTTTGGGCCAAGGCCAGGGCCGGACTTCTCGCACTCAAAACTCCCTCAACTACTTCATATACTAATTTATCCATCGGAGGGGTCAACTCAGGCACATACCCCCAACTTTGACCTTTATGCATAAGCAAAACCAAGGGAGCAGAAGAAGCTTGATGTCCGGTGACAGATTAATTCGACCAGGTGCCAACTATCTGATGTTGCACGTAGATGGTCTTACGCACTTGGATCGAATCAAACCGTATTGACACCTCGACCACAGTATAAGTTTCCATAATAAAATAACATATATCTCGAAAAGTTATATGCGACTTGATTTGCTTTCACTTCACATGTCATCATATTAGCGAGATTATTATCATATGTGTTACTTTGATACTTAATAAACTTTTTGTATTTTGATATTATATCCACCTAAATTAATTGATTTAGGTCATCGAATAATCAACACAACACATGCGATAGATGTGAAACTGAAATTGATCGAGGGCAGCATTCAATGCATCAATTGGTGAGAAATCTAATTTATATGTTTTACTCGCTAGCAAATTCTACTGCATACTAATCTACTCGACAACTCAATACAGAAAAGATAGTTCGAGTCTCAAGTCAATTCGAAAAGTATTGTTCTGAGATGAAAGAAGAGACGAATAGGGTGTGCTTATTGGATGATACACATAATATGGTACGTGCTCGACAGCGTATCAGAATCAACATCTGGTCTACTTCTCTTCCAGACTTACCAAACCTTACTATCTTTTGTATCTAAACCCTAAATGGTAATACTGTAGACGTGACTTTTCCCTTCGGTCACACACCTGTGGGGATAGCTTGTGATTGGATTCCACATTAACACTTGCCAAGCGGAGAGATCCCACGTTTGATCTGCACCTCCTCCTTTCTTCTTCGTCGGCGTCACAGACGACGGCACGAGCAGGTGGCAGGGAAGGGCGTAGCCATCGTCGAGCTGTGGAGGACAAAAAGACTGCATGTTTGAAGATTCCGGTCACCTCCGGTGCAGGTAAGAAAGCGGGACATTAAGGATTCGACGCCAAAAGAATTTTTTTTGGCCCTCTTTGTCGCTGGACTTGTGCACGGTAAGCACACAAGCGGTGTTCATACCGACGTTTTTATGGGTCTCGCTCGCAAGGTTATAGTCGTGGAGGACAGGCTTGTAAGTTCAAGATTCTAATCACCGCTGGTGAGAGTAAGACAGCGGAACCTCAGAGATTTGATGCTGAAAAAAAAAAAATTTGGCCCTCTTTGTCACTGGACTTGTGCACGGTAAGTACACGAGCGGTGTTGATACCAACGGTTTATGGGTCTTGCTCGTAAGGTAATATTCGTTGAGGACAGGCTTGTAAGTTCAAGATTCCGATCACCGCTTGTGAGAGTAAGACAGCGGAACATCGAAGATTTGACGCCGAAAAATTTTTTTTTGGCTCTCTTTCTCGCTGGACATTTGCACGGTAAGCACACAAGCGGTGTTCATACCAACGGTTTGATGGGTCTTGCTTATAACTATAAGGCCCGGCCCATGGCGTCCACTAACGGAGCCCAAAGCAAGTATTTGGACTTTGAGTTGACCTCGATTTGTACTCACAGAAGAATTAATATAGCCAAAGAAAAAAAAAATAAGTAAAAGGAAGGGAAAAGAGAAATAAAAAAGCAAAAAAAAAAAAAAAAAGGCATAAAGCAAACATGCTAATTTTACCCCCACACAGAAGGCTGTAACACATGATGATACAAAGGTGAATTGAAATTGAAGTGCTGCAGTGCAACTCGCATTCCATGGTCATCACCCACTTTTCTGCACTCTGGAAATTTTGGAGGAGGCACTTTTAACGGGATTCGAGCGTCCCACATATGAGTTCTGCATGCCACAGAATTCATGGCAATGATTGCAGAGGCTCCAAATGACAGATTAATGTAGTCCCGAAGTGGAAGCCTGAGGAGCTTTGTTTGAATCCTCCACCAAGAGTCAAGAATTCTTGAGGCAGCAGCAGCAGCAGCAGCAGGTGAAGAGCGTGTTTCCATGGAGAGCAGCTCTCTTCGACAGGGATGCATGGTGATGATCCACGGAGCACGAGAACCGAGGTGGAATCTATGGGATTTTTTTGTCTCTGATGTACCCAACACCGTCACTCTCTGTCCCTCCCTTTCAAGGCTGGCAACTTGTACCGAGGGAGGGAGGATGATCCTAATGGAATGAATGCTTGGCAATGGTGAGAGTTCATCATTGGCTGCAGCTGTGGAGTATGTTTGATGAACCCCATTTAGAGTAGAAGGAGAATGCAGATAAGGAGTGTCAGTTTTAATTAATTTATTTTTCTTCTTCTTCTTCTTCTTCTTCTTATGGATATAGATAAGGAGCGTCGAACCATCTAAATCTTGTATCGACTATTTTTTTATTATTAATTTTCATGATTGTTCTCCTGCTATCAGGGAGGTCTTCTCTCCTAAATAGCAGCTCCTGCTGCTGCTATTGGTGATTGACAATAACAACATAATTTTTTATACTATTTTGAATTATTTATTAGAAGATATCTGATCCATGATGTGGAGGTGCCTACCTGACAATAACATGGCATTAATCTGTGCAAATATGGCCCCCAGAATTGTCTCATGTCTCTCTCTCTCTCTCTCTCTTTATGTACAGATTTATATCATGTCCTTGTTACACTACAATCATGCAAGAAATTTACCATCTTTACTAGTTAAAAAACACACACACACACACAGTCAAAGCTGTTCATATAGCAGCAACTGGAATGGTTTCCTCTTGAAAGAAAGGAGATGTAATTTCAATACATCTTTATGTTCATGGACGAAGCTAAATCTAAGCAAAGCTATTAGAAGAACAAGTTGCGTCCACATCACACTGCACGATGTGTGGGAAAAGCCGTGCGCTAAAATGGATCCGATGAGGCTTCATACAATAATAAGATGCTTCTTCTTGTTCTGACATCAGTCCTACGTAGTACCACCCTAAATAATTAGGGTTGGATGGTACCGAGGAGGAGCAGCTTACAGGGAATCAGATGTGAAAACTTTGACCAATCCATCCATCAACAACAAAGATTTGTTGCATCCAAGGAGGAGAAGAAGAAAGCAGCACTACACAAGTCACACTTTAAGCTGCTGCTACAGCTTTGGAAAAGCAGCAGGTTTCAATCATGATGATGCTTGCAGAAATGCTTGATGGACTATGGCCTTAGCGAAGTGGGAGCGAGCTCTTCTGCCATTAAACCTCTTAACATTTCGATTGGCAGCAGCAGCAGAAGCAATGATTGAGGAGCGTCTGCAATGGAGGTTTCTGTATTCCTCTCCTCTGGGTGTTTGGCAGAGACAAGAAGACCTTATGAAATAAATCTACTGGAATCATCATCTCCTCCTCCTCCTCTGGGTTGTGCTCGAGTTCTTCTACTGTGTGGAAGTTTAAAAAAAAAAAAAAAAGACAGGAAAGTGATAGATACGCTTGGCATGACCTGTAAACAAGATGCCAAGTAAAAGACTGTGTGGAGGTCTTCCTTGGAAAAAAAAAAGCCAGTGCAGATTTATGTTCACAGTGAGCAGTGACAAGAGGACGGATTACAATACCCAGAGGAGAAGTAGAAAGCCGACTCATCCCCACCCTACCCTAAGCACAACCTGTAGATTACACTTTAATGTCAAGGAGTTTGGCTATTATCACAAACAAAGCAGCAGAGTCCGATGTTGTTAGACTCTGAGAAGATAGACACTGAGCTCAGGGCCGCCATTGTTGTCGGGGTTCATCATGTAGAAGGCCTCCGAGTCTTTGGAGCCGACCACCCTCTCGAACCTTGCTCGCATGTACATCACATCCCTGTCGGTGCTGCCGCCGTCGCCCGGGATCACACCGGCTCCCATGGACACCGGCTCGACGGCCCTCAGTACCTTCCAGTCCGCCGGCCCGCAGTCGCGTTGCACCGCGAACCCGCACTTCTTGCCGTTGACGTACGCCCGCCAGAGCGGCTCCTCCACCAGCTTCGGCGCCGTCGTCGTCGTTTCCGCCTTCTCACTGCCGCCGCCTGACTTGCGCTCGCACTCGAGTGAAATCCTCACCAGGCCGGAGGCCATCTCGCGCACGAGCGCGCTCGTGGCCGTGGCCAGCTCGACCAGCACCACCGGGCACGACTTGCTGTCCGCCTGGAACGCGAGGTGGACGTGGCCGCGCCGGTGCCCGTAGAGCGTCCCCGTGACGTGGGCGCCGAGGCCCGCAGTCCGGTTCCGGCGAAGGAAAGGCGCGGCAGCGAGAAGCCACCGAAGCCTGGAGACTGCAGTGTCTGCGACCGAAGCAGTCCTCTTCTTGTTGGGCACAGCAGCAGCGGCCGTCGCTTGTCGGCAAGGACAGGATGAGGAGGAGGCGTAGAAAGAGGGTTTCTCTTCATCCGGCTGGTCATCCCGCTCCTTCCTCTCAGCTGCTCCTTCCTTGGGACACTTGTTTATCCGGCGCTGGAAGTGTTTTCTGGTGGAGGAGGAGGAAGAGAAAGGGGAGTCACGAGGAGTGCTTCTTCCCATGTCGATGGTCCTCCTCATCAAGGACTTGGGGAGGAGGGAGGGAGTAAGAGGGGGGAGTGGTGAAAGCTAGGGAAGGAGTAGGGTTGCTTTATGGCGTGTTGTGTGTCACTCCCCTTTTTTTTTAGCTCGCTCACTCTCTCTCTCTCACTCTCTCTCTCTCTCTCTCTCTCTCTCTCTCTCCACCACTGGGGTGGGCTCATCCGTGTCCCATATCCATGCATGGGTGAGAGAGCATGCCGTCGTCCTCCTCCTCCTCCATCCAAGGCAGGGTGGGATCGTCCCCAGAATCCTGACAAAAGTAAGGCTGGTGACCGCCCCCACACAACTGCAAGTGCATATGAGAGGGTCGGAAGACTGAAAGCCATGAAGAGATATCATCGTCACGGTGGGCACCCATCCCACGTCGATTTACCCCCTCCGAGAGAGAGAGAGAGAGAGAGAGAGACAGAGAGAGATGAAGAGAGAGAGGGTCATTCATGAGTTACACCAACCGACCATGTAGCCGGTGAGCCACTACCGATCGAACCAACGGCGGCAGCAGCGTTAAGGAGAGCCTCGGCCATTGGTACAAAACACGAAGGTCCCCCCCTCGGCTGGAATTGCTTTAAATGCTGTGAAATGGAGTTGATGATGTGGGCACAGAGACATCATACGGTTGGTTGGTTGGCTGGCTGGCCCTTTCAGGGTTGATGAGCAGAGGAAGAGCTACTCGTTTTGAGCATTTTGCAACCCACCGAATCCATTCATTCTCCGCCAGCTGAAGTCTAGTTTGTTTATTGAATCACAATAATATATACATATAAATATAATACACGATGAACAAGCAACTCAAATATCAATCAAATAAATCATGTACTCTTTAGCCCAAAGCAGCAGGTAAAAAAAAAAATTGCTGTGATTCATGAACTCACTCACACACATGTTTGAGAATTTACATCCTCCCCGTAAAAACAAATTTTTGCTGTGATTCATGAACTCACACACATGCTGCACCAGAAGCACCTTCTTGACCTACTTCTGGTTTTCCACCACCTACACAATCAAATGCTGGAAACAGATGAGACTCTTTCAGCATACTGATGAACTACTACTAAACATGCACTTGTTACATATGAAATGCCGGAAACAGAAGAGATGGTGCGTCTCCGGTGCAGCCATCAGTTGTTTCAAGTTAAATCTCAATCAGTTTCAGTGACTTGCGTCCCCACCCGGTGATGTGAGTAGGTAGATCAATGTGGAGAAGAAGCAAGAAATATTGAGACCAATGAACAAGTGCATCATAAGAGTAGATCCTGGAGGTGCAAAGAGCCAAAGCGCAGCGCCACCGAACATTGAGACAAAGCATAGGTGGGATCACATGCCGCGCCAACCACCAGAGATGTGGGTCTCTCCAACCCCAAACAAAAAGAAATCCAGGGTTACATGCAGCATCTTACACATGGCCTTTATATGAGCCAGAGATGAACAGTGACAATGGCTCCAAATTCACACAGTTGCAACAAGTAGACATTACATTTGGTAGAATTAGAGCTAACATCTGTCATGTAGAATATGTATTGCATGATTTATATTATTTGTCCTGTAATCAGACATCTTTTCTAATTGAACATCATCAAACTAGACCATGTCCACTCATGGTGCACATGAACTGAGTTTGAAGCCGATAACCTACCATCCACAAATATCTATTGTTTAGTACGAAAAATATATATTTCAGGGCTAACAAAACAAATCGACCATGCCTTCCACAAGAAAAAAATTAATTTGTTTGCTCTTTTACCTTGACTCCCAGTAAATGACAACAGGAAATGAAGAAGCATCACCTACTTTGAATATTCATGCCAGACAAATAATTGAAGTTTACAAAAGAAGATTACATTTGAAATAGACTAGTTTTTATTGGAACTGATGTCCTAGCATCTATCTTCTCATTATAAAGAAAGCATGAGTGATGTTGCATATAGAAAATCATCTTCTAATGTAGAAACTGATACTGGTTAAATAGCATACTTTCATCAGCATGCTCTGTGGGCGCAAGTATGCTCCCTCCTAAATGAACAAAACCAAAGCTGAACCTTTCCTTGCATAAGCAAAGGACACTTATTTGCAATGGTAAAAACAAAAGCTTATGCATGAAATTTCATAAGAAAACAGACACACCTAAGACGGCAACTTTTTTTATAAAGTAATCACAGAGACATATATTTTCCATTTCATAACTGGAATAAAAGCATCACAAGTAGAATCATTTTCTTTAGTATATTATAATCAAACACTATTAGAATCATCACAGGGTTGAACGTTGGCAGGATCAACTTGAGAACATAAAAAATAGCAAAATACACAAGCAATTTTCCTAGTTCGCAAACAAGATACATGTTTAGTGCATGGGTAAATATGACCCTCTAAAGTTCTAGGTTTTGTCAATTCAATTTACTACAGAAGATGCTGATACATTTGCCATTTACTTATTCTCCATTTTTATTCCATGAACAGTGCTCCAATAAAATAATTATATGATGAATTATGCTAAGTCATTCCTTGATTTGTGACATCAACATAAAAATAATATTGCAAGGATTGGTAGCAACAAATTGTTGAATAATTACCTTGTAATTGAAACATGAATTTCTAGAAGGGACTTATTTTGCGAGCGAGCTGCAATATGAATTCAGGAACAAGACGACGTGGCAAGGTTGCTACAGATATATGGGCATGTGCAGCTGCAATACCACCATAAATGACTGCAGCGATATGTTCCAGCAGTTCATCCTTTCCCCCTCTAAGAGGATCCTAAAATGCCAGTTAATTAAGGAAAATGTTAAATAAAGTATCCCTAATTAGTAACCACAGAAAAGAAAACTAAAGCTTCTTGGCTGTATATAACTGAAAGAGAATTTTTTTTTCAGATGAATCACAATTAATAGCATAATTTTTCATCTGCTATAACAGACTTCGGTCATCACTATGAAGAATGGATGCTTCTCTCCATGCTGCCCTATATTGGGCAATGTGTAGTATTACAATCTGTGAAAGATGCAATAATGGGATGTACTGTTTGTATCTTTCCACAACTCCTTTTTTCTTTGTTCTTGATTTTTTTTTTTAATGGTTCAAAGATTGAACTAGAGAACTAAATTGACTGAACAGAGTGTGCCAAGTTCGACATCTGCAATTGAGTTAAGAGTTTCACAACATTCAGGGAGGGGAATAATGGATTTCAGCTTATCAGATCGTTACTTGGAAGAACGGGCTTGGAAATGTACACTGATTTTTCTTCCTTTGTTGAGCATAAGATGATGGTGAATGGAATTAAAGTAAACATTTCATCTCATCTTCCCTTACCGCGAATCAACAGCTTTCATCTTTTTTAAGAATATTATTTTGTTAATAATAACTTCCAAGTGAACAAGTACAGATGCTCACATCTAGTAAGTAAATATTATGACCCATAACCATAATCAATTTATGACATTCTTGCTTAAAGTTTACATGTTCCTTAACATTCTAGAATAATGTTAAGGTTTGGTGTATATAAATTACATATACATAACTACATTTTATTTCCATATTCATGTTTTCTCATACTTATTTTTCAAAGTTTTCCATGTCAGCATATCCATATGATTTTGTATCTGTATACTGTGTTGATATCCATGCTTTATGATACTTCATTTAGTCGGCAAACCTACACTTATCAACTCAGCTTTAACACTCATGAGGGCTGCAAAAAGAAAATTAGCAAAATAAAATGTCCTCTATTCCATTAGATTTTCATATTTAGGAGCAAGATTGTGTAAAGTCCAAATCTATATTCATTACCCAAAATTATAACATGAGACAAACTGTTGAATGAAGAAACATTCAGAGAAGATTAAGCTTCAATAAATGTACGAGTATTAGTGTGCAACTCCACCATGTCAGAATCATTGAAATAGCCATCTATTATTACCTGAATAAACAGATCTGTGTGAGTTTTTCCTTCAAACAAAACAATGTCAGCCTTAGCACCAAGACTGTGAAGGGTATCAACGAACTTTTTGCTGCAAATAACAGTCTATTCATATTCAGTACAGTGTATATTAGGTTAGGAAACCAGAGTCTACAAAATGACAGCATATTGTTGCATAAAGACATACAGGCGAAGAAAACTCTTTCAGAAGACATGATTTCTTCACAGTAAATAAGGTGACATCTGACAAGAATCAAGATCAACAGTAATATGATTGTAGTAGATCAATCATCATCTCCAAAGACCTCATGTTCAGGCCTCAACTCGTGTGCCAATAAAGTACCACAACATTGTGTAAAATTATGGAAAGCTAAAAAGAGAAAACCAAGACAACTAGTTCCTGGTCAAGAGTAAAAGAAATATGCCATCTCAATGACAATAATAAGGCATGAGTAATTTATCACTGATTTCTTCATACAAGGAGCATTTTGCATCTAGGTCAGTATATTATTAACCAAGAAGTATATGTTTCCTTCTGAAAATAAGCATGAATTAAATGGACTTAAGGAAGAAGAGATTACAGTTTGTTAAAATTAAAACTAAATTTAGAGTGAGATTTGTTGCATAGTTATCATTATGGTAATTTTGTCTGCTTCTAATTTTGTAAGCATCTACTTAAACCAAGGGTCTAAAAAACATCAGCCAGGGCATATAGATTTCATTATCCTAGCAATTCCTGTAAACCAACCTGGCAGTTGATGGTATAGATTGATCACTTGTTCCATGAAACAGGATGACATGAGGCAGCAAAGATATGGCATGTTTAACACTAGAATCCTGGACTAGAATTTCAGGAGAAAATCGCCACAAGTTCTGCTCCCCTTCCATTATGCTGGAACAGAAATTGTAAGAACATTCTGATTACTGGTAATGCAAAGAATGTTTTGAGAAACAAAGACATTAAAAGAATAATAAAAGATAATGTCAATATACAACAGAATACAATTAATTAATACCTTAGAAAAATAGACCGGTACAGGCCACGACTATGGAAATGATCAACCAACTCAAGCATGTTATACCTGCCAATGGAAGTTTTTGAAATAAGCCTTTTAGATAGATATGCCTTTGTGTTCTCCAGATGATATATAAAGACTCATGCAAATTAACCAATTGCGAAAAGCACTCAAGGCATGCTTTCACTGTGTAGCCTGCTTTCCAGGATGGGTCCTGTTGAGGGGCACAACAACTTAGGGATCACTAGTTAAATTTTGAATAAGTTATTTCCTCAAAAAAAGAGATATATCTTAGAAATCAATGTTTGATGTTGACTAAATGCTTATATTTAGAAATAATAGTTATCTATGACAATCCAAGTTCCAAGCAGTGAACATATGTAGAAAGTCCAATACTTCTAAGAAAAAACCATGAAGGATGTAACATTTGTTTATTAGCAAATTGACCACTTTAATATTTCTATTTGTTCATCCATCAGATTCTCAAACAGAAAACCTCATAGTTGTTGCATAAATGTCTTATCATTCAGCAATAAAATGGTAATATTTCTAAGATCTATATGAAAAAGTCAACCACTTCACTAACATGGTTCATAAAATCCCAAACTTGGGTGAGAAGAGCTCATTGTCACTTTAAATGTTCTGGAGAAACAGTAAAATAAATTGGTCCATGATACACATGGCGAACACTATAATTTCTTATTCCTTGTTGACACCATGTCACTTGAAAAGATGTCATCCACCCATCTTTTCTCAACGAAGAAAGTAAAGAAAATTTCTATACATGAATTGAAATTGACATATATTGAAAAACTGGTTAAAACAGTTTTAAAATTTTAAAATATTTTCTAGTTTCTATTAATATGAGCTGCTGCCTTGAGTTATTCATACTTTTTTTTATAAGAGGCGCAACAAAAATTAAAAGCTAAAACTATTGGACTGTGAATAGTTACAAAGAGTGAGGGAATAATTAGAAAAAGTAGTGTAGTTCATGAGCGGCAGCCTAGAAGGAAAAGAACAATGCCTGTTAGGATGAGAATTCTAAAGCAAGGTTTAACTTACCGGTCCGTACCGGTGTATATGTCGGAACACCGGTACGGGACTCGTACCGGGCAGTATGCACAGTGCATACCGCCCGGTATTAAAATATAATATAATTTTTTTATAATATAATATTATATTAAAATATTAAAATATTAAAAAAAAGAAAAGGGGGCGACGTCGCCTTGATCCGTCTCCCCGCGCGGGGAGACGCTCCGTCTCCTCGCGCGGGAGAAAAAGCGGCCGCGGCCGTGGGCGACCCGCGGGCGGCGACGGTGCACAGGCGACCAGCGAGCGACGATAGCAGGCGGGGAAGGACGGCGCACAGGCTGGTATTCTTTCTTCCCCTCTTTTTTTTTTTTTCTTTTCCTCTTCTTCTTCCCTTTTTCTTCCTCAATCGACCGCCAATGGTCAATTTCTCTCTCAATCGACCGCCGACGGTCGATTTTTTGACGGAACCGCCCGGTAGTGGGCGGTCCACGTACCGGTAACCTGGCGGACCGGTATGTACCGCCCGTATCGGGCGGTACAGGTCGAAATTACAAACCTTGTTCTAAAGCACATAAACTGAATTACCTATATTTATCTTAATCTAGTCGGGGTTGCTTTTTTTGATACAAGTTCAATATCCACTGTGCCTTGAAGCAAGGATTGGTGTACAGCCCAAAATGGTACGAAACGGGTGGTACATACCGGTCCAAGCATGGGATGGTATATGGATCACCCCTGTTCTGGGCAACCCAATCTAGTAAAAACAATAAAAAATCGAGAACAGCGGTGGGACCCATCCAACTTGATATTAAAAAAAATCCTAAAATAGAAATTAGGGCTCATGAACATGCTCTTCTCACATTCAATGCTGCTGACATCGTTGCTGCTTTGCCATTGCCATTGTTTCGCGATGGTGATGCCAACACTGTTGCTGCCGTGCTCCTTCTTCCCAAATACACTCCCACCTCTTCTCCTTTTCTTCCTTCTTCCTCCACCATTTCTTCTTCTTCCTCCACCGCTTCCTCTTGTTCCTTCTTCCTTCCCCCTCCTTTCTCCTTCATCCTCTATTCCTCCGCCGCCCCTTTCTCTTCTCCCTCTTTTTCTTCCGCTCTGAAACACCAGTGCATACTGGTTCACCAACACCAGTACACCAGTACTGACCAATATGTACCGATTTCATAGATCACTGAAATGGATCCGGTACCCAAAACGACATCCTTGCTTTTAAGCATGCTTTTAAAATCTCAAAATAAAAAGATTTGAGAAATTGAGAATACTAAAGAAAAGAGACCAATTAAAGAACAGTTTTCTTGGTACTACACAAATTTCTTTTTAAGTAGTCAATTGAAGACATACTCTCTAATTCACATCATTTGATTGTGCAAAATGCATAGTTCTTTTCATATCTAACATTTGTATATTAAAAAGAAAATACATGTATAATAGCATGGAAGTTCCAATTTATGACATTGAGGTGTGTTTTTGGTCAGGCCTAAGAATGTAAACTCATGGGCAGCTTGGATTTATGGAATCGGAAGTTAGTAGAAGCAGCTTAAGAATTTAAAGGTTTAATTGGTTGTGTTTCTGATTCAATCTATAGTTCACTTGGTTGCATCTAAAGCTTGCATTTTGCACTCTGTTTAAAAATCTAGCATTTAAACTCATGGGCAATACGAGGCGAAATGGAACTGATAGTTGCCCGTGAAAGTACAAGCTAGAGTAGCAACGAAAGCCACGATACATATGTACTTTGTAAAATGCCTGCAGTTACAATTCAAGCATTCCTAGTTGCAGACAAGTGATATAAGCCCATGAATGTGAGTGCATTATCATTCTAAAACCTCATACAGCACCAAACACAGATCATAGATAACCTAAAATATGCAAGTTTGAAACCATCATCACTTCTACGAGAAACAAGAAAAAGATACTGATAGCTGCAAGCCCTAGTACAAATCGAACATTATTGAGGTAAATAATAACATACAGATACAAACAATGAAGAGATTTACCCTCCAGATATACCAAAGTATGCTTTTATTTGTGAGACACTCCATGATGTGCACTCTCTTTCTCCACACTCTTTAATTGCCTGATCAAGAATAGTTAAAGCAGCAATATGTGCACCCGCAGACTGTCCAATCAAATAGATCCTATGCGGAAAAAAATGGAACGACAAATTAATAGAAAATTCTTTCTCAGGGACCATGAAAAACTTGGTACAAAAACACAATATTTACAAATTAAGGCTTAGAAAATTCAAAGGATCAGAACCTTTAAATGGAATAGCTTAAATTATATTTTCATATACAAATGTGTGCTGTGTATTCTGTGTTTGCTTGACAACCATGCAAAGGATAGTTCCACTCATTAGAATACATTTTTGGCTACTCTGTCATAACAGACTTAAACTAACAGCCAACTTGGTTAAGGAAGGATATCAGCATCTCAAGAATATGTGAGCTGTGCACAAGTGAAGATGAAAATAGCAAGCAACTTTTCTGAACTTGTGCATTTACTATATAGATGGGGAACCTTGGCATCTTATGCTGGTTTCACGACTGTTTACTTCCTGACTATCTTTCTAACTGTAGCGAAAAAATCACAGAGTGGATCTGGATGGTTTGTTGGGAATAAAATTACAGATGTTCCAAATAGTATGGCTTGAAATTATAGTAATATCACTAGATAGGTATGGCAATTTTCTGTTTTTGATAAAAATTGACATGTAATCCTTTATTTAGTGTTTCTTCTGTTCTCTTCTACTTTCTTACCTGCTTTACTAGGTACTTGCATTCATACCTTGCAAATATATGAGGCATTGCCTCTTTTTCAATAAATAAGCATGAACGAAATACTCAAATGTATAAAGGGGCATTTGCAGAAAACCACACCAAAAAAAAAAAGTTGTCAACTTTGACTATCTCCTCCTTTACTAAACCCATCTGATTATTTCTTATATTGCACCCTATATTCCAATAATGTTATATTGATCTGAGGACACCATAGGCATATATCATACAATGTAAATGAAATTTGTCCTGAGCGAGTCAGAAGGGAAATTTTAGGGGCTTTATTGGGACAAATATATCTGACTCGCTCAGGACAAATTCCTTTCACAAAGATTAACATGACATTGAAATTTTTAATCAACAGCTAAGAAAATAAAGTAATACATTTACCAAGTCCAGCAAGCCTTGCAAGTATGCCATTCTAAAGCCTGACGATGAGGTTCATTTAACAAATTCTTTTGTGGCATATCAGTGAATCCATTTAGCAAAAGAATCAGGAAAATCCATGAGCACATCTTCATACCAAAAAAGTTATATATTGTCTCGTTATCCTTCTTTGCATGCCATGCACCAAAGCAAGACAATCTTCAGTCAACAAAACATAAGATGTAACATGGTACTAGCATTCCACAATGTCTTATGGTGATCCATATATTTCATGTTTCACAATTCTAGGATGTCAAGGGCCCTTCATGAAATTGCGAATTCGTGGTGGAAAGCCTTTGAACAATATCCTTCCAAAATTTAACATACACAAGATCAGATGTTTGATGCCTCCTGTTGCTGTGAGAAACAGATCCTTTTACCTGTTTGGATCGCCTCCATAACTTCCAATGTTATTGCACACAAATGAGATGCCTTGAGATGCATCCTCCACCATATCGCTGATGGTTCCTTGAGGGAAATTTCTGTACAAAGATGTCATGCTAGATATGTAGGAAAGCTACAAGACCAAGAATGAGCACTACAGCGTATCCTTACTATAAAATGGTAAGGTCACTGTAAACAATGCCCACAAGTGCCCAGAAAAAGAATCAATATGTAATCATGAGCTAAGGCAGAAGAATATACGAGGTTGCTTAGGATTGAGAGAGAATCCTGGCAGAAAAAAAAACTACTCTCTTAAGAAACCAAATCATATATCACATTCCTTCTCCCCTCTCATTATATCCAATCTTTTTTTTTTGCAGCTTTATTACTTCATTAAAGTTGAATTAAATGCTGATCACATGCTCGATCTTTTTTCTTCTTTTTTCCTAATATCAGGGTTCAAGTTACAGAAAAGCACTCTCTGCTGCAATTGTAAGGTGCCCTAGACCTACATTGACAAGAGCCACGAATGCTGGGTAACCTTCTCAGTGATAAGGACACCCCTACTTTTGTAATCATAAGGGAATAAATGATATAAAAAGAAAAAAAAGAAATACAAAAAGTTGAGATTAGGTGTTTTTTCCAATTGTTTTCATGGCAGTACATTTAGTTACTGAACAAAGCCCCTCTAACAACTTGAGCTCGACTTGGTTGCGAGCATGAATAAGCTGAGTTTTAATAGCAAAGTAGGTGAGAAATTAATTTCAGAAAGATCCTAAATGTACTGCCACGATAAAAACTTGACAAATTCAAGGACTTCTGAAAAACATGAAAGGAGCTCAATTTAGCTTACAAGATAACTTGATACATGGTTGAGCTCAACTAGATTCAGAGTTAGCCTCCACTTAAGCTCACCATTATGTAACAAGACAAGCTTGACCATTTATTTAGGCCTGAAACAAATTCATGCCAAGGTTGAACACGTATAGGCGCGATCAAGCTGGCCAATAACACCTCTATGCAGCAATTTTATGTAATTCCACATGCCCAACAATAGTATGTAGATAAGGGCAATTTTTGTTCTTCAGTACGGCAGAGTCTGAACAACATACCTATAATCTATGCATGCCACTACGATGCCTCTTTCTGCCAACCGCCTTCCTAAAAGTGCACCCCAAGCTTTATAACTGCACAAAATTTCAAGAAGCAAGGGACTAAGATTTAAGTAATTTTCATACAACAACCTATCAGAAGCAAGACCCAAGTCACCAAGTTTTCCTGTTTACCACATATGTTAACACTCACCCAATAATCCATGCTCCTCCAGTAACAAATGCAACAACTGGTTTCAAACCATCAACTTTTGTCGGTAAATAGAGATCTAATCTGCAACAGTATATTCTAATCAATTCTAAAAGGGAATCAGCATATGTATCAATAACTCAAGAAAGATAAGTATGAGATAAATATTAATCAAGTTTCCAGTGATGACATACCGATTTCTTGGCCGATCTCCATATATAATGCTTCTACGTACCTGACTTGAGAAGAAATAATAATAGCCAACTACAACAAGCAACACGTAGTTTTGGTTAGAGTAAGTGACACTATATGTTACAACCGTTTGAACTTTTTAATGAAGCTAGAGTTATCATCATCTAGAAACACAAAGTGGCTAGAACAATATAGTTGGCTGCCAAGTCTTTGTGCTTCAGAATATTTTTAGAAACCAGCCATTAGTAAAGTACTTACCTTGGAGAAATCCTGGCGTAAGCAAAGTTGCATAAAAAATAAGAGCAAGAAACTTTGTGATCCACCTATAGCCCACCCTGAGCAGACACAAAGTAGTCAATACATTGGGGTAACACTATAAAAAGGGATGCTTTTCCACTCCATTGCAAGTATAATAAATCATGTCAAGAAGTATAAAGTATATTAGAATAGTTAAAATTTATCATATACAAGAAACAGTGTGCCAACATTTTAGACATCAAGAAATGCTCCATGCCTCAAAAAAAAAAATGTTTCATCAGAAAATTTTGAGAGAGATTAATAATTTGATGAGAAGCTAATTTTCATCAAGGGCAGATCAAAATGAACACAGATATAGCATTTCTGTCCAAAAGAATTAATGGAAGAATTATGTTTGAAGACTCACCAAATAAGTTCAAGAAGTTATACTGGAGGCTAACACAGTCCATTTCCATATTTCTCAGTTCAAAAGTGTTAGACACGTAATCTCAAATTCAAACTACTCAGCATTAAACTGGACTTTATTAACAATAGTGGTATTTGAAGTTTCCATGCTAGAAATAGGTTATGTGCCTTTGTACTTCTCTAGTTACAGTAGGGATCCTACAAGTCCTCCAAAGAAACAACTAACAGAAATTCGATTGCCATTCAGCAGCAGTGTCTGCAATATACCTCCCCAAATGCTAAGTTTGATGATTCTTTGGTATCCGGGGAAGAATTTAGTTATAGAAAGGTTTTAGTACTTAAAACTTCAAAGTCCAGTTAGTGAGAAAAATAGCAGCAATCCAACCTTAAAATGCCTTATTTCCTACGGACATAGGTTCCTTAACCAACAATCTGAAAAGAAAATGTCGATGCATGTAATTAAAGATTCACTGTGATCAAGAAGAATAGCTACTTCTTCATCAGGTTTAGGATGATCCTCCATTTTGCTGTCTCGGCTAAGATTGATTTTCATGGTACCTGGATGCTTCTTTTAATTTTTCTACTTCGTGCATGATACGAATCTCACGTTTTAAGAGAATCAATCAGAAGCCAAATACATTTTGACCAAAACACGACTCTCAACACTTAAGTCGGTCACCTGCAAAGATGTTGCTGGTTATAGACTATTATTCACATAAAGAGTTGGTCAACTTTCTCCATCACTTCTCTGAAATGCTTCAGTTTCCGTTACATAGAAATTCTTGAAACGATATTTTAGGGGTATATTAATTATTAAGTTTCCATGCGGTTCTTTGATTGAATCATACCGCTATTTATTTTCGCAACTAAACGACAATGCAATTGTTGGAAGGTCTGATGTTTAGCTTTAGATGGGGAGGTTTAGGTTCAACTTCTCAGACCGCCCTATCGGGATATTATAATCATGGCAGGTGGCGCAAAAAGAATATTGTATAATATTTTAAATTTAAAAAATTGCTTCGGAAAGCTTAAAACTTCTTGAAACTTATCTCGCATCACGAGAAGTACCTCTCCGAACAGGGGGTTTAGTCCACAAAAGCATTCATGAAATGGGAAGGCAAGCAAATTTTACCTTACAAGTTAAAACAAATCGATTATCCACAGGACAACATAACATACGATAACTGTAGAAAAAGAATCTTCCATACTAGATACTGGACAAGAACTGGTTCACAATATGCTTCAAGAAATTAAAAGAGGTGGAGACGAGGAATATCAGCTCGATGGAAACGGTATCAAGAAGCCAAAGAATTCAAGAAAATCCTGCAAACAATACAATTCAAGAAAAACTACAAGTGCTTTAGACACTTTCCATGGAGATAGTTTCAGAAACCAGAAAAAATTCGAGAAAAGCTAAACCTTTCTAAGCCAAAATGAAGCGAGGAACAAAAAAAAAAAAAAAAGCGATGAGGAGGTGGAGGAGGAAACCCGAGATAGCGGAGGAGGGTGATGGCGAGGCGGGTAAGGAGAAACGTCTCGGCGGCAGCGTGGCCGACGTCTCGACCGAAGGAGCGGCCCCGCGAGGTGTGGGAGGAAAGGGATCGTAGCGAGGGTTCGCTAACTGTCCTTCGCCTCCGGCTTCTCCCGCCGCCTCCAGCAGCCGACGCCGAGGGGCGGAGAAAGGGTCTCGCGTCCTCCGCCGCGGGCGACGACGCCGAGGATGAGGTGGAGGAGGGGGAGGCTTTCTCCTCCTCATCGGACTGCGGCGATGGCGTGTGGGGATGGAACTCCAGCGACATCGCCGGCTCCGAAGACAGGGAGGGGGAGAAAGGCCACGGTCGGCAGATGTGCCAATTAACTTGGGCGGTGGGAGCACGGAACGGAATGCTGGTGGGGCGCGACGCTTCTGAGTCCTCGTGCCAGTGCGGCACGTGGTTCATTGTCCACACACCAGTTGTGCGGTACTCCCGTCATCGACTAGCTTTCGACCGTTCGTTTCGTGGAGGACGGTTAGATCATATCCTGAGATCGAACAAAATTGACAAGGAAAAGTCTTCATTTTTTTTTCTTTTGAAACAATCATATTTAGCCTTAATTTTAACATCTTAGGGATAATAATAATGATATTATTAATAACATAATTAACATTTATTAAGTCAGAATTTGACTATAAAAAAAATTTGATGAAATAATTACTCCTCACATGCTTTCGGAAACTTACGAGAGTATGTCACTGCCATTCCCAATAACTCATTTTATAGTAAATAAATTTTTTTATCTTAAGAAAGTATCGAAGGAACTTTTTATAGTTCATTTTGATGATGATGGTGGTGGTGGTCGTGCGACAACAAAACGGGCAGTACACAATCCAGGGGGCCAAATCAATGTGACAGATTTGTACATGCAAGTAACAGTGAAACAGAAAGCATTCATCAACATCATAAGATAAAACAGCACAACAATGACGAGTCTATTATGCCCATTTATTAATTTTTATGTTGATAACCAAAGGTTAAGTAGCATTTTTCTGGCAATCAAAAGGATATATGCATCAAATGTAAACAACAATGTTGCGTGCGTGATGGTTGCAGCAGATGAGCAAACAACACAAGTCGTAAAAACTTGAGCTGCATTTTACTTGGCCTTATCAGCAGACTCGGCGGCGGTGGTGGTGGAGGTGGCAGCTGCATCCCTGGGGCACTGTGTTACGTATGGCTTGAGCTGCAGAAATATGTAAATACCATGCTTCAGTCTTACTAAGAGTTGACAAATGACTCAGCTGAACTTTGAATTTTCAGAACACAGCAAGAATTTTTATTATATGCATGAGAAAGCATGTGGTAGCAATTTTCGCCATAATAGGGATGGTGCACCCGGTGTCAGTATTATATATTTTTTCTTTTATTAGAGTTAAGGAAATAGATAGAAAGAAATAACATCTCCACAAGAATCCATGGTTAATAAACCTCCAGTGATTATGGTTTCTCCACGAATAATTGGCATGGAGAGAAAAAAATTACTTAGTTTAACATTCCTAGAGTTATTTCCAATAAGAAATTTATAAAGTTCATAACAAGAATACGAAAAAACAGCAATTTATTCAAGCTATGATGCTATTAACATTTAAATTACCTTAAAGTCGGTTAAATCTGGGACAACATAACGTGGCAACTTCTCATCCATCACGACATACCCACCTGTTACAAAATGATACATTGACCTCAATAACAAATTTTACATTCCCATTAAATTTAACTCAAAATTAGAACTTTCTTCGAGTTGCTTAACGAAGTAATATATTATAATATTTATCTATATGTTCTGTTTTCTTTGAACCTCTAAAGAATGCAGATTATGCAAGGTGGTGGAAGTTAGTGTGACAGAAGTCTCAAACAGGACTGCTTTATGAAATTCTTGGACACACATCTTGCATAGCACTACGAAAACTATGACAGCATATGCCAAAAGGAAAACGAAAAAAAAAAAAAAGGCCAGTATGATCCTTTCACTCAATCACCACACTAGACCAACTAAACTCAATTGATTCATGAATCATATCAACCACATTAAAGGGATAAGAACTAAGAAATATTCTAGTGAATGAATGCCTAGCCATGAGATTTCAACACCCCTTAAAAGAATTAAGTAAACAAAACTGAAATTAGGAAGGACCACAGAACACAGTAAACAAAATCGAGTGTGATGATCATAACCTTTTCGAGTGTGGAAACCAGTGGGCTTGCAATTTTTTCCCTTGTAGTAGTCCCGGGGCCCTCTTTTTGAAGATAATATACTCAATGATGAAGTTCGTTTCCTCCGCATTGCCCTCGCTAACCCCGTTATCAATCCCAGAGGCATTTTGTTTGTTTTTCTTGTTCTTTATCCTTCAACCAACATAAAAGACAATGGAATGTCGAGAAATACTAAACATTAGCGAAAATAATATGCAAATACAGAAACAGAAGGTGTCTCATGTGCGTCGACCTGAATGCATGCCTATACAAATTTGAAAATGGATACATAATTGACAAGGAACAGAGATGGCCTCAGTCCAAAGCAAATGAGAAGAACCAAGAAAATAAACATAGCTGATAAGTAACAAACATGATTACCATTAGAAAACATGCATATGATAACAGCAGACCAAAATGGTGTGCATGAGCAAAGTTCTAGCTGCAGTATAGTCAAAGGTGCTAGGCGCTAAAAGCCTCAAAACTAGGTGATCGAGCGAGCGAGCGAGATGAGATGCTCGCTAATCTTAAAATTATAGAAAAATATAATCACTTAAATAAAATAAGACAATACATCATATTTCAAATATCACTAATAAATCATCAAATTACATTCGTTTTACAGCAACGACAGATTGAATCCTTTAAACAATTCGTAGGCTGTACTAACACAAACTAACTATTGTCAACAATTACAAAGATAAATGAAACAGAAAAGGAGGGGGGAGAAGCAGGGAAGCAGAAAGGGGTTGCCTGGGGAAGAAACAGAGAGAGAAACAAGGAGAGGGGGCTGACGATTGGGACTCGGGATGGGAGCTATCCGGGAGGGGGAGGAGGAGGAGGATGAGGAGCAGGAGGGAGGGGGAGGGGAGCTGTCGGGAAGGCTCAAAGTGGGGCGACGGAGGACGAGAAGAAAGAGGGACAATGGGGGATGTCGGGGCCTGGGTGGGCCGTTGGTAGGGAGGCAAGAGCTTTCGGGGTGGTTGTCGTCTGGGAGAGGAGCTTTCAGGAAAGGGGAAGGGGGAGAAGGAGGCTGGGGAGAAAGAAATAGAACGTTAACACGAGAGTGGGGAGGGGGAGGCGCACCGTCGAAAGCGAGGAACCGCGGACGATGTGGGCGTGGCGGAAGCGGAGGCGGAAGGAGTACGTCGAGCTCCTGGCGGGAGGCGCGGTGAAGGAGATCGTCGCTAGCGGCGAGGAGTCGCGAGGGGTTAAGAGTTAGGGTTCGGCTTGCGGGGTTTACGCGGTCGGCCGATCTGCCGTTATTTACCACAGCTCTCGCGAGGCTCCAGAGGAGAGAACCCAAACAAAAGAAAGGATCTGACGGCCAGAAAGCCCCGAGATGGACTTATCCAGTTGAACTGACGGATAGGATCGATGGATTGGAGTAAAGAGTTGAGCTCTACCGTCCCCAAGCGTGTCTGCCCAAACGAGTCCAACGTCAGAATTGCATCGACATGTATCTATCTATCTAATTAGGTTTGGTATTACTGTATCGGCAACACACTCGATGTATCTGTTGGAATGCATAATGCTTGCTGTCTGCTGCTGTTTCAGAGACATGGATTTCTTGATTGAATCTGCATCAAACTCAGCTTAAAATTTCATATTGATTACTGATAGAATAAAAGATGGATCAATCGGTACGTAGAAACTAAGAATCCACAACACAGATAAGTCAGGGGGTACAGAATGTACAACAGAACACAATGATGTTTCATTTTGTGTGCTACTTTCTTCTACAAATACAAATACCATCTGAAAGCAAATAAATTTAAGATGTACCACCTTACCAGCAAAAGATGGATTCTCAAATCTCACTGTAAGATTAAGCAGCACTTCTCAATAGTTTGATATTTATTCATGGATGTGTTGTCACATGAGCAAAGACCACAAGGACATTCTCAGAACCAAATTAAACAGCTAGTAACAACACAACATGGACCAACTTTTGGACAAGCCAAACAAAGTTCAAACAATTAGCATCATAGGCTTTCGACAAGCTGCATTGTTCAGATATGCTTGTAGCTTTATCTTGATTGCACCTTGAAGTCCCTAACTTAGTTTGTTTGGGCTGCTTCATAGTTGAGGATGCTTGGAGAACGGAAAAACAACTCGCTTACCACCAAATACATAGAAGAGTATATTACGCTTGATTTGCTCAGCACGTAGGTAGGTAGGTAGGTAGAGTATCAGCACGGCGATACCAAGTCACTCTTCGACAACATTCACCAGTTCATATTCCACCAGAGATAGGTTATTATCCTCCTTCACAGTGAAATCTGCTGGATCGGTCACTTCAATACGGCCCCATTTGTCCACCGCAAGTCTCATGGATCCCTTGAACATATCAATCTTTGCATTCCGGAGAATTAATGTGGTCCCCAGCTTCATCATGTCCACTGAAAAATCCCGTGCATTTATAGGTTACAGAAGCAATGCGAAAGAATACAATTGAGAAGCAACAATTAGAAAAAACTTAGAAAGAGAATTGTCATTTAATAATTATACAGGTTCAGGGTGCCAGAGATTGCAGCAAGCTCATGTAAAGAGAAGGGTGGGCTAGAAATACATTATAATTTGCATAATAATTCGCATAATTGAAGCACGAGCAGAGCAGAAAGTATGAAACTAGATCTTCAAGGAACATTTCCAGTAGTTCCATACAAGCCCAACTTTTACCTTTTTCTTGGTACATGTATGCAAAGAATGAAGGGAATCCAGATGAGAGATGAAACAGCATGCAAACATTTTGATTAATGGCACTTGCATTTTCTCTTCTTCATAATAAAAATGGCTTTCTCCTGTTATGCAGTCTATTTCCAACTAGCTTCCATGATGAAACACAAGTGACTGTTGATACGCTGCAGCAAAGAGAGCATTCGAGTATCTAATTCATTAATTTTAGTATTTCATTTCCATTTGATGGCTGAAAACTGGAATAGTGGTTAAATCTTACTTTAGAAATCTCTAATCAGTAGTTCAAGTCTTAGATAATTATCAAGCACTCATCATCACATCAGTAGTTTGGTTTATTTCAGAATCCTCTTCTAATGAAATTCACGTTGTTTCAATTTAGAATCTTGAATGAATTAGGATAATTCTTGATCTATCATGTAATGTTTTTGGTCTCAGATGTTCTTCTCTTTTAAGTTAAGCTAAAAGGAGGATGCACGAGGCTCCCACCAAAGCAGGACACAGGAAGGGTCAAAAATATATGCAAGCTTGCCAACAAGGTTACCAAGATTTAAACGTTGAGACTTGAGGAGAAGGACTCGCCCTGAACCATGATAATACATTATAAAAAGTGCACATAAATCTATTGATGGATTTAAGTGGACTGGAATAAACTAGTAAAACTATAAAGGCTTATGCTGTTCATTGCCATAAATCAGAACAAAAAGGTTTACCCTGCTCATTCCTAGCAGTGAAGAGAATCATGCCAGTTTCATCACCAACCAAGCATTCTGCAATACGCATTTGACGTACTTGAGGCCCATCAGGGCGCTTCTTCTGCAGGACCATCTTGGAGTCCACCACCTTAACTATCAATGTATGCCCATTGGTTCCAGGTCGAAGCTGATCAACCTTGGTGAATACTGGTTTTCTCAACCCAGGCTTCATATCAGCCATTTCTGAGGAATAGCAAAACCGATAGAGTAAGCAACAATGAACAAGAATAAATGAAAACTATGCTCACTCAAAATCTCTTTATGTTTAATGATAGAACATGTAACAAGGCCATTACAGAAATTAACACAAGCATTTTTGATATGGTAACAATTGTTTGCTCCCAAAGATGGTTTTGCTAATGATCCAATCAATAGGGAGAATATCACCCTGAAGTGTCATAGTAATTATGACAACTTAATTATGGATTGTAACACAAAATATAGTTTCCATTACTAGCACCATTATAGCTAAATTTGACGAGAAGAGGAAATAAACTTGGGATAATCTACAAATGTAGAGTAGACAGATATGGAGGTAATCATATGAAATTTAATCTAACTTTGTCACGTTTGAGCACAGTATTGACTTATCTTTCTTAAGAATTCTCTATCAAGTGAAAGCATATGAACTTGATCGAACATATAGCTGGTATCTTATTTTAACAGATACAGTGCATACAATTCGAACCAATAATTGACCACACCCAAAAGAAATTTCAAAGTTGTCTTGTCATTATCATGAGCCCCAAGGAACACAGATCATAATTGGCTATCAAATAAATCAAATTTTGATCAAAACAAGACAAGCTGACTTTTCTCTACCAATTAAGAAACGAAACCCACGTATCAGGAATCCTTCAGGAAAGCATACAATTGGAATCTTTACTAACATAAGAAGAGCAGATTAAGGTACAAAACAAGATAACAAGTCTATTTCAGGTATGATCCAAACGCAGAGTCATAAATCAGAAGAAATCGAACTCTTGGATCAAAAGAAGGCGTTCCGAACCATCGACAAGGAAAGGGAAACAGAAATGGTGAGATATTTGGAGATCGGTCTCGCAATCGGAGAAGAAAACAGGATCGTAACTCTAAATCGCAATCCGACTGAGGAGATCACGATGGATAAGAGCAAAAAAAAAAAAAGATACCTCCTTTTTACCTTTCTTTTTTATTTCCTGTGAGGGGAGAACGAGGAGCAGATCCGTTCGGTCGTGGCGAAGGAGGAAGACTTCGGAAGCTCGCTTTTTGAGGGGGGAAAGCTAACAGTTCTCTTGCCGTCCGATGGGATGATCACAGCCGTACATCTGGATGGTAGGCCACGGGGGTTTCGAACCGAGGAGACAACATATTTCAAAATGGCCCTCCGATTCGAAAGTAATTGCTATTAGAGGGGGAGGTGGGGCCGGCTTTGCCAACCCTGTTTCGGATAAGATGCGATCGGACTATGGATGTTGGTGCCTCATAATGATCCGATAACCCGACTTGAATCCGACCCGATATTATCTCTTTCTATCTCAAATTACACTTTCATGTGATTCACATCCACATTTGATGCTCTGTATAACATACCACATCGAAAGTTGTAAAGAGGACTTTGATTTATTTTTAAGATCTATGTATGGTTTTTGAAGTGTTTTGGAGATGATAGTTTATTTCATAAAATTATTAAATTATATGATCATATTCTTTTAGATAAGATATATTATAAATATAATTAGATTATATAGTTATTGGTAAAAAAAATCTATTTATGATAGAATTTTTTAAAAGATAATGTTGACTAGATCATCTAGTTTCATTTATTAAATGACAAGATCGCCTAATGATTAACCATCAATAATTTAAGATTATAGATTTATTTTTAATCTCTCCTAATTCTTGTTTTATCAATAATATTGATCTTGTAAATATTAGGAATTAAGCAGACTCCTTATAGATCGATATTGTTGCTTCTTTCGAATCCAACTTAAGTGCATTTGTAGGTAACAATATAGTATTTATAATCTTTGGTTATTTGATTTTTTTTAATATTAATTGTTTTATATAATAAAATAATTATAATTTTTATGCTTATAATTGGTATCAAGTTTTTTAAATCAAAATACCTTAAATTGTAAAAATATATCATATCTATTTTGTATTTATATTTTTTTTCAACACACTTCGCTTACAAATAAAAAGGTATTTGATTTTAATTATATGATACTCAAACGATCTGTATGTGTTAAAAAAAAAAATTTATTTTTCTATATCGTTCATCTTGTCGCCTTTTAAAGGACGATGAAAGGTTCCACACCTTACACAAGTAGAGTCGGGGATGGCATATTGCCCGTGTTTGGTCGGCAAGCTGCCATCTGATACGACAGATGCCGACCTGGCCGCCAAGTCATCACGCGCCCCGAACAGCTAGGCCGCTGACGTGGCCAAACCAACGTGATTGGTCGAAGGACACCAGTTACCGTACAGCCGACCTGGCACAGGTAAGGTCGGCTACTCCCACCTGCAGGCGCACACCTCACCACCAGTACGGCAGGCGTGGCGGGAAGCGCGGCAACACGTTGCCGTACGACCGACCTGGCACAGGTAGGGTCGGCAACCCACACCTGCAGACGCACGCCCCACCACCAGTACAGCATGCATGGCAAGAGGCGCGGCAGCATGGTGAGTCATGAATGCGGAAAGGTCGTCAGGTACGAATAACCCACAGCACCCACTATAAAAGCTCCTGCACCTACAAGGGGCAGGGGGACCGCAAAAAAGACCACAAAACTGACTTGATCGTCGGAGGGGTCACGTCAGGAACTTACCCGACCCGACCTCCTTGCAGGAATCAGCGGTCGACCCCAGCAGGACGACCTCTTCTCCACCAAGGCTCCGCCACTCCAGCATCAGAACCCCCGAGCCGACCCCTGAGTCACCACTCATCCGAACCAACTGCGCTCTGTGCCGAAGAAATTGCGAAGCGGGCGTACTAGCGCACACGGGCCTGGACCAGCAAAGGCTTGCTCGACATATTTAAAGGCGAAACACGTCCACCTGGCAAGCCCCACAAAAGACACCATCATTTTGGCGCTAGAAGGAGGGCCCATGTCGCCAGAACGCTCACTCGCTGACTCGGCACCAGAGCGCCGAACAGAACCCGATCACCCTCGATCGGCCGAGGAAGCCCCGGCTACTATGCCGACTCCCAATCGCTTTTGGAGAATGATGACTGACCCCGGGTTCCCGTCACCCGCGTCCAATCCTGCACCCCCCATGGTCACCGCCGAGGCCTTCCTCGGCCTCACCAGTCAAGTCCAGGCGCTCGCAGGCATGGTACAGACTATAATCCTGTATCTACCGCAACTGGTGCAGTCGGCGGCACACCAATCAGCGCCTCCGCGGGCGGAGTCTCCGACGGCCCCAAGTCGGGGAATCCCACCCGTCGCCGAGGCGCCACCACCACGGGTCACCGAGGCCCCCCCACCTCGGATCCCGGCTTCGCCGACGTCAATACCAAGCCGATCACAAAGCCGCTCTTGCAACCCGACGCCGACTGAACCTGATCTCGACGTCCTATCAACTGACTCCACCGACTCCTTGAGGGAACAGGTCCGTCGAGTCCATCAACGACTCGATGAGGTTCAGAGAGAAGTCCTCAGGTCGAAAGACGAAGCTAGGGAAGGCTCAAAAGGGGGCTCCCCCTTCACCCCTGAGATACACTCAAAGCCCCTGCCGCCCACATTCAGGCTACCTGCCCTCGAACCCTATGACGGCAGCGGAGACCCAACAGAGCATATTGCTACGTTCTGCGCCCAGATGGCCCTGTATGACACTTCAGAGGCACTGATGTGTCGAGCCTTCCCGACCACCCTCTGAGGATCGGCCAGAAACTGGTATGCCCGGCTAAAACCCACCTCCATACCATCATTTGATGTATTGGCAAGAGAATTCGAGTCCAATTTCTTGGCAAGCGCGCGCCCGAGGCCCACCACAGCCTCGCTCCTCGGGATGGCCCAAGGGAGCGATGAACCCCTCTCCCAATTCGTGAGAAGGTTCACCTCACAAGTACAGGGCATTCCGGACCTCCATCCGTCCCTGGCCATCCAGGTATTTCTGACGGGACTGAGGCCTTCTAGGTTCTTCTGGTCGCTGATCGAGCGGCCACCAACAACTCTGCCCGAGATGTTGCAGCGGGCACATCAGTACGTGGCGGCCGAGACTCTAATAGCCGGCAAGCGGGACGAGGCGAAACGCCCACGGGGCGAGCAGTCTCGGGGGCATCCAGCCCCACCTCTCAAGAAAAGGGAGGATAGGTCGGGCCTGTTGCCAGCCAGACCTCCTCCAATTCCCCTCAACTCAACCCGAACGGAGATCTTCCTCCAAATACGGGAGAAGGGGCTCTTGAAAACACCAAGCCCAATGAAGTCGCATCCTGAGCGGCGTGACAAGAGGAGGTACTGCCGGTTCCATCGGGAGTATGGTCACGACACCGAGGAATGTCGCGACCTCCAGTACCAGATTGAGGACCTCATTAAGCGCGGTCATCTGCGGCGATACGTCCGCAAACAGCCACCTCTCTCGGACGGTCGGCCACCCCGAGACTTGTCCCCCCGACCACAGGGCCCGGTCGAAAAATAGATCGATGTCATCTTCGGCGGCCCAGCCTCAGGCGGCAACAGCTCGTCGGCGCGCAAAGCTTATGCGCGATCCAAGGTCGGGAAGAGGCCGATGCATCACAAAGAGCTCGACGTCGCGTTCAGATCGCAGGACGAGGAGCATGCATCTCACGACGACGCGCTAGTGATCTCAATCCGCATGGCAAACGCCTACGTCAAGCGGGTTATGATCGACACGGGAAGTTCGGTCGACATTTTATATTTCAATGCCTTCCAACGGTTGGGACTGACCGACCTGGACCTCACCCCCCTGACATCTACCTTGACAGGGTTCACTAGGGACTCCATTTCCCCCATGGGGACGACTACGATCCCTGTCACGCTCGGGGGAGAGCCGAGGTCAAAGACCCTGATGGTGCCATTCATGGTGGTCAGGCTCCCATCCGCCTACAACGCCATCATCGGGCGCCCGACCCTAAATCGGCTCAGGGCGGTCGTCTCAACGTACCACCGGGTCTTGAAGTTTCCGACTCGAGCCGGGGTCGGCGAGGTCAGGAGAGACCCGAAGGAGTCCAGACAATGCTATTTGGCGGCGACAACGCTGTGCAAAAAGCCAAGAACCGGACCGATCAACGCCACGACTCCGGACCCAGTGAAAGACGCCCGGGATGCCCACTCCGCGGAGAAAATTCTCGAGCTACCACTGGACCCGAGTCGCATGGGCAAGCTAGTAAAGGTCGGGGCGGAGTTAACGGAGGATCAGCAAATCCAGCTGATAGATTTCCTGAGGAAGAACGACGACGTCTTCGCATGGACCCCGAACGACATGCCGGGGGTCGACCCGGAGATTGCCCAACACTACCTAAACATCTCCCCCGACGCCCGACCAGTAAAGCAACGCCCGCGGAAGTTCGCCCCGGATCGCCAGAAGGCCGTAGAAGACGAGGTCACCCGCCTGTTGGACGCACAGCTCGTCGAGGAAGCAAAGTACCCGACCTGGCTGTCCAATGTTGTACTTGTTAAAAAGGCGAATGGAAATTGGCGGATGTGTGTTGATTACACTGATCTCAATCGGGCTTGCCCGAAGGACTGCTACCCGCTCCCTCGCATTGACCAACTTGTGGACGCCACGTCCGGGCATCAGCTGTTCTCTTTTATGGATGCCTTCTCGGGATACAACCAGATCCAAATGGCCCCGAGAGATAAAAGAAACATGGCATTTATCACGCACAATGGCACATATTGCTACAAGGTGATGCCGTTCGGATTGAAGAACGCCGGCGCGACCTATCAGCGCCTCGTCAACCGGATGTTCAAGGACCAAGTCGGCAGGAACATGGAAATATATGTCGACGACATGATAGTCAAAAGCCGACATGCTGAGACCCATCTTTCCGACCTGGAGGAAACATTTCGCACATTGAGAAAATACAGGATGCGCCTCAACCCAACGAAGTGTACTTTCGGCATCACTGCCGGGAAGTTTCTCGGCTTCATAGTGCATCAGCGAGGAATCGATGCCAACCCCGACAAAATAAAAGCCATACAGGAGATGCAGTCACCCAAGACTGTAAAGGAGGTACAACGACTTGCGGGAAGGATAGCGGCCCTGAGCCGCTTCATTTCTCGGGCCGGAGATAAGAGTTCAGTCTTTCTTCGCGCATTGAAGTCGGCAAAAGACTTCAAATGGACCCCCGAGTGCGAGGAGGCCTTCCGCCAGCTAAAAAGTCACCTCGGGAACCTGCCGCAGCTGGCCTCGGTGAAGGATGGCGAGTCGTTCGGCCTATACCTCGCCGCGACCGACCTGGCAGTTAGCTCGGTCCTGGTAACACTGGACAAAACCGGGGAAAGGCCGGTCTACTACACCAGCCACGTCTTGGCAGGGCCTGAGCTTCGATACCCCCCTATAGAAAGGATAGCCTTGGCGCTTATTCTGGCCTCCAGAAAACTGAGGTCATATTTCCAGACACACCCCATTAAGGTGATAACCGACCAACCCCTGCGACAGATCCTCTCCAAGTTTGATGTTGCAGGTCGGATGCTGAAGTGGTCGGTAGAGTTGGGGGAGTTCGATATCGAATATGAGCCAAGAAAGGCAATTAAAGGCCAAGTGCTCGCGGACTTCCTGTCGGAGCTCATACAGCCACCAGTCCCTCAAAGTCCGACCCCCGGATGGACCTTACATATCGATGGGTCAGCAAACTCGGAGAGAGGAGGGGTCGGCCTGGTGTTCAAAGACCCCTCCGGCCACGTTTACGAACATGCTTTGCGACTGGGGTTCAGAGCCACAAACAACGAAGCCGAGTATGAAGCGCTCCTGTTCGGCCACAAGGTCGCAGCCGACCTAGGGGCAGAAGACATAGAGGTATTCACCGACTCCCAACTCGTCGCCGGCCAAGTTAATGGCACATTCGAAACGCGGGAAGCGACAATGATCAAATACCTCGCCAAGGTACGGCTGGCAGCGGCGCGATTTCAAAAGTTCGTCATCACCAAGGTGCCCCGCAACGAGAACACGCAGGCAGACGCCTTGGCCAAATTGGCCTCCTCCCGCGCGACCGACACACCAACCGGACCAACGGTTAGGACCGTCGGGCCATCCATTGGCCCGACCCTCATGACCGTCGACCAAGAAGATGGAGGCTGGACCAACGAGATCCTCCGCTTCAAACAAGCGGGAGTCCTCCCTGAGGATAAGGCGGCCGCCCGAAGAGTCAGAAGGGCGGAGTCATGGTACTGCATCATTGATGGCCGCCTCTACCGACGAGGTTTCAGCCGACCTCTGCTTCGTTGTCTGAACCCGACCGAGGTACAGACCACCTTAGCCGAGATCCATGAAGGTATATGTGGAGACCATGTCGGCGCTCGCACCCTGGCACACATGGTCCTAAGGCAAGGATACTATTGGCCTACACTACGAAAGGATGCTCAAGCATATGTTCAAAATTGCGAGCCATGCCAAAAGCACGCCCGATTCCAACATAGACCGATGGTGCCGCTCTCGACCGCCGACTGTGCCTGGCCCTTCGCCCAATGGGGAATGGACCTCCTCGGCCCCTTCCCCCCAGCCTCGGGACAGAGAAGGTTCCTGATAGTCGGCGTCGATTATTTCACCAAGTGGCTCGAAGCCGAGCCGCAGGCCTCCATCACCGAGAAGCAAGTCGAAGGGTTCGTGTGGAAGAACATCATAACCAGATTCGGCCTCCTTAAGGCGATCATCATCGACAACGGCACGCAATTCAACAACGCAAAGTTCAAGGCGTTCTGCCAGAGCTATCGCATCCAACTAAAGTTCAGCTCGGTGGCTCATCCCCAGGCTAACGGTCTGGCCGAAGTAACAAACCAAGCCATCCTTGAAGGATTGAAAAAGAGGGTCTCCAACGCCACGACTTCTTGGGTGGATGAACTCCCGAGTGTCCTATGGGCGTTGAGAACGACCCCTAAAACCCCGACGGGCGAATCGCCTTATAGCTTGGCATTCGGGTCTGAGGCCGTGCTGCCTCCCGAGGTGGTCTTCCCAACCCTTCGAACTCAAAGTCAACATCGGGAGGAGTCTGATCAGCAACTCCGTAGAAACCTCGACCTATTGGAGGAAAAGCGGGCCGATGCTCATCTCCGAGCACTGGCTTACCGGAGGGCTGTCGCGAAAACCTACAACCAACAAGTGCGCCCGAAGCGTGTCGGCCCGGGCGACTTGGTGCTCCGCAAGACCGAGGTCAGTGATCCGACTAGATCCCGCGGCAAGCTGGCCCCGAACTGGGAGGGTCCCTACCGAGTTATAGACACTATCCGAGACGGGACTTATACACTGGCAACCATGGAAGGTCGGGTACTGCCAAGAACCTGGCATATCACAAACCTGCGAAAGTTCTACGTGTGACCATGTATCGCAACTCATACCAAATTGGAATGCAACGGTGGCACCAAAATGACCCGACTTGTATTAACCCTTGGAAAAAGTACAAAAGAGGTCGGGGCCGACCCGAGTTACAAGCTTCAAAAAGGAAAAGAACAAAATAGGTCAGGGCCGATCTAAGGGCTACCTGACCCGAGTTACAAGTTCCTAAAAGGAACAAAACTAAGACTCGGGAGGCATCGAGTCGTCAAAATCCTGCCGACGCTCCATTGGTACTGAGTCATCCTCGGGGTAAATGGTGAACGGATCCTCTTCGACGTCGGGGTGGCGGGCGTGAAAGCGAGCTCGCGCCACCCGATACCCGTACTCGTAGGTGACCCGTCCCATCCGCTTTAAGCCTTCTTTAAAGCCGAGGGACTCCTTGTATTCCGCGATGGCAGTTTTGGGCAGCTCAGCTCGGGCGTGCTCTAAGTCCTTCACAGATTGGAGTAGCTCGTCGTCCATCCTCCTGGCCCTGGCCCGGGCCTCCTTCAGCAGGTGGTGGGCGTCACCCAGATGACCCCTCAGCTCTTTTTCCGAGGCCTCATGCCTGAGGAGCTCCTCTGTTTTTTCGGCCTTGATCTTCTCGAGCTCCTCCTGCAGCCTCGACGCCCGCTCCTCCGCCTCAGCAACTGCCTCGGGCCCGCCCTTCGCCTTCAGGACGTCGAGCTCCTCCTGTTGTTGCTTGACCCGGTGGTCCATGAAAGTGATCAATCGACCAGCATCATGGACCCGGTCGACCAACGCCATTTGAAGGTGCTGGCTCTGCACAGAAGGACTTTGTTAAAAAAAAAAAAAAAAAAAAAAAAAAAAAAAAAAAAGAGGGAGAAGGGGAAAGAAATTCGTAAGTCGGCCGACTTACCACGACGAGCTCTTTGGTAGCTCGGGCCATCAAGACCTCCGACGGGAGCGTGTACAGCTCCCGTGCCAATTGAGGGTGGAGAATCCCCCTTTCATACTCCTCGGCGGCCGACGAAGTATGTCATACCTTCGTCGAGTTCTTTAGGCCCGCCCACCGAGCATGCAGCTCCTTCTCGGGGTCTTGGTGCCCCAGATCAGACATCATCAGGGCATAGTAACCCTGGTCTCCTTTGTAAACTTTCGTCCTGAAGAGGTCCTTCATGGACCTCGGACGCTCTTGAACAGGAGAGGCGGCCCCCTCCTCAGACTCGGCGGGCGCTTCCGGTCTCGCGGGCGACACGGCTGGCCCCTTTCCCTTGGAGCGGCGTCGGGAGCCTCCTTCGCCGACCGGGGACTTGTGCTTCCTCGACAGCACCTTCGTCTTCTTGACGGGTTCCCCCGTCGCCTCACCACGACCAGTCGAAGGGGGAGCTGGTCTCTTCGCCGACACCCTTGGAGCCTCCCGAGCTGGGGAGGCACTGGCCTCATGAGCGGAGGGACGGCTCGGCGGGACCCGCCCCCCAGCTACTCTCGGCATCCCACGGAGATCTCTGAGATCCATCCGATCTGCATCACAACTTACAGGTCAGTAAACGATTAGTAAGGCTTGAGCAAAATAAAATGCTAGTACCCTTAGAGGCCGGACTCAGACCTGCCTCAACGAGCCAGAGCTCGGTCATTTCCTTGATCGCACAAGAAGAGGACAGGATCCCCTTCAGTCGACCGACCAGGACGGCCTCCTCCTCGGACAGATAAGGTGGGGCGTTGCCAATCGGATGAGCCGACCAGCTGAACCCAAATCCCCAACCCAGACCACTGACATAAAGGTAGCGGGACTTCCAGCCCTTGTTACTGGAAGGCGCCCCGGTAACCCTAAAACCTACACGGGCGGTGAGGTAGTAACCGCCCCGACTCTTGCACAGGCGAAAACACGCCATGAACAAGTCCCGGGTCGGGATAATTCCCGCTCCTCGGCACTCACCTAGAAAAACCACCAGGTAACGCCACGAGTTGGGCGCTACCTGGCTCGGGGAGACTCTCCACCGCTTCAGGCACTCCTCGATCAGAGGGTGCAAAGGAAACCGAAGGCTGGCTTCCAGGGCATCTACCGAGATGCACATGCCGGGGACGTCCAATCTGTAAGGACGTTGCCCCGGCTCTGGAACATACAACCCGTATTCAGCCGGGATGCTGTACAGTGCCCTGATTGCGGCAAGTGACCCCTCGGTCACCGCCGAGTCGAGGTCATGATGTGACATCATGACCTCCAAGTCCCTCTGAACCCGCGCGTCGACAGGCGACGGGGGCCCAGAAGACGCTCCCGAGGAACTAACCCCGGGACCACTACGACTCGACTCCCCCGACTCCGAGGGAGAAGCGACCCTGACACTAGTGGAGGAGTCCGACGAGGTCATCGCGACCTGTTAAGAAGGGGGCTGCCGAACTGAAAAAGCGAAGGCTACTAGGGTGGTCCGAGGCAGAGGCAGCGAGAAAGCGAAAAGAGCAAGTGAGGTCTCTGCGCAACCCCCCAACCAATTTATAGCGCCCAGGCGTGCCGTTTCAGCTTCCCGAGGTAAGAGAAAATGCCGCCGCACCGAAGAAACACTCAGCGCATTGAATGCGCCATGATTGCGACCGAAACCCTAGGAAATATACATATATATATATATATGTATATTTATGCGTGCATAAAAAAAAAACATTTTAGCAGCGGCCAAATCTCCGGATTTGCGCCCGAGTTCGCCCTCTCGGCCAAATCCCCGGATTTGCGCCCGAGCTCACCCTCTCGGCTAAATCTTCGGATTTGCGCCCGAGTTCGCCCTCTCGGCCAAATCTCCGGATTTGCGCCCGAGCTCGCCCTCTCGGCCAAATCTCCGGATTTGCGCCCGAGTTCGCCCTCTCGGCCAAATCCCCGGATTTGCGCCCGAGCTCGCCCTCTCGGCCAAATCTCCGGATTTGCGCCCGAGCTCGCCCTCTCGGCCAAATCTCCGGATTTGCGCCCGAGTTCGCCCTCTCGGCCAAATCCTCGGATTTGCGCCCGAGTTCGCCCTCTCGGCCAAATCGCCGGATTTGCGCCCGAGTTCGCCCTCTCGGCCAAATCTCCGGATTTGCGCCCGAGTTTGCCCTCTCGGCCAAATCTCCGGATTTGCGCCCGAGCTCGCCCTCTCGGCCAAATCTCCGGATTTGCGCCCGAGCTCGCCCTCTCGGCCAAATCTCCGGATTTGCGCCCGAGTTCGCCCTCTCGGCCAAATCCCCGGATTTGCGCCCGAGCTCGCCCTCTCGGCCAAATCTCCGGATTTGCGCCCGAGTTCGCCCTCTCGGCCAAATCTCCGGATTTGCGCCCGAGCTCACCCTCTCGGCCAGATCCCCGGATTTGCGCCCGAGCTCACCCTCTCGGCAAGATCTTCGGATTTGCGCCCGAGCCCACCCTCTCGGCCAAATCTCCGGATTTGCGCCCGAGTTCACACCCTCGGCCAAGACTCCGGATTTGTGCCCGAGGTCACGTTCTCAGCCAAACTTCCAGATATATTCCCGAGCTCAGGCTCGGTCGGATTCAGCTTCCTGCACTACATTCCCGAGCTTAGGCTCGGTCGGATTCAGCTTCCTGCACTACATTCCCGAGCTTAGGCTCGGTCGGATCTACTCTTGCTGTACCACATTCCCGAGCTCAGGCTCGGTCGGATTTGGCTTCCTGCGCCACATTCCCGAGCTTAGGCTCGGTCGGATCTACTCTTGCTGCGCTGTACTCCCGAGCTCAGGCTCGGTCGGATTCAGCTTCCTGCACTACATTCCCGAGCTTAGGCTCGGTCGGATCTACTCTTGTTGTACCACATTCCCGAGCTCAGGCTCGGTCGGATTTGGCTTCCTGCGCCATATTCCCGAGCTCATGCCCGGTCAGATCTGCGCAGGCTGTCCCACGTTCCACATCATTCGAAATCCTCAGAAGTCCGCGCTCAGGACTAGTTTAAGGCAACCCCAAACAGCGATCAAGCGCAAGACCTCATCTTCGGCACCCCCATTCAGGCGCCTCGAGAGGGTCTACCTGGGGGGGGAAGAATGATACGACAGATACCGACCTGGCCGCCAAGTCATCACGCGCCCCGGACAGCTAGGCCGCTGACGTGGCCAAACCAACGTGATTGGTCGAAGGACACCAGTTACCGTACAGCCGACCTGGCACAGGTAAGGTCGGCTACTCCCACCTGCAGGCGCACACCTCACCACCAGTACGGCAGGCGTGGCGGGAAGCGCGGCAACACGTTGCCGTACGGCCGACCTGGCACAGGTAGGGTCGGCAACCCACACCTGCAGACGCACGCCCAACCACCAGTACAGCAGGCATGGCAAGAGGCGCGGCAGCATGGTGAGTCATGAATGCGGAAAGGTCGTCAGGTACGAACAACCCACAGCACCCACTATAAAAGCTCCTGCACCTACATGGGGCAGGGGGACCGCAAAAAAGACCACAAAACTGACTTGATCGTCGGAGGGGTCACGTCGGGAACTTACCCGACCCGACCTCCTTGCAGGAATCAGCGGCCGACCCCAGCAGGACGACCTCTTATCCACCAAGGCTCCGCCACTCCAACATCAGAACCCCCGAGCCGACCCCTGAGTCACCACTCATCCGAACCAACTGCGCTCCGTGCCGAAGAAATTGCGAAGCGGGCGTACTAGCGCACACGGGCCTGGACCAGCAAAGGCTTGCTCGACATATTTAAAGGCGAAACACGTCCACTTGGCAAGCCCCACAAAAGACACCATCACCATCTATAGCTTATTATAGATCATATGAAGTTTATTTATAATTTATATTTATATTAGCTAAAGGGGTAGTTTTCAAGGATAATATAATGTAAATTATTATAAAAAATAGAAGTTGATTTCATAACATATTCTGATTACACAAATTAAGCTTTATGATTATGAAATTTTATCTCATGACTTCAAGTAGTCGTAGTATGAACATACTTAATTACTAAATCACTAAAGATATTTTATGATATATCATAATAATTTTTAAAAAATATCAAATACTCTAATAGTTCTATATATATTATAATATAAAGTACTTAATAATTAGATAATAAGTCGACAAATAATTAATGTCAATTGAGAATTTAGATTCTACTATATTAATTACTGATTCATTATGATCTGGCTAGTGTGCAACCTATAAAAGATGTGTTTGATAAATATTGAGTGGACATCATAATTAATATTTTATTTATATATTTAAAATTATTTATTTTTATCATCATGTTAATATTTATATATGTATATATTATAGTTAGATATAATGATAAGATTGTTGGGTTATTATTGACTGTATTCAATATATAAAAGGAATTATGATATTAATGATATTCAATCGTTAAAATTTGTATTAATAGTTAAATTTAATATAATATTATTATATTTATTAAACTTATTAATCTGTTGTAAAATTTTGTGACTACTTGAAAATTACTTTTCAAAAGTTTTAGAATCCAATTAGGTAAAATTATTTTTAATAAAATTATTTTTCTTTTATTTTAAATTATTTTTATATCATATTTAGGATCAATTAGCACTAAGAGGGAGGGAGAGTGAATTAGTGCAAATGTAAATTTTAGGTTTAGAGGAAAACTTTTCGATTAAACCAAAATATGAAATATGAAGTTTTTCGTTCTTAGTGAAACGAGCGAGTGATTAAAATAAAGTTGCTAAGTTAATAAGTAAATCAAAAATATACGCAACGTTTGAAGGAAATAACTTATCGTGAAAATTTTTATTTTAAGGAGTTGAGTTAAATTGGAAGCATTAATACAAGAATATTTAAGCAATTGAAAGCAAAGAAACACTCATAATTTTTATAGTGGTTTGGCGTCAAAGGCCTACATCCACTCCCGAGTCATTCTTGAGGCACATCGACGTCTAATATCGATCTTCTTTGGGTGAAGACCCTTACACTTTGCTCACAAGGGAGACAAGATTACACTATTTGATCACTCTCTTACCTATTTTCATTTTTTTACAATTCTCACGTAATATTTTCTCATAATATAATCCCCAAAATTATTGTCTTGAATGTAAGAAAAAACTTGGGGTATTTATAGGCCCTAAATTGGCTTCAAAACTGGAGCCAAAATCCAACCGTATCCGAAAATCCGGGTATGGATGGTTCACCAACCGACCTGGGTGGCTCAGCCGCCCGAACACCTGGGTACGGGCAGTTTACCCGCCGGCCCTAGGCGGGTCAACCGCCTAAAGTACCTAGATTCCTGGGTATGGGTGGTTCAACCGCTGAGCCTAGGTAGGTCAGCCGCCCGAAAGCCTGGGCGACGACGGTACACCCGCTGCTTACCGGCGGTTTACTTGCTAGAATTTACGCAAAAGTGGTTCCCTCCACTTTTCAAATTCCGACTTAAACCTGATGTTGACCAACCCTTTGGTCAACCAGTTGAGCTCAACTTGAGTTCAATCAAACCTCAATAGTAGACCCGATTGTATTATTGAGTTGATTTGGATTATTTCTAAATCCAACTCAATTTGGACTCAAACCCTAACTATGACTCAATTATTATAACACTTAATGACCAATCAAGATAATCAAGACCTAACTCTCGCCAATCCGGCAACCTCCGGCGTTCTTGCGGCGAGTCTTCCGGTCTTCTTCCGGCGATCTCCCGGGGTGTTCCCAGCGAGCTTCCGGATCCCTTCGACGAATCTCCTAGCAAACTTCGGTGAGATCCCATTGCATCGTGCGAACCTAGCCCGATGCTAAAGCTTGATCTTGGCCCATCATCTGATTGTAACTTCATTGCTACTGTCATAGTTTGACGTGCATGATACTAATTATGACTTAATTAAATACAATCATAATTGTCAAACATCCATTATAAGACCATCATAACTCCCTACAAGCTTTTCGACTACCTCCGACAATCTTTCGGCGAGTCTCGATCTTTTTGACGAACTCCCTTGACCATCTTGGCAAACTCCCGACACACTCCTAGTGAGTTCTCCTCAACCGTATCGACCCGATGCATAGACTTAACCTTGGCCGATCTTGATTGTAATGATCATTATGTCATAATTATTCATGCATCGATCAATTCTAACAATCATGTTATATCAATAATTCATCAATTTATTTCATCATCAAGATCCGAGATTCAACACATATAAATTAATAGAGGAGAATATTAGATAAGATATATTATAGACTTAATTGGAATGTGACTAAAATTATCTGACTTATTATGATATGATTATTTATGAAATGACTAAGATATATTTTGTTCTTGCTTATAGAAAGATAGAACTTCCAACGAACTAACGCAATCTTATGAAAGAGGAGAAGAAGAAAAAAAAAATCTAATTCGGTATCATTATTTTATTTAGATCAAAGATGCATTTGTAGATTACAAAATATATATTTTAAATAACATTAAAAAATACATAATTATCATATTTATTCTATGATTATTTAATTTTAATTTTTTATGTTAATAACTTTATATAATAACAAAATTATAATTTTTATGCAGCAGCAGCTAAAGCAGTAATGGAGTGTCCACAATCTTTTTGGACAGCACAGTGAGATTGAAGATGCCACACAAGTCAGGTTGTCTACAATAGTTCTTTTGTTGTGGAACTGCTAGAACAGGACTCAGAGAAGCAAGCAAGCCATAACAATAGCCATTACAAGGATTTGAAATATAGCTAGTAAAAGAGGAGGAGAGAGCTCGATACACTGAAACGAACACTTTATTCGCGAACTGGAAGGCAACCATGTAGAGCACACTACATGATTTATTTCGATAAACCAACACGATGAGAGGTGTATCATCACTGGTACTGGCTCGCTAGCTTTCCCTCCTTCACAATGTAGTTTTGGGCTGGGAATTCCTGTCCTTTGAAGTAACAATCCAGCATGTCCTTCACTCCAGCAGCATACCTCAGCTGCATATAATTCCAAATATAACTATTAACATTCAGCAAATATTTACAAGGGATGAAAAAAACCGAGCAAGAAAGAAAGCATACTTGGGCGTCGATGGTCGTTCCAGAAATGTGGGGTGTCATTGCCTGGTTTGGCATGTACCGCCATGGATGATCTTTGGGAGCTGGCTGTGGATACCAGACATCGCCACTGTAACCTGAATGATCAGAGGATTTCAATTCTAATTACGATAAATAGTGACTGGAACCACTGACTAGGAGAAAAAAAAAAAAGGAACATATTGAAGAGAGTTTCTGGATAGTTTGCCGTAATGATAATTGTCCTATATGTGCATGCTTATTACGGTTGGAACTTGAGCCAGTTTACTTAGGGGAGTGGAATCCCACCAACGAATGGTCCATCAGAATTCATCATGATCCGGCAAGCTAATCGTTCTCTTAGACAGTGTTAAACCGGATCATGCTTGAAGTTTTACTCGACCAATAGGAGCACCCAAATCAAGTTGGGATTTTCAGATGGTGCTTCTATTTCCGATAAATAATGTCAGGCTGGAGGACAATATGAACTTCTTTCAGTTAAAATGCATGACCACAATAAAATTACAGGGCATTTAATAAGTTAACTATCCTGCTGAAGTTGATTGGCTTTTTTAGGTAGTATCATAAGGATCTCTATTGTATCTTATAGTGGAATTCCTTAAATCTGTGATGCAATGTTTCATACCCTTCTCCTAATAGCTGCTCAAGAATTCACTCAAAACAAAGAAAAAGTAAATAGGACAAGAACTGCATGAGAACCTCCTTGCCTGTTTGAAAGTTTGTCCAAGTTCTCATAATTTTCCTTCCTACCATAGAATTAAGTGCATGTCATGGACTCTTCCCCCTTTTTTTTTTTTCTTTCTTTCCAGACTTTGAATGTTTTCCTTGGGACGTTATTCTCTTTGCTCAAATATGAGTTTGTGGAAACTGGTGCTAGAGATTAGAATTCCTATTTTTCTTCAACAAATCCTATGCACCAACATATTCTTAGTTTGTTCAACAAGTTAGACATTCTTCCCATAGCCAATAAATTAGTCATTATTTACGATCACAGAGCTAATGACTAAGCTGTACTTCAGATTATTCAGTTTATAAGCTGATCCAATATGTTCTTTTACATTTTATGTTTTAGTTTGCCCCGCAAATCTTTTTGAACATTCCATGCTGCTAAATGACTGATCAATATAATCAGTTTACAATGCAAGTTTCTTATAATTGCATGTTTCACCAACATTCCAGCCTAACTAACTCAGTTGACTGCTCTTTCTCTTCCGTGGATCTCTGTAAAAGACAAATTTTTTTATCATCTTTACTAAGAACCATTGTTCGATTCTTTGATTCTAATTTTACATATATTCTACGTGTACAATGACAAAGGAAATGTGCTTATAAGCATTCTGTAACATGGCAGAGATGGTGAACGCGGAGGTCTATATGACCAAATCAAGTGAATAATCACTTTACCTTAAAAGATCATCTCTAACATTACAAGAAACAATGATATCAAGCATTTAAAACATAGATCCGGTAAGTAATGTACCTGCAATGTGCCCACTAGAGCAAGCATCTGCAACTGCTTGAGTGTCCATGATAGCGCCTCGAGCGTTATTCACGATAAGAACTCCCTTCTTCAGCTTTCCAATCTTCTCCTTGTTAAACATTCCTCTGAAGCACAGTGCAACACTTAGCACCAGATTACGATCAAATAAACAAAAAACATGACTACATGCACAATGATCTAACTAGACATCTCAAATAATTAAATCCTCCACTTTATCGAAAACTTAAAGTAACCTCTTAATCATAAAATAAAATATTCCACTTTTAATCATTAAATAATCAAAGAAAGAAACCTGGTTTTCTCTGTAAGAGGCATGTTTATAACAATAATGTCGCATTTAGGTAGCATTGCGTCAAGATCTTCCTCGAACTTTGCCCCTATCTCTTTCTCCAGGGCAGGTTCCATCTTAATCCGGTCATGATAGAGCAGATTGCAGTTGAAGGGCTTCAAACGCTGGAGCAAAAGCTTTCCAATTCGGCCAGCACCAACAGTTCCAACAGTCTTGTCCTCCAGATCATATGCTCTGTATGAGATTCCTGCTACATTCCAATCACCTTTAATCACCTGAAGATAACCGGGGATGAAGTTCCGGACAAGAATGAGAATTCTCATGAGCTCATCTTCTGCAACAGAGACCACGTTGCTTCCGGTGACCTCTGCTACGGTCAATCCAGCCTCTGCTGCAGCTTTCAGATCAACGTGGTCTGAGCCAATTCCAGCAGTGAGAAGAAGTTGCAAGTTTTTAGCCTTCTTTATCCTCTCCTCGGTAACATAAGCCGGATGAAATGGGGTTGTTATCAGAACATGCATATCATGAATATGCTTCTCGAGCTCTGGCACGAGAAGAGAGAACAATCAGTAAAGGAACAAACGCATAAAAGAAAATCGAGAGAACAATCACTACAAAATTCCAGCTGGAATCACTCTATGCTATCAGAAAAGAGGTAAACTATATGAAGAAATACTGCTACATACTAATATGCATTAACACTCTCCATCTTTGTCAAAGAATGTTGGCAAAAATTCATCCGTTGACATAAATTATTCAGGAATATTTGAAGTAACATGGAATCCTGAATGGTACCAACCACAGTTTGGGCCTTCTTTATCATCAGTGACAATATACTGGTGACCTTGAGATTCCAGCCAGTCCCGAATGCCCAAGGATCCCTCCACGCACCCTACGAACTTCGGGTTCAAAGAAGCATACTCATTGGCTTTGTAGAATACTCCGACGATCTTCTTGCTTCCGGGTGAAGCCTGCATGATGATCATCACAATCTTAAATTATTGTCACAATTTTCTTTATCTTTTTTTTTTTTCATTCAACACAATACAGGAAGAAAATTAGAAAAAGAATACTCAAAACGAACAAACAAGACTGTAATTCTCAATTTCTAAATTCTTATATTTTTCTTTAGGTCCTTTTTTCTTTAATTATAGATCAAGAAAGAAGTCAATATACCAAGTGTGCATCCTGAGAAAACCAAAATTACCAATGACCTACACATCAAAGATTCTGCCTTTTACTACTTCTTTGGGTTTGATTAACCAAATTAGGCCGCCCATCACCCAAAAATATCAAATCTAACGCTGCTTACAATCATTTCCGACGCTAATTAAACTGACTACATGCTAATCGAACTCGAAATTACCACCTAACTTATTATGAAGGCAAGAAAATTTCAGAACGCAGTCACTCAAAATCAGGCATTTAAAAGCACCAAAACGATTGTGACTTTCCAGATCACCACCAAGACAAAAAATATTATTCGAAAACAGTAATCGGAACCCTGGCAAGTTGCTGCTCCATCAGAAGGGGGGGGGGGGGGAAAATCGCAAAAAGGAAATATATTGGTTACATGAAGCATCCTTGAGAAAGTTGCCGTAGAACCCAGGGATCTCATCGCGTTCTTCGCCGCGCTTAGCATCGCCATCGGCCTATCGAAATCGAGACAAGAGATCGGAACGGAAAGGGGGAAGTAAGCAAGTCACACTCTATATAGGGAAAGTAGACTTTGTGATGAGAGCAAGAGAGAGTTCGGGGAAGCCAAACGGGCAGACGCGAACACGTGTCAGGCAAATATGGGAGGAGGAGCCAAGGCTTACTATCCCGCTCTCTGGAAACGCCTTGCAGCTCTCGTGTCTCAACGTGTTCAACAAACAGGGAAAGACGACTTCTCATTGGAAGAGAGACTGGGTCCCAAGCTAAAAGACGCGTTTCTTTGAGTTCGGGTGGCTTCCAGTTATGCAGGCGATCCTGAAGCCGTCGGTGGTTCGGATAGACCTTCGCCTCGTTGGGACCAGATCCGGTGTAGTGATCTACTCAAGGAAGAAAAATAGCACGTAGACAATGGCCTACGAGCTTGTCTACGTGTTAGATAAGGACACGGTGAAGAGGTTCGTTTGGTGCGTCGCTGTGACATGCGATCTTCTCACCGGGGGGGGGCGTGGCGGCGAGAGCGACAGCGGGCTTCTCAGAGGGTTGGGTATGATGGGAGACAAGGGGTGGATTCCTGACCGTCCGACCCATCATGATACGTTTCGTTACACACGATCCGTTACATTTCAAGATTGATTGATTCAAGAGAGATGATGTCTTTAGTATGAGGAGAGACACTCCTGCCAACATTACTTTAGTGTTCATAAATAAATAATATAAGGGACACGATCTCTTTAAACAAAGCCACGGGAGAAGGGATTTGATGTATGAAGATAAAGAAAGATATGTCAAAACTATAGCTAATTCATAGATAGACTTGACATCTACAAGCTCAAAAATAGACTTAGGATAAAGCTCTTGTTATATCTAAATTATAGCTATATGACCTAGTACTAATCCATAATTGATGTAGGGGGTGAGAGTGGATAACACCTCAATATCATGTTATCCATATTTAACATAATACGTCAATCATAAAAACGAGAAATGATATTTTTACAATAAGAGATAAGATTAAAGGATTAGATGTTAATGATTTTTCTCAACAGTTTAAACATTCAGTTACAATAATTTTATCTTTTAACATGCCCCCGTAGGTAACTCCGACATTATCATAGTATATTATAGAAGTAACAGAAGATCGGATGTCAAGTTCTTTAAGCAGATTCATTATCCAATTAAGTTCGACAACTGCAGTTGCAATAGAACGATACTCAACTTCAACAGTTGATCGAGAAACTATCTTTTTCTTTTTTGGAATTCCAACTGATTGGATTGGCTCCTAGAAAAAATAATATACATAGATGTTGATGTTTTATCATCAAAGTTCCCAACCCAATCAGCGTCAACATAAGTATAAAGTTGAAGTGGAGAGTTTTTATAGAGAAATATGTCATAATCGATATTACCTTTAAGATATCGTAATACTCGTTTAACTGCTGATCAATGTGTGGTAGATGATTTATGCATGAATTGTGACAGCTTGTTAACTGCAAATGAGATATCTTGGCGGGTGAGAGCTAAATATTGTAAAGAACTAATTATTTACCGATATTGTGTAGGATATGTAGCAAGACTGTCATCATTTAACTAAAACGATTCATTAGTGGAGAGAGGAGTTAAAACAACATTTACATCATTCATGTTTGTCTTCACTAATAAGTCTTGAGTGTACTTCCGTTGAGAGAGGAAAGAGTATCGAAGATGTATATGTTGTTTCCACACCCAGAAAATAATTCAAGGGACCGAGATCTTTGAGGGAAAATATGATGGCCAACTTCTTAATAAATATTATGACCTCCATAGAATTATTACATGTCACAATGATATCATCTACATATACTAGAAGATATATTATATTGTCAGATTGTTAACGGAGAAATAAAGAGGTATTAGACTTAGAGTTAGAGAAGCCGACTGACATAAAAAATGAGCTGAGTTCTTTGTACCAAGCTCTTGGAGCTTGCCGAAGATCATAAATAGCCTTGTGGAATTTACACACATATTTCGAATATTGAGGATAAAGAAAACCAAGAGGTTGCTCCATAAAGACATCGTTAGTTAATGTTGATCATTTTTTATGGATAGCATAAAGATGCATCAACATAACCTAGTTAGTTAATATTGATCGAAAAATATAGTCGCCAGCGATCAAGGGTGTCCTTCTGTACTCTTCTCTTTTACTCTTTTTTTTTTTTTTTTTACTAACGATTGCTGCAGAAAATTGCAGCAAATGGACTGAAAAGGGCAGACGCTGGTATGTAGTAGATGTGGCGCGATTGAAGACGGCAGCGGAAGGAGTTAATCGACCGTCGAAGGAAGAGGATGAGCAGCCGGAGGAGCAAGAGAGGATAAGAGGATGTGTGCTGCTAACGGCTGTTGGTGGTGGGCGATCGACGAGGCACTGTCCACCGGAAGAAGAGGGCCATGGCTGCATGGCAGCGACGGTGGCAGGGGATGGCGAAGGCTATATAGCAAGGGACAACGACTACAGCAGCGGGTAGTAGTGACAGCATGGGATGACGAAGGCTATAGTAGGGGACAACGACTGCAGCAGTAGGTAGCAATGGCGAAGGCTGTAGCAGGGGATAGCGACTGCGGCAACAGGTAGTAGTGGCAGTAGGGGAGGAGAGGAGGAAGTGTGGTTGCTGATGGCAGCAGGCGCCGTTGACGCGGCTGGGCAACGGGACGGCGACGTAGGAAGGGGTTTCAGGAGATCGATTCCAGCGAGGAAGAGGAGGTTGAGGGTAGCCCTTGTTGTTGCAGGTGCGATTGAGAATGGTGGCAGTAGCGAGGACTAGCAACCAAGGCGACGCTACAGATAGATAAGGACAGAGGAGAAGAGGAAGATGGCGACACTCGTTGTGCGCTGCCCAGAGATGGTGATATGACAGATGCCGACCTGACTGCCAAGTCATCACGCGTAGGCGCACACCTCACCAACAGTACGGCAGGCGTGGCGGGAAGCGCGACAGCATGGCACCGTACGGCCGACCTGACACAGCTAAGGTCGGCAACCCCCACCTGCAGGCGCACGCCTCACCACCAGTACGACAGGCATGGCGAGAGGCGCGGCAGCATGGTGAGTCATGAATGCGGTAAGGTCGTCAGGTACGAACAACCCACAGCACCCACTATAAAAGCTCCTGCACCTACACAGGGCAGGGGGATCGCAAAAAAGACCACAAAACTGACTTGATCGTCAGAGGGGTCACGTCGGGAACCTACCCGACCCGACCTCCTTGCAGGAACCAGTGGCCGACCCCAGCAGGACGACCTCTTCTTCACCCGGGCTTCGCCACTCCAGCATCAAGACTCGGGAACCATCTCCTGGGTCGCCGCTCATCCAAACCAGCTCCGCTCTGCGCCGAAGAAATAGCGAAGCGGGCGGCCTAGCGCACACGGGCCTGGACCAGCAAAGGCTTGCTCAGCATATTTAAAGGCGAAACACACCCACCAGGCAAGCCCCATAAACGGTACTATCATTTGGCGCTAGAAGGAGGGCCCATGTCGCCAGAACGCTCGCTCGCTGACTCGGCACCCGAGCGCCGGACGGAACCCGATCACCCTCGATCGGCCGAGGAAGCCCCGGCCGCCATGCCGACTCCCAATCACTTTTGGAGAATGATGACTGACCCCGGGTTCCCATCGCCCGCGTCGAATCCTGCGCCCCCCATGGTCACCGCCGAGGCCTTCCTCGGCCTCACCAGCCAAGTCCAAGCACTTGCGGGCATGGTGCAGACTATAATCCCTTACCTCCCACATCTGATGCATTCGGCGGCGCATCAATCAGCGCCTCCGCGAGCGGAGTCGCCAACGGCCCCAGGTCGGGGAATCCCGCCGGTTGCCGAAGCGCCGCCACCCCGGGAAACCGAGGCCCCCCCACCTCGAGCCCCAGTTTCGCCGACATCGACACCAACCCGATCCCAAAGCCGATCTCACAACCCAGCACCGACTGAACCTGATCCGGATATTTTATCAATCGACTCCCCCGACTCCGAGGGAGAAGTGACCCTGACATTAGTCGAGGAGTCCGACGAGGTCATCGCGACCTGTTAAAAGGGGGGTTGCCGAGCTGAAAAGGCGAAGGGTACTAGGGTGGTCTGAGGCAGAGGCAGCAAGAAGGCGAAATGAGCAAGTGAGGTCTCTGCGCAACCCCCCAACCAATTTATAGCGCCCAGGCGTGCCGTTTCAGCTTCCCGAGGTGAGAGAAAACGCCGCCGCCCCGAAGAAATACTCAGCGCATTGAATGCGCCATGATTGCGACCGAAACCCTAGGCCGCCTGCTTCGCTATTTCTTCGGCGCAGAGCGAAGCTGGTTTGGATGAGCGGCGACCCAGGAGATGGTTCCCGAGTCTTGATGTTGGAGTGGCGAAGCCCGGGTGAAGAAGAGGTCGTCCTGCTGGGGTCGGCCGCTGGTTCCTGCAAGGAGGTCGGGTCGGGTAGGTTCCCGACGTGACCCCTCCGACGATCAAGTCAGTTTTGTGGTCTTTTTTGCGATCCCCCTGCCCTGTGTAGGTGCAGGAGCTTTTATAGTGGGTGCTGTGGGTTGTTCGTACCTGACGACCTTACCGCATTCATGACTCACCATGCTGCCGCGCCTCTCGCCATGCCTGTCGTACTGGTGGTGAGGCGTGCGCCTGCAGGTGGGGGTTGCCGACCTTAGCTGTGCCAGGTCGGCCGTACGGTGCCATGCTGTCGCGCTTCCCGCCACGCCTGCCGTACTGTTGGTGAGGTGTGCGCCTACGCGTGATGACTTGGCAGTCAGGTCGGCATCTGTCATATCAGATGGCCTACAGATAGATAAGGATGACAGTGCTATCGTTTTACAACAAGGAGCTGTAACATGACCTGCCTACAGAAGGAGGTGTAACATGTAACAGGATACGATGGGGATTTGATGTCATTTGACAGCGAAAAGATAACTTACTCTAGGCAAACAGTTATGATACCATGATAAGAATATAAAAAGATATTAAAAAGACATGTGAAGGTTACTCCAAAATCAATTTAGGATCAATATAAAAGAAAAAAAAATATTGGATCTCACTCTGAATCAATAATCAAGTTGGATAACAAGAAAAACACTAACTTAAAAATAATCCCCTTCCATCAAATATCATAAAGGTCGTACCAAACATTTACATATTAATAGAAACAAGAGAAATTTCGATTTGAAGTTGTTTAATTGTATAAAGAAATAAGAGAAATTAGGGTTTGCTTGAGAATAGAAGAAGAAAGGATTATTAGAAGGGGTTATGTGACCGGCGGAGGCCGTTCACTGGAGCAAACAACCCCAAGAGCTGTTGTCGGTACGGTAAGAAGGACCGCCGCGGTCCCTTCACCGCTTTCTCGCTTGTTCCCTTGCCGTGGCCCTGGAACCGACGGTGGCCGGTGACCGTATCGGCCTCCGCTAACCGCCCTGGCTCCTTCGCCCCCTTCCCACCTGCCGCCGCTCTCCCGGTGTTGGGACTCGTCATGTTCTTTTTGGCCGCCGCCGCCTCGAGGAACACGAACTTTTCCTTCCCGTCGCTGTGGCTCCGGCCGACCATGTCACGTAGCCGCCACTGCATCGACGATCCGGTCGAGGCACTCTTCTTGCACCGGTCTGGCCCCCCGGGGAAGTGCTCGACGGCCGCCCCTGTCACCTTCTCCTCCTCGATCAGGAGCCGTCCGAACGGAATCTGGTCGGCCGGATCCTTTTCTGTGATGGTCGGCACGTCGGCGGCGGAAAGAGGGAGGAGGAGGAGGTTGCGGTTGAAGACGGGGTAAGCGGGTAGGATCCGGCCGCCGGAAAAGATCTCGTCCGCGGGGACGGAGGGAAACGCATCGGCGTCCCTCACCGAGAACGTGAACTCGAAGTCGTCGTCGTCCGCGTTCTTCTCCTCCGCCTCCGAAAAATCGTGACGGGAGGCGGAGTTGGATGCATCGGACGGCGGCTCGTTCTCGTCGACGGAGGGGCCGCCGAAGCTGGGAGAGGCATCGATGGCCAGCTTCGGGAGCGGTTCCGTCGTCATCCTCCCTTGTTCGTCCGCTGTGCGGTGGAAGCGGAGCGAAGGAGGGCTATAAGGAGGGAGCGGAGGACATATGGAAGGGGCGCGTCGTCATCCTCTCTCTCTCTCTCGTCAGGCAGGGTTCAGCAGGTTAAGAATCATGGAAAAGTCCGACGACGATGGGCTCCCCTCCCCGACTTAATGGATGGTCGAATCTGGACCGTTGTTGTGGATGGTTGGAGCTGGTCCAATTAAGTGGGGGAGGGGATGCGTGGTAGGTGGAAATGGTCGGCCACCGGCCCGACGTCGACTGTTTGTTGCATGCGTGGTCGCTTCCGTCGAGCTTCCAGAAGGTCGACCGTTTCCCCTACTAAATAATAATTACGTGTCTGCTCTCGCGTCGGTAAGAAATCAGAAAAAGATTGGATGGATGGAATGGCACGCAACAAACAAAAGTTCCGTGCACGATGCTCGTGAGCCCAGCGAGATCATTAGCCACGTGAAGTCGTCACGCGTGAGGTCATTGTTGCTCGATCGATTCGTTGTTTCGGCCAATGAATGGGCCGGTTTTGTCAGCCCATCTCCATATTAAGATTACAAACAAATGCACCGGCCCGCAGAGGAATGCCTACACGGTGGGCTTCCCGTGACCCCAGGTGAGAGAGCAAGGACTCTCAATATAATAAATAATAAATAGGCTGCAAAAGAGATTAAAAAAAAAAATTAGAGGCAATAACCGATAAGATGCGTTTGTTCTGTTGGTTTACATAACGACGATCGATCAATTGACATGTTCTAAAATTCCACAATGGCACACACATGGAAATCAGGATTAACAAAAAAGCTGGATCACCACTCTGTTGGCACAACATATCATCTGCAGCGAAGCCATCTATTATTATTCTCTAATGACCATACTTCTGGAACTCCCACTCGCTGTTGTCTGGAGATGCATTACAGCAGTATTTCGTCAATGCAAAGAATACTGTAGTAAAATAACCTTTTTTTTTTTTTTTTTTTGAGAGTAAACTGACTGGTAGTAAAAGATTAAATTACCCAGAGGGCAAACTTGACGAGTCTTGAGCCACCGACTGATACAATGGAAATGGAAGGCATGATTGCAGACACCTGTTTGGAGAAAAGCATGCCAGCCAGATGCCGCGCCCCGTCAAGAAAGAGCAAAAAGTTTTTTTTCAAAAAAAACCCATTGAAATAAATCAGTGGACAAAAAAATTAAATTCAGTAGCATCTATTCAGGTGCTAAATAAAGATGATCATCCTCAAAAAAAAAAAATATATATATCCAATTTAAGGGTATCCATTACCGTGCAAGGACAGGGTACCCATGATCTTTCTTTACTAGTGGATGTTAAAGACAGGTGGATGAGCATTTAAGTTTTAGACAACACTGGCAGCTCAAGACTCACTCGTCCTAAAAGATTATATGAAAGTCAATGCCTAACGCCTAACTTGGATTGGCTTTAATCCTTCAACAAACACCACATCACTTTGCACAAGCTCATTGGTACAATCTCGTTATCTCATCAAAACCAACCACCAGTCGGCACCATCTGTTTACATGACAATCCTAGCCAGCCATGCTCCAGATGGAATATGCAATGATGGAATAAAGCTTCATTATTGGAAAATATCAAACTGCATCTCAATAGGATTGATCTCCTAGTCAAAAGGAAATCAGACTTGATAGGATCGACCTCCTATAGCTAGGGCATCCAAGCCATACCTAGATTTTTCTTTTTTTTTTTAGTATTTCTAAAAGTCATTTTGGAAATCTCTAGACTCATAATTAGATAAAAGTCCAAACTAACAGACGACAAAGAAAAAATTGAAATTAACCCATGAACGGCAAGAAGCATAACCAACCATCTATAACTCTATTCACATGAACTTTTCACCTTGGATACAACTCCAACTTTTCCCAACATCAAAATTAACTCGTAAACTAATTCCCAAACAAATCTATAAGTTGTGAACACAAATATGTCTACACTTTCAAGTGTAGTGTTAATTGTTGCAAAGGCTCATAACCATCACCTATCATTTTACAAATCCAATAATCTATTTTGAATTAAAAGAAATAGCAATGAAAGAAAGTAAGGAGTGAATAATACTTTGAGAATGATTATAACAGTTAAACAAGTGGAAAGAAAGTAGTTTCTTTTGGTCCAAAAACAAACTTCCAAAGAGAAATGGAGAGAAACTAAAATCATGCAAAACCCCATTTTCTTTCCACAGAAGTGGAAAGTTGAAAATTTTTCATTCATCATTCAAATTTAAGAGTTCAATTTTCTTATTTTAGTCTAATCCAACTGATCAAATCCGCCATCAAGTAATCGATCATTTCTGCTATCAAAGTTTTCAAAACCATATGACTATTCAAAAGTAAAAAATAGAAATTGTACCCTTGTGGCTCTTGCAACAAAAGGAATCTTTCCTATAAGAAAAATGCAAGATGACCAGACTTGAAAATGACATGTCATCATGGATCTGGGAGTTCAACAAAAGAGTGACTCACAGAAATCATGTCTTATCCACAATATCAAAGCCTGGGTTCAGTTTTCTTCAGATGGCTATAAAGGTCAAGTTATATTTAAACAAACATACTTGTCCCGTCTTCTATAAAGTTAAAAAAAAAAAAAGAATCTTTGAGACCGTTGTGATGGCTGCCAACACTTCCTGAGAGTTCCCTCAACCTCATGTTTATCACTCTTAACCGGGGAAACTACTCTACAAGTCCTTAAGATGACAGCTACTTCTCATTCTTTCTCCACCTTCCCTTTTCCACTCGCAATTTTCTTGTGTTTTTTTTGGCAATTGCACCATTATCACACCTTGTGCGATGCATGAAGGCTCAAGAAAATTGGGTATGTGTAAAAGGAATTAGTATGACAAGGAAGATCCATTTTTATGCCTAGAAAAATGGCCTAAAAAATATTCAGGTTGGGCTGTTGAACGAACTGCTGCCTAATTTATTGCTTGTGAACAAGTATATACCATCAAAGAAGATATTTACTTTACGAAATAGACAGCATAAAAGAAATTTACAAGATTAAGATGCATCATAATTCTCATGAAGGAAAAAGTTCATATGAAAATCATTATAAACAAGAAATCAAAGAAGAACTTAGATTGGTCAAGTTAGGAAAACATGAAGCATACCCCAAGCCACTGTGCACTCCTCGCTCGTCGCACTCGCCTGATTAGCCTGGCACTCGATGCCTGCAAAGAGGTTTTAGGACCAAGAATGTCAAAGCCAGAACAAACAGATCAGAAATCCTAACGCTAGCGCACAACAGTTGTGTAACCAAGACAGCCAATTAAGAAATCATAGAAGGCGAAAGACAGCTCACAGAGGTCCATGATGTGGTTCCTACAAATAGCGCAGTTATCCACCACGATATCTGCAACGATCACATCAAATGGGTGCATCAATCGATGAGATCCACGGATAAAGAACCAAGATTCGAAACCCTAAAATTGCTACGAGGATCTGGAGATCGGGCACATACCCCAGGCCCAAAGCGCGACGGCGTTCCACTTCTTGATCTCGAACCTCTTCGGCTTCTTCGAGGAGGAGGGCCCGGCGCTGGTCCCCTCGCCGGCAGGAACCATGTTGACGTCGGTGTCGAGGGAAGCCATGGATCGAGGTGAGGTTAAGGCGGAGAGACGAGGGTTCGGGACGGCGAAGAGGGGAAGATATTTGAGTAGCCTATGATGAGGAGCTTTGAAGCGAGCGCACACCCGTGTCGGAAGAATCTCATACATATATATATATATATATATATATATATATATATATATATATATATATATATATATAATATAAGTAAATGCTTGTTTGACCAACTAATCATTTTATCCGATTGAATATAATCGTTAATTTGATTGTTAAATTAGTTTTGGTATATTATGGTTGCAAGAATTTAGAGTACTAAAATTTAATTTAATAAATTCGGATTAAAAACATACTTAATGACCACTTTATATAATATTTATTTTATAATGATCGTCGATTAAGTTTTCGTAATAATAATAAAAAAATATTTCTTTTATATGTTAATGTTGACGTGACATGCTTTATTGATACGATGCATCTTCGGATCGAAAATAACGATCATATCAATCAATGGCAAAGCAAATCCACGAGAAACACCCCCAAGGTTGTCCGTCAAGAACTCGGTTTGGTTTGCTTCTGCAGCAGGTTTTGGTGCTGGAATTTTATATGCTCGAGTCGGATCCTTTTTTTTTTTTTTTTGGTCATCTTCCATGGCACGACACGAGGAAGAGAAGTGCAGATAAAAGAGACAGCCGAGAAAGAGAGAAGAACCCTTACCCAGCAGAGTACAGCCATCAAAGGAATCCTCGGTGATGGAGCTCATTACTCTGTAAATTTTCATGTTGATGTTGCAACAATCAACCATTAGGCGTATCCAGTTCTTGACACCCTACATAGCACAAACCCATTTTGTGATTTCAACGATGAAATGCTGTGTTCAGAACGGCAAAGAGAAAGTTCCACCTAAAATGAACATAATAATTTTCAAGTGTCATCCAAAGAGATCAAAAACTAAGACAATTAACAGACCGAACAAATAATTAAGTGGTGAGTGATGGATAACCATGAAACATCTTTCTTTTCGAAAACAGTTCAGAAATTGCTCAGAGGGGCTAAATATGAATTAAAACAAAGGCCAACTGGTTCATCTAGAAACTCAAGTAATGCATTAAGATCGAGGTTTCTCCTTCTTTTCCTTGAACAGTGCCAAAAGCGAGACACCAGAAACCTTCACAACCTTGAACCTTACTCCAGGAATATCACCTACTGCATGGCCCTTTCGCCCGAACCCAGCAATCAACACTTCATCCTGCAAAAGCAATGCAGTTCAATAGCAATGTCCAGATGAAGAGGTGATCTATCACAGATAATGATGAGCAAGTTTCATGATCATGGGGTTTGCAGGCTGTTCAAAGCAGGTCCTGATACAGGCCTCATGCCCATGCTGAGGGTGTGCATATACACCCCAGACAATGTGATCATTCTTGTCAGTTTGGCATGAGACCACTATGCTGATTGGTTAAATACCGGTCCGAGCAAGACCAGTCCAATACCAGCTCCTATGATTATATCTTTAATAATAAGTGAATTAGGTCGTTCCTCTGGATAGCTCATTGATGTTTAAAATATCTAAATAAATCAAAATACAAAACTTACATTTTCTTCTATGAAATTTAAGCAACCATCATTTGGAACAAAGGCCGCAATTTTCTTCCCATTCTTTATCAGCTGAACTCTAGCACACTTTCGGATAGCAGAGTTTGGCTGCTTAGCTTCAATACCTCTGCAAGATGCAATCAGTGTCAGCCTTCCAAACATAAGCAACGCCAAACTGAATGAAAAAGTAAAAAATGAATAACAATTAGCTTAGCTTACATCTTCTCGAGGACGATACCCTTGGCATGTGAAGAACCAGCAAAGGGTTTCTTCCACTCATTGCCAAGATGACTTTTCTTGTATGCTTTGTCTGCCCATCTCTGCCTCCTCCTGTGAGTTTTGAGCTTACGCCCAGCTCCCATACCACGAGTCTTCCTGTACAAGAGCTTCTGATTAAAATCATTCGTCTTCAATCAACAAAATTCTTCATATGATCTCTTTACTATGTGAGGTGTGATAGAAACTTGGTTTGCATTTCTCATCATGTGTTACAAGTATAATAGTAAGGCACCACGAACTAACGAATTTGCCATAACACTTGGAAGCCAAAAAGAAATCCTTTCTACAGATAGCATGCCTCCTAATCAAGATCCAAACTAGATCAAAACACAAACTTATATGGTACTCATAATTGAATTAGCTGGTTATGTCATAGATAACTACTTTCATCCTCACAATTAAATGACACAGAATTAACAAATGGAACACCATTGTTATTTGTTCTAACATGATCAAACCAGAGGGATAAGAAAACATATAAAGATAGGTGATGCCAAGTAGTCGAATACTGATTACAAATTGGTGTAAGGCTGCAGTAAACAAAACAAAGAAAGCACAAAAAAAAAATCATTTCTTACATATGCTGCTAAGTTGCAGTAGAACAAAGTGAGATGTGCAACCAAGGATATTAACGTAGGAAAGAAGTATATGAATGACACACACTAACTTGAACCAATGATGTACTCCAACCATGAAACACATACATCACAAAATAATTCAAAAGAAAATGCTTATCCACAATGTGTGGAAAAGATACTCGCTTTTGCTGTTACACCAAAATGTTCCTGCCCAAAGTGTGGAATTCCTTCCACATGAGCTGGTCCATAGCGATAGCAGTCAGACAAGCAATAGTATAAACTATAAACCCTTAACAACAACTTAGGTATAAAGGAACATGATGTGAGCCCAAGCATATAACTTGGGCATAAAGAAAAGGTTTGCCGAGTACGAATTCAACAACTACAAAATGTAAGCATAGATTAAAACCTATAAATTTATTTTTCGAGTAATCAGAACAAAAATTATAGCTCTCAACAATATCCACTTTAGAAGCAACCTCCTCATCCAATTCTATGATCCCAATTATATGATCCGTATTCCCAAGACAACAAATCAATGTCACTTTCTTCTTCGGTCCTCTCGTCTAATTGCCCAAATCAACGAAAACAATCCATCGAAGTTGAAATATCTAATCATGAACCGCCAAGAATAGGATCCACCCTCCATAAGAAAGAAAGGTAAAAGAATCAAGAACGATCAGCTCGAAACAAGTTGGACATAACAAAGTCCAGCCACCGGAGCAACCGTTCAAACGTAACACTAGAAAACGATGAGAGAAGTAACAGCAAATAACGGGATCAAGTTCCCCAGCAAACTCACCCCATCTTGTTGGAAACCGACGCTCGCCTTCCTCTCGCGCTGTGTGCGACCGCGGGCTGCGACGGATGGTGGAGCGGAGGAGAAGAACGTAAACCCTAGTCGCGCTCTCGTTTATATAGGCACGAGGATAGGGTAGACTTGAACCGTTCATGAGCCGGGTTTGCTCAGATAAATAAATTACTCGGCCCAGTCCTGGGCAAAATTAGGCCCGGTCCGGTCTGGTCCGGTCCGATTTCACGTTGTTTGTGTCTCATGTAAACATCATCTAATATTATAATATTAACATTATGGGTAAGCAACAGAAATTGATTTCGTTCGAATGTTGACCACATGACTCAGTTTAGTGTTGTATTGAAAGTGAATAAAGATTTAGATTAATTGTATTGCGGATTGGGATTCTTCGGCGGGAGGTAAAGTTAGATCGATATATTTAGATGTTTGTAATGGATGGGTTTCCCCCTCGCGCAGTTTCTTGGACATACCAATCTTTCAAAGCACCACATAGAACAGGAATCAGATGCAAAACCTATTACAAAGGTTACTTTGGATCTGCTGCTGCTCGCTGCCATATAATGGAGTGAGGCACCCCATTCCATTCATCTTTACCCTTTCTCGCGTCTTCTTGATATCTTCCTCCGTTGCCTTTGAACTTAACGAGCTTCACAGCTCTCATGGCCGACCGACCAAAATGGCAGCAGCCATTTCGCTTATGGTTCCCATATTGGAATTCACCGTCGAAAGCTCCACCTCCAACTCAACCGCCGGGGACATCAGCTTCGCCGCCTTCACCAGTGCTTCTAAGACAACAACGACAGCAACAACCGTCTCCCTCTACAAGGAGTCTTTCTCGGTTATCAAGCTCATCGTCTCCACCGGTGTCAAGAATAGAAGCTCTAGCACCTCCACCGGCTACATCTCCATCCTCGTCTAACGGTGTTCCCCAGCCGCAACAATGGCCCGAGGAGGCTTCCTCTACATCTCCATCTCCAGCTCAAGGTGTTCCCCAGCCACATCAACCACCGTCAACTCGGGAAGTAGCTTCCGTGTCTCCATCTCCTTCTCGAGATACTCCCCAGCCACCGCAACCATCATCGACTCAGCAAGCAATCCATACCCTGAACTCGGAATCTGTAATAGAACCCCTCGATCCCATCGGCAGAGCAAAACCAAATGAAACAGATTTATCTGAACAGAAACCAGAAATGGATACCGAACCAAAAGAAAGTAGGAATCAATCCCAACAAAAGCTGGAGGAAGGAAATCCTACGGAGGACGATGAAGATAATACAAACGTAGAAATCGAAATCACAGAGGAGATGATTCCCATCGCCCAAGAAACAGAGTCGCCATATGCCGCGGCCGAAGAATCAAAGAACAAAACGGAACCTGGTCCAGGGCCGACGGAGACGAGGGACTCGAGGACGCAGGAAGAGACGGATGGCTTAGGAGGGAAAGGAAACACCGACGCGCCACCAGCTTCACCAGCCACAGTGGCAGATAATTTGCAGACCCAGAAGTTGAACAGCGGCCACTCACAGCATGCAGGAAGAAGAATCATAGATTTAGCTGGTAAGAATCAAGGTGCATCCATGAGCATCGGACATGAGACACTAAGCACGCCGGAGTTGCAGAAGGTAAACAAGATCGACATGCACAAGAGTGCAGACATCAATCGTAAGAGTCAAACTATCAGAGAGAGATCACATCAGGCAGGTGATGAGGTTCCATGGATCACAAGTGTTAATAGCAACGTGCAGAGCGTAAACAACTCCCTCCTTCATGAGAGCTCCTGTAGCCAAAAAGATCCAGGAGTCTACTTCTTCTATAGCAAACCAGCATTCGATACTCGAGGAGCTTCCCTTATCAGAACTCCAGCTCGAACTCTCACCTATCAGCCACAGATCAAGAAGAAACAAACCAAATCTGTGGAAGAGACATCTCAAACATCACATTGCTCAGCTTGACTGTGTTGGAAAATGGTCATTCATGCACTTGATTGTGATTGCAAGGAATAGCTTAATGATTCATGTTCAAATAATTATGACAGTGTAGTAGTAATATACAACATAGTGGCTTAATACAAAGTTGGTCAAGCAGACTGCAATTGGATCAGTCTCCAGCACTGCTGTAATGACTCTGTCATTGGAATCACAAGAGTCATGGATACAGCCTGACTGATTTAATGAAGCTGTAAGCGGCGGCGCAGCTGACTTGGTTTGCTTCTTTTAGGGTTGTTAGGGACAAATGTGATGCTTCTCCGATGGATGCGATCTTCCTTCGTATCTGTTGAGTAAGTATTGTTGATTCAGGCCCTTATGCGCTAGCTCGTTCGTGGTCGTCTCAACGCAGAGTTGGAGCTCGGTCGGATGGATGGAACCCCGGGGTCCGGCTTTGGAGGTCAGCTGTTGGAGTGGTGGAGCTCGGGTCGGGTGGAAGTGTCTCAGCTCGGGTCAGTCGTTGACTCCTGCAAGAGGGTCGGGTTGGGTAGGTTCCTGACGTGACCCCTCCGATGGTCAAGTTAATTCAATGGATGATTTTGCGACCCCCCTGCTCCATAGAGGTGCATGAGCTTTTATAGTGAGTGTTATAGGTCATTCGTACCTGATATCCTTATTGCCTTTATTGCTTACCATGTCATCGTACCTCTCCACCACGCCCGTCGTCCTTACGGTGATACGTGCGCCTGCAGGTAAGGGGTGTCAACCTTACCTGTGTTGGGTCGGCTATATGACCACTGACGCCCCCATACCTGCGTCAGACCGGCTTCCCGTGTCGGGTCGGCCATGTCGGCGGGCCAGTTGTCCGAGGGCGCGAGGACGTGGCGGCCAGGTCAACATTTGTCATATCATTCTTCCCCCCCCGGGAAGACCTTCTCGAGGTGCCCGATTAGAGTGCTGAAGATGAGGTCTTGTGCCAAGTCGCCGGCTTGTGGTGACGTTAGACTAGTCCTGAGCGGGGGCTCAGGAACTAACCAGACCGAGCGGAGCTCGGGAGAGGAGCTGGGCGGGCTTCGTATCCCGAAGTTAATCCAACCGAGCCGAAGCTCAGGAACTGATCGGACCGAGCGGAGCTCCGAAAAGGAGCTAGTCGAGCTTCGTATCTGGGAGTTAATCCGATCGAGCCCGAGCTCAGGTGTTGATCCGACCGAGCAGGAGATCGGGAACTGATCAGAGTGGGAGCTGCTCCGACCGACAGGAGCTCAGGAATTGATCCAACCAAGCAGGGGCTCAGGAACTGATCGGAGCGGGAGCTGATCTGACCGAGCGGAAACTCGAGAATTGATCGGAGCGGGAGCTGATCCGATCGAGCAGGAGCTCAGGAATTAATCCGACCGAGCAGGGGCTCGAGAACTGAGCTTGGGATTTTGCCAAGAGGGTGGACTCGGGCACAAATCCTGGGGATTTGGCCAAGAGGGCGAACTCGGGCATAAATCCTGGGGATTTGGCCGCGAGGGCGAACTCGGGCACAAATCTTGGGGGGGATTTGGCCGAGAGGGCGAACTCGGGCACAAATCCACGTCGGCTAAAACCTCGTCGATAGAGACGACCATTAATAACATAATACCACGACTCTATCCTCCTAATTCTTCGGGTAGCCGCCTTATCTTCGGGGAGGGCTCTTGTTTGCTTGAAACGAAGGATTTCGTTGATCCAGCTTCCATCTTCCTCGTCGACCACTAGCACCCCCAAATTGATGGAGGGCCCGGTGGTTTTCATCGTTCCTCCTGACGGCGTGTCGATCGCACAGGAGGAGGTCAGCCTGGCCAAGGCGTTCGCCTGCGAGTTCTCAGCGCGAGGCACTTTGGTGATGGTGCACTTCCGAAATCGATCCGTAATCCGTCGGGCCTCGATCAGGTACTTGATCATTGTTGCTTCTTGGGTCTCGAACTCCACATTGACTTGTCCTGCAATGAGCTGGGAGTCAGTGAATATTTCAATGTCTTCCTCGCCCAGTTCGGCTGTGACTTTTAGACCGAACAGGAGTGCCTCATACTCTGCTTCCTTGTTCGTGGCTTTGAACCCTAGCCGAAGCGCATGTTCATAAACGTGGCCAGAGTGGTCTTTGAGCACCAAGTTGATGCCTCCTCTTTCCGAGTTGGCGGAGCCGTCAATGTATAGTGTCTATCCGAGGTCCGGGTTCACCGGGGTCTCCGGGGGCATGAGTTCCAAGAGGAAGTCTGCCAGTACCTGACCTTTGATTGTCTTTCTTGCCTCGTACTCGATGTCAAACTCCCCCAATTCTACCGATCATTTAAGCATCCGACCTGCAACATCAAACTTTGAAAGGATCTGGTGCAAGGGCTGGTCGGTTATCACCTTGATAGGATATGTTTGGAAGTACGACCTTAGCTTTCTGGATGCCAGGATCAGCGCCAAGCCTAGTCTCTCTATGGGAGGGTAGCGGAGCTCGGGACCCGCCAGAACATGGCTAGTGTAGTAGATCAACTTTTGTCCGGCTTTGTCGAGCGTCACCAACACCGAGCTAACTGTCAGGTCGGATGCCGCGAGGTACAAGCTGAGAGGCTCCCCGTCCCTTACCGACGCCAATTGTGGCAGGTGTTTGATGTGGCTCTTTAGCTAGCGGAATGCTTCCTCGCATTCGGGGGTCCACCTGAAATCTTTTGCCGACTTCAGGGCTCGGAAGAAGGTCGAACTCTTGTCCCCGGCTCGGAAGATAAAGCGGCTCAGGGTCGCTAGTCTGCTTGTAAGTCGTTGGACCTCCTTTATCGTTCTAGGGGGTTGCATTTCCTGTATCGCATTTATCTTGTCGAGATTGACGTCTATCCCTCGCTGATACACAATGAAGCCGAGGAACTTTTCGGATGTGTTGCTGAAGGTACATTTCGTCGGGTTGAGACGCATCTTGTATTTTCTTAGCGTGTGGAATATTTCTGCTAAATTGGAGATGTGAGTCTCGGTCCTTCGGCTCTTGACTATCATGTCGTCCACGTAAATCTCCATGTTCCTCCCGACCTGGTCCTTGAACATGCGATTTACCAGTCGCTGGTATGTTGTGCCGGTATTTTTCAGCCCAAACGGCATCACCTTATAATAGTAGGTGTCGTTATGAGTGATGAAGGCTGTGTTTTCTCTGTCTCTCAAGGATATCCGGATTTGGTTGTACCCCGAGAATGCATCCATGAAGGACAGTAGTTGATGTCCCGACGTGCAATCTAACAGTTGGTCGATACGAGGAAGTGAATAGCAGTCCTTCGGGCAAGCCCGATTGAGATCGGTATAATCAACACACATCCGTCATTTTTTATTAGCTTTCTTAACAAGTACAACGTTGGATAACCAGGTCGGGTACTTTACTTCCTCGACAAGCTTTGCATCCAACACACGAATGACCTCATCTTCTATGACCTTCTGTCGGTCGGGAGCGAACCTGCGCGAACGCTGCTTCACGGGTCGGGTGCCGGGGTGATGTTCAGGTGGTGCTGGGCGATCTCTGGGTCGACCCCTGACATATCATTTGGAGACCATGCGAAGACATCCTCATTCTTTCGCATAAACTCGACCAATTAAACTTACTAGCTCTTTGTGAGTTCCGCTCGACCTTCACCATCCTGTCCGGGCGGTTTGGATCGAGGGGCAACTCCATAACTTTCTCTGCCGGGTGGGGATCTTGGGCGCTATCCCTTGGGTCTTAGGGAACCACAGTGGCTGGTTGAGTCCTCAGCTTCTTGAATAATGTTGTTGTTGTTAAGTAGCACTGCCTGGATTCTCTTGTGTCGCTCCTGACCTCACTGACCCCTGCTCGGATCGGGAACTTCAGGAGCCGGTGCTAGGTCGAAACGATTGCCTTGAGCCGGTTGAGAGTCGGGCGCCCAATGATGGCGTTGTACACTGATGGGAGCTCTACTGCCATGAACGACACCATGAGAGTCTTCGACATTGGTTCTCCTCCGAACGTGACAGGAATCGTGGTTGCCCCCAAGGGAGAGACGAAATCCCCAATGACCCTTGTCAAGTTAGATGTTAGAGTGACGAGATCTCTATCGGTCAACCCCAATTTTTGAAAGGCGTCGAAATACAAGATGTCGGTCAAACTTCCCGTGTCAATCATGACTCTCTTGACGTAGGCGTTAGCCATCCGGATTGAGATTACTAACGCATCATCATAGCATGGATACTCCTCGCCTCCCGACTTGAATGTGACGTCGAGGCCTTCGTTATGCAGCGGCCTCTTCTCGACCTCGGATCGCGTATAAGCTTTTCGTGCCGAGGAGCTGTTACCGCACGAGGCTGGCCCGCCGAAGATGACGTCGATTTGCTTCTCGACCGGGCCTTTGGGCCAGGGTGATGAGTCTCGGGGGGGTCGACCGTCAGGGAGGGATGATTGGTCACGGACATACCGACGCAGGTGGTCGCGTCGGATGAGGTCTTCAATTTGATATTGCAGGTCGCGGCATTCCTCAGTGTCATGTTCGTACTCCCTGTGAAAGCGACAATACCTTCTTTTGTTGCACCGCTCGGGGTGTGACTTCATTGGGTTCGGGGCCTTCAAGAGACCCCTCTCCCGAATCTGAAAAAAGATCTATGTTCGGGTTGAGTTGAGGGGAATTGGGGGGGGGGGGGGGGGGGGGGGGGGCCCGACCTATCTTCTCTCCTCTTTGGTGGTGGCGGGGGATGTCCGCGGGGCTGCTCCACCCTGGGGAGCTTTGTCTTGTCCCGCTTACCTGCCACCAGCGTCTCGGCAGCCATATACTGATGCGCCCATTGCATCTTGGGTAGGGTCGCAGGCGGTCGTTTGATTAGCGACCAGAAGAACCTCGACGGTCTCAGCCCTGTCAAGAACGCCTGGATGGCTAGGGACGGATGGAGGTCCGGAATTCCTTGGACCTGTGATGTGAATCGCCCCCAAAGTGGGAGAGGGGCTCGTCGCTCCCTTGGACCATCCTCAGGAGGGAGGCGGTGGTCGGTTTTGGGCGTGCACTTGCCAAAAAATTTAGCTCAAACTCTTTCGTTAATAAATCAAACGAAGATATAGACGCAGGTTTGAGGCGAGAATACCAAGTTTCGGTCGGTCCTCTAAGGGTGGTCGGGAAAGCCCGACATATCAGCGCGTTAGAAGTATCGTACAGGGCCATCTAGGTGCAGAATGCAGCGGTATGCTCCGTCGGGTCGTCGCTGCCATCGTAAGGCTCGAGGGTCGAGAGTCTGAAGGTGGCCGGGAGAGGCTTGCCTTGTATCTTGGGAGTGAATGGAGAACTGCCTTTAGAGCTTTCTCCAACCTCCCCTCTTGATTTAAGGACCTCCTTTTGGACCCCGTCGAGCCGTTGATGGATTCGACAGACTTGTTCTCTCAGGGAATTAGCGGTGTCAGACGATAGGGTGTCGAAGTCGGGTCCGGTTTGAACCGGGTCACAGGAGCGACTTTGTGGCCGGGCTGGTGTCGGAGTCGGGGAAGCTGCACGGGCTTCGGTGATTTGGCGTTGTGGCGGCTCCACCTCGGGCGGGGCCCCCCCAGTTTGGGGCTACTGGTGACTCCGTTTGCGAGGGTGCCGTCGGGGGAGCCGATTGGTGAGCTGTCGAATGCATGAGCTGGGGTAGGTACGGGACTATGGTCTGCATCATTCCCGCTAGTGCTTGGACCTGGCTAGTGAGATCGAGGAAAGCCTCAGTCGTGACCATGAACAGCGCAGGGTTGGATGTGGGTGAAGGAAACCCTGGGTCGATCATCATTCTCCAAAAATGATTTGGAGTTGGCACGGTTGCAGCGGCCTCCTCGGTTGGCTGAGGGTGGTTAGGTTCCGGGTGGTGCTCCGCACCCGAGTTCCCAAACGGGCGTTCTTGCGACATGGGCCCTCCTTCTAGCGCCAAAATGTTAGGGATAAATCTAGTGCTTGCTCAGTGGACGCGGTCTGCCTCCGTGTCTGCTGAGTAAGCACTGCTGGTTCAGGCCCGTGTGTGCTAGCTCGCCCGCGATCGTCTCGACGTAGAGTTAGAGCTTGGTTGGATGGATGGAACCCCGGGGTCTGGCTTTGGAGGTCGGCTGTTGGAGTGGTGGAGCTCGGGTTGGGTGGAAGTGTCTCAGCTTGGGTCGACTGCTGACTCCTGCAAGAGGGTCGGGTCGGGTAGATTCCCGACGTGACCCCTCCGATGGTCAAGTTAGTTCAATGGATGATTTTGCGTTTCCCTTGCTCCATAGAGATGCATGAGCTTTTATAGTGAGTGTTGTAGGTCATTCGTACCTGATATCCTTACCGTCTTTATTGCTTACCATGTCGTCGTACCTCTCCATCACGCCCGCCGTCCTTGCGGTGAGGCGTGCGCCTGCAGGTAAGGGGTGTCGACCTTACCTATGTTGGGTCGACTGTACGACCACTGACGCCCCCATACCTGTGTCAGATCGGCTTCCCGCGTCGGGTCGACCACGTCGGCAGGCCAATTATCCGAGGGCGCGAGGACGTGACGACCAGGTCAACATTTATCATATCAAGGGTTTTCCTTATTCTTCTTCTTCTTCTTCTTCTTCTTTATCCTTGCTAATCGAATCCCCATGACTAAAGGTATCCTTAGAAGACTGCAACTATTTGCATCTAGACTGCAACTATTAGCAGATGCAAGAACAGAGGGTGCAGTTTTCGTACATCTGCCTCGCCTATTCCATTCATGAGAAAGAGTGTACTCGCGAAAGAGATGAATCTGAAAAGAAAGAACAGAATGTACACAGATGATGTATGTTACAAGTAATTCTTACATCAAACATCTGGGCAGCAATAGATCCTCTCAGGCAAATGTATACATGCGGAGATAGTGATATCCACTATTTCTTATGATCAGAAGTTGCGAATACAAACTCAAATCGTTGTGTAACTATCACCAATCGAAAGGTCAATTAAGATCATGTAATCAAAATGTCAACTTTGGCCGGGTGTTTCATCTCCTGCCATGGGAGCCGGTGCTGGATCTGCCGTCGGCACCATTGCTCGTGCTATCCACCTCCTCCTGCTCTTCTTTAGACGACCATCGTCCGTAGATCCCATCATTCTCCTGCTGACCTTCGTCTCGAGTAGTGCCTCTCCTATCATGTATAGAATGACAAATTCTTAGTCGACCATAAAGAGTCTCTGTAGAAACCCTATGACTGCCACCGGAAAGGAGGCAGCTTTAGCTCTTTGGAGCGTAACAAGATCGGAAGAAGTAGAGTGCGAATGAATCGATTACGACAACTTTTTTTGGTTTCTTACCAGGAGCAACAAGATTTGATTTTGCTGACGCTGACCAATAGATGAGAGTCGGGGTGATAGCCGTGAGCAGCGCCCAGGAGACGAGGATCAAAACGTATCCTCTGGGGGGCATCTCTCCGTAGCTCTTCGAAGAGAAATGGTGGTCTTAGTTAGGCCAGCTCTCCTGAAAAAGGGAGGAGCAAAGGGGATGGGGAGAGGAGAGGAGGAGAAGGATGGGAGGGACGCAGAAAAGAATGGGGCATCCGGATTGCACTTATTTTCTATCAATACCATCACGCCGAAAGCATGCAACTTCTTGCAATTAGGCGTTGCTGATGAAGACTGTGACTGAGCTCCCCCACCTTTGTATTGCTGTCGACGAATTGTTTTGTTCGTTTGGTAGCGTGCATCAGATGAGGATGAACTCAGCAGTAATTGACAATTCCGAAGAAGAAGAAGAAGAAGAAGAAGAAGAGCGAGAGTCATCGTGCTTTAGAGGAAGATAAAAAGTGTTATCTTCTTCATCGACTGCTCCTTCAATTCAGGAGAACCTCTCTCCGTGGAATTTTGCATGAATGGAACCCATGGAAGGCAGGCAAGAATTATTTTGGACTCCTTCCGGGGAGAAGATAAAAGCAATTGACGTCGTCCAACCCGGGCATCGCCAGAGCTTGGCGGCCATGGCCCGAAGCTTTAACATTTGAATCGAACTTTTCGAGTCCTTACTAATTTACCGCAGTAAAATTCATCATAATATTTACGACTTATCCTAATGCCAAAACCGCAGTAAAATTACTTAAATTGTAAATTAATGATACTACATCCATCTAAATTTTCGTAAATTAAATCAAAATTATTATTTTTAATATGAAAAATAGATATAAGATGGTGCAACCTCGGCAAGACACTGTGCCTTGGATCAACAAGGACGAGGAGATAATTGTGTGTGTTGTTGGGACGACGACAACACAGAGATGTTTCATGCCACCGCATCGACACGCAGAGATTTGCTACTGCTTCCGTAATTGCATCGACTCATGTGGCTCCATCGGTTGCAGGTACGACCTCCTCCTTTCTCTCTCTCTCTCTCTCTCTCTCTCTCTTATCGTTTCGACTGAAGTGACGCAGAGATAGAGGTGGGAGAAGATTGCGGAGGTGAGATTGACGACAACAACAGTGATGACTGTTCTCCCTCAGTTAGCTGCATTTACCAAGAGACTCTCAACAGTGAGGTCGCAGAGAACATGTCAGGCTACATCAACCTGTGGTGGAGCAGATGAAGAGCAGATCCAAATGCTACGCTGCTGCTTGCAACTTGAATCAGTAATGATGTGATACCCCCTTTGGGGATCCACAAGGGTCACAGGAAAGAAACAATGACTTTTGCTTTCGGCTATCTATCCGGTGGAGCAGATAAAAAGAGCCTACCCAAGAACATGGATGGAATCATGCTGTTCTTCTCGGCTAGGTTTCTTTTTTTATGGTACGTAGGAGGCTACACCATTCTTTCTTTCTTTCTTTTTCATCTTGTTCATCGATACAATCCCGACTAACCAACAAGATATGATCTCAACTAGTGCACTAATTAAAAAAAAAGGCGAGGTTGCAACAATTATTGCAGCACAAATCTATATTTTTAAGATCACTTTGGAAGATGGTGCTCCAACAGCAGACTAAAAAAGATGGGGAGTGAGTGACTGCACCCAGCTTTCTTCCTCGCATGCCAAGCTCAAAATGGAATGGCGCATGAACAGGAGCCACATAGAGTCAAACTTTGAAGGAAAAGAAGAGATCATAGGAATCAATCATGGAGGAGGAAGAAAAGCAAAAAAAGGTCACTTGCAATAATGGTCAGATGTTGCAACCATTGGGCCCATTTGCAAAAGACACAGTGGACTCTGAAACCATTCGTGGAGGACGAAGAAAAGCAAAAGACACAGATGATGGATGATGGGTAGATTAGGCATTCCATCAGTGGACTGATGAAGGGACACTTTTCTCTCATCACTTTTGTCACTCACTATATTTTTAATGTGTCTCAATTGCATAGAGCAATCTTCTATTCCATCATAGACCACCAAATGGTTGAGGAAATGCCTCATTCTTTTTTTTTTTATATATTAGAAACTATACAGTATATATTATCTTTTTTATTTATATATATCTAGAACAAATAAATTGAGACCCAAGCTTGAAATCTCACCAACACTCCTTCATATAAATTATAAAGAATGTTTTATTTTCGATCTCTAGTTTAAAGAAGATAAAAGAAATACTATTTTCATGAATCATAAAAATAGAACTATTTAGCTAAGAATGAAACTGAATCATCTAATATAATGACGGGACAAATACTGAGTCGGCCTAGCTCATCGAGACCCATGTCAAATCAGCGGTCTACGACGGCACCGAAATCCAACAAGCAACCCAGCTGGCGCAGTTCGGGCCGAAGTGGAAAAGTGATGACTTGGCCATCATAGTAGTTGAATCCCAAGGAGATGCATTTACGAGGGATGATGCGCCACTCTATTCGAACGAAGAGCAACCGACCACTCTGGTCGGACGGACATCAGTCGACCATACGGATCGACCATGCCTGACATGTCGCCGAAGATAAGATCAAGGGTACGATTGATCACCCACTTGGTATGCATAAAACCTCCATCCAAATATGGATAGAAAAAAAGAAGGGTTTCGAACTCTTCTACAACACTTCAACCAAATAAATCTGAGACCTTCGTGCATAACCCCTTCCACGAACGTTGACCCAAAAGAAGCTCGAGATGTCGACCCAAGGTGGAGATTCTCGAGATGCAAAATCGATCTAAATTGGACGTCTCATTCCCGACCAACATAAATGGGTTTACACACACAGGAGGAACCAAACCATGCTGACTCGTCGACCACGACATCAAATACCATAACACATCCAACAATAGGAGAATCGATCAATTCCCTTTGGTCCTTCAAAGCTTCTCATGGCAGACCAGAAGAACAGTAGTAATTTTTAAGAATATAATATTAAGATTTGGCCTACCCGTATTAATTATACTGATGCGTATTTGCACACAAACAGAAGTTTCCCAGTCGTCTCTGGCAATCCAAACGAGTAGAATTCATATATATATATATATATATATATATATATATATATATATATATATATATATATATATATATATATATATATATATGCCAACATTGACTTGAGGAGAAACTTTCAAACTAGTCGGCTCTTCCATTGACTTGACCCAGTCGCAATGCCATCCTTTAGAGAGTTGGTGAGTGTTTTAGCACAGACAACACCTTGATATCAAATTAATCTTAAAACTTATCGACATGGCATCCTCCTGGATCTAGACAACACTGACAAGGTGTTGTCAGTGTGATTTCTCTATCTTCATTCATGACACATTGAAATATAAATTAGGAAAAATTCTTATGTAACTCTCTAATTACATGAAAAGATGATTTCATCAACATCATTTTTGAAACATTTCTATCCTAATTAATCATAATCGTTCCTCCACCTTGTTGTCCTAATACCTATGCCAAATGAGAAAGAGGTGTAACGAGATTGTTAAACATTCCACCTTTACCATTGTCATTAGGTGCAAAGATGGTGGACAACTTTGCCTATGCTGCTCTCTCGCTCACACGAGAGTGGACAATAAGAGTCGTTGTATCTAAGTATGATCTAATGGAAGTGGGTAGACTGAGGGTGTTGGCTAATGGAGGCAAGATAATTATTAAAAAAAAAAGAAGAAACTACTATGTGATAAGTTTTTAAACTTGGAGTATTTATTATTTGAGAAATTCTAAAACTTAAAATAATTTCTAAAAATTTATCGTAAAAATCATCAGAAGATATATTAGAAATCGGACGAATTGGTGAGAAAAAAAAAAAAACTAGTTGATATTTTTAAAATAGAATATCCCTATTTCAAATGTTATATTCACAAGATATAATTGAAGTACTATTTTTAAAAGAATATCTCTTCTCTTTCAGTTACACCATTAAAATACTATAAATCTATTAAAAAAATACCGATTCATATAGAAAAAACATATGATTTTAAACAAATATGTTCGTTGGATTATGGGAGATGTTTCGAGGAGTATCGCATAGATTTGATCCTTTCCCAATTTGCTCATCACACCAATTTTTTCCTCATTACTATTTTATTGCCGGGGCAATAGAACCCAAGAAAAAAGAAAGTTTAAAAAAAAAAAATCTCCAAATTAAAGGGTTAAGCATCGGCTCAACCAATACAATTTTTGGGTACACAATGTGGCTCAACCACGTGAGTCTAATTAGAGAGAGTCTAAGATGGTGCGGCTAAACCAATTGCTATCGGCGCACTCGAGTCTAAATCGAATCGGGCAGGACTCGATGTAGGATGGTCCGTTTACGTTTCTTCCTTCGGGGCTTGATGTGCGATGGGCAATTTGGTACTTTTTGAATTGGGCAATCGCCACCGCCTCCTTCCTTCCTTATACCACCAACTCGGAGTTGGATGAGGGAGGGGAGTTTTGTTATCTTGAGACGGGGATCTTTCCCTCTCGCGGCTCCGCGAAGAGTCAGCGTCTCGGATCCATCATCGATGGGAGCGGAAGGGGAGCTCCGCCGCACTCTCTTCCCCCTCCGCGACAGCGACGGCCGGAATTGGCCGTCGCCGCCTGTCATCCTCGGACTCCAGCCCGCCGCCCTCGTCGACCACGTCGCCAGGGTCGATTGGTCTCTCCTCGATCGGATTCCTGGCGACCGAGGCGGCTCTCAGCAGGTCTTGGTCTATCCCACCTCCCTCTCTCCCCCTCCCCCACCCCGCTGTGCCCGCACCACCACTGCTACCGTGTTTTCTTTTTCCGCTTCTTCTGTTCTAGCGCCTGTCCTACGAAATTGTGCCTATGACGATCTGGATTTAACCTCAAACAGGCCTTCTTCACTGTGCCTCGGGCGAAAGATTTATTTTTCTGCGGTTTTTGTTGTTCTTCCGCACGATTTGGTTTCCTACTCGATGCTCCTGCCGTCTCTTTGATTTGCAGATCTTTTTTTTTCTTCCAGATTTTCGTCGTCGTAATTCGCCTTCTCTCATAAATGTCGATATGAACTGTCACAGCACCAATCTAGTCCTTCAAGATCAAAATTCGTTCGCCCTTTATACGTATTTCTTTCTAGGAAATGTGCTTGATTTCTTTTCCTTCTTTGAATTTTCGATTCCGACGGCCGATCTCCGAAGAAGACGTGATCCTTCAAGATGGTCTCGTGAAGTGCGATCGCTCGTCCTTTCTATTGGTATATGGAGTCTTGATCTTTGTCACTGTGGTTCTTTGAATTTGGGTTGATCCATCCTCATCTTGTCACTCTGTAGTTTGATTTTTAGAGTTCAATGTCATATACAAGAGACGTCGTCTAATTTTAATGCTTTTGGTAGCACATGCAAAAGGCAGTATCTTTTTCTTTTCCCCCCCTTTAATCCTTGTGATGTGATTTCATCTTGCAACAACCAGTGCTTATAACCATTCATAACAAGCAGGTGGCGGCAGAGGACTTGGATCATATATTGAGTGAGGTCAAAGCACACATCCTCCCTTTCCCTAACGAAATCCCTCCGATAATAGCCATAGCTGGAGGTAGTGTCGCCAATACCATTCGCGGTATGGCTGCTGGCTTTGGAGTCTCAAGCGGAATAATTGGTGCTTGCGGAGATGATGAACAAGGCCGGTTATTCATCAATAACATGAGCTTTAGTGGTGTGGATCTTTCCAGACTGAGAATGAAGAACGGATCTACTGGGCAGGTGAGCTGGACGTGATTTCCAGAAAATTTTTGTTATCACCTTGCCGAATTGATTGCACTGAAGTTCACTTGCCTGTTGCAGTGCGCATGTTTGGTTGATGCTGATGGCAACCGAACGATGCGGCCCTGTCTGTCCAGTGCAGTTAAGCTTCAGGTATGCAGGGTCAAGTTATTTTCCCCATTTTAAGGTCAAATGAGTTTGATGAATTGATGTAATTATTGTGACTTTTTCTCACCTGAAATATCTATCAGGCTGATGAACTGAAAAGGGAAGATTTGAGAGGTGCAAAGGTAATTTTTTTTTTTCTTCTGGAGTGACTACTGACTAATAGCCTTGACGTAAAGTTGTTCTTCCCTCCCTAATATTCTCATGATATATATGCAGTGGTTGATCCTAAGATATGCATTTATCAATTTAGAGCAAATAAAAGTTGCTATAAGAATTGCTAAACAAGAGGGGGTTTCTGTTTCCATGGACCTTGCAAGTTTCGAGGTTTGTTGTGAAACATTCTTATCTTGTTTTAGATGATCTTTTTCTCAACATTTTTCCAAGTGAAAATGTCTGAAATCTTTTTCTTTATCTCCACCTACATCCAGATGGTACGAGACTATAGGTCACACTTGATTGACCTATTGGAGTCCGGGAATATTGACCTCTGTTTTGCCAATGAGGATGAAGCTAAAGAGCTTATAAGGTAATATTACTTGCTTAGAGGACCTGTTTCTGGAGACTTTAATTCAATGTGACAACCAGGTAGACAAACTTCACTAAAGCGATAGCAAAATTTCATTTATTAGTTATATGAAGGTGCTTTACAAGCAGGCAAACTCGTGTTGTCATTTAGATGTGTAGTCTTTTATGATTGATGGTTTTTCACTAAGGTGATGTACGGTTCATTTAGCACACTGACAATATGCCATAGAATATTTATCGATCAATTGACAAGGTATTTGTATAAAAATAATTAAATTGTTCAGCCTATATGTGCTGGCTCCTCGATTTGTGATACTTTAATATCTCAAGCCATATGACCGAGACATCTACCTTACATGAACTTCCTTCATGCGCAGACTTTGAGAATTGTAATCTTTTGCTCTCTTTTCTTTTCAGCCGAGAAGCCAAAGTGGATCCAGAGGCTGCTTTGTGTTTCTTGGCCAAACACTGTAAATGGGCTGTGGTGACACTTGGTCCCAGGGGTTGCATAGCAAAGCATGGAAATGAGGTTGGTATCACTTGCTAACTCGGTGGATGCCAAAGAGTTGATTATAATCTAGATTATGACATTTTTTTTTTGTATCCGAAAAGAGAAAAAAAAAAAAAACGATGACTAAAACTAAGAATGCTGCAAAAATGTTTCTGTCAGTAACCAAAACCATGGTAGCCAAATGATGTATATAGATGAACTGCTGTATTTATTGTGTTAGGTTGTTCGGGTCCGAGCGATAGGAGACACCCATGCTGTTGATGCCACCGGAGCTGGCGATCTCTTTGCGAGCGGTTTCTTGTATGGGTTGGTGAAAGGATTTTGTCTAGAAGATTGTTGCAAGGTGGGATGTTGCAGCGGTGGCTCGGTCGTCCGAGCTCTCGGTGGCGAGGTGAGGCCGGAGAACTGGCAGTGGATGTACAAGCAAATGCAGACCGGTGGGCTTTTTCTACCTGATCTGAAGAATTGAGACCTTTGCGTTGCAGTGGGCTGATAAGCATAGTTGCTGCATTTGTGGGGTCATTAGTGGTAATTGTTGGCTCTAACCAGATAATAAATAATATTTGACTTTGTGCTTAGAGCTTTATACCGCCCGCCCTCAGGGAGTCGGCCGCGAAGGCTAAGCTTTCGTTATAAACGCGAGATTGAGTGAAGTATTCCGATTTGATCATTGTAAGAATGATTTATTCAGCTGACGAATCAAATTATCTGCCCTGCCCTACTCTCCCAAAAAAGAAGTATGTCAATGTTATTTGTGGATCAAGTTGAAAGAAAAGAGGCCTCATATAGCTTGCCCCAATGAATGCCAATCCTGATATGCTGCATGTTTAACGAGCGCTTCAGTATCATAGAGTATTCGAAACACATGAGGGAAGGAGGAAACAAATCATGATGCAATCCTTCCTTCTCTCCCAAGTGATTTCAACACCTTCTAATCGTCATGGAATACACATCATATAAGATTTCAACACCCGTTAAAAATAAAAAATAAAAAAAAATCCAAATAATTAGGGATGAACGGCAAGAACGAACTACTAATAGAAAGCACAAAAGCAGTTGCGTACGCGAGTTTTGCATCAGATAAGAGATTACATAGGCCAAGGCCCGAGTTCCGCTCCCCTGAATTGGATCTAATGGCAAACTGGGCTGGCCTGGCCCATTGGTCCGATCTGGCTCTGTCTCGCCCTTGCGGATATAATATAACACGGGTCCGATAGGGTTTCTTCTCTCACGCTCCGCCGCACTTTGCATCCTTGACGGCCCCCGCGACGCCGTGAGACACAGGAAGCAAGGGGAGCTTCGGATTGCCACAAGATGGGGTGAGTCTCCGCGAGAACTCGATCCTATATTTCGTGTTGCTGCTCTCTCGCCACGCTACGTTTGCACCGTCCGTCCGTCGCTTGGATTGTGTCTTGTGTCGTTAGCAACTCGATCTGATCGTTCTTGATTGTTTCACCTTCTCCCTCCTTTTTGGTGGACGGATATATTCGTTTTTGTGGAGGATGGAGCAATCCTTGTGTTTCTGAACTTTGATCTGTTATTTTTGTTTCTTTAGGTAGTAAAAAGGTCATATTTTTAACTGTTAACCATGTGCCGGATGAGTTTAAATTATCGGGGAAGATAATGAAACCAATTGAGATGATCTTGTTCAAAGTTATACTTTTCTTGGGTGCTTAAACTATAATATAAAGATTTCTATGTTTGCATTTTTGAAATGTCACTCCTTAATGTACGAGCAAACCTTTTCGATCTGCAATATAATGGCTAAAGATTATCACTCACATTATGTTATGATGCACATTCGTGGGATGTCTCATGATGAATGATTGAATGCCAACCATCTGACCACAGTCAAAAAAAAAAAAAGCTTTTTTTTTTGGTTGGCAACATTTTCTTGTAATAATGATAAAAAGTATTTTATCCACACGATTGTGGATTAGCAATTTTTTCAACCACTTCCAACTGAAATTGATTAATAGGAGTGAGTGGTGGCCTTGTGTATAATCATGATGCTCTTCTGCTTTGGAGTTTGATCATGAGATAGAGTTTGTAGAAGGGGGAAATGATAAGGCTGCTTCTAAATATGCTAGCAAATTTTCCATTTTCTTACGCCTGGAGTTTGGATTTGTTAAAAAAAGATGATAAGAGGCGAAAACCGAGTTGTATTGTGCCTCTGTCCATCGTGAGATGAATGGGTTTTTCAAAAATATAAGGTCTATGACAGAAAGAATCGTATCGTGAGATGAATGGGTTTTTCATAAATATAAGGTCTATGACAGAAAGACTCGTGGTATGGGAGCTGGGCGCAAGCTCAAAACCCATAGGAGGAGGCAGAGATGGGCAGACAAAGCATACAAGAAAAGTCATCTCGGCAATGAGTGGAAGAAGCCCTTTGCTGGTTCTTCACATGCCAAGGGTATCGTTCTCGAGAAGATGTAAGATAATAATCCTAATTGTTGATATTTTTTGTTGGATGTTGATGTCGTTCATGTTGGGAGGACTCACACTGGATTGCCCCTTTTTGCAGAGGTATCGAAGCCAAGCAGCCCAACTCTGCTATCCGAAAGTGTGCTAGAGTGCAATTAATAAAGAACGGGAAGAAGATTGCGGCCTTTGTTCCAAACGATGGTTGCTTAAACTTCATAGAAGAGAATGTAAGTTTTGTGGTTCAATTCATCTAGAAAAAATTCTATATGCCATTGAACCCTCGGGTCGAATGATCTAATTCACTTGTTAGCAAAGAATTAATCTGCACTTGGGTTGTTGTTGCCCACACCAACCAGTACTCGGCACTAGCATCGCAAGAGTGTCGTGCCAAGCAGGCATTAATCACATTGCCTGCTTGTACGCGTTCACACTCAGCATGAACGGCACGAGACCTCCTGTATGAAGAGCTGCTTCTAAGATTACAGTGCTTGCATCATCAATTGCAGGATGAAGTCTTGATAGCTGGTTTCGGACGAAAGGGCCACGCCGTCGGGGATATTCCTGGAGTAAGGTTTAAGGTTGTGAAGGTTTCTGGTGTGTCCCTTTTGGCACTCTTCAAGGAAAAGAAGGAGAAGCCTCGCTCTTGATTGATGCCTGATCGAGTTTCCAAATTAACCATTTGTTGGAATCTATAAGTAGCAGCACTTTCATTTTGTTTTGCAAGATGTTTCATGGTTATCCATCTTTGAGGCACTTTTTTATTTGTGTGTCCACCTATTAAGCTTATTAGTATTTCACCCTCCAATTTAATCTCTGTTAAGAACACTGGCCTTAAAATGTGGTACAATTTGGGTTGAGATTACGCTTCACTTTAGTAGCAACTGCAGTTTGGTGGTATAACCATATCATTTTATCATTGAAGCATCATCCATTACGACTCCTGTGATTTTTATAAAATGTTTGGAACGGAGGATGCATGCTTCGTTAAAAAATTATTTTAAAATATATAAAGTGTTTTAAAATAATGTAGTATTATCGTATATACATATATATATATGTGTGTGTAAATTAAAAAAACATTGAATTATAAAATAGTAGAAATAAAATTTTAATAATATCGAATAAGATAATGCCAATGTGAAAAGATTGAGGTGTTTATGTCAAAGATACTCTTTTCACTATTTATAATTTAATTTTAAAAGTTTTATATTCATAAAGTTGGCATTTTCTAAATGAATGGAATTATCTTTTCTTCTTCTCGGTCGTCGAAGCGACGTCGGACGTCAAAGTAATAACTAACTCTATTAAGCGATGTCTTTATCCATCTGCATCGAGTGGTTGAAAGTCTTCCTTTTTTTTTTTTTTGGTCGAAGAGAGTCAAACATTGGGCAATATCCGATACTATGAAATAAATTATAGCATCAATTAGGATTTCGACGGATGAAATAAGAAAGAGGTTGTGAAAATAATAATAATAATAATGATTGAGATACTGTAAAATATTTTTTAAAAAATATGATAGCGTTTTCTCTTGTTATTTTTTTTCTTGGGTTCTTTCGAGTCAAAAAGTCTCGGATAGAGAGTGATAGCGGAAACGTAACCATCCAAATAATGCTCATCCATTGGTTTTGATATGAAATGGCAAACATTTTTATCGTGGCAAATCAACAAACAGGTAGAGCGTTCCATATCGCAACCATCGTCCAGCTACGCCAACAACTCCAAGATCCAGCAGGTGAGTCCATCTCTCTCCCTCTCTCTCTCTCTCTTCTTCTGTCCCCATGGATTCGGTGCGTCGGCGTAGGGCGTCATCAAATGCATATCTGAAGCAGTTCCGGCGAGATCTCAGGCTGTTTCTCCGGTGTCGTGCCGAAGAAGTGGTCGGGGGAGGCCGCATGGTGCTGGCGTTGATGGGCAGGGGAAGCCCAGACCACGGGAAGCTGGAGGACTGCTACCTGTGGGAGCTCATCTCGGAGGCACTCAATGACATGGCCTCGGAGGTAATCAATCTTCTTCCCTGCTTCTTTTCATCTCGCTCCTCTCTCACCATTACCAGTAGCCAATCCATCGCCACAACTCATGCCTTTGCACTACTGGTTTGACAAAGCCCGTCCAAAATAGTACAGACTTGGTTAAGGCTTTCTGGATCACTCACGCCACTTCTCTCTCCCTCTCTCATGTTAACATCGGACTTGTACGTTACACGTTTCTATCGTTTTATATTAAAACATAATAAAAATATTAGTATAGCTAACGTCATATATTAAAACATAAAACATCGTAATACAAAGACTACCATTCGTATAAATATAGCTAAGGTGTATATTTCAAAACAAAGATTGCAGTGGTATCGATAAAGGCTTTAATCATATTATATTCTCATAACAAGATGTAGAAATAATTTTTTTTTTTAACCCAAATGGTGTAGATAACACATATATATATATCTTGGGTCCAAAAAGAAATTAGTTTTTGTAATATATCCAATCCATAACCCCTATTGGTAGGGTTTGGTTCATAGCCCTATTTACTAAACAAATGTCATGTTATTTAAAATAATGTCAATAATTTTTTTAAAATAAAATTAAGAGTTTTTAACAATTTTTTTGTATATCATTTTAAAAATATATATCATCTAAAACTAATAATAATATTCATATATTTTTCAATCCTTTTCAAATATAATGGTTGAACATACAACATTTTCATATGAACCAGAAAACATAAATCAATAAATACTTATAATATTACAAATAACTATCCAAATCATATTCTTTTTCAAATCGTTAATATGTATTTTTTTAATAATATATTTTTAAATATCAGTGATTGTTTAATAACATATTTTTTTTTTTAATTAGTTAGATGCATTGAGTGCTTGACAATCCTATCACTATAATATGTTTTTACAGAAGTTTTAATAATCATATATAATGTCATAATACAAAATTATCCTCAATAATCACTTTAACATTATTTGATTGAAATTAGTATTCTATTTCATAATTTTTTCTTTACAAGTAATTGATTTAGATTCAAAGTGTTATTTTTTTTATATTAGAAACATAATACACATCTAAATGTTCTCTTGGCAATTTTTTCATTTGTTAATAATAAAACATATTTTTTTGTCAAATAACCACAATAGATCTAAAATATGTGGTTATTGTTATATTTCAAATTCAAACCGTAAAGCTTCTAAATAATTTTTTTTTTGTTCATACCATCGAATGTTTTTTGAAATATTTCTCAATCCTCTTTTGATATTTTTCACTTGAGTTATGATCATGAACATTATTGATAGGGATTTTCCCCAATAGCTATTTTCCCTAATAGCATGAGAAAATCTCATAGCTCATTGCCTCCCTACTTTTTGTGTTAAATAGTGAACATTGTAGCAATAAATCAATCAATCCATATCTTCATTTGTTAATCTATCATGGTATCGAAGTCATCTCAGAGATATTAACTTCTCTTTCGTTGTCCAATGACAGTCTCTTCTCGATCGTGAGCTTGTTCGGAACCACTTCATTTTCAGCTCCAGTTTGTTTCTTAACTACTACTATCAATTATGTCTTAAAAGTATGATTTTTCAAATCTTAAAGCTCCAAAATAATTGGCAATGAATTGAGGCAAATTTGTATGGTGTCATAGTACAAATTTATCCTCAATAATAACTTTAGCATTATTTGATTGAAATTAGTATTCTATTTCATAACTTTTCTTTACAAGTAATTGATTTAGATTGAATGTGTTATTTTTTGTATTAGAAACACAATACACATTTAAACGTTATTTTGACAATTTTTTTCTCATTTGTTAATAATAAAAAGTATTTTTTGTCAAATAACCACAAATAGATCTCAAAACTTTGTAGTTGTTGTAATATTTCAAATTCAAATCGTAGGGCTTCTAAATAATTTTTTTTTTCTGTTTTGTTCATACGGCCGAATGTTTTTTGAAATATTTCTCAATTATCTTTTGATATTTTTCACTGGAGCTATGATCATGAACATTATATCTTAAAAGTATTCTTTTTCAAGTCTTAATGCTCCAAAATTATTGGCAATGAATTGAGGCAAGTTTAACGTTGTGAGGGACATGACTAAGCTTGTTGTTTAGCCCCAAAATGAAAGCTCAAGTTATCACTTTTATGGTGCACGACAGGGCCTGGTTGCAACGGAGAAGATAGACACCTTCAATGCCCCCACCCCCTTCTACATTCCATCCTTAGAGGAGATGAAGCAGGTGGTCGAAGAAGAAGGGTCCTTCTCAATCACAGCCATGGAACAATTCGAAGCCGGCTGGGACGCCGTGGCCGATCAGCATTCCGGTGATCAGGACCAGCAGCACGACACCATTGACCACGAGAACGGCGCGGTGCATGAACGGAGAAAGAGCTACGCTGGACGCATGGCCATGGGTGTCAGGGCTGTGCTGGAGCGGATGCTGAAGAACCACTTCGGAGATGGAGGGTTTCTATTCCGCATACAAACCCGAGGTGGGAAACGTGGTGGTCGCCATGGTAAGAAACTAAGTTAAGCTGCAGGCTTCACTCCTCCTCCTCCTCCTCCGCCTGCCTCTGCTCGGACCTCCTTACCAGTCGTCGTGTGGCATTCCTATCGAGTCTGTATCAGTACGTTTACTTCATTTACCTACTTGGGATCGTCGTTGCGTGTTTAATCTTTATATCCTTACTTATATCGAAAATATATTATTTTTGTCTCTACAAAATATATAGAACAAGGACTAATAATTTTAGGTAATACTGGGTCTTCTCTCTCTCTCTCTCTCTCTCTCTGAACCCTAGAGGGGGCGAGCACACTGTGGAGTACCAGAGTGTCAGTGGACAGCCGGTGGTCGTCCGCTACTCGACCGTCGACCGCTTCCCGACGTCGTCCATGGCAAAGAGAACGGTGGCGGCCATCATGTTCCCGTACTCGCGGAAGACATGCCTCGACGAGCTGGAGGATGGCGTCCATGATCCCCGGGTGCGAAACCAAGACAGCACCGTCCGTGGGCGGCTTATATAGCGTCTCCCTCTACCACCATGCTCTTGCTCTTGGATCGTGGAAGAGACAGCATCATACGAGATCGCATCGAACTCACCTACCATCGACCGGTCTACATACAGCCCCATTATTGTCCGTCTCTGATCGATCGACCGCATGCATTCAACACTCTCCGAGTGCCGTTGGTCATCCGCTACTTTGGCGTGTCCTTATTGAGTCGGATCGATTCACTCGGCTGCTGCTGACCGGCACACACGAGGAATTGGAATTTTGTGCAGCCGCAAAAAGGAGGGGTTGTTGGAGACGAAAGCTTCACCAAACTCCGGTCGGCAACTTCGGAACGCTCAGCCTAAAGAAAGGAACGGCGAATAGCGAGATAGATGCATATCCTCACAAACAAGTCATGCGGTCAATGCTTGCGATCATCCGGCATTCAAATTCTAAATTATAATAGTATTAAAATAATTTCCTTTTGACGTCAGATCAAATAGTCAAACTCGAACGAGTTTAATCGAATAAAAAATTGTAGCTGAGTGTTGCTATTGGGAGGAATAAAAAACTTCTTCCGTCAACACGATGGGATGGGTAGAGGAAAAACAAATACTAGTGCTAATATCATATCATGGTGGTTGTCATAGAATTATAATACCTTCATGGAGGTGGTATCAAAAACATTACAATCTTATCTAAAGAATAAAAAACCTCAATGTTCTGCTGTCAGAATATTACTGCACCGATTAGAAGCCACAGTGGATTGGGATTTTGGTGACAGTTATGGAGTTTCCGGTTGCCGCCAACAATATATTTATTTATATACCTTGCTCACATTTCGAAGGTGTTGGCCGATCCATCATGACTGTGAACATACGACTTTTCAACGGCGTACCAATCCGCCATGACGACCTTTAGAGACTCTGCAGCTGTGGGTGGGTTGGTGATCGATATGGCTGTTTCGACCATGGCCAGAGAACATGACCTACCTCCATCTTACCTGGCCAAATCTCCACGCTTCTCTCACATCACCAGGCTTTGTTTCTTCCTTGGAATTCCAATTAGCTGACTATATGCAGTGTTCTGTAGGCAGATGTATGTATGTATATATATATATATATCGGAGGGGAGGATTCGCCATCCTTCGTTCTATCATCGACAACCTTCTTCAGGCGATACGCAGTGACCATTCAGTGTGTCCAATCCATCCCCAAAGATGGCACACGTCAACGCCTTCCCGAGGGCGCAGGGCGCCGACGGCCCGGCTACGGTGCTGGCCATCGGCACCGCCAATCCTGCACATTTCGTGGATCAGATGGAATATCCTGACTTCTTCTTCCGAATCACCAACGCAGAGAACAAGACGGAGCTCAAACAGAAGTTTAAGCGGATATGTATGAAGCTTCTTCTTCTTCCTTGTCTTTACTATGTCGGAAGAAGGAGACTAATGATTTGTCCGATGGGGTGGTTGCAGGTGAGAATTCGGCCATCAGGAAGCGGCACATGTCCCTGACGGAGGAGATCCTCAAGGAGAACCCCAGCCTGTGCGCGTACATGGAGCAGCCGTCGTTCGACGCGCGCCAGAAGGTGGTGCTGGAGGCAGTGCCAAGGATGGCAGCGGAGTCGGCCGAGAAGGCCATCAAGGAGTGGGGTCGCCCCACGTCGGACATCACACATCTGGTCTTCTGCTCCGCCGCCGGGTTGGATCTCCCGGGCGTCGACTACCGCCTGGTACAGACGCTCGGCCTCCCCATCTCCATCCGCCGCGTGATGCTCTACAACGTGGGTTGCCACGCCGGCGCCTCGGCGCTCCGGTTGGTCAAGGACCTCGTCGAGAACAACAAGGGCGCCCGCGCGTTGGTGGTCTCCTCCGAAGTGAACGTCATGTTCTTCCGCGGCCCCGATGACGACCACTTCGAGAACCTCATCGGCCAGGCCCTCTTCGGCGACGGCTCGGCGGCGCTCATCGTCGGCGCGGACCCGGTCGAGGGGGTTGAGAAACCCATCTACGAGATCAGCTCGGCGTCGCAAGTGATGGTGCCGGAGAGCGAGGAGATGGTGGCGGGGCACCTGAGGGAGATCGGCCTGACCTTCCACCTAGCGAAGAAGGTCCCCGCCATCGTCGGCAGCAACATCGTGCGGTGCCTGCAGGCGGCGTTCGCGCCGATGGGCATCACGGACTGGAACGAGCTGTTCTGGATCGTGCACACGGGCGGGCGGGCCATCATCGACCAGGTGGAGGCCAATGCGGGGCTGGCGCCGGGGAAGCTGGCGGCGACGAGGCACGTGCTTAGTGAGCACGGGAACATGCAGAGCGCGTCAGTGCTGTTCATCATGGACGAGATGCGGAAGCGATCGGCGATGGAGGGCCACGCCACCACCGGACAGGGCTGCCAGTGGGGGGTGCTCTTCGGCTTCGGCCCGGGCATCTCCGTGGAGACCGTCGTCCTCCGCAGCTTCCCGATCTAGTCCAACTCCCTCCTGTTCATGTCGTAGCAGTAGTAGTATGTGTTGGGAATGTATGTTAGAGGATTGCAGCATGTATGCACCTCATTTTATCTCCTTATACGAGGAGTTGTCGTCGTCGTCGTATATATAATGTGTTGGAAATGTATGTCCAACTAAGTAAACCATATGTATTTATTTCTTTGGAAACTTTGCCGCTTCTATAAGTATAATAAGTCTCGATGGAAATTAAGCCAAAACGATCAAGTTATAGTTACGGGATCGCTAAAGATATGAAATTAATTAAAATTAAATTACTTTCACCTTTGCTGCCAAATTTTATTAAAATACATAGAAATTTATACAAAACGTCTTTTAATTAAGTTCATTGCCCTGAGCCATTAATCGGTTCAAATCAATTAATCAAGATTTCGGTCCGATTAAATTGAATTAGAATGACTCTTTTTTTTTAATTTTTTTTAATTATTTAAAATTATAAATTAGTTAATCAATTAATAACTCATTTTGAATCCGATTGATTAAAGAGATCTGAAGAAGTTCTAATTTGAACTAATTTATTTTAGCTAAATCAAATTAAAAAAATTATTTGATTTGATTCGACCTTCAATGGTTCAATTCAGTTTGATCACACTTACCTCATACGCCGCTTCCTTGTGAGATATGATAGACAAAAATAAAGATGAAAATAAAAAATAAGGAGAAGTTGGAATGATGATATGATAGAAACACTTACATATTTTCATCTTTTTTTTTTTTTTTTAAGAAAATGAGGCTCGCTACGTAAACAGAGGCGTTTTTTTTTTTTTTTTTGAGGTAATCTAATCGTCTATTTAATTTTAATAAATTTAGTTTTAATTAAAAATTGTGCTCTCACACGTCTCTTCCACGTCACTCCCGGTCACGTGACTGCCATCCACCTGGCCGCCTCAACGCTACACTCTTATTTTTTTGTCTCTTCTGTTGCTCTCTGTGTTGTTTGTTAATGCTTTCCCTTTCCTCTTCCGTATCTCCATTTCATTCCTCTCCTCTTTTTGTCTTGCATGCCGCCGCGGTCGCCTACAAGCTCTGGTGGTACGCTCTTTTCTGGGAAACCCCGTGGCCACCGGGTGCGTCGCCTGCGTGCTGGAGCTGGCATCGTGGATCTACCGCGCCGCCAGCTTCATCGTGGTCTCCGTGACGTTCCCGTCGATGCCATCTCCAGATCCTGCGGCTGCAGGAGTTCTCGGCGGTGTTCTGGAAGGAGTCGGAGGTGATAGCGGTGCTCAGGGAGCACCTCCGCATGAGGAGGCATCTCTGAGTCCATCAGCCACCGCTTCCGGGTGTTCATGGATGGTGATGGTGATGGTGACGGCGAGCCAATTTGCGGCGGTTCTTATCACCATCCGCCGCTACTCCTACGACAGCCTCTTCAACACCGGAGAGCTCGCGGTGAGCTTTTGTCTCCCCTCAAGAGGGCCTATTTAATTTTGTCAATCTATATAACCATCTATTTCTTTTTTTTATATGTTTCTTTTAATTGTAAAAAAAAGTTCATCTGATGGATTTTTAGGCATGGAAGAGTTTTTTTTAAAAAAAAAAAAACCAAAGGGACTACCTTAAATACTTTAAGAAAAATAAAGGACAAAAAATCTACTTGAAAATTTAATAAAGGGAAAAACAATCTCAGTGTTGTCATATGATTAGTAGGAATTAATTGAAATTTTGTATCAAATTTGTCCTTCACTATTCTCTTTGAACTAGATGTAAACAAATATCATATCGCCAATTCTCTTATAGGGTTTTGGGATTCTTTTTTTTGTTTTCACTAAGAGTAAGTGGTGAAGATGGGATTCAAATTTTATTATCAACAAATCAGATGTAAGTCTTTACTGACTAAACTAGCTGACATCCAATCTTATTTTCACTGTTGATTTTTTGTAAAATTTTGTTTGTTATGATCTGACCTACCTAAAATACTTAAATTATGTGTAATGGCTACTTGAAAGGCATAAATCATAACCAAAATATTTTAAGTCCAAGTTAATGATAATAAACACTCATAGTCTATAAATCAACTTAATTCTCCTCTTACGTATGGGATTAAATTGGGTTGTTACGTTAACACTCTAAATTGCCTCTTAAATTCATCTTGTTCCCAAAGTGTAATGCATGGCCACCAGGTCAACTTGACAATCACTGTCTCCCTCCTCTTGTGGCATGTAATTTGGTTCCTAAACTTGCTAGGAGTACAAGACCCATGAGTTGCGAATTTGTGTAGAAGATTTTATATTCAGATTGACCATTTTTTGTTTTGATTTAACTATGAGGAAGCTTTTATCAAGAAAATAAGATATTGTTAGGAGGCGGCTAGACATTTGACTAATAGTTTTTTCCCAAAGTATCTTTTTGTTTTTCACTAGTCACTCCATTTTCGATGTTCAACTAACTGAAACTATCATGGTGGCAAATCAAACTTGGTCATCAATCAGAACCGAAATGTCTACGACCTCCTTTCAATTTGTTATCATGAATCCATGACTCCATCATAACTGAAACTATCATGGGCATCATAATTGAAATCTCCAGAAACAATGGGAATGAATTTGTGAAAGAATTAGCTTTTTTAGTGTTCTTAACTTTAATTCCAATTAGGGAATGAATTGCTAGATGTTACTGAGATCAAATAATGCCTTTGTTAAGCTATCCACTTGGCATGAAATGAGGCTTTCACATTCTCTAAGCTTTCCTTTTTGCAGATTAAGATGGAAAGTGTTGAACCTAATTTTAAAGGTGTAGTACGAAGATATATTGCAGTTTTCTCTATAGTTTTTCTCTGAATAATCAAATTGGCCTTTGTTTATTCTTCCGTTTTCGAGTTAAAGCATCAGTGCTGCAAAATAAGAAAGAGATATATGGACATACTAGAGAAAACAAATATACTATGATTGTTTGGCACAACCTATAAATGCAATGCACAATGGCCTTCTTCCTTTGCTGAAAAGCAAGTTCACTAAGTGGTTATCTTGTTCAGACTGATTCTGATTTGAGCTTTGTTGATCACATACAGAACTTGTCATTCATGCTCCGAAGAAACAGCAGTATGATCTAACCTGAAGCAATGCTCATGGTTAATCAGAGTTATTGAATAGCATATTTTTGGTTGTGTACTTGCAGCTGTACTCAATGTGCTTGTGATTGGATTGGTCATATGCTCATGCAGCACGGCAAAATCACACATAAAGCCCAAGCACTCACAAGCCATGCTTCAAAATGGCACGTTTGTACAACCATTGAATCTTTTGCTATAGATATCTCCAAATCCGATTCTGAATTCCCTGTGCTTAATGGCGATTGTAACTTGGTGAGGAAGGGAGCAGTGAGAAGGATGAACTGGAAGGCATGAAGATCATACATCATCATGGTCACACCATTTTCTTCCAAAAGAGACAAGCATTTGGTAAAGCTCTGAAATCATTTGGTATTAAGCACTTATTTGTGACCTCACTGTTTGGGCCTACCTAGCAAACTCTGGTTTAACTCTGCTTCAATTGTGTTGAAATTGATGAATCAGTGAAAGTTAATATAGATGAGATTGACACCAATTCAATTCAATAGTTTAAGCATCCACTTTCAACTTATTCTATCTAGGTCTTTCGTTTTCATTTTTTTTTAATCTTGGCTATGATTAATGTGGAAGTTGATGATTAGTCTTAGTCAAATCAATCCAGTTAGCATACATGAGACTGACATGTTGGGCACATGGCCCATTATTTCAGCCCATTGTGGACCTTAATAACCCATAGCCCATATCAACCATTAAACCCTATCTCTTTTAACCTAGTCTCGTGGCGGTTAGGGCAGAATTGAAAGAGGGTTGTGGCTGCTGTGGATGTAGCTAGGAGAAACTACAGCAGTGATAGTTAAGGGCAGAGGAACAAGAGAAGAAGAAAAGGGAAGAAGACGAGGACAACGTGCACGGTGACATAATCATTGTATCTCTGTTATTCTCTTATGATTGTTGAGCGGGTTTTTGGGCAAGAGACTCCGAGTTTTGTACGTTTATTATTTTTATACTGGGTTTAATTCTCTGGCTTGTCCCGTGGTTTTTCACTTTTGCGTTGGAGGGATTTTCCATGTAAATCTTAGTATTCTATGTGATTGTGATTTCTGTTTAATTTTTTCATTACGTGTTACGGTCTGCTCGTATTTGTTCGTATACAATATTTTTTTTATATTATCAACTAGTATCAGAGCGGATTTTGGTGACATTTAATTTTTGTGTCAGAACATGGAAGCTAGTAGTGTTTCCTACATTGTTAGCATGAAAGGAGGATGATATAGAAACTAAGAATAGAAGACCTCTTGTATTGGCAAAAGTTAGAATATAAAGAAGGCAAAAGTTGGGAAGGTCTCTATAAGAGAAAAACGGTTCGCAACAAGTCTTTCTTGGTCAAAAAACTTATGAACATGAAATATAAAGAAGACACTTCTATTGTTGAGCATTTATCACTAACTAGTTATCCTATATGAAAATGTCTCTTGATGATGAGTTGTAGGCATTGTTACTTCTTAGTTCACTGTCAGAAAGTTGGAAGACGCTAATGGTTTCCCTTAGCAAATTTATGTCGGATAGTGTTGTCACCCGAGCCAAATAACAAATAGTTTGTTGAATGAGGAGTTGAGGAGAAAGAATGCAGCAACATCTCGGATTGATTCACAGACACTTGTTTTAGAGAATAGAGGAAAGTTAAAATTTAAGGGTAGAAATAGTTCACACATGGGTAGAAACAAGTCAAGATAAAAAAAAGATATTATTTACTATAATTATGGTGATGAATGATATTACAAGGATTAATGCAAGCAACCTAAGAAGAGCAAGAAAAAGGAAAAAAAAGTGAAGCCTACAAAGTCAAAAGAGAATACCATGGGTATAGTGCAGGGTGGTGATTATTTGATTTTGTCTACTTCTGATGATATTTTTTCTTGTGTGAGTCAGGATCTTGAGTGAGTGATTGACATATGTACTTCTTATTATGCTACACCACGAAGGGAGTTCTTTGTCATCGACAGGTCTGGAAATTTTGATGTTTTTAAGATGGACAACTATGGCACGATATACATAATCGATATAGCTGATATTTACATAAAGACCAACTTTCGCTGTAAGTTAGTGCTTAAGGATGTAAGGTATGTGGTTGACTTGAGGCTGAATTTAATTTCAATTGGAAAGCTAGATGATAAAGACTTTGATAATAGATTTCATAGAGGGCAATAAAAGCTAAGTAAGAGTTTTCTTATTGTAGCTAGTGGGAAGAAATACCACACTTTATACAGGTTGCAGGCTAAAGCTTATGATGGGCAATTGAATGCTACAGAGAAAGACTTCAGCATGAAGTTATGACATATGTAATTGAGACACATGAGCAAAAAGGGGTTGTAAGTTCTTTCCAAGAGAAAAGTCTTACCAGACCTCAGAGGTACATGTCTAAACCATTGGATTAATTGTTTGGCTGACAAACAACATAGAGTCTCCTTTGCTAGTCCTGCTTTGTTTAAAAAAATATCTTAGACCATGTCTATATAAATGTATGTGGTCCTTTAAGGACAAAAATTCCTGGTAGATCTATTAATGTTCTTGATATTAGTTGTACACTTTATTTTGTCACTTTTATAAATATTTTTTCAGGAAAGTTTGAGCTTATGCTAGGAAGATCAAAGATTAGGTTATTAATGTTTTCAGAAAGTTTCATGCCAAAGTTGAAAGAGAGACAAAAAGACAATTGAAATGCATAAGATCAGATAATGGTGGTGAGTACGCAGGATTGCTTGATGATTATTGTAGGTCATATGACATCCAACATGAGATGAAAGTTCCTAGTACATCTCATCTATAATGCAATTATAAAGAGGGTGAACCGCACCATCGTGGAAAAAATCATATGTATGCTTTTACAGGTCAAGCTACACAAAAAGTTTTGAGATGAGGCTTTCAGGACTGTAGTTGATGTAATCAACTTGTCACCCTGTACATCTCTAGATGGTGATGTTGCAGAGTATGTATGGTTAGTGAATGATGTCTCTTACAAGCACTTGAGAGTATTTGGTTGTCGTGCATTTGCACACGTTTCAGATATTGATAGGTCCAAGTTGAATGATAAGACAAAAGAATGCATTTTTATTTGCTACTCATATGATTTGTTTGGTTACAGGCTTTGGGATCCAAAAAAATAGTTGTTTAGAAGTAGAGATGTAGTCTTCTTTGAGGATTAAACCTTTGAGGATTTGAAGAAGGCACCAGCCAAGACTTCTTTAGAAAAATTAGCAGACTGATCCAGATTCTCCTTCAGTACATAAGGGTGATAGGAGAGATGTGCAGGAAGATGTTATAGAGGTCGATGTTAATCTACTTGCAGGACATGTTGAGCAGGAGGAAGATGTAGAGCAACTTTTCGTAGAACCTCAGTTGAGAAGATCTTCTAGACCACATCAACCTTCAAGAAGATACTATACAAATTAGTATGTGATGCTTATTGATGCAAGTGAACCAGAGAGTTACTAGGAAGCATTTGAAAGCGAGCATAAAAAGAAGTGGTTAATTGCTATGCAGGAAGAATGAATGCTCCGTAGAAGAACCACACATATGATTTGGTGCAACTACCAAAGTGTTACGAACCGTCTTTGCTCAACGAACCGTTCGTTGCTTTTGTTTGCTTGTACAGATGTTTGACAACATATTCTGCCTTGGTTTTCTGTGATTTTGTCTAAGAAATGCGAGCATAAACAGTCTGTAACACTTCATAACGATCGCTCGTTGTACGGAGCCAAAACAGGCCAAAACTGCTCAGGTTTGGATCATTTTCACATGCTGCGGCGACCAGTCCGAGCAGTGCGAAACGTCAGTCATCTCAGCCCCTTGGAACCCCCCGGGTGTCACAGGGCTGGATGCAGCTTCGGGTATGTATCGGGCATGAGCATTCATTAATAGTTGAACTAGACTTACGTCCGATACCTTGGGAACCGTCGTTTGTGGACTTACGACCGTTCCTACAGCCCTCTAAAGACTCTGTTTCGCTCTCTTTTTCTGTTGCACTCAAGGTGTTTGACGAATTGCTTGTAAGAGCTGTCCTCTCTGCGAGACGTCGACACTTGTTCGTCGCTTATCTTCAAAACTAATCAACTTCTCTTTTGCAGGTCCTTCGAGACCCGCACAAGGTTTGCAAGTGGGTTGACCTTTTGCGAGCAAATAACGCTTCGGCAGTTCAAGACTTAGGCAATCCCAGCTAAGTCCAGAACATTGGGTAAGGTTGCTTCCGACTTAGACAATTTCATCTAAGTCTTCAAGTTTCTTGTTATGACGCTGTACGACTTAGGCAAATTCAGCTAAGTCCGTGACAAAAGGGAAGGAAGGCTTTGAAGAATAAGTGAGCTTTTAGATTGAAGACTCAAGAATAATGTTCTCAACAAAAGTACAAAATTAGATTGATTGTGAAAGACTTTGGTAAAAAGAAAGATATTGACCTTAAAGAGATTTTTTTCTCTTGTTGTTAAAATATCTTCTATCCGTATTGCTCTTGGTATTGCTACTAGCCTGTACTTGGAGGTTAAGCAGTTAGATGTGAAGACAATCTTATTTCATGGTGATTTGAATGAGAAAATTTATATGGAGCATCTAGAAGACTTCAAAGTCAAAGATAAAGAAAATTTTATTTACAAGTTGAGGAAAAGCTTGTATGGGCTAAAGCAAGCTCCAAGACAATAGTACAAAAAGTTATATTCTAAAGATGCATTGCTCTCTCCATCACAAAAGCAGAATATATTGTTGCTATAGAGGTTTGTAAAGAAATTTATGGATGAAAGAATTCTTATAAGAATTATAGCTCAAACAGAAAAATTATGTTGTGTTTTGCGATAGTCAGAGCGTCATCCATTTATGTAAGAACCCAACTTTCATTTTAAGTCAAAACATATAGATGTCAGATACCATTAGATTCGAAATGTATTTTTGAAGAAAAACAGTTGCAATTTCAGAAAATTCAGACAGAGGATAATAGGGTAGACATGTTGACAAAGACCTTGCCCAAAGAAAGGCAACAAATGTGCTGACGATTGGTCGACATGATTTCATATTGAGGAGTCATCTAATAGCCTCCCTTATGGGCTGAAGGGAAAAGGTTGTTGGGCACATGGCTCATTAATTCAGCCCATGATGGGCCGTAATAACCCACAACCTACATCAACCATTAAACTCTTTCTCCTTTTAACTCGGACCGTTTCTCTTTTAACATAGTCTAGTGGCAACTAGGACAAAATCGAAAGAGGGCTTGCGGCTACTATTGAGGGCAGAGGAACACGAGAAGAAGACAAGAACTATATGCATGTATCTATGTTATTCTCTTATGATTGTTGAGCAGGTTTTTGGGCAAGAGACTCCGAGATTTGTATGTTCATTATTTTTATAGTGGATTTGATTCTCTGGACTATCCCGTAGTTTTTTCCCTTCGCGTTGGAGGGGTTTTCCACATAAATCTTGGTGTTCTATATGATTGTGATTTTCGTTTAATTTTTTCGCTACATGTTAAGATCTGATTGTATTTATTTGTATACAATTTCTTTTTTTTTATATCCCATTATGACACTAATTCAACCCAAAATAGAATCTTATTATTATTGTTGTGAAACCAACCCAACTCCTTCAAATTTTAATTTTTAGGATAAATTCCTTCTCTTTGTCGTCTATCAAACTCTATTTCACATATTAATATTTCCTAACGTTATTGCAGTGACATCTGGAGAACAACAGAGCAGGGATCACCCTATTCGGTCGGCTTCACACCATATTTATGCTGGAAATTACTTTGTTCATGTGGCTTTTGGGTAAGACAATTGGGATCTCTCGAAGCCACCAGTCTCCTTGATTCAGATCGTTCTTTTTCTTTCTTCCTCTATCTACGTATAGATTCTTTGATTACATTCTTCTAACATTGTAAAGCATATCTTAGGTTTTCATGTATAACTGACGAGCTGCTCAACTTCGGTCCTCCAAATTATGTTCTGAATGCGCCACTCGAGGGTCCGAAAACATCTTAAACTGAAGGTTTATAATCTGGATTAAAAAGTTCGTTGGCAGTCATATAAAAGTTCATGTTTCTTCTCTCATGTTGTTGATGGAATTGGTCTGTGAGATTGATACACAGGTTTGGGCTTCTTGCTATGAGATGCACACCATGGTTTTGTTGAGATGCTTTTGTACTTCCAACACTTGTAATATGCTGCCAAAAAGAAACGAGAATAACATCCTACTAACGAAAGAGTTTTTCTTCTAACAAGACAAATTTTTTTGGGTTGAATTAGTATCTACTTTGATATGTATTAATTGTAATTGAATACTTTGATATGTATTAATTGTAATTGAAGTGATGGTTGTTAGCATAAAATCTATATTATACTGTCTCGTATGTGGAAAAATTTTAATGTCAAAAATATAAAATCAAAGATTATTATAATAAATCTTCATCTGATTTGTAAGTGTACTATAGTTGAATTTAAGATATATAATAATATCGATCTATAAAGATACCTAGGCTCTCATTCTTTCTTTTCCTATCATTTCACATATTACTATTTACATAAATAAAATTTATTTGAAAATAATTTTACATAATTGGATTTTAAAATTTTTGAAAACTATTTACATACACTTGAATTTTAAAATAGGCCAATAAATATAATAATAATACGTTAAGTCTGACTAGCAATACGAGTCATAGTACTTGTATGTCATCAATATCATACTTTCTTCTACATACCACAACACTGTTAGCCTTTCCTAATGCAGTCCAAAATGATCCATATAATTTATCTTATCAAAATAATCCTATCATCACATTCAACCATAATACATACATACATAATTGTGAGCAAGATAACAAAAATAAATAACTTTAAATACGTAAGCAAAATGTCAATTATAGTATCCACTCAAATATGTATTATCATATATTTTATGGGTTGCTCACGAACCCAATCACAAGAATATATTCTTTCAAAACACTTTAGGCTATAAGTCCTAAGTAAATGGATCAATAATCAAATAGGGGAACTCAAGCTAGTATTAGATATTTCTGGACTCATTTTCTCTAACCATTAAGTAATTTATACCATAATACATAGAGATATTATAGTAATTGTCATTCTTAGAGAATAAAACTATCGTGATATGTTAAAAAATATCTTCAACGATCTATCAATTAAGCCTGACCACACCAAGTCCTGAGATAAAACTTTACCGTCATAAGTTTGATTAGTGGCCTCAAAGCATACCACAAAATCAACTTTTATTATTAATATTATAATAAATTACCCTTTTGATTGATATATATATATATTAATTGTAAGATGGACTTTTGTCATCGAGGTAATTTATAAAATCAACACTTGAAAATTATTATCATCATTTCAAGTTAATATGATTTCATCCATGTGAGTATATAATCATCCCTTCTAGATATCTTATTACTTTTCTTTGAAGTCCTTTAATATTTTCACTATTAGGTAACTCGAATATCTACCCAATATTGTAACTGCAAAACATATATGTTCCTACATAGACTTGAGCATTAGACTTTTAATTACGCATATATAAAAAAATAAAGCACCTACTTTGACTAAAATTTTATTTTTATTTATGATTTGTTGAACAAAACTATATATTAAACGTTTTATAAGACTTGGTCAATATATCTTTTTTTATACAGTCATTGAGATCTATCATTGAATATCTCAATACTTATAACATAGGATGTCTCACTCATATCAATTATCTTGAACCAAAAATATTATTGATAATACAAAATATTATTCACGTATAAGACTAATATAATAAACTGGCTCCCATTGATCTTCAGGTATAAATATTGATCAGTCGTATTTTTCTTAACTATAAAGGAGTCAATTATATCAAGAAACTTTATATATTATTGTTTTGAAGCTTGTTTAAGGCCATAAATGGATTCCTGAATTTGCATACCAAATTTTATTTTCTCTGCTAATCATTTAGAGTAACTTATATAAAGCTAAATCTTTAATCAGAAAACTTATTTTCATATTCTTATGATGTAACTTAAACTCATAATGAGTCACCAATGTCATGTCATGATAACTCTTAATGAGTCCATTTAAAACTAAATGTCTCATTATAGTCAAAGTATTATTTATGAGTAAAATCTTTAACCATAAGTTTTACCATTATATTGTTTGATATTGTACTTAAGTTACATACTCTTTTACAATTATTAGATAATTAGACCAATTTATCAAACACTATTTTGGTTATTGATTTTAACTATTCTTTCATTGCATTAAATTACCTTTAGAATCGTTACATTTCATGACTTGTGAAAATAAAGAGGGGTCCTTTTTTATTCCTATAGCATAATATAATTTTTATAGATATACTACATAATAATCATAAATGATAGAATTCATTTTTATTTTAGATATTCTTAAAACTATAAATTATGATTGTTCTATAAGACCATTAACAACGATATCAATATTATGTGGGAGTTTATAATATTATTTTGTTGTTCACCTTTATCAAATCATTTAATGATTTGAATAACAACAATATCTGAAGTAATAAAGGAGTATCAAATTATATCTCTTGTATATCAAAATTATATTTCGAGATTGTCACTCTCACTAATTCGTTATTTTAAATGAATCTTACATTAACTTATTTAATTATTCTCATATTATTATTAGAGCAATAAATAATTTATCCTTTTAAACTTTTCTAGATAGACCATAATATATCCTAAAATAATTATTAAATTTAATTTTCTTTTATGTGAACCGAAGATCTTTATCTCTACACAACAATCTCAAACATGTAAATACCTTAAGTTGGGTTTCATATTAGTCCATAACTTAGAAGAAGTTGATGAAATTTACTTATTAGAAACCATATTTAAGAGATATATAATTGTCCTTAGAGCTTTTGCTCATATTGATTCGGATAAAAAGAATAATCTATCATGCTCTTAAGCCATCAAATGAATCATCTTTAGGCATTGGCGATAAACACAAACTATTATCACTTTCGCTTTAAGATGATTTCCTATAATGATGAATATCTCATTCTCTTTTAATTTTTTCATATTAAAATAAAATTCTATTATTGGTAACATTTATCGAAGCATCAAAATTAATTCATCCGGCTTATAAGATAATTTCTATAATATTTGATTTGAATCATACAAAAATCAGACTAATAGTTTTTTTTCAAACCAAATTTTATAGTTCTTCACGTAGCTTTGCTGGCTACAAAAATAACAATTTATTGTGAATAATTTTATTTTATGAGTTTATATAGTATTTGTAAACTTAGTGACTTGGGTTTCAACTTTCTTTTATTGTTATCTACTCCTTGAGAGGTACCTAAAATATTATGAGTCTTTTCTATTTTAATTTTAATTCTTTCTGTACACATATACTAGTTGATCATTTAAGTTTCACTTATCCTTAATTAAATTTTAAATGAGCCAAACTAAGAAGAAAGATAATAAATTATGAGAAATGACTGAATTACAATCATGTTCAATATTTTTGAGCTTACAACTTTGTTAGCTATATTAAGGATATAATATTAAATTCCTTAAATAATATCATTTTTAGTCGGTTCTTCCATTAAGATATCAGCTAATGACTTATTAGTAAATTTAAATTAATCTATAAATATTCTAATGTGCTAGTTGTAAATCATGCTGAAGTCTAAATATTATTAGCAATTATCATATATTGAGTCTTTTATATCATTCCCAATCAGTTATCTTAATTATTTATTCTATAGAACTTTCAATAATTAAGTCTATGTTCCTTTTCAATTAATGTGATTAAGGTCTAACTCACTCAATATAAATTGTATATGCTCAATCCATTTATTCTAGCATAAAACTTTTAATAATTACTTTTATGTTCCTATTCAATTAATTTGATGAAGGTCTAACTCACTCAATACAAATTATATATGCTCAAGTCATTTATTTCATATACTATAGGGACATTACAAGAATACAATAAATGAAGTATCACTATAATAATATAATGCTTATGAGTTTTTCAATAAATGTTGAACTATTGATATTATCTGTATTTTATCTTTGGGTAAAATATTGATATATCTAGTGTTCACACTAAATTATTTTTGAATAACTGATACTATCCTTGTAGAATAGTGTTGCTAACTTTGGGTATACAATCCTATAATAATATCTAAAATAGTATCATCCTACACTATCACATAATTATTCAAAATAGATTCTCCTTTGGAATTATCTAAATATCCTAATTAATGTGTCATTATGAATATTATTTTTTTAAATATCATTTAGGACTAATTTAATAATATATTTTATAGATTAATAGTCTATGTCACTTTAGTGGTTACATAATAAATATAAGAATATAAAATATAATCCAAAATGTCTTATAAATGATAAAACTTTTATTGTAATTCATGTTTCATAAGTTTATCATCTCGAGCTACTTTAGTAGCTACGGGTCAGATAAAACTTAGGGAGATGAATTACAAATAATATTCACTAAATTTATTTATGCTAATTTATACTAAAATAATTTAATAATAGAATTATAATTATAATAAGTATTGAACATTAATTAGCATAATAAAAACATGTAATAACTGTAATAATGATGACATATAAATTATGAAACACCTTTACGTGAAAGATAAATATTATTTTACAATTTTAAACATATACATATAAATATCCAAGAACAAATTGGATATACAATCAATAAATTATATGACCATTAAAGAACCATTATACTAGTCAATTTTATTTAATTGAGTAATCCTAGGCTAAACATCAATCCAATTAAGTAAGTCACTGACAATTAATCAAAATTTAATCTTTTGTAAGTTGGATCAAAACTAAATCTAATTATAATATCAAATTCTATTAAAATTAAATCATATTGATCAATTTTATAATCAAGGATATCGATTAGAATTTCTCAATTTTGGATAAAACTATAATTTTATTGACAGAACATAAATCAAATTACGGGATTCATAAAGGGCAAAACTATCAAAATGATATACAAAAATATATCCAATTAATGAAAGATATTAACGAAAATTAAATAAAAGGACAAACTCTAGAATTACTATATTTTCGAAGACCAGAAATATCTTTTTACATGAAAAACCCTAATCCCTACGTGTGATTGTCGCCTCTGTCGTAGGTGGCCACCGCCTTTACGGGTGGGTGGTCGGCCACCCATCTATATGGCCATCACTTGTGGGCAAGCACACAATCACTATCTATGCACGGTTGCTGTTGACACTGACATTGCCAAGGTACGACCTCTACCCACATGAGCCGCTTGTGCGCACACCACCTTTACGCGCAGGCAGTTGTGTAGGCTACTAGCGCTTGTGTGACCGTCATCAGTGTGGTCATCGTCTATGCAGTCTTTGCCCACGCGTGGTTGTTGCCGCCTAGGCACGACCTGTTGCTCGTGCGTGGCCACCGTTATGCAGAAGTACTGTCACAACCGATAACATCGACAACAAACAAGTAATCCATCGATCAAACATAAAAATTATACATCACCCATAAGAAAATAATATGATTGATTGGATATGAAAATAGATCGACAATACCGACGAATCATTCATGCGTCGTGAATAAAAATTAACATTTTCTTACGAGCGAAAGATGCTAACAAATAGATCCAAAATATTTGATTTCAAAATTATGACTCTAATATCAATTGTTAGTATAAAATATATAATATACTATATGTTATACAAAAAAAACTTTAATGTCAAAATATGAAATCAAATAACAATGAATAACAATGAATAACAATGAATGATTATTAAGTAAAATCATTCATTTGATATGTAAGTGCATCATCGTCGAATCTAAGATATATAATAATATTAATATGTAATGAGAGTTAGGCTCACCTTCTCATCTTAACTATGTACTAATGTTGCATTCTCTTATTAACGAGGCTTAGGCTCATCTGATCGGTAAGTTCACCATTGTATTCTTAATAAATAATTTGACCTATAATTTAATAAATTTAAAGTTTTTAATTAAATAATATTTAATATATAATTAATCGTAACTCATTTATGCCACATCGAAGAGGGTTTGTTGTGGTTGCAGTGGCATATTATTTTTACCTCAGCGGGATGTCATGTGCTTTCGCCTCTTTTTTGTGCGCTCCATGCGGCAGTCCGCGAAGTCTCCACAGCCAATAAAGCAGCGGCGGTTTGTGGTTGGCGCCGGCAAAATGATGACGACCGACTGTGTTGCTTCGAAGACATGGCGGGAGAGGAGAGTGGCGGGGATGACAACAGTGAGTGATGGCGGGAGAGGAGAGGGGAGGGGAAGGGAGGGGCGGGGTTAAGTGTTGGGCGTTGCGGCTTTACAGCTCGCGGGTGCAGTCGCTTTACTAGTAGCAGAGAGGGTGGCGGTGGAAAAGAAAAGTTTGATTTCTCTGAGCTCCCAGGTGGTGTCGAAAAAGACCAAACCCAGAGAGAGAGAGAGAGAGAGAGAGAGAGAGAGAGAGAGAGAGAGAGAGAGAGAGAGAGAGAGAGAGCAATGGTAGTGGTAGTGTGGTAGTGGTAGTGGTAGTGGTGTGTAATCCCCCCACCCATCGTCTCTGCTGCTATTGTTGGGAGAGAGAGAGAGAGAGAGAGAGAGAGAGAGAGAGAGAGAGAGAGAGAGAGGTGGTAGTGGTGTGTAATCCCCCCACCCATCGTCTCTGCTGCTATTGTTGGGAGAGAGAGAGAGAGAGAGAGGTGGTAGTGGTGTGTAATCCCCCCACCCATCGTCTCTGCTGCTATTGTTGGGAGTGACTGAGGGAGAGAGAGAGAGAGAGAGAGAGAGAGTAGTGGCAGTGGTGTTGTGTGTAACCAACCCCCCACCACCATCTCTACTGCTATTGTTGCGAGATTTTTTAGATATTCGAAATTAGTTATTTGGAGAATATTTTTTTTTAAAAAAAAATATATATATATATAATATAATCATTCAAGAAATAGAATGTGATAATTTAGATTCTGATGGATTGAGAATATGAAGAATATCTTAAAATTTAATTCTGGTTTGGGTTTGACTTTCCATGAACTCGAGAAATCTTTTAGTTTCTCGTGAATTACAACTTGGGATTTTTTTTTTTCCATGAATACAGACAGAGAAGAAATGTTGAAACATGTGTCGCATTCGATTGTTATTGGTCGTCCTATTCTATCGAGATTATTTAATTTTGACATTCAAGAACCCATTGAACTCATTAAGATTATTGACCGCATCCGATTCTTCTCTAATACAATATCTGTCACGAACTTTAAAACAAAACAAACATAATTAATTAAACACTTGTTACGTAGAAGAATCAAAATTCTCTCGTGAGTTAATCCAAAAACTTCATGTCCGTACTCTCCAAGAAATTTCATCATCTTGTAAAAAAAAAATCTAAAGAGAAATAGCATGAGCACATAAAATTATCGATATCTATACAACAATCAAATCCTGATGTTTTTTTTTCTTCATATATTTCTTTCATATAAAAAAAATAATCTTCTGAAACATTTTTTTTTTCAGTAAAACCACTCTCATTGAGCAACAGATTCAAGAGAATGATTGCGACAGAAGCGAAGTAGATAAAAGAGTTACTTTAAGAAAGAAAGTGAAAAATAAGGTGAAGTTAACAGCGATGGCTGTAACAGTGGTTTTAAAGGTCATACCACCACAAAAGCCTACTCCAACTTCCCTTCCTTTTCAGCCTCACTGTATGCTTCAATACCCACAACTCATCAAACTGGAATCCACACCTTCAACAGTATTCTTATCATTATGATGATGATGATGATGATGATGATGTGGTAACCACATTACATCTAGCATTAAACCCCATCGAAAAAGATGCATCAAATATCCAAGCATGAGTCAAGAGTTATTACATGGAGAAAACAAACCCATAATCCACATTGTTTTATGTAAATTTACATATTATATATATATATATATATATGAGAGAGAGAGAGAAAGAGAGAGAATCTAGTAATAAAGCCTACAAATTCTAGCAGAACAAATAGCACAAGGATACACCCTAAAACTCCGCATCCATGGCATGCATGCTTCTTGTCATCCTCTATCCAATGGCTAATTATACTCTATTTGCAATAATAAAACACATACACACACACACACACATACCTTTTTTTTTTTTCTCTCTTATTCTTCGCCTTCCCTTCCCGCCATTAATAACCTGAAACCACCAAAATAACCATATGGATTCAATCCAATCCAAATCCACATAATAAAAATCCTGCAAGTAATTAATTACCTTGATGGCTGGATTTGGGGGGCTTAATCGTCAATGATGCCACCCGATGGAGAACAACTGCTTGAGCCGACCGCCGGAGATCCGCTGCAACGCCTTCTTGGCCCCGGGGACGTCGGCCTCCGCCAGCTTCTGCAAATGATGGCACGCCCCGGCCTCCGAGATCCGCTTCCGAGCGCTGCCGCGGCCGGCCATCAGCGCGAGCACAACCGCCACCGGGAGCTGCTTCCCGACTGCATCGTTCCTCGGGTCCAGCATCTGCACTAGCCTCGTCACGCTCTTTTCGTCCCTCGACATCTCCCTCCGATTCGACGGCACCGCAAGCAACGACGTCAGAGCCCCCGCCGCCGCCTGCTGCGCGCTCCCCAGCTTCGAGCACTCCATCATCTTGACCAGCGCCGGCATCGACTCAGCTACGGATCGCTTGATGTCCTCGCCTGGGGCGAGATCGGAGACCAGGGACGCCGCTGTCTGCTGGCTCGCGGGGCTCCCGCGCTTGATCAGATCCGTCAGTTGGGCGAAGAAAGATGGGGACGAAGAGAGGAGCTTGGCGGCGGCGGGAGAGGCGGAGAGGGCGCTGATCGCTCTCAGCGCGTGATCTATGGCCTCCGGGTCCGATGCGTCGCGGAGAAACTGGAGGAGACGGCGTAGGCCACCCTCTTGGAGGATGGCGGCGCGGATCGCGGAGTCGCCCATCACGGCGAGGGAGGCGAGGCAGAGGGCGGCATTCTTCTGGGCTTCGATATTACCGGAGAGAAGAAGGTCGATGAGGACAGGGATGGCGCCGTCCTCCGCCATGGAGGCCCTACTGTCCTCGATGACAGCCACGTTCTTGAGGGATCCGGCGGCGAGGGCTTGCACGGAGGGCGAACCGGATCCGGTATGGCAGGCGGCGACGAGGATCGACACGCCGCCGTAGGCGGAGACGGCCCAGGCGCACGCGCGGTCGGCGGTCATGGCGTGGATCGCGGCGGCGACGCGCTCTTTCAGGGCGGCAGGTCCGGAGTCGAGGAGGCGGAGGAGGGGGCCGAGGGCGCCCTCCTCGAAGACGGCGTGGCGGGAAGCGTCGGAGGCGGTGGCGAAGTGGGAGATGGCGGCGACGGCGCGGTCGCGGAGGAGGGAGTGGGCGGAGGGGTCGAGGAGGCGAAGCAGGGAAGGCAGGTCGCCCTCGTCGACGACGAGGCGGGAGAGCTTGGCAGGATCGGCGGCGAGGAGGTCGAGGAGGGAGTCGAGGGCCTTGTGCTTGAGGTCGAGCGTGCCGATCTGGAGGCGGGCAAAGACGTCGCGGACGAAGAGGGCAAGCTCGGCGCGGGAGGCGGAGGGGCCGGGGACCGGTAGGACAATGGCAGCCGCCGCATCGGCGTCGGAGTGGGAGGAGTCGTGGTGGAGGAGACCGGAACGGAGGAGGAGATTGAGGTCGTGGAGGTGGAGGAAGAGGGCCGAGGCGGCGATGTCGAGGTCGCTCTGAAGTCGGAGTTTGCCTCCGGGGAGGGAAGGATCGAGGCAGCGATCGGAGAGGGAGCGGAGGTCGCGGAGGGTGGAACGGAGGGCGGGGAGGAGGTGGTCGCGGAAGAGCGGGTTGGAGGGCCAGTGGGGGGAGGCGGAGGTGTCGACGAGGGCGGAGAGGAGGAGTGAGAGCTTGGAGTGAAGCAGGCGCCACCGGCCGACGAGGGACCGCGCGGAGAGTGCGGCAGTGAGGAGGAAAGGGAGGAGGCGGTGGAGGATGAGGTCGAGGGTCTCGGCCGGCGACCCGGGAGAGTCATCGCCATCATCATCATCTGCTGCTGCTGCGGCGGAGGACGTCAAGGAAGCGTGATCAGTTGTCATAGGGTGAGAGCTTTTTGGCTTTCTCCAACTCGCTCCTCCTTTTTCTTCGATCTACCTTCGTTTAGGGAAGGTGGAGGTTGTGTTCGTTGCAAGAGTAAAAAGGGAGGGGATGGATGAGACGGAGGCGTAGCCGGCCGAGCCGGACAGGGAACACGAACTCCGTCCCATCCGGTGATCGCTTTTCTTCGCGGGGTCCGTCGAGGACGCAAGCAATAGTTCCTGAATCCTGGTTCCAGCGTGACAGCTGCGCCGCACACCCACAGGAAAGGTACGTGGTAGGTCCGATGCATTGGAAATGGACGGATGGGATTGCTTGCAAGGGAACACGAAGCGGGAGGCGACGGTGGACACAGGAAGGAGTAGAAGCCGGAGGCAGAGAAAGAGAGAGAGAGAGAGAGATAGCGAGTAAATGCTCAGCTCGTCGAGGGGCCCGACGCATGTGGGGTAACGGACGGCGTGGCGGCGGGGACGGAAGAGAAAGTGGTATAGTTTGGTTGGGGGGTGTGAAGAGGAGGAGTTATAAATATCCCGATTTAATGGCATCCCTAATTTGTTTGATTGATGGGATTAAGTCAGGAATGATGCATGCAAAATGGAATCCGACTAATTAATTATGAGTGTCTTTCAACTAATTTAAATATTTTTTATATTAAATATAATCTATATTTTTTTATATTCTTAACATCCTCCTCACCTATATAGATCGGTCAGGATAATTAATGACTCCGACTAAGAATAATTCTATAATAGGAATTATTTCTTTCTTTGCTGTTGAATTGTATTATCTATTAGGCTCTGCTCTCTCTCTTTTTTTTTTTTAACAATTTTATGGTCACATACCTAATTACTTAAGATATTAGGTCACGAGTTTGAATCTAAATCGGTATAAGAACAACAAAATTTTAAGTTTGTGATTTAAATATTTTGTTTTCTTTTTTTAGGATTTTATCTTCGTGTTTTTCGTGTTCATGAACTCTGTTGCTATGTGCTGCGGTCTGCTGCTGCGCGTGGACTCTCTTTGACACGCACTGTTTCTTTTTCACAGGGAAGAAAACATCTTCTTGGATATGAGCAGAGTAAATGGTTTGAAGGGAGAGAGAGACGTAACCTTTGCATCGGACTGGTTAATTTTAATTTAATGGAGTCAATGATGGAAAGCTTCAAGTTGTCTTCCACTGCTCCTTGAGTGTCCCTTGCAGAAGTTGCAGGAGGCGGTGAAAGGGGCGCGTCGCATGTCGTCCTCCTTTTCGGGTCACTTTCTCGGAAAACGTTTGTTGATGGAATGCCAGGGAGAAAGCAAAGCATTGACCGAGGACGAAGCGACGTAACGTGTCGTCCGCAGTCGTCCTCTCCTCGCGTTTCCTCACCGAGGATTGGATCTTCTACAGTAAAATTCGGCTCCCTGCTTTTGGTCTTTTAGGGTTTCAGATTCGAGTCATACGTCGAGGGTAAGGGTAAGGGTAAGGGTAAGGGTAAGGGTGGGTGGAAAAAATTAGAGCCAATCATCTACGTACGCTGCTCCTACACAAACACACTGCGATCTAACACGAAGTCAACGTATGCTCGATTTACGATTAAAAAGGATGCACTTTTTATATTGTTAGAATTGCAAAATGCTAAATTGAGGAGTCAAAATTCTTTAAAACTTTGAAATGACTATAAAAGTATTTTCTTGCCACTAAATTCAAAATTAGAAAGGACATATGTTTGAGCTATCATGAAACACAATTCCCACCATGACATTTTGAATCAATCATGCTGCAATGGTGTCCACCAAACACACTCGATTTATAATAAATAAATAATGCATTTGTCGTGGCTTTGTATCTTATGTGTCGAGTCTTGATTTGGGGAAGCTCGTTACTGAGGTAAACAAAGACAGACCCACATTATAGTGAGTGACTTCAACCGCTTGCAGTCCCAACACGAAATGCCTTCAGAAACAACTATCCACCATGACAACCAGAAGACATAAAGCAATAGAGGTCGGGGGATTAGCTTATTTTCCAAGAAGGAAATGCTGGCCTTCCTAACTCAAAAAAATGGAGCAGATGAAACTTTCATGCAAGCTACGTCGAATCGCTCTATGAATCTTTGATCAGAAACTCTTGCCTTTGCAGCAGCAAAGCGATGGTACTCGTCGAAAATGGACGTGAGGCACCAACGCTGAAGCTTTCTTAGGCAGCCTACGATGCAACCGGTTCGGTGCTGGATCGGTGGATCGAAGACGAGAGAGAGAAAGTCAGACTTCCACGCATCAAGCAGATGATAAATGGTGGACAAGGAATTGGGTTTTACCTTTCCCCGTTTGCAATGAATGAGGAGCGGGTGGTTTCGGACATCTGCAGTTCAAATTGGAGTCCACAGAAACATGTAAAACTGAGTGAGTTTCACCTAAAGGGGGAGGGGAAAAATTAACTGCGAGTTTAATTTATAAATGTTCCCTACCAAGAACAACTTCCAAGGCCTCGCAAATTGTATCTTCTGGAATATCAACAAAAGGTTCCTGCATAGCAAGTTGCAATTACAGTGATTAATACAATTCCTGCAATAGCATATGCTAATGTCAAACTAGCCAAAATAGCCATAATCACCCATCTTTGGTCGATAGAAAGTTAACTATTTTTGTGTTTGTTGGAAGTAATATGGAATTTATTCTTTGAGATGGTAACTCAGCACCCAAAATTGCACGCATTTGACTCATTAACTGCAAATGGACATAATAAAAAACAAAAGATGGCAGCAGAATAGAAGCGCCGATATATTAAGCATCTCAGTCTCCTATATCCCAAGTCCCTGGAATGTATATCATGCAGCAGAACTCTATTGGTGCGTGCTGCATATGCCTTGTTGACATAAGCACACCAGCAACACAAAAACAAAAAGAGATAAAGAGCGAAGAATTTAGGGCAGCCATAACATGCTAAGAAGAAGCGAATGAAAAGAGAAAAAAAATAAATATGCGAATAGCTTAGAGATCATGAAGCTTTATATATATATATATATATGTACTGCCATAGTAAACTTGGTATAAGCGTATCTTTGATATACTACCCTGGTGTGAGCCAATCAGAACAAGTCTGCACAGCCAACATGCATACCATGTTTGATATCATATATTTCTTAAAACTAGAAGGCTGCCCAAAGTATAGAGCTCTTAACTCTTGTGCATCCTAGAAATGTATTCCTATTTCAACCCATGGCAGATCCATTCCTCAGACTGCAGCCTAGTGGCTGTATCTTTGGCAGTTGCAAGTGCAGTGTTTGGATGTTTGCATGTATGGTTGTTACTCTCAGTTGCAACTAAGGCAGAGGAAATGGTAGCCAGTGTTTGTAAAAGGAGACAACAGTTATGAGAGTCAAAATAGAAGCGAGGGGAACAACTTGTGAGGAGACAAAAAGTGTGAGATGATGGAGAAGGTATTTGAATATAAATTTTGGCTTACAACCCAAACTGCAAGTACAATATGTGGCAGCATTTCAAACTGCAAGGTCACTTGCAGTATGTATAATTTAATTACAGCACACACATCACAAGTGGCTTACTTATAGACAACCAAAACACCTGCAAGTGAACTACTTACTGCAAAGGACTTGCAGGCAGGACATCTTTGGGCAATCAAATTGCCCCCGGAACACCTCAAAGATGAATATTTATGAAAATATTTCAAAAACTTTCTTCAGTTTTTCTGAATGAGGGTGGAATTACAATGCTTAAAAGAGCACGGTTCTCATATGTTATAGAATATACAGGTATAAGATGAAAGGAACTATCATGGTTGTCTTGTCCCAATGAAGTATGTTAATTATCACAAGGCATATATATGATTTCCCTCAAAAACTTAAAGAAGATTAGCCTATACAAATTCAAGGAGCAAAAAGAAAAAGAAACAGGGGGAGGGGGCCATGTAACCAATCAAAAACATTATTTTTATAGGCTTTTCCATTTCATCAGTGTAAACTCTCTTTACTAGTTTGTTTGGCATATACAGAAGTGGATGAATCTATGTTTCAGAAACTTTTCAGATAGGGTTTTTTTCCTTGTGTGTATACTTTGACTCCCCATATGATCCATCTAAATGTCTCGATCCAAGATCATACTAGTGTTGCTGTTTTCTTCTTTCTATGTTGAAAAATGACAGTGACTTTAGGTAGATAGTAACGTCCCCCGCAAGCAGATCTAGAATCAAGGTAATCAATCCATTTGACCAGAAGTTTGACAAGCAAGTGCACCGGGTGAACAATCAATTAATTTCAATATCAAACAGCGACATCAAATAAAGTAGAGAAATGCAGAGTTTAAGCCTTAAGGAGGCAAAATCAAAAAGGAATATACAGACAGAATCATAAAAGAAATACTTAAGGGATCATATGACACTATCGGAGATCTCGGCTGAAGCATGAACTCTTTATTTATTGTCCATGACCTTCTTTTATATATATATATATATATATATGCATATATAAAAGGTGTTGTAAACTTCCACTAGGAAGTAGAGCACAAAGAGCTTGGCCAAGAAACCCAGTGATTACCCTAACCAAACAGTCGATTAATTTGAGATGGGGAAAAGAACAATAGTTTTGTTGTGGTACCTTACAACCGTCGATCCCGAACTGGAACAGCTTGATCCCGTTGTCCCCAAGGAACTCCATGTTCTCCTCCGGGTAGAGCTCCGGGCAAAGACACCTAGCGAGAACCCCGATCACCATCGAACCCCTCAATCCCCCACCATCATCGCCTCACACACACACATACACACATAGAGAGAGAGATAGAGAGAGGTTACATACAAGATGGAGCGGAGCCTCAGCGTCGTCAAGAAGCAGAAGTTGGCGGCGTCCGGGAACCCGGAGCGGTAGAGGCCGCAGCCGACCATGGCGAAGTTGGGCGGCGGGACGAAGAGCTGCGGGACTTCCTCCGCGCCGGGGGTCTGCAAGACCAACGCCGCTACAGCGATCGGCGCCTCCTCTCCCATTCAAAACGTAGACAGGATGTTCGTCGAAATGCGCAACTCAACTGTCGTGAACGATGGATGGATGGATGGGAGGAAAATTCAAAGACGAGAGAGACTCTTCTCTCATAAAGCGAGGAGGGAGGCCGAGAACCGACTAAACTTTCTTTTTCCTCCGTTAAAAAGTACATTATGGTCGTCGTCGAGCTCAAAATGTTCAAAATTAGAGAGAGAGAGAGACAGAGTCGCACATCTTGATCTCGTAGCTTGGAATCATCTCAATATAAATATCATTGATGCGCGTCATGGGTTACGGCACTCCTCTCGTGGAATCAAATCCATGCAGCACAAGTCGCTGCTCGACACTCTTACTTAATGCATTGGTTGGGTAGAATTCATTAAGATAAAAGTGAAACCAATCTGCAACTATTTTACCACAAAATAAGAGGGTCAAATTTTTATGAGCACGTCAACTACGTATAAAGAGTACATACAGTATCTATCGAAATAGAGATACTGCGGTTAAGCTTCATTTTGAATCTTAGGAAATAGAGAGAGAGAGTATCCAGCCTAGATAGTTACACTCGCCATCATTGTTTATAATTAATCCTCTCGTTAATTATAGGTCATAAAATATTTTAATTAGTCCTTTATAATATTTTTTTATAAGAATATATTATCTGATTATCGAAAATCACAAAAGAAACTTACTTTATTTATGTCATATTGCTTTGAATGTTATTTTTATTTAATGATATTTTTTCAATTATGGATATTTATTTTAAAAATGCCCTTTTTTTTCGTTCATAACATATGATTACATTATTTGTGAGCTCACCATTGGTCTTACCTTCTTCTTGTTTGATTATATATATATATATATATATATATATATATATATATATATATATATATATATTAAATCTTTTTATAAGAATTATCACATCAATATCATTTGGGCTTTAGCTTAAGTAATCATTTTTTATTTGAGTGCAATATCCTTATTTTCTTAGTAGATTCTCTTTTTCTTAATCATTAGCTTTGCATATTATTTCATAGATAATTAAAGGTCATATTAGTTATTTAGAAGGAAGATTATTTAAATTTTTAGTTTTTTTATATCATCGACACTTTGGATCTCAACTCTTAGGAAAAAAACCTTAAAATCTTGATCACTAGTTAAATGTTAATACGACTTTTGTCAAGTATTCTCAATTCATTATCGATATTTATAAGGTGGGTGTATATCTCACCAATGGATTTATTTATCTTTATTTTAATAATTTAGAACTAGAAACCAAAAAATTAATTTTGAAATTTTTTGTTCTCATAAGTGACTTTAAGTGTGTGCCATATATCATGTGTAATATCATAAGTAGAAATTCAATTAAACCCATTTTTATCTAAAATATAAAATAAAGCGTTCATGGTTTTAACAATTAAAGAAAAAATTCTTTTCAAAATTGTTTCATCCATCCATCCGTTTAAGAGATTTTTAAAAATCAAATTTGATAATATTTTTATAAATCAAAATCTATAAAAAATATTGATTCATATTTTTCAATAATCGTCTCATTGAACATGAAAGTATAGTGTCTCTCTATATTATTTAATTAGGTGTTAATCCAAATAAGATAATTATACTTTAATACTAATTATTAGAATCTCAATCACACTAACAGCAGGAGATAAAAAATAATGTTATAAAATATTTTAACAGGCCTTAAAATTTGATAAAATAATGTATTGAAGATGCAATTAATCCAATGTTGACTATGAGTAAGAGTTACAGAGTGAGTGATAATAAGTAAAAAAATCAACATTAAAAGTTAAAAGCAAGAGAAAGAAAATAAATCAATTTCTAATGGTTATATATTTCTAGCCTACGTTTACTATTGACTTTTCTTCCTTTCGATATCATTACTATCAATCTTATTTTTATCTGATAAAGATTAATAATCTTTTACGGGCTTTCTACTTTTGAACCATAAAATTTTAGAAAAGATCTCTCATCTTATATAATTCTGTATATTAAAGAGAGAGAAAAATATTCAAATAATGTTTAAAGAGAAATCATACAACATACGATGTTTTATGATCATGATCTTTATTAATTGATATGAAATAAATATTCTAAATGATTATGAGACCTATATGGTGAAGGAATCATATTCATTTATCCTCCTCCGAGAGAGAATAAGATGTTTGAAGAATATGTAAATTATATATTTTTTTAAAGTAGGATAGAATGAAATGCTATACACCAAGATTCCTTTTCTTATCATCACCTCCTAATCTTATCACCACTAATTATAATCGATATAGAGATATATAATATTATGAGAAAATGGAAAGGAGTAACATTAATGATAATACTTTCCAATCTAGAAACTATATGTTTCGTTAAAGATTTATGATTATTGAAAAGTAAAAAAAATTAGATTTCTCCGATCATCTTTTTTTTTTTTCATATAAGAGTTATGCGACTGCTTACATTAAATCGATACCTGTTCTACTATTATCTATCAGACATTATTAAAATTTATTCAAAACTTTAAATACTATTATCGTTAACTAGGTGTCAGATTTGATGTCATTTTTTTTATTTTTTTATTTTTAAATATTTAGATCAAATATATTATTATTAATTATGATTAAGAGTTAACTAAAATTTATTCGATGATTTAATTTAACTAATATACTAATTTCTTAATGAAATATAATGATGTTATTTTAAATTTTATCATATATATATATACGTACGTTACTTGTACGTACGTATGTTCGTGATGCCACGTATCCCATGTAGCAAAACTGATGTCACGTGATGGGTCGAACGCTACTCGAACGACAAGAATGGGCGTCACCTCACTTGATGTTACCACGCCGAGCTCGGACTTGTGCGCTGCCCTCTTAGTTAACCGGCCGCCTTCGCTCCCCTTATTCTCCCTCTGCCGTGGAAGACGAAGCTGCCGTTCGACGGTGAAGCCGACGCCCATCCTTCTCCCCCTCCCCTCTCTCCTTCGCCCTCTCGGACGACCCGATCCCGGATCCCCCACGCCTTGAGGTTTTAGATCTCGATCTTCCCCGATTCTGTTCTCCGCTGGGGTTTCGAGTCGGAACTCCAGATCCGGATTTCTTCTGTGTCCCAGAGCGGATTCTGCGAGCTACCGGGTCTTTGGTTGGCCCTTGATCCGTCGCCGCCGAGATCCGAGACTCTTCTGTCCCGACGGCGATGGAGGAGCTGAGCCAACTATCGGAGTCCATGGTGCAGGCCGCCGCGCTCCTCGCCGACGAGGACGTCGACGAGGGATCGACCAAGCGGAGGACCTCCACCTTTCTCAACGTTGTTGCCCTCGGCAATGTCGTGAGTCCCTACCTGACCCTAATCGTTCCCCTTTCAGGGGCCGTCTCTCTTACATGTGCTTGCTTTGATCTCCGCGAGTGCTGATGATAGTTCTCTTGATTTGGCGACCCTGCTGGATCTATAGTTCATGTTCATCTCATGTATCTTTTCTGTGCTTCTATTTTTTCTGGAAAATGTGGTTTCAGGGTGCCGGCAAATCAGCGGTGCTGAACAGTTTGATCGGACACCCTGTTCTGGTACGGTGGCATTCAAATTAGTTTACTAGGTTGTTTGTAGTTGATTCGATGGTTCTCAATTGCTTTCTGCAGCCGACCGGAGAGAATGGTGCAACTCGGGCCCCCATCAGTGTCGATCTACAAAGAGATGGCTCGCTGAGCAGTAAATCGATCATTCTGGAAATAGACAACAAATCCCAGCAGGTTTCTGCAAGTAAGAACTCTTGAATCTCCATTGTAGACTCATTGCGCTAAGGACTTTCTTCATTTATGGATAAACTATGTTGCTCGATGCATACATTTTGTAGTGTTGACACAGTCTTTGATGCTTTTTTGTCTTCATCCTAAGGTGCTCTTAGGCACTCTCTTCAGGACAGGCTCAGCAAGGGTTCTGGAAAGAACCATTCGGATGAGATCTATTTGAAGCTTCGGACTAGTACAGGTTGTCTGAAATTTTCTCCTTTGCTGTTATTTTTTGTAGCACTGACTACACAGAGAAAAACTTTAGTACTTTTACCAGGGCTTTTGGTGCATTGTTGTTTTGCACTCTCTCTTAATAATATCTATGAATGCCTACTTTTCTGTGGCCTATATACTTTACACTGACACACACACTCTATTTTATCAAGTTACTTTCTGATGCATCTTACATGTTCATATGATAGTTGGAATTTGTATTCTTATTGTCATCCCTTACTTTCTGCTTACGCTGAAGACTACCAAATCTTATGTTTCCGCTCTTCTATTCATATGTTTCCGCTCTTCTATTCTTTGCCAATGTGTATGTTTCATCATTTTAATATGTTTGTATCTATCAATGATGTACTCACATAATGCATTCAACCACCACTTCTTGGTATAAATTCCATATAATGTCATTTGTCCTATGCTAGGTTTCTTCTCTTAGGTAATTCCATCTTGTGAACTCTGATTAAACTCAAAATGTATGTCCAAAGAACCTTGTTTTTGTGTCTCCTTTCAATTTAGATGGATTATTTTTATATACTTAGCTCGATGTTGATGCATACTAGTTACACATGTATATCAACTTTTGAGACTTGGAAGCAGTGAATGACTGAACTGTTTGACGGACAATTTGCTTGGCCCAATACTTTGTCAACCATTGATAAAATTTGAGTGGAAATGCATCTAGGATTGAGATTGAGAGTAGAGGGATGTTTTATATTCGAAAAAAAAAAATTTCTTGGCCTATTTTTGCAACTATATTTGTGGTACAACCGAGTTCTCATGCCAAAATGTGGACACCTTTTCGGAAAGGCCTTCATTGTCGTTTCTAAGAACCCTCTTTCGGTTTTCTTCACAGCTAATGGTCTTAATTTGGTTTTTACACAGCTAAGCACCCCCTTAGAAAACTTTTTTGCTTAGTATTACACATTTTTCATAGTTTTTGGGCAAGACTATGACACTGGGCAAAAGTATGTAAGGGAGGCTATAATTGAAAAAAGAAAAAACAAAATCACAAAATGAGCCTTAAGTTGAACAAACGAACAAAGAAGCTCTTTCAGGATTGTCTGAAATATATATGGTAATCAGATATAAGGTATTTCTTAAATACCAAGCTACCATAACTTTTGTGGTTAACCTTTTCTTTTTCCTAAAGTTAAAGAAAGAAGTATGAAGATATTTTAGTCCTTTTCTGATTTGATTTGTTGGTTGGATTTTCATAATTTCACTTTTACACCTTGGTCTTCCTCTGGCTCTACCTTCTTGATGTTGGCCTAAAAAGTTTCTCTTAAATGCAATTTATTTTGGTATGAATTAGTTGACCAACTTGCAGTCCTTACTGCATGACCTCTTTCATTTAATGATTCTTTGTATTGCCATTAAGAATCTATGTACATGTGCCCATTGGTTGTTCTGCAGTAAGCATAGGTTGTACCCACAACTGACATGCTATTGTTTCTGTCAGCTCCTTCCTTGAAATTGATTGATCTACCGGGCTTAGATCAGCGGGCCATGGATGATTCTGTGGTAATCACTATTTTTAATTGTGCAATTGCAGTAAAGGAAAATGCAGCGGAAATACTTAATTTTTTTCTTTGGGATCTGTGATGGTAATGTGTATCATTTCAGGTCAGTGATTATGGGGCACATAATGATGCAATATTGCTGGTTATAGTGCCAGCTTCTCAGGCACCAGATATTTCTTCTTCTAGTGCTCTTAGACTGGCTAAGGAATTTGACGCAGAAGGTTTGTTCTGTCTGCCTGATAGCTTTATTTTCTTTTTTTTTAATATAGTGTCTATCTTTGAGCATCAAGTAGTATGCAAATTTTGACCCTAAGATTTTTGCTGGGCTACCCTCTTTCCTATTGTAGATTCTGGCCTTCATCTCATTCATTGCCTCTGTTTCTTTTAGGGACACGAACTGTTGGTGTTATTAGCAAAATAGATCAAGCTGCTGGAGACCCAAAAAGTCTTGCAGCAGTTCAAGCTCTTCTTTTGAATCAGGGGCCAAGGAGTGCTGCTGATGTTCCATGGATTGCTCTGATTGGGCAATCTGTTTCTATTGCTTCAGCACAAGCTGGATCAGTTGGCTCTGAAAGTTCTCTTGAAATTGCTTGGAGAGCAGAGACTGAAAGTCTTAAAACTATACTTACTGGAGCTCCGCAAACTAAGCTTGGCAGAATAGCGTTAGTTGATACCCTTGCCAAGCAAATACGTAAAAGAATGAAGCTGAGGCTGCCAAATATTCTTTCTGGGTAAATCTTTCTTTGGTATACTGTTACATGCTTTTGACTACAAAACACAATTTAGAACCTCTATTTTATACTTCCATGTGTCTTTTCTGGTTGGAGAACTTCTCTAGTGTACCATAGAAGTCGAGATGTAATAGTTCACATATCATTACCCACACAGGATATGCTTGTTGAAAACAGCAGCAGACTAGCCATAGCCAATGATGTTGGTTTATTGATGCTTTGGACTCAGCCAACTTCTTTGTTGAAATTAATCTATGAAATGTCTATCAACTTTTTTTTCTTCACGGTGTTGTTAGCATTCCATTAAGCACGTATCAGTTTTGAAGTGTACTAGGGTTCTTGATAATTGGTTTTCTTTTCAAGAATGCGAACTAATCGCTTGGTTCTATTTCGTAGATCATACTCTCTATTACATGTCATAATTATGAAGCACTGACTTCTTTTAGGTGATATTGCAAAATGCTACATCAATCTAGTGGATTTACTTAGAATCTTTTAAATCCTCTCCTTGATGCCCATATTGTGAGCATAAGAGAATTTTCCTCTTTCCATAAATTAAAGCTACCTTGTTTCTGTAATATGCTTTGTTTGAATTATCCATTTCCTTGTTCGTGTAATATGATTAAGGAAATAGTTAAAAGCCATTTCTTTAGTGGTGGGCAAGTTAGGAATTTAATTAATTAATTAATTAATTAATTTGAAAATTTAAAATGTTATTTCCTTGAGAGGAACCCTATGTCCTCTCATGGTCTCATCTATAAGGGAGGTTAGCCTCCTCAATTCATCATTGGGTCAAGAGGAGCTCAGCAACAAGGCTTTAGGAAGAGTAACTTCCATCTTCAAGGTGGGTCCTTCATCTTTCTCAATTTATTTTCTGTATATTTTTGAAAAATCTTGGTTTTGTGATGATGTTAGCTTCATTGATTTAGAAATTTTGAATTATGATTATAGATTTTTGGATAAAATTATCTTAGCATGGTGCACGAATTATGTTGCCATTACTTTAGTTTAAATATGAAATCATGTTTAATTAATAAATTTAATAAAATTTATGAACTTTGTCATTGTTCTTTAAGTTGATTTAATTAGTTTGACATGTTGATTTATTTGATTAATTAAATTTATAAAATTAATGATTTTGTATTTCAAATCAATTTAAATTAATAATTTTATGACACGTTGAATATTGATCTCAACATATTGATTAATTGATGAATTTTAAGTGTTCATTTACTTAATTTAATTTTTTAAAATTTTATGATTGGATCAAATGAGATTGTCTGTTACATGTATTAATTAGTTAAGTATTTAAATTATTGAATGAATTCAAAATTGAGAGATTTGATTCGATTGGACTAGGCCTGACCTGAGTGACCTGAGGCAGATTGATGATCGTGTTTCATGAGTATCGAATATTGTTTTCATGATTTACTTAGCATGATTGCTGATATGGTTTTGTTTTATATTTATTTTTAGAGTAACATATTGACTTGTATTAGATCTGAGGTTTGGATGGAGGAGACTTGTTCATCGTTAAGTACCACTGCAAAGGAGTTGTAGCCTTTTTCCAGCTGTTAAATTTTATTATAAATACAATTAACATTGGATTTAATGAAAACAATATTTCTGTAATTATGGATATCCAATAGGTGGTTTATGCTTAATATATTTGGGATATGACACATGTTCTTGTTATATTTCTCTAAAGTCAATCTATTGTATTTCAATAGTTCTTTGGGATATTGTCTTTACTATTTGCGAGTTCCATAATTGCATGTGACTGGCTACTAAGGTTGCGATGAGAAAACATTTGCATTTTTAATGTATAGTTGGAGAAAGGGTTTGATTGAATGTGCAGTTGTGAAATGCTTTTGAGTGTTTGGTAAACAATAGATGAAAATTGCATTTGTTGTTTGGTAAAATTGTATTTTAAAAAATCCATTGAATATTTTGTGACAAATTTACCATTCTAATATTTATTTAAAAATGAATACATATTTTATATTTAAATAAATAAATAAAACGTATGTAATCTTATAAATAAATTTGTATGGCCCAAATATCTAATAAATAAAAATATAATCATGTAAATAAATAAAAAATAATCTTTAAAAATAATTAAATAAAATTTCACCTTATATAAAATATAAATCATGTTGGTTTCTTGCTAAATCGGTTTGGCAATCTTGTAAATTTAGATAATGCCATAAGGTACTCTGGAAATTTGAAATATTACATTAGCATCTCGCAAATGCTGAAATGCTAATGCTACCATGAGGTAGCATCAGCTTTTGAGCATTTCCAATGCAGCATCCAGGCCAGATGTGATTTGACAAAAAATTACCAAACATCAATTCACATTTGAAATGTGCGTTGGGCCCTCAATGCACATTTCGAATGTGTTCTCAAATGCATCCTAATTCATGAGTCATTCTGTTGGTTGGTTGATGTGTTGTCTTTCAAAATTTATTGTTCTTTTTCAACAGATGCATGCATTTTCTTGTTAAGTTAAATATATTTCCTATAAATGTTAAGTTCAATATATTTCCTAAAGATGCATGCATTTTGCAGTTTACAAGGTAAGTCCCAGATGGTGCAGGATGAGTTGTTTAGGCTTGGTGAACAGATGGTTCAGAGTGCAGAAGGTACCAGAGCTATCGCCTTGGAGCTTTGTCGAGAATTTGAGGATAAATTTCTGCAGCACATTGCTACTGGTGAGGTCAGTGGCTGTGATTTTTGTTTATAGTAATATTTCTATTATACTTCCCATACAGGATACAGCTGCAACCCTCCTGCCCTATGTGTCACAATTTCATATGCATATCAATCAGTTATTTCCTCACAGTGAAATTGTCATTAAGATGAATATGTGCTATTCAATCTTCCTATAAGACAGAATTCCTTTTGAATGAAATTGTTGAATACCATCTAATGCCATTTGAATCTAACATGCATAGTCACTATCTTGGCAAATCAAATAGAAGGCCTTATGCTTCTTCTTGCAGGATAGAGGATGCATATGAAACAATCCATTTTTTATTGAAATCTTTGTTTCAAAAGTTTGATGACAGCATAGGTATGTTATCATTGTTTGTTGCTGAACTGCAAGGATTGCTCTCCTTGTAACATTTAGCATAGACAATTTAAAATAAGGGGACAATATCTTGGCCTCTAATGTATTTTAAATTGTACCATCATGGCAATGACCGACTATAGAAGTCAAGGTTTGACTTACCAGTCCGAGCCGGTGTGTTGGCTGACTAGCTGTGCCGCTTCGTACCGATGTACCGATGCACAGTACGTCGGTGCGTACTGATGTTTTGACGGCGAAGAAAAAGAGGTTGAAGAGGAAAGTCCGATGGAGGAACAGAGGAGGAAGAAGAAAGAAGAAGAAAGAAAAGGAGAAGTGCAGCGATACCTGGGAAGCAGTGGCGGTAGCGGTAGTGTCGAAGGGAAGCAATAGCAACATAGCGGCAAAAGAGGCGGTGTCGTTGCAACATCACAACGACGAAGTGGCAAAGAGGCAGCATCACTGCAGCATTGCAGTGGCGAATCGGCAAAGAGGCAGCATCTTAACGGCAAAGCAGTGAAGAGGTAGCGCCGCTGTAGCATCACAGTGGCGAAGCGACAAAGAGGCAGCGCTGCGACTTCATATGCGAGAAGATCCCTAATATGTTCTTTTTAAAAGTGAAATGGACTAGGGCCTACTACTTTTTTATTTTTTTTACTATTTTAATATAGACCGCTCGAAATGGGGCGGTCCTTATACCGATCCCTTGTTGGACTGGTACGTATCGCCCATACTTAGCGGTATAGCTCGGTACGGGGAACCCTGTGTTAGGACCCTAGCTAAGTCGGGTCCATCTATTCAGGTTGAGTCATGTTAGCCAGAGTCAGTTATGGGTAGGGTAAATCTTATCAAGTCAGCTAAGAGTGGATTGAGTGGTTTTTATCTTCAGTTGGGATTGAGTCAATTATTATTTTCAGTTATGAGTTATCAGTTAGTGGGACTCTTGGTAGAGCCCTATAAACAAAGTTTGCAATTTCGATATTTACCCCCCGGTACAGGCGGTACATACCAGTTCGCTAGGTTGTCGGTACGCGGACCGCCTGCTACCAAGCGGTTCCGCCAAAAATCAACCGTCGACGGTCGATTTTGGTCGTTGGCGGTCGATTGAAGAGAGAAATCGACCGTTGGTGGTTGATTGAGCGAGAAAAAGGGAAGAAGAAGAAGAAGAGGAAAAAGAAGAAAAAAAAGAAATACCAATCGCCCACTCGCGGTCCTCGCCCATGCGTCGTCGCCGCTCGCGGGCCGCGGTCCTCGCCCATGCGCCGCCGCCGCTCGCGGGGAGAAAGATCGAGGCTACATCGCCCCTTTTTCTCTTTTTTTAAATATTTAAATATTTTAATATTATATTATATAATATTATATTATAAAAATATTTATATTATATTTTAATATATCGGACGGTATGCACTATGCATATTGCCCGGTACCGAGATGAACTCGGTATGTCGGTACGGACCGATAAGTCAAACCTTGCCTATAAATAATGTTGTAAACTCTTAATCAATAAAGGAATGAAGCAGTTATGTTTTAGCCAATAGGCAAAGACCCTAGGAGGCAGATCCCCTCGACGCGATGTAGGACGCCCGATCCCCTCGAAGAGATCGATTATCCCCTTTTCCACCTTCCTCCGCGATAGAGCCCTAGGGTTCTATCAATTGGTATCAGAGCATAGATAGAATCCTTTAGGGTTTTATCAATTGGTATCAGAACCACCGTTTCTCGGCTCTTTCACTGCTATCATTCATCATCCTCACGGCTTCCCTTTGCTACCTTATATCATCGTCGCCATCATCCTTATCATATCTTCGTGCTGCCACTTTGCTGCAAACTCACCATCATCATTGTTGCAACAAACATCTTTGCTGCAGTAGCAAAAAAAAATAAAAAATAAAAAAGAAGAAAGAGAGAGAAGAGCACCGTTGACACGTCGCTCTTCCTTTCCTCAGCCGCACGTCCTCTGTTTCACGCTGCCCGCTTCCTTCCCGTGCTCTCTGCAGCAATTTTCCAACAGCCGCATCCATCTTTCTCTCCTCCTATTGCTTGTCTACACCAACAATCTCGTTGCGACCAAGTCCTACCACATCTACGACGCAAACTCATGCCCCTGACTCGACAGTAGAAAAAAGAACTGAACATCACTGATCTACAATCCTACACGATGACTATAGATGATGCACTTGATGCAAGGTTTAAAGCCTGCGAGGCTCGTATTGTCACGGGCTTAGCTGATTTTGCCTAAGCCGTGCGGCACCCCTACGTATCCGTCCGCAAAGGTCAGCCTTCCCCGAGATCTCCTAGAGTCCCTTAGGCTCACAAAAGAGAAAACGGGCCAGAAGAAGCAATTCTCACGGGATCCACAAGCAACTACTCAAGCAAACACTTCATAAGCCATATGCAACTTACATCCATGGACATCACAAACTCAGAGAGGTTGCACACAAAGGATAATGGTCCATTACAGACCGATGTCCCCCACAAGTGCTTACAAGACATGTTATCACAAGCCATAATTGGCCATAGAGCTAACCAAACTAGGGCTGCTAAGCCTACTGCAAGCCCGCTACTTGCTGTACAATGTTTGTACACAAAGCGAAGGACACGGACAAACATGAGCATTTCATCAAACACCTTGTTTACATTTTGACCGTGACATTCTCCCCCACTTGTTCCTTCGACGTCCTCGTCGAAGCCGCTGTAGACGCTGCATCTCCTTGCATTTTGCTAAATCTTCAATCTTTTGCTTTAGCTGCAATACGCCCCTTTGGCTCCCAGCTGCTCTCCGTCGCTGTTGTTGAGTAGTCGAACTCTGATCCGCCATGCTGCTTCAACTCACCAATGACTGAATCTGGTGTGGGGTTGGTTGAGTTGTGCTGATCCTTGTTAGTTCCCGCGGATCTTGCTGATGAAGGAAAAGACCTGCCTTATTATGCGCCAGTTTCGTAGTCTACTCATGTTGCTTGAACTGGGTGGATGCTTGTTGGAGCTTTAACGAGCATCGCCTCGCAGACTTTGAAGTTTTTAAGGTCCTTCCTCCAAAATGTTCACCCATTGATCCTTCCTCCATGTTTAGTTGTCACTTCCAAGTAGATTCACATCACTTCCGCTTTCGATTGGCATTCAATTGGAAAATGAAGCGGACAATCTACTCTCAGTAGTACCGATCACCAATAGTGAGGATATGACAACTATTGTCTTCCGTAAGCTTTCTCTGAAGGGTCACTGAACTTATGCAGAGCTCCTCTGCTGGATAAGTAAGAGAACTGGGATACTTGACTTCACCCATTCTCTTAGTAGTTGAGAAGGCAAGGTTACTTGACTTCGCTCACCTCCTCGAGTTAAGAGGATTGGGGTACTCGGTTTCGCCCATTCTCTTGAGTTGAGAATGCAAAGGTTACTCAATTTTGCCTGCCTCCTCGAGTTTGTACTTCATGCATTGAGCTGGTTACTAACATTCACCCGCTCTTTGCTCACACTTCTGAAGCACCCGAAGTGTTTGCACTCCTTGCGTTGAGTTAGCTACTGTGATTCGCCTTCCCACTGCCATTGAACTTCTGGAATGCAAGAAGTTTCGCCCGAAAAGAGCAAAAAGTTTACCCCAACTTGGAATCCCCCAACTTGGAGTAAGTCTTTGATAGATTTGGTCGCCTCTGGGGTTGTACCGTCTTCTCCATCACCTTTGCCGCCTACTCCTCTGAGTAGAAAGGTACAGTACCATGTACTGTCTACTTCGTTCCTTGGTCGAGCACTCCTGCGTCAACCCGAAGTCCCTCGCTTTCGGCCATCTTGATGAGAAGCCCTTCGACATCGATCTTATGAAGTTTCTTGGCCTCTGCCCTTCTGCCCTGTCTTGGTACTTGGAGTTTGCCTTTGCATTCTCCACCTCCTCGGCCCCTTTTGCGACCAATGCTCTCCCTCCATGAGAGCAAGGGGTCGATGACTCCACGGAAGTCCCGCCTCTGCGGTACCATGGTGTTGCCAAGCCCATAGCGCTACTATCCGTTGACTTGCATCTGCATCCCTTTCTTCACGATCGGTAGATCCGCCTCTGCGGCACTGTGGTGCTCCTCCGAGTCCACCTCCTTTCTAACCGATGCTTTGCTTTTGGGTAGCTGAGCCCCACTGGACTCGTCGTCGCTTCCTCGCCCCTTCCGACCACCTGCTTCGACACCATTGTGTCCTCCTAGCAGTTCTCTTTGGTCGATGGAAAGACAGACTGCAACTCTCATGCATGGCCTCCGCCATCTTGTTGCAGGGCTCACGCCGATTCTGTTCTCCTTAGCTTCCTTGGTAGCAACGTTCGCTTACTCGGCTTTGTCCTCTGACTTGCCGGGCTCCCTTAAGCGAATGTGAGCACTGAAGCAGTCCAACTCTCCAGCTGCTCCGATCATACCTTAGTATAATCAAGTCCCCTCCATGAGACTCACTGGTACTTGCAATCTGACTACTCCCTCGGTGGTACACAGTCCCCATATACTGCCGACCAAGGCTTTCATCTGATGCAAGCTTCGATGCGCACACACGGAAGACCCGCCTCTGCGGTACTGTGGCATTCACTCCTTGAATCCACAGCCCTTCTTGCCGTTGCACTGTTCACCGAAGTGGAGCTCCCAATAGCTCCTGATCATTCACATGATCACGTCCCCCTCCATGGGACTCACTGGTACTTGCACTTGGACTTCTTCCTCAGTGGTACATAGCCCCCATAAGCTGATGACCAAGGCTTTCATCCAATGCAAGCTCCGATGCACACACGAAGACCCGCCTCTGCGGTACCATGGCATTCACTCCTTGAATCCATAGCACTTCTTGTTGTGTCATACACCAAAGTGGAGCTCCCAGTAGCTCCTGATCATACCTCCGCATGATCTTGTCCCTCACGGGACACGATCGCTTGTGTTGCATTGCCACGAACTATTCCACCACGATCCGTTGCACCATATCGCCTCCTGGTGACATCTCCATTGCATACAGATTCTCGTGTGATGAACTCGGACTACAACTTCTCGACGTGTGGCCTCTGCCAACACATCGTAGGGCCTCTGCCATCTCCGATTTTTAGTTCGCTCTCTTGGCAATTCACCTTCGTCCACCCACTCTTGGGTCACACCTGGACGAAGCATAGCTCTAGGACAGTCCATCGCCTAGTAGCTCATGAAGTCCCCCTGACTTCACTAGAATTGGTGCACCATTGTCTGGATCCTGGGCCTCTATCCCCTACCAGCACAATCTCTGTTATGCACCTCTTGGTCCTGACAACTCGAATGGCAACACTATGACATATTCTTCAAGAGTACCCGCCTCTGCGTCCTCTTGCCCCGTGCTAAGGTATCATGATCCCAACTTTGCCTCCGCAAGTTGAATCACCTTAGTTACTCCGTCAAATGCATCTCAGAGGTAGCTTGCATGTGCCTCGAAGCTCCCTTCATCTTTGGCACCATGGAAGATAAGTCCGCCCCATCAGAATGAAGAACTCATGGAACGACATGATCTCACTCTTGCCTCTACAAGAGTTCATGCCCTTGACCTTCGTCCAAGGAAAGCTCTGTGTCTCCGCTCCATGTTCCATCTTCTATGTCGACTCCCTTCATGCGGCTTGGATACTTCACCAAGTTTCACCCAAGTCGTTTCGCTCCTCGATTTGCATTGAGTTGACAGTGGCCCTCGCGTCCACCATTCCACGGGTCAGCCCTCCGTTGAGTTCGATTTCCACATCGACTCGAAGTGTGCCTTCATATGATGTTGCCTTGGATTACTCCCCCACTTGATCTCGAAATGCATCCACCAATGCATTACCTCATTCGAGATCATGTGACGACTCTTCGTCGCTCGCTCGGTCCGTTGAGCGTTTTGGAGATATCTCCTTGAGAACTCTTCCTCAATATGTGCGATCTGTTGCACATGATTCTCCCTCTGGAGAACTAGGACTTATCCCTCCTGGATATCTATCCTATTGGAGCAACTTTCCTTTTTACATTCTTCCCACTGGAAGTTTCGGAGACCACCATCCCCTTTGGACTACTCCGTCTTGCTGAACAACTTGTGCCTTGTTCTGCCTCCGCAAATGTACTTGCTAGATTGCGACCCTTCGCCAATACAGTCTCCACTGCACCCTCCAGGGTCTAGCAACGTGCTGAACTTGTTGCACATTTCAGCTGCCTAGGACGTAGCCTTTTATGTCAAAGAGAAAGTTCTGATGCTCCATGGCACTGAGTTCTGATCGCACCTTAGGATGGCCACGAACACTCCATCGTCCGTGTGTAAGCCCTTGCAGGAGTTCCGAATCCTTCGAGTTAGCAATTCCCCTCACCTCTGTGAGCTTTGCACAACTCTTTCGGTCGTTACGCAACACCTCCCATTTTGCACGGTCTCATCTATCACCAAACGCCCCGCTTGGCCTTGAGCACCGTCAAGTTTGGTTGCCAACGTCAAGCTATAGCTCGAACTCCTCCATCCCAATCTTTGTGTGCTACGCATTCTTCTTTGCTTGTTTGTCCTCGTGGTGCCTCTCGCGCAAAGGGTTGGCCATTCCTCTGAATGCCAAACCTGGATGCCCGCTCCTCTGAGCGACTCCTTTCCCTACATCTCAATGTCCGTTTTTCCCCCAAACGGTTGTGCGTGCTGGCTGTCCTCCACACAGCCCAACTAGGTCCCTCACGTTTGTATGGCAAGTGTCTCTGCGAGTGCTTGTCCCGCTCTGATACCACACTGTCACGGGCTTAGCTGATTTTGCCTAAGCCGTGCGGCACCCCTACGTATCCGTCCGCAAAGGTCAGCCTTCCCCGATATCTCCTAGAGTCCCTTAGGCTCACAAAAGAGAAAACGGGCCAGAAGAAGCAATTCCCACGGGATCCACAAGCAACTGCTTAAGCAAACACTTCATAAGCCATATGCAACTTACATCCATGGACATCACAAACTCAGAGAGGTTGCACACAAAGGATAATGGTCCATTACAGACCGATGTCCCCCACAAGTGCTTACAAGACATACTTGTTATTACAAGCCATAATTGGCCATAGAGCTAACCAAACTAGGGCTGCTAAGCCTACTGCAAGCCCGCTACTTGCTGTACAATGTTTGTACACAAAGCGAAGGACACAGACAAACATGAGCATTTCATCAAACACCTTGTTTACATTTTGACCGTGACAGTATGGAAGATATATTTCAAGAGCTCCTCCGCGAAATTAGAAGAAGCCGATCAGAGAGTCTCGACAAATCTCAGCATATTGAAAGTTTCAATCTCAAAGGGAACAGATCTAGAAAATATGATCAAGGGCAAGACAAGGAGTTTCCTAGATGGAAAAATGAAGACCCAATCGGTTGGATCTCACGTGTTAAAATTTTTTTTTCGTTTTCATAGGACTTTGGAAGAATCCATGGTGGATATAGCTTCCACACAACTCGAAGGTGATGCAATCCAGTGGTATGATTTGTACGAGACCTATCACGGAGTCCCTTCGTGGGGACAGTTTAAGAGAGAGCTCCTGATTCGCTGGACCATCGGAACACAAGAACATTAATGGACAGCTCGCTAAAATCCGTCAGACTTCTATAGTACAAGAGTACCAGAGCAGATTTAAGTACATGTCGAACTAAACCCGAGATTTGTCCGAGATAGAATTGAAGAGAAAATTTATTGAGGGACTTAATCTCGAGATTCAGTGCTAAGTTAAAGCTCGCCATCCCTGCACCATTATAGCAGCCATATCATTCGCCAACGTACATGAAGGAAAAATCAATAATGGACACTCGTCGGAACAAAAGCTTCAATAAACAGGAAAGATCAATAAATGAGGACTTCAAAGTGGTCAATATAAAAGGGCCACTTTTGACGGTCGAGCCAACTAAAGAGGAATCAAAAACTGATTATGTGGAGTTCGATAATAAAGGCTGTGACAAACTTCTGACAATTGAACCAGCTAAGGAGGAACCGAAAATTGATAATGTGGAGTCTGATCACGAAGGCTGTGCCAAATTCGAAGATAAGATTGTTAATGGGCGAATCCTAATTTGTGATAACAGGTGCTCAAAGGTAAAACAACAACTTATCGATTTTATTTTTGATGCCCCAGGAAGACTTCGAAGTGGTGATCCTCAAAAGAAGACATGGTACTACCACTAGCCATCGGATAAAAAGGGTTCTTCAGAAGACTACAATGACAATTGCATGAGAAGATCAAATCATTGCCTACACTAAGTGGAGACTCTATTTAATCGATCAAAGAGTTGTGATGCGAGGCAATTATTGAAGAGCTCCTGGAATTTGATACTGCTCAGCCTTGAGGACAAGGCTGATTTGAAGTGGGGGGGTCTGTTAGGACCCTAGCTAAGTCGGGTCCATCTATTCAGGTTGTGTCATGTTAGCCAGAGTCAGTTATGGGTAGAGTAAATCTTATCAAGTCAGCTAAGAGTGGATTGAGTAGTTTCTATCTTCAGTTGAGATTGAGTCTGTTATTATTTTCAGTTAGGAGTTATCAGTTAGTTAAGAGTTGAAGCTAGCGGGACTCTTGGTAGAGCCTTATAAATAAGGTTGTAAACTCTTAATCAATAAAAGTACTAGCGTCATTTTCATTTTCTGGTATCTCATTTCTTGCTTATAGTTTTGATGGCTTAATCTTATGATATGGTCTTTTTTAAAACCTAGTTCTTTTCCTTTTAATCTGGTAGGCATTTTTTTTACACTATTCAACAGCTACACATGAACATCGCTAATGTTGAATCTAAATCCAGATGAAAATCTTGGAGAGTTGTGTGAAGCCATTAACAGACTGTATAAAGCTATGCTAGGTCTCGTGAACATGGATTTAAAATCGCTTTTGGTATAAAGCTAGGCAATCATCCAAATAGTAATGCGAGGCTTGATGATCGACATAGATTGATAGTACTTGATATTTGTTGATAGATTTCATAATAAGAAAAAGATAATAGAAAAATGTACCATGACTAGGCGGTGAAAATTTAAAGATAATAATGTAGATAATTTCAAACATAGAATGAAAAAAGAGGAGGTTTAAATCTTAGATGAGAATATTATTAATATGACGATGATGCCTGATAAAGTTAGGAGCATGACAAAAGAGATTCTTGATGAATCTAAAGTTGGTGTAGTCGTAAGAGAGAGTTGGGATAGTCTAAAGTTATGTGTAGCTTTACGAGAGTTAGTGGTGGTGTGAGGAAGTTGACAAAAATAATTATTACCGAAGGATCATGCTTTAGGGATTGACAAAATTATAAAAATGAAGAGAAAAAAATATGTATCAAAGGGAAAGAAAGTGCAACAGTCTATGTAATATTAGATACATTAAAGATAGAGATAAAAAAATATTTTTTGATGATTATAAAATCAAAAAAATAGCAAAATTAACTGTATAAATTATTTAATATTCATTCCGGTAAAGATAGTGAATAATGATAGGTTTAGTAATTATAGATTTATTCATGAAATTAGATCAAATAGTTTTAAGAAAATCTTAGAAAAAGATGAAAGATCAAAATTAGGTAAGAGTGCAGGACTTGTCGGTATCCTCATTGAGGTTTAAAAGAGTTTAGGAGGTTAACGAATATTTTGGTTGACTATCTTATTCAACAAGCTCTTGTGATTTAAAAATATGCTTGATGAATAGTGGTAGATCTTTTTAGTACCAATTTATAGGAAGAAGAGTGATATCAAAAATTATTTTAACCATTAGAGAAACTGTAATTACGAGCCACACTATAAAACTTTGGAAAAGAATGATTGAAAGTTGAATAAGATGTGGAATAAATATCCGTGAGATTAATTTGGTTTTATGTTTAGAAGATCAATAATAGAAGGTATTTATTTATTATGATAATTAATGAAAAAATATATAGAGAAAAAAATATATTATGGTTTGATTTAGAGAAGTTGTTCTTAGGGATTTATTTCGGTGAATTCTAGAAAGGTGTATCTACTAGGGATTGAAATTTTGACTCGAATCGCCTGTACCAAGCGATATGTACCGATCCGCCTATACTGGGTAGTACGTACCGGTCCGCCTGTGAACGGGTACATGGACTGCCTGCTTCTTGGGAGGTCCGCTCGATATAGCCCTGTATCGAATGATACAGGGTTGTTTTGGGCGGTAACGGTTGAAATTTCGATCGTTACTGCCCGAAATAGGTCGGTAACGGTCGATTTCAATCATGACCACCCGGTATTAGCCTAGCTACGGAGAGGGAAGAAGAAGCGTCAAGGGAGAAGGAAGAAGAAGAGGGCGTTTGAAGAAGAGGGAGAATCAAGAGAACCTCGACGCGAAGCCCTTTCTCGATCTCGATCCGGCATCACCCTCCCTTGACAATCCTAATCCAGGAGGTAACGACGAGGAGATAGCTAGAGCAGCGGAAGAGGCGGTCTCCTTCGTTGCCTCGTCTGTGACTCTGCGGCTTCTTCGTTGCGTTCTTCGTCGAAGGCCGTAGACGTCTGCGTTTTCGACATCTTTGTCGCCTTCTTCGCCGAATGTTGCAGATGAGACGATGAGAAGAAGAGGAGGTGACGTCGTCGAGGCAGTGTATGCCTTCTTTTTAGATTTTTTATATTTGTATGTTTTTATTATATATATATACCGCTCAGTACGGTATGAAATTTCAGTCCTTAATATATGCTATGTGTAATGGTGTAGTTATAAGTATGAGAACTATTAGGAGTGTGTCTGGTAAGTTTCCTATTGTTATAGAACTACATCTAATATAAATTTCTACAGTAAGTCTTTTTAACTTTTCACATTGGGTTTGATAAATTTACAAGTTATTTACCGAATCGTCCTCCTTGGTATAGTTATTTATAGATAATATTGTTCTAGTTGATGTGAGTTTAAATAAAATTAATTCAGAACTTGAGTTATGAAGATAATCACTAGACAATAAAGGTTTTAGATTAAGTTGGACTAAGACTAAATATATAAGATGCAATTTCAGTAATACTAGAAATGGATATGAGTATATATTTAAGTTGGATAGACAAATACATCTGTTAAAGTAAAAGTTTTAGCTATTTTGGATTCATTATCCTATAAGATGGAGAGATTTAAAAATATTGTTTATATAGCAAAAACTAGATGTTTAAATGACAAGGGATCATGAGTTTTGTGGAATCTGGGATTTGAGATTAGACAATTGTTAGACTAACGATTCTTTATGGATTTAAGTGTGATACTTAAGAAACAACAAATACAAAAGGTTAGTGTTGTTAAGATAAGAATGTTGAGGTGGATTCGTGAAGTTAATAGGAAAGTCAGCAGAAGATTTTCATTCGTGAACAACTAGGTGCAGCTTAGGTAGAAGATCAAATGAGAGAAAATTGTTTAAGATGAAATAAATATGTATTAAGGAGACCTATATATGTTGTAGTTAGAAGAAGTAAAGTTATTGCTATTAGTGATACGAGGAGAGGTAGAGGGAGATCTAAAAGGTCCTTACTAGACTATAAGGATTCAAATACTCTTAACTTAGTTACTTGACTAAGGATATTACCATTTATATATTTCAATAGCGGCAAAAGATCTATCTAGCTGATCCAAATAGTTGGGACCTTATGGCTTTATTGTTATTGTTATTGTTATTGTTGTTGTTGTATTCACAGCTTAACAGAAGGATGCATTTATTACTTTATAAGAATTTATCTTTTGTTTTTTACTTAGCGAATCTTGCATTACAGGGTTCAGGCTGGAAAATTGTTTCAAGTTTTGAAGGAAATTTTCCTAACAGAATAAAACAGCTTCCTTTGGATAGATATTTTGACATCACTAATGTCAAAAGGGTAAACTTACCTTTGTGTAATATTTTATAAGATTTTGTTTCTTCTGTATGTGTTGTTTAATCGCTCTTAATCATCTGATTGTGCCTTTTAGATTGTGTTGGAGGCTGATGGGTATCAGCCATATTTGATATCACCTGAGAAAGGTTTGAGATCTTTAATAAAAGGAGTACTAGATCTTGCAAAAGAACCATCACGCCTTTGTGTGGATGAGGTAAATGAGCCATACTATTTGGGTAGTCTCGGCAGTTAGTATTAACATTAGATTTTACAGTAATGCATCAGCATTTCTCGGTTCTTCATTATATTGAAATTTATGCAACTTTATTTGGATTTTTATGAGAGAACTCATGCATACTCTTTGGTTTTTACTTGTTCTTTTCTCGTCTACTTTTACCTTGGTAGATTTCTTTGTGATCACAATCTGTAGTATTGACCTACTCCAGCTGCTACTAGGATTAAGAAGCTTGAAGAGCTATCCTTTATTATTTTCCTTTCTGATACTCTTTAAAGTTCATTTGTGAATTTACCTAAGCTGATGTATCTCTTAAAGGATGGCCATCTTGTGATACTTTGTTATCATATGTTTCAACTTTCAAGGACTACCTTTAAATTTTGAATATGAAGATAATACTTGTGTTGTAATCTGTTTGCTTCCAATTATGGTAATAAGTTAGCCAGTCAATGGTATACAAGGTGTTATGCCACCCTCTATTGCCTGGTATCTCCAAATGAAAAGAAACCTGACCTTTATTGTGCAGTATCAGTCTTGGAATTGGGTGGTAAACATTGCTGTGTACCGATCTATCAATATTTGAAACCTTGATGCAGTAGAGTGGTCCTTTCATTGACAGTGATTGTTTGACATTCACTAGATGTGATTGTAGTGATAGATATCCTATAATGTCATGATGACAACCTGTGGCAATTTTCTGTATTACTTATATTCTAAAGGGTTATCAAACAGGTGCATGGAGTTCTAATAAATATAGTTTCTGCTGTGGCAAATGCTACCCCTGGATTAGGCCGATATCCTCCATTCAAGAGAGAGGTAGAATTACTATCAAAATTTGTATATTTGATAGAAAAAAATGTGTTGCTTCATGGAAATCACTTTTACTACCTCCTATTGCTTGAGTTTCTTTCTTTGAAAAAGGTGGTTGCAATTGCGTCTACTGCATTAGAAAGCTTTAGGAATGAAGCCAAAAAGATGGTCGTTGCATTAGTTGACATGGAGCGTGCTTATGTTCCTCCTCAACATTTCATTCGCTTGGTCCAGCGGAGGTCTGCCTGTTTTAAAATCTCTTCATTGCTGATATTTGGTGAAAAATAAAGAATCTAGGCATCTTCATGGCCTGAACACTTTGCATGTTAAGTTCATTATTCTGCTCGTATTTTGCTCCCTACTTTTTTTATAGCATTTCCTTTTCTGCTTTGTTGTTTGTTAGAAAACCATTAATATAACAAACATGTGAATTAACAGGGAATGTCAAAAATTCTGTTTAACTCCCAAAATCAACTGCTTAATGATGTGTGCTTTTCATTCAATTGATATATTAGGTTATCAATGTCCACCAATTTAGCAGAAATGTCGTGGTCTTACTTTTCCAAACTAGATTATCATATGCCATTATGTAGATGATATTGGCCATATATATGATATGCAAAAAAATAGCCTTTTTAGTTGGAGTAAGCTCAGCTAGTCTTCTTGGTAGAAATGATGCTTTATTATGCTTTAAATATGTGGCTGTGCAGTCTTCTAATACTAAATATTTTTAACAGAATGGAAAGGCAGCGTAGGGAGGATGAGCTGAAGAATCGATCATCAAAGAAATCTAACACTGCAGAGCAAGCCATTTTGAATAGAGTTAGTTTCTAAATATTTTTCCTTTCTGTTCTTCCAGTAGAGCTTTCATAAACTTTTGCAACCCAAATTGTTATTTGAATAGTATTGGCCTTTCATGACCTTCTATTTTATTTGGCTACTTGTTCTATCTGCTAGGCATCAAGCCCTCAACCAGGTTCCCAAGGTGGTAGCTTGAAGTCAACGAAGGAAAAATCGAAACAACCAGAGAAAGAAGTAAAAGAGGGCTCAACCTTGCAGGTGACTGGACCTTCTGGAGAAATAACAGCAGGTTGGTTCACAATCTCCTGCATGTGTTGCTTAGTCTGGGCAGTTTTTTGTTAATTTACAGATTGCACAATCACTTGCATTCCATTTTTATTTTATGGCTGCATAAGTTCTCAAGTTTTCACGAGATTGCTTTCTAAGAGACGGAAATTCATGTGTAGTGCAGCTGGTTTTCTGGTCCTGAATTGTAGAAAAAATTGCTAAAGAATTTTGAAAAGAAAGAATGGAGACCATAGGTTTTTATGTGTAATGAAGATCTTGCAAATACTTGTGTCTTTTTTATGATTGTACCTTTTGATCTAAATATTATACTATTTATATTTCTCATCATTCTGAGCTAGTCAAATGTTATTGAAGTTTGGTGTTGGTTTATGTTACCTTTATTTTTTCTTGTTTAGTTATGTTTCAATATATGTTGTATTAATGAAACTTTAGTTGACTGATATATAACCTACCATAGGCTACCTACAACCCATGGTTCTCAATGGCTTCATATCCTTGCTGTGATCTCGAATTATGGGGGCATGGGTTGGTTTATGCCCTCGTTGGTTTCTTAATGGAATATCTTTCATGTAATTGCCAGAATATGATTTGTTTCTGTAAGCATTTCTTTATGTTGACCGTCTGGTTTCCAGTCATGTATTAATCAAAGATTTTGAGTGTGTGCGTGTAGGTGAGGGAGTTGTCTTCACAATGATTATTATACTGAACCATAAGTGGTTGATTTTCATCTGTCAAATAGGATTCTTATTGAAGAAAAGTGCAAAATCAAACAGCTGGAGCAAGCGCTGGTTTGTCCTCAATGAGAAAAGTGGAAAGGTTATATTACTGAATTTTGTTATATATTTAGCTATTTGTTTCATGTAAGTGCAACTTTTCTAAGAAATTACATCATTGTTTGTTATTTCAGCTTGGGTACACTAAAAATAAGGAGGAGAAGCACTTTCGTGGTGTCATCGCTTTGGAGGTACTGATATTTTTCTTTGTACTTAGTTTTGTTACAATTCATTATTAAAACATAGATATCGTGTCTGCTTGAGGGCAAGGCTGTGTACAATTGTCTCTTTCAAATCCTGCCATTGTGGAAGCATTTTTGGTGGGTTATTATTTTATAGCTTCAGTTACAAAAGGAAGCTTGTCAATTGTTTGACACTCCCATTTAATAGCCTGAAACTACAAATAAAAATATTCTCAAATCATATGTTTAGTTTCCTTGCAGGTGTAATTAACTCAACATATGCAGTTCTTCCGAGTTCTTGCTTGCGTGTAACTTCAGTCACCCAAACTTCAACCTTAGCTTTTCTTTATATAACACATGGGTGATCACTGTCATAGAAAACTTGAAAAAAAACCTGTCCTGAAATATTAGAACCTAATGTTTATAACTTTATATAATTACATCTTTAATTGGATGTAAAAATCTGTGTCTACTAACTTACCAAAATAATAACTTTAATATCCTCCTAAGTAATCCATACTATTATAAAAGGAAAATGAAAGATTTGCAAAGAAGCTAAGAATAGTTAAAGATAATAGCTTAAAAGAAGGAATATGAAGTATAATTAGAGAAAACAACTTAAGAGAAGAATTTGATGGTCCTTATGTTGGCCGTAATCAAATGCTCCACCAACAATGTGAACTGCAGACTAAGTGAACAATTGACTTTATGAATTTCAATAATCAAAGCTTATGTAGAAAGGAATTAATAAAAAAAACCTGAAAATCATTGAAGGTTTATAAGCATCAATGTTTAATTAATTGAAAAGTTTTATTGAACAAAGCAGCCATCCTGGGAAAAACATATGAAATTTCTATTTTTTCCTAAGGTGCACATAGTTTTGACCAAGGTTTAATGATTTGCCTGGATTGGGACATATCAGGCATCTAGGCTTGATCTAGAATGCAGATAGCCTTTTGGGTGTTCAGATACAGAACAAGGCCTATCACTGCCCTTTAAGCCATCTGAACTGGGCAGGTATGCTGGTTCTTTCTTTACTTTTTTTATTAGGTTACCCAGCTGCCTCTCTCTATCATGAATCTTTCATCGCTCACCTTCCTCTTGTCGTTGCCAACCACCTATCGAGCCACTCGGTACTCCTATTTTCCTCCACCCCTCCGCCATATCTTCGTCTCTGACTCATCTTCTTCCATATATTCTTCATTTCCTCCTCTCCCCATCTTCTTCTCTGTAAGGTTGTACACTGGCAGGGGTCCAATACGTGAAATGTAGAACCATGGCTGCAAATTGGGTTGCTAATTGTATCAGAATGTCAATTCCACTTGCATGTGCAAATCTGGTTTTCCTCATGAACTAGTGTCCATTGTTGGCTCTCAGGTCACTGACGACTTTTGTAACCCTATTGGTTAGTTAATTAAAGTTAGAATTCAGAAAAAAAATGTCTCTTTCGTTAGTTAAATTTATTTCACATAGGAGATATTTATTATTTTTTTCCCAAGAGAGGATGTGTAGTTTGTTACATATTGCTGATAATTACGAATGTTCCATTTAGGCGATCGTATTATGTTTAAATGTGTAAGCTTTCTATTCTCTGCAGATACTCTTTCTAAACTTTTATTAATTGCCCACATACTTATTTTTTGCTTCAGGTATTACAGCTTGTTGTGATTATTGTTGGACTTGTTTTTGCTAATAAGTACATACTGCGCAGGAATGTAACCTTGAAGAGATTTCAGATGATGATGAACCTCCTAAAGGTTCGAAGGACTCTAGAAAAGCAAATGGGCCAGAAAAAAGCCCAAGTCTTGTCTTTAAGATAACTAGCAAGGTCGCGTACAAAACTGTTTTAAAAGGTGACTATGTTATTGAGCAGTATGGTTTTTTGGTGCAATCTAATATTTGTTTCATGTTAATCTTCATTCATTATTTTGTTGAGCTTGCAGCTCACAGTGCTGTAGTGTTAAAGGCTGAAAACATGGCTGACAAAGTTGGATGGATAAATAAGATACAGAATATCATTGGATTGTCCAAGGTAACTCCTTTGAAGGGGGCTGATTCTGAAGCTAATCCTGCAATTAGACAAAGCCATTCAGATGGTTCACTAGTAAGTTCTGACATGGTGCAATACCATCTTTCTCTATTAGGGAGGTGATTGACATGTTTGTTTTCATATAGAATCATGCAAATGGTGATTCTACTTCTACTTGGAAATTCCTGATCTTAAATACTGTGATCAAATTGATTTCTGCTCTTTATATTGATGGTATTAGCCATTCTATTTCCAAGGATTTCTTTCAGTTCTGGATTTGATATGGTTCTCATTGGTGCAGGGTCCAGAACACCTTATATTTGCTTTTTTTATCAGCTTTTAGACTCGTAGATTTGTTACATACTGGACATGTGGCTTAATGAATCAAAAGTTTTTCCTAGTATAAAATATAAATATTGTGTGAATAGTTTGTCAACATTGGCTTATCTCTTTCAGCATTCACATGCATATTTGCTTACTTGCATGCTTGAACATGTGCTTGTGTGTGTCGCAAGTGTTTTTTTGCATGCTTGACCTTTCTATATTGCTGCTTAAACATCAAGGATATCCTAAACCTTATTTTGCAGTACTTCAGTTCCATGCCAAGTTTAGAACTCAAACTAACACTGCAGATATTTTTAGGACAAGTTGGCTAGAAGGCCTGCTGATCCTGAAGAAGAACTTCGATGGATGTCCCAAGAAGTTCGTGGTTATGTGGAGGCTGTTTTGAACAGTCTTGCTGCAAATGTTCCAAAGGTAAATATTGCTTTTCGGCTTTCGCCACCTAGTTAGTAGATCGTAGGATCTTTTACTTAATTTTTGATTGAGCAGGCCGTTGTGCTTTGTCAAGTTGAGAAAGCTAAGGAAGACATGTTAAATCAGCTATATAGCTCCGTAAGGTATGTTGCTTGCCACTCTTTTTAACATATGCTTGGAAAAGTTTCGTGCCTAAATGAGATTAAGAGAACAAGTCACCTATGTGCTTTGTGGAATTTATGAAATGGCCAAATGGGTTTTCTGCATACAACTCCTTAACATTGTTGGAGAATCATATATGTATGTACCATAAAACTTTCTTAGATCACATCTTATGGTAAACCTATATCTTTTGCCCATTTAACTGGACCGTAGCATCAAACATTTGGGTATAGAGGCACTTGTCATATTTGAGAAAGCCTTAAATCTGCATACTGTGTTTCACTAGTTTGAATGTGCAAAAGAAAATTTTATGTAGGGCATAATGTGTGACAGGTAAGGGAGGTCTTTTCCTTACCATCCAAATCCATGTAGGCTGTGCAACTACATGTTTGCTTAGTCTAAGCTTGCAACTAGTTGCCAGTTCTTATGCAGGTTGATAGCTGGTAAAGTAAAAAAAAATGTCGCATCCTTCATGGAATTTTGATAGATGAGGATAGTGCTCATCAATTATTTAATATCCCATATAGTGGATTACACTTTTGCATGGTGATGATATTGTTACTACATTTAATTGTGATGGAACTCATTTCAAAAGGACTGTAATCTTGGAATTTGTATTTATGTTGAAGCTGATTTTGAACCAATGATTGAAGGACTGTAATCTTGAGCGATAATACTTCTTGCGATACTTCAAAAAATTGACAGGTCGCTTTGTCAAGGACATGCTTCTAACTTTCATGCCCCGTGGCTTGCAAATTTACCAATTACATAGTTGTTGTAATCAAATTATGTTCTTTGTCCAGTGCTCAAAGCACAGCAAGGATTGAAGAACTGCTCCAGGAAGACCAAAATGTGAAGCATAGACGTGAGAGGTTCCAAAAGCAGTCATCACTCCTTTCAAAACTTACACGCCAGCTAAGCATCCATGACAACCGAGCAGCTGCTGCTAGCTGGTCCGATGTTGGTGCAGGAACAGGTATTTTTTGTGGCTTGTGTTGTTGATAGTGTTACTTAGCTCCCTCCCCAGTTAACTGCAATGTCTGTTAATTGCAATAATTGAAGAGAACAGCACAAGATTAGTGTTTTGCTATAACTTCAGTGGGAATAAATAATTAATGAATCACAACATACTAAGAATCATAGCATAAAACTTCAATAACTTGAGAACAGTGTCTGGTCCGTCAGATTGTCCCTTGTAATTTCCAAATACCAGGTTCGCTTTGCACACAACTGTTTGAATATAGAATGTGAATGTGTTGTGGTTATATCCACTGCAGAAAGCAGCCCAAGGACCATTTTCTCTTTGCACACAAAACTGATTGAGTTTGGAAATGTAAACTTGTGTGGTTATACGAATTGCAGAAAGCAGCCCAAGGACCAACATTTCTTCAGGCGATGATTGGAGATCAGCATTTGATGCTGCAGCAAATGGATCACTTGACAACACATACACTGAGGCATCTAGATCTAACAGCAGCAACAGCCAGCTGTATGGTAAGCCAACCCAAAATGGTGATGCAAGTTCAGGTGCAAACTCTGGTAGTCGTCGCACCCCAAATAGGATGCCACCACCACCACCAGGCAGTTCATCGGCACATAGATACTAGGCCTCACATGGTTTGATCGGTGTCCAATGTTACATTCTTGATGGATGCAATTACCTTTGTGTTTTGTCCTTTTGTAAAGCTGATTCAAGCCACAGGAGAGCAGAAAACATGGTGTTGATGCTGTTTGCTAGATGATTGCATGCGATATACAGGAGAAGCTTATATGGTGACTGGGCAACGCAAGGTATGTGTGAGAGATCTACGTTTTGTCATTGGAAGCCGTTATTTTCTTATCTTGTTATTAGTTGTAGCAATTCATTGCAGTCTTGAGTTAGTGATTGCATGAGACCTCGGCACACTACATCATTTGTGTAAATTGATATCCACGTGATATTTGAGGTATTATTGTGCTCACAGTTTGCTTTTTCTTTATTACGATGGTTCCATTTAACCTGATTGTTCTTTTTCTTCAACAAAATTAATAACAAATTATTGTGATTAAAAGGCAACAAGATATCTTTTATTCTTCCCATTAACGACTACTCTAGGGTGACAGGACTCATGTTATAGAATCACAAAGTATGCTTGTGTTACCCAATCAAGTAAATTCTACAACTGCTGTTCTGATTTGGTTTGTATTCCTTCCCTTTAGTCTTAAAATGTTTTCTTTACTGTTTCTGTTATAAATTCTAGAATCATGTCATTAAGCAGCCTTTTCTACTCTCTAAAATGTATTTGATTCTTGAGTTACTAAATCTGTGGTTAAGAAAAATGCTGTCTCAAGTCTTTTCAATAGTGATTGGCTAAATTGAAATTACTATGATACATATAATTTGCCTTCTTTGGACAGTAAGGTTCACTTGGTTTTTCATGAAACACATTTTTTGATGTGACAAAAAGAGGAAATAAAATAGGAGACATGGTGTGGTTAAATATGCAATTGGTCCTTGGCTTTTCCCGACATATTGCCTAAACAAATATATTTCGCTAGTTGACTTAGTGATTCATATTTCAAGATGCTATATGCATCTCATATCATCTGCTTGTTATGGATTTGTGTCGAGTAAAGGTGCACCAGGGAATTTGAACACATTTGGAACATGCATTGAGAATCTAGTGCATATTTCTAATGTGAATCGATGCTTGATATATATATTTTTAAAATTGCATCTGGCCTGAATATTATATTAAAAATGTTCAAATGTTATCCTGTTTTTCAGTATTTATGGGATATTAATATGTTTTAAAATTTTAAAATATATTATGATATATCTAAAATTATAAAATTATCAAAATGGTTGAGTGAGAAATCAATATGATTTATATTTTCTATAAGGTAAAATTTATGGGATATCAATATAATTTTTAAAATTTTTAAAATATCTTATAATATATCTAAAATTATAAAATTATCAAAATGATTGAGTGAGAAATCAATATGAATTATATTTTATAGAAGGTCAATTTTTATTTATTTATTTTTAAAAGTTATTATGTATATATATATGATTGTATTGATTATTTATTATGTATTTGGGTCATACAGTTTTTTTAAAAGAGTACATATGTACATACATTTATTTATTTACTTATTAATTTAATTAAAAATTGTATTCATTTTTGAATAAATATTAAAAATATTATAAGTAAATTTATTATAAAATATTCAATCGATCGTTAATGCACATATAAGAATAGTTTTCATCTATTGTTTATCAAATACTCAAGGCATATTACGATTGTGCATTCACTTAGATTTTATTTTGGAACTGTATATTAAAAGTATAATTTTTAAATCTCTCAGTTGTGACATCACAAGCAATATGCTTCTCCACTACTTTTCATGTGTCCAAAAACCTAAGGTGAAGAAAGATGGACATGCCTGCTCAATTGTCATAGAAAAAGAGTGTAATAATTGAGTAACAGTTTCCTTATCACATAAAAATGCATCAGATGGAACATCTGCCAAACCCAAAAGCATATTTTGATGTATTTTCATGTTAGTTGGAGAGATTAACACATGATATAGCTTGTTCTTAGAATCTTTGCTTCTTTTTTTTTTTTTTTCTTTCTCTAAAGTAACTCTAAGTTAAATTTCTTGAAATGTCTAAAACAATCATTGTTTTCCTAATCACTAGCACAATTCAGAGATCCCATCTCAGGAGGTAGAAAGTCTGCCTTATAAAACTTAGCATGAGAAGCTAGTCAAAGAGCATTGTGGTTGTCTTTTCTATAAGAATTTTTTTTTAATTTCATTTCAGATCTTGGTAAATAGCAAAAAAGAAAAACTACGGAGGGAAGGGGAGAGTAGCAATCCAAGATGAAAAAGTTCAAAAATACTATGGAAGTAGCAATACATAATTTAGCTTCTTGATAAAATGTTTACTATACCTACTTGGGTGATTCCGAGTTTTATTTTTACTAATGTCTTTTCCTTACTGGTCGACAGAGAGCACAAGGTTACGAGTATCATTTGTCACAAGAGTCTTGCAGGGCTTAGGTAAAGTCATTGATAATAGATGAATTATGTCATGACAAAATGATATCAAGGGCGATCTAAATAGGCTAGTTGGAGGATTATAAGAAATGGGTCTTAGTAAAAAAAAAAAAAAAAAAGATGGGTCTAACTGAGTATTCAACATTACAAATTGTCCAAATCTGATAATTCGAGAGCTTTCATAATAATACTTGAATAGTGTCTTAAAATACTCAGGAAAGACATAAAACAAATAGCATATATCTGCTGAATACAGAGGACAAACACACACAACACACACACACACACAAAGTAAATCACAGTATAAACCGCAATGCACAAAAGAAGATGCGCAGCAAAGCAACACCAAATTCTTTCCGTCCGTGGTTTTGCCTGCAGAGAAGGCGATAGATACCACACACCCTGCAAACCTGCCACCATCAAAATCATGGTGCTGCCTCGCCAGGGCGAACTCCTCCATTACGAGCACTCAACAGAGGTTCGAGAGCTTTGACGACGATGCTCATATTTGGGCGGAGCTCTGCCTCGTACTGCACACACAATGCTGTCACTGCAGCCACCTGTTTCCAATCATACAAACAACAAACAGCAACCAGAAATGTGTTAGCAACTAACTGATGATGTTTTCCTCACTAAGCATGAAGCTTCAAGTGACTAAATATAATCAATATAATCTCCAACAAAGTATATTATATATAGTCCATACCTTCTACATCTGGATAAAGAGTAATATTGTATTTTATCGAGAGAAAGCAATCCAATTTCTTTTAGCTCGATAGTCTATCATAAAAATGTAACATATTTTTGAAAGAAATCAAAAAAAATAATAATAAAGACATTTGCTTGTGACTTGTTTACTTTGCATCTCCAATAAACTGTTCAAGATGATCGATCCCTCAAGGATCTATTTTTCTAGCATAAAACACTAAAATATATTTTTCCAAAACAAAAACACTATAAGTTTCTAGGATTCCTCGAGAACCTTTATGGTACATGAAAGACTTCAAGTTAGTTCATGAATAGTGATGTCTAGTTCTCGATTCTTTGCCTTATGATTAGTTAGTTCTATCGTCACCTCGATACAATGAAAGTCATCAATTTCAACCTAATTATCCCTATACTTGATATTAGTTATTCTATTTTAACTTGCTCCCTTGCTGTCATCGAACAAGAATGGGATTCATATGATATCGTGGGGGGATGACTACATTGTCAGGAGTGAACTCCAAACTAATAAATCATTAAAAGAGCACGTTCGGAACAAAGCAAATCACAAATGAACAAGAAGATTAGTAACTTATGCATCCATCCTTATGCATCAATAATGCATTAGCATTACCTTTGCAACAATCTTTTGAGGGTAATTTCCTGCTAGCTTCTCATCTACAATTTGGTCCACCTTGTCTTCGGTTAGCCTTTGTGTTGCCTGCACATGGCCAGATGATTCTCCAAGCAATTACATTGTGTACGAAGGAAGCGAAAGTGAGGGAAACAAAATGTAGTAGTAGTAGTAGTAGTAGTAGTGTTCATACCCATGTCACAAGACTCTGCTGTCCTCGTGGTAAACTGGGATCCACAGGTTTACGGCCAGTCAAAAGCTCCAAAAGAATGACCCCAAAGCTGTAAACATCGCTTTTGGAACTAAGCTGCCCTGTCATAGAAAACCTGCAAATCCAGGAGTAAACAGCTTCAACTTAAGGCCTTTTGGATTATGATTCATGAAATGAGTATTGGTGGCAGTGTGGTTTATTTAGGATTAAGCAAGACTGAGCTGGAGCAGACCATGGTTAATGTTGAGTTCAGCCCCTATACGATTAAATATCCAGTTTGATGATTCAGATGGTAAGCATCAATCTGCATTTTGAATCACGTTTAGGTGGAAAGCATGGAAATCCTTGACGACCACCAGTCGAAATTGATCTCTAACCTGGTGAATGATATCTTGGATTGACATGATCTTTTTCACATGGGTCAGTTCTCACATAGTCATAGAACCCATATCCAGTATTACTGAAACCTTCTCTGAACTCTTTAGTATGAGAAGCCGTCAACTATTACAAGCAAACTAATATCCTCCTAAGCAAAGAATGCAATCTCATACTAGACCCATACCGATCCTAAGCCAGTTTGGTACACATAATTAGTACCAGTGAGTCGATGTTGGTATACAAGTATATACCGAAAAGGAGGAAGAAGGAGAAGGAGAAGAAGAAAAAAGGAAAAAAAAGAGACAATTGAGGAAGATAATGAAGAATAGGAGATAGTGGAGGAAGAAAAGGATGAAGCATACCAAAAAAAGAGGTCAGCAGCAAGGAGATAGGCTTGGACAGCTATGCGTGCTTTGCCTATTGAGACGGAGAAGATCTAATTTTATTCACAAAAGTTGTTTGATTTTTAAAATTAAATCGGACTAGACCACCCGAAAAGGAGATAGATGATGGTCTGCTTACTAGTTCATGCCTAACTGATAAATATCGGTATGGATGGGTCCATACAAAATTATAATCCTTGCTCCTAAGAGTATCATTCATTGCAATTTAGTCTATGCTGAAAGAAAATTTCATTTGTAGACACACCAAATTTATATGTAAGAACTAAATGATGATCTAATGACAAAGAACTAGAAGAACTTACACACGAAATTTATATGCAAAAACTAAATGATGATCTAACAAGGAACAACTAGAAAACTTACTCTGGAGCATGATAGCCAAAGGTTCCAAGAACTCGGGTGGAGTGAAGACGTGCCGCCGTGTCAGGAGCCTGATTTGACAGGTCAATGTCACCTATTTTCGCAACATCATTATCAAATAGAAGTATAGTGCTGGACTTGATGTCACGATGAATGATACGAGGCTTTGTCTTCTCATGCAGGTATTCAAGTCCCTTTGCAGCCCCGACAGCAATCTTAACTCGTTGCGCCCATGTCAAAACTGGACCCGCCTTTGCCCCCTGAACACCTTTCCTTCCTGTGTTGACATGCATAACACATTGCAATTAGAGGATAGTCTTGCCATGTTATGTCAAGAGAGTAGCTGTCAGTCTTCCAGTAGCATGCATTCTTTTAAATGTGTTGCTCATGTCTAGGAAACATTAATTTACAGTGTAAAATATTCTGTTCCTCTTAAAACTTATAGTGCATAACAAGACTTTCCTAGCAGTGATCCAACCAACAAATGTAATACTTATTCAAGAATGCAGTTCGGTATCAGACCCATGCTGGACTGGTATGGGTCCGATCCATTCCAATATACCGATACATGTTATGTCGGTATATACTGTAGTACCAAGTGTTGAAGGGAGTAGAAGGGAAAGAATGTTTGGAGGAAGAGGAAGGAAAAATAGTAAGGAAGCGGATGAAAAGAAGGTAAGGTGGTCCAGGCCAGAGGAGACAGTAAATGGCAGAGCTGCATGTGATGAGATGGAGAAGAGGGTTCACATTGCAAGCCCTAACTGAGTGTTTTAAAGGTTTATTATTATTATCATTATTATTATTATTATCATTATTATTATTATTATCATTATTATTATTATCATTATTGGACTAGATCAAACTGCTCGAAATGTGGGTGGTCCATGTACCGGTTCATGCAGTAAATACTTGTTGCTATGGACCAGTCCAAGCCAAATTGCAAACTGTGAAACATATGATAGTTAAATAAAGAGTCACAAGATGCAATCAACTTATACCATGTAGGATATCATGAAGGGATCCCCTGGCTGCAAACTCATAAGCAAGAACTCGCAGACTTCCATCGACACAGTAACCAAGCAGCCGAACGACATTCTCATGTTGCAACCTTGACACCATGGATACCTGTGGATCTTTGTATAAGAAAACCCCCAGACTCAACTGAGAATATACAAATGAACAGAAATGATTAACACACCTGTGCCAAGAACTCTTGATCTGGCTGATTACTGCTGTCTAACTTTTTTATGGCAGATTCTTGTCCATTCCTCAGGGTGCCATAGTAAACTCGAGAAAAAGAACCCTCCCCAACTAAAACTTCATTGCTGAAACTTTTTGTGATTTCCTTTAGCTCATCCACTGGAATGGAAGGAACTGCAATTGGTTGGACTATGACAGGTGGTTCCCTGTTAGGAGCATAGTATATGGCAGGGTTATCACCTCCATGACCTGCATTAAGATGAAATTTTCATCTCAGAATGTTAGGGAAATATGAGATGAGGGCTTAAATGATATACATGTTCACAATTAGCAACAGTTGATAGTTTAAGCCAGAAAAACCTTTGTTTAAACATCTGGATATCAAGGCCATTCGCCATACTATCAGAAAGAGTTTTAAAGCAGCTATGTAGTTCATGAAAATGCAGTTTCATGGAATGCAAATCGAGGGGAATTGATATAACTAGGAAGACTAAGACAATATGTTAGGATGAATAAAACACCATCACTTTTGTGACTTTGGCATACAGATAAAGAGCAAATGGCAGTGAAATTTTATGAGTCTCGACAAAAACTATGCGAATGACAGTTCTACAAGCCGATTAGTATTAACGATGATGCATTTTTATATGAACAGTTCCAGATACAACAATACTAGTTGGTCAAGCAAAAGCCTGGTATAAAACATGCTTAAAAAGATATATCTCATGACAATTACCTGGTAAATTACCGTTGTAAGGCAGCTCGTTAGGACGGTGGGCACTGGATTTCTTAAAGAATATGAAGCACATGATTTTAATTAGGTAAAGCAGCTGCACCTGCACTAAAAATAGATGTATTCAGTTTTAAAGAAGAAGATAGAAGTAGCCAACCTTAGGAAACTTAGCAATTCAAGTAACAAGAGGGTTCTTCAAAATGCAATATTGTACCACGAATAGAAATAAAGAGAAAGAAGTTTAAAGCTTCCAAAGAAATGAAGCCTTTCAAAAACAAAGTAGTCAATGTCGTTTATTCTATAAACAACTGTGAACACAAAATCATATTTACTTTTCCGCTAACAGATAGTCTCATGTAATCATCCAAATAAGCATCAACACTCACCTTATATGAAAAATATGTGATTAATTGTTGTCCTCCAGTGACAAATTTGCATATCATAAACGAACGGAAAAGGTTTCACTATAATCTATATAAAAAACAACAAAGTTCAAAATATACTCTGCAACTTTTTGAGATGGAATTCTCTGTGTTGCCCACTTGCTTGGAAACTCTACCTGGTGATATATATATATAACTCCTCTCCCTCTAAAATCCATGATTGGTAGATTGTTAGAGAAGAATGGAGACAAAATGGCATTACAACTATCCTAAGGTATACAACAGCAGCGCATAAACCATGTCCGTTGCTTCTTGTATATGTATATTAGTGGAAATCAAATGTGTGTTCATCTTCATCTGCACTTGTAGTCCAAATACTTGTGGACACGCCTACTTCTCATACTAATTCCACACCGCAGATACGAAACCAAGAAAACATTGTTATGGTTCCATTTCTTCAGAATTTTGTGAGGGTAACAAAAGAAGATACTGATTCCAAACAAAACAATTGGTCATAGAGACCAGTGTAAGCTTTGGAATCGCAAAGATACCATCTTTTCAACTTTATAATGACAATAACACTTATCCATCCTCCCCAAAACTCAAAACCGAAGGTTTTGTTCTTCATTTCATCATTTCCTATTTCGTCCACAGAGTTGAAGAATCCACTATTAGCATAAAATCCATTACATGCTATCTGTTATGCGGAAAAACTTTCATGCTGAAATCTGAAATCAAATAAATGATGGATCTAAAGATTATTAAGATGTGTACATTTTGATGCTGCTATTTAGAAAAAAAATCTTCATCTGATCTGTGAGCACACTATCATCGGATCCAAGATATGTAATAATATCAATCTATAAGGAGATCTAGACTCAACTTACCACTATGATCGATGGATTCAGGAACACAATAACAATTGAGATGAACTATAATCTATCATTAACTGGTTCAGTTGAGTAAGGGATATAGAGAGAAGATATGTGTAATCTCTCAATTATGTCACGTTATATTCTTTTTATCGTCGTATTCTCGTTATCGTTGTGTGTTTTTAGGCAAGAGCAGAGGTTAGAAGATAAGTAATTAAGAGAGTTACTCCGATCAAGGACATCTCCCAAAGAATCATATCTTAATTGGAATTGCATTCTATAGCTCAATATTCAATCATATCAACATCCGTAATAGTTGATTGAACAAAATTAGTTGAGAAGGGACGGAAACTACAATATTAGCACGGATCGTCCAACGAAACGATCGGAGTCAGAAGCCCTAGTTTCGACGGAAAACGAAATCTCACCTGTTCTTCCGACGCGCTTTTGCCTCCCGAGCAGGGCAGCACAGCGAAGAAAGGAGAGCAAGGTCAGCAGATGGGCAGGAAACCGGCGGCGACGAGCAAGATAGCGGAGGATGACGGGGGAGGTGGGACGAGAACGCTTCCCGCAAGACGCAGCAGCGAGCGAAGTGGCAGTGACAACGGTTGGGGGCCGCCTTTTTCTATCGTTTCTTACTCGCCGGTGTTGCAGTATCGTCACCTCCCGCTCCCGCTCCCGTGTGGTAACCATCCGTTGACCAGACGTGAGTTCCCATTTGACCCAGCCCGGGGCAGCGGTCGCGTCAACGCCATCGGCCACGCGGACTCCTTTCGTCTTTTGCTTACCACCCGGAAGCGAAAAAAGAAAGCACACCTACGCGACTCTATCACGAACGCCTAAGATTGGGCCCCGCGTATCGGAAGACCCGTGAAGCAGCCACGTAGGATGGGTAAGTGATTTGGTAGGCAGGCAGGCAGGCGACTAAATAATGCTCAATCGTCTGTCTGTCCGTCCGATTACGGATCACGTTCCTGTGTCGTAAATATAAATAGCAACGGGACCCACGGAATATCCAGTAACGGAATTGGTATGCGATTGGGTTACCCCAACCAGGTAGATGTAGATCATTTGCCATGTCTATTCCTGTCATATTATAATATGCTAATTGGAAGTTTACATGTACTTAGAACAAGAGTTAGGAATATAATAAATACTATAAGACCAGGACGTAACAACCATTTAATCGAGGTAGTTGCCTAAGCCCGCTTAATTGTTGTTTTTGGATCGAAATTTTGTGGCAGAAAGGGGGAAAAAGAAAGAAAAAAAAAATGGTTTGGTGAGGGTTGTGATTGAGGCAATTAGTGTTTCTATTTGCATGATTTTTAATTTTGTTGTATTCTTAATAATCTAAGTCAAAACGTGGTTACGCCTATGCCATCTAAATACATAAGATGCTAATGACAAAATTAATCTCTCTCCTCGATGGGTTTAGTGGCTCATTTCTTGTATGCTAATGACATCACATAGAGGGTGACGTCATGGACTCTATCCATATTATAACCTTAAGCAAATCAAAAAAATAAAAGACCCATTCAAATTATATATATATATATATATATATATATATATATATATATATATATATATATATCATATGTGTGGCGGGTCTAAGTTTGGGTTGGGTTGGGTTGAGATTGGCAGAATCCGAGGAGAAGGACTAAAGAGAAGTCGGGTGGGCTCCTCCGGCCCAATAAAAACATTTAGACTTGGGCCATGTCTACTGAGATCCCCTTCAATTATACTTGTAAATGACACATTTAAACCGACGTCTACTTCGTGCATTAGCCGTCCAATTGGGTACAATAATTGGAGAAGATCCCATCTTCTTTGTGTTCTTTCTCGTTCGTTTATGATATTAATTTCATTGATGAGAACTGAAATAAAACTAGACTTGTAATTTGCTCAGTGACTATAAACACTACAAATTAAGGATGTGAGACTAAATAAATTAACACACAATAATGATGTTCGATTCGAACACATTGGAAGAACTTGAGATAGAATGAAAGTTTTGGTTTAAACAGAGGAGTTGTAATTTGATATGCATTTAGTGTTGTAGTTCTCAAAAGGGCTATTATATCAGAAAATTTTCTAGGCTTGAATATCTAAAACATTTGTGCAACAATATATTCATAAAGTAAAAATATTTTTACAGTGATCATGCACTCAAGATTTTTTGTATTGTCATATCAGAGTTACATAGGATTCTAAATCTCATCTATTAAAATTTATATACTTAGAACATTGATTAAGTGGTGGTGTATTAGATTCACTTATATAAAAAAAAATTCATGTAATAAAAATTTAACGATGTCTTAGTATCAAAATCTTTTTTTAGAAATTGTAATAATAAAGTTATCACTTAATGCATTACTTGGTATTTAATAAAAAATTACTTCAACTAAACAAAATGCTAATTATATTTTTATTTTCCCATCATTATTGTATAACTCATACATAGCATAAAAGTATTATATCTAGGCTTAATATATTAGTCGTTGGTCAAAGTTCACCGAAGTCAAAATTGTCCGTATTGCCATGTGATAGCCGACCAAAATTAGGTATTATTTTGTGAATCAAATGACATTTATATGTCTTATATCTCTTTCAACAATTAAAAAAGAAGATCATCATGATCGTATTAATTGCATCCACATATCTAATTAGGTATATGATGTGGCCATCAGTTTATTTATCGATGTGAAATACTAACTATTCTTTGTTATTCTTCTTGTTCTCCTACCACATTATATATATATATATATATATATATATATATATATATATATAGTGAATTTTAACAATCATAGAGCATACAACTAAAAAAACTAATAGACATCTCGATTAATCCTTCATTTAGATGGATTTTTTTAATAAATAACTCGAGTTTAAATATTTTGTGGTAGGTAATTTTATATCCATTATGGCTGGCCGAACTATAGGTAGGGATCATTACATCAATAGGTCAAGTCATGACATTAATTATGACAATTGATTTAGTGTTAAGCATAAGGTCTTTCAATAAAGTTCCATATGTTGGGTCAATTAATAATGATTTCAAGCTAATCGATTCACATATACTAATAATTATTTTTTATTTGCTGAGATACAAGGATTAGGTGCCATTCATGTGTAATCAAGTAGTCATTTGAGATACAATTGTACCAAAAATCTAGAGACATATGATACATTATTTATAGGAATAAGTGGTAATCCATTGAGTACTTTTTTTTTCTTCTATTTGGATCCATAATATTAACCATAATCTTAATTCATCGATAAAACTGAATCTAATTAAGGAGTTTGAATCTAGTTAATTACCAATGTTAACAACATAATTATTTTGGTTGATGGTTAATGAATGGGGTATGTACTTATTTAGGCGGAGCACATGTACAACCTTAATTTATGTTGTTAATTAATAGAGAGCAGAAGCAACGGACTCAAATCGGAATCAAACTCCTTAATTTATGTTGTTAACATTGGTAACAACATAAATATGTTGTTAACATTGAGCTCAATGTTAACGTCATCAGCCATTGAAATCAATGTTATTTCTTTGATGAAATGACAGAAACCATTGAGCTCCATAATGTAATGTAGTCAGGGCGGTGATGCTCGTGGACTTTCATCCTTTTTTTTTTCTTTTTTTTTTTTAATGTTTTTTGACGCCTTGGGATAAGACCACCCAATGCGGTCTTTTTTTTTTTTTTGGCTTCACACGATTGACTTGCTAATGACACCCAGTCGTTGTGGAATTTTACTTTGTTTTCCTTCTTTCAGATCCTGTCCATATGATAAAGCCATTTTGACGTCAATACAAGTACTTGCATTCATATGTCAAAGATGGGTCATTTTTTTTTATGTTAATTAATATCGTAGATTGTGTACTACTAAATTTTTTTTTATATTACGACTCATGTGACAAGCTACAGCAATTTTACTCGATCAGTTATCGAGGCCAATTAGATCTCCACAGCCGGCTACATTTAGTAGTGAAAAGCTAAAGAAACTAATGGATCAACAATACCCAAGTTGTAATTTTTGCTGTTTTATTTTTTCATAGATGAATCATTCTTGTTAGTGATATGTACCTGAGTGTTTTAATGGACATATATATATATATCTATCTATATATATATATATATATATATATATATATATATATAACAAGCCTGCAAGAACTGGAAACAACAAAACAGAAGCTGAATTATAATCATATGATAAGCTAGTTCATGCTCCCAATCCCAAAAGGAATCAATAAAAATTGAAATATTTCTCAGACAAGATCAACAAGATCTGGTGAGGTGAGGATTGTTTGTCTGTGTGTGTATTTATATATATATATATATATATATATATATATATATATATAAATATATATATTCTTGCACATAGGCCACATGATTTGTTTTCCGGTAGCACTTACTCCCCACCTTCTTTATTGCTACTTGGCACCAAAAGATGCAGCTTACTAATTGCAATACCTGTCATAAGAGTTGGTCTGTATCTTTATATGAATGAAGCATATCTTTCATCGTTTTGGGATGCATTCCACGTTTCCTCCTCTGTTCTAAAGAACAAGATGTGAAGGTGGTGAACAAATCTGCACTGCATGAAGTCAGAAGCAATTGTCAGCATCCATAGCATATACTACTAAAGAAAATCATAGTATGCAATGCGAAAGAGACATCACAAGTTAAAACACCACATTCAAAGTCAAGGACAAGATATGAACAAATCTTTCACTTGTTTTAAAGAACCCACACAAACAAGTAATCCATGACTCAGAATTCAAGCAGAGCAGCGTTGAAAAGAATTGTACTCTCATCAAATGGATATAGTTGTTCACCACCACCACCACCACCACCAACATCAACACAACATGTAATGATTCGCCAAACCAAAGAGATTTTATGGTGGGATGCATACCTTTCTCGGACAAATATAAATCACAACCAAGTTCAGTTTACCAGAAACAAAATCTCTTCACTTCTTGAAAAAAACTTTGGAATCACCATCAATGAACACAATTCCACATGCCATTTGGTGGATCTGCAAGTTTGCCAGCACAGCCAGGTATCTTATTGATTACACAAGCACAATAAAATAGTGGAGAAATCTAAGTCTTCCAGTGGAACCAATGTAAAGAATTGGGGACAAATAAAAAAGATTGGTTACCTCATAAAAAATATAAGATTAGGCGGATACAAAGGAAGAGAATGTGTGGAAGCTCCAAGATGCACCTCCTTCAACTGAAAATGCAACCATCACATTCAGATTAGTTGAATGAGAAATACCATATTCTTACAATGACACAGTAGCCACTATCTTGCGCCCAAAGACTCGAGAAGAAGAGATGGATCAGCTGGGCAGGAATGAAAGTGAGACCCCGAGCGTTGAGTTAGCAGAGATAGAAAGAAGCATCAGGTCATCATTCAGAATTGCTACATCAAGTTTTCGAAGAAGCTCCAGTGTTGGTTCTACGAGGGCTGATGATGACGATGAGCATGAGCTGACTTGGGCTGCAATTGAGAGATTACCAACCCTTGAACGAGTGAGAACATCTGTTTTTGATCATCAAGATGGTGGAAATATTGCTAACGAAAAATATGAAAGGAAGATCATTGATGTTACCAAGCTGGGTGCACTAGAAAGGCGCTTGCTCATTGAAAATCTCATCAGGCATATTGAAAATGACAACCTTCGCCTTTTACAGAAACAAAGAGAAAGGATAGACAGGTAAACTGCATCATGTTGAGTAAGTTTTCTTCTTTTTCTTTCTCCTGTTGGGTCCATGACCTGAGAAATCATGGATACAGATGATTGGCTTCCAATAATCTATGGTTAACCATGGGCAACTGTTTTCACAGGGTAAATGTGAAATTGCCCACGATAGAGGTGAGATACAAGAATCTGTCCGTGGAAGCAGAATGTCAAGTGGTTGAAGGGAAGCCCCTACCAACTTTATGGAACACTGCAAAGAGCATGATATCGGTAAGAAGATTGAGTCACTCCATGTTCTTGTATAGATTCAGGTGCATTGCTAACAATAAGCACATTGATGGTGTTTATGCATTATCAGACTGATGTACAAACGCTTGTTTCTTAGTACCATATCCATCATATTATATTTGTTGAATTATGTTCAGAATATAAGAACATTTCAACAAATGAGCACCTCATTAAATCCAAGAACATGCTTTTGAGCTTACAGAGTGCAAGTTTCTGTGAAACAGGGTTTCACGAAGATGCCAGGATTGAAGACAGAAGCTAAGATTCACATTCTCAAAGGCATCAGTGGGGTCATCAAGCCTTCCAGGAAAGTATTTAGAGAACTGTCAACTTAAAGGGGTAAAGCAAAAAAGAGAGATAAGATGCTTTATTAAAGACTAGTTCAAAATACACTGCCCTCTTTCTCCTCTCTGTCTGAAAGAATCAATCTCAGAGTCTCCAAGTAAAGCTGCTATATGCATAGACAAAAATGATAATCCAATTTTCCTTCATATTATATGAGATTAATTATTTAAATTTATCTGATTTACAGGATGACTCTTGTGCTTGGACCTCCAGGATGTGGAAAAACGACCTACTTGCTAGCTCTCTCAGGGAAACTAGACAAATCTCTCAAGGTTTCTATCTTTTAGCCTACTCAGAAAAAATGCAAGAATAGTACAATCAACAGTTACTCCTCATCTGGAAAGTTCAAATACATAAGTGACAGATTACTTTCTTTTATGAACAAGTTGACTTTGACACATTTAAATCTACAAAGTCACAAAAAGCATATGTAGCTTTTACTTTGTCATAAGAATGCTTACCCATTCCAATCATTCCTTTTGTATAAAATATCTATCAGTACTATACCAGGCTTTTTATTAGTGTACTCCTTAATATCACTGTTTTCTTTTTCTCTTTTTTAATTTATAGCTGGAAAGTTTTAGTTGTTTTGTCTTTTATTTGCTTCTGCCTGACAGATATTAAGCCATCATAATTTTTATTCTGCTGTCATAAATCAGTTAGATTGGAGTTGGAGCCTATTAATTATCTAAAATGCCTAAAAAACACATATAACTTCTGCTAATCCGGAGATCCAGTTATCCCACTTTGGTACAAGAAGCATACATCACTAGCCAACTAGCCCATATTGCACGAGCTTATTCTGGCAATGTATGCAGATATCAGTTGCTTGAGAAGTACAGATGAAAGTTCATCCAATAGAAACAAAGTCCTTAAGTTTATCATTTTAAGATCTAATCTCTATCAAAATGATTCCTTTCATCAGATAGTTATTATAGTATGTGGAGCATGGAATACATATATAAAATACAATAGATCAAGAAAGGAAATAAGAAATCTATGATTCATATCTACTATTCAAACCTCGTAACAAGACCAAAAATATCTTCAAATGAATAATATTTCATAAATCAAATGAATTTTCTGCAGATCATATCGAGTCAATTTCATTAAATGATCATCAAACAGTTCCTCCTCAGAGTACCTCTAAGTTTAAGTCGAGGCTTTGATTTATTAAATTATTGTGGTTCTAGTATGAATTGGCGTTCATAGATTTATCTTACTATACTGACTTGCACAGAGAAAATTTCTATGTATTGTATTGCTAAGCTATAAAAGTTTGACCTCATTTTGTGATAATTGTTTGTCTATCTTCAATTGAACTAGAACAAGGATGCAGAGGCTTCTACTTAAACGTCCTTCAGAAATCAAGATCATGGAATAAAGCATGTAGACAGACCCATTTATGCAAATATTAACTCAAGTTTCAATGCACTGATCAAGCCATATTTGAAACCTTACCCATCTTTGGCATTTTTCCAGAACAACATTTGCAAATAATTGAAGTGACAATTTCCTTTTTCATTGCCTTTCACCGATTCTTTTTAAAATTTTAACCTCTCCTAAGCTGAAAGTACTGGGCTTACAAGGATTCCTTTATCCTAATTAGAGCTGTATCTAGTAGCTACCTACCTCGAATCCTCAGTGCTGGTGCTATTGTTTTGAACAATTGTCTCATAATTGCTCCATATTATTATCCATACTTAGCTTGCAAGTACACAAACACACTCATTCCTCATGTGGCGTTTTCTGAACATGCAGAAGCAGCTAACCTTCCAGCCTTCCAAAGATAATTGTCCACTGCATTAATCTATCCAGTGCATGCAAATCTTCCATAAAACTTCTCTACTTAATTATCATGCAAACATCTTGAAATATGTTTTTTGGAATCTCAGTAATGTGGAAAGTCAAATTGATTAGTGTTTCCAATGACTAGTTTTGAGTATTTATATTTTTGAAGTCATCATTGATTTAGCACTTCAGCCTAGAGAACTAAACTTTTCAACTTAGAAGGTTGTTGCTGTACAATGCATATGTGGAATTTTCTATCATGTGTCAGATTCCTAAGCTTCCTGGACTACCACCATCTGGTGCTCTGCACTGAGTATGTAGAAACATTCCATCTAAGCCTCGGAGAACACTATCATTATGTGAAAATATTGTTGTGTATCTTAAACTACAGCAAACAACTAAATATCTAGACATGAATAACCCACAAACTTTCTATAACCACTTCAGCCAAAAATGTTTTTGATTCTCAATGAAACATAGCAAGTTGTCACAGGTAAGAGGTGAAGTTACTTACAACGGCTTTGGGTTGGAAGAGTTTGTGCCTGAGAAGACATCAGCTTACATAAGCCAATATGACCTACATATTCCCGAGATGACAGTAAGGGAAATACTAGATTTTTCTGCACGCTTTCAAGGAGTTGGGAGTAGAGCAGGTGAGAACCTGATGGATCTTTCAAAATATTTGATTATTATCAGTATAAGTTAACAACAAAGCTTACTGAGCATGCCTTTTAAAGAGATTATGAAGGAAGTCAGTAGAAGGGAGAAGCTGGCAGGAATTATCCCTGATCCTAACATAGATACATACATGAAGGTACATCATAAAGAACTTCATATTGATTAAATTCAATTTTTTTGACCAATGTATATGGGCTTCTCACTTTGATAACATTGCAAAAAATATCTTCAGGCATGAAACAAATTTTAAAAATAAGTAAACTATAATATTGTTGAAATAGATAAAGTTGGTGCATAGCTACATATCCCAATATCATACATGTATGACATTTTTGTACAGGCAATATCAGTGAAGGGATTAGAAAGAAGCCTCCAAACAGACTATATCTTGAAGGTAATTTCTTTCAGGACCACAATCAAAATGCTCTACAATTGTCAGATCATTATAGTGGCATTACTCGGTCTCATACATACTGAAACTAATTAGTCAAATTTGACCTGGATTATCAGATAATGGGACTGGACATATGTGCAGACACAATGATAGGGGATGCCATGAGAAGAGGCATCTCCGGTGGTGAAAAGAAAAGACTAACCACAGGTACATCACCTTTGAGGCAATATTTCTTGCTTTTTCTTGCTAAGTTAAATACATATACATCACCTTTGAGGACTCAAATCAAGAAATACGCGGTGACATACTACAATCTACTTAATATACACTTTTAAGTAAAGTTCTCTTGTTATCACTTTGTCTTCCAGGAGAGATGATTGTTGGACCAACAAAAGCTCTTTTTATGGATGAAATATCAACTGGCTTGGACAGCTCTACTACCTTTCAGATAGTGACATGCCTACAACAATTTGCTCATATCACAGAATCTACTGTTGTGGTTTCACTTCTTCAGCCAGCACCCGAGACTTATGAACTATTTGATGATATTATCTTAATGGCAGAGGGAAAGATTGTTTATCATGGTCCTCGCACTCAAATTCTTGACTTCTTTGCACAATGTGGATTCAAATGCCCAGAGAGGAAAGGAGTTGCTGATTTTCTCCAGGAGGTAATTACAAATTTAAATGTTGCAACAGTCCTATTTTCTTTCATGCACACCAGATGCCTCACAGCTATATGTTTTTTGTTTTTCTCAGGTGTTGTCAAGAAAAGACCAAGAGCAGTATTGGTTCAACTCCAATGAAAATCATAGTTATGTTACTGTAGACCAATTCTCTAGAGCTTTCAAGGCCTACCATACCGGACAGAGTCTAAGTGAGGAACTATCGAAGCCTTATGATAAGTCTCAATGTCATAAAAATGCGCTATCTTTCAACAGCTATTCATTATCTAAGTGGGAACTGCTTAAAGCTTGCATGGCAAGGGAATTTCTTCTCATGAAAAGGAATTCATTTGTCTATACATTCAAAACAACCCAGGTAGCTACTACATAAAAATGACTTTTCCTATCATTTATATTCATTAGCTGAGGTAGTTAAATCATTTGCACTGCAGCTTGGAATTATCGCTATCATCACGGCGACAGTATTTTTGCGAACGCATTTAAGCGTTGACATTATTCATGCTAATTACTATATGGGTTCCCTCTTTTATGCACTTCTCTTACTGATGGTAAATGGATTCCCTGAGTTGGCTATGACAGTTTCTAGACTTCCAGTCTTCTACAAGCAACGGGACTATTACTTCTATCCCGCATGGGCATATGCAATTCCATCTGCTATCCTAAAAATTCCGATATCTCTTGTAGAGTCGTTAGTGTGGACATCAATTACTTACTATGTCATCGGGTATAGTCCTGAGGCAGTAAGGTAAGCAACATGAAGATTACTGGACTGCAAATATTCTTCTTTTTATGAACACTTCTAAATCATCATTTCCTTCAAATGTTCTCACAGGTTCTTCCGCCATTTCCTTCTACTCTTTTGTGTCCACCAAATGTCACTATCACTATTTCGATTCATCGCATCCTATTTTCAGACTGCTGTAGCTTCCACAGTTGGTGGTACCATGTGCCTACTAGTAATCCTGTTGTTTGGTGGTTTCATTCTTCCAAAACGTAAGGCAGCTCCAGCTTCAGGTGATGAAACCAACACTATAATAACAGACTTAATAAAACTACTTTGTTATTGCAGCCTCTTTACCAGATTGGTTAAAATGGGGATTCTGGATTTCTCCTTTATCTTACATAGAGATTGGCTTGACTGTTAATGAATTTCATGCACCAAGATGGCAAAAGGTGAAATTCTATAGTCCCATAACAACTTGAGACAACAGATTATCTCATTGAATCTTTACATACTTTTGACATTGTCATAAATCACAGATCTTATCAGCAAACATGACAATAGGGCAGCAAGTCTTGACAAGCCGTGGACTCGACTATAACAGCAACTTCTACTGGATAGCAGTAGGAGCACTATTAGTGTCGACCTTGCTACTGAATTTTGCATTTACATTGTCCTTGACTCTAAAAAGACGTGAGTCCTAACTATAAATGGTTCATAAGTTCACTCTTATCTTCACTTAGCAGCCTAACAAGTTTTATATTTCAGCTGTTGGGGTTTCTCGGGCCATTATTTCTCGTGAAAAGCTTTCTCAGATACAAGGTATGGAAAATGAAGACATTCCAGGTCAAAATAAAAAAGCATCCATTACTAGATCACCTGTACCTCTTTCAGAACCAAGGAGAACTGGTAAGACTGTTTCATTGCCTTTTAGTTTTTAATAAATGTAATATAGAGATCATTTAGAGGATATAGGATGAATAACTTAAAAGAACTTTCATGATTAATCTAACAGGAAAGATGGTTTTGCCTTTCATTCCCCTAACCATATCATTTCGGAATGTGAATTACTATGTCGAGACCCCTCTGGTAAGCATATTAACCAGTCATATTGGTAGTCATAGATTTCTATAGTTGATGGATATTCAAGGGAGTAGAATCTGTTCTGCTTGTGCCATAGGAAATGAGAGAACAAGGCCCTGCAGAAAAACGTCTACAACTGCTTCACAATATTACAGGAGCTTTCCAGCCTGGAATCCTTTCAGCACTTATGGGAGTAAGTGGAGCAGGGAAGACAACTCTTTTAGATGTCCTTTCTGGAAGAAAAACTGGTGGTTTTGTTGAAGGAGACATAAGAATTGGAGGGTATCCTAAGGTACAAGAAACGTTTGCAAGGATATCAGGTTACTGTGAACAGTTCGACATACATTCTCCACAAATTACTGTCAAAGAATCTGTCATGTATTCAGCTTGGCTGCGTCTGCCACCTCAAATTGATGCAAATACAAGATCTGTAAGCTACATCCTACACATAAATCTGTTCCTTCAAAAAAATATTTTGGCTTTAAATCCATCATAAATTAAGCATTCAAATCATGTTACACTAGAATTGGAACTCGCTGTCTAGTACGTGACTTATTTGGAACTTAAATATTGATCTTCAGAAATTTGTTGATGAAGTCATTGAAACGATCGAGCTAGATGGAATCAAGGATTCTTTAGTTGGTATACAAGGGGTCAATGGTCTCTCTACTGAGCAACGGAAACGACTAACTATTGCTGTAGAGCTTGTTTCCAATCCATCAATTATATTTATGGATGAGCCAACATCAGGTCTGGATGCTAGGGCAGCTGCTGTTGTCATGCGTGCAGTGAAAAATGTTGCTGAAACAGGAAGGACAGTAGTTTGTACCATCCACCAACCAAGTATTGATATATTTGAAGCATTTGATGAGGTATGTAAGATATTTTTCCATCTTTATTATGGAAGGTTGGAAGTTAAAAAAAAACCAAAATGCCACAAATAGTTCTTTTAAAAGCTAAACCTAATTTCAACATATAATTGATGTCTATCAGTGCAAGGTTCTAGAAAAGAAAATACTACAGAAGTTTACAAGATGATCTTAGATATGTGAACAAGATGATAGAAACAAAAGATATATATAAATCTTCGTTCTCATTCTAAACTTGCACTAAACTAATAAAGTCATCTCGTTAATACCTATTCAAGTCATTAGAAGTATAAGTTGTTTTTATGTTTTTTGCAACTTCTTTTGATGCTTAACATGAGACATATCTTTGTTTGATTTTCCACAGCTAATTCTAATGAAAAGAGGAGGAGAATTGATCTACACAGGATCAATAGGAAAGCATTCTAGTAAAATTATTGAATATTTTGAGGCAAGTCATTGTTAAACTCAGTCCCATTGTTGGTTCTCTTATATGTTTAAGTTATACCAATGGCTGCTAATGTTGATTCTACTAATAAAATCTGCATGTTATGAGATGTCTGTTTGTTATCTTTGATGCCCCTATTTTCTTAAAATTCTAGCAAAGACTGTTAATACTTTTTGAAGTTCTATTCTCCAAATAAATTTACTTTATTATTATGATAGCTTGAACAGAAGCAACTATATTCAACAAACTAAAAATTTTTGATGGAAGTAAACCATACAAATGGACATAACAATGTTCTAAATAATGTAACTCATCAAATGCAAAGACCTAAGTGCTCACTCCCTCTACCTCTCCATCACTTCCATCCTATGTCTCTTATATTTAAATTGAAAAGTCTGAAGCCATTAATGTTTTCATGCTTTCTTCTTAACAGCCAAACGATTAATCTTATACTAATGTAGCAAACTTAGGTTTTCAGGAGAAGTGTTGCTATTTAATCCTTCAAACAAAAGGGTAGAAGACTGATTTTCATTTGGGCACCTGCACATCCACAATAAATGTTTGGTTCAAGTATGCATCAATACCCTCAACCGTAGTTCCCCCAGATCACTCAAAAGTGATCTATGGTAATTATATGCAGAATCATATTGGAATTTTAACAGGTTTGCACTTTGAGATATGATGCTGCTTTATAAGCCATCTCAATCATGGACTACATCAGAAGTGAGAATAGGAGAGTAACAAACGAGACCAAATTCATTCGATGTGACTCAGTATTGATTAAACAGACAATTAAGCCATCATAAAGTCTTCCACAGGCCAACTTGAGCTCAATCTATGCAGTATTAAGCTCAAACTTTCTTCCCATTATGCCCACATCTAGCATTGAAGAATCGATCCTCAATATCAATGGGACCAGTCCACTGATCACAATGTAAAGTTAAAAACAACACTCGAGCATCTACAACAAGAACAACATCAAAGCCATAAACTCCCAAATACTATTATGGTTTATTCTGTACTCTGTAAATAAATAAATAATATGACTTTGAAAATCACCTACTATCGTTGCAAAGTTAAAAGTATCTAAAATGAACATAATATTCTCATTTGAATGACACTTTTAAAGGGCTATCAATTTAAAGGAATAAATAAAAAATACTAAACATTTTATGTTAATGCAATTTCACCTTCTTTGTTTTGTATGACAGGGGATAGCTGGAGTACCAAGGATTAGAGATAACTATAATCCAGCAACATGGATGCTGGAGGTTACCACTACATCAATGGAGATGCAATTAGGAGTAAATTTTGCAAAGATATATAAGGAATCGTCCCTTTATGAGTAAGCATCAGAGTGTCTCAAAATTAACTAGGATAGTATACAAATTTTAAGTTTTAACTAATGAAAATATGATAATGGATGCTGCTACTGATATATCAGGAAAACACTAATGACAATTATGATCTCTTGCACATTATTAGCAATCAAAAAAATGATGACATCATCCTTACATATTATATTGCTCACCATAATCTTCTATGATCTTTTTTTCAATATAGGGACAGCAAAGAGCTGGTTAAGCAATTGAGCACACCAGCACCGGATTTGAAAGATCTGAGTTTTCCAACACGCTATCCACGAAACAGTTGGGTACAATTCAAAGCTTGCCTTTGGAAACAATACTTGTCCTACTGGAGAAGTCCTTCATATAATTTGGTGCGAATATCATTTATCCTTGTTTCATCCATAATCTTTGGATTAATATTCTGGCAGCATGGAAAGACATTGTAAGTACCTGTTTTCTCACATAGATGCATAAAAAACTGGTAAATAAATATGTAGATATATGACATGGCCAAAGGACATATATACTAATTTGCAGTAATATATTTCTGTCTAGAGCCAGAATTCATATTGTTGTGCTTTGTTAATTAGTAGATAACACATGACTGAGAGGTTTACACAAAGGTTTTGACAAAATCATTAAAATTACAGAATATAATTTCCATAAAGATCAATCTATGGCAGCATTCTTACAAAAAGATGTCATTTTGCAAATGCTGTTGAGACAATAAATCTATAAACGGTGACCATGTTTAATCAAAAAGTGCAAAAGCCATCAAACAATCATATTTTTTTTAATTTTTTAGGCAAAGCAGCAAAATATGCAACTGATACATTAAGAAAGAAAATAGGTACAAAGAGATAAAAAAATTGAAAAGAAAACAAGAAAGAGAAAAGCGATGAGAAACTAAGTCTAAAGAGTAAATCTAAGCCATTTATAATGGCTTCAAAGAGTTGATGTTTACTCCCGAAGAACTCCAACAACTAATCGTTTGGCCTTATAGAAGGATATCAAAGAATTAAACAGAATCAAATACTGGTTCAGGTATGTGAACTAATACATATGAAACAGTATGTTGCACCACTTAAAAAAATATTACAACATTATTTAGAATAACAGTATTTTTGCTATGATTGGCACACGAGTATTGGTTGTACAAACTGATACAGTCAACATGAACTTCTACTTAATTCGGTGATTAGAACTTCAACTCTTTCATAGAGCACAAAGGTGAAAGTTACCAAAGAAGACAGACATCGAAGCTAAGTGCAGAGGAACTTCCTGGACTTCAAACCAAAATTGCATCACAGCAGATAGAAGCAAGACAGCAATTAAAATTCCTCCCTTATTTGGTAAATCAATAATTATACTGATAAAAAGTAGAAAGAGGTGGGAAGATTTTGAACATGCATCCTGCAGTAAAATAGGGATCACTCTTAATCTAGATTTGGCATATCATTGTAGTAAGACATACACAAATATCTGATGCTTAAGTTTTTAAAGTTTGCTTTGATACATGCTTGATGATCTTAAAAAAAATACATGATCTAGATACTAATACACATATTTCTCCTTGAAGAAACAACCAACAAGATCTGTTCAATATGTTGGCGTCAATGTTTGTCGCCACAATCTTCACTGGAATAAACAACTGCTCGTCAGTTTTACCATTTGTTTCAATTGAGCGAACTGTTCTGTACCGGGAGAACTTTGCAGGAATGTACTCCCCGTGGGCCTACTCCCTTGCTCAGGTTTAGTAGCTATTGCTAATAGTGTATTGGTAAGGGAAAGGAAGATCATTTCCTGAATGTTGATCAAGATACACTTTGCTGTTTCAGGTGGTCATTGAGCTTCCCTATGTACTAATAGAAGTGGTACTATTTATGGTCGTAGCATATCCAGCAATTGGTTACTACTGGACGGTCTATAAGTTCTTCTGGTTCTTCTATACCATGTTCTGCACATTGCTCTACTTCATTTACCTTGGGATGTTGCTGGTTTCATTGACCCCAAATGTTCAAGTGGCTTCCATATTGGCATCTGTTTGCTACACCCAGTTTAATCTCTTTTCAGGCTTCATTGTGCCAAGTCCTGTAAGTCCAGCATTTACATTTCTTTCAGTTCATAAGCATTTAGACATACTAAATTAGTTCCATATGCAAACAACAAACAGACTGCAGGATAACAACCTATAAACAAACAATTACTAGTTCATCTGCACTGCATTTTCGTATCGATATCTAAAGTAGCAGAACTAAGCTATACAGATCAAACTAACGGAGTTAAGTGCATGATAACAGCTTTTTTAGTATAGGGCAAATTTTGAACAGGTATATTTGTCATATCTTAATACTGTGAAATCTAGAGATGAATATGACAACACAATATGTTATAAATCGATAAATACGCTTTGGAAGCTAAAGCAAAGTGTTCATTTGTATTGTACTTAGTTGCTCGATGCAATAGTTTGAGCTGTGTATGTATAGCTTACTGGTAAAAAAATTAAACATTGTTTGTTTTCCTTGCAGCAAATTCCAAAGTGGTGGATCTGGTTATACTACCTGTGTCCCATGTCCTGGTCACTGCATGGACTCTTCAGTTCACAGTACGGGGATGTACAGAAGGAGATAATAGTGTTTGGAGAAACCAAATCGATAGCTTCTTTCCTAGAGGACTATTTTGGTTTTCACCACAATCTTTTAGGGCTCGTTGCTGTTGTTCTTCTTGCGCTTCCATTGATCTATGCTTCCCTTTTTGCTTATTTTATTGGGAAGCTAAATTTTCAGACGAGGTAAACAGATATTTAAGAATACTTGTAAACAAAATTCTGAATTTTTGCCAGCTTGGAAATTATGGTAGTCGATAGTGTAAGAAGTCTCTTTACTAGGAACATTGAATCTTTTGGTGACTCCAATGGTGCATCTTGCCCACAAATAATTTTAAGCTATACACGAAGGCAAGTACCAGGGTCCAGTAAATCCATGCACACTTTTGTTGTGTAAATCAGTACAATCCACATATAGAATCAGCAAAAATTCATGAAAATGCAAATACAAACCAATATATGCATGACTCAACATAAATGATAGAATAACTTTTAGATACAAGTAAATCATGTCTTGGTGATAAGTAAATGCATGGCTCAACTTTCCTTCATCAGCTTGAATTTCTTACATCAAACATACAAGACACACAAAGATGCCTAAACTTCTTTCCTCTGTCATGTCACAAATATTATCTTAAAGTTGATTATGTTATTTAATGTAACTGTCACTGCTCATTTTAGAGCTCATTTTCTACTAACAAGATTGACTTGGTATATAACTTAAATTGAACTCATTGATAATTTTGTTCCTTGGCCCCAAAAAAATAAAGATAACTTATACAACATGCAAAAAGAGTCACTGTATGGTAGCCTAAATCTCCACATGACATGTTGGTGTCATACAGATTTCATAATTTGAAGGGAACTATCAAGCGGAATATAAAAAGTAATTATATTATGCACTAAGTCATTACGGTGAGATTGAGACAATCAGCATCAAATGAAAGGAAAATCAAGAATATAAGTTAATCCATACTAATCTGTAGGAGAAAAAGAAGAAAAGGGCTACCATCATTTTCTCATCAAACACCAACTATTCGCTATTGTATATGCATTATGGAATTATGACAAAAATCTTGTCTTTTGGCATGGATTTTATTTTGCTTTATTTATTTAACAAACTATAAATTTTATGTGAAATGACATGTAAAAGATTCTCGCAATAAATATCGGTTCTTACTGCTATTCAATATCAGTGACATAAACAGCATGTGCAAGCAATTCATGTAACATATGGAAGATAGATTATCCATTCATTAGCAAGTGACCTAGTCTCCTGATGTCAGAATGAACCATGATCTACTCTCATAATCTAATTCTTTTTGCAACATCCAGTAATAACACAACCACCAGCGTTATCAATAATCCAGTTATCAGAAAAGAAAATCTGACGTGCATTACGAAATATAATCAGAATGTTGTCTTTTGGCATGGAATTTTATTTTATTTTGATTTATTTAATGGAGAAAACTATGTATTTTTATCTTAAATGACATGTACAAATTCTCCCAAGAATCGGATCTTAAAGCTATTCAATTTCAGTGACACAGACAGCGTGTGCAAGCAATCAATAAAAAATATATGGACGATACATTATCCACTGGTTTGCAAGTGACCTAGTCTCCATATGTCGGAAAGAACCTTTATCTACTCTCACCACCTGATTCTTTTTGCACCATCCGTCAATAGCAAGAACAACCCCCACATTTCAAGCAAAAACACCCGATTTCCGGGAGATTTCAAGAAAACCAAGAAATCATATAAAAGGCCGAAAACTGCAAATCAACAGAATTAGATTTAAAAGGTAAAAGAATGTCGTACCCAAAGGAAGCGGGATTGGTCGGGTCTCGAGAACGACGTTAGGGTTTAAAGGGTTCCGATGTGATGAAGGGAGTGGAAGGGAAGGATGAGGGCGATCGAGACACGGTCACACGTTCTCTTTCTGTTTGGCATAAAACGGGTTGTAATCTCCAACCAACGATAGCAGAAAAAACAAAAACAAAAACAAAAAACCAACAACGCCAACGTTACACACTTTGACCGTATTTTAATAAAGCATATATGTAGCTCCTTGCAATTCATCCACAAAAACAGCACATTTTGTTTATTTTAAGTTACAGTTGATATTTAAATAATTCGAACCATATATATATATATATATATATATATATATGTATATAAATTTGTCAGACATATTGGAAGCACTACTACACCTCTGTAAAGTTGAACTCATATGCGTATGAGTATTGTCGGATATCCTTAATGGAACTATTTCTTCAACTTATAGAATTTTGATAACAATACACAGTATCTAGGATCAGTTATCTTATATAAACTTCAAATTTTCTGCGAAAGAAATAGTGTGAAAAATAATTTAGAGTCGACAATTTTTTTATATTTTAATGCATGAAAAAACTGAACTTGTGGTTTCATGTTTTGGTTTGCTTTGTTGGAAACGGTTTGGTTTTATTTATGTCACAGTTGCTAAGATTTAATTTACTCTTTAAAAAACCATCTAGTGACGTGGCCGCTGTCGATTGATTCAGTGACGTGGTAGCCGCCGGTCGAGTGAACCAGTTGGGGCCCACGGTGGTATATCTGACTTGAACTACAGGGATATTAAAGGTCGTCCGATGACGTGGCAGCTGCCTGTTGACTGACCAATGGATCCCACGTACAATGACATGGCAGGTCTGTGTTGTCTGAACCAGTGGAGCCCACGCTCGGCGTCCCCGTTTCGAACAACGGGGGATGTTAAAGGCCGTCCAGTGACACGGCAGCTGCCTGTTGACTGAGCCAGTGGGGCTCACATCAGCATCTCTGGGTTGTACCACAGGGATGTCAAAGGCCGTCCGGTGACATGGCAGCGGCCTGTTGACCGAGCCAATGGATCCCACTTTGGGCCCGCTGAGACAGGTCTCGCCACGGTCAGCTTTGCTCCAATAGGGACAGCGGCAACGATTCTAATGTGTCAGTCACAGACAGTCACATATCTGTGTCAGTGGAAGTGGATCATTCTCTCTCTCTCTCTCTTTCACACATAGACAGATCCATGAGAAGACATCAAGCCAAGTACATTTTTCTAAGGATAACAGGCTACATGTCACAGCCCAACACACTCTATGATAAACGTAACAAAATACTGACCAAACAGCATACTAGTAAACCTCGGACAAACACCATCATAATAAGCTATAGACAAGCTTACAGCACACCGGAGAACATTAACCAAGACAACACCAGCACATCGCATCATGGCTTTGCGCCTCCACGTCCTATGAGGCCTCCTCCGCCGGGCATCCCCGGGACAGTTCCGATGGTGGGGATGGAGCCGAAGGCAGGACCTCGGAACCCAAACTGAGGACCCAAGGGAAGGCTGGGAGTGCCAAAGACGCCACCGAACCCGAAGAAGTTTTGAGGTTTGTAGGGTTTAGGCTCGGTCTTGATGTTTCTTCCCTCGAGCTGCACAACAGTGGTGGCGAGGAGAAGAGCAAGGACGAGCACAGACTTGGTAGGGCTCTCCATGGCGGTGAAGCGTGGTGAGCCAAAGCCAGCCCCATCTTATAGCAGGAGGGGGAAGGGTGGTCAGTTGGTGTGTCTTTAAGACCAATAACTGGGAGTGCTGCTGTGGAACACAGAGATACTTGAAGAAGCCTTTTAAGTATAGGAGCAGGTGCATGTGATCCATTCAATGACCTCCCATTTACTACTGGTTCTTGTTTCCGGCGACCGGGCTGCTAATAAGATGGGAGCAGAAGACACTGCATGGTAACCTTAAAAGAGGAAAACTCTCGGACAAATGACTACTAATGGTTGTGAAGATTAAAGATGTTTCTCATAGAAATTTCTTTCTTTAAATAGTCGATAACATTTATTTTTATATAGTCTGTTGAGATTGAAGAGTTTCCGAAGGCAGATAGGATAAGATAAAATAATCTTATTCTACCAATACGAGCAATATTGGTTTGTTTGACTTGACGTTTACATGTCAATCTAGCAGGAAAAACACAAAAAAAAAAAACAAAACTAGTCCATGGGATCTATGAACAGCATTACAAATCAAAATAGAATTTTTATCCAAGAAGGCATCTTACAAATGCATTTTGTAAAATAAAAATAATCAGTCCAAAACATTTAGAATTTCTTTACAACCCTTTCATTTGGAGACATTCTGGTGCTCTCCTATCGCAGGAGGTTGACCGAGGGAGGTCCCACTAGTTGATCAACGTCCTTTTTTCTTTTGCACGTTATGCGTAGGGGATATATTTTTCTTCTTACGAGGGAGAAAAAGAAATAGATTCTGAAAGGCTGCAATAGTATGACTGCATTGATAACACGTACAAGTCTTTTTCCCTTCATAGAGCACCACCACCAGACTTTATCATTCATTGCAGTAGAGAAAAGAAGGGAAAGGCAAATGAAAGAAAGAGTGCATCAAAGATGCAATTAATAGCTTGCTTGCAGACTCCTGTCGTCGTGTTCTCTGGCAGACGGACCTGCACGCGAAATTAAAAGCCTCATCAGGTACGATCAATTTGAAGCTGCTCGATGACCAGTAATGTATTTTTGTAGGTACATAACTCATTTTGTTGAGGTCTTTCCGTAACGTCGACTGATGAGTCAGTTTAGAGAGGCGTTACGTGTGCGTAAGCTGCCTCTATGGAAGGAAAGTGAGGGTGTTCAGTTTCGACCTCGGGTGAGCTCCGCTTGGGTCAGGTCGGGTCGATTTTCCTACATAAAGACCCTGAGTCGAATCCCTCCGATGCTCAAGTCAACGGGTGTATAGAATATAATAAGAGAATGAATCTTTAAAGTTGTCGATCTCCCGATTAGTAATCGCCTGGGGGTTTTTATATCCGCGAAAGAGGAGGTTATCGTACCAAGTTGTTACTGTTGTTATAGTACTTGGCGGCATCAGGACAACCTTTTTGCGTAATTCTCAGGTCCTCTGACGATGCCACATGCTTTTAGCCGTGCCACCAGCTGTACTGTTGGTCGGTCGACACATCGTGTTTCTCAATTGTCCTTGCTGAGGGCAGGTCCACATTCGACATGTGTCTAACCTTGAAGCCTCATGACCGATTACAGATTTGACCTGTAGCTTGTAGGTCATCGTGGATGGTTATCATTTTCCTCGTAGTATATAGTACTTCTCTATTTCATAAGCTATCTACCTCTATGTCGCTCACAGAGATGATGGAGTTGATGAAGAAGCCACAATTTACTCGAAAAATAACTAATAAAAAAAGTACTACGAAGAAGAAAAGATTTAGGTTCCAACACATGAGGAAAATGTCATGACGATCTAAATTGGAGGGTATGACTATCACCCTCGTTTTATTCTTGCTACATGAGCCAATAAAATTATATTATGATTATAATAATCCGTATGAATTAATTTGGTGGGTACATATTGGGGAGTTTTCCGATAACATTAATAAAATTATATTATATTTTTATTTAAATAAAAAAAAAGAATACTTGTAAAAGGAAATGTGGTCGTAAGAAAAGTATCTTCTTATCTTCGATCTTAATCTATGATCTATCATAATAAAGTAATCTAGGAGGAAGTGACTATAAGATTTTTATAGATGATATATCTTTTTCATAATTTTCTTCATAATGTCCCTGTAATAACCCTCTAAGAATTTTCTTTTCAAGTTTAGTTTCTAGAAACTAAATTTTATATAATTAATATTTTTCACATAAATACATATATATTTTAATAAAATTTGATAGCAAAGGAGGAGATTGAATGAGAGGGAAAAATGTGTTCTTTTGAGCTCAAACAAAACGCAACGACAGTAACCACATCTCACTGCGGCTCAAACCACAAAAATAAGCTATATTATATTCATGAAAATAATAACCAAACTAAACCAGCAACCAATCTCTAAACTTATCTGTAGTCTCTTGTTTGAGGAGCGGAAATAAAAGCTGACAAGTATAAAAAGTAAAATAATAAAAGTAAGATAAAATGAGACTGTCTACCAGAATGAACAAATAGATAGGGGAGAGCTTTACGGAAAATAGTGACTTCTTAAGGCAATAGACAAAATTAAATTTTATCGTCATTCGTTGGACAAATTTGGACCAAAACAAATTATTTCTTGAGAAAAACCATAAATAAATTTCAAATATAAGATGGAATAATATATGTGGTCGGGCAATCAAGATAGATGCACATTTATTAAAGCACCCACCGCATGGGTCATCGATCATACTAATAGTCCTTTATTTGTCGTAATTACCACCATCATCCTTGGTTTACTAATGGCACGAAGAAATCACGTGGCGATCACTTGTAACAGGGCGATCAAGATAGATACACATTTATTAAAGCACCCACCGCATCTCCTGATCGAACGGACGGTGATGCGTGTCCTTCTTTCGCGGGCTGACGCTTGCAATCGTTGGCAAGCAGCAACTCCCGGTTCGAGGGCGGTAGCGTCCGGCCCCGCCGTCTTTGTCGTTTGGTCCCACCTCGACCATTCGAACGCCTCTATTTTGCCTCCCTCCGCTTGGAAAGCAGAGGCAAAGGAAGGGCTCCTCCTCCCCCGGAAGTTGCCCTCCTTTCCCTCGTTCGAGACCCATCTCTGGAAACCCCCCGCCATGAATCTGATGGCGTCTTCGAGGGCTTCTTGCTCGAAGGAGCAGCAGAAGATCTACCAGCAATGGTTCGCCGTCGCCGACAAGGGTCGACATCTTGATCCCTTCTTCCCTGCCATTCCGTAGTTTCTTCTGTTGTTTCCTGATGTCGTTTATCGTTCTTTCTCGGAGGTTCAGATAGGGACGGGCGCATCACGGGGAACGACGCCCTCAAGTTCTTCGCCATGTCGAAGCTGTCTCGGCCCGAGCTTAAGCAGGTTTCGACTCAGTTCGAATTCACCACCCCATTCTCTCTTTGCTATTAAATCGTTCGTTCCATTTCCCGTTGAATGTAATTTTTTGTTGCAAATTCGATCCCTTTGCAATTCGATATATCGCCCTTCCGAGTGCGTTTGCTGCACATTTTGAACATGCAATGATGATTGACGGTAGGATACTATGAACGTGGTGTGTTCTATATAGTGATTCGACAACATTGTTTGTTCAATAACTGCCAAACGATTCCATTCTGCGGCAATTGCATCATTATTGTAGGGTTAAATTCAGTGGTGATTGTATGCGACTAGGCAACTTCCTTGAGGAACCTTCAAAATTTTCGGACATTGAATACGGTCGTTGAGAGTAGACTACTACTAGATTGTTGATAAAAGGGCCATGAAAATTGGGGCTATATTCCTCTGATTATATACAAGGTGATCAATTCTGTGGCTGCGGTGTGTTTAGGCACACACTGAATGTTTTAGAAATTATAAATGAACTTTTGACTTTTTCCAAATTTATGTTGCAACTAAAGAAAAAGAAAGCTTTATGATTACCTGCTCACGAACAGTGCTGTTATGGATGGTTCTCTGCAACCCAAAACTTGTATAGCTAATCCACTTATTTATCATCATCGTGACTTATGTTTACTTAGCTGTTTGCTTTTGCATAGAATTTCTGTTGCAAGCTGAGTTACATGTATGCAGTCCATGAATGGTTTGAAGGTCTTCCATAAAGCCCAGCTGTAGATATGTATGCAGTCCATGAATGGTTTGAAGGTCTTCCGTAAAGCCCAGCTGTAGATCTGAAATTCTTTGTGTCTGCAAATTAAAAAAAAAAAAAGAGAAAAGAAAAGACTTGATTTATAGATGAAAGCAAGATTGATTATCTGGTTTTAGCTTCAGGATGGCCAAAAGTTAAAACACTTGATGATATTTACTTAAATAAGAATAATTACTAACTAACTTTTAGCAATCTAGGAATCTTGTTCATGAATATGGATAGTAGTTTAACCGTAAACTTTATTGTACTTATTTGATATTACTGGTCCAACTTTTCTTGATGGTTTCTTTTTTATTAACATTATGTTTTATCCTAATCTTTCAACAAGGCTCAACCTTACTGATGAATTATTCTTATTAAATCTTCTGACTACTTGAGTCTTTCATATTCTTCCCTACAATTTTTGGAAACCTTGTTTTGAAAGCTTGTTGATTTTTTTTTTTCTGGCTTTCTAAAGCATGACGTTTTGGCATCCTGTGATCTAAATTTTAGCACCAACATGTGTCTACAATAAATCCTCATTTTTTGCCTAGAATCATACACCATTAACCACTTTGCCTGTGGTGCAAATGTTAGTCTAAATCTAAGAATGGCATTTGACCACATCCAGGAAAATGCTAAATAGTATGTCAGCATCCTTGATTGCTTTGAGGTCTACTTTCATTATTGGCTACAAATCAATTATTAGGTTGACTAGATACTGAATGAGATGGTTCTATATAACAGCATATTATTTATCAACATATATACCTTCTGTTGCCATAAACGATTGATCTTGATATTAATGTTGGATTTCATTTTGTCCTTATATTGTTGAAAATATAAACCAAATAGTAAAGTAACTCATTAACAATTAGCATGTGGTACTTCTTTTTTTTGTTAATCAAAGCATATTTTTCTTGTATTCACATTGTACCATTGTATAATCATTTTCATCTGTCCCATGTAGTTTGATTACATGTGCTTTTCATTGACATTCTAAATTTTCTCTGAAGGTTTGGGCCATTGCTGACTCTAAGCGGCAGGGTTTTCTTGATCTCCTAGATTTCATCAGTGCAATGCAGGTATTGCCTTGGATGTCTTTATACTAAAGAACATATTAGGCAGTTGCTAATTTTCCTTTGCAAATGGACAGCTTGTTGCACTGGCTCAGGCAGGATATGAGATTACTCCAGATGTGCTGAGTCATGCAGGTTAGACTGTGGAACAAAAAGCGTTTAACACTGTTACATTTTGTAATAGACACTGATATTGTTGTTTGTATGCATCACCTCTCCTCACAACAGACTTGGAGAACTTAAAACTTCCAGTGATGGAAGGTTTGGATGCTCTGCTAGCTGTACGTCAGTTGTTATCCTTCTAACTTGAAATATTGTAATGTGAATATCAGACACTAACCGATTGCAATGACCATTTTGTAGAAATCTAAGCGCTCAGAAAAGAAAAGTGATCGGTTAGATGGTAGGGATCTTTATTTTAGAATTCTCAAAAATTTCTGGTGTGTATTACTTTAGCTATCTGAAATTTCGATGTTTCAGCATCTCCACAGCACCTATTACCAGCATCAGCCGGCTGGTTTAACTCAAAAGCGTCAAAGAAGGTATCTTTTAGGGCCAAACTTGTTGTACACTAGTCTGACACCTATTTTGTTCTACTGATGACAATCGTATTTGTTTCTAGGTCCCTCTAAGTTCAGTTACCTCTATTATTGATGGTTTGAAGAAATTATATATCGAGAAGCTGAAGCCTTTGGAAGTCGCATATCAATTCAATGAGTTTGTTTCTCCTTTGCTGGTAAGGTTTAATTTCTGAATTTCTTCTATCACAGATTTGGCAGATATTAAACTTCGACCACATTTAGGAGATTTTTTTTTCACAGAATTTAGACAAATAGTAAAAGACTTCATGCTCTAATGTTGACCTGACAAATGATTTTTCTTTTTCTAGACAAATAGTGATTTTGATGCCAAGCCCATGGTTATGCTGTTGGGACAATATTCTACCGGAAAGACAACATTCATTAAACATCTACTTCAATCTAGTTATCCAGGTGCATTAAGAGATACATTCTCATTATTAATTTTGTTTTAGCAACAGTGTAATGAATTCACCTCCATTGATCTGAATTCTCACAGGTGCTCATATTGGACCAGAACCTACAACTGATAGATTCGTTGTTGTTACAGTAAGTTGGTGCTTCTTTTGCTCTTTTCCTTGTGGTTTGGGACAATCACATATATACCAAAGCCAAGTTTCAAGTATTTATATTTACTTAAAAGTTGCAAGTATCATATATACCCTCCAAAACCATAAGGCATTTAGATTTAATTCCTGAAGGAATATATGTCGACAGGGTTATCATATGTACACCTGCAAAGAGATGTTTTCTTTCAATAGTTCCAGGGGCATATATGGGCTAGATATTAAATTTGCAGTTTTTGTGAAGGGATGAATATGCAATTTCACTTTTGTTCTGCAAGTTAAATTCCATACTAGCTAGGTATGAGGCTTGCTTGTGATTGTTTTCCTCCTATTTTGTCTTATTTTATCATTTACTTTGGTTCTTTTTGGTTGTTAAAGGGCATCCTGTTCTTTTCTTCTGCTGAATTGGATCTCTACACTTGTTAGCATGTACTAAGAAGTAAATGCTTCAATCCCCAGCAATACAGACATCTTATGCTGAATGGATTGGTGATTATGAGACCGTGATCATTCAGCCATGATCTTAGGACAGTCTCATAAAGCATTTAGCAAGTCCTGTAGAATATAAGGTTCTGATCAGATATGGATATGTCTTCTGGTTTCCTTATCGACAGCTCTCACATTCTGCTTGAAATCTTTGTATTATATGGTGACAATGGCACTTTAGATCTTTTAGAACATGGTTTTATTTGCTAGTTTTATGCTTTTATGCAGTCAGGGCCAGATGAGAGGAGTATTCCTGGAAATACTATTGCTGTTCAAGCACATATGCCTTACCACGGCCTGACTGCATTTGGAACCGGCTTTCTATCAAAGTTTGAGTGTTCCCAGATGCCACATCCAGTATGATTTTTATCTTTAGTCTTAATATTGGAAATCTGTTCCTGCCATCATGATTCACAAACAAACTAAACTTTTTGTTTGTGAAGCTTCTGGAGCACATTAATTTCATCGATACTCCTGGGGTCTTATCCGGAGAGAAACAACGAACCCAGCGCAGTTATGACTTCACTGGGGTGACATCCTGGTTTGCAGCAAAGTGTGATCTTATCCTTCTCCTGTTCGATCCTTATAAACTTGATATCAGCGATGAGTTTAAGCGTGTTATTGGATCTCTGCATGGCCATGATGACAAAATACGTGTAGTACTGAACAAGGCAGACCAAGTTGACACTCAACAGGTGAAAATTCTAGCTATATGATATGTATGACCTCTGCAATCTTTCATCAGCATGTAACCTCTTAAGATTTTAACTATTTCCAAATAAATTTTTATCATGCTACCAAACTTTGATGAACATGTTTTTTTTGCCTCGTATATCAGCTTATGAGAGTCTACGGGGCATTGCTGTGGTCTCTTGGAAAAGTTCTTAATACCCCTGAAGTCATGCGAGTTTATATTGGGTAATCTCTCAATACAATGTAGTTCAAGTGCAACTTTTACATTTTTGAGAATTTAATGGTCCTCCATGATATGAGGGTGCATATTTTAGCCCTAAATTGCAAGATGATTACATCAAGTTTATCTGCATTGAAGATTATTGTCTTATCATGCTGAAACTTTTCTGTTTCAAATGTATACATCAAGTTTATCTGCATTGAAGATTATTGTCTTATCATGCTGAAACTTTTCTGTTTCAAATGTACAGATCATTCAACGATAAGCCAGTAAATGAAGCAGCAAGCGGTCCAATTGGAAAGGAGTTGTTTGTGAGAGAGCAAGATGATCTGCTTTCTGATCTTAAAGACATACCAAAGAAAGCTTGTGACCGCCGTGTAAGCAAAGTCACCGAAATGTTCAGAACATCTTTGCTGTTACCTACTCTCTGTTGTTCATTATGTACTATTTCCTGTTTTAGATCAATGAATTCGTTAAGCGTGCAAGAGCAGCCAAGATTCATGCCTACATAATTAGTCATCTGAAGAAAGAGATGCCGTCGATGATGGGCAAGGCCAAGGCTCAGCAGAGGCTCATCGACAACCTCGAAGATGAGTTTGTAAAGGTGAGCTGTCCTATGTCATTCATTCTCTGTAAGATTGTTCTTTTACCACCTATGACATATCTACATTGAGCTGTTGAGATTCTTGAAGGATAAAATGCTGGTGTATTGAGCAGGTTCAGAAGGAGTTTCATTTGCCACCAGGGGACTTCCCTGATGTCGAGCACTTCAGAGAGGTGTTGAACGGATACAACATCGACAAGTTTGAAAAGCTGAAGCACAAATTGATACAGGCTGTGGATGATATGTTGGCATACGACATCCCAGAACTCTTAAATAGGTTCAGAAATCCATATGACTGATGGTACTTCTCGTTTGACATAGAAGATTGACCCTTTGGAGCCGCAAAAGTTGATGGCGAGCATGTGCTTCTCGCCATGCTCATGATTTTTTATTCTTCGAAATATTTGTCCTCCACGGGGTGTCAATTGTACCGAAAAGAATATTTATGGATCAAGTCTTGTTGTAAATGTAACATAGGACTGGACACTTGATCACATATTTCATTTTGGCATCCCTTGATTTCACCTATTATTTGATAAGTGGACTCGAGGTAGGCACCATCAGAGCCTGAGATATATTTGTTAGAATATTGGCTTAAAATTTGTGATCAAATTGGAGATCGATTTAAAAGTCTTACAAGTCTTTGTTTACTTAAAAGAAAAACTTAGTTAATAGAAGTTTAACATAATGCTTTAGATTTAAGAAATAGAAGGAGAGGAGTGGCAAGGTAGAGCAAGGAAGATTGAGAGATTAAGAGTTAGTAAGATAAACTGATGTTTTTGATATCTGTCTTCTTTCTAAAATAAAATTCTAGTAATATGACACAGGTAAACCAAAGGTTGGTAAATCCAAAATTTTAGAAATATTCTTTTGATGAAGAATGCATTAACCAGAATTAATTCATGTAAATAGATTTGATTCTATTCACATATCTACCCTTGCACAGTTGGGAAACTCTCTCTTTAAGTCTTAACAAATTTTAACATAAATTAAGACACTGTATATTTCTATATTGTTGGTCATTTCTCCAAAAAAAAAAAAAAAGAACTTTCTTTTCTCCTTTTTGCCTCATAGTATTATTCATTTTTTTAAAATTTTATGCAAAACCTCCCAGCCTTTTTTTAAAATTTACAGAAATATTCTTATTTGTTTCCGCTCATTTATTCCGGCAGAAGGAAGTCCTTTTTGGTCCATAACCTACAAATCGAGGGATATTTTAGTGTTATTGATAAAATGACACAATGTGTGAAAAATTTACAAAATGAAAGAGCTCTGCATGAAAAAGATAAGAATATTTTTTTTCTAAAAATTCACCCTATTTTCTTACCTCCATCAACATTTATTAGAAAAAAAACATAGATTAATCAATATTGTAAGATATATGCAAACCAATGTGTACTGAGGCATATGAGTTGAGTTAGCAGTCTTCGTACTAAATTTTGGCTTTATTTCGACCTTGTTTTCAAATGTTTTATCTTTATATATATAATGAAATATGAAGTAGAAGAAGATTCCCTCTCTCATGTTATTGCTTTTAATTGTATGTCGATGACACACTTGGCCTCAAATCTCTCACAAAACTCGTTAAATATAAAAAATTACGAGGTAGGTGGAACATGCGCAAACTTGGGGTGCATTTATTAGCTTCGCCTCGACTGCATCGCGGCACCACTGGAGCGACATGGATGCGAAGAGGAGATTAGGGGGCAAAGTGGCGATCGTGACGGCCTCCACCCAGGGCATCGGCTTCGCCATCGCCCAGCGCTTGGGCCTCGAAGGCGCCGCTATCGTCGTCTCCTCCCGGAAGCAGGTCATCTCCGTCTCCCTCCCTCTCTAAATCTCTCACTAAGGTTTTGGTTCTTGATGGTTATGTAAATCTTGTCTTGGTGGGGCGAGCAGAAGAACGTCGACGAGGCGGTGGAAACGCTCCGTTCGAAGGGGATCGAAGCGATGGGGTTCGTCTGCCATGTCTCCAATCCCCAGCATCGGAAGGATCTCATCGAGAAGACCGTTCAGGTGATGATGCTCTTCCTCTTTCTCTTCTTCCTCCTCCTCCTTGAATTATCAGAAACCCTAAAAAATTTCATTATCGTTTGATTTATCGGGAAAGAGAAAACGTATTTCATTTGACTGGGTTTCTTTTGTTCTTAATTAAAAAATTTGTCTGGAGATGGAAAATATAATATAACTTCCTTGTTTATCACAAAATAATGCTTTTAAATACCTCCCTTGTGCTTTATTACCTATTACTGCGTCCTAATAGACACACCTTCTCAAACGTATGTTAGGTTGACTCGCTGAGTAATTTATATTGAGTCCACATGCAGGAGTCCGGGAATTACAAAAACGCATCTAGAAAAGTAGTGACTTGATATCATGGAAGATCTTGTGTCAAAATTAATGATATCCCAGAGGAAAATTCTCAGACCTGATCCATTATAAGCTTGTATGGGAAAAAAGTAAAGAAGCAATACAGATAATTATGCTGTCCACATAATTGTTTATTGTCCGTCATGAATGGCTGATAAAGTATCATCAGTGGTTGCTTAGACAGAAGTCTATATCCTAATGGTCTCCAATTTCAGGCAGCTGATACTAGTCCTAATAAGTCAATGATGGTCAAGTTGATGCTATTAGAAAGAGCAGTAGGTCGTAGCTGAGGGCAGACCTTGGTACAACAATAGGGTTCCTCCATTGTGTCTTGGGAGACCAGGGTTTACATCCTGCAAATATCCTTTCTAAATATTATAAGTAACACTACATATATTGACCCTCCCTAGACCACCCGCATTCCCAGGTTTATGTTCTTTTAGTAGGAAACAACTGAGAAAAGGGTAGGAGTCCACTTATTGCAACAAGTCATCTAGCTCAGAAGTTCTTGTGTCAAAACTGATGATATACCAGAAGAAAATTCTCAGATCTAATTGATTATAGAACTTGTAGGGGAAAAAGGAAACAAATAATACAGATAATTCTGCTGTCTTCAGAAACAAAAGTTAATAAATGCAAGAAGTGTTTATTATCTGTCATGAATGGCTGGCACAGTATCATTAAGTGGTTGCCCATACATAACTGTAATTTTATTTTTTCCTTACTTTGAGGAATTAGGAATCCTTGTTAGAGTGGTCTCCAATTAAGACAGTGAATCCTAATAAGTCAAGGGATGGTCTAGTTGATGCTTGTTAGAAAGAGAAGTAAGACACCACTGAGAAAAAGGAATGGATTATTTTCAGTCTATATCCTGTTAGAAAACTGATATGTAACTGGAGGTTTATTAAATTGTATTATTTGATCAAACATCCTGACTTGAGACACAAAATGAGTAAAATGTTTCTCTTCCTTATTATATGTACCAGACACCACTGGTCAGTGATCCTTACATTTATAGCTTTCTAAATTTGAGGTCACTTTTGGCATTTAAATGAGTAATTCTCCTTCATTGGTCTTGATTTCATTGCTGAAGATTTGTTTGTTTGATCTTTCATCATTGATTCTTCTGTGTGGTAATACTTGATCTGGTTTGTCATTCTTTTTTTAAAGATGGATCTTTTGTTTCTACTTTTGTTGCAGAAATATGGCCTCATAGATATTGTTGTGTCGAACGCTGCTGCTAATCCAACAGTGGATAACATTTTGAATACCAAAGAGCCGGTTCTTGATAAACTTTGGGAGATTAATGTGAAGTCTTCAATCCTTATTCTGCAGGTTATGCATATGCTAATGAGGTTTCACTTCTTTAGTCTAATGTTAAGCTATTAACTTTTGTTTCTTTTGCAGGATGCTTCATCTTACTTGCGTAAGGGCTCGTCCATCATCCTTATCTCTTCAATTGCAGGTTACCACCCACAAGCATCCATGGCCATGTATGGTGTTACGAAGACTGCTCTTTTTGGGCTTACCAAGGTACTTCTCTATTTCTCATTGTTATTTCCTACATTATATTGCTAGGGCAGGTCAATAAGATCAACATTACCATTTTTGACTTAATATTAGTCTACTTGATGCCTGTTGTGAAGATGCATGAGGAATGTTTTACTATCTACGTGTATGTGTGAACAAATTCTTCTATGCACTTGATGTTGAGGAAACTCAACGGTGATCTTAGGAAGTTCTTTGACATCTTTTGTGAGATAGAGTTTGTTGGATTACATCTATCGGAAATCTAGTTGCAATTTCTAGTCTTTCAAAGATAGTACACCTTTTTCTGGAACCATCCATAAATTTGGAAATTGTTGTCTTTTCTCTTTGTCTTCTTTTATATACTTGTTTCTAAGGTTCGGCAAATCATACCGTATCGACATACTGAGCTCAGCTCGGTACGGTATGGTACGGTAGTATTGAGCGGTATGCCTAGGTGTATCACTCGAGGTGTGTGTATATATATATATATATATATATATAATAAAGTTAAAAAAAATAAGAAAAGCTATGTCGTCTCACCGTACCATATCGGCATACCGAGCTGGTACGGTAGTATTGAGCGGTATGCCTAGGTGTATCACTCGAGGTGTGTGTGTATATATATATATATATATAATAAAGTTAAAAAAAATAAGAAAAGCTATGTCGTCTCACCGTACCATATCGGCATACCGAGCTCAGCTCGGTATGGTACAATATGCTAGTATCGAGTGGTATGCTTAGGCATACTGCTCGATGTGTGTGTGTGTGTGTATATATATATATATGTCACCTTGTTCCTTCTCCACACGCGGGTAGATGTTTCTTTTTCTTGCGCGGGGAGAAAGCCCACACAGGAGAAGAAATCGCCCGCGGGCGATGATTCGCGCAGGCGATGGATCGCGCGGGCAGCACTGGACTTCAGGTTCTCCCTTTTCCTCTCCCTCTTTTTCTTCTCCCTCTTCTTTCTTATCGTCTAACGATGGCCGCCAACGGTCGAAATTGACCGTTACTGGCCGATTTAGGGTGGTAACGGGGTGGAAACAGCCCCAATCGGCGGTACCACTTGGTAGCGGGTGGTCCTTGTCCCGGTCAGTGGGCGTACCGATACGTATCGCCCGATACAGGCGGTATCCGTCGATATTGGAGACCTTGCTTGTTTCAATGTATGTGTTTTGGTTTACTTGCAAGTGTTCGTGACAAAGTTATTCATCTTTCATCATTACCTATATTGTTGCCTTTTTTATCGTTACCTATACTCTGCCATATACTTTTACAAATCATGTTGGATATGTATCCATTTGTCTGATACATTCTTGTTGGCTAGATAATATAAGTAGTGTGTAGTGGGCATATAGTAGAGAATGTTTATGGTCCATAGCAGATATTGGGACGTCATAGTGAGCACTGGAAACCCAAAGCAGGTGACTTATATAAAATCATAACTTATATCATTAAAAAGAAATCAAATAATTAATCATAGTAAAGATTTAATCAAGGTTTACAATTTCGGATCATATCAGCTCGTTACGGTACGATATGGGTGTACCGAGTGGCAACCAGGCCATACCGTTCAGTATGCTTATATATATATATATATATAAAACATAAAAAAAGGGTGACGTCGTCGAGGCAACGTCGTCTCGTTTTCTTCTCCCGGCGCAGATGAGGAGAAGCCTCGACGACGTTGCCGAGGCCTCCTCTTTTTCTTGTCAACTAGAAGATCGCGTCGAAGAAGTCGTCGCCTCACGGGGTTCTCCTCATCCACGACGCCATCCCGACGTTTTGCGGCCGCAAATGTCTCTGGCCTTCGGCGAAGAACGCAGCGAAGAAGTCGAGCCGCCACCTCGCCGTTAGAGGGCGACCGTTCGAAGTTCCTCCTCTTCTTCTCCTTCTTTCTCTTTTTCCTTCCTTGCTTCTTCCCTAGCGACAGCCAGGTTGATATCACTTGGTAGTGAGCGGCGACGGTCGAAATTGATCGTTACTGTCCTGTTTCGAGCGGTAACAGGGTGGAAACAACCCCATATTGGACAGTCAAGGGTATCGCCCGGTAGCGGGCGGTCAGCGGACTAGTATGTTGGCAGACCGATACGTACCACCCGTACCGGGTGGTAAGATTCGAAATTGCAGGCCTTGGATTTAACATGGTTGTTCAGAAAGGAAATATATCAAAAATACTAAAGATGGGTTTGGGAAGCGAAAAATTGTCATTCCGAGTTTTTTATGGTTTTAGTTGTACTTAGGTGAGTTTCTGCATATCTGCTGAATAACTTATGCCTGCACTCAAATAAAATATCTATTGATATGTTATTTTGGAACAAATTATTCTTGTGTGAGAATAATGATTGGGAAAAAACTCACATTTCACCCTTGTTATAAATGTCAGGCTACCTGTCTCTTGTGGCTGTATTAAAAACATCACACTTTTCTGTGCAGGATTGCTGTAGCATTGGCTAGTAATTGATGTATTACCATACCATATTACCTGCAATAACATTTTTTTCAAATTTCTTGTAGGCCCTTGCTGCTGAGATGAGTCCAGATACCCGTGTCAACTGTATAGCTCCTGGATTCGTGCCGACGCATTTTGCTGATTTTCTAACAAAAAATGCTGCCATTGTATGTATATTCTCGACCTCCTTATTGAGGCTTTGAGAGTGTCCTCAAGCCATTTAGTTCATTCACTTCCAAGCTGATTGGATAACAAATAGTTTTCCTGTTTAACTTGCATGTTGGGGGAAGGCATTCGAAGCTTATCTCATACATCATGTCTAACCTTTCTGTTAACCATAGTGCATACAGTTCATTGCCTTACCTTGTGGTGCACGGATCTTGTCTTCCAATTTCAAATTCCACCTGCTTCCTATGGTTCATGTCAGATCATCCAAATGAAAGCACTGGTTATCTAGTAGGATCTCACTGAAACATGAATTTTCTCATGAAATTAAAAGCTACTCATTTTGTGATGACGATTTAAATAATTGTTTATGTAATAGGATCATTCTGAAAACTACTCATCTTTGCCCTCATCTTGCAGTAGCTTTCTCATGCAACTAGGTGCTGCTGCCCTTTTTGTCATACCCATCTATTTTGGGATCTATCTAAAAAAACTGAGTCTTGGTTTTCAGCATTTAGTTCATTACTTGCAAGTAATTGACATATCAACCTCACCCGTCTTCTGCATGAAAGAAAAGTTGCCATTTTTCATTCAGTTTATTACGGCCAAGTGATTGACATATCAACCTCACATGTCTTCTAAATGAAAGAAAAGCTTCCAATTTCTTGTCATCCATCATTCAGCATGAAGTATTGGAGGCTTCTATCTACTTTTCCTGTTATTAGAAGAACCCTGTTTGTGTGCAGAGGAAGACCATTGAAGATCAAACTCTGCTGAAGAGGCTTGGGACGACAGAAGATATGGCGTCTGCTGCTGCCTTTCTGGCATCTGACGACTCATCCTACATCACTGGAGAAACACTTGTGGTTGCCGGAGGCATGCCTTCCAGACTATGATCCTTCTCCAAATCCCTGCCTCGAGAATGATGAAGATACATCCACGCACCTTCGATAAGTCTCAAGTACGCTAGGGCGAACAGTAGTTGTTGACATGCTATCTTAATTTATTCTAGCATCTGGTGGTTGGTGATTCTATTTTCACAACATTCAGAAGAATAAATAAATAAATAAATAAAGAGTCATATCATACTAATATCTATTGTTTTTCCATCCAAATATGACATATTATATTGAATTTTTATTATTGAAGAAAATTTTCTTATACGCGATGATATTTTGTGTGAGGTTAGATGGTACATGAGTATATGTGATATAGGGCATCATATTCCTCACATAGAAATGCTTATGGGTTCATTAAGTTGGAATGGAGAGCATGTAGTAGTGTGGAGATCAAAGAATAGGTGTGATTTAAAAATATTATTTTTGGAGCTCATTATCTTATGATGTTTAGAATCAATGAGAATAGTGGGGGTTGTGTTATGGTATGAGAGTTGGTAACAAGTTAATGACATGTATCCGATTCACTTGGCCAAGGAGAGGACAATCGCATTACTTAAGGCATAGAGTGAGATGGTGGAATGATTGATGGAGAAGTTATGGAAGAGATGAGATGGTACTGAACTAGATAGAGTAATAATGGAGTAGGTACTCTCATATGGACAGTGTTGTGGTAGTGACTTTTATTACCGAAGGTCGGAGCAAGGTTTTAGAAGGAAAAAGTTAGATTCAAACAAATATAACATATACAGATCTTATGAGTTGAAAGATCAAAATACTAAAAAACAACGTTCTGTTTAAGGAACTACTTGATAAAGATATATAATTTACATGTTAGTGTTAACTTGTATAAACTGTCCCAGCAAAGTCAGAGTTAACATAAATAATCAAATACAAATACTTTTGAGAAATAATCATTCAAATAGTAATTGTGTTATATGATTTGGGTCAATTGATGAGGTAGATAATGGTTTGAAAGGTTATTGAGATCGATTTCCCAGATGCTAGTGTTATTGTTTGATAGAACCAGACTAGTTAGGATTTATATATCACACGACACATTTAGTGGTTGATTTTTTTTATTTTTTATTTTTATAATAATTGGTATAAGAGTGAAACATGATTAAGTTAAAAGATGACTTGTTAGGGCCAAATATTGATGAAGATTGATTATAAAGAATAAATATTAACTAGCTGGTGTAGAATAGATATGTGATTATTAAAATATCTTAAATATTAAATTTTAAAAGGACATCAATGTGATTTTATTATTTACTTGGTTGAAAATGATAGACAACTTCGAAGATTAACATACCATTGAATAAAAAAATTTGTATTCTGACAATTAAAGGATTTATATTATACATACGCATTTTCGTGCCTTGCGTCGGCCTTTGCACGAATCTCAAAGCTTTATGCACGCAACATTGTCGGTTGGATTTACTGTAATGCGTGTTTATATCCGATGATATCGTCCGTCCCCCTCGCTTATCCCCCTCTCCGACGCCGCCGCCTTTTGCTGTCTTCCTCCGCTTCTCTTCGGTCGATCTCCTTCCCACGCTCGCTTGGCTCCGACTCCGCCGGCAGTCGCCTCGGAGTCGTCGCTAGGTCAATTCAATTGGAGGTCGAGAGAGGTCACTACCTGGTCGAAGCATTTAGGGATTTAGAAGCGATGGTGGTGGGGCAGCAGGCGAGGAAGGCGATGCTGGGCGAGTGTCCGAAGAAGGTGGCACGGCTGATCGACCTGGTCAATCTGCCGTCCAATCTCAGGGAGTTCGCCGGGGGCCAATCCCAGATGGCCCATCTCGGCTTCTTCATCCGCGTCTGGTCACATATCAAGACCCACAACCTACAGGTATTCTTCCACCACCAGCTTCCCTTCGCCATTAGATAAACGTGTTATCTAATATTTTATTTTTCCAGTTATTTTCTAATATTTTGTTTTTTTTTATTATAACGGGCTACCTAATTTAGGCCATTGGCACCCAAGGCAAAAAAAAAAAAAAGGGAATTTTTTTTGCTCATTTCCTTCATGTCTTGCGGCCTCGTGTATGCAGTCTGCATGAATTAGCTACTGCTCTAATTGATTGATTCCAAATATATAAAAGATGGACGTAAATTCACATACAAATAATAAACTATTGCAATACTACCGGGAAATGTTGCATTTTGATCCTTAAGGATTGCATGCAGTGAATAAAATCTGTATTGATGCTGATGCAAGTAAGAATTTTTTGTGGCACTGCATTAGAAGAAATGATGTGTATTTAACATGAATGAAAAGTAATGCATGTGGTGATATTAGCTTGTGTTTAACTGATTCAGTAATGAACCGTCGAGCAATTCTGACGATGTGGTAGTTCAGGAAGGAAGGGTATGGAATACCAAATGCTCTTAATAGGCATGTACATGCAAAGATCTTAGTGAAACTATCAATCTAAGAACTAGAAGACTAAACAGGGTAATATAGATAATCTTATTGCATAGAAAAAACTATCACAATCCAAAGTTCATCCTTTTTGTGCCTGAATGTAGTCTATAATAATCCAATAACAAAAGATAATTTCTGTAAATAAAATGAAAAATAGCTTTTAAACGGTTTGTTACTGCTGCTATTCCATCCTTTCCTGAATTTGTTGCTCTTGGTGACTGCTCCTTTATGTACTGTTGGCTGGTTTTAATAAGCTGGTCGCCAAGTATTGCTTAACCACCTCAAGTCCGACGCAAACTGGATCTGTTTGGCACTCCCAACAGCTAGTTGACTCGATCTTGATTGGCAGAAGAGGGTGTTGCTGCCCTTTCTGGTTTCTTTTCTGTAGTTGGATTTCTTTTCCAAGATTCATTGGGTTCTAAATCTTTACCAGATAGCTGTAAGACTGCTATCCTCTAGTTTGTAGTGCTTATAATAATTTTTGCAAATGCTGAAAATCTTCTTCAATCCCTTCCAAGCAGGGCAGTGCCGTCCCATCTCTTACCAACCTGGTTGTGTGCATTTGAAGGTGCAACCTTTCATTACTAGACTAGCATAAATTATAGCAGCACCTGGAGAACTGCTGTAGTCCAAACAGGGTTGGGTAGCTCCATGTTTTAGCTGAACACAAGCACATCTTGGTTGGCTGTTTTGGTTGAATCTCAGATATGATATGGTCTAAACTCTAAAGTGGCTCTGGTACAGTTATCATAATAATTACCTTGTTGTTATAACATCATTTAATGACTTTTGTTTGGATCAATGAGTTCCATTATAACCTTTACAATTTTAGTCATCTAAGATCCAGCTTTAATGATGGATACAAAGTTTTTTTTTTAAAAAGTTTAGAATGTAGTGCCACCCTAGGTAAATGCAGCTTCTATTTCAAATATGAATTCTTAATTTTTTAATCATCGTACTTCTTCTTTTTGAATTACATGGCATTCTCTCAGTCCAGTTTGGAACATTCAATATGCGTGTGAAAAAGGCTGAACAAAGATTTGATCCATGTGATTTTTACAATCCAATATTTGTGTCCGAATTTTTTCTTTTTCAATTTATTCATAATTATTTTGTTATTTTTTAAATATAAGGATAATTCAAAAAACAAAGAGAAGACATCTGGTCCTTTTCTTTCTCTCCATGACTTATGGCATCAGTAAATGTAGATTGTTTGAATACAATTTCTGTTCTTGTTTTAATGAGAAATCTATGAGGTGAACATTAAATTCACATGGGGTTGGAAGAAATTTTTATGGAATGAAAGGATGTTGTATGTTTAACTCGTGGGAATGAAAATTGTAGCTCTGTGATTCAGTATGAGTTGTCATGGGTTTAGCGTGAATGTCTATAATATGGATTACCAAATTCTTTCCATGCTTCAGTTAGAAGAATGTGCACGAAAGAAATTCAGTGAACATCCTAAATTGATGCAGACTTTGCCAAGTTTGGATTCATTGCTATATTCTTTTCCATCATGATCAATGTAATGAAAATTTGTCTTAACATCATCTTGATCCCCTTTCTTTAATATAATATTTGTTATAATTTTGACAGGTTTTACTCATGTAAAATTCATTGTCAGCATGTTAATGTACAAGTTTTTCCTTGTACTAAGAATGTAATGCTATCATTAGTTTTAGAGTTTATGATGATCACTATTGCATATTATATTTTGAACACAAAATCTTTAATTTGTCGCATCAGCTTTGTATTTGTTTATAAGAAAACTTTCTGTTGTATTTACGAGAACTCAATATGCACATGAGAAGGCTGAGCAGATATTGACGGAAAATGCTTATGGTTTTGCAGGATCCAAACAATAAGAACTTAGTCAACTGTGATGACAAATTGAAGAGCATATTGCTGGGAAAAACTCAAGTAGAGCTGTCCAAACTTCCAATGCTAATCAATCTTCATTTCCCGAAGCCATCAAAGTGATTGTGAGTTTCCAGATCATGTAGTTCAAATATATCATGTTTTAGCCTGCCAAAGCATCTCAGCTGGGTAACGAACCATCTGAAACATATTTTTTTTTTTAGCATAAACACACAATCCATTCTATTAAAAGATTACTTAGCAGATGTTTTTGACTAACTACTTGTCAGACAAATGCGAATACAAACAGCGGTATGCTGTAGGAAAATAGTGGTCTGAGTTGGTACCAGTGGGGACTTCTATAGTGCCCAACCAGGAAAATTTTGAATCTCCGACTTGCTTCTCAGCTTAAGATTCAAAGCATAGTCATTTGAGAGCAATCAATATTCTATCCATGAGTCATTGCAAAGCATGCAACTGCCCCCGGACTAGGATTCAAAGACCTTTATGCATACAAAGTGCTTGTGCAGAACCTCCATGGTGGTAGGGACATCTCTGGCACCTGTCTTCCCACAATTCTTCTACATTCATTACCCAACCCATCACATGAGAGAGAGAGAGAGAGAGAGAGAGAGAGAGAGAGAGAGATGCCTTACACCTGTTAAGGCTTTATCCGGCTCTGCTGATGTTGGTTGGTACCTGCAAAGTAGTTGCTTTGAGGAACTTGTCAAGCCATCAAAAAACTTAGATATGGAGTTTAGGAATGGGAAATGAGAGCCTACATGTTCATGTTTCTTGTCTTCTAATTGTTTTGGTAGTGACAACTTATATGTTCTTTTTCCCCAAGCATGGAGGAGTGAGTCAAAAGATGGAGTTGGGCAATCATGTTATTCGACAATAATAATTGTCATAGAGGTAGAGGTTGAGGTTTTGATGCTGCTGCTGCCTCTGTGGGCAAAAAAAAAAAAAAAAAAGATGAGGCTGAGACGTAAAGAAAGCTGTAAACAGTGTTCTGGATTCAAAGACCAGGTCACAGTTAGAAACCGCTTTGGACTCTTTAGGGAACCAACCATTTCCCTCCTTTTGATTCATTTTATTTCTAGTGTTCTTCTCAGCTTTTGATCAGACAGTGTGTGCAATGAATGGACACAGTCTTGTTGTTTGTTACTGTGTCGGAATCATGTGGTAGATATCCAACTAAATCTCCTCTGCAACTCTACTTTGTTTACTTGTCAGTAGAGAACTAATTGGCCTTTTTTTTTATTATTATTAGCTCTAGGAATGACCCTGTAATGGATGGAACAAAGAAAGGAAGCTTTTCTGCTTAAACCAGGTCTCCTAAGATTGAGAGGAAAAGTAAAGCACTGTGGTTCGTTAAGAGAGGGAGGGAGGGAGGGAGGAGTAAGGTGTTTTAGAAGCTTGCTTTGTAGTTAGTTGTATTAGGTTAGGTGGTGGGTGGATGCAAAGAGTCTTTGGAGTGCTGAGAGGAGGCGGCTGTTGTTGGGTTGCTGCTTCGTGAAAGCAAAGCATTGATGAGAATTGGTGGGACAAAAGGGAATTAGTAACAGTAGGAAAGAGGAGCACTGCTACAGTAGGAAAGAGGAGCATTGATGAGATGGGATGGGGATGCCTTAAAAAAAAAAAAAAAAAAAATGGCAAGGACTATTGGATTATTAAAAAACTCATGAGGAGGAGACTATAGCCTACAACTACAAGTCCAACTTAGCCATACTTCTTCCACTAAATATTACCCCCCCCCCCCCCCCCCTACAATACATTACCAAAAGAAGGTATATTTAAGACATTTTTAAATAATAATAATAAATAATAAATAAATAAATAAATAAATAAAAAAGACATTTTTTTTAGAGCTTATGTATGTATGACATATCATTCTATACTTGTAAAGGGCTCCTCCTCCTGTGCTTGATAACTCTCATGCAACCCCTCTCCCAAAGAAATCAGATAAATCAACTCAAGAAACCAACCACACACCATCCATCACTCAAGGAGCAGGAGCAGTAGCAAACTGGGTAACCCCTCTCAGGACACCCACCGCCTCAGCAACCTTGGCCTTGAGATCCTCGGGAGACTCCAGCAAATGCAACACTTGGGTTTGGTCCATCTCCAGGAGCATGCCAGTGACTTGGGCGGCATGGCCATGCTCCAGCTGATCCACCAGTGGATATAATTTCTCACCCAGCATCTGAAAAAGGAGGAAGGAGCCAATAAATAAATAAATAAATAAACCTACCAGCGAACGCGGATGAAGTGAAAAAAAAAAAAACAACCCCAGAATGGACCTAACTGTTCTCTGCTTATCTGGTATAGAGTTTGCAACAAGAGTTGAAGTCATTACTCCAAGGGGGATGGATGGCAACATGCTGCCCCCCCCCCTCCTCCTTGGAATCATCTGCAGTATCCAAAAAAAAATTGCAAAACCTTTATTAGAGTATCTGGCGGCTCCAAGAAATCAGAAAACCACAAATATATATTCAAAAAACTCGCCTGCTGAACCCCTGGCATAGGGAGGAGCTGTTGTCTCTGCACTGGACCACCTCCGGCTCCCCGAGCTCCAAAGCCTTGAGCCTGCTGACCTCCTTCTCCGGCCATTGGCATGCAGAAATTGGCAGAGGGAGCAGCAGTTCCATGCCTACTCATCCCAGGGACTAGTGACTGCTGGAAGCCAAAAACAAAAACCCAGGCTTAAATATTAATGACTGAATATAACTTATATAGATAGATAACCAAGTCACTAGTTTGATTACATACATCATTCATGACACTGTTTCAACTGACTTTTACAAGTCACACCAGCAAGAATGTAGAAATAATTTTACCAATCTATGTAACTGGATCCCAACTCTATCTATTTCCTACATAACATACTACTTCTTTTGTGTAGGTAAAAAAACAGATGCTACCTGAGGAGGAGCACCAGCAGGATCTTGTGGAATATAAGGAGCATTTGAAGGTGGCATTTCTGAAAACAGAGCCTGCCAAAGGGGGAAACAAGATCAGCAAAAGCTACCACCAAAATGATCACCATATGAAAAAGAATAAATAAAATAAGCACATATTTAAGAGAAGCAAAACCCTAGAACCAACCCATTTAAAAACAAACAGGTTTCTTGACCCATCGTCACATGATATATAACAAGACAACGACAGAACAGAGATTATTTATTAATGACTGAATATATAACTTATATAATAATATCAAACACCCACATAAGAAGACTCTACCTGCAATCTATCCCTTCTATCTTTCTTACGTTGTGCAGGTGCAACATAAAGTGGTTTTCTGCCCATCATTTTGCCATTCATTTCTGAAAGCTATGATCAAAAGAATATTGCACATGTATTAAACAAACAGCAACCAAAAAAAAATACAAAATTATGGCTATATGTTCGGCTTTACTGCTCGAGATGCATCTTCAGGAGATTGAAATGCAACAAATCCACATCCCTTGCTCACACCATCCTCGTCCCGCATGACCTATAAAAAATATTCAATGCAAAGTAAACTAAACAAACAAAGCAACTCACATAACAAAGAAATCAGATTAGGCAAAACTAAAAGAACCTTGCAAGAAGCAATTGTCCCAAACCCAGAGAACAATTCTCTCAAGTTATCATCTCCAATACTATCATCCAAGTTCTTTAAGTATAAATTAGATTTTTCAGTGGCCTCCTTACTCCCTGCAAATCTATTTTTCAGTTCCTTCTCTCTTTCCCACTTTCTTTGTGCTTTTCCAACATACCATTCCTTGGCATCAAATTTCTTCCCATTAAGTACCTGAACAGCCTGAGCAGCATCATCAGGATTCTCAAAATTGACAAAACCAAAGCATTTTGATTTTCCATCCTCCTCCCTCATTACGATACAACTACTGATTTTCCCAAATTCACCAAAAACTTCTTCTAGACTATCCTCTGTCACCGATTTTGAGAGATTTTTTACAAACACATTATTAAATTTTGTGTTGCTACCAGCATTCTCTCTTTCCTGCTTACTAAGCAACGGTCCAACAAAAATTTTCTTATCATTCAATATCATGCCGTTTACGTTCTCAATTGCATTTTGGGCAGCCTCCTCTTGTTCAAACATAACAAACCCATAGCCCTTTGACACACGGGATGCATCTATTGCAACCTTGCAGGAAATAATATTACCAAATACCGAAAATGTATCATGCAACAGTCGGTTGTTTATAGACTTGTCCAGATTCTGCCAAAATAGATATATAGTGAAATCATAAAGCACGCAATGGTAATAGATACAAGGAATAATCACCATAACAAAGAAACAATCATGAACATTCAGCTCATGAATTCATGTTCCAATAAAAAAAAAATAAAGTCAACTATCATTTTACCTTAATAAATATGCTGCCAGTCCCACTTTTACGCATGATAGGAGCAGAATTTGAAGACATCGCATGAATTATCTTTCCATTGGGAAGCATAAAGTTACGCACTTCCAATGCCCTTGCCGCTGCCAACAGTTACCGAACGAGTAAAATACAAGCCCTGGGTAAATACTTTTGACAAAATATATGCAACTCGACCTACGGATATAGATATAAGACGCCAACTCAACATAGGAGGAAAGAAGGTACAACTGAGGACTGTGCCCAGAATTGATCAATAAAGGACAGCAATATTCTGCTATTTTATAGTGTTAATCTAACAGCAATTTCAGCTCAATGTATGTAATTTTATACATTATTGTTGTACGCCAGTTTAAAGTCTTAATCAGATGAGGAGTTTTAGGTATTAGTGGCAATGTCCTAACAATATCTCTAACTAAAACCATATGCCAGATTTATTATTTTGCTCAAGTGTTAATCTTAACATTAGTTCAGACTAATGACTTCCTTATTCCATCTTTGTTCTTTCCAGAGAGAAAACCTTTCTCCTCAAATTGGTTAAAGCCCTGATAAGAAGGACATATCCCCTTATACATCAGTATGTGTTGAAGGTAGGAAATCATGGTACATCAAGAGTTGCAATATAAAAAAATGGAAAAGCTCATGTAACTTCAATAAAGGTTTCGGCCTTGAAATGTCTGGCAGATCTAATCCAAGTTCATGGATAAAAAAAAAAAACTTGTCACATTATATTATTATTCACAAAATGGTTAATGTCTAAACTAAAAACCATTTTAACCAGACCTTAATCTACATACAACTTCAATGATAAATTATCATTAGGATGCCATGCTTCACAGTTCACAGGTCCTAATCTTCCTAAAATATATTACATTCAAGAAAGAATACCTAGAATAGCTACTTTTCTGCAGCTTCTCTATGGATGACCCATCTTTACTAACACACAATTCAGAAGGCCTAGCACTTCTTTCCAGCTTGTTGGCACTAGCGAAAGGTAGGGCATTAGCAAACTGATTTCCCAGGTTTTGTCGGTCCCTCTTATTCATACATACAAGAAAGTTGCAGGCACTACAACTCCTTGTCATAATATTAAGGTCGACAAAACATAAAAAACACAAAGATAACTGCATGAACAGTGCATTGTTGGGACAACATAAATGGATAAACTTTTGGTTTATAATAACACAACGAAACACCATGATCTAACTATGACATTCACCGTTTTGCTCCGATGGTGCAAAAATCCAAACATAGAGGAACTCTTTGGATTCTGATTGATCGCTCATTCAGACTAGATGGTCACAACAACATATAGCCTCCAATACATAGTTCACGGCTTGTCATCATGTGGTCCTCATGCAATATCATGGTAGGTTAGATATTATAGGTTACATATAGCCTCATGCAAGATCTGAAACATGTACAAATGCTTCTGAAAAAAAAAGCATACCCCAATCAGTAGGTTACCTACCTTGCAGAACACTCTAAGATCATCCAACAACTTTGATAAGTATGACGTATCTAGCTATATGACAAAAGGTCAAAAGACACTGGTGCTATCAAAACAGTCCATCAAAACTACCAAATAGGGAGCATACCATCAATATTTGAAAAATGAGAATTCATTCAGAAAAGAAAAAAAAAAGAGAAAAATAAATGCAATCAACAAGGGTAAGTGAATCTACAGTCTATTTCTTTATTCATAACTAAATAGCATTTTTCAGTCAACAAGGTATATAAATTGAATATAAGACTAAAATTAGTCTCACTCCATGAGTAAGCCAGTTTTTGCAGACTGAATTATTATTCAGGAAACAGATAAGGAGTGAAATTAAAGACAATAAACAAGGAAAACCGATCAGCCTGCCTTCTATTTCTTTATTCAGAACCAAATAGCACTTCTCAGTCAACAAGGTATATAAACTGAACATAAGACTATAAACTAGCTTCAGTCCATTAATAAAAGTATAAGATCAATTATTCTAACAGAACACCTCAACAGTCCTAAAAATAGCCTACAAACAAGTTTCTGCATTGGCAGTGAAGTATAAAATGTTGTGCATCTGTTCACAATCAACCACATAATGTAAGATGAGCAACTGCAGTTCTAGAACAATATCCCATTGCTAAACCTAGATCAAGTACCACTATCCAAGAAAGTTGCAGATTGTCATAATATTCAGGTAGAAAAGCCATAAGAAATGCAAAAGTTGACTGCATGAACAGAGTGCAATTACATTCGGGATGATACTAAAAGAACAAACTTTTTTGACATAACATGGCAAAGCATCATGATCTAAGCAGGCAACACCACTCCGCTTTGGTTCCTCGGTGGAAAAATCATTCAGGCAAAAAATAGAAATGAAACCAGTCCATCAGAACCACCAAATAGAGAGCATGCTAATCAATTTTTTTTGCAGACGAAAGGATCATTCAGGCAAACATAGAAATGAAAAATTAAGGCAATCAACAAGAATAAATCATTATGTCTGCATTCTATTTCTTAAACAGAACCTAATAGCACTCTCAATCAACAAGGTCTGCGAATCGAACAGTGATATTATAAACTAGCTTCACTTGTAAAAATATCGTACGGAATGTTTTGATAGACCTTAAAAATAGCCTACAAAAGAAAGTCTACATTGGCAATTATGAAATGTTGGGTATCAGATCACGATTGCCCAAACAATGTATGACGATCAATTGCAGTCCTAAGAACAACATGAAACTGCGAAGCAACAATTAACGTATAACAATTCAAGATCGAGATGCAAACAAAATGAACAAACTCAGGAGAGAATCAAAGGAAAGAAAAGTCGAACAAACCATCGGCGGCATCGGTGAAGTTGACGTAGCCGTAACCGAGGGAGCGGCACGTGTAGACGTCGCGGCACACGCGGGCCGACACCACCTGCCCGATCTGGCTGAAAATATCGTACAGCTGCGCATCAGTCACTCTCAAATCCAATTCCCCGACGTACAACGACGTCGACGAGGATGGGCTCCCGCCAGCGCTCCCCGGAGCCACCGTCGCCTGCGGTCGAAGCTGGACCGGCGCCATTTCTCCTTTTTTTTTTTTTTTCCCCTATCGAAACAGATACAAAAACCTTTCTTTTCGATGAGCCCTCTACGATCAGAAACAAGAACAACAACACAACACCAACAAACTTCCGGGATTCCGAAAACGATGAATAAAAAGGATCGGAGATCCGTTGATAGACAGACAGACAGACAGATTCCCCACTCGACTAGGATCTTTTTTTTTTTTTTTTTTTTTTTTTTTTTTTTTTTTTGAGAGGGCGCGGGTAATTTTGCCGAGGAAAGTTATCTTATAGCGCAGGCCTCCAACAACTGCACCGGCGGCGCCGGGGAAAACCCTAATTCGACCGCTGCGGCATTCTCCGCCATCGGATGTGGCGTGATGGGGTGACAGATGCCGTACGATGACGCCTTACACGACACGGTTGAAACGTGTCGTGACGCGGTTGCCTCGGGTTTCGGATCCTCGAACACATCGAGCGGTGGCAGAGCTTATGGTCGGAAATTGACAAATCAAACCGAACTGGTTGAGCCGGACACGATCGAGTCATCTCCCGGGAGATTGGTGTGATCGACGACACGTGTCGATCACGACCCCGTGGGACGGCAGAGATTATTGATCGACGATGGACCCAAATCGAACCGGCCGGATGAACCGGACCACACCCAACTAATTGATGGAAGGCGGTTTAGGTTAGTTACGGTAAAGCTTAATTTTTGTGTTCCTAACGTCAAAGGCTTTTATTTTGCTATTAATTTTAGGAATAAAATATTTGATACTCTCCATTGGTTGATTGTGTCCTTTTAATTAGTAAATTAAATATAAATAAATAAATTATCTCAGGGAGGGCTAATCTCCTCTCCTTCATTTCTTACCGAGCCTAGCAAATAGAGTAATGATATGTTATTTTCTAATTATTTATGATTAACTTTTTTTGTTATTCATATTTAGTTATTTTTATTAATTATTTTATTTTAGTAGCGCATTATAAATAATCATTTATAATGTGCTGCTTATAACATAAGCTTCCAACCCAACCCCTATATGTTTTATAAATCGAGTGGTAGATAAATAAAAGGATTAAACTATATCATGATGATGATGATGATGATGATGATTAATGGATGTCCACGTAACCAACCAGATATTTTTCCCTTTTCTTTTATTGCTGTTAAATTTTAGGAAAGGAATATATGGTATTCCGTCGTTTCTTTTTCCGTCTCTTTACATATGACGCACGTAATCCGTTTTAAGTCCTCATATATGTTGGTCTTAGTGACATGTAACATAGCCTAATTCTCTTTCCTTTGTTTGTTCTTGCCTGATTAGTTCAGATCAATTATAAAATTTTAACTGAGTTAATTGGTTAAAGTCTATTTAATCTAAATTCAACTCAATCAAGTTTAAATTATATTATTCTATTCGAAATCGATTAAATAAGAATTAGAGGTTGATTCATTTGGATTTTAATTATATCCAATCAAATCGATTATACTAGGGTACAAGTCTGTTAAAAGTTAATATTTTTTTAACATTGATGATATTTAAATTATAATTTGAGATATATTTATTAATAAGATATCTCGATATAATATGATTTGTTATAAGATAATTATGTTTTCGGTCGGTAGAATAATTTTATTTAAAAATTAATGGGCTATCAAATATGACAAATGAACGATGTCTCCATTAGCTATTAGAATAAATATGTCCCTATTTTGGTGCACTAGGGACATATATAGGATAGTTTTATATATATTTATTATTAGAATAATACAAAACATATCATGTAGGATTAAGCTTCTGACATGGCACATGATGACCTGGTCGCCACATCATTGCTTCCTCGGACAATTGGTCGCCACATCATTGCTTCCTCGGACAATTGGCTCGTCGACGTGGTCGATCCGACGCGGGAAGCTGGTCGGACGCAGGTATGGGGGCGTCAGTGGTCCTGCGGCTGACCTGGCACAGGTAAGGCCGAATCCCCAGCGATCGTACGGCTGACTTGACACAGGTAAAGCCGAATCCCCAGCGGTCGTACGGCCAACCTGACACAGGTAAGGCCGATACCCTTACCTGTGGACGTATGCCTCACCGCAAGGACGACGGGCGTGGTGGAGGTGTACGACGGCATGATAGGCCATAAGGGTAGCCAGGTACGGATGATCTACAACACCCACTATATAAGCTCATGCACCGCTGGCAGCCAGGTTGCCTGCGGTCGTACGGCCAACCTGACACAGGTAAGGTTGATACCCTTACATGTGGACGCATGCCTCACCGCAAGGACGGCGGGCGTGGTGGAGGTGTACGACGGCATGGTAGGTCGTAAGGGCAGCCAGGTTGCCAGGTACGAATGATCTACAACACCCACTATATAAGCTCATGTACCTCTTCAGGGCAGGGGGATCGAAAAACGAGCCACCGAACTAACTTGACCATCGGAGGGGTCACGTCGGGAACCTACCCGACCCGGCCTTCTTGCAGGAGTCAACGACCGACCCGAGCTAGAATACTTCCTCCCGACCCGAGCTCCACCATTCCAGCAGCCGACTTCCCGAGCCAAACTCTGAGGTACCACCCATCCGGCCAAGCTCCAACTCAGCACCGAGACGATTGCGGGCGAGCTAGCGCACACAGGCTTGAACCAGCAGTGCTTGCTCAACAGACGCAGAGGTGGAACGCATCTACTAGGCAAGCACCAAATTCCTCCCTAACATTTTTAGCGCTAGAAGGAGGGCCCATGTCTCCAGAACGCCCGTTTGGGGACTCGAGTACGGAGCACCACCCGGAACCTGACCACCCTCGACCAACCGAGGAGGCCACGATAGCTGTGCCAACTCCCAACCGCTTTTGGAGGATGATGACCGACCCAGGGTTCCCTCCACCCGCATCCAACCCCGCGCCGTTCATGGTCGCGACAGAGACTTCCCTCGGCCTCATCAGCCAAGTCCAAGCACTAGCGGGGATGGTGCAGACCATAATCTCGTACCTGCCCCAGCTCGTGCATTCGATGGCTCACCAATCTGCTCCCTCGGCGGCACCCCCCCAAACCGGGGAATCCCGCCCGACGTAGAGGCGCCACAGCCTCAGGTCGTCGAAGCCCGCGCAGCTTCCCCGACCCCGACGCCAGCCCGATCGCAAAGTCGCTCCTACAATCCGGTACCGACCGAGCCCGACTTCGACACCTTATCGACCGACACCGCTGATTCTCTAAGAGAGCAAGTTCATCGAGTCCATCAGCGGCTCGACGAAGTCCAGAAGGAAGTCCTCAAATCAAGAGAGGAGGTTGGGGAAAGCTCTAAAGGCGGTTCCTCATTCACTCCCGAGATACAGGCCAAGCCTCTCCCAGCCACCTTCAGGCTCCCGGCTCTCGAGCCCTATGATGGTAGCGGCAACCCGACGGAGCACATCGCCACATTCCGCGCCCAGATGGCCCTTTACGATACTTCGGAGGCGCTGATGTATAGGGCCTTCCCGACCACCCTTAGAGGGTCGGCCAGAACCTGGTATTCTCGTCGCAAACCCGGGTCTATACCTTCATTTGATTTGCTGGCAAGAGAGTTCGAGCTAAACTTTTTGGCGAGTGCACGCCCGAGACCAACCATGGCCTCCCTCTTGGGGATGGCCCAAGGGAGCGACGAGCCCCTCTCCCAGTTCGTGGGACGGTTCACATCGTAGGTCCAGGGAATCTCCGACCTTCATCCATCCCTAGCCATCCAAGCATTCTTGACGAGGCTGAGGCCGTCAAGGTTCTTTTGGTCGCTGATCGAGCGACCACCGACGACTCTGCCCAAGATGCTACAACGGGCACACTAGTACATGGCGATCGAGACGCTAATAGCTGGCAAGCGGGATGAGACAAAGCGCCCCCGGGGGGAACAGTCCCGTGGACATCCGACGCCACCTCTGAAGAGGAGGGAAGACAGGTCGGGCTTGTTGCCAGCCAGACCCCCCCCCCCCCCCCCCCCCCCCGATTCCCTTTAATTCGACCCGAACAGAGATCTTCCAAATACGGGAAAAGGAGCTCTTGAAGGCCCCAAGTCCGATGAAGTCACACCCCGAGCGGCGCGACAAAAGAAGGTATTGCCACTTTTACAGAGAATACGGACACGACACCGGGGAATGTCGTGACCTGCAGTACCAAATTGAAGACCTTATCCGGTGCGGCCACCTACGGTGATATGTCCGCGAACAACCCTCTCTCCCTGATGGCCAGCCCCCCCGAGACTCGTCTCCCCGACCTCAGGGCCCGGTTGAGAAGTATATTGATGTCATCTTTGGCGGCCCGGCCTAAGGCGGCAACAGCTCCTCGGCGCGAAAAGCTTACACGTGATCCGAGGCCGAAAAGAGGCCGCTGCATCACGAAGACCTTGACGTCACGTTTAGGTCAGAAGGCGAGGAGCACTCATCCCATGACGATGCGCTAGTGATCTTAATCCGCATGACCAACGCCTACGTCAAGAGGGTCATGATCGACACGGGGAGTTCGACCGACATTTTGTATTTTGATGCCTTTCAAAGATTGGGGTTAACCGACCTAGATCTCGCCCCTCTAACATCTACCTTGACAGGATTCATCGGGGATTCCGTCTCTCCCTTGGGAGCAACCACGATCTCGGTCACGTTAGGGGGAGAACCAAGGTCGAAGACTCTGCTGGTGTCATTTATGGTGGTCAAGCTCTCATCGACGTACAACGCCATCATCGGGCGCCCGACCCTCAACCGGCTCAGGGCGATCGTTTCCACGTACCATCGGATCCTAAAGTTCCCGACCCGAACAAGGGTCGGCGAGGTTAGGAGTGACCCAAGAGAATCCAAGCAGTGCTACTTAACGGCAACGACGTTGTTCAAGAAGCCGAGGACTGAACCGGTCGGTACTATGCCTCTAGACCCGGAGGATAGCACCCGAGTTCACCCTCTCGGCCAAATCCCCGGATTTGCGCCCGAGTTCACCCTCTCGACCAAATCCCCAAATTTACGCCCGAGTTCACCCTCTCGGCCAAATCCTCGGATTTGTGCCCGAGTTCACCCTCTCGGCCAAATCGCCAGATTTACGCCTGAGTTCACCCTCTCGGCCAAATCCTCGGATTTGTGCCCGAGTTCACCCTCTCGGCCAAATCCCCAGATTTACGCCCGAGTTCACCCTCTCGGCCAAATCACCAGATTTGCGCCCGAGTTCACTCCCTTGGCAAAAGCCTAAGTTCAAATTCCCGAGCCCTTGTTGGGTCGGATCGGCTCCCACGCCATTTCAATTCCCGATCTCATGCTCGGTCAGATCAGCTCTGGTGCCATCCCAATTCCCGAGCTCCTGCTCAGTCGGATCAGCTCTTGCGACATTCAAATTCCCGAGCCCTTGCTTGGTCGGATCAGCTCCTACGCCATTCCAATTCCTGAGCTCATGCTCAGTCAGATCAACTCTGGTGCCATCCCAATTCCCGAGCTCCTGCTTGGTCGGATCAGCTCTTGTGACATTCAAATTCCCGAGCCCTTGCTTGGTCGGATCAGCTCCTACGCCATTCCAATTCCCGAGCTCATGCTCGGTCAGATCAACTTTGGTGCCATCCAAATTCCCGAGCTCCTGCTCGGTCGGAACAGCTCTTGCGACATTCAAATTCTCGTTCCTATGCTTGGTCGGATCAGCTCTCACACTATTCCAATTCTCGGGCTCATGCTCGGTCGAATCAGCTCTTGCGTCATTCAAATTACCGAGCTCTTACTTGGGCGGATCGGCCCCCGCATCATTCAAGTCCCTGAGCCCCCACTCGGGATTAGCTCAGAGCCACCTCGAATCAGCAGCCAAGCACAAGACCTCATCTTCAGCACCCTCATCGGGCACCTCGAGAAGGTCTTCCCGGGGGAGGAAAGAATGATATGGCACATGATGACCTGGTCGCCACATCATCGCTTCCTCGAACAACTGGCCCGCTGACGTGGTCGATCCGACGTGGGAAGCTGGTCGGACGCAGGTATGGGGGCGCTAGTGGTCCTGCGGCCGACCTGGCACAGGTAAGGCCGAATCCCCAACAATCGTACGACCGACCTGACACAGGTAAAATCGAATCCCTAACGATCGTACGGCCGACCTGACACAGGTAAGGCCGATACCCTTACCTGTGGACGCATGCCTCACCGCAAGGACGACGTGCGTGATGGAGGTGTACGACGGCATGGTAAGCCGTAAGGGCATCCAGGTTGCCAGGTACGAATGATCTACAACACCCACTATATAAGCTCCTGCAACTTTTCGAGGCAGGGGATCGAAAAATGAGCCACTGAACTAACTTGACTATCGGAGGGGTCACGTCGGGAACCTACCCGACCCGGCCTTCTTGTAGGAGTCAACGACCGACCCGAGCTGGAATACTTCCTCCCGACCCGAGCTGGAATACTTCCTCCTGACCTGAGCTCCACCATTCCAGCAGCCGACTTCCCGAGCCGAACTCTGAGGTACCACCCATCCGGCCGAGCTCCAACTCCGCACCGAGACGATTGCGAGCGAGCTAGCGCACACGGGCCTGAATCAACAGTGCTTACTCAACAGACACAGAGGTGAAACGTATCTACTAGGCAAGTACCAAATTCCTCCCTAACAACTTCTCTATCCACCGTGATTGAGAGCATACCATTATATATTTAAAAGTTGAATAATAGGGATTTCTACCACTATGCGAAATTACTTCTATATTTTGAAAGTGATCTTTTACTAGCTGTAGACTAGAAACGTTGTTGCTAAAACTAGTTATTCTTTGACATCACTAATACTAGATAGTAAAACGTATAACTACTTGTTGCTAAAAAAAAAAAAAATTTGTCCACCTAAAACCACCACCAAATAATTGGGGGTAAGTTTGATTTCTTGAGAGTAGAATACATCATCCATAAATGTACCACATGCCATTCATAAACACGATGGAAGGTCAACCACCGATGGGACATGCAATTATCCAAAATAGGCCCATATTATGGGCCTAATATTGCCGGTTGAAAGATACATGACACATATTTGGCACATTAATATGTGTTAGTTATACGTATCACATCATTGGCCATAACTAAGACCACCATGATCCGACTTAAATTAGATGATGGCCATACCTATATGCCTATGCCATGTTCGTCTTTGCTCTATCTTTTCTTGTACATTTAATTATGACTTGTCTTTTCATAATTCGTACCTCGACATTAGTTTAGTTTGATGACAATATATTAGATTCACTTGTTAAAAAATTTATAATCTCATTTGATAATGGTAACCTACAAAGCTTACTTTATAAAAATTGAAGGTTTGAAATTTACTTTTCGGTTCACTAATTATAACGTTTTGATTCTTACAAAAATTAAATGTCTTTGACCGTTTATTTATTATAAAAATGACATTTATATATCTATTATTATAATGATAAAGAATAAGTAAAATTTATGGCGTTTTTTTTTTCTCGATGTGTCTGTTTTTTTTTTGTTTTTTTTTCGGTCACCGCTGTCGTTCTCTTTTATATATTTTTAACATAACAAATGTCATATATTTATTTTTTTAAAAGATGAAATTATCACTGACCTTCTTCACGTCCGCTCTCGTCTTTTGTCTCTTCTCCGTCATTGTTGCCGTGCCCTCGTTCTTGTCGTCTGTGGTCGTTCTCGCCTATCGTTCTCCCTCGTTCGTCATTCTGCTTGTGCGAGCCAGTCGTGAAGTCGTTGTCGTCCCCGTCCTCTCTACTCTTCGATGCCTCCTCCTCTTTTGCTTACCTTTCTAAAGACCCAGTCGTAGGTGCTCCACCGTCACTCGTAGTAATGCTATCGTCACCGGCGAAATGAAATTGGAGATGTTGGTGCCGTGCCCCCACACATCTCTAGAACCCCTCATTCCTTGCGACAACAGCAGCGAGAGAGGGGGGTGAGGGTGGAAGTGGTGAATCCTCTTCCTCTGCGGCTATCAACTTGTTGGGGAGCCGATGGTAACAATGGCGTCTGAGATCTCCATTTTATCTGGAGCTGTCGAAGCCCACTCGGGTTACTTCAACATGATCCATCAGCGTCCCCAAGTGGAAGTCCAACCTCAAGCCTCGCAGAGGGTACGTACATCTTCTGCCTGAACCCATGCTTGGTGCATTAATGGCAGCGACGTAGGACCAGTAGGAGCCATTAAGGATGGCTGCAGTTGGACGCATGGGAGAGAGACTCCTGCTCTGCATCCAGACCACCACGTCGGCCGCTTTCCCCTCGTGACATGTTGAGAGATGGCACGCAGTTAGGCATAGATTGGGCGGCGCGATCGCCACTGGTTGTGGCCATGGCTTCGAGGTCAGACTTCACAGCAGGGCAACATTTAAAGAGGCCAAGCAATGGAATGTTAGGGAGATGGTGTCTCCCACTTCATCTTCTCTTCTGATCTTATCTCAGCCTATATATAGAGAGAGAGTGAGTGCAACTGCCTCATCATCACACATCGCATGTGTGTGCGTGAGAGAGAGAGAGAGAGAGGACGAAAATTCCAATCTCTCACCAAGCACATCCATAACTCTCTCTCTCTCTCTGTTTCTCTCTCTTTCGCTGCAGAGGAAATGGCTGCTCCTTTGTCTTCCTGGCCCTGGGCAAGCTTGGGAATCTACAAGGCATGGAGTCCTTCCATGTGCGATCCTTCTCCCCTGTGAATACTGTTGTCTGAGTCTTGGTTGTACGTTGTTGCAGTATGTGTTATGTGGACCTCTTGTCGCCATGGCTGCCGGTGAATGGAGGGATGGGAGAGCAGGCGGGTGGTGGCTGCATCTTCTGCTACTCTTCGTCCTCAGAAGCCTCACGTACCAGCTATGGTTCTCCTTCGCCAACATGCTCTTCCTCACCCGGACGCGTCGGGTGATCAAAGACGGCGTCGACTTCAAGCAGATCGACAGTGAGTGGGACTGGTACGTCTCCACCAGCCTCCATCTCCAAGCTTCGGGGGAACAAGATGGATCCCTTGGTTCTCCATCACGTCTTAGTTCTCCTTTTCCAGGGATAACTTCCTCATCCTCCAAGCTCTCCTCGGATCCGTCGTCTTGTGTCGTGCTCCATCCTTGGAAGAGATGCCTCTTCTTGAGCTCAAGGGGTGCGTCATCGCGCTGGTGCTCCATGTGGTGGTCTCCGAGCCTTTGTTCTACATGGCGCACAGGTGCTTCCACAGAGGCTACCTCTTCACCCACTACCACTCCATCCACCACTCCTCGCCGGTGCCACAGCCCATCACAGGTACGTACACGAAACATCTGCTTCTGTCCTCCCATGGGCATCTGATGAACCAACTGATGCCGGGTGGTGTCGGTCACTGGACCAGCCGGGTTTGGCACGCCATTGGAGCACCTCGTCCTGAGTGCGGCGATGGCGGCGCCGCTGCTTGGGGCGTTCGCTACGGGGCATGGCTCAGCGAGCCTGGCGTATGGCTACGTCCTCGTCTTCGACTTCCTGCGGTGCATGGGATACAGCAACGTGGAGGTGTTGCCTTCCTGGCTCTTCGAGGCCCTACCCGTCCTCAGATACATTCTCTACTCCCCTACGTAAGTCATGTCGTCCCCCCCCTCGTCGAAGCCATCGTTTGCGTCACGGTGCAGTGCATCTCTCTCTCACATTAGTTTGGTGATTGCTTAGGTCACTTGACACAGCACCCATCCACCCACCAACAGACGTCAAAACAAAACTAAGTGTGTTTAGCTCGAGGGTTATGCTCCCTCCTCTCTGCATTAGGGACACATGAAACGGTGACATGCTCCAGAGAGAGAAGGCAAATATCCTGTATTAGATGTTTGTGACAATTATGCATTAAATTATATATTATGTACTAGTGAAAGCAATTATCTAACAAAGCTGGCTAGTGTCCTAAAAAGAATTATATATATTATTAAGTCATCTGATTTAGATATTAGAATAGATGAGGTTACAATCTCACACCCCGAAGTAAGTGAGGTGTACAACTTCTAGGATGAGATTTCAAATCATTAATGATGAAACAGACATAGGGTTACACATTTAAAAGTCTCGGAGCCTCAAATTCAAAGATAAATAAGTCAGAAACACCATCCTCATATAAATATATTAGGTTTATGTATTATTTACTAGCTTCAAACTTTTAGATGGAATGTTTGCTGCCTTAGCAAATGTGGTTCTGCTGATATTTGAGATGAACACAGCTATGCTAGAAGGTGTAACTCATGTATAACCCTAATCCTAGGGTAATAGAGCTGAGAATTGTTGTTGTGAAGTATAACAGCAACTGAGGCACACTTTTTGAGTTTGTGTGCAGGTATCTGAGCCTCCACCACAAGGAGAAGAACTGCAACTTCTGCCTTTTCATGCCTCTGTTTGATTTCCTGGGGAAGACAGCAAACAACAAGTCATGGGACTTGCAGAAGGAGATCAGCTCAGGTGCGTTTGTACACCAATCTTCACAATTAGATCTGCACTATAGGCATGGGTCTTGACAGAACTGTTTGATATGAGCTGTTGATGCTGTTTGCTTCATGTCTTGATGCAGGAAAGAAGGACCAAGTACCTGACTTCGTCTTCCTCGCGCACGTCATCGACGTCATCTCTTCCATGCACGTACCCTTCGTGTTCCGATCCATCTCCTCGATGGCCTTCACCAACTACATCTTTTTGCTGGTGTTTTGGCCGATCGCGTTCCTAGTTATGCTCTTCATGTGGGCGTTCTCCAAGGCCTTCTTGCTCTCGTTCTATACCCTAAGGGGTCGTCTGCACCAGACATGGGTAGTCCCCAGATATGGGTTTCAGGTACTGCTCAGTTCTTCCACGTCTCCTTCAGATTGCCACAGAAAACCTCTGTAACTGGTTGCACTCCGTGGCTCGTCGCAGTACTTCTTACCATTCGCCAGAGAGGGCATCAATGATCAGATCGAGCTCGCAATACTGAGAGCCAACAAGCTGGGTGTGAAGGTCCTCAGTCTTGCAGCATTGAACAAGGTCGGTCGCTGCCATGACTTCATATCCATCATCAACCACACTGATGCATTCTTGCCTGCAGAACGAATCACTTAACGGTGGTGGCACGTTGTTCATTAACAAGCATCCTGATCTGAGAGTTCGAGTTGTCCATGGCAACACCCTGACGGCTGCCATCATCCTCAACGAGATCCCCATGGATGTGAAAGAGGTGTTCTTGACAGGGGCTACATCAAAGCTGGGAAGAGCCATTGCGCTCTATCTCTGCAGGAAGAACATCCGAGTCCTGGTAAGTTCACCACTCCCTCATGCTCGATCTAGGAGAAGATATCATTTGGGACTATTTCTGAATCGGATCACATCAACAGATGCTGACCCTCTCGACCGAGAGGTTTGTCAAGATCCAGAAGGAGGTCCCAGCAGACTACCAGCACCATCTGGTTCAAGTCACCAAGTATCAAGCAGCACAAAATTGCAAGGTAGGAAGGATCATGTACCTGTGAGTTTTTGTTGTTGATGATGATTCCTGGAAAGCAGAGGATGAGAACATGTGTTGCTGCAGACATGGATTGTTGGGAAGTGGCTGTCGCTGAGGGAGCAGCGATGGGCACCACCGGGCACACACTTCCACCAGTTCGTGGTGCCTCCGATCATCGGTTTCAGGCGGGATTGCACCTATGGGAATCTGGCTGCCATGAGGCTTCCCAAGGATGTTCAGGGACTTGGATCCTGTGAGGTATGATGTACTACTGCAAGCTCAAGTTGTAGAATGAAGCAGGTAGTGGCGCTTACCGTTGTTTTCTTCTCTTCACAGTACACCATGGAGCGGGGCATCGTGCACGCCTGCCATGCCGGAGGCATCGTTCATTGCCTGGAAGGTTGGACACATCATGAGGTCGGTGCCATTGACATTGACCGCATCGATGTGGTGTGGAACGCTGCATTGAAGCATGGCCTACAACCTGTTTGACACGTGGAACTAATCATACATATTACAGTATTCCTTGCTCAAGATGCAACAAGTCTATATATGCATACATATATCTATCGCTTTCACATAGAAGAATCTGAAACAACATAGTGTAATTCTTTTTCATGTTGGTGTGAGACTGATCATAATAATAGCAAGAAGAATTGCCTGGTCATTGAGTTAAAAGTGGATTATTTTAGCAGATGAACATGTTTTTTTGCTTTCCTGGCTTAAGGTTTTGCTTACAGGAAGTAAAGGTTTCTTCATGGGCAGTAAATCCCAGCGAAATCACCAGTTGATCGATCCAGCTGAGTGTGTTCAAGAAATAATAACAGAGAAGTGGAAGGATTCAAGTTTATGAGGAAAATGAACCTAAAATATAATTGACACAAGATACACTGATGAGACTGAGAAAGTTGACGCTGATAACGTCTAGATTGAAAACTGTCAAATCTGAGAAGAAATCAAGGAGTTATGATTTCAATCATAGCCTTATTTAGGATATCCAATTCCATGATAAATTAAGGCCAAGAAGCCGAATAAAACACAAGAAAAAAAACCCTACAACTGATGTAAAAAAAGAACAGGTCATTCTCATAATCCGGCTTAATGAGATAACTAGTCTATTAACTTTGTAACTACTAACCAAAAATGTTTAAGCTGAAGTTAACAATAGTACACCCATCAGACATTTATAAACCAATCTTAATCTTAGCTCACTTCCAATGTGAAACTGATGAGGTGTTACATTCAGTGAGTCTAATTCTGTCATCTAGAATGAATCAATAATAAAAATTCATGTCAATTCATAGAGATATACACCTCCTAAGCTTCACTGCTCCTCACAGATGCTCCATAGAAGTCATTGTATTAACTTAGGCAGAGCATGGAAAGATGGGCATAAGGAAATTTGAATAAGATGGACAAAAAACAAGGGACTAAGTGACCTCACCTGGAAATAGATTGCCTTAGCAGCTTTCATCTCAGCATCGAATAGCAGGATTGCAACCTGGAATCTTCAATTCCTCAATCGTCTTGAAATCTATGCCACCAGCAAGAACCATAACCAGCCACTTCGCCAAAATAGAAAGGTGCTTTCAGCATATCAATACCAATGTCCTAAAAAATCACAGAATAAAGCACACAACCTATTCCCACATCTCTAGGGGTAAAAGTTTTCTTAACCAAAAAAACTTCAAAATATTGACAACAGGCTGCTCACTTCATCCTGCCTATTTAATTGGTTCATTTCATGAGATCTTGAACTAAAAAATATTTGATTCTTTGTTGGCATGACTCTCATCTCTAACCGAAGGCTATTGTCCTGATCAGTCACGATTTTCCGGTTCATGATAATGAGTATATGACTCACTTGGTAACTGGAGAACATCAATGATTATTAGACACAAAATGCAAAAATTTAAGAAGCTTACAAAACTGCACCAATAGTTACCAACATTCTAAATTCTCTAGAGGATACAAGCAAGAAATATCTAGACGACGTGCATATCTTCCTAAAAGGTAAAGAGAGAAGAGATGAAGATCAAAATGTCTAAAAGCTAGATTTAAGAGCTCTGTTGTATTCTCTAAATGTATACATATTCCAGAATGTATGCACTGTCACACCTAAACTAATATTATGTACATTAATATCACTATGACCCCAAGATTGGTCTTCAGTGAATATCTTCAAGAGTCTCAATGTCTGGGAGGGAATAAGTCAATGCAAACATATACTAAGAACATGAGTGTATTTACTCTATTAAAATAGAATTATACATAGCTTGGTAAGTACTAGGAGTTGTGATATTAACTATTTTAAGCACCATAGGGAAATCCGTTAAAACAGCCATATCTGTCACAAAGGTTTCATCTTGTTTGATGCAGAAGTGTTTGTAGGATGAATTAAAATTGTGGATGAAAGGATTGTTTAGAGAAATTAATTCCAGTATTCTTCCAAAACAGAAAAAATAATATTTGATGAATTATTTTATGCAAACTATAGACAAGGCATCATGTGTATCAATAACAAATATACAAGCATCCAAAAAGGGACGAAATAAAACCACAATTATCTAAGAGATAAATAATATTTGTATTCTCTTCAATTTACCTCAAGTTAAACTTTAGATTTACGATTTAGAGAAAAGCTGATACAAGTTAACTCTTCTTCTAAAGGCTAAACCGCGATATATACAACACCAGATGCGCATTTTCGATGCTAATGTTCCTGGCAGATTGAACCCTTCAAGTGGACTAAATGCTGGAAAGAATCTGTAGCATCTGAAAGTTCAGCAAATTTACTAGAGGCGGAAAAATCAAATCATATCAACTATAAATTAAATCCCATTGTTCGATCACTAAATCCACCCCAAAGAAGTAGAAAACCCTAGCTACGATACAAAATCAAAACCATGCAAAAAATATGAACTTTAACCAAACAAGCAAAACCCTCGACCAAGAAAGGGCTCCCACCAATGTTGAGCTGACAAGGCCACGCTGACGGACGCCACCAAGGCGAACAAGGAGAGGAAGAGAAGCTAAACGCAGCGGGGAAAGGTGCAGGACGAGCTCGTGGCGGAACTCCTTCAAAAGTCCGTATTGGGGCTGGCAATATCGTAATTAACTGAATGTCTAGGGGGTAGAGATCAAGTCTTTGAAGCGATTGTGCTACGAGATTACTTACTATTCGAGCTTATTAGAGACATTTCTTACTGTCACAAATCCTTTCCTATTTATTTATTTATCATCCTTTAAGAAGTTTAATAAAATAATATTATATTATTCATAACTCTACTCATTTTATTTTTTATTTTTCTTTTACTCATCCCCACGCCCCCTCCTGCTTAGTTAATCTCCTTAGTTTATAAAAGTTCAAAAATATGATATATTCTGAGAATATAATTCAACTAGAATATGATGTCTTCTATGTTATTATAGAATATACATAATCTTAAAAATATTAAATTATTATAATAAATATATTAAAATATTTTTACTTTTTTTAATCTTCGTTCATCTCATTTTATTATCTATCTTTTTTTAGTTATTTATGTCACCTTTGGTGATTAAGAGGAGGAAGATGATGAGAAAAAGAAGAATTAAAAAAAAAAGAAAAAGAAAAGGGATGATAGATAAGGAGTGAAAAGATTTTATTAGAATTAAGTTATAAATTAAGGACAAATACGTCTATTTACAAAGAGATAATTTATGAATATTCAAAGTTCTTAAAGAATAAGATTTTATTATCTATATTTTTATTTAAATTTTTAATATTTCTAAACTATCCTTTTGTAAATAGATGTAAATCTGAATAATAAAACAATATATTTATTATTCTTTTAAAGGAGTTATCAATAATAAGAGGGTTGAGGGGGCTATGAATAGTAAGCTTCTTTGAGTATGTCCTAAATACTATTTTATTATCAATTACACCCAAAAATATAATCCTCAATATTTGAGTATGTCCAACTTCAATATTCACAATTAAAAAAAAAAATAATCAGTTCCTCATGAGTTTATGGTAGTATAGTTTTGTCAAAGTGACCCAAAATAATTATCCATTGGCTCCTCTGAATAAAGCAATTTACCATTAGTTAGATAACTTTAGTACTATAGGATGTTATGTTATGGATGTTAATAAGAAAATACATTACTGATCACACACATTTTTTTTTTTTTTGACATTTGTATGGATAATAAGAAACATCCAAATATGTATCCAAAATTTTAAGAAAGAAACATATAATATAGTATAAAGGATAAAAGAACAAGTGTCTAGTCTGTCTGATCCTAATTGATACCTGAGAAATAATGTCTTGGAATATTACTTAATATGTTTAAGAGGATGCTATGCTTTTAAAATCTTCATTTCTTCCTACAAAATTAAACAACAAATCAGCAATTATTGATGCATGCACATGAACTCTTAATTACTGAATGTAAGATATCTATGAAGATTGTATCTAAGAAGGGGAATGACCAGTATAGGAAATAGAATCAAGTAGATAAAAAAAGCAACTAACTATATATTATAAAACTCAGGCACAACTTTTATTCTCAGATTACAACACTTTAGAAAATGGTGGTCGGTATTAACTTGGATTCCAATCACTAGAAACATTAGAAATGGTAGTTTCTTATGAGATATCTATGTATGCTCAACAAGTTTTATCTAAACATATAAATAATCCTTTGGTGGTTTCTACTTGTGAACCCTCACTTTTATTCTACCACTCACCCTCAGTAGAGCTCAATACAGACCTTGGCAAAATTTATCAAAGATTTACTCCTTCCATTCAGATCTATTGATTGCATAACCTGAGCTTTAATCACTGGGATATATCTCCTCAAAGTTCTTTGTGTTCTTGAAGTCGCAAGTGCACAACTCAGCAACAGCGGAATTTATGATACCTCACCGTTCCAAGTCTTTGTGTTCTTCCCAAGTGCACAACTCAACAACAGCAGAATTTATGATGATGGCCTGATACCAACCTCTTCTATTACTATGCTGCTGCTGCTGCTGCTGCTGCTGCCTCTGACTGATATGATTAATTGTTCATCAGGTCTTCATGTCTTCCTAAGAAGAAAAGAGAGAGAGGGAAAAGGATACAAAATTGAATGAGATATTCCAAGTCATGACAAGGACAAGATGAGGAGTGCATCAGCTGTTCCCACTTCTTAAATGTAACCTTCTTGAAATGCTCATGGAAGTCAAAGACATTGAACATGCACACCAACCCAAGCCATTAAGTAAACACCGGTGTGTTTGGTTTGCCATCATGAGTTCTCTCGTACCTAATCTTTTTCAATGCAGGAGACAGGGATTTTATTAATACTGCAAAGCAGTTCTGCATTGTGACTCTGATGCATTAGCAAGAAAACAATGCATTGGCGAGATTGGTGTGGCTAAACAAAGGTTTCATGAGTAAGAAAGAGAGAATGATTTGCAAGTCTGATTTAAAAGAATTAAATAAGCTGAACAGAGGTCTCATCTAATGATTTGAAACTACTACTTGACACATGCTTGCTTGAGAGTCCAAGAATAGAATAAACTGTTCATAAGTGGAGCAATGTAAGATTACCAAAGCCTTCCTGTGGCCAAAATCAATATTGCTGTACTTCAAACATAATAATAAGAAAATGTTGAGTTTGCTTCATCAGATTATTGTTTGTGTTAACAGGACACTGAGATTTTTATCTTTTAAGTTTAAATATCCTGCACTGACTTTCTCAAAAAATAAATGATGAAAACGAGATTTTATGCCAGGACTTATGATAATCTATCAATTTTTATCATTTAATCTGATCAGTATTTTTAAAAATATATCCGATGAGACTTCGAATTTTTTAACCTTTTAATAAGTGAGTTTGGTTTGATTGATCAAGAGTATTCAATTTATTAATTATCATATGTATTGGATATTTAGTTCCTCTATCTCAGAAATTAATATTGATGATACGATGATTACTAATTATTGCTTTAGAGACACTGCTCAAGTTCTTTCCTGACAAAATAAGAAAAAGTTGAGAAACTCTTAGAGTTGGCTTCATCAAAGCTTTCATGAAGTTATTGTTTGTCTGAGTTACCATGACACTGAAACTAACAAACCTTGAATAACATTGGAATTAAGTTTAACCACTACTGCTCTGATTTGATTTCCTTAGTTCTATTCAGTTGATTAACTATCACATATGCTGGATACTCAATCCTCTATCTAGAAGTCAATAATTATGAGAAGATGATTCAGAATAATTTGCTCATCTGTATGTTTGTTGGAATATGGCAATACATATTATTGATTCTTTCAACTTGGAAATATTACTTATCCTGGACTCCTTCAAACTTTGTTTAGCATTTGAAATCATTCACCAACACAGAGAAAAAAAAAAAAAAAAAAAGAACATGCAAATTCACAACCTTAAAATAAAACACAAGTTTAACCACTACTGCTCTGATTTGGTTGACTTAATACTATTTCAATTGAGTAGTTATTCTATCTTAGAGATTCATACATACGAGGCAAAAAGGCATTAAGAGAAGATGATTCAGAATAGTCTGCTTGGTTGTATGCTTTTTGGAATATGTGAGAGACATATTAGGAGGCCACTAGGTTGAATGATTTTTTCTACTTGGAAATAGTAGTTATCCTAATTGTCAAGCTTCTGGCTTTGGTTAGCATTTTAAATCGTCAATCAATACAAAGATGGCAGATTAATTACGTCAAACATGTTGCAATTCAATTTTCGCTAATACTACATGACAAGGATTAACATCTGGTGAGCTGATAAAGGATTTTCTCAAATAAAAACAGTTGCAATCTACCAAAATCAAACACAAGTCGAAGAAGAAGGTTTGATGGACAAAAAGACAATAATACTAGTTTGATGGCAAGTAATTTGTCATAGAAGAAAAGAATGCAAGGACAAACCAAGTAGGTTATACCAAGTTCTGTGAGAATGTAACCTGAGGGTTCCATCTTTCTATTTGACGGTGGCATACTGAGACCACAATGATAGCCCATAAAAAAAAAAGAAGACGAAAGAAAAACTGAGCTTCAGTTGCAGAGGTAGCTCATACAGTTGATTTGGAGAGAGCTGCAGAATAGTAGGGAAATGCAAACACCAGAATGGAAGCTTTGCAATTCAATTCAATTCAATGCCAGATAGAAACAGGCTCGATGTCCTTCAGAAGACCCACGATCTGCTGCATGGATGGCCTCTTCGACGGCAAGTCAGCTGTACACAGATAAGCAATCCTTAGCCCTTCCTCCATTTGTTTCTCTGCTCCTGTTTCCCGCATCTTTGGATCGATTAATCTTGCGAGCTCCTTTCTCCTCACCAATGCCCTTGCCCAACTGACCAAAGTAGTCTCCTCGTCTTCGGCATATTCATCTCCGATCGGTTTCTTCCCCGTGAGGAGCTCAAACAGCACTACCCCGAACCCGTAGACATCCGATTTCGTCGTTGCTGATGTGTTTTCAGACTCCGAGAACTCTGGAGGAGCATAGCCTGGTGAAGCACGAGTCATGCTGCCATCTGTGCTTGTCCCGACCAGGTTCGATAGTCCGAAATCAGCTAACCTGGGCTCCATTGCCGAATCAAGATAAATGCTACTTGCTTTCACATCTCTGTGAACCATCTGGGGGAAGCATCCGTGATGGAGAAATGCCAACGCCCTTGCAGCACCTAGTGCAATCTTGTGCCGGAATCTCCATGTAGTCATTCCTTCGGTCGTGATGCTTTGCGTGCCAGGATTCTCTTGCTCCCATGTATCGCTGGTCCAGTCTTCGGTTGATTGCACACCCAGTGGTAGATCATGGAGCAGATTCTGTAGGTTCCCGTTCTCCATGTAATCATAGATGGCGATCCTTTGGTCCCCGGCCAAGCAGTAGCCGGTCAATGGCACTAAATTGGGGTGCTTGATCTGGCCAAGCCGCTCGAGCTCCTTTGCAGCTTCCTGGTCCGTCACTGTTAATCCATGGACCAAAACCTTCACGGCCACATGAATGCCTCCCGGTAGAAATCCTCGGTACACCGGTCCAAGCCTTCCTTCTGCGAGTAAGGTTCCTCTGTCGAAATTGGAGGTCGCATTCAAGAGATCAGCGAAGGTGAAGCTCAGCAATGGCTTCTCGAAGATGACGACAGGGACCGAGGTAGGAAGCTTGACATCTGCAACCCAAGTTGAGGAATCTGCCTGGAAGTAGAAGGGGCCTGAGGCATTCAGCTCCTCCTCGAACGATGGCTGCTTCACTGCCCAGGGTCTCCTCCTCTTTCGGCAAGCAAGGGCGAGGCAGATCAGCCCTGCTAACAGGAAGAACACCGACAAAGCTATGGCGAAGCCCAGCTTGAGATTCTCGTGTCTGCTTCCCTTGGATCCAATACCATCTGGATTTACTGCAATGGGACAGTCACTCTGCGAGCCGATGAACGATGAACGGAGAGTTGCTGGTGAGAATTTCTCGCCGCAATAGGTGAGATTGTTGTAGGAAAGATTGAACCTTTCCATACCGGGCAACTTCTGTTGTAAGGACTGTGGGATTTCACCTGTGAGATTGTTCACCGAGAGGTCTATCACTTGCAGGTTTCCGGCGATCAGCTCGGGAATGTTGCCGGTGATATGATTCTGCGAAAGATCTAACACCTTGAGGTCGAGCAATTGAGAGATGTCAGGTGGAATTCGGCCGGCGAGATCGGTTCCCGACAAGTTCAGGTATTCTAGAGCAGAAGGCAGTTGGATGTGAAGCAATTTTTGGGAGGAGAACTCGTTGAACGCAAGATTGAGATGCTTGAGTGACCTCAGATCTCCCAGGCCGGGGAAGAACTCTCCGCCGAGTTGGTTCATGGACATGTCGAGATACACCAGAGAAGACCAGTTGGAGGTGGAGCTGCGGTTTACCAGAGAGATGAGGCCGCGGAACTGGTTCTTGCTCAGGTCCACGACCTGCAATGGCTCCCGGAATCCACCAAGAACCAAGTCTCGGAAACGATTGCCGGAGAGATTGAGGTAGGAGATCGAATCCAACCCCGACAAGTCAGGCATCTTCCCGCTGATATCATTCTGTGCGAGATCCAAAGCGGTCAGGTTCTTGAAGGCAGCACCGAACCCATCAGGAACGCTCCCATTCAACCTGTTGTGGGAAAGATCGAGCGAGACGAGGGAGACGCATCCGAGAACCGTGTCCGGGATGCTCATCTCCAGCGAGTTCCTGCTGAGGTCGAGGACCCGCAGGCTCGACAGCGAGCCCACCTCCCTGGGGATCTCGCCGGGGAAGCTGTTGCGCGAAAGGTCGAGGCTTTCCATCAGCTTGAAGTTGCCGATGATGCTGGGGATCGCCCCGGCGATGTTGTTCGAGGAGAGGTTGAGGTGCCTGAGAGAACCACTCAATTCCGCGAAATCTGAAGGGAGCGCGGTGATGTCGTTGCCGCTGAGATCCAAGACACGGAGCACGCCGAGCTTCCCGATGGTGGTGTCGGGGATCGGACCGGAGAAGCCGAAGCCGGGAACCACCAAGCTGATGACTCCCTCGGTTGGGCCGTCGCAGGACACTCCTGTCCACGAACAAACATCGGAGGAGTTGCCACTGGTGGAGGAAGGAGCCACCCCCATCCTCCGGAAGAAGTCGGAGACGAAGGCGGCGTCCGTGTTGGGCTGCTGCGAGGCCGAGCACCTCAGCAGCAGAGAAACCGAGAGGTACAAGGAGAAGAAGCCGATCCCCATATGGTGGGAAGGATTAGGAATCAAAGAGTGGGAAGCAAACAAGAGATTGCTGGGTTTGGGTCATGGAAAGATGTGATCTTTCACCTCCTTCCTGCCTCCTCGCCTGCATCCGCCATCTCCGCAGTGCTTATAATGGTCAGGAGGCACACCTCAGGGAGATGACTGGGGTGGATGGGCACCTTTAGGCATCTAAAAGTTCCATTTTTGAATCACCTTTGGGGGGTCCTTTGCGCTTGCAAAGCAGAAGATGAACAAGTAGAAGAGAGAGAGAGACTTATTTTATTCTTTTGGGGAGAGTGATGGCTCGAGGTTGTGTTGTTGTTATGGAGGCTAAGCTCAGACAAGGAAGACAAACACACTCAGTTCAGCTACTCTCGTCACAAGAGAGACAGAGAGAGAGATGAATGGTGACCGACTATAGAAATATGGACAGTAATGAGAGCGAGAGCGAGAGAGAGAGAAAAGAATGGTGACTGGTTTGGGTTAAGAATGGCAGTAAATAGAGAGAGAGAGAGAGAGAGAGAGAGAGAGAGAGAGGTTATAAAAAGGTGAGTAAATGGTGGTAATGGCAGAATTTAATGGAGAGAAGTTGAAAGGACAAGCAATCCAATAATACTGCTACTGTCTGCTTACCCCCCACCCCACCCCACAGATGAGAGATGGGTAGTAGAAAACATCTGAAGGAGGACCTAAAATAGAAAGTCAACTCCGAGAACAACTTGTGATGCACAATTTGTAGAGGACATATTTTAGTGACAGAGATGATGGCTATCGCATGGAGAAAAAGCTTGGAGTCTTTTTATGATATAAGATATAATTAAATTAAGATTTATATATGATTTAAATAATATTAAATTAAGATTTAGATGTGATTTTATTAACTTAATAAGAAAATCACATAGTTTAGTTGAGGAAAATATTCTCTATATAAATTTACGATGGATCAATGAATCAATTGGGTATTTTCATTACTTTTCTTATTTCCAATATGGTATCAGAGCCGCTCTCTCTATAAAAAAGATTATCTTTTTTTTTCTATTCACTATCAAACGACAGCTTCTGTTGGACTTTTTCTATTCAGTGCATCGACTTTCTCTTCCTCCGTTGGATCTCATTGACTTCTTAATTCCTCTATCGAGGGATTCTTATTGTCGCATCAGCTCCAACAAACAGTGACACTTTCCCTACCCCATCTACAGCAGACGACGGCTTCTACATCTGCTCGTCGGTGCCATCCCTCCTACAGCCTTTGTTGCTCTATTCTCTTTGCCGAGAGTACCTATACGGGCCACCGCTCATCGTCTCTCAGTGCTCTACGAAGAGGGCGCAACAAGTTCTTTCTCGCTGTCAAACGACCGTAGCGCTTCTCTCGCTGCCTTTCAGATCTACTGATCACCCCAAGCCGTAGCAGCATCTCCTCCACCGAAGTCAATCGTCGTCATACCTTCACCAAGGTTGACAACACAACGGTCTCCTTGACACCGGGTCAAGATCTGTATCATTCACGGGAGCTTGATATTGCGGAGGCATGATAGCCGATCTAATCGGATTGTCAAATTTGGCTTCAGCAGAATCGTCTGCTCATTTCTTCAGATTCATTGTCATCGATTCAAGATCAACGTCCTTAGTTCAAGATCGACGTCCTTACAGGAGCTCGATCTTGCGAGGGCATGATAGGTTAGGATTAAGTTAGGATTTAGATATGATTTAAATAATATTAAATTAGGATTTAAATATGATTTCTCCAACTGAATGAGGAAATCACGTAGGTAGGTTAGAAAATCTTTTTATCTTCACATGTATAAATTGACGATGGATCAATGAATCAATTGGACATTTTCATTGCTTATTCATATTTCCAACACTTCTAGCATTCCTAATATTACATAAGACTTTTTTTTTTTCTTTTCTTTTCTTTGCAATCTTTTAAGATCTCTCATATCTTTTGTTAATAGATTCCTTAAAAGCCTGCATGGAATCCTTCCATATCCAACAAAACAAAAGATTTTAAGAATTTGTACATCTTTCTATTTCTATTGAGAAAAAGATATATTCCATTAATATGTATATTTTAAATTAACACATTGGATTCCCACAAGAGAGAATCATTTTTTTTGATACTTGCTGTTTACTAACTAATAATCTTAGTGGTTGGATCCCTATAATAAGAAATCATATAGCAAAAGCAAGAACAATTCTTCATCAAATATGTTATACTTTCATCAAAAGAAGGTATAAAAACACTGTAGAAAAATAATTTGATGTTATCTAACACAGAAGTAGTAATCGAAGTTAGAGCTATGAGTGTTAACATGGAGTGATGGAGAGGAATGGAAGTGATTGACACGAGAATTCCTCTAAATGTTTCAGTGGGTGGGGACGAATTATAAAGGTTAGAAGAAGGGTGGGTCTATCGTCGTTAATTTTAAATGAGATATTATTTTGAAAAAGGTAAAATAAGATAATTATGATAAGTTTTGATGAACAAGGAACAGAATGGGGCAGTGTGTCTCCCCTACCGACCCGTTGTATACGGTGGAGGAGCAATGATGAATCCAGTGACATGTACGTATTTGGTATTATAGTCTGGAGGTGTGAGAGAAGTGAACTGCTGCTGCTGCTGCTGCTGCTGAGAAGAAGAAGAAGTTATGAGTGATGTCTGCTGCTTTCTGCAATGCCTGCTGAAAACCCACCCACCCACCACCATCTGCAGTTGGATAATACATGATGTAATCTCTCTATCTGCCATGATTTCATTCATTCGGACTTAGCACGCAAAGAAGAGCCAGTGATGGTGTCATTGTTCCTCGTTGGGTAAATTTGAAGCTACACATGTCCGAATCCACCACTGTATCAAATTTGTGGTGGTGGGGGTTTGTCTAATTATTAGGTATATGGCAAAGGCTTATTTACGGATAAATATACTATTATATTACTGGTGGTTAATATATCTAATCATATTGTCAAAGAGAGAGGTAAATATAGACTGAGAGAGAGAGAGAGAAAAAAAATTTAGGAGCTCATGAATGCATGCATAACTTGAATGAAAAAAGAAAAAGAAAAAAAAGATGGACAGCTCAGTTTAGAGGAAGAGGTTTGAGTTCCACTGAGTGCCATTCCCAAGTAACGTTGAACTGGCGAGCACCGGTCCCACCTTTGCTTAATGTTTAAGCTCTTCTACAGCCTAACACTTTCATAGGACAACGAAAGCCACCAGCTATCTTTACACCAAATCATAAAGTTTGGCTCCAACTTTTGATCTCAACCGTACATTTACTATGAACATATATATATATATAACAAAGTTTTGATATCAAAAGCATGTAAACTCCCTTTCTTTTTACCCATCATGAATCATCATAAAGTTGGTGCCCCCGGGTTGATTGATAATGGACTCGATTCCAATCCAATCTATTTCATAATTAGGCCCATCGAACAGCCCATGAAATAGTCCTAACCAGCGTCGACTTTGGGCTACAATTATTCCTCTTTCTATCGGTCGCATACCTCTCTTAATCATAAGCAAATGTAGTTTGATTTTAATATATTTACCCTAGCAAATTCATAAATCACGTATAATTTTACATATATCCCTCTAATTAACATCCATCCCTAAAATTCAGATTAATCATGACCAACTAAAATTTCACACTAGATAAGTTGAATTAGAAATAATAACTAAATTTCTAAAATAGATGTTAACAATTGATGCTAATTTACCAAATTTACAAGTGGTAAAGTTTTCGGAGCAATGCCAGAGATCAAAGTTTGACGATTGGGGTTGATGTTTTCATTACTAAAGATATTTAAATTTATCAACACAAAAAAAAAAAAAAATTTGAAAGTTTTTCGTTATAAGAATGAAAGAGAATAAAAAAAAAAAAATCATTGTATTATCATCAACCTCTTTCTTAATCCCCTACCCTTCTCTCACCTTTTCCAGTATATATATATATATATATATATATATGTATTATTTTTTTTCTAATAAAAAAATATTTTACTTCAAAAAATAAATAAATGTACGAGTCAAAAGTAATTGACTCAAAAAAGAAGGAACTCTCACCTAATAATGATTACTGGAGATAATGTGAGAACCACAATAGAAGCAGATCACCTTTTCACGTAACCCAGACAACATTTCCGCAGCTAACAGCCTCTCGTAAATAAGAGCCACCCAATTCCAAACTCTGCATTCATTGCAACACAATCAGTTTCAAGCCAAGAGAACAAAAGGAAAGAGAAGAAGGGAAGAAAAAAAAAAAAAAACATAAACCCATGGCTTTTCTTTGACATTATTAGCTCGAGAAACGTACGGTATTTGCCAATAAAACACATCAGTTTCAAAGAAAAACCATGGGTTTATGTTTTATTGATCTGACCAGCTAATTCTATCAACAGGATGTGTTGCGATAAAACAAATACCTTAACCGGTATTTGCCACTCTGAACGTCCACCGATACACATTGTATGTACTCACTCCTCTGCCGCATCTGTTCTTTCTCTTCTCATTCTTCCCTCCTCTCCATCCATCCCCTGAAAGTAATGGCAGTGCGTTGAAGCAAAATGTTACACATCCATTTAAGGCCACATGCAGTTGACAAGCAATTTTGGCTCTGTTTAAACAGTTTAGCTGGCTGCAGCCTTGTAAAGATTGTGTCCATCATATGAGTTGTATAATCTAAAAACCTGAAAGGAGAATGAAAGAACAGCACTTTGAATTTTTTTGCCTTACAAAATTAGAAAAAAGCAACACAACTGTCGTTTAAGAAGAATCTAAAATGGGCTACTAAACCACCATATGGAAAGATTGCATGTTTCATTGTGTGTGCAGATTTGCCCCAAGAATAGAAAAGCAAGACAACCGTGGTGTAAGAAGAATCTAAACTGCTACTAAACCATATGGAAACATCGCGTTGCTTCATTGTGCAGATTTGCCTGAAGAATAGAAAAGCAACAGAAATGTGGCTTAAGAAGATTTTAAAATGCTACTGCACTATATGGAAGAAACATTGCATGTTTCATTGTGTGCAGATTTGCCTGACTAATAGAAAAGCAATACAACTGTGGTTTAAGAAGAATCTAAAATGCCACTAAAACATGAGGAGAAACTACCTGAGGATCAAAGCTTCCAAAAAGCAGTCCAGTGATCTTTTGGCAAATAAACGAGAGGCATTTGATGATTAGGTAGGTCCTCACACAAGTTTTGAGAAAAACAATTATTTGAAAGAACCTCCTAGTTCATAAATTTTCAGAATTTAGTTTAGCTGACAACACCTCCCCAAGGACCCCAACAACATAACTTATAAATAAATGTTAATTCTTGACAATACATACTAATTCTTGACGAGTACTATGACAATTTCAACTTACCATTTACCACACAACCTGAGAAATTTTGAGTGCAACTGCCGCTGAAGGTACCTCAAATGTAGGCTACTGTTGAGTTAATCAGATACTTTTCTTGTTCCTGCTTTAACTTTGCATATTCATTATATATTGTAGATGAGAAGTTGCATATTATTATCTATTAGTCCCATCTCCTCTTAAATTGCTTCATTACTAAATATGACTTAACTATAATAATTTCAGACTCCATAAAATAAGACGAGACAACTCAAAAAAGACTCAAACAAATAAACATGATTATATCATCCATCAAAGGGAATTCAATGAATCAGAGAAAAATAAAATTAAATTAAACATTTTGCAAATCTGTGAGTCTCATGACTTAAAAAGGCTATAACTCCAAAGTAACTATTAGAGAAGATGATTAAAAAACCACTATCCTAAAAAAAAGGGTGGCCTAGCACATGAGGCATATTACTGAGGTTTGGAAAGGATCAACGTATACAACCTTATCCTACACACATGGAAAGATCATTATCATGATCTGAAAGTAGATCATAACAGAACTATCTTATTGTAGCAGACTTGTCCACCAACAAAAGAAAGATCCAATATCCACAAAACTCTTACACAACCTGTTGATAGAATTAGCTGGTCAGATTAATCTATTAACATATACATGTGCACAACATACCAGATTACATAATCCACAGGAATAACCCATAACCTTCAACTAGACCTTTATTACAGTTGGTGGAAAAAAAAAAAAATGATGTACATCTCAGAAACTCTTTAGTTAAAATTTTTGATATTAACATTACTTTCCAATTGATCTAAAAAAGGTAGTGTCTTAATTTGGTAATTTTGAATTCTCAGACCAACAAAAAAAATACAATTCAGGACCAGTTTTAGGTTGTGATGCTATTGACACTTTATGAAACATGCTGCTCACCATACAAAGTCTAAATCCTGCTGGTGGTTTAATCATCTAAATGCCTGAACAAGAAGAACTAGTATTTATGCATTGGTAATAAGGACATAGGACTGATGTACATGCAGAGAACTAGAATATGTAGTGGATATTCTATATAGTTTGTTATGATTTCTGTTTCATGCTTTAGAGTTTTAGACTTCTGCTTAGCTTCTGTTACCACATTTCCACATGTGCTATTTCCAATCGATTTCTTATACATGCAATTTAATTTGAGATAGATGTATATTAATTTCTTCAAGTAATACTAAAACATGGGAGATTATAAATTTTAAACCCAAAACAATTCTAATATTTAAGGAAAGAAATTTTCAGAAATTTTTTGCATGACTATAAAAAAGTTCTTTTCCTCACTATAGAGTCAACTATGTCCTATCAAAATATTTAATTAAAAAAAATACTTACAATTAAAGATTGCATGTATCCAGTGTGCCAAAATCCATGCCAAGACAATAATGCTGGCTTGCCTAACTGTGCTGCCTGTGCCAATCAACAATTGCATGTCAATATCAGCTTAATTTGTATTTATTTATTCTAAAGTATTTACAACAATATTGTTTAGGAATAAGGATCTCCATTGAAATATTATTATGCTTCCTAGTCAGACTGTTATGGTCATACTTTTACCATCATTTAACCAAGATCAATTGGATTTATATGTTCCGGCCGATGAAACTTGTCCTGCATAGATTCATGCCTCCAACCTGGATGGACAGCCTTGTGAAGGTAAGTCAATCCCTATTTGTTTATATTCGTTGTGGTAATTTTATGGTGCTTCTAGTCCAACATGAACTTGTATGTGCTAGGAGGTTATATTTTGGAAAAATATTCAAGTTAGAAAAAAATTATTTAGTCATCTAGGTTGGAGTTTAATAAGTTCCAAATAGGTTGCAGATAGAACTGCCCACATCCAATTTTCTATTCAGGTCGGGAAAAAGAAAACTGATATAAATTTAGCTTATGATCAACTGACATCGATTGTGACTTTATACATAATGTAGTTCGCTACGGATATAATAGTAGAGATAGAAAGTGTTGGTAATATGACCCATATCTCATACAAACCAATCATGTAAGTGATGACACGTATTATGCGATCTTTTAGATTATTATTATTATTGGTATTTTCTCACGTTATATTGTTTGTTTTGAATATATATATATATATATATATATATATATATATATATATATATATATATATATATATATATATATATATATATTGTGATGTCCTTGGATCTGTATAATTAGAATTAAATCGTGATGAGATCACAATAATAAAATCGGTTCATCTATAGATATAAACCTTAAGTAATCTCGATCATATGTTACTCAAGAGGGAGATCGAGATAACCAGACAGATCGATGTACTGTATTCCTGTGCATGTGATGGAGACGGTTGGTCTCATAGCCGCTCGTGTGGGGACATTAAGGATACAAAACATGTGCTCGTTGGAGAATGAGTTCACTGATTGATCCGCTTACAGAATGATGTATGGTTAACGATACCTAATGTCATATCGCGATTTCGTAGTTCCAGTTGTATGTCTGATCCTTAGACTTGAGACACCAAAGATGTCTTGTTTGAGAACTCCTTTCTTTGATACTGGACTTACAGGTCTGGAGGTTTCAGATCTAGTACAATTGGTTATCGTGATTGGTACCCAACCTTATGAAGGCAATTGAGTGTCAACAGAGGATTATCCACTCTTCGTATCACGAGAAAAAATTTTCGTGTTCCTACTCAAACAAATTCCTGACTAGGGTCGTTCGGATTGAGAGAGGAGTTCTCCAGGAGAATCCGATTAGAGTGAGACTTTGATAGATTCCGTATGTGGCCTGATAATATCATGCCTAACATACGATCCCTGAGATATTAGATAGATGAGGGACTATAGATACACGGTAACTGAGGATAGACAGGTCTAATGGATTAGATCCCCTGTACCGTCTAGGGACTATGGCGTAGTGGCCTAGTACTTCCATAATCAATAAGTCGAGTGAATTGTTATGAGATAACAATTCACTAAGTCAAAAGAAGTTCTAACGGGTGGAACTCATAGTCAGCTTGGTATTAAGCGTAGAGTGTCATACACATATGGTGGATGATTGCAGCGAGTAGAGGATTCAATATGAGTTATCCAATTAGCCTTGTTCTCATTGGATGAGACCCAATATTGATCGACTCCTTGTATAAGGCTCAATTAGAGGCCAATTGAGATTATTAGATAGAGATCCAATAATCCAAGAAGTAAGGGTAATTGGATAAAGATCCAATACCCACTAAGACAAGATCCATTAGGGATTTGGTGGCTTTCTATAAATAAGAGGTAGGGGCGACCAACATGGGGTTAAGTTGCACTTTTCGTTGCCTCATCCTATTCTCCTCCCTCCCTCATCTTCTCAATCTACTAGCCTCTCCCTGTTGTGAGGAGGCAACGAAGAAGATATGAGATCTTCTTCCACGTTCACTGTGAGAAGGTGCACAAGAGTTGTGGGCTTTTGGGCTGCAATTAGAGGAGTATCACCGTGTGGATACCGCTAGAGAGGAGGACATCTGACATCCTTCATCCTCTCCGATTAGATCTGAAAGTTTTAAAGACATATGATCTCCCTAAGTAATCAATTTGACACTAGTCGTAGTTTTCAGATTTTTACAATTTTTCACGTACCAATCATTATATGATAACATGATGAACGTGGAAAATCAATTTTATTTTATTTTTCTGCTATGCATATGATACTCTCTTGGTTTCGAACAAAAATAACCTCAAACACTTTGTTATAATTAATTAAAGAAATACTAATCACTCTTAGTTTGACTAGTGATATTTGTCTAAATTAAGCTAAATAAAGAGATAAAATCCATATAGCTTACTCTAAATAGTTGGGAATACTTATTTTTATTGGGATGTCCTATAACGTCTTTCATTATCTGTCTCTTTCGTTAAAGTTTGCATTACATAGTGAAGCAGTCCAGAATTGATGTATTTAGGTTGTAAAATCTGACTATGTGCATAAAAGGTCAGTCTGAATTTCATGTCACTGAAATTTATAGATAAATATGTTCACCTTCCTATCATAATAACTCAACTCATAATTTTGAACATAATATTTGAGCTAGGTGTTCTAACATTCAGAAAAAAAAGATATATGCCTCTTACACATTTGACCCAAGCTTACGCTTGGTCCTTGTATTCCTTAAAGTATTCCAGCACTTGCAAACTCATTTAAGCCTAGGATGCATCGCTTTACTATTACTATTATCGTATTACACGATTGTATAAGGAAATTTATGAAGAATTAAAGCAGAAGTATTCAGAGCAACAAAAGGATAAAGGCTTCGGAAGCAAGACCAGTCAAGTTTGATTCTTCTCAAGAGCCAACTTAACCATATGCAAGACAAGACCTTCAGCCACTGAATAAATCCGATGTCAAAGAGAAAGGATAATTAGTGTTTGACTGAGAAAATGACCAAAGAAGAACCAATTAACTGAATATGACTTAGAAATTTGGAACTATCACAAGAGGATGATATCATTAAAATAAATAGGATAAATCGGATTGATGTTTAATCAGCACTTTGCATGTAGCCTTCATTTTTCAAGTTCTACGATAATGGAATTTTACCTACTTTAAATATGTAGTACAACCATGGATAATATGCATAATGTAATACTTTATTAACTTGATTATAAACATTGTTCAACTGTAAAATGGTTATGGCAGATAGAAGGTGGTGGACTAAGTGATCCGTCACAAGTCATTCAGCAAAAAGACAACAGGAACAGCTACTTTTGATATAACTGATGGTGTCAAGACATGGTAAATATTATTTGTTCCAGATCCACCACTAAGTGGGATATACAGTCCTCATGGTAAGGTGATTAATGGATGATTTGCAATTATGCATCATGGTTGCCAATAGCAGGATCTTAAACTCAAAATAATCTAGATATCTAAAAGTTTGACAGAACTCCAGAAGTTAGAAGAGATGCATGTTTCTACCTTAATGACTAAATAATTTCAGCTAATATAAATGTCTTCTCCTATATTTATGAACATCAAGAAAGGATCATAGAAGAGTTATTAATATGCATTAATAGCACTAATTACAGGATTCAAATTAGAGCTCTGTTTCTCAAGTTAGAAGGAATTAATAAAAAGGAAAAGTGGGAGAACTGACATTGATCTCCTAATTCAGCATGAATAACTTTAAATGGCAGGACTATTCATAGGACTACTTTATAGTTGGGCACTCCATGACCTAATCATGGACTAACCAGATATCAGTTGGTATATCTTTTCATTGTGGCGGCTATGCAGAAGATCCTTGCAACAAAACATTTTAAATGAATTTGCTACCATATAGTTATCAACCTCATCATATAGTTACTACTTCAATTTTCCTACCATATAGTTATCAACCAAAGGTCTCGCATTAATGAATTTGCTGGAAGATTGCTCAATGGACTAAGAACAACCTCATCTTGATAAATAATTTGATGAAAGTGACATGACCCTAATTGCTTACTGTTACTAAAAGCATCTTAGCAAGAAATCTAAGTGCATAATCTGATAAGCCAGTCAGTAAAAACCTAGTTCTTACAATTAACATGGACCTTGGGCTCCTATATGAAGCTTCTCTTTTGTGTAAATGCAGAAGATCCAAAAATTTCTGATAAGTTACTACTTGAGTAGTAGTAAATGAATTTGCTGGTAAGTTACTACTTCAACTTTCCTACCATATAGTTATCAACCAAAGGTCTCATTGTAAATGAATTTGCTGGTAGATTGCTCAATGATCTAAGAACAACCTCATCTTGATAATAATTTTATGAAAGTGACACGACCCTAATGGCTTACTGTTACTAAAAGCATCTTAGCAAGAAATCCAAGTGCATAATCTGATAAGACAGTAAAAACCTAGTTCCTACAATTAACATGGAATTTGGGCTCCTATATGTAGCTTCTTTTTTGTGTAAATGCAGAAGGTCCAAAACTTTGCTGGTAAGTTACTACTTCAATTTTCTGGTAAGTTACTACTTCAGTAGTAGTAAATGAATTTGCTGGTAAGTTACTACAATTTTCCTACCATATAGTTATCAACCAAAGGTCTCGTCGTAAATGAATTTGCTGGTAGATTGTTCAATGGTCTAAGAACAACCTCATCTTAATAATAATTTGATGAAAGTGACATGACCCTAATTGCTTACTGTTACTAAAAGCATCTTAGAAAGAAATCCAAGTGCATAATCTGATAAGACAGTAAAAACCTAGTTCCTACAACTAACATGGACTTTGGGCTCCTATATGAAGCTTCTTTTTTGTGTAAATGTAGAAGGTCCAAACATTTGCTGGTAAGTTACTACTTAAGTAGTAGTAAATGAATTTGCTGGTAAGTTACTACTTCAATTTTCCTACCATATAGTTATCAACTTAGGGTCTCATCGTAAATGAATTTGCTGGTAGATTGCTCAATGGTCTAAGAACAACCTCATCTTGATAATAATTTGATGAAAGTGGCATGACCCTAATTGCTTACTGTTACTAAAAGCATCTTAGCAAGAAATCCAAGTGCATAATCTGATAAGCCAGTAAAAACCTATTTCCAGCAACTAACATGGACTTTGGGCTCCTATATGAAGCTTTTTTTTTTGTGTAAATGCAGAAGGTCCAAAAATTTGCTGGTAAGTTACTACTTCAATTTTCTGGTAAGTTACCACAGTAGTAGTAAATGAATTTGCTGGTGAGTTACTACTTCAATTTTCCTACCATATAGTTATCAACAAAAGGTCTCGTCGTAAATGAATTTGCTGGTAGATTGCTCAATGGTCTAAGAACAACCTCATCTTGATAATAATTTGATGAAAGTGGCATGACCCTAATTGCTTACTGTTACTAAAAGCATCTTAGCAAGAAATCCAAGTGCATAATCTGATAAGCCAGTAAAAACCTATTTCCAGCAACTAACATGGACTTTGGGCTCCTATATGAAGCTTTTTTTTTGTGTAAATGCAGAAGGTCCAAAAATTTGCTGGTAAGTTACTACTTCAATTTTCTGGTAAGTTACCACAGTAGTAGTAAATGAATTTGCTGGTGAGTTACTACTTCAATTTTCCTACCATATAGTTATCAACAAAAGGTCTCGTCGTAAATGAATTTGCTGGTAGATTGCTCAGTGGTCTAAGAACAACCTCATCTTGATAATAATTTGATGAAAGTGACATGACCCTAATTGCTTACTGTTACTAAAAGCATCTTAGCAAGAAATCCAAGTGCTAAGAACAACCTCATCTTGATAATAATTTGATGAAAGTGGCATGACCCTAATTGCTTACTGTTACTAAAAGCATCTTAGCAAGAAATCCAAGTGCATAATTTGATAAGCCAGTAAAAACCTGGATCCTACAACTAACATGGACTTTGGGCTCCTATATGAAGCTTCTTTTTTCGTGTAATGCAGAAGGTCCAAAAATTTGAAAGACAGTATGATGAATCCTTTACCAAATAATATCCTGAGCTGTTGAACAATGCAGACAAACCTAAGATCCTTCAGATTCCTTGGAAGGAAGTCAATCATGCTCTTTCATATCAAAAACGAAGTCAACCTAGTCCAAAAGTTGTCCATCTTAACGAGAGGCCAATTCTGCCAGACAAGCTATGGACTGTTCCACCTAAAACATTAAAATTATTGTCTAAACTAATACAAGACACTCCTCACGTTGTCAAATCCTTATTCATTAAATTAAATCGATATAAAAAAAGCAATGTAACAAATTTAAGGAATTATAGAAGATGAGCAATATACCAAAAGTGTAAGCCTACCTCAGTGGGTAAAGAAAATAATAAAAATGTCGTCTTCCATTGTCATAAACCGAACCATTCCTTCAACCACAAACGACAGAAACAAATGAGTGGCTGGACCACCAAAGGTGGACTGCAAGAAAACTAAAAATGTCATCTTCCAAAATAACTTGTGGGGTCTTTTTTGCAACAGTCTGTTTCGCGGTGTCATACCAGATAAAGGAAAGAGAGACAGCCAGGAGGAACCAACTATAAACTAGTAAAGTTATGATTTCCAAAAAGTCAAGCAACAAGATTTTGAGCCATAAGGATAGTAAATCCAGGAGGGATCGTCATGGAATAAGCTACTGCAGCCATGGTACCACCTCCAAGTGGAGGCAAGAAACGAACGCTTAGATGAAGAGTAAAAGAACCTGACATCTTGATATGGAAAGATCATGAAAGATCGCTCCCTTTCGCTCAATTAGTTCATCTAGCCAACCAAGGCACGTGGAATGAAAAATATGAAGACAGTGAATGTAGCCGATAATTACCAAACCCTGAATGGAGAAGTACCTGAACCATTCAGGAGTTGTCATCATCATCGAAACAGAAAAGGAAGGTACTTCATTATCCAAAACAAGAAACATTTGTGGCTATAAAACGAAGCAAAAAAATAGAATCTTTGAGTGCAAAGATGGTCGAATGAAACAAATAAGGGGCAAAAAAACAAAGAAGCGCGTGATGCTTACGGTTCATGGAGTATCATCAAAACTAATTCTTTCTCCAACCTGGCAAAGAAACATCCGAGGCAAATGAGACACGATCACAACAAAGGGGAAAGCATGCTTAGAAGAAAGAGAGCCTTACAATTCACAATGTGTAACCAAAACTGAACTTTTCTGCAACCTGGCGAAGCTGCTGCAGAGATGAATATTCAAGAGCACCTATTCCACATGCCCATTAGCTTACCACCAAACCCTAGCCAAGACCAGCAAGAAAACGAGGAACAAAGAAAAACTAAACAAAGACGATAAAATAGAAGAGGAGAACAAAGAAGGAAGGTAAAACTTGCAGATAATGGCTTCCGTAATGGCCGAACAGTCGATCTGCTGAGTGAAAGGCCTAGCGCATGTACTCTTTCTGGTTTCTTCCTCTCTCGCTCATCCACTTCAACGCGATCAGAATAGGGGCAGGCTGTACTCTCTCGCCTTCTCAAAAGTCACGCTCTTTCCTATAATTTCTCCAAGTATTAGAAAACTGTAGCATCAGAAATCGATTACTATCACTTGCAGTTCCTTGGAGCAAACGAAAGAAAGAACGCATGAAAGAAACAAAGAGGTATAGGCAGATTAAAAAAAGAACAACTTGCGTCAATCTCTACCTCGGAAACCATCAACCATCCACCAGCCTTCGCCAAACAAATCCGACGAGCCGACATTAAGATCGATTGATGGAAACTCCGACAAGAGACCAGTAATGGACAAAGGGCGGAGGGGAAAGGCACGGGTCTCCAAGACTTGCTCTCGCCGGAAGAAAAGTACAACAAACGATGACTGACAGGAAGAGAAGTAAGCACGCAGCGGAAACAGCACCGTCTTGTGCCATTTCAACCCGATGCGTGCTCACTCTCTTCTGTCAACCGCCCTTCGCCACACATGAAATCTCAACCCTCCTCCCTTCCCAACGCAAACAACGCAAAGAAACTAATACCAAATCCAATCCAATCCTCCAGCTCCTCGATCGAGAAATCGAAGGGGATTTGCTTGGAGCTGGTGTTCTCCAGATCAAGGGACTAGGGATTGAAGACGGCGACCGGACTCGCTCCTCTCTCTCTCTCTCTCTCTCTCTCTCGTCGCAATTATTATTAGGAACAGAACGATGCATAACAGCATGAACCATGTGATTAGGCATGCCAGAAACGGACACCTGGATCCACGGGATCGCTTGATTGGACAATAAAGGTGGGGTCCGGGTCAGTTGGGGAGTGCGTCGAGTGCGGGCCACAGGTACGATTCAGAAGCGGGCATTATTTCCAGTACGCGTACGTTTGGTGATACTTGGGAGCTTAAATTACCCAAGAAAATACCAAATCCATTAGCGTACCTGAGACGTGGGGTCCAGCTTCCATGTCGGCTGTTGAATTGATTTGATTGGGGGTTGGTGTAGCATTTCATATTCATATGGTGGAGAATTATTTGATTTCTTAACTCATCGTCTATTTGTTTGTTCTTTGACTTGATCAGCTAATGTGGTGCCGTGGCAATGTTATAATTGCATTCGGAATCGATGTTTGAAAGCACGCGACTCGTATTTAATTGGATCGGGATCCCGGATCCCGTAAACTTATCGGGTTTGGATTTAGATTCGATCCAATAACATCTACGTAAACTTATTGGGTTTGAATTTAGATTTGATCCAATAACATCTGCCTGCACTGTTATTTAAAAATTCGATCGTAAAAAAATTAGCAACAAATCATTTCAAGTCACATCATCATAAGTGCCACGTTTGCTATGTGATTTGCCAGAATCACACGAAGGACCGCTGCAAGTTTTGCATTTGAGAGCTTGCAAAGGAGAGTGCGATCGCGCAGAGAGAGAGAAAGAGATGACGATGCCGTCATGTCCTTTCTCCTTGTCCTCCGCCGACCTCTCTGGAGGGCGGCGTGAAGCGAGTCGTCATCGCTCCGTCGGGGCCTCTTGGGCTACAAGATTCCTCATCTGACTCCTCCGCCTACGGCTGCCGGCCTGCTCTTCCGATCCCCAGTGCCTGCCGTTTTGACAGCAGAATTGATCCTGGACCTCCTCCTTCTGATGGTCTTCTTCTTCTTAGCCCTCACCATCTTCCCTTACCTGGGTGTCGATTTCCCCAGGGCTTCCCCTCTCCTGTCGCCGCCGCCCAACAGGGCGTCAATTTTGGTGGATCTCATCCTCCATCACAGATCGCTTCATCGATTACCTTTATTTCTTTTGGCGGAATACTTATGGTAGTGTGATTAATCTGATCCCGAGAGGACGAAGTTTGGGCTTGCATTCGCGCGATCTGCCGTAGAGCTCCAGGAGCGGCAGCAGTCTGTTCGATTAGCTAGCTACTGGTACTCTCTAGAATCTTCATTGCATCTTTCTTCATCTTCTTATTATTGAACCATTTACCATTGAATCAACATCATGGATTTCTGCGAACGATACGTGATTGTTTTTAGATCTATATTAATTTCTGGTTTGAAAATTGATACGATACCATTCGACATTTTAGTTGTTTTTTTGAAAATTGGTGATTACCTTCTTCATAGTATCTCTAAGGCAAGGGATCATTTTGAGTGGCTAACATTAAATTCATGAATAATTGAGTCATTCTTTAATCACTTTGGTACAATTTTCTGAGCTGGATGATCAATATTACTAGCAAAGGTAGTTTACTAGATGATTAACATGATGGAAGATGAAACAGTGGCACCCATCTTGTCTGATTGAGAGATTAGAATGAATTAGTAAAGATTGGACAAATCAAGATGGTTGTCCTGCAAACAGGAGATGAAGATGAAAAAAACATTTGCGCAGAAGTAAGGACAATAACAATATGCCTCTTATATCAGTATCTGATTTAGAGCTATGCAACAAATAAGGATTCTTGTAACCAACTTCTAGTAATCTTTATCTAAGGATGTCTTGTTGTTATTAGATGTCTACGAAGTTTAGTACTTTAACTGACTTTTTTTTTCATTCCACTTAATTTAATTGTAATGTTTGCTAATGTAATTAACCATGTAGTTTGTGAAGTCTCCACCTGATTCATCTGCAAAATAAGATGATGTTATCCTTAATGAACTCTCATAAGTCTAAACACAAAAATGGCCACACAACCTCCTGCATGCTTCACCAGGAATGGGTAATTTGGCAGTTTAGTGTTCTTTACTATGTTCCTTATTAACTTAGCATTGAACTTGCTGTCTACGTTGTTAGTATAGGGGCTACTGGGATTCCTGCATATGGCTTGAAATATCTACTTATATACATTCATTCGCCTTGATTCTTTATATCCTGCATTTGCCCCAAACACAAATGGTTGTTAATGACATAAGCTATTTTTTTGCCTACACCTAATTGAGCAGCTAATTTGGTTTTGGTGCAATATTCACAAATTCGTTGATACAAAAGTTACATTTGGTTCACGTCTTTGTAATATGCCCATTTGATGCAGACTCTAAAAGTGAGCAACCAAATGAGGGACCTATGATTACTGCATTTGCAAAAAAAGCCAAGAACCACCAGCCTGTTTATGGGTGTTTCATAAGTAGATGCAGGAATCATTATGTTGCATCATCCATGGATGTAAGAATTCAAACAATCCCTAAAATCATCAAATCTGAATTGTCTTTAGTTTGATGGAGATGGAGTATCTTCGTTAATTGTCAATTGTCTCTTCTTTGGGTCTACCTCCCAGAATATGGTTTACTTAAGATCATAATAGTCCTTAGATCTTCTATGATCTTGTATAACATATATTCTGCAAATCTGGATTTCTTTTACATAGCATATCTATGCCGGATAACCTTTTCAGTGTCATGATTATGCTCACTATTCTTTTAAGATTTTCACTTATTTCTCTTCATTGCGCTGATTCCACAGCTAGGTGGGGGCTTTGATTTACACGGTAGTCTATGTGGTTTGGATTTGTCTACATATTAATTTGACCAAATTTTAAAGTTGTCAGTTACTTGTGTCACGTATCCTCCCTCCTTTCTCAAACTTGGGACCGCCTTGAAGGATTCAGATTAAACTTGGGCTAATGGCATGAGAATTGTGTATAAGAACATGGCAGAGAAAAAGAAGAGTAAAATGGAATTTGCCAGCTAAATGGCAAAACATGATATGGAAGTTATTGCTCCTAAGGATGCTGTGTAGCTAGAAATCAGCATATGAGAAAAGGAGTATAGCCTAATGAGGTTAATAAGATAGATGATGGTGTAACTAAGTAATATAGAATGTGAATGATTGCACATATAGTATGCAAGAATGGATATGCCTCACTGGTGACACTTCAGTTCTATGGCAAGGGACATTTGACCACTTCAAGCTTTTTACAACAGTCATGGAAGATTAAAATGGATGCGGAGGTAAATAATGAGAAATAACATTATCGTTATTGAATTATTTGAGGATGTTGCATTCAACAGCCTAACCGACAACAAAAAACAGATCCATATAATTGACATAAAATAGTTGGAATGAAGATTTGTAGTTTGCCTGGGTGTCTAATTCTTATTGCTAATTAGCCAATTTTGTTAGCACTTGAATACAAATTTTCATATGTAGTTAGAAATATGTAGCCTTCCTTTTATTTTCTCCCAAATGTGCAAACAGTCTGAACTATGAGGCTCGTTTGCAGCTAGCATATCAGCTTATGTGCTGAGGTTAACCATATCAGCTTATGTGCTGAGGTTAACCATATCAGCTTATGTTGATATGATAATGTCATGTTTAATATGGTTTTTCGTTTGATTATTGTGTGCTCATGTTCTTTGGTTCTGATGCATATGAAAGGAAAAGTTGACATGAACTTTTAGGTCAACTGTTCTTAATAAAAGATCTATATATACATGATATGCAACGTTTTGATGAAGCTTGCCAGGTTTTGTCAACCTCATCATTCTTTTTGTGTCGTGCCGCTCCTATGTATCAAGAGCCACTTTAGATATGGAGTCATTTTTTGAATAGTTGTATTCCATCAACGTTAGCATGTCCTATTTTTGGAGACAAAGAGTATAACTAAGGTAAGGTTCCAATATACATGAAAGAAATAGTATATAAAGTGGCAAACACTGAGACAGTTAGATGTAGGATGAGCTCAAGTTGAGTAGACGAAGTTCTTTTCTTAGAAAAAAGAAAGATAAAATAAGAATACAAGACAATAATAAGAAGAGAATGTGAAAAGAAAAATTAAATAACTATCAAACTCGTGCGCTTTGAATGAAGGAGAGAATTTGTCGGATGAAGAGGAAGCACTTATACATGTCTCATGATGATGTAAACAGCCTCATACCACATGTGCATAATATGGTAACAAGCTTAAACTCATTTTACTTGTTCATTGTACTAGGTTTATTAAATTACATTTGCCTCTTAGGCCCTGAGTACAAAAAAAATGAAAATAAAAAAATAAATTTTTTTTATCAAATCAAATAAATCATTTGCCCCTTCCTTCCTTGAAGAATATAACACTCCAAATTTGTATTAGAAATAAATCATCATAAAAAATATTCATCTTTTTCTTCTTTATGAAAATTGAATTTGAAGAAGTTAACACTCTGAATTTGTCTTAGAAATAAATCATCATTAAAATTGAATTTTTTCCTTTTGATGACATTTTTGATTGATAAACTTCTATTTTTGTAGAGATGAATAAAATCTTCTATCAAGATTTATAATGTTCAATCAAGATAAAATTTTAATTTTTTGATCTTTTTTCTTCTCCTTGGATAATTTAATAATATAAATTAAAAAATTCAGATGTTGTCATGTTGTAGCTCAAGACATATACAAAATAGCTCGCTCATAAACTAATTGGGTTTATTCAAATAAGAGATGTTCTAAATTGGTCCCACATCATATATTTTTCAAGCTTGATCCATGCAAAATCTTACCTGAAAATTTGAAATCCTTACCTGTTTTGTTGATAAAGGTTGGCCTTGTGGTGGTAGGTCAAATCCCAGCATTGAAGCTAGCACCAGCTTACTGATCTTTCCAGGTCGCATGAAGTCTTGCAATTGCAATCTACTTTTTGTCATATACAGGCATGGTTTACCTTGGTGCCGAGTAACTGCAACAAAAGGAATTTTGGCTGGTTGCTGAAGTAGGGGAGAAAGGTCTTTGATTTCTAGAAGATGGTTTGTGGACTGGAGCTGCTTCCAACAGAGATAGGTGTTCTTACTACCAACAACAGTAGAAATACAATCATCATCCAAAGTTTCTGCAATGATTGAATATCACTCAATGAAAAACCAATGCTAAGTGCACTGCTGAAAATGGTGCTTTTGTTTTTCTTTGTGACTTATATCTCTATTTTGTTTTACTGGTCAAGACCTTGATATATTTCTCAACTTTTCATTGCTCTGATTTGTCTCTTGGTGTATCCACAGGTGAGCTCCTTTACAAGAGAGGGAGAGTTTAATACTGGAGATCTTTGGTGGTTAGAACTGCTTTCAAAGCCAAGAATCTTGTCTTGATATGCATCTACTGGTCTATATCACTAATCATTGTCTTCCCCTTTCAGGTTTGAGATGGAGAGAAGTGGGAAAACATGTACACAAGACCAAAGGGTAAGGCTACATCATGTTGATACTGGTGGTTATCAACACAGGCATGACAAGAGATATATGAGAAAATGGACCACACAAATCTTCGTTTCCAAGTGTCTTACTTCAAAAAAGAAAAAAAAAACAACATCACAAGAAAAATCTAGTGGATGAGTTAGTACACAAGATACTGGTTGTTATCTTGAGTTTGTCTAATTTGATTGTTTTTAGCTGACTTGCTGTAGTTTTGACATACATGCAGGTCTCTGAAATTTGTGAGAAGCGATCTATTAATGTCCGGCTACTGGAGCTGAGACTGTATCATTCGATCAATACAACCGAGTGATGTGCTACAGAAAAATTTTCTGCATTACTTGCTGCTGGAGTGGCTTCCAAATGTAATTGACCTGAAAGCTTCAATAGATGATGGCCTATTGAGCTGGTGCACATTTCACCAGCATGTCGATCGTGATAGTTCTCACATGACAGCAGCTATTGAAGTGATGACTCGGAGTTAGCATGAAGAAACTCTGTTATTGGCAGTTTGTTCAATCTGGAAGGATCAGCATAAATCCCATTGACTGTGGACTTGTTAGTAGATCTCAGGTCAGTGGTAGCTGCTTATTTAGTTGTCATCTTTATATGCATACCTATACATATTGGGCTGGATTGGTGATTCAAATTGCAGGCCCAAGCTGCCAAGTTTGAATATGTTGCAAGTAAAAGTCGTCAATGTTTGGGCTCGACCTATCGTTGATGAAGTAGTCAGAAAGGAAACCATAATTTCTCTCCTCTATGTAAGTGTTATTTTCTTCTCTCTCTCTCTCTTTTTTTGTGGTTATAAATACTTTTTGAAACTTTACCTATTGTCCCATTCTCCAAAAGAATCAAAGCTTTCAGCTCACGGGCTGGTTCGGCAAAGGAGGACTGTGAGGCTGCAGGGCTGGTCGGCTTAATTTCCTGGCGCTCGCGCTCTCCAACCCTCTCCCGCTGCTGTCATAGGGGTTATCAAATCATAGCCGCCGATCTCTAATGCAGCAGGAAAACGAAGACTGATAAGGTAGATGGCGCTCCTCTTCTTATTATTCCTATGAACAGTTCACGTCGCAGCACCGGAACAGCCAGATCAGTACACCAAGGGAATCTTATCATTTCCTCTTTTACTCGGTCACCGCACACTGAGAAAACCCAGTGCATGTGGCAGGCAGCTCGTGAGGCCATGGTGAATCAATCCCAAAAACAAGCCGGGCCACCAACTTTTCGCTGATGGATGCTTTTATGACTGCTGCTGCTGCTGCTGCTGCTATTACTGTTAGTACTACTACTACTATTACTACTATTATTATTATCATCATTATTATTATACTACAAAGGAAAGTGTATAGAGCCTTTTTCTGATATCACTAGACACTGGCTGTTCGTTTACACTGATTGAAGTCGAGATAACCTAATTCATGTCACTTGTTTCGTCAGGGAATGTTGACCTCGAAATTACTTCTCCTTTGATAGAGGGGCTTCACGTGCTGATGCAAAGAAAGAGAGACAGAGATATCTTGGGTGGCCCTCATCTGATGAGCAAGGTTTGAGAGTTTATAACTAGAGTAATAAGTGAATATTTTTCTTATGGTAATTATCATAGTAATAGCACTTTACAATTCATGATTTCATGATTGTGGAGGGATCTTATGTTCTTTTTCATGATGACTATGATATGAGTTCTTGTCTATACCAGTGGAATGAGTCCTTCCTTAGTGGCAGGGAGTAGATTGAAGAGAGTAAGTAATCTCTGGTGCTTGATAGAAAGTGATGGGAGATATTGGATAGGGTGTGGGTTAAAGATGAGTCTCGAAATGACTCCTTAGGGACCAATTAACCTTTTTTTTTTTTTTTTTGAAAACTCCTTACTTAGGGACCAGAGCGTGTGGTGTGATGGATCACTTCCTTTTTTTTCTTTTTTTATCATGTCATAATGGACCGTCCTTCTTCCTGTACTGAGATGGCGGCTACGTAGGCATATTGTTTAGTACTTACTATAAAATTCTCGTTATGAATTGTTAATGATGAAAAGTTATCCTGATATTTTTCTTACGTTTTGAAACTAAATCGTCTCGTCATTTATCAGAAGGAAACCCCAATACCCATTTGCAATTATGTTGATATCTGAAGGAAGAGGAGAGAGTAAAGTGACTTCGACAGGCGACGTTTTTTCCACGGAAACAAAAGGCGATGATACCAGTCCTCAACTTTCATTTCCCATGGAACTGGTCCAAGGTGGGTGCAGCGTGTATGTCTTCATCAGTGATCTCTGGTTGCCCTACATGACTACGACAGGTAGGAAAAAGGCACTTGTCGTGTGGTGTCCTCCTCTTTGATTTCCCCACCGCGATGCTGCCAACATCATGTTTAGATGTCCAAAGGACAACGCATGGTGTTTTACTCTCGCGACAAGATTACATTATTGCTCTCACCTGTTATTCGTATTATTTACTGCATAATCTGACAAACTAAACAAATACGACATAAATCCCCTTAAAAAAGAATGCTTTGAACTCGTAACACATTACTTTGCCTGTGGATGGATTAGTCTATTTGATCCTTTACTGTACTTGCTCCGGGAAAAGTTGCTTCCCCAATTTATTTTTTTACATGGAATTGATGGCTGTTTGTTAACACTGATCAGCTTTGCTCGTGGTGGATGGATGGATGGATGGATAGATGGATGCATCCTTTTTAACACAATCTGCTCACCCCAGACAAGCCGGCTGATTCTTCTGTCGTTGTCTGAATCCAAATCTCTTTTTTTGGTGCAATCCAGTTCGTCCATACCCTCTTGTTGTTCACCTATTTCATTGCTGCCTTTTATTTTCATTTTTGTTTTTGTGTTTCATCTTAATCTCCTGATATGATCTCATCATCTTCGATCAACAGGTAATTTTTCTCGAGTAACACGTAGAAATAATTCTGGATTAGTTTTTATTCTATGTTTAAGCTTATTATATCCATTAACATTGGTTTAGAATAGAATCTTCATCGGATTATTAAATAAAATATCCAATTTGGATTTGCACTCAAATCACTTATAAGTATAGCTTATGACCTTCTTACTACCATAAGTGCACAAACAAAGTCGTCATGGCTTTTGAAACTTCTCTTATGAAAACTTTAAAGAATAATCACAATTTCCCTTGTTTATATATTTATTTTTCTGTTATATTTACACATTATCATTTTCTTTTGTACGTGGATCGTTTTCAATTATGCATATATAATATGCACAAATTTGACACATCATCATTACTGCCCATTAAGCAATTATATATATATATATATATATATATATATATATATATATATATATATATATATATATATATATATATATATATATATATATATATAATAAAGGTAAGAATAGATTAAGGTGTCCATCTTCCTTTTATATATGCGGTGAAGGACATACCGATGTTGGTGGTATGAAAGGCTTTGACACTATATGACAAGATTTAATGTTCCATCTTCGTCATTTTTTTTTATAAAATAATATAAAAATAATAAATTTAACAACTCCTAAAATTTACCGAAATGTCTTGTCAAAATAATAATAATAATAATAATAATAATAATAAAAGAAGAAAAAGGATAAGTTGATTAGGTCAAAGAATTTATTCTTATCTGATCCAACTGCATTGGATCTCTCTTGTATTTACATATATATAGCCTTTTATATTTAAAATTATTAAGTCTGTCTTTATATGCACACATTTATTATCCAAATATTAAGATACTTCACCTATATCCTCACTTTACAATTCATTCCAAGAAAAGAAAAAAAAAACTTAACATAAGCATGACTAACTATTAAAAAACATTAGTTAGTTTGAGTTAAGAAAATATTTAAACTATTCCTATTTTTCTTTTAGAAATATTATCTAGAATTATTTAGTTTTGACAGATATTAGTATATGCAAGTTCCAAATATTTTCAAAAAATATATATGCTAAATTCCCTTGGATTTATCAATCTAAGTAGGAGAAAGTATACCTCAATACTATTAATATTTCTTAATTTAAGAATAATTTTCCAGGTTCTCTTTCCTTATTTTCTTGATTATATGAAAGTTTTAAATTTTATAAGATATGTATGCTAAAGTCACATTCTAAATGTTTTAGGGATAAATATATTATCTTCAGTTAATTTTCGATGACATATCCACCACGCACATCGTTTGCTCATGACTTGCATTCAAAAGTTGACCGATACCTCCAAGAAAGCAATGTAAAGACAAAGAAGTCAAGCCATCCAAAACACCGCGACTCCACCGACTTCTACTGCTACCGCTCCTCCTCCTCCTCCTCTTTGAGCTCCTCCTCCTCCTCGAGCAGACAACATGGCGCTGGCTTCATGTCTTCCTCCCCTCTCCCTCCTCTTCCTCTTCCTGACCTTGGGCATCTCAGGAGTCCATTCCTCGCCCACCTTGTCCCCAAGTGCGGCCATGCAATCCCTGGCACAGAAAAGGAAGCCCGCCATGGACGCCAAGCTCCCATTCACCGCCCACTTCTTCCCCCAGCAGCTGGACCACTTCACCTTCCGGCCCAAGGCTTACCATGTCTTCTACCAGAAGTACCTCATCAACTCCACCTACTGGGACCAAGGTCCCGTCCACACCGCCCCCATCTTCGTCTACACCGGCAACGAAGGCAACATCGAGTGGTTCGCCGCCAACACCGGGTTCATGCTCGACATCGCGCCCAAGTTCAAGGCCCTCCTTGTCTTCATCGAGGTACATGAATTCTTCTCTTCTTCCTTTGGTGGGAGTATACGATTCGAAGTAATTATGTAGCCTTTTGCTTCGGTTTTAGCATAGATTCTATGGCGACTCGTTGCCATTCGGGAACGATTCATACGAATCGGCTGAGGAATTGGGATATCTGACATCGACGCAAGCATTGGCAGATTACGCAGTCCTCATAAGAAGCCTAAAGCACAACTTGTCGGCAGAGGCATCTCCGGTTGTAGTCTTTGGTGGATCCTACGGGGGAAGTATGTTTCTCCCTCTTGTCTATAGATGTTATCCTCAGATTCTAACAGTAATATTTTTGGTGGGGTTAATTAGGACCCCTACAATCAAATAACAAATCCAAATCGATCAACAATCTCCAGACGAATTCGAACAACATACACACGATAATTGTTAACTTGATGATAAACTACAAGTTTTGTCTTGTGTCAATGATATGTTGAAGAGTTAATCGGCATCCATCTTTCCTTGTGTATAAAAATGAAAAGATTCCAACTTTATACCTCTGAAAATTTTTGGTTCTCAGTGTTGGCAGCTTGGTTCAGACTAAAGTATCCACATATAACCATTGGGGCTCTGGCTTCATCAGCACCCATCCTGCAGTTTGATCATATTGTCCCCTGGAGTAGCTTCTATGATGGTGTGTCACAGGATTTCAAGGTGTACACCCAAATTTATATATTTCGAGTTGGATTTTTGTTTGTGTTGAGCACGGATTAGAGTAAAAACATTTGATATGCAAGTTCTCATTCTTGATCTTTTGGTTGATTGGCATCTTGCAGGATGAGAGCATTAACTGCTTTGAGGTGATCAAGCACAGCTGGGATGAGTTGATGGCAGTGGGAGCTAAGAAGGGAGGGATGTTGGAACTTACCAAAACATTTAGAGCTTGCAAGTAAGTTATTCTTCTTGGCGAGCACAAGTACGGATTGATCACCTCAAACTACCATAATAATTATCAAAACTATTGAGCAATTTGGTTGATGAGATGGCATTAGTAATTACTTGTCTTGTTAAGGGTCCATGTAGGTTGGTGCATTGTTTGCTTTCAAGATAAGGCTCTTGTCGGATGTGTAGGACATTTAAAGAACATTCAATATGATACTGGGAAAAAAACGACCTAGGCTGCATGCCTGACGACTTCAATTGCATAAGACCAAATCTGTTTGTGTTGATTTGGCTTACGAGTCAACATTCTGATGATTATCCACATATGTTACTCTACTATGGTGATGGAACAAGCGCATACTTCTTTGAGTAGGGCACTGGGACCTCCGTATACACCCAAAAAGGTTGATGTAGATTAATCAATAAGGAGATACTTCTTGTCTTTATTCTTGTGGAATTTGAAGTTTTCTGCAACAAGACCTCATATGGGATGAGCATAAGTTTGGAAACCTGTAAGCACATGGGTCATTCAATTTAGTTTTGCTAGTCTCCATGTTTGGCATTGTGAGCTATAACCACATACAGAGAATGGTTTTGAGCTCCACCAACAATTTTATCATCAATGGAATTGGGGAATATTTGGATTTTCTAATATCTTTGTGTGCCAATCAGTGTCCAAATGCTCGTAAAAAGCATAGCAATATTTGTTGATACAAAATATCAAACTTGATGAAAAAAATTTATCCAGCGTTTAGTAGTTATGTTAGGACAACAACTAGAGACATGTCAGTTCCTTGATACTCTAGAAGTTAACGGGAGCTCATGATCGTAGACCATTTTTTAGCACTCACAGTGTAACTCTCTGACAGAAACAGTTCTGAGTAACTGAAAGCCGTCCTTTGTGATGGTCAAATCCGGTGTTATTTTGGCACTATCAATTGTTCCTTTTTGCAAAAAGAATCAGTGCTCATTTTTTTCCTTCAAGGAAAATACTCTTATGTCTTTACATACACTTCTCATCTTGACCTGTCTTGGGTAAGATGTGGTTCACACATTGCAGAAAACTTCAGTCTGTATATTCTGTGAGAGATTGGTTGTGGACAGCATTTGTATACACAGCAATGATTGATTACCCAACTCCAGCCAATTTTCTGACGCCTCTGCCTGCATATCCTGTTAAAGAGGTAATTCTTCCATACTGTTCTCTTGAGACTGATGTATATATATTATCTTGCGTAATTGCGTCCATCTTGCACAAGCTATTCATCTTCTTATGAACGACAGTCCTGTGTCTGGTGTTCCTCCTTGAAAAAGGAACAAAAACTGGCACATGCAGATTACCTACAATCCTATTTATCTTGGCATTTGAATGTTAATGATCATAGGATTGGAGGCAGCTGAAGAAGCCACATATCATTATTAGATTATGTACATTTCTTGATGTCCTTATTGCTATCTATTTTCGCAACAGATAATGATCTTGCTTTTATGGCTCTTTTTTTTTTTTTTTTCATTTCACTAATCAGAACTATTTCTTATAGATGTGTAGGATTATTGATGGATTCCCAGCAGGAGAGGACATACTCATTAAGGTGTTTTCAGCTGCAAGTTTATATTACAACTACTCAAGTACAAATTCTTGCTTTGACATAGAAAATGGAAGTGATCCTCATGGCCTCCATGGTTGGGACTGGCAGGTAGAAACCTGCCATAATCTACTGTCCTTTACACGCTTTATAAACTTCACCTTAGGCTTACGTATATTATCGTACAATTCAATCTTGGAACACCATAAAATTTGCATGATGGGAAATTTCAGTGCCATAGTTCCAGACATCCCTAGTGGAAATTTGTCGATCATCTCTTTTTTTTTTTTTTTTTTGTCTCTCAGGCATGCACAGAGATGGTCATGCCAATGACTTCCTCCAATGAAAGCATGTTTCCCCCGTCCACGTATGATTATAAAGAATTTGGTGACCAGTGCATGACAAAGTATGAAGTTCGACCAAGGCCCCACTGGATAACTACAGAATATGGTGGCAATGTGAGTCAATTCTTTCTGGGATCCAATTCATGTTGCTCTTTCTTTGAACATAGAGGTCATACACTAGTCTTTAACTTAAAAGAATTTGATAAATTTAAGATGCAATGCAGCTGGATATATAAATGTTTATTACATGTCATAGATCATAAAAACTAGAAGTTTATGCTTAGGATTTTGCAAACTGGAAGATATTATTTTACTTAATAGGCCCATGATTTGAACAGATTTTGCACAAAACGTTACATTTCTGTTGCTAAATTATTTCCTGGAATGATTGCTGTAACCAGAAAATTGAGCTAGTGCTAAAGAGATTCGGAAGCAACATTATTTTCTCTAATGGAATGAGAGACCCTTGGAGTAGAGGCGGGTAATTATTAATCATTACCAAGGTTCATGGTGTATCCTTCTGTACTTGTTTTGATTGTTTGATTTTTATGCTTTTGCCATTGAACACATATGTAGGGTGCTGAAGAACATATCATCCAGCATCATTGCCCTCGTCACACCATTAGGTGAGCGGATCGGCTTGCCAAAAGAGTTTTAGCCAGTAAACCAAATCTTACCCAGAGAAAGAAAGCAATCCTTTGTTGTAGTAACTATTTCTTAATTGTTACATTATTGATCAATCAACCTTCTGATTCAACAACTGCTTCATCTCATCAGGGGCTCATCACTTGGATTTTCGAGCAGCCACAAAAGATGATCCCAAGTGGCTCAAAGAGCAAAGAGAAACAGAGGTGAAGATAATTCAAGGTTGGATCAAACAATATTATGAAGATTTAAGGAAATCATCAAAGACCTGAGCATTTGATGCTCATTCCTTTAGCGCATCGATCCGATTGATGAAATAAGTTGACATCAATGGGTTTAACTCCATTCAGAAAAAGTGTTATTCATAAGCGAGCTTAAGAAATAAGCACACTGTCTGAGGTGCTATTATTGTGGTAACATTTTACATTTAATATGTATTTTGTTTCATCTCTGCACAGTTATGTTCCATAATTAACTGTTCCATATACCTTGAGATCCATTTCAGTATGTCTTCCTCTTTGATACTGTTTGGTGTTCACATAATTGATGTCACATGTATAATCTCTTCTATCATAACTTCCTTTGTTAATAAGTTCAGGAGACTATTAATATTAGCAAAACAAATTATTCTTTTCTAAGAAAAAAAAAAAAGAAGAAAACTATAGATTGCTTAGCAAAACACATGAGATACCGTTGAATTATTTGAAATCATTCCCAAAACGTTTTATACTTTATTATATGATAATAATTATCTAATAGCTAAAACTGAAAGATGAGAACATGAGATACCATCTCGCCACTATTATGGTGGGCTCCACTAGCCTGCTGTCGATATGTGACAATAATTCATCGGTGAATTATTTATATTATATTTATACTTATTATATGATATTGATTATTATTAAATACTATTTTATTATATGTATAATGAAAAAGTTCACAAACTTAATTAAAACAAATTATTTTCAGATTAAAAATATTGATTAATGAAGGAGAAGAATAACTAGCATTGAAAATATCAATTAATTATTTAGAGTCAGAAATTTACCCGAATCCACTATCTTAAGTTGTAAATTCTTTTTTTTTTTTTTGTCGAGAGGTAAGTAGTACAGATAAGTTCAAATCCCAAGTCAGATCAGAGTCTATTATATTAAGTTGTAATTTTTTTTTTATTTTTTTTTATTTTTTATGACAAGAGGTAAGCAGTAAAGATGAGTTTTAATCCCAAAACCTTACTATCAAAGATCAAAATCTTTATCCCGTTCTATAATCCATTGCACTTTCATCTTTAGAAGTTTCACGTCAATCAATGGGATGAGCTTGTAATTAAAATCTTCAACGAAGAGGATAAACTTGAGTGCTATCATTCTATGCCTCGCATAAGAATATATATTTTTTATCATACTTTTCGAGATGAAATTTGAGTGCTATCTAACATTAACCAATATATTTATGTACTTGTGTACATAATAAAAGCCAAGAAGAACAAAAAAAAAAAAACTTACATTTTTCCAGATTTGGAGTTGTTCATCCACCCGTGATTAGAATGGATAATAATGAGGCTTATACAATAATAACACATATCTTACACACACACACACATATATATATATATATATATATATATATATATATATATATATATATATATATATTAATAGCTATTCGTAACATTATGAAAAATAAAATCTAAGCTTAAGACTTTAGGTAACATTATGTGTTGTATTTCGATAAAACATAGAAATATAAACAGTAAATAATTCAAATATTTGTTTTTTCTTTATTGAGCAAATTAAACCCAAAGCCATTAAATGATTAAAACGTGTGTTTGATGGGTTGACATAAGTTGGACCCATAAAATAGTGAGAGCGCCTCAAAGGAGCCCAATTAGAGCCCAAAACCTACGCGTCTATAAAAGGAACCCTTCGCTTCCGCGACTCCCAAGTTAGGGTTCGTGGCGCGGCCATCATCGACCGGAGTCGGCGGAGAAGATGGTATCGCCCTCCGTCTTTCTTTTCAGGGTTCCTTCTCAGGTTCTCCGTATCATCTGGATTCGCACCTGTTCTAATCCTTGTCGCTCGTTTACGTGATAGCCGTCACACAAGACGTTCAGGATCAAGAAGAAGCTGGCGAAGAAGATGCGCCAGAACCGCCCCATCCCCCACTGGATCCGCATGAGGACCGATAACACCATCAGGTTCGTCCTCTATCCCCCCTTCGATTTTGTCTCGATTGCCTTATTTTTGGTTCCTGTGGCTCTAAATCGTCTCTTATCGTCGGCGTTGTTTTCAGGTACAACGCCAAGCGTAGGCACTGGCGTCGCACAAAGCTAGGGTTTTGAGTTTGCCCTATGTTCCCTTTGCTTACCTTCTCTTAGATCTACTTTGTAGCTGCCGAAGCATCGGCTGAAGTTTCTTATCATTGTTCATGATTTTTCTTGATCTATGCCGATAATTTCGGAATTGTTCGCCCAGTTTGGTGGCTTTCTTTACTCAAGGTGAAATCTTATTGATGCCTGACTTTTCCCGAAATCTGTGGCAATGAGTTTGAATTGATCTAAATACTATGTGGTGTCTTTTAATTTAGCCCTAACTAAGCTTTGTCTATAGAGGTTATGGATTGTATGTCATCTAGGAAGTGTTTTTAGCTTGCTTTTACGTCTGAATTCTAAACTACTTATATATATATATTGTTACTTTGGTGGTTATAGTTAACCTAGTTTTCTGTTCATTAACTTGAACCGTACTAGTAGTCTTTAATAGTTTGCAATCCATTTGTTTAGGTCATCCTAAGTTAATTTGGGTGGCTTAATAGCTTCTCCCATTTGGGGGGGAGGATGCATTACATTTTGACTCGTTTGTTTTATACTTTGGTCAAATATACATGAGATTTGACCATATGGGATGTAGATGTCAAAGATGCAATTGGAGAACCCGATGAGCATGTTGAAAGCAGGTTCCCTTTGGAACTCTACTTTTGCCCCTAAATATTTGGATGTTTATTTCAAGTGGACATTTAGTCGGTGTGTCAAAGATTTGCCTCTGTTAGTCCCTAATATTTGGCAAGACTAGATTAGAAATTGTAATTGATTTAATCAGATTATTGATTATAATTCATATGATTTTAATTTGATTTAGGTTAAATAAAATAGAGATGCATATCATATACTGTATGTGTTTCTTGTTTACTTTTTTATGGAGAAAATTTGAACATTGCCCTTTTTGAGGGGATAAATTGATATTCTTAAATCCCCCTTTAAAGTCTCCTCTAAGCCATTGAGAAGATGGTTCATTGTTGTAGAAAAAAAAAAAAGGTTTTGTTTTCTGAAAAGGATTTGCTTTTAATTTACTCAAAAATAGAGAAAAACATATTTTATTTTTAATAAAAATCAATAAATTAAAAATCAGTGTTCGTTTAACATATCTTGACTTAAAAAATAAAAAAAATGAAACACAACTTAGACTAAGGTTGTAAATTAAGTTGCAGAATTCTTGAGGAACATCCAAAACACTAGGTTCTCATGCTAAATACCTTATACTACTAGTATGCTAAATAAATTTATCTGAAAATTTAAAAGAACAACAAAAAAAAAATAATTCCTTGATTCGATAATAATGGAACCTTATTAGGAAAGATTCATTATTTAAGAGAATAGTTCACTAATCAAAATAACGAGACAAGAGTCCCAATAATAAGGAACTTAAATGGAGGCTATAAATATGTCTGACCCCAAAACTATAGAACTGTAAACTAAACAATTATTATTCGACTTGTAGAAATAGGTAGAAAATATTAAAGGAATAATAAAAAAATTACGGACGTAAATAAAAGAAATATTAAGGCTATAAATATGTAGAAAAAGGTATATGCAAATTAAAAATGTACTTGTAATTGATTTCGGTAAGCAAAATCAAATAACAAACTCTAATACAAAATATTTTTTGAATGAAAATAAAAAACCTAGTGAAGCACAAAAATCAAAACCATGGAAATACAATGAAAAGAAACTAGCACCCAAAAGACCATAGATAAATTATTATATTTTAAAAAATAGCGATAGGGATCCTACATAACTCCAATGTAATTTGAGCAAAAAGGGCTCAAATGTAATTTCACTATATTAAAATTATTATCTCTTCCTCTCCTTTGTTCCAACCAACCTACCTACTCACCCGTCGCGTTGCACCTGTGGATCGTTGGTCACTCGTCGCACCTACTCATTTGTCGTGTCTCTCTTTCCAACCAACCTACTCGACCGTCACACCACCTACCTATCACTTGCCCGTTGCAACTCGCGCTTCCTCTCTTTTCAACCAAAGAAGATTACTGGGAGTGTATGCCATGTCCGTCTCTAAATTGTCATTGGGGAGTCGAGCTACGTAAGTTTTTTTTGTCATTGTTATTGTTTTCACGTCGGTATGAGCTCATATAACAAAATTGAGTATGATTTTTTGTTAAGCCAGATAGAGTTGGATCACCTCAAGTGCTTCCTTCGTCACGGCGTCATCTATATCACGATGAGGAATCAAAACTGGAGGAGGTCAACCAACTACCACAGCGACCGCTGGATTCAAAGCCCTGCAAGCCCACCGAGAGATGATCACAGGGGACGCCAAGAGAGCGTGGGGTTAGGGTTTTTGTCGGATTGGATGATCACAGGGGACGCCAAGAGAGTGGGAGGATGAGGTGATCGCTTTCGCTGAGGCTGAGCTCGATCGAGCAAGCACCCAAGGAAGGATAACTCGATGCGAGGATGAGACAGACCATCTGACTGAGGCTGAGCGAGCTCGATCGATCGATCGAAGGGCCTCTCCGTCCAAAAGAACGCTTCATGGCGGTGTGTGCTGGCGTGAGTTGAACCGGATTTTGAACCGTCGTTGTGTGACTCGGTAAGGGCTGAATTCGGTGAACACAGTGAGGTTCGGTCGGGTCGGGTCGGGTCGGGCTCAAACCAACCCGACTGGCAGCGGTTAACTCATCCCTGGACGGTTCTAGATGATTCTTTGAGACAGAGAGTGACGGAGAGCCCTCCGATCAAATCCGATCCGACGACTGACGTTTCCCTTGATGCACGAATTGGACGATATCCCAGTCCCTGACCTGACCTCACTCCCATAAGCCTCGTCTTCTCGTTCCCCTACCCTCCTCCTCTTCCTCCGACTCTTATCCCATTCCTCGGAATCCGACCGCGAGGTTTCCCAGGGGGAAGGGAGAGGCGAATCCCCTCTGCGGCCGCCTCTGCATCCGCCGGATCAGGTCAGAAACCCTCCCAATCTCCTTGTGAGACTACCGTCCCCGAACGGGCTTGATGGCGTTTGGTGGATTCTTAGCTCCCACATATCCTCCCCATAATGACCATGTTCTTGAGGCCTATGTTTGATACTTCTCGTCGCGGCGATGGAAGATTTCTGGTAGTTGTTGTTTTGGGCGTGATAGGTTTGTAGTGGGATGAGGCGTCGTTCCTTATGATCATCGATTCCTTGCTTTGTCGGAGATGCAGAGAGAGGTATCTCCTAATAATAATAATATTGGGGAAGTGTGGATTAAGTATGTGGTTTTTGGGCAGTAGACGTGAACTCTTTTTTGATGGAATGAAGAGACGATAGACACGGATGCGTCTGTGGTAGTCAAGAATCTCAGCTATTCAATCTCTACTATCAGGAGTTCATTTGTCGGAGCTATTGAATCATCTCAATATGAAGGGTGTGAAACCACTGTGAATTTCTGCAAATACTTTTACTTGATACAAACCTGTAAAGAAGTGGCAATATCATAGTTGGTAAGAGCTTGAGAAGATCTCAGTAAAATATTATTGTTCACGACATAAAATTGAGAAGGTCATATCTACTCTCACATCGGTTGGAGAGTTGAAGAACCAAGGTCTAATGAAGAGCCAAAGGTGTTTCAGTGTCCATCCCATTTTCACAGCTCAGAGTACTCGCACCAGTGAGGGCTAGGGTGGACATTATCATAAATTGATATGTTCGGAAATACTACATGAGCTACCTACCTGTATAGGTTTTTCGACTAAAATGTTTTATCGCTTTTCATGTTCATAGACTAAGCAAGAGTTGCTGGAGAGCATTGGTGGTGCTTGGCATTGACTATAATGTCATGATTTTTGTTTTTTTTTTTTAATTATTCATGCTTTCCCCCTATTACATATAAAATGAGCACAATTATAAGCAGTAACAGGATCATGACCATGTCATCTTCATCACTTTTGTACTCTTAATGCTTCAACAAAGTTTATCTTCCTTTTTGTTACTGCAGAGAGAACACAGGACGTTGAATTTGCCATTATTTTCTCCTTAGCTGCACAAGTCCATGGCAATTATACCATGGAGTGGTCCTTATGTACCTCAGTTGGGGGTACAGCCTCAAGCAACACTTAGAAATGCATCTCCAGGATCTAGGCCTTGTTGTATGACTAAATTGGTGCTGATGCCTCAAACAAGGTAAGTATTGGTTTTATCTTTTTGTAGTATGTCTGAAAATGCAATACTGTGCTTATTTGTAATGCATTTGGTGTTATTGTCTTCCCTGACTCTTCTACCAATTAGGTGGTATATATTACTTTCGGCTATGATTCTTTTCTAGTGCTCAACTGGTTGTGAGGCCTTGAACATTATATGTACATATGATCTATCCAGGAACCCTGTTTACTTGAACTCACTGAGTAGATGCCTTGGCTTTCAGAACTAATCCATCATGTTTAATACCTAAAATGTTAAAGCTTGTCATTACATATTTAATAGAACATGAAGTAGTGCCTCAATCTGTGAAAAATTCAGTAGCACTTTCTTTGGGCATGGACATTTTACTTCGTTTTCGATATATCCAAGCCTCTGGAGTGTAACCTGAAAAGTTCGGTATTTTGGTATTTTGGGTGAGTTCTCATTTTAATATAAAGTAGGTCATCTAGCGATGTTTTTCTTTTAACAGGGAAATGGATCTTAAGTGAATAAGTGCATTGAAATATCAAATACCCTAAGCGACTTTGGATTGCTAATCATATACTAATGCCCACATTGACACAAAGTAATGCAACCAAGATGTTTGATACATGTTTGTGACCCTTTCCTGTCCTTTTTTCAGTTTTTTTTTTCTCATATGCAACTTGTATGGGGTGTGCAGTACCATTGCCAAACCCAATTTTGCTTTCAGCTACTTTTTTATTTTCTGTTTTCGTTTTGTAAAACTTGGAAATGTATGTAGCTGTGTGGCGATATGTGGAGGGCAAAATAGGCAAGATAATCTTGTTCCCGTGTGCCATGATGCTCTAATTTTTGGCTGACTGCCTTGTGACACAAAACATCCACTATGTCAGCATATTGGAGCCCCTCTGTCACGGGCTTAGCTGGTTTTGCCTAAGCCGTACGGTACCCCTGCGTATCCGTCCGCAAAGGTCAGCCTTCCCCGAGATCTCCCAGAGTCTCTTAGACTTACAAAAGAGAAAACGGGCCAAAAGAAGCAATTCCCACGGGATCCACAAGCAACTGCTCAAGCAAACACTTCATACAGCCATATGCAAATTACATCCATGGACATTACAAACTCAGAGAGGTTGCACACAAAGGGTAATGGTCCATTATAGACCGAAGTCCCCCACAAGTGCTTACAAGACATATTTGTATTTACAAGCCAAAATGGGCCATAAAGCAAACAAAACTCGGGCAGCTAAGCCTACTGCAAGCCCGCTACTTGCTGTACAAGGTATGTACACAAACCGGAGAACACGGACAAACACGAGCATTTCATCAAACACCTTGTTTACATTGTTGTCCGTGACATTCTCCCCCACTTATTCCTTCGACGTCCTCGTCGAAGCCGCTGTAGACGCTGCATCTCCTCGCATTTTGCTAAATCTTTAATCTTCTACTTTAGCTGCAACACGCCCCTTTGGCTCCCAGCTGCTCTCCGCCGTTGTTGTTGAGTAGTCGAACTCTGATCTGCCATGCTGCTTCAACTCACCAATGACTGAATCTGGTGTGGGGTTGGCTGAGTTGTGTTGATCCTTGTTAATTCTCGCGGATCCTGCTGATGAAGGAAAATACTTGCCTTGTTATGCGCCAGTATCATAGTATACTCATGTTGCTTGAACTGGGTGGATGCTAGTTGGAGCTTTAACGAGCATTGCCTCGCAGACTTTGAAGTTTTTAAGGTCCTTCCTCCATAATGTTTGCCCATTGATCCTTCCTCCATGTTTAGTTGTCACCCCCAAGTAGGTTCACATCACTTCCGCTTTCGATTGACATTCAATTGGAAAATGAAGCGGACAATCTACTCTCAGTAGTACCGATCACCAATGGTGAGGATTTGACAACTATTGTCTTCCGTAAGCTTTCTCTGAAGGGTCACTGCACTTATGCAGGGCTCCTCTGTCGGATAAGTAAGAGAACTGGAATACTTGACTTTACCCATTCTCTTAGTAGTTGAGTAGGCAAGGTTACTTGGTTTCGCTCACCTCCTCGAGTTAAGAGGATTGGGGTACTCGGTTTCGCCCATTCTCCTGAGTTGAGAAGGCAAAGGTTACTCGATTTCGCCTGCCTCCTCGAGTTTGTACTTCATGCATTGAGCTGGTTACTAACATTCGCTCGCTCTTTGCTCACACTTCTGAAGCACTTGAAGTGTTTGCACTCCTTGCGTTGAGTTAGCTACTGTGATTCGCCTTCTCACTGCCATTGAACTTCTGGAATGCAAGAAGTTTCGTCCGAAAAGAGCAAAAAGTTTACCCCAACTTGGAGTCCCCCAACTTGGAGTAAGTCTTTGATAGATTTGGTCGCCTCTAGGATTGTACTATCTTCTCCATCACCTTTGCCGCCTACTCCTCTGAGTAGAAAGGTACAGTACCGTGTACTGTCTACTTCGTTCCTTAGTCGAGCACTCCTGCATCAACCCGAAGTCCCTCGCTTTCGGCTATCTTGATGAGAAGCCCTTCGACATCGGTCTTATGAAGTTTCTTGGCCTCTGCCCTTCTGCCCTGTCTTGGTACTTGGAGTTTGCCTTTGCATTCTCCACCTCCTCGGCCCCTTTTACGACCAATGCTCTCCCTCCATGAGAGCAAGGGATCGATGACTCCACGGAAGTCCCGCCTCTGCGGTACCATGGTGCTGCCAAGCCCATAGCCCTACTATCCGTTGACTTGCATTTGTATCCCTTCCTTCGCGATCGTGGATCCGCCTCTGCGGCACTGTGGTGCTCCTCCGAGTCCACCTTTCTAACCGACGCTTTGCTTTTGGGTAGCTGAGCCCCACTAGACTCGTCGTCGCTTCCTCGCCCCTTCCGACCACCTGCTTCGACGCCATTGTGTCCTCCTAGCAGTTCTCTTTGGTCGATGGAAAGACAGACTGCAACTCTCATGCATGACCTTCACCATCTTGTTGTAGGGCTCACGTCGATTCTGTTCTCCTTAGCTTCCTTGGTAGCAACGTTCGCTTACTCGGCTTTGTCCTCTGACTTGTCGGGCTCCCTTAAGCGAATGTGAGCACTGAAGCAGTCCAACTCTCTAGCTGCTCTGATCATACCTTAGTATAATCAAGTCCCCTCCATGAGACTCACTGGTACTTGCAATCTGACTACTCCCTTGGTGGTACACAGCCCCCATATGCTGACGACCAAGGCTTTCATCTGATGCAAGCTTCGATGCGCACACACGGAAGACCTGCCTCTGCGGTACTGTGGCATTCACTCCTTAAATCCACAGCCCTTCTTGCCGTTGCATTGTTCACCGAAGTGGAGCTCCCAGTAGCTCCTGATCATTCACATGATCACGTCCCCCTCCATGGGACTCACTGGTACTTGCACTTGGACTTCTTCCTCGGTGGTACACAGCCCCCATATGCTGATGACTAAGGCTTTCATCCAATGCAAGCTCCGATGCACACACGAAGACCCGCCTCTGCGGTACCATGACATTCACTCATTGAATCCATAGCCCTTCTTGTTGTTGTGTTGTACACCAAAGTGGAGTTCCCAGTAGCTCCTGATCATACCTCCGCATGATCTTGTTTCTCACGGGACACGATCGCTTGTGTTGCATTGCCACGAACTATTCCACCACGATCCGCTGCACCATGTCGCCTCCTGGTGACATCTCCATTGCATACAGATTATTGTGTGATGAACTCGGACTACGACTTCTCCACATGTGGCCTCTGCCAACACATCGTAGGGCCTCTACCATCTCCGATTTTTAGTTCGCTCCCTTGGCAATTCACCTTCGTCCACCCACTCTTGGGTCACACCTGGACGAAGCATAGCTCTAGGACAGTCCGTCGCCTAGTAGCTCATGAAGTCCCCCTGACTTCACTAGAATTGGTGCACCATTGTCTGGATCCTGGGCCTCTATCCCCTACCAGCACAATCTCTGCTATGCACCTCTTGTTCCTGACAACTCGAATGACAACACTATGGCATATTCTTCAAGAGTACTCGCCTCTGCGTCCTCTTGCCCCGTGCTAAGGTATCCTGATCCCAACTTTGCCTTTGCAAGTTGAATCACCTTAGTTACTCCGTCAAATGCATCTCTGAGGTAGCTTGCATGTGCCTCGAAGCTCCCTTCATCTTTGGCACCATGGAAGATAAGTCCGCCCCATCAGAATGAAGAACTCATGGAACGACATGATCCCACTCTTGCCTCTATAAGAGTTCATGCCCTTGACCTCCGTTCAAGGAAAGCTCTATGTCTCCGCTCTATGATCCATCTTCTATGTCGACTCCCTTCATGCGGCTTGGATACTTCACCAAGTTCCACCCAAGTCGTTCCGCTCCTCGATTTGCATTGAGTTGATAGTGGCCCTCGCGTCCACCATTCCACGGGTCAGCCCTCCGTTGAGTTCGATTTTCACATCGACGCGAAGTGTGCCTTTATATGATGTTGCCTTGGATTACTCCCCCATTTGATCTGGAAATGCATCCACCAATGCATTACCTCATTCGAGATCATGCGACGACTCTTCGTCGATCGCTCGGTCCGTTGAGCTTTTTGAAGATATTACCTTGAGAAACTCTTCCTCAATATGTGCGATCTATTGCACATGATTCTCCCTCTAGAGAACTAGGACTTATCCCTCCTGGATATCTGTCCTATAGGTGCAACTTTCCTCTTTACATTCTTCCCACTGGAAGTTTCGGAGACCACCATCCCCTTTGGACTACTCCGTCTTGCTGAACAACTTGTGCCTTGTTCTGCCCCCGCAAATGTACTTGCTAGATTGCGACCCTTCACCAATACAGTCTCCACTGCACCCTTCAGGGTCTAGCAATGTGCTGAACTTGTTGCACATTTCAGCCGCCTACGGACGTATTCTTTTATGTCGAAGAGAAAGTTCTGATGCTCCATGACACTGAGTTCTGATCGCACCTTAGGATGGCCACGAACACTCCATCGTTCGTGTACAAGCCCTTGCATGAGTTCCGAATCCTTCGAGTTAGCAATTCCCCTCACCTCTGTGAGCTTTGCACAACTCTTTCGGTCGTTACGCAACACCTCCCACTTTGCACGGTCACATCTATCACCAAATGCCTCGCTTTGCCTTGAGCACCGACAAGTTTGGTTGCCAACGTCGAGCCATAGCTCGAACTCCACCATCCCAATCTATGTGTGCTACGCATTCTTCTTCGCTTGCTTGTCCTCGTGGTGCCTCTCGCGCAAAGGGTTGACCATTCCTCTGAATGCCAAACCTGGATGCCCGCTCCTCTGAGCGACTCCTTTCCCTACATCTCAATGTCCGTTTTCCCCCAAACGGTTGCGCGTGTTAGCTGTCCTCCACATAGCCTAGCTAGGTCCCCCACGTTTGTATGACAAGTGTTTCTACGTGTGCTTGTCCCGCTCTGATACCACATTGTCACGGGCTTAGCTGGTTTTGCCTAAGCCATGCGGCACCCCTGCGTATCCGTCCGCAAAGGTCAGCCTTCCCCGAGATCTCCCAGAGTCCCTTAGACTTACAAAAGATAAAACGGGCCAGAAGAAGCAATTCCCACGGGATCCACAAGCAACTGCTCAAGCAAACACTTTATATAGCCATATGCAAATTACATCCATGGACATTACAAACTCAAAGAGGTTGCACACAAAGGGTAATGGTTCATTACAGACCGAAGTCCCCCACAAGTGCTTACAAGACATACTTGTATTTACAAGCCAAAATGGGCCATAAAGCAAACCAAACTCGGGCTGCTAAGCCTACTGCAAGCCCGCTACTTGCTGTATAAGGTATGTACACAAACTGGAGGACACGGACAAACACGAGCATTTCATCAAACACCTTGTTTACATTATTGTCCGTGACACCTCGGTGGCACCACAGTGGAAGAAATTTTGGTTATGTATCTGAGGAGTGGTGCAACGTCTTTAGTGTCTCTGCTTTCTGTTTAATGAAAGTGCTAGGTAAACATTGGACCATTAGTTGCCTTCAAAATCCTATTTGTGTGTGACCGCTCAACGTATTTGTGTGAATATCTTGTGCCTAATAAAAGTTACTTTATGTTGTTTGTGATCTCGAGTCTCTTACCCTTTTTGTGTGTGATTGCGGCATATTACTCGTGCGTTCACTTTCTAATCTTATCTTCTCTATACAGATCCTTAGCAGATTTCCTTAGTGAATCGCACGAGGTTAAGGTCTAGACTGACACTCGTGAGCATGTAAGCAGGTGTCACTTTGGTGTTATACACCTTGGCAAAACCAACTAAGGATGTGACAACATGGTAGCTTGGGCACCAAGGCTATATCGAGGTGCCAATATATCTCATTGATTTTCAAATTAACTTACACATATTTATTGAGGTGCCAATCTTGGTACAACCCATATAGTTGACTCGATCTGACATGTAGCACAATCCATCAGTTACATATATCACGTCTAGGTCAAGAAATCTTTGGGTGGTTTGGTCAAGCATATGTTTTCTTGATAGTGAGATGAAATCCTGACTTTTCCTTAAAGAACTTCTCTCAAACGCAACTTGACCTGTAATCTACATGGATTAAGCTCTAAATGAGAAATCTTTAACTATTTGGTGGATGGTCAAGTTTGTGTTACTTCACATGTCCTTGCTACTCTATATTAAGCCAATCGGAACCAGAGGATCCATACCTCTATATAATTGTTATGGTTACAAACTATAGTTTATGTGTATCATTCAATATGTTTTGACTCCAATAGAAACACAATTAATATAATATTGCCTCTAAGAAATGTTGGTATGATTTAGTTTGTAGAAGTAACTAAAAATAAATTAGAAAAGGATAATTAATGTATGGCACATGTCATTACTACCTTATTTGGATTAGTAGATGTATGACTTACATGTGCTGTTATATTTTATTCATTCATACATAAATATATTTCCCATATCATATGTGGTGTTATGTATGATTCTATATATTCATATATGATGGGTTCAAACAAGCATAGTCTAGGTGCTAACCCAAGCGCCCAGATGATTGCCTGAGACAACAATACATGAGGGAATTATCTACATGGCCATTTACCTTTAGTAATTAGGATATTTCAACTTAGTTATCAACTGAATCAGCTGAAACCATTGATTTCTAATAGAAAACACTGAAACTGGATATAAGTAATTCAGATTCGCCGATCCAGTCAAAATTGATCTGAAACAAATGTGTATTTGACAAATACCTATGGCAAATATGAGAAATTATGATAAAAAATTGATATCAAGCAAATTAATGAAAATCATTTTCATGTGTATGTTAAGTTTAAGTTTGTGAATTTGATCTGTAGCCTTTTAGGTATTTGACAAATACCTATAGCAAATATTAGAAATTATGATAAAAATATGATATCAAGCAAATTAATGAAAAACATTTTCATGTGTATGCTAAGTTTAAGTTTGTGAATTTTGATCTGTAACCTTTCATCTCACTAGTTTCTTGTATATCTGCAGTACTTCAACAAGTAAGTATTTGGCATCATCGCATGCAAGTTTCCTTGCCCCAATGTCTCCATCTGCATTGTTTTATAATGGGCCACATTTAAACACTAGGTGCAATAGGGGAGCACGATTCATCGTTAGAGCTGAAACAGTGAGTGTGATTCTGTCTCTATTCTAACATTCTTTTTTTCAACCTATGATGAAGTTGAAATACTTGATCATGGACTAGGCAAGTTTTATTTAATAGAATTGTATGTCTATCTGATCATTTTTCCTTGTGGTATCATCTTTTGCAGGATTACTATTCTGTCCTTGGTGTATCGAGAAATGCTAGTAAATCTGAAGTAAAAAGTGGCAAGTATACTTTACAGGACTTAGCCTTTCTTTTTCTATTTGCTGCTATTGTAGTTCTTGTCCTGTTGCTTTTGCATTTATAGGCATATGATGCAAGTTGTTTTTAGTTTACTGTAAGGCAAGGTTCATCAAACTGTACCATACCGACGTACCGATCTCAGCTCGGTATGGTATGGTACATCGGTACCGAGCACTACGCCCAAGCATATCGCTCGGTGTGTGTGTGTGTATATATATATATATATTAAAGTTAAAAAAATAAAAAAAAAAGACGTCGCCTCGTTCCTTCTCCCCATGTGGGGAGAGCGCGGGGGAGAAGAAATCTCCCTGCGAAGCCTCGGTAGGAAGTCCGCGAGCGATGGATCTGGATTGGGAGAGCAGCATTGTATCTCCAGGTTCTCCCTCTTATTCTTCTACCTCTTCTTCTTTCTCCCTCGGCTGATACTGACCGAAATCGGTCGGCGACAGTTGAAATCGACAGTTAACTGCTTGACAACGGCTGGCGATGGTCGAAATCGACTGTTACTGTCCGATTTTGGGTGGTAACAGGGCGGAAACAACCCCAACCGGTGGTTTCACCCGGTAGCGAGCGGTCCGCACACTGGTCAGCGGGCAGACCAGTACGTTCGCCCGTACCAGTTGGTACGATTCGAAATTGCCGACCTTGCTGTAAGGATACAGTAAACTGCCTCCTAGTTACAGACAAGTATTTATCATCCTGCCCTTTTCCTCATACCCACAATTTACATCCCTGTTCACCTTTCTACTGTCAAAATAGTGGGATTTAATAGTCAGTGGGTAGCTTTAGAAACTATGACATTTTAGACTTTATGTTGGCCTAATGAACTTGTGTTCAATATTTAGCATTGGGAATTAACAAATTATAATCATCTTTCAAAAGCATGCAATCTTAGAGATTCTGCAGCCGGGCCAAACTGGCATGGGCAAGTGTAAACAAAACAAAGAAATATATCAAAAGCCAAACAAGTCTATCAACTAATTTTGACTGGCTATAAAGATGACTGCCTGATATTTGTGAAGCCATGTTCCTATGATCAACCTCAGAGTTAAATGGCCGACAAGAGCCTATGTCGAATATTTGATAACACCATGGTTTCTATTTAATATGTTCTTTGGCTAATATTTCCCCTGGTCTGGCTTAGGATTCAAGACTCGTGGTCATTGTTAGTAATAGTCAGCAATATCTCAATATCATGGTGCCTTTGTAGGTTTTAGTAGTAATAGGAGGCTAAATTTACCTTTCTTTTGCTCTCAAACCAATGGACTACTGAAACAAGCTAGACCGTATATATCCTGACTTGAGATGAACAGGCTCAAATTGCAATTTTTTGAAGTATGATATAATAGGGATTGGATATGAAGTAAGAAAATAGAGCACTTCTATGCTGCTGGTGACGGAGAAGGAAAACAAGAGTGGCTGGCGATGGGCCAGGACATTAATTGATATTGCTTATGCTCAGCAGCCTGAAACACTATTCGTGGATACAATTTTAAATATCATAAAATGGATGGTGATGAAACTTACGTGTTCTATAACTTCTAAACAATACTGCACATGGTGTGGATCCTTGATTTTTAGGTGAAAAATCCTTAAAACGTATTGATTGTGATTCTTATAGCATTTAACGGTGTTATATAGGATGTAACAACACTTTGTGTGGATGCTGTTTTAATCTCTTTGAAACTGCCCACTTAAGTAGTATGTACAAAAGTTCATCTGAAATGGTAATTCATTTATGTCATTATTAGGTAGGTGATACTACTCTATTTGGACCAGCATTCTACTCTTCTGTAGCCTGGACATCATGTTTTGTGTTTGCCTTTTACCATCACATGATATTAAAATCTTCTCTAGGCAGTATTGTCATGCTTGAATCAGAAGTTAAGTCACCATAATAAAGCCAACAGTCCCTTTTTTACTGTGGCATCTTACTGACCATGTGCCAACTTTTGAGTTTGTCTAGTTGCATGTAATTATCATTCGTCAGAAATAACTACTATTTGCTACTGCTAGCTAAGTATGACTTGCAGTGCCATCAATTATTTACTTTCAATGGCATTATAACATTTCTTATAGTCTTTCAACCAAATGTTTGGTGTTAACTGCCTATGCATGAACAAGGAATAGTCATTCTGACTGAGGCAAAGATCTCGATCTCAAATCAACATTTGATGTTTCAGAAAAGAAAAACTTGATGAGTTTGTATTAACAAGAATTAATGTGGGAATAAAAGATATTTAATATAGATCAATCATTTTTTCCATATATAGCAAATAATGGAAGAACAAAGCAGGGTGGGAGCAGTTAACCAATAGCATCATCAATTTAGTGATTTGCGAATATTGTGGAAATAGTACAGAATTAATGAGTAGTCAATCAGATTTGTGAATATCATGGAAAAAGTGAATTAATGAGTAGTCAATCTGATCTTGACTAATCAACTGTTAATTTGATAATTGAGACTTATTCGAACAATCATTTAATGAAGCAAAAGAAAGAAAGCAAATGAAGTGTTAATAATTTCGGAGTTCTCTTGCTAAATAGTTGAATATTCAGATTGAGATTATCAGTACAAACTGTTTGCTTGAGATGTGACTCATGATACATGAACTTTTTGGCGGAATAGGAGAATGTGGATCTGGTTTGGTCTTAAGTTTAGCAATTTACTGTGTCTGTCTAAGCTTATAAGAAAACTCTATTGCTAGTGGACTGTCCTCCCACTATCTTTGTAATATGTTCCGATGGAATATTTGGATGTTATAGTTTGCTTCACTTTGTTGAATATTTAGTTATTTCTGTATGTTTTTCTCTGTGGTAATGCAACTGCTTATGCATGTTGCCATCTATGTCCTTATCTTAATAACAATTATATATGCTGAATTCTGTAGTCATACACTAGCTGTCAACAAACACTTGCTTATCTATATTTTAGGTAGACATGATAATGTATGTTGACATCTTTTTGTTGCAGCTTACAGGAAGCTTGCAAGGAGTTATCATCCTGATGTGAACAAGTGAGTGGAAAAATGTTGTCCATCTTTTGTTTATAATATTTTGATCACTGAACATATAGTTAAATAATAAAAGCTCCACATTCAACCCCTCACAACCCCAACGAAGGGGCAGTAAAGAAATAAGATGGAAGAAGGGTTTTCACCTTTACAAACTATTTCTGAACATTTCATTTGGGTATAATGGAGGGCAAATTCTCTGCAGCAAATTTTAAATTATTAATTTGTTTAATGTATTGTTCATGAAAGATGGATCAGAACTTTTGGAATGTGTTCTTTTTTAGTTTTTAGTGGCATTGTGTGCTTGAAATCAAAGCATGCTTTTGGTATGACGAGAGATCTGGTTTAGTTGAGCCTTCAAGATTTAGGTGTAGCATGTAAGAACAGCTCTCTGCCTTGGAAGATTAATTGAATGTAGACCTAAAGTTTATGTTCTTACTATGAGAATGAAGGAAGAAGTGGGAGAACAAGGAGAGGAAGGAAGAAATAAGTGGAAGAGCATGAAGAAGGAATAAATCGTAAAAACATTCAAAAATAAAGAAAAATAAATAGCAGCTAAATAAAGGAGATGAATAAGGTTTATGATGAATGGGACAATCGGATGAGTATGCATAATTTCTTATAATTTTCTTAGTTGTTTCATAATTACTGAGCAAACTGGTAGAAAGGATGAAGTGAGTGCTAAGGGATGAAGTTTTGCTTAGGAAGAAGAGAATAAGGCATTAGAGGAGAACGAGCGTCGGGTGTGCGAGCAGTGGTGGGCGGCAGGCGGCGGCCGACAAGCAGCGGGCATGGGAGTGGTGACGGTGGGTGAAGATGTGATGGTTGAGTTGGGCAAGCTAAGCCTTGGCATAGGGTTAAATATAAAAAAGATTAATATTATATATAATTGTACTGACCCAGATCGGATTGCTTGGCTTGGGCTGGTTCCACATACTAGGTGGTGGTCCGACTGGTAAAAACCAACCGAACAGTACCAAACCGATCAGTTTTGCAATAGATGATTCAAACACTAGTTCATCTTGTAATAGTTTTCATTATTGATCTTTTGATTTTGTCAGCTATGAGCAATCTTGCTAAAACTTGAGGCAGGGTTAAGTTTTGCTGCTTGTTATTTGTTTTAGAGAACCTGGAGCAGAACAGAAGTTCAAGGAGGTCAGCAATGCATATGAGGTTAATTCCTCTTCTTATGGACTTGTTTATACAAACCGGTAGATTTAGCAGCAATCTTAGTAAACTTACTCTGATGTCATTAATTTTGATGTCTTTATGAGTTGCTTTATTACAGGTCCTGTCAGATGATGAGAAGAGGTCAATATACGACAAGTACGGGGAAGCTGGCCTCAAAGGTGCTGGCATGGGCATGGGCACGGGGGTGAGTATCATCAGCTAGGGGTTGGCTTTATCCTCTTCCTGTAAAAGAACATATTTCCACAATTTTTCTGCTGCTTTTCTTCTAATGTTCTATTAATGTTTTCACCACAGGATTATAGCAACCCATTTGATATCTTTGAGTCACTATTCGAAGGCATGGGAGGGATGGGTGGGATGGGAGGAGCAAGAGCTGCTCGCAACAGGCCTATGCAGGGTGATGATGAGAGCTACAATCTTGTCCTTAATTTCAAAGATGCAATTTTTGGTGTGGAGAAGGAGATAGAGATTACACGGCTAGAATGCTGCGGAACTTGTGATGGTTCTGGCGCCAAACCTGGGACGACGCCAAGCAAGTGCAACACCTGTGGAGGTCAAGGTCAGGTTGTCTCTTCGGCAAGGACCCCTCTGGGTGTATTCCAGCAAGTTATGACATGCTCAACTTGTGGCGGTACCGGCGAGTCCTCTACCCCATGCAACACCTGTGGAGGGGATGGGCGTGTGAGGAAGACAAAGAGGATAAGCCTGAAAGTTCCAGCCGGAGTCGACTCTGGTAGTCGGCTGAGGGTTCGGTCGGAAGGGAATGCTGGAAGGCGGGGTGGCCCACCTGGCGACCTGTATGTGTTCATTGAAGTTCTATCAGACCCTGTGCTCAAGAGGGATGGAACCAACATTCTCTACACATGCAAGGTATCATATATCGATGCAATCTTGGGGACCACCATGAAGGTTCCGACGGTGGACGGAATGGTGGACCTGAGGATTCCCTCTGGGACGCAGCCAGGTACGACCCTGGTCATGGCTAAGAAGGGGGTTCCATATCTTGGAAAGCCAAACATGAGGGGAGACCAGCTGGTTCGTGTGCAGGTAGAGATCCCAAAGAGGTTAAGTAGCAAGGAGAAGAAGCTGGTTGAGGAGCTTTCCAACCTCAGCAAGTTTAAGACGGCAAACAGCAGTAGGTAGTAAACAAAACTAGCTTCCCCATTCATCCCTCCCAGATATACTCCACCGTCCTAGAGAGCTGGAACATTCATGCAAGTCTTCAGGTGATGGGGGAGTTGATCCTTTTAATTAATACTAATGCTTACGAATTTGGTTAATCTAGAAATGGTAAACTCAAGGAATCGATGAGTGTGACTGACATATTAACCAATTTCGTATGTTTTGTGGATGATATTTCATACTTAAATTTTGCTAGCAAAAATTTTGGGCTGCATTGCATTTTTCTTATTGAAGTTGAATGGATTGTTAAAAGTTGTCACAATTTGTCGTCAATCCCTGTCTCTGCCGCTTTCTCTCGACCGTCGGTTTGCTTCGGTTCCGTTCCGTTTAGTTCAAATTTTAACTAAATCAGGATAATAGGTACACAGTTCAAAATTATTTTGGTTCCTGAAAATTAAATTTCAGTTTCCAACTTGTTTGAAAAATTAAAAAAAAATAAATATTCTTATAAATGATAAATTTAATTTTAAATTTGACTGAAATAGAACCGTCAATTTCAAAATTGGGATCATCGATCTTGAAACTTGTTAAGGAAAATCATCGTTGATATCCTAGTCGATCCGACGTAATCCAAACCACCCAAAGACATGAGCATCTTAAGTGGAACCGAAGTGGCTATCGGGTGACACTAAGGTGGCATTGATGTGGCTCCGAGATCCGAGGTGGGGGTCGAGCTTCCAAGGTGTCGCCTACACTGAGATCGATGTTGGAAGAAATTTTCCAACTTAGTCTCTCCGATATTCAAGTTGATCCGAGATCTTTTCTGGGGTATGAGTTTTTCTCTAAAAGTGTCCCCTCGACACTATGCCAAGGGTTAGCTTTTACACATGATTCGAGGAGGAGATAGCTTGCAACTGTCCCAACGTCCCTCTTTTGACGTTTTGTTTACATGGGCTATAGGGGAGAGATAAGCCCGAACGGACTCCCTTGGACTGTTGTCCACGAGGGCATGCAAGTGAAAGGTGATTGAGATCTTTTCCTTTCATGCCAGCCTCCTCATGGCAACAAGTGTCGGATGGTGATTGACTACCAACATGTACTCTATCATTTGTCCCCCTCGAAAGACGTGCTTTGGGACTCATGCAAAAGGGTTTAGAGCGCAGCATTCAATTTACTTGACAAGCATGTTGCACACCTGTCGCTCTATAACATGAAGGAGACACTCATAGGGATGAGTCGATTCTTTCTAACTCACACGTCTTAAGCACCTTCTCTCTAACTCACAAGTGAGTCAGGTTCTTGACTTACACACCTCGAGCATATTCGACGCTATGCCTCTACCATAGCGGATTTATTTGGGTGTGGGTCAGATTTATTTGTCGACTCACACACCTCGGGCACATTCAACTCTACGCCTTTGTCATAGCAGATTTATCTTGGCATGTGTCGGGTCTCTCGACTCATGTGCCTGAGGCACGTTTAGGCCCGTGCCTCTGCCATAATGGATTTATCCTAACGTAATTCGAGTTCCCAACTCACACGCCTTGGACACGATTAGCCCTACGCGTTCAATGTAAGGGATTATCTGGGCATGAGTCGGGTTTTTTGATTTGACGCCTTGGACATGTTTGGGCCTACACCTTTATCGTAGTAGATTTATCCTAACATAGGTCAAGTTTCCTGACTCACATGCCTCGAGCACATTCGGCCCTACGCCTCTGCTATAGTTGATTTTTTGGGTATGGGTCGAGTTCCCTAACTCACATGCCTCAGACACGTTTTTAGTCCCACACCTCCACCATATTAGATTTACACGCCTCATGCACGTTTGACCCTATGCCTTTGTCATAGTAGATTTATTTGGGCATGGGTCGGGTCTCTCAACTCATATGCCTCATGCACATTCGACCCTTCGCCTCCACCGTAGCGGATCTATCTAGGCATGGGTCGGGTTTCCTATCATAGTAGGTCTCGAACCTTCCTACCACGATAGACCTCTTGAGATTTGCCCCCGAAGGGACACTTGTCTTACTCGCGAGAGGAGAGAGATCGGTCTCCTCTTTATAAATCTCCTTCCTCCTTAGGGTGGCATTCATTCCTCTATCTAAGCCTCTAGAATTCAAAGTATTTAAAGCCTCAGGAGTTTTCAACCTCGCTCCTAGGGTCTCCTTAGGAGCATCTCCCCCCTCGTCTCAGTTCTCGATAAGGTTGGTTGGTCTTTGAGTCTGTCCCAACATTTGTTTTGTAGTTTTATCTAAGGTCGAGATGTCTCTCCTCTCTCATACAAGTTCTTCTTAATCCTCTAGTCGTCATTCAGTCAAGGTCTATGCTCTATTTTTAGATAGCTTGAGGACGGAGGAGCTTGGGTCCTCTTCATTGGAACGGGCCTCTCTCATGAACCTAATGGTTCTTTGGGACTTCGAGTCTATGATGAGTTCTCATGACTATGATTTAGTAGTGAGTGCATCTCTCTTGGATTGCTTGTGAACTAGGTATTGTATCTCGACTAAGTTTGACCTACAAGATTCACGGCCCGATTAGTGCCCTTCGATCCTATCAGATGAGAGATATCATCTTCTCAAATGGAACTTGATAAGGCCATCTTTAGTCCCACATTAGTTGAGAAGTAGGGGAGTTAAGGACTCATAAGTCCACCAGCGTCCCTTACTCTCAAAGGTGCTTTTTGGAGCTCTCAGTCTCCATAAAGGGCAAAATCGTGTGAGTATGCTCATTGCCCAAAGCGGACAATTCCTTGCATGACTACGGGCCGCACTAATGGTCGGTCGACCAAAATATCCCTTATCAGATTGGCGCTAGGAGGGCCCCAAGTCGTACGCCTCGATCGACCAGTACTCCCGAGTCATACACCTCGAACATGTGCCCTTAGCTCCTTTTATGGAGGGAGTACTGATAAGGCCATCTTTAGTCCCACATTGGTTGAGAAGTAGGGGAGCTAAGGGCTCATAAGTCCACCAGCCTCCCTTACTCTCAAAGGTGTTTTTTGGAACTCTTAGTCTCCACAAAGGGTAAAACCGTGTGGGTATGCTCATCGCCAAAAGCGAACAATTCCTCGCATTCCTACGAGCCGCACCAATGATCGGTCGACCAAAATGTCTCTTATCAGAACCCAACTCATGACATTATTTGATATTATTCATCAAGGAATGTCAATGCATCCACATTTCTCTGACTCACACCCTTTTTATAGCTTGTTTCTGATTATACAAGGAGAGACGTGGCTACCACTCGAGGTGGCTTCAAAGTCAATGATGCCCCATCCAACAATAAGTGTTGGAAGAACTGCTTCTTCCTCGTGAGTTCGAGTCGAGACTAGGAGTTCAGCTTCGCCTGGTCGACACACTGCATAGATAACTACTAGTTACATGTGTCTTGCAAGCCAATTACGTGAGTGATGACACGTGTAACACGCTTCACAATCTTTTTACATAATAATTATTATTGATATTTTCTCATATTATATATATTGTCTACTGCATATATATCGTAACATCCTTGGATCTGTGCAATACCAGATCGTGATGAGATCACAATAATGAAACAAATTCACCTCTAAACATAGATCTCAAATAATCTCAGTTATAGATTACTCGAGAGAGACATCGAGATAACCAAATAGACCGGTGTGTTGTATGTCCGTCCATATGATGGAAGCAGTTGATCTCATAGCTGCTCGATACTAAGGGTATAATTAGGTGCTCATTAGAGAATGAGTCCACTAATTGATCTACTTACGGAATGCTAGATGGTTAATAATTCCTAATAATTAGACAGTGATTCCGTAGTCTCAGTTATGTCTGGTCCTTAGACTTGAGACACCAAGGATGTCTTGTTTGAGTACTCATTTTTTTGACGCTGAACCTAAAGGTCTGAAAGTTCTAGATCTGGTACATCCAATTATTGGGATTAGTAGTCAACCTTACAAAAATAATTGAGTGTCAATAGATGATCATCCACTCTTGGTATCACAAGAGGAATATCTCATGTGTTCTTGCTCAGGCGAATCCTTGGCCAGGGTTATTCGGATTAAAAGAAAAGTTCTCCGGGAGAATCTGATTAGAGCGAGACTTGGATGTATTTCATATAAGTTCTGACAGTACCATTCCCAATATACGATCTCTAGGATATTAGATGGATGAGAGATTATATATACACGGTAACTGAGGACAAACAAGTCCAATGGATTAGATCCTCTATATCATCTAAAAATTATGACATAATGGCCTAATATATACATAGTTGACGAGTTGAGTAAATTATTATGGGATAATTAGAAGGAGTTCTGACAATTGTAACTCACTGTCAGCTCGGTATTGGATCTAGAGGGTCACACACATATAGTGAATGTTACGACGTATAGAGAATGGATATGAGTTATTCAATAAGCCCATGTTTTATTGGATGAGATCCAATATTAATAGATTCCTTGGATTATGCCCAATAAGAGGTAAATTAAGATTATTGGATAGATATCCAATAATCCAAGAGGTTAGGGTAATTAAATAGAGATCTAATTTCCACTAAAGAATCATCCATTAAGGTTTAAGAGACTCTATAAATAGGAGGAAGAGATGGGAAAGAAAGGTGATAGGCTGCAACTTTGGCCGCCCCTACCTATTCTTCTCCCTCCCTTCTCTTCTCGGCCAACCACCCCTCTCCTTGGTGCTTGAGGATAGGGAAGAAGAAATGAGTTCTACCACATTTGTTGTAAGATGGTATGCAAAAACTGCGAAGAAGATGCGCAAAAGCTATGATTTTTTTTCGCTGCAAGGGATGAGCATTGCCACTTCTTTCCACCACGTGGATACCACTATTCTTTCCACCATGTGGATACCACTAGAGAGGAGGAAATCTGATCTCTTTCATCCTCTCATTTTGGATCTGGATTTTCATGGATATATGATCTTCCTATGTAAAACATCTAACACAACGCGTAGATTTTCTTATTTTGTGATTTTTCGTGCATCAATCATAGCACGACGATTTCACCAACGTGTGAGACCTTTTTGTTTTGTCTTTCCGCTGTGCATGTGATGCTCTAATAAGGTTTCCCGATAGTGGTATCAGAGCCAGGTTCATCCTGCATTGATTGGTTTATAAATTGCATGTGTTGTGTTAAATCGTGTAGATTATTTTCTACGTAACTTGCTACAATTATGTCGTAGTTTTCAAATTGAGATACTTTGTCTCTTCTTCCTTAAAGGTTTTTTTTTAGTCATCTTATAACCTAAAACGCTTCTTGATGGTACCTCGGGTGTAGGCTTTGCGACCCGAGGTGTTATCCCCTCTCGAGGTAAGTCCATCGATGATGACATCGATCTACTTTTTCATCGGGCCTTGAGGTCTGATCAAAGGTTCCCGAGGTCTCCAAAAGAATCTCCCGAGGTGCCCTTGATGAATGAGCTCCTCGATGAATCTCTTCAAATCATGATATTCTTTTGTGTCATGGCCATGGTCATAATGAAAGCGATAATATTTGGATTTGTCCCTCCTTTCTAATAATATCATTATTATTTAAGGGTGCTTCAAAAGCCCTTTTTCCTTTATCTATAAGAAGACCTCAGTTCTCGTCATGTTAAGGGGGTCAGCTCGAGTTGGTCATGTTTTCTTCGATGTTGGAGCAAACGGTGGTTGCTCATATCGTGGTCTTTTGCATGTCTCCTCGTGCTTACTTGAGACCATCGCCTTGACGATTATATATTGCTTGACCCTTTAGAGGACCTTGGATATAATCGCTGGCGGCCTTTGCACTAATGACTAGAAAAAGCTAAAGGATTTGAGCCCCATCATGAAGGCTTGAATTATGAATGACATACGGGCTTCTTGCATACCTCGAATTTCGTTGGTGAAAATCAAGCGACGAAGTCGGAGAGTGTCTCTTCCTCCTCTTGCTTAAGCTCGAGCAACATTGACCCCGACAGCCTTAGGCATATATTCCTGAAGAAGTAGAGTTCAAATTCCTCTGTGAGTTAAGCGAAAGAGCTGATCGAGAGTGGCTTCAGGCAAGTGTATCACTCATGCGTCAAGCCTCTCAGCGTCATCAGCAATGCATGGCACATTATAGCGTTTGAGGTGTCATAGAGAGACATCTATACGTGGAAGGCAATCGTGTGTTCAACCAGGTCGGTATTACTATTGAAGGCTTCCAACGATATGAGGTGAAAGTTAGTTGAGATTTGTTCCTCTTGGATATTCTAGGTGAATGAGAATCAACAAAGTGCGGGATTGATCGAGTTCTCCCCCATGGACTACTGGAACCCCTACCACATCTCATCTAAGTGTTGGTCCATTTGTCGTAGCTAAGCCCTCAGGAAGTCATCCATCAAATCAAATGATGGGTCTCAGATTCGAGCATAACAGAGTGGTGGTATGGTGGTACATTGAACTCCACAGTTTGGGTCCGAGGTGCTCCTTCGACTAGTAGTTTCACGGGCCTTAAGCAATCTTGAGATGCTAGCATCACATCGATCGAGGGGATTTCAACGACTGTGAATGTCAGGATACGTCCACACGTGGAAAGATGACAACAACCCCTCCCCACCCCCGATGTGGATGCTCTCTCTCTCTCTCTCTCTCTCTCTCTCCTGTCGTGGTGTACGTGCATGATGAGATAATTGTCCACATTACAATTCTTGACAAAAATATGATGCTAAAATCCGGCATGAAACATTGAAACGAAACAAGATTACCTGACCATTCCAGTGTGATTCCGGAAGAGATTACGATTCAGAACCAGCAAGCAGAATAGAACAATATACGCGCAAAATTAATTTCTGCACAAAATGTGATACGTTTCAGTTCCAATAACAATGAGTTAAACTACAGCCACTACAGTACTATTAAATCTTTATATATGAACATGCAAAGACACCAGGCCAGAAGCCACTTCTCAAGAGATTTATAAGGCGTTTCCATTCACACATGCCCGGCCAGTTGTGAGTACAAAAAAAATGAACAAATAGGAAAAGCAAGCATGCGTTGTGAAACATGAGAGAAGGTTCTATACACAAGTCAATTAGGGTACTACCACCTTCAGCAGAACCACAACGCAAAGAGCTGTGCTGCACAAAAGGGGAAAAGAAGGGTCACAAAACATGGCAGTCAATAGCATCTATGGGTAGAAGCACCATATTTCGGCAAGACTGCTGCTGCAGCTTCATCCTTTCTGAGGAAGTGCGGCTGCCATAGCCCGTAACCTGCTGGCGATCTCTGTAAAGCTCGGTCTCTGTGAAGGTTCGGTGGACCAGCATTGCTCCATCAGTGATCTCCATTCGGGGTCACATGAGTCAGGCACAGGAGGCCGCAGTGTGCCGTTCAGAATCCCACCTATTGAAATAATGAATAGGCATGAAAGCTTTTATGCCAAAAAAAAAAAATTGCATATTGCTGGTTCATGCTGGTTTGCACACCATCAGCGAAAATTCTGCAACAGGAGAGGCACCGAGGCAGATAAGACTAACTCCCGGTGTGGTTCTCCCAGAAACAATTCTTGCTTGTTAAATCAGAAGTTCCGGTCGTGCTCGTCACATATGGAAAAAGAACATTACAACACATATCGATGATAAAGAGGCTCAACGGAACCTCTCTTTCATGGCATTTTCAAATCATCAATGATATATTATAACGATATGAAAAGAAAAGTCACCTATAATTGCTCCATAGTGCATGTCTCCATATGGTTCCTCTCCAGTGACGAGCTCCCACATCACAATCCCAAAAGAGAATACATCAACCTAGCCATGAAGTCATCACATTAACAGAACATGGTTAAATCATTCACAGAGCTCCTGTAGCATGGAAAGGTAACATATCAACTAAAAATTAAGATATAAAATACAGAAGTTCTGAGATTAAGCATTACCTTCTCAGTGTACTTGTTATCTTTGCCGGAAAGAAGTTCTGGAGCCATCCACGGCAGGGTTCCTTGCATGCCGCCAGACATTAATGTCTCATATTTGACTTTTGAGAGACCAAGATCACCAACCTGCACAAGGTACTTGGAGAAAAGGTATTTGTAAATTTCTGGTGACACCCTGACTTTGATGTGGCAAAACCCCCGCGAATGATGTTACACCAGACAAGCAAGTATTTATGGGCCTGCTATGTGTTACAATTTCTTTTTGTTTTAATAAAGAAAATGAAAATTGATCAAGAGAAAACATTACTAATATTTTAATTCTCTTTTTTATTCCTTAGAGCTCAGAAGCAATTCTTTTTGTTTCTGGTACTTTCTAAAGCAGGTAATTCTTTTACTTCCATATATTTCAGAACAAATCTGCAATCTTCATAATACTCTTTCTCACAAACCCTGGCAACACCTGTTGTCATCCTATTCTCCTCTCCCTCCTGCATTTCTGCCTCTTTTCAGCATACCATCCAAGTTAAAATGTGAAGGCCAAACATGTATTGTCTACTCTCTATAACAGTAGGCTTCGATGATTTCAGTCTTGTGAAAACTCAGTGCATAAAGGACACCCGAAACCAAGAAGAATAGATTCCATCAACTAAGGGCGGTTCTGACAAGACAATGACCAATTGCATGAAATGGCACCCCTAATGCTGCTAGAACTTCAATCGTCGACCTCATTTTTGATAAAATATTTGCTACATAAAAAATGGACAGTATTAGCTAGTTATAAGCAGTTAGTCCACTCAAGGAAGTTATTAGATCAGTAAAACAGTAAAATAGTAATCTGAACACCTGAGGGTTGCTCCTTATCATAAAATGCTCCTGTTCATAAAAAACTCCAGCATTGCGGATAATATTAAATTCCAAGCAGCATTCAAAAGAATTCTATGGCATCAGTAGAAAGCATAAAGTTTACCTTGCATATTGGGCGCTGAGGATCCCTCAAGTTGACAAGCAAATTATCACTTTTCAGGTCAAAGTGTATAATATTTTTATTGTGCAGGTATTCCATGCCAAATGCCACATCCATCGCAATAAGAAGACATCTACGCGTATCGAGGATCCTGTTGAAAGATAGGAATGAGTTGAACTGTCCCAAAATACTAACACCTTACAATTATGAAAAAGTTGCATGCATTTTTCACTGGAAAAGGATAAACAGATAAGCATGAAATTAAAAAAAGGGCAAATACTTCTGATTTTTCTGTGAAGCACGCCGAAGGGAACCATTAACCATAAACTCTGTTACTGTTGCAATGGATCCCCCAGGGCCATCCAGAACAATACCATAGAATGCCACGACATTAGGGTGATGCAAACTAGCAAGTTTGCATGCTTCATTCCAAAAGTCAGCCCTCTGAGCTTATGCATAGACACATATGTAAGCATGGATTCTACAGGAAAAGGAAACAGAGGAAGCAAATAATCTATGGAGACACATACTGCACGTTCCTGCTCTGACGGCTTCCCAGCAAAAACCCTGTCATTGATTCTTTTAATTGCAACATCTGACCCTCTCCATTTGCCATGATACACAGTCCCAAATGTTCCTGATCCAAGTTCTTGCAACTCTTCCAGATCACTATTTTTTATTACCTGGATTAAACCACAACCAACAATCTCAGCATTTAGCAAGAGACTATGTCAACTTGACCTTACAATTTGTTGCACAAGTTTAACACATGAAGAACATACTGAACTTATCTCCTAACCTGAAGGTGTCCAATGTCATCTGTAATCGGAAAACCATTCTTTGAATTCTCCGACTGTTTGGTCTTGATGGCCTGTGTTACAATAATTTTTAGCATCTAATAAGAGTATATGTAGAAAACATGAAAAAGGATATGTCCATCACCTCACTCTGGTCATCATCTTTCTCTATGATATTCTCTATGGTGCCACTTTCTCTGTCAGAACTAGGACTGGCCTCTTCCGTTTCATGAGAAATGAGAACAGGTATTGGAACTTCAGATGACTGCAGTGCTGGTGCTGATGCTTTCCCTTCAAAAGTCTGGATATCTTGCTTAATATGGACATCTTCTGAGTTTAACAGCCAAAGAGATGATGATTTTAAGAAAGTAGTAATCAGTGATTTAAATCAGCAACAAGACATTTCATACAGCAAAACATGGGGCGAGACCTTTGAGTGGACACACAAGATCTTTGGGCGAGTCCATTCTTGGAGACTCAGGTGAGTGGCTAGAAACACCTGCAGGAACAGTTACCTCAGAAGCCATGCTATTCACAGAATTCTTATTGTACAATTCCCTTGTAGCTATTGATTCTCTGTTGGAAACTTCACTAGGTTGAGGATCTTTGCTGCTAGCAAGTGGGTCTAATGAAATGGCTTGCTGGATTTGGTTCATGTTACTAGCGTGGTGAATTGTGTAAATCTGAGCATCGTCACTTTGAGAAAAAGCTATGTCACAAAATACTTCAACTGGATGAAGACTGGGAACCTCATCTTTCCGTTCACCAATAATGTTCTTCTTTATGGCATTGTTATTGCAAGTGGGATCTACATATTTGAACATCCCTCTTGGTCCAACTCCTGCTTCAAGATGGTATGAGTAGGGTCCATGGTTACACGTCATATTTGGAATGTGGTTGGTGTTGGAAGGTTGAACACTCTGTACATGACCAACATCACTTATCACAGATGGCTGTTCATCAATTTGTGGACCAGCATTTCTTTCAGGAACAACTACAGAACTAATTAGGGGATCACCATGAGACAACTCATTTCCTTTATGCTGCAGTCCAGCATTATGAGTGTTCACTACAACCAATGGTGGTTTTTCAGGCTTTATATTCTTGGAGTCACCAATATCAGGAATCACAGCTGGTCTTGGCTGGTTGCTGAAAGCAGGATCCCCAGGGGGAATTGTGCAAATTGCTTGCTGTGTCCCATTGATAGGTCTAACATAGCCATAAAAGTATCCAGGCACAGTTCCATTGACTGATTGTCCAACTTCTCGATAATCTGAATTTCTAACTGAACTAGTGTTGGCAACAATGAAATTATGATCAACGGGATAGTTAGGTAACCCGATATGTTGAGGCAATTGGGTCTGCTGTTGCAAGTAATCCTCTCCATGTAACTGAGGAATGATGAGTGTTCCATAAGGGCCATGTGGCAGGGTCGATGAAGCCGGTGCAAGTGAAATGTTTGGATAATCAAGATTTTCCATGTTGGGACCTAAAGTCAGTGGCACCTCTTGCTGCTCTTGCTCTGACTCCACTTTTTGAGCATTTTGAGGATTGGTTACAGTTCCATGTGATGCTTGTGAGGTGCCCGGCAAACCCACAGAAACTGGTGGGACCAAAACCTTAGCATGATATGGATTGGCTGCATTCACAACAACTGGCCTCCCACCGTCCCGTGGAATCCCAGGGATAGTCTCGCTGAACTCATAGGTCTTAGATGGAGCTGTAGCTACCAAGTTCTTGGCTTGAGTTTCCACCACACTGTCAACCAGCATTCCGACATCTATCATTTGCCATGCTTGCATGCTTGTTAAATCCTCAGAATGGTGACTCTGCAATAACACATTCACCTCAGGAACAATATTTCTGAGACCATTACCCTGTTCCTTTATTAGAGTATCTGAATGGGCATGAGGTAAGGCTTTCTGACACAAATTACAATCCTCAAATCTTCTCATATGACCTTGAGACGATGCAGACACTTGGCGCAGCCCACTACGTTCCGCATTTGGTGCAAGCAAGTGCGGAGAAGGCAAAGGAGGAAGCTGAGACAAAGACTGAAGTTTCACATCACCAGGGAACTTGGCGGTCTTGTCAACATTAGAGTTTTGCGAGTGCGGATTCACATTTGTCTGAACCGAAGTCCCATTACTGACTTTGGACATTGGATCGCCAATGTGGGATGGCGGCATATATGCAGGTGCCGGCACACGAACCACAGTGATTGGCGGAGGGAACCCCATAACTGGTAAATATTGGGGAATTAACATTTGAGCTGGTTGTGGGTCAATGTAGGAGGAGTGTGGAACATACGATGAAATGGAAGGCAAGTCAGTTTGAGTTGAATTCAACACTCTGTTTTGATCTGGCACCAGAGGAGGCCATTTGGATTGAGTTGAACTCAATAATTCGGTTTGTTCACTAGAACTAGTAGTAGGAGGCAGCAGATCAAGAACATCTTGACCAGCAAAAACCAACTTCAACGTGTCTTGAGCAGATGCAGCAGTTGGAGACACATAGGCCGGTGATGTACCTTCATTGTTCACATCTTCGGCGGCGGCAGTCGTTCCATCCGAATTCTGCGTCGATGAGAAGCTCATCGCGCTGTCCTTTCTCCTGATGCTGGGTTCTAACCCGTTGACAGCCTCGAGATACCTAGTGCCAGTTTCCTGAAGGTCAATGTGGACCGCAAAGGAAGCGGCACCGGCGCCCGTGACTTCAGAGGGTGAGAAGAGGAAGACTCGAAGCTTCGCTGAGGGGCTATCAGCGGCGAGCCTGTCGTACTCCTCCATCATGTTATCGAGGTCTTCGGTGGTGGAGACGGAGATGAGGGCGTCGAGGTCTTCATCAGGGAGCTGGTAGCGGAGGACAATCGGCCCGCCACAGGCCTCGGCCATCTTGCGGAGGATGTCCGGGAGGGGGGAGTCGCGGCGTACGGTGATGAGGCGGGTCTCCCCGCCTGCATAGCGGAGAGCACCGTCGCCGTGGCGGGGAAGGATCTTGCCGCCGTAACTGCAAAGAAGCTTAACCTTCCGGTGGTCAGCGGCGTCGGAGGGGGGAATGGGGCGGGGATCATTGGGGTCGGAGGCCATGGGAAGGGCAGGGTTTTGGGGCGGAATCGGATGAACTTAATTAAAACCCTAACAACAGGAGGGAGTAGGCAGGCGAGCAGGGAATCCGGAGAACGGGTACGAGCAGTAACGGAATTGATCCGGTCGCTGTTATAATAAATGATAATATATAATATTATTTATATACAGATAAAAAATTTTATGACGAATTTTTGGAGAAAAAAAAAAAAAAACCCCTCTAAATTTGAATAATTTATAGATATCACTTTTCTCAACCATAAATAATTCTACCACTTTTCATTCATTGTTCACACTGTCGATCATCCTCTTTTAATCACTTGCCGCGGCTTCACACATCGATCGCCCCTTCGCACGTGCACCATTGATCGCTTATGCGCCTCTACGAGTACATTGGTTGCTCCCATGCGTAGATTAGCTCCATTTTTTTTTATACATGAGTTAGTCTCATTGGCCACACTTGTGCCTCCGTGCATAAGTTGGCTCGTCCGACCACCCCCCCTTCACACGTATGATGCCCCTCAGAGGGTCGGTCATACGAGGACTACTATTAGGGCTAGTATGAGCTTTTATCTTTCTTTTCTACTTTTCCTATCTTTACAAAACTCATATAATTGAACTAGTTTATACAATCTAAAACTAAGATAAATAATATCTAATGAAATGAAATGACATTAATATATTGATATTAATAAAAAAAAACATAGAATAATTGTATAAAATTAAGCTTAAGATTATATTATTGAATATAGTAATATTATATGTATAATTTAAATAAAATAACAATAAGTTCCCAAAAAATTTTGAAAACTTGAAAATGACTGTTAATGACCTAAATGATCATTTCTTCATTTTTCTTATCAAAAAATTTTTGAGACTTGAGTTATATCGTTTGTGTATGGGTCATATAGACCTTTTTTTTTTTTTTTGTTCCAACTAAAAAAAAATAAGACCTCACTCAAAAATAATGTAACTCGTCTATTTTTTTTAAAAAAGTTAAGAAACCTTGAAAAGATTTACAAAAGCCCAAATGATTATTTTTTTATTCTTAAACCTTTAATATTTTTATTTTTATTAATTTTAGGCATAAAAGATTAAATTTATGTTATTTTTAAAATTTTCCCAATTTAAGGTCAATCTATAATCATTGTGGATCAACAATCATTTCTTTCCCAAAGCTTTGAGAAAAAAAAAATTCTACACTATTTTCATGATCCTATTAAAAAAATAGTATAATTTCAATATTTTTTAAAAAAATATTTTTTATAAAAAACTTAGAAATAATTTATGAAGGTATTGTTGAATCTCGGATCTTGATGATGAAATCAATTGATGAGTTATTGATGCTGAAGTTTTCCTTGAAAAATCTATGCTAAAAATTATATTTTTTTTATTTTATATTATTTATATATATACTATCTTTAATTAATAAATTATAATTTTATTTTGTGATTTGATTGGGTTCGATTAATTGAATTGTACAAGATGAAAAAATGAAAAATATATTATCAATTTTTTAGATAACTTTATAAAGGGTGCAAATAAAATTAAAATTAAAAGTGTTATAAATTATCTTTTGGGCATTGGTCTAGTCTTTTTTCTTCTTTTTTTGAGTTTATAAATATTTCTAAGTATATAAGAGGGTTAAATCTATTGTAAAGGAGAGATTTAAAGATTTTTTTTCTGAACCTATTAAAAAGAAAGGATTAGAATTAATTGATGTAAAGATTCAGCTTGATGAAAAGATAAGGATTATAATAATAATAATAATAATAATAATTAATCTTCTTGAGAAGAATATCGATAATAAAAATCAATGACATAGGACATAGGTTAAAATAATCGAACCACTATAAATCAATTTATATCATTCTCTTATCTTATTTTATTTTTACTTATTAATTTATTATCCTTTACTTACATTTTTTAGTTAAACATATTTTCGATACTAATTTATTATCGACCAAATGTTTCAAATCAAATCTTTTTATAATAACACTAAGTTACCCCTCTTAGTATAATTATGATCCTAATATTTATCATTTCATTAAAAAAAAAAGGCACTACCTGAAAATAAAATACATAAAGATTTTATGAAGCTTTTATAAAAAAAAAAATCGCCCAATTTCTAGCATAAATAGGGAAATAAAGGAACAATTCAAATACAAAATCATTGCACGACTCAAATTCTCATGTCAAGGGACCCACATCTTTTGTGATGGCATAATCAAGATGAGTCGCTCTCAGGAATTGCTATCAATCAGATGCGAACGCAGTGCAGTCCAAACTCTTTCATTTGCATGGGCCCTACCCTCGTCCTCATTACGAATCATTACAACTACCCATCAAATGAACGGGGATGAAACCAACAGCAAGCAAAGCCCCTAAAGGTGACGCGTCCTTCTCCTTGACGAGGAGGGCAGAAATGCTTTGAGATCGTCAAAAGCACACGCATCGAACGGCAGAGAACGTCACACGTGTATTTACAAGAAAAGGATACGGATCGATCGAGATGGACTTAGCACGCGATCCCGACGGCCGGGCGCAGCGGCGGGGGAGGCGGGGAGGGCGGAAGGCGGGAGGAGAAGCCGCGGTACCTGGGAGGCGGATCAGCGGCGGCGGGGTCGTCGCCGTCGTCGTCGGTGGGTCCCTCGTCAAAGTTGAGGGAGTAGCTGAGGGCGTCGTAGTGGAAGTCGCCGGAATGGGGGCGGCCGCGGTGCCTCCCGATCCTCGCCACCAGGCCGCGACACCTGCCCCCGATCTCCGGCAGCTCCTGCGCCTTGGATCGGAGCCAGACCGTGGAGGACCGGATCAGCGACGCCGGCCGCTCCTCGCGGACGGCCGCGGCACCGCGGAAGCAGCAGGAGAAGCAGATCGAGGACCGGAGCAGCTGCTTCAGCGAGGATGGGGAGGATGGCGGCGTGGAATCGGCGTCGAATCCCATCGAAGAAGAAAGAAGCAATCGAGCAAGAAGGAGAGAGAGAGAGAGAGAGAATGAGAGTGAAGTGGGCGAGGGTGAGGGGGGTGTCTGCTCGTATATAGTGGGGGCGAAAAGACGGATAAGGACAACATGGGATAACGGAGCGGAAGGAAAGCAGCGGTTTGAAGAGACGGCGTTAAGGAATCCGTTCAGGGTATTTTTGGGCATTTAAAGGATCGTAATACAGTAACTCCCGTGAGGTGGGCTGACGCTTTGAAGGAGGATAAGATTGGCACGACCGCCCCTTGTTTTGTTTTGTCCCTTTTTTTCGCTGTTTTCAATCATTTTTTAGGCGATTTTCTTAAAAATATTTAATCGATAAACAGTATTTTTAATTTAAAAATCTGAATTATCCTTCAAAACAATTTTCATCTATCACAGATAAAAATCACTATAACAAAAATATTAACTTAAAAAATTATAAATAAATCAGATAAAATTTGAAACACTTTGAAACCATTTGATACATCACAGATAAAAAAAAAATTAACAAATTTTTTTTTAGAGATATTTTTTAATTAGAGATACTTTTGAAAAAAAAATATAAAAAGGATATCAATTGAAAAATATCGATCATCCTTTTTCTTTTACTTTTTAAACGCTTTCTTTTCTTTCTATTAGAATTTCATAGTAAATAAACGAGATTAAAATATTAGAATTAATATTTAAAATTTATCTATATAATATTATATAAAATAAAAATAATATATTTTAAATAAAATAATACAAAAATTAACCATATGAAAGAAGATAAAACGAGAAAAAAAAAGAAGATGATATAGATCATCAATACCTAAAAATTATAAAAAAAATCTAAAAAAATATTTAATAAAAGATTCATAAAACCGATACCAAATAATCAAAATATTATCATTTTAATTGTTGAATAAATTTTCACTCAATCATTTATTTAAAGATTTTTAGGAATAATGCAGAACATGTCCCAAGATTCTCCACATATTAACTCAAATTGATAATCACTAACCATTATTATCAATCAACTAACTCAAAATAAAAAAAAAATATTGAGTATCACTGTTTTAACCATCCAGTGATAATAAATTAAATGGGGATTAATTAATTTAAGAAGAATAATATAAAATCTATCATATTTTTAGTTCAATGAAGTAAGAAAAAAGGCAGCCTGGACAAAATGTAAATAATTGCAGAAATAGGAGAGAATCAAAAGACAAAAAGAATAATAGTACTATCAAAGCAAACTTTGTAAAGAACAAGCGGCACTCACAGACAAATTGCTACATAAGATTCTTACAACTTTGGACCAGACAATGGCCTTATTTGAACATGGTTTGGCTCAGTCCAAATCCAATACAATACAATACAATACAATACAATACCTGACAAAGTTCACATGCATCACGTGATAATGTTTCTGATTCGATGGGTTAGATTGTGATTTTGACTAATTGGTACCCTAATTTGACATAATTAATTAGGTAGTCTCAAGTAACTAGAACAATCCTAGTCTACTATCTATCACACACAAATCTCTTTTATCTACTTACCAGAGTAATTGACTTTTTCAGTCACAAATCCAATATCAGTACTTATATAACTTAATATTGACTTAAGACAGTTTTAGTAGGTATGCATACCTTCAAAAATATATATATATATATATATATATATTCTTTTTGTTGATATTTCTGGGTAATAAAGAAAGTTTTCCACAATTTTTTTTTTTTTTAAGTTGTTTAACTTTCATATCTGAAGTTTATTGAAAATGTTATATTCTTCATCTACCATTCCCTCCCCCAGTTTACCTTGACTTAGGATAGTTATCTGGGGTGGCCTTTGACTCAATTGTTTAGAATAAATCCATTTGATTTTTAACTGCTAATTGTTAGAAGTTGGGTGATCATGATGACCTGTGTGTGAGAACTTGACTTGTGGAGAAGATTTAAATTCTTTGTTCAGAGTGTTTGTACATGCATGATAACTTAAGTTGCTTTTATGTCACTCTTTTGCATGTTAGGAGAAGGAATGGACATGGATGATGATGACTGTGGGGAAGGAGGATGACTGAATTTGGAACATCAGATCACAATAAATTTCCTAATTATTGGAACACACTTTGATAAAACTAAGATAGGTGGAAATGGGAAATAAAATGATGATTTGGTATTAAATTTTTACTATTGACATACAATAATAATAACAAAACTCTCAACAATTTAGGATCAACTACATGAATTTTTTCTTACTGTAGTTCTTAAATCTTTATTTATAATTTAATTTAAGATATTCTAAATATTCCTTATCTCTCACCACTAATATTAATCATTTCATCATATCCGAATGTCTCCTAAACACATATGCTTATCATCTTAAATATATATATTTTTTATTTTTATCCTTTATGATACCTAGTTGTTAAGTAAAAAAAATATTAACACAGCTGGTTGGTAAGCAAAGAAATCAAGCAACAAGAAAACAATTTAGAATGGTTGGATGACATACATAATGCCATACCCTAAAGGCTTGAAGATATGTGGATAAAGTTCTACATTAAGATGTCATGGTTGTTGCACATCTGGGGATATTAAAATAGTGCATACCATATCATTTGACCTAGAATGCCTTTTGTTTAGTTGAACATCACATATTAACAACTGGGAAAATAAGAGATTGTAATGAGGATAGAAAAGGTAATCAGATTATAGTAATATCACCTATGGATTATCCCTCCTTGTGGTTTCTTCTCTATCATATACCATAATGCATGAATTTGAGATAAACATATATCAAAACAGCAGAAAAATTATATTAGCATCCAATTTAGTTACTTCTATCAAACAAGTTATCAACCCACTAACCAAATTTCATTTGTGATCTTTCCTGCAAAAGTTATTCAATGACTTAAGACAAACTACAAGCGATATGCATAAAGAAATATGATGGTTAAACTAAACATCCGTGTTCACAAAGAGTTAAAAAGTTCAAATTTAAACATGATCTTGCAAAGCAGTAACAACAAGGTACGGAGTAAACTCTAGTAAACACTATGACGAGCAGATACTGAGAAATTAACAGAGCTGGGACAAAGAAAGGAATGCAATTGCATAATTATTCCTGAATGCAAATGAAGTTACAGAAGTGTGGACTTACAATGAGGATCGAGGCAATACAAGAATTTAATGCTCGAACAATGTAAGGTATGGTCACTGTGTCAGTTTTAGATACACCAATTTGCATCTCGAAAGCATACCTCTGTCTATCAATTCCAACCTTCAACAATTTTCATAGAATGGTCAAAACTGAGAACAGGAGTAGCAAGGATGTCTCAAATCTGCACAAGTACTTCTAAAAGCTCTCAAGGCATTAATCTGGCACTACATATCTCGTCTGAAGTATGCTATAAACAAAACTAGAACTCGTTATGTTCCTGCTTCGCAAGCCAGTATGTGGCAGAAGGCCCAGAACAGCCATGATCTTCCGCCGCAAAGGTCAATTTTCTTGTCTCAATCTTCATCAACCATATAAGTTGGTCATCATCATGGCATGACCAAAACATTCGCATAACTTCAACTTCTTCTATATACCTAATTGGGAACTAACAAAATATAAATCACTCGGGCCTATTTTTAAGAGTATAGATATTCCCAACAACTCCCAAAATACAAGCAACCACTGCCAATGCTAACATCAGCCATGACACGTACCTCTCTCTAAGCTTTAAAACCTTTTCTTTCTTATCCAATCTCAATGCAATAAGAGCTGGAAATATAAACCCCAGCGACATGCCAGTTGTAGCACCAGTAAACTTGAAAACCACCCAGATGTTTGGTATCATGGTAGAACCAAGATAAATAATAGCAAGTAGCACAGCCGTCAAAGTCAACATCCTTTTCCTACTTCCAGGAGCTGATTCTGCAAACACTAGCGAATCTACCGTCTGCCTGAGCGAAAAATGAATGACAGGGAAAACAAGAATCAGATGAAGAATGTATCCAATCCTCACCACATAATTCAGTATCAAACTGAACCGAATTCCGAGGTCCTTATCAAAATTTGTCAGCACATCCGACTCGGTGTCATCCCCAAACAACAGGTATCCTGATATAGCAGTTGAGGCATAGATGGCAACACACAACACTGTGGTGATCCTACAGACAAGGTACATCTTCTTTGGCGTTCTCCCCCTCGAGCTCATTGTAGATGGGCTGAACATTGAAATGGCAAACGTAGGCATTAGTCATTATCGGAACGACCACCAGCAGATCCAAGATGGCAGCTTTCGATCCAAAATCAGGCCCCAATCTTGGCGTCCCTATCCTGCCTTCAACGAGCTTAACCAACGCAATGATGGACGACACGATCACGAAGACAACGGCAAGAGCCACGGAGGCAGCTGAAGTGAGGCTAAGCGAATCGATCTTTTCCAGAGAACAAAGAGGGGTCAAGAAGATGACCAATACCACAAGGATCACCAATTTCCTGTGATCCCACTCGCCGCCACTCCCGAGCAATTGATCGAAGACGCCGACGTGCTTCGAGGAGCCTGACATCACATCCCCGATGATTATCAAGTAGACGACGAGGACACCGGCATTGTTGATGATGACGCAGATCTCGGAGACGATCTTGAACGGGCGGCCGAGGGCGGTCTGGACGACGTCCCCGTAGGAGGACGACTTGGAGAGGACGGAGAACCGGACGAGGAGCTCGATGCTGATCTCGGACAGGATTCCCATGAGGACGATGGAGACGAAACCAACGAGGAGGCCGAGGACCTTCAGGGTGGCGGGAAGGGCCATGATCCCGGCGCCGATGATTGAGGTGGCGAGGTTGAAGATAGCGCCGGGCACGCCGGATCCCGCGGCGGCAGGGCCGTACCCGGCACCGACGGCGTCGAGGATGAGGGGCAGCTCAACGCCGAATTGTTCATGCTTCTTGGGAGGGTCTTGAGGTAGGGTTGGGTATTTGGGTTGGAGCTCGATGGAGGAAGATACAGGGAGGGCAGTGTAGGTGCTGTTCATCCTTTGGGTGGGATTTGAGATTGTGATCTACAAGAGAAGAAGATGATGAGGGTTGGGATCGGGGAGGGGACGTGAAGGAAGGAGACAGAGAGAGACGAGCCGAATACCGAAAAGATCGGAGCTGTTCTTTGCCTTCTACCTGGCGACGGAGATGTCGCAGTGGATTGGGGTGAGTTGATCGATGGACTTCCTCTCGCGCTCTCCCACCACCTGGGTTTGCAGATCCAACGAGGGAGAAGAAAGGGTTGATGGGCTGATGACCCGGTCAACGCTGACAACCCCCTGGATAAGGCCCGTTCTTCTAAACCGAACCGGTAAATGAACCGGCTCGAATTGACGGCCTCATTTTGAATAATTTGGTTAAATAATGACAGTTTTACGTCTAAATCCTTACAAAATTTGGAAACAACATATTTGCCATTCTAAATAGTAAGATCGTCCACGTATATCTCTCCCATTAATATCCATCCAAAATCCCACTTCTAGGTTTAATTAGTACTAAACTATTTTGAGTTTAAGATGCATATAAATATATAAAGCAACTAAATTGCCCATAATGTTCTTATCATCATTTTATTTTTTTCTCAAGTATAGTGATATATATATATATATAGCTCCTGGCGATGCCTCTGCTCGAATCTCCTCCTCCTCTTTGCACTAGTGCTTGTAATGATCATATAATAATTTTAATATTTACATAATCAAATTCTTAGTCTTGAAAGAAATTTTTTATCTCTCCTATTTAAAGATTCAAGGATAACAAATATGTCCTCGGATTATAATTTCAGTTCAAGTACATATATGATAGAGGTAGGTTATGTAACACTATTTTTTTTTTATTACAATATTTTATAATGTTTAGAAATCAAATAATTATGTTTTGATTAATTCTGAATTTTCCTAATATTTTAGACAAGTTATTTGTAATTTTTAGATTTAAATATTTCTATCTAGTTTGTTGCGTGGTATGTTTGCCCCCCTTTTTTTTTCTTGGTCAAAAGGTAAATAGTTAAAACAGGATATGTTAATTAGATAAAGAATACACATCTGCATTATTAAAAAAAAAAATTCCTGAAAAATGGCTTCAATCATTCCTTAGAAACAGCCCTGGAGCCAATGTAAATTACAAATCAAGGTAAATTACAAATCTAATGCACATATAAAAATAGTGAATTACAAATCTTGAATACACTTCAAGATTATGATAGATAGGTAGAAATATATAGCAAGGTAAAATTACAAATCTAATGCACATATAAAAATAGTAATAATATTTTATTTATTTTTTTTGTGGAAAAAGGTAAACAGTGAAAGAATGCTTAAATAATTACTTTACAACTGCCTTATTCCGCTCTTTTAAAAACTAGCTTCGATCACCCCTTAGAAACAAACAATGCCTAAATGATTAAGAGCTTAGGAAAAGGTAAATAAAAAGTGTAGTATAATTAGATAAAGAATTTATATCTGCTTTAAATTTTTTTTTTTTCCCCTAAAAGAATGGCTTCAATCATCCCTTGCAAGCAATTGCTAAATGATTTAGAGCCAAAGGAAACATTTCAAATTTATGATAGACAGGTAGAATATACAGCAAGGTAAATTACAAATGTGATGCATAACCCCAAAAAAATAACAAGCAAGTAGTAAGTGCACAAAGTCAAATTTGATCCAAACAACTTTGCTCATGTATATAACATAACGACCAATTAGATGACACGATAGATTAGGGCTTTTGGATTTGTTTTTGGGGGGTTTTTGGTGATAGAGAGTGATACCTATACCTCTTTGTAATTTCAATTTTGAATTAATCAAGTTTTAAAGATTCAAAAGAAGAAAAAAAATATCTTATTGTAAGCACACATTTGTTTCTTGTCATTTCCAAACCCTTTTCCTTTCTTTTCCTCTCCTCATATCTGCTGTAAGTTAATTCACCCAAGTTCTCTCTCTCTCTCACCAACAGATGGGAAAAGTTCACAACCTTCCCTCCAAAAGCACTTCATGGAGTAATGTAAGATTACAGCACTTGCATCAGAAAGAAGAAGTAAAAAGACAATAATTACAAGAGTAATTTGATCTGTTACAAACTTCTGATAATAATATAACTTGTCTGTTTAATACATACCCAAAAGCATTATGGAAACAAACAAAACAAATCATCTTGTATATGAAGAACAACCCTTCCGGAACAACAAGAACTGCCGTATATTATGTTTTCTCTCTCGTAAAAAAAAAAAAAAAAAAAAACTTCTGCGACCAATACAAAGAGGGCAGGATGGCAGAAATGTCAGACTGCACGACCACCATTTATCAAATTGTCGTATGAAACACTAGGCTCCCGAGAGCCTAGCACACGGTATGAAAAAGAATTCTGCTATATGATAGTAGAAAACAAACTCTTCTCTGCGAGAAGTAAACAATCAGAATATTACGGTGCATCAGGCAAGATAACCTGAAAGGGCAGCAACCAAGTTTGTTAGAGGGGAGAGGCACTCCTAAAGCAACATAAACATTTGTTGTTCATGCAAAGTTATGGATACAATATCATGGTTTCTAGAAATAATGATCGATACATAAATAGAGAGAATAGGCAACCCAAGTTGGTGACCATGCAAAGCTATGAATACAATATCATGGTTTCTAGAAATACAGATAGAAACAAAAAATAAAGAGAATTGGCAACCCAAGTTGGTGCTGAAGCACCAGCAATCAAATACATATGCAGATATCATAGTGGTAGATTACTGGCAAGGCTGGCGTGTACCGACGTCCCATTCATCAGTCTGCAAGCATATCAGTGCATATTATAGCATGATGCTACAATACAGACCATTATGTATTAAATTTTGTTTTAAAATTCATCTTTATTATATAAGCATGTAGATTTTTTTTTTCCACACTACCTATTGTAGTAAGATTTTCCAATTTTCCAACAGGCAAATTGGATGTGAGCACGAACAAAGCAACCACACAGAAAAAGGCATTTATATGAAAGCAAAGATTTAAGAAAACAAGATCCTAGTAATGCATGTTCCTTAAATTCCTCGGATCTGATTGTACATGAGCTCAGTTGTTACATCGATGTAGGTATATGTGTTGAATATATATTGTCTACCTTTGCACATCAACTGCACAGTATATGTTTCAGACAATAAAAGGAATAAAAGGAATTTTTAAAACTAGCGGCTGATATGCAAACTAGACAGGAACCAAAAAGTAGCAGACAACAACGATAAGATAATTTCTAAAAAAGTCAATACTAATATGCAAAATTTAGTGAAGCAGATAAAATGAACAGTATACACAAAGGGGCACACAACAGAAGAACATGTCCTATAATAAGTATGTTAAAGAATGTGTATAAGGTGTATAGCTAACTTATGCTAACAACACCTTAGCAAAAAAGAATGTAACTCTAAAGATAAAAAATTAACCGCATTAGAGTAGGAGACTACCTATGTGCGAAGCAAAAACTAGGCAGGAAAACAAGTTATGATGTTCTCAACAATGGTCATTAAATCTGAACTGATGCTGGAAGTCATTTATAAATCATGCATGCTCCAACATATGGTGCAGCTTTGGAGCTCGCCGCCGTAATAAAGGCTCAAGTCTAAAAGATGAAACACCATTTATCCACCTTCTTGCATCATGCATCTCATGCCATGCCTGAACTATCTCATCAATCTTGAAACCAAATCCTGCAATTAAAAAGATGCTTAGCAATTAAAAGTTGATCGCAGAATTGTTTATACACCTACAGGAGTCTAGAAAGATGTTCAAAGTATAATGGAATATACTATACTATACTATTTAGGTACATACGTAAAAATATTAACAGATAAGATGGATGCCATGAAATTATTGGATCGCTTATGAAGCTGTTATTAAGGCCTTCACATACTTGGATATCACATAAACATTTAGACAGATATTATTGCCTAAAATCACATAAACCCAGCAATCTTATTGAAATATGCTCAACCAACAGTGATACAAAGAATATTATGTCACATCATAGCACAATCAAACATTTGCCCGTCCTTAATCAAGGTCTCTAATAACATTCAGCAGTGGATAAGAGATTCTGATACCCAACAGTATTAAGCAAGAGACATTATAAAAGGTTGAATTAATTCACACAAGGAGTACTAACAATGTCTGAAGCACAGAATATAAAAGAATTGAAAAAAAATAACATATTGAAAATCAGTAGTACCATAATATTAAGTGCAAAGAAATTCTAGCCATAACCAACCAGTTTAAGTCATTGTGGTCTCGGACACACCCACAATATTAAATATTTTTACCTTCTTGGGCAGTTTCATTGGCACAATGGCTTTTTATCATAACAGTAACGTCAGTTGGAGAAGCTCCTGCCAGATTAAATTTTTCTACTGCTGCCATCAGGCACTCTTCCCACATTGGAATGCCTAATTTGAATTCCACAACAGACCGCTCATAAAGAATGGTTCCCCATAGTAAATTTATCTGAGCTCTCATGTTGTAAGCCTGGTCTGCAGCTTCATCACTTGAAAGCTCTATGAAGTAGTCTTCCAAGCCCATCTTCTGCAATAAGATTCTTTCCTCATTGGCTTTAGTAAGTTCCTTTAGTCGCTGCTCTTCTATCTCCTCCCACATCTCCGTGCCCTTTTCAATGTTATCCTCAGCATGGTTGAATAGCTCTAGGACTTCTGACGAAGGCCACTTCTCCAGATCTGCCTTGCTTCCAATTGCATAACACCATGAAACCTTTGCTTGCTCAAATTGTTGCATTCCAAGTGCAAGAAGAGCTTCACAGAAGTCAGGCTTAATTTTCAAAGCTGCATCATAACGCTGTCCTGCTTTAATGTACTCTCCCTGAGCCCAGTCATATGAAGCTTTGACTTGTGCCACCATTGATTCCTTTGAAGCATTTTCTGACAAGAACAACCTCTTCCTTGCTCGAGACATATGCACATTTCCCCAGTTAAACAAGGCCAGAGCTGCCATTTCCTGAAATTTCTCCTCAGCAAGTTCAAAAATTTCTTGCGCCTCTTCACTCGTGACAGTCTCTTCCATTGCCTCTGAATATAGTTTCATTCCTAACTCATGAAGATTCAGATATGCATCAGAATTGAAACCAACATGGTTCTTGAATAGCTGAGCGAATTGCACAATCCAGTCATCAACACAGACTGAAGAAACCTTGATGTCATCACATTTGATGTTCCGATTTCTAGAGATGCTTCTGTCCAGCTTCCTCGAAGATTCTTTCTTTGCCTCTACAAGTAAAGGATCATGCTCAGGATCAACTTCTATTACATGAAGTCTAACCGACCCCTGTGGTTCCGAAGATTCTTCTGCCCACCTCAACTCGTCAGAAGTAGTTATTGTCACCAAGTCACCCTCTTTATCCTTATATTTGATAAGCACAGCCTTCAAGCTCGGAAATTTGTTAACGACAATCTCTCTCAACTGCAACATTGTACAATTAGCTGGTATCTGAGCACATCTTATGTCTTCCCTGAAAACTAACTTCATGCTCTTCATAGGTTCTTCTGTAACTTTAGCATGTTTCTCCTCCACAACTACTACTTTCTCCTCTGATTTATGGCACTTCTTCTTTTTTGGCTTCTCTTTCACCGTCAGAGGTTGTGGGAGTGGAAATAGTGTCTTATCATCCAACGCGATGCCCTTTCTCTCCATATCCTTCTTCACTCGTCTAGAAATCTCCATTGCCGTGAGATTGTTCGGCTCCAAACTCAAAACTAGATCAATGTCTTTACAGGCCGATTCCAACCTGTTCAACGCTTCAAAACACTTGGCCCTCTTCAGGAGAGCTTTACTGTACTTGGGTGAGACCTCGAGGGCGAGATTACATTCGTTGATTGCTTGGTGGTACTCCTCAGGGCTCATCTGCATATAACAAGCCGCCATGTTGCTGTGGAGGTGCGCGACATCAATGTGGTTCTTTGGAAGCAGCTTGATGGCTTTCTCATATTTCAGCAGCGCTCTGTCGTACTCCCGCTTTTGGAACAACTTGTTGCCCTCCTCTTTCATATCACGAGCCATGTCCATAAAGATTGTGGTGTCCTCATCGAAGACCTTCGAGCTATAATCACAGGATTTGCAGTGCTTCAAGGTTGCATCATTCAGTTTACCCCCTGAACTCTTCTTCTTAGCAGGTGGCTTACCCATATTTCTATTTCACAAGTATAACCAATTCCTAAATCTTTTTCCAATCAGTTATTTTCTTTTGATTGCTATTGTTTTAAGAAAACCAATATCACCAATAGGGGGGGGAAAAAAAAAAGTTCCGTAGAAAGAACAGATTAAAATGTTCGACAAAGGGCCAAGGCAGCGAATGGGATCCTATTGAAACCAACGGCTTTCATCAATCATCCAAAGAACGAGGTAAAAGATCTAGCCCCGGGATAAAAGTTCAATCTCTCTGTCTAACCCACCAGAACCATCGGAAAGATCCTCTCAACTCAAATATTGCATCCAGAGATCCAATCTTTCCCACGAGAATCAACGAAAGGGACCGCAAAGCATTCAGAGAAGATAGCGAGAAACTTATCTGAACCACGGCAGTTCCTTGGCTCACCCAATCAAGCTTACCCGATAAGAAATCTCGTTTCCCTCCTCCAGAACTCAGAAAAGTCGGAACCTTTCAGCCCGGAGGAGGCTCGTATCTTCCTCTTCCTCGAAAGGAAGGGTATCGAAGTGCCCTCCAAATATGGCAGAATCCAACGTCCCAGGGCCCAAGCGCTCTCGACCTTTCGCTCATCCGACAACAGCACCTACGCGTCAAGATCCGAGTTGCCGATATCCCCTCGCCACCGCACAAATCCGAACCGGTCCTTCCACTTAGACTTCCATCTCCGGGATGAAGCCGGGACACCAAAGCCAACAGAGAAACCCACGAAAAAGGTGCGAAAAATCGAAATTAATGAATAAATTTGCCGCACCGAATCGGCGGAGGCGGAGGAGCACATTGAGGCGGCGGCGCGAATTGGTGAGTTGCGTCGTCTCCCGAGGAGCAATACTTTCTGCACCCACATGGGGCCCGCCTTAAGGCCCACAGGTATGAGTTCCTTTAGTTACTTCTATTCTTTCTCATCTTCCCTTTTTTTTCTTTTTTTTTTTCTTACAATTTTTATCTTCCAATTACTAATATGCTATTGCGACAAAACAAAGGTTGGTCATTGAGAGCGTATTTATTGGCACTAAGTTTTGATTTAGAACACTTTAATATGTACAATATATAATTTAATATTTTTCATTTTGTGATTTAAAAAATTGATGATCAAGGTGGGAAGTTATTTGTATGCGTATTATTTAAATGGTGGGTGAGATGCAATTAGCATCTTACATATCCCATTTTCACGGTAAAAATGCTTCACATATGAAAGAAAGAGATTACTATTCCTAATCTTTTTTTTGTTATTTTTAGACCATGTTAAGAATTTTATATATTTTAATTTTTATAATAAGCATATATTTTTAAAATTTATAACTTAATTTCGATAAAATCTTTTCACTCCTGACCTATAACTCCTCTTTTTTCTTCTCCTCTTCCATCAGAGATGACATAAGATGACAAACCTCATTATTCTCCCTTTTCTTTTTCTCTTATTCTTAGTGACGTAAAACGATTAAAAAAACAGATGATAACATAAAACAAACTAAAGATCAAAAAATGTAAAACATTAGATTTTTAATATTTATTACAAGAATTTAATACTTTAAAATTATATAACATTCTACAATAACCTAAAACGACATCTGCTAGTCAATTACATTAACCTAGATATCATGTTTCGAACCTTTGCAAACTACTTAACAAGATGCACAAGCAATGAGAAGAGTCGATGCACAAACAAAAGCTATAGGAAAGAAGAAAAAAAATTTAAAAAGAAAATTCAAAATATTATAATAAATAAAATATTATTTTATTAAATATTTACGGGATTGTGAACTATAGGTAATAAGAAGCGGGCTCTAATAAATAGTAAGCTCCTTAAACGATTAAGACGATTATACCCCTATCACCACAAGGACCACTTTCCAACTCTAATTCACATCTTAAGTCCACATTTCAACTTAGGGTTGATAGGAAAAATAAATGAAACTTATATTTATACTAATGCCTTCCTAGTTTACACATCCTGATGCATTTCTCAAAACCTTCGCTCGGTGACAGCAAAACCAGGAAGTCGAGTTTCTGGGACTGCTTCAAAACATCCACTGGGCCTCTGGAGTCATTTCATGCAACTATGGATGACAGCACCATATCAAGAACCTAAACAGAGACCAGCAATGGACAGAGTCAAAATCTTATTCTGAAGCTATAAATTTTGTGATGCAAGAATAATGTTGTGTCATGCATTCTCAGTGAAGTATTAGTAGATCTTTCAAATAGCCCAAAATCACAAAACCGACCTAAATGAATGAAGTGACCGTGGCAATAATGAACAAAACAAAGCAGTACCAAGACACCTTTATTCCAAGAGAGAGCTTCATCAATTGATGTTTCAAAATGGGCTACATGAGATATCTTTAAGTCCACCTAAGAGACCAGTAGAAAACATAAACAGGGAAAAAAAGTGTGATGAAGGAATAAAAACAAGTGCAGTGCTGAGGCTGCATCTCAATGTGGAATAAAAACTTAGTGACCCAAAAGAACCACTAAATAGCCAAAACAATGTGCAGAAAAATATTAGGAATTAACAGACTAGTTAATTGGATATCGGATTGAGACTCCAACAGCATCAGAAACATGCTGACCAGTCGGCATAATTAGTTTGTCAGGGGATACAGGAACATGTTTTATCAGATAATGCATTTATATATCAAGTTCATGAGCACATAATAGTCAACTATATGTCCTTCGGCTCTCGCTAGCACACCAGCTCACAAGGATATAAAAGAGCAAGGGTGATAATGCACATGGAAAGTAGAAGCTGCTGAAATTTATTTTTTTGAAGGATGTAGTTCAGTTGACATATCAGAAAGGTAAAACTTGTACAAAACTTGAGAAACTTATGGGAAAAAACAGAGTGAGAGAGAGAGAGAGAGAGAGAGAGAAGAATCTTTCAGAAAAAAGGCAATTAAAATGACATATATGTTATGATCAAGAATCCATTCACTAACAATAAAACATACCTCTTCTAAAAGAAAATTCTTATACATGTTTATGAGAATCCTTAATTAAAAATGGTGACAATTTCTAATGACTTAATTTCATAAAATTATACAACTAGAACTAGAGGCGTCGAGATACTCTCCACACACACAAGGGCTAGAAGAAGTGACTAGACATACAAGTTCATAGAATGATCAAAATGATCAACTTAGGCAAAAAGGTGGAGCTACATCCACTTTTTTCCAGGATCAAATGCTAAAACTTTTGAAAATACACATTCAGTTTCAACCTGATGATGGAACAAAGAAAATACAAGGGTCAGCTTAGTTGCATATAAAACTACATGGTAAGTTGCTTTTCCCTACAAGCACTTTTTCTAACATTTGTTAATTATCTTTTCATTTTCCATTTTCTCCAGAAAACATGATAAAATTTTCCAACATTTCTTCCTTACGACTTATCACGTATCTTTTCAACATAAGATATTTTTTACTCTTCTTATATCCCACATAAGGAAAAAGTTCCCCAGTTCCTTTTTTATGCAATTCATATTTATTCTTATTGAAAAGAATTTTCACTGCCAGTGAAAAATCAATACCTGCAGATTTGTTTTTCAAAGCCCACTCCTGCGCAACTCGGATGCCCTGCATGAAATGATAGAGATAGTGAATAGCAAGTACAAAACAGGATTAATGGCAAGGACTCAAGTTGGTACCTGTTGGACTCTGGAATGATCAACAGAACCAGTTGCTTGTGGTTGAGCATAGTTAAAGTCCTGAGAAATTGGAAGAATATGAGGTTAGATAAGAAATCTACAACAAAACAGTACACCAGCTGCAGATGATGATGGAAAAAATCAGAAACAAATAACTAAGGTAACTCCTATCATCCACCAATAAAAAACCAATATGAGTTTATTGAGCAATTGCCAAACAGAACTAACAGAATTATGTGGTTCTTTTAGAAGAGAAAAAGGTTCTCCTGTTTCTCGTCTTTTGAATTTACCACTTAACAACATTGCCACAAAATAGTTACTTAAGTAAACACAATCAAAAGCTTGAAAATAAAAGATTTCTAGAATCATTCTGATGCTACTGACCATACTCAAAGGTTGAAGCTGCAACTGTGTTTGTTGGTTCCTCATTTGAGATTGAACCTGCTGTGTTTGAGAAACTTGCTGGGCAGGCTGAACCTGTGTGTGTGATTGGGTATCAGACTGTGATGGAATTTGCAGGAGAGCAGGCTTCTGTTGCTGCTGCAACAAAAGCAATTTCTGTTGCTGCTGCAGCTGTTGCTGTTGCTCAAATAAAGCGAACTCTTCAGGTTTCTCCCACTAAATAGTAAATCAATAATTATTTACCAAGTTCATAGTGACATAATGCATAGATAACAAGCAAAAGAAAATAAAACATACTCACCCTACTCTCACGTGTTATGCTATTATAGTAGTATTTAAATCCTTCAGGAGAGGTGTGCTCTGTCCAATTGCAAGTCAAAGGAACTGAAGGTGAAGCATTAACAGCAGAAGAGGGCTTTGCAGACTGTGTGCTAGATGCAATGCTGGATGTTGGTGGTGGTCCGCTCCATGCAGACTGCAGAATGCAATCCGTATTAGAAAAGGAAAACAGTTGAACAATATTCCAGTACCAGAATAACTAAGTTAAGAACAAGATTCTAGGATATGCATGAACAAGGCCATGATATGTAAAAAGAAGTTAAATATTTTCTTAAAATTCACATTATAAACATCCATAAGTTGAGCATAAAAAAATACATCCTGTAAAAAAAAAATCCAATGACAGTAACCAATCTGGTTTTTCTTACTTGTGCTTTAGTAGCCTGAGAAAGTTGCTGCTGTTGCATTAGTTGAAGCTGCTGTTGCAGCTGGATAATTGCTTGCTGTGATGATTGAAAGCTTGATTGCAAAGTTTGTGCTTGCTGCTGCAGCAGCATCTGTGGTAGTTGCGACGGAAACTGTTGAGCAGACTGCTGAAGCAGTTGCTGTGCAGCATTTGGTACAGGAAACTGCTGATGGGCAATAGCAGGCATAGCCTGCTGTTGTACACTTAAGGGAGCCTGCAGAACAGAAGAGGCATTCTGCTGGATTAACGACTGTGATGTGGATGGCTGGCCACCAAGACCAGGTAACTGTTGTGATGGTAAAGTTTGGTTAAAGGAGGTTACGCCAGCAGACTGAAGTTGGCCTAGCTGCTGCATTGGTGCCTGTAAATTTAACGTCTGTGTGTTGGAAGCCGGAGTTTGTGCGCTCTGATTCAGTTTTATAGAAGTTGGTAGGCTTTGGGAGGGCATGAGTGGCTTCTGCAGTGGTGATATTTCTTGACCAGCAGCAGGATTGATTGAAACCATTGCAGGGTTGAAGCTCTGTATCAAAGGAATTTGCAACACTTCCGATTACTTTCAGTAATATAACAACATTTGTCAAACAAGCTTAGTGACAAATCAAGGAAAACCATGTTCTGGTACCTGTTCTGTCAAAAGTGGTGCTGAAAAATTCAAAGTAGATCCATTAGTAGGCCCACCAGTAGGTCCCAAGACGCCAAGCTAAACAACCACAAAAGCCACAAGGATTAGGAAACAAGGACCATCTTGTATGTCAAGCACGATGATAGTACCACCTTTTGCGGTTTGCTGCCAATTACTTAAGTACAAACCTGAGGAGGTGGTCCAAGTGACTGTGTATTCATTGAATGCCAGGCATCAGGAGGCATCCGACCATTCCTTGGCTCTTCAAGATTAGCTGTTGGTCTACAACCAAAAGATAAAAAGGCATTTAACTTCAATAGGCACGGAACAAATAACAAGCAGTTAAATTTGGAAGTATTTGTCTCAACCTTCAGTTTAAGATATTGGAAGAATATAAAACCAAGAATGAATTGAAAAAACGAATAGGTTCTATTAATCGGTTAGGAGGATAGCTCTCAGAATTTTCCACATCAAACATCAAGCAATTAGTAAAATTGCCAAACTCGAAACCTTGATACTAACGCAATAGAAACCTATAACATAGTATAATTTTCTTATTATAATTAAATCTACCAATATGCAATAGCAAACACAGAAATATTGAGCTGCAATTGGAAAAGCTTCTAACACAAGCCTTGAGGGAAAATTGATTCTAAATGAAGTGAAGCCTGTAGGCCCTGTACAGTGCAAGGTAATGATTGTTATATAACCTGTACAGCCTGTACCAAAGGTTCAAGTTCTTCCCGAGCTTCATACAGATCACAGATCACGTTTGAAGAAAAAAGCAGGGAAAGGAAAAAGAAGGCAGTGATATATATGGTTTTTAAGCAGGCCTAAATAAGATAAGAAAATATAGTACAATCATCCATTATATCAATTTGGGAAGTGAACAATGAACAATCTAATCCTGGACTTTTAAAGTGCCATAGGAATAAAAATGAAACTCCTGGAGATACTGTCATTACTCTTTCAACACTCTCATCTAATACGTCCGCTTCAGAATTGGTTTTCAATATACCTGATCACTAGTGCTGCCTCAGATCGAGGACTGACTCCAGGACCACCAAATGCTGGACCAACCCTGCAGTCCAAATCATTGAAGAAGTATATGTTAGGAGGTAAAATTTTCAGATCCTACTCTCTTAAAGGGGCCAACCATCAAATTATCATTAACCAAATTATTATAAAATGAAAAAATATATATGTTTCTGAAGCTTATTTAGACCTTGGTTCTGAAGGCCTTGGCCTCTTTGGATCAGCAAATCGAACAACTAATGGCTGATCACATCCCTGACAGCAGAAGAAGTATATCATATAAAAGTTAAGAAATACAGTATAAAAAACCCAATAAAGATTGTTTACCGTCATAACGTAAACTCCATTAAGAGCTTTTAGGGCTGCCAATGCCATCTCTCTGCTTGCAAACTTTACAAAGCCACATCCTTTGCATATTGTATCAAATATACAAATCTTAATATATTAAAGAAGATAGCAAAATGAAATTGAGTGAAAATTTTGCACAAAGAACAAGACATACCTCGACTTTGTCTAGATGAATCTCTCATAATATAGACGTCCTCAACAAGCCCGTATGGAGAAAATATCTGTCATATACTTTTCACACTCAACAAGGTTCTAAGTAATGAATTACTAAAATAACTCAAGAATATAAAAATAATGATTGAAATGTTGTCTTTCAATCACATATCACCGTTCAAAGCCTCTTTATTTATCTCCGATAGTACATTGTTTCATAATATGTTTGAAAGTTTGACTAAAAAATTGCTATTGGCATCATCAGATCAAAGTTATATTAGGAAAAATGGTTACAAAATATTTCTTAATAGATAATAGAAAAACCCACTTCTTCAATCTCCTTTGCAGTGGCTTGCTTATTCAGTGATGCAACAAATAGTTTGTCTTCAACTGCCCCTGAAATACAGGTTGACATCAGGATCAAATATAAATTAAAAAAAAGAATTTATTGAATTTATGCAGGATTTAAGTTCCTACTTCCAAAGAAATGACATTAAAATGTTCAACCTAATGAAAAAAAATTTGATAGGTGAAAAACCTAAATTTAGGGATGAAGCAAGATGTAACTGCTAAAAAGAGTCAGTCCAAACATGATCTACCATCAACACTATGTTACAGTCTTAAAATTGCTTAAGTGTAAAAGATAATACCATGGTGTTCCCTTTCCCCATCTGCATATCTTACTTGAATAGGACCCAAACCCTGATATAAAGGAAATATTCAGTTTGCTGAGTAATATGATTTAGAAATTTTCAAAGAAAACGGATGAAACTTCAGCTTAGGGAATTACTATACACTCACACCAGGCAAAGTATATTGATTGTGCAGAGCCCTGATGGCTCTGTCTGCCTCTTCTGAATTTGTGTACTTCACAAAACAACAGCCTGCAAATCGAGGTACATGTTTATTGATCCAATTGAATAATTAATTTCCTATATTTTAGAATGCATGTGAATCTGCAGACACGTTCTATTAACATAATCAAACACAGAAGTTTATTACTATCCTATCAGTTTAAACAGAACTGCACAGCAATAGCATAATCTTTTCAATCAAATGGGTAAACAAATTATTACCACAAAATTTATCATCACAAACAACAAAAATCATGAGTATCAGGAAAAGACAAATGAAATTAAAACAACAGGAAGAATGGCCTAATAATTCACACAAGTGATCCACCTTTGGCAGAGCACAATTACGATACCAGATTACAAGGTTTGACTTACCGGTCCGTACCGGAGTACCGAGTTCATCTCGGTACCAAGCGGTACACAGTGTATACCGCCCGATATATTAAAATATAATATAAATATTTTATAATATAATATTATAAAATATACTATTAATGTATTAAAATATTAAAAAAATAAAAGAGGTGACGTCGCCTCGATCTTTCTCCCCGCGCTGTCACAGACAACAATGTAAACAAGGTGTTCAATGAAATGCTCATGTTTGTCCATGTACTTCGGTTTGTGTACATACCTTGTACAGCAAGTAGCGGGCTTACAGTAGGCTTAGCAGCCCTAGTTTGGTTTGCTTTATGGCTGATCTTGGCTTGTAAATACAAGTGTGTCTTGTAATCACTTGTGGGGACTTCGGTCTGTAATGGACCATTATCCTTTGTGCGCAACCTTTCTGATTTTGTATTGTCCATGGGTGTAATTTGTATCAAGCTTTATAAAGTGTTTGCTTGAGCAGTTGCTTGTGGATCCCAATGGAATTGCTTCTTCTGGCCCGTTTTCTCTTTCGTAAGTCTAAGGGACCTTAGGAGATCTCGGGGAAGGCTGACCTTTGCGGACAGACATGCATAGGTGCCGCACGGCTTAGGCAAAATCAGCTAAGCCCGTGACAATTGTGGTATCAGAGCGGGACAAGCACACGCAGAAACACTTGTCATACAAACGTAGGGGACCTAGCTGGGCTGTGTGGAGGACAGCCAGCACGTGCAACCGTTGGGGGGGGGGGGGGGGACGAACATTGAGATGTAGGGAAAAGAGTCGCTCAGAGAAGCGGACATCCAGGTTTGGCATTCAGAGGAATGGCCAACCCCTTTGCGCGAGAGGCACCACGAGGACAAGCAAGCGAAGAAGAATACGTAGCGCACAAAGATTGGGATGGTTGAGTTCGAGTTACGACTCGACGTTGGCAACTAAACTTGACGGTGCTCAAGGCAAGCGGGGCGCTTGGTAAAAGATGAAACCGTGTAAAGTGGGATGTGTTGCTCAATCACCATAAGAGTTATGCAAAGCTCACAGAGGTGAGGGGAATTGCTAACTTGAAGGATTCGGTACTCATGCAAGGGCTTGTCAATAGACGACAGAGTGTTCGTGGCCGTCCTAAGGTGCGATCAGAACTCGGTGCCATGGAGCATCATAACTTTCTCTTCGACATGGAAAGGATACGTCCGTAGGCGGCTGAAATGTGCAACAAGTTCAGCACATTGCTAGACCCAGAAGGGTGCAGTGGGGACTGTATTGGCGAAGGGTCGCGATCCAGCAAGTGCATTTGCGGGGGCAGAACAAGGCACAAGTTGTTCAGCAAGACGGAGTAGTCCAAAGGTATTACAGTTAAGTTTGTCAACACATAATACATTTCTTATTGCGTTATTACTGCTGATGTCTTCGCAGAAGGCTTTTATGCCCTTTTCAAGCTGCAGGTGGTCAGATCCAATCACAATTCCGATGTTGATCCTTGGGGATGATCTATGTACTCCGCTCGTAAGGAGTCCTATTGAAACCAAGAAATATAGGCCTGCCTGCCATCCACACCAGAATAGATGGAGTTTTCCGAAAAAACCTGCTAGTGGAGGAAGACCTCCTAGGGATAAGAGACATAGGGCTGAAGAGAGAGCCAAAATTTCTGTTTTGAGGTTTACATATACACATATATATTGTTATAATTTATATTGTTATAATTGAAATTGAAAAAGATTGATTATTGAAAATAATTGTTCTTCATTACTCAGAATAAAATAACCACTTAGAATAGCGAAACAGATTATATTTGTCGAGAAATGCAAAATGATATGGAGATCATATTCATTGTGTGCTTTGACAGTTTTTGGATATCAAACGGACCTCCCCAGATGGTAATCTTAATGTGGCCGATTTACCCTCTTTTGCAATCAGTTTCGCTACAGCACCTGCTGCTCTAGCTAATTGTCCACCCTTTCCAAGTGTGATTTCTATGTTATGTATGGCCGTGCCTAAGGGCATATCGGTTGAAGTAGATTCTTCTTTTTTATCAATAAAAACCCCTTCCCATAGGTGCTATATTGGATTTGAATCAGATTTCGGTATTGGATTTGAATCAGATTTCGGATCAATCTATATTGATTGACTGCCTCCATTATGTTGTTGCTAGCAAATACCGCTGTTTTTAGTTTTGGATCTTCCAAATCATTATAAATCATGATCAACTAAACCCTCTCGGGGGCTTGCTTAAGAATAAGAAAGAGGAATCTTATGGAAATATCATGGAATAAGGGTTGATCCTATTCATGGGGATTCCGTAAATATCCCATTCCAAAAATAGAAAGTTCGAAACAATTGGGACTTTTTCGGAGATTGGATGCAGTTACTAATTCATGAGGATGGTGGTCTCCGAAACTTCCAGTGGGAAGTATGTAAAGAGGAAAATTGCTCCAACAGGACATATATCCAGGAGGGATAAGTTCTAGTTCTCTAGAGGGAGAATCATGTGCAACGGACCGCACATATTGAGGAAGAGTTTCTCAAGGTGATATCTCCATAAAGCTCAACAGACCGAGCGAGTGACGTGGAATCATCGCATGATCTCGAATGAGGTAATGCATTGGTGGATGCATTTTGAGATCAAGTCAGGGAGCAATCCAAGGCAACATCATATGAAGGCACACTTAAAGTCGATGCAGAAATCGAACTCAACGGATGGTTGACCCGTGGAATGGTGGACGCGAGGGCCACTATCAAATCAATGCAAATCGAGGAGCGGAGCGACTTGGGTGGAACTTGGTGAAGTATCCAAACCGCATGAAGAGAGTCGACATAGAAGATGGAACATGGAGCGGAGGCACGGAGCTTTCCTTGGACAGAGGTAAAGGGCATGAACTCTTGTAGAGGCAAGAGTGGGATCATGTCGTTCCATGGGTTCTTCATTCTGATGGGGCGGACTTATCTTGTATGGTGCCAAAGACAAAGAGAGCTTCGAGGCACATGCAAGTTACCTCAGAGATGCATTTGACGGAATAACTAAGGTGATTCAACTTGCGGAGGCGAAGTTGGGATCATGATATCTTAACACGGGGCAAGAGGGCGCAGAAGCGGGTACTCTTGAAGAATACGCCAGTGTTGTCATTCGAGTTGTCAGGAACAAGTGGTGCATAGTAGAGATTGTGCTGGTAGGGGATAGAGGCCCAGGATCCAAACAATGGTGCACCAATTCTAGCGAAGTCAGTGGGACTTCAGGAGCTACTAGGCGACGGATTGTCCTAGAGCTATGCTTCGTCCAGGTGTGGCCCAAGAGCGGGTGGACGACGGTGAATTGCCAAGGGAGCGAACCAAAAATCGGAGATGGCAGAGGCCCTACGATGTTGGCAGAGGCCACGCGTGGAGAAGTCGTAGTCCGAGTTCATCACATGAGAATCTGTATGCAATGGAGATGTCACCAGGAGGCGACATGGTGCAGCGGATCGTGGTGGAATAGTTCGTGGCAATGCAATACAGGCGATCGTGTCCCGTGAGGGACAGGATCATGCGGAGGTATGATCAGGAGTTACTAGGAGCCCCACTTTGGTGTACGACACAACAAGAAGAAGGGCTATGGATTCAAGGAGTGAATGTCGTGGTACCGCAGAGGCGGGTCTTCGTGTGTGCATCGGAGCTTGCATTAGATGAAAGTCTTAGTCATCAGCATATGGGGGTTGTATACCACCGAGGAAGAAGTCCAAGTGCAAGTACCAAGGGGTCCCATGGAGGGGGACGTGATCATGTTAATGATTAAGAGCTACTGGGAGCTCCATTTCAGTGAACAATGCAACGGCAAGAAGGGCTGTGGATTCAAGGGGTGAATGCCATGGTACCGCAGAGGCGAGTCTTCCGTGTGTGCGCATCGAAGCTTGCATCAGATGAAAGTCTTGGTCATCAGCATATAGGAGCTGTGTACCACCGAGGAAGAAGTCAGATTGCAAGTATCAGTGAATCCCATAGAGGGGACTTGATTATACAAAGGTATGATCGGAGCGACTGGAGAGTTAGACTACTTCAGTGCTCACATTCGCTTAAGGGAGCCCGGCAAGTCAGAGGACAAGGCCGAGTAAGCGAACGTTGCTACCAAGGAAGCTAAAGAGAACATAATCGACGCGAGCCCTGCAACAAGATGGCAGAGGCCATGTATGAGAGTTGCAGTATGTCTTTCTATCGACCAGGGAGAACTGCTAGGAGGACACAGTGGTGTTGAAGCAGGTGGTCGAAAGGGGCGAGGAAGCGACGACGAGTCCAGTGGGGCTCAGCCACCCAAAAGCAAAGCGTCGGTTAGAAAGGAGGTGGACTCAGAGGAGCACCACAGTGCCACAGAGGCGGATCTACCGATCGCGAAGGAAGGGACGCAGATGCGAGGCAACGGATAGTAGGGCCATGGGCTTGGTAGCACCATGGTACCGCAGAGGCGGGACTTCCGTGGAGTCATCGAGCTCTCATGGAGGGAGAGCATTGGTCGTAAAAAGGGGCCGAGGAGGTGGAGAATGCATAGGCAAACTCCAAGTACCAATACAAGGCAGAAGGGCAAAGGCCAAGGAACTTCATAAGACCGGTGTCGATGGGATTCTCATCAAGATAGCCGAAAATGAGGGACTTTGGGTTGATACAGGAGTACTCGACCAAGGAACAAAGTAGGCAGTACGCGGTACTGTACCTTTTCTACTCAGAGGAGTAGGCGGCAAAGGTGATGGAGAAGTTCAATGGGGTAATTTTTGCTCTTTTGGGATAATTTTTTGCTCTTTTCGGGCAAAACTTCTTGCATTCCAGAAGTTCAATGGCAGTGGGAAGGCGAATCACAGTAGCTAACTCAACACAAGGAGTGCGAACACTTCAAGTGCTTCAGAAGTGTGAGCAAAGAGCGGGCAAATGTTAGTAACCAGCTCAATGCATGAAGTACAAACTCGAGGAGGCAGGCGAAATCGAGTAACCTTGGCCTTCTCAACTCAAGAGAATGCGCGAATCTGAGTACCCCAATTCTCTTAACTCGAGGAGGTGAAAAAACCTTGTCTTCTCAACTATTAAGAGAATGGGTGAAGTGAGTATCCCAGTTCTCTTACTTATCCAGCAGAGGAGCTCTGCATAAGTTCAGGGACCCTTCAAAGAAAACTTATGGAAGACAATAGTTGTCAAATCCTCACCATTGGTGATTAGTACTACTGAGAGTAGATTGTCCGCTTCATTTCCCAATTGAATGCCAATCGAAAACGGGAGTGATGCGAACTTACTTGGAAGTGACAACTAAACGTGGAAGGATCAATGGGCAAACATTGTGGAGGAAGGACCTCAAAAACCTTAAAGTCTGTGAGGCGATGCTCGTCAAAGTTCCAACCAGCATCCACCCAATTCAAGCAACATGAGTATACTGCAACGCTGGCGCATAATAATGCAGGTCTTTTCCTTCATCAGAAGGATCCACAAGAACCAACAAGGATCAGCACAACTCAGTCATTGGTGAGTTGAAACAACGTGGCGGATCAGAGTTCGACTACTCAACAACAACGGCAGAGAGCGACTGGGAGCCAAAGGGGGCGTGTTGCAGCCAGAGCAGAAGATTGAAGATTCAGCAAAATGCGAGGAGATGCAACGTCTACAGTGGCTTCGACGAGGACGTCGAAGGAATAAATGGGGGAGAATGTCACGGACAACAATGTAAACAAGGTGTTCGATGAAATGCTCATGTTTGTCCGTGTACTTCGGTTTGTGTACATACCTTGTACAACAAGTAGCGGGCTTGCAGTAGGCTTAGTAGCCCTAGTTTGGTTTGCTTTGTGGCCGATCTTGGCTTGTAAATACGAGTGTGTCTTGTAAGCACTTGTGGGGACTTCGGTCTGTAATGGACCATTATCCTTTGTGCGCAACCTTTCTGATTTTGTATTGTTCATAGGTGTAATTTGTATCGGGCTTTATAAAGTGTTTGCTTGAGCAGTTGCTTGTGGATCCCGATGGAATTGCTTCTTCTGGCCCGTTTTCTCTTTTGTAAGTCTAAGGGACCTTAGGAGATCTCGGGGAAGGCTGACCTTTGCGGACGAACACACATAGGAGACGCACGGCTTAGGCAAAATCAGCTAAGCCCGTGATAGCACGGGAGAAAAAGCGCCCGCGATCGGCGGGCGACGACGGCGCGTGGGCGCTAGGTATTCTTCTCCTCTTTTCTTTTTTCTTTTTTCTTTTTTTCCTCTTCTTCTTCTTCTTCCCTTTTTCTCGCTCAATCGACCGCCGATGGTCGATTTTTGGCGGAACCACCCGGTAGCGGGCGGTCGGCGTACCGGCAACCTGGCGGACCAGTATGTACCGCTCGTACCGGGTGGTAAATGTCAAAACTGCAAACCTTGCCATATTACAATGTTGATCAACAAGTGTAAGAAGGCCATATCAGATCAATAAAGATTATGGATTTAAAGAATGCAATTCAACTTAATCTCATGATTGAGATACATAAATATGGTTTGTTATTATGCTGGTAATCACCTTTTAGAAACATACATAAGTGCTTTGATGTTACTGACAATGGCATCAAACCTTAATCTACCCGACCTATATACCTCAGCGATTTGCTCAACACCTAGGATAGAACTTATTTGACTACTAAATGATACTAGAATGATACTGACAATGCCACACTGAATGATACTAGAATACAACTTATTTGACTACTAAAACAACCGATAAGTAGTTGTCTTGAAACTTTTACATTCTTCTGGATGTAGAAAGTGAATAGCAGGGAATTTTGCCAACTAAAACAATAGGCATTGACAACTATTCCAAAATCTAACTAAGAGTAGAGATGAATTTATTGTTTGTCTGAAATAGACGGACAAAAATAACAATGAATAGCAAAAAAAAGGAACTAAACTCACCTTGCTGCTCACCAGTTTTTCTATCCTTGATGAAGGCCACTTCAACTACATCCCCATGTTCCTCAAATAAGGGCCGAATCTAAGGAAAAAAATGCAGCACCAAAATTTTACCAAAGCGCACAATTAGATGAAAATAAAAGGGAAAAGAAACAACAAAGAAAGACAGAGTTACTAATATCTACTTTACTATCAGAAGAACATATATGTTTAAGAAATGACACAAAGGATAAACAAGTAGATCAAGACACCTGTACTTAATCAAAGCATTATACAACTTATTGCAGCAAAAAAAAAAACTTTTGTTCAGCACTTTAGGCATGCTAATACAAGTTAAATTGCAAGTCTGTATTTCTGGAGTCTTCTAATCAATCAAGGTAGGTAGAAAGGAAAAATGCAACTGCAATATTACATTTCTCTGACTGAAAAAACACTGGAATGTAGTAACAAGAAATCAGTTTTCAAGACATAAAGGCCCCTCTTGCCAATACAATAAAAAGGAAAAGAAACTACAAAGAAAAACAAAGTTACCAATATCTACTTTACTATCAGAAGAATATATATGTTCAAGAAATGACACAAAGGATAAACAAGTAGATCATGACACTTGTACTTAATCAAAGCATTATACAACTTATTGCAGCAAAAAAAACACTTATGTTCAGTACTTTAGGCATGCTAATACAAGTTAGATTGCATGTCTGTATTTCTGGAGCCTTCTAATCAATCAAGGTAGGTAGAAAGGAAAAATGCAACTGCAATATTACATTTCTCTGACTAAAAAAGCACTGGAATCTAGTAACAAGAAATCAGTTTTCAAGACATAAAGGCCACTCTTGCCAATATAATCATAACATGATGCATTATACAAGATTATTTTAGTATTATATTCAATTAAAAGAAGTCCATCAGTGACATTATCAGATAAAATATTCCAATACTATTAATGCTATCAGTTGGTTCCTTTTAAAGAGGAATAACTACATAATGCACCTACTACTGAGGATTTTAACTTTAAAGAGAATAAGATGTAGGCAGTCTTACTACCATAAGACCAACTCAGCGTATAACTAGAAAAACAAATAATAAAGAACTGTCAGAAGCACTACTGCTAATTGACACTTATGATCTTCGTTATAAAAATTATAGAATGAGCTAACGAAGGCATCCATTACAGATAAATGACCACCAGCATCACTTCAGTTAATGAGGATTGTATATTAGAAGCAGTCCCACTAGGTTGCTGACTTGTTGCCATGATATAAGGAAACCATATTAAGTCCATGATGAAGAACCATCTAGCTTTATAAATGAATTTAGAAGAGTTTATTCTAGGCCAATAAATCAGCAAAAAGTTATTAATTAGTTAGCCTAGAAACTCTAAGAGTTGTGTGAAAAATTGGTCTTTTAGTCTTTCTAGGAGCTAACATTGAAATTCCACTTTTGTATTAAATGCACTCTTTTTCTTCTTAGTTGTAATAAGTTGTCTTAAAGCTGTTTAAGTCTCCTAGAAGTCACATTTTAGGTTTCTAGAAGACATACAAGGAGGTTACTCTTGGGAGTCATTGCCTACATTTGTACTAAGGCTCCTCAAACCCTATAAATAGTGGAGCTTTTCAATGGATAGGATACTTTAAATTTAAATGAAAATACTTGCATCTTCTCTCTTCTAGCCTCCTCTCCTCTCTAATCTCACTCCTCTCTTTCTCTCCCTCTATTTCTCTATCATGTTCTACATCAATTGGTATCAGAGCTAATCGAAAAACCTACCATGTACTTCAATGGGTCCCAATTAGCAACAAAAGCTTCAGTCAACACTCACAGATCCTTGCATCTCCAACGTCAACCGCTTACGTGTGGAGTTGGACTTTCGGGCAAGGTTTGCAATTTCGACAGTTACCGTCCGGTACGGGCAGTACATAACGGTCCGCCAGGTTGCCGGTACACGGACTGCCCGCTACCAGGCGGTTCCGCCAAAAATCGACCGTCAGCGATCGATTTCGGCCGTCGGCGGTCGATTGAGCCAGAAAAAAGGAAGAAGAAGAAGAGGAAAAAAAAAGTGGAGAAAAAGAATACCTATCGCCCACGCGCGGTCCTCGCCCGTGCGTCGTCGCCGCCCGCGGGAGCTTTTCTCCCGCACGGGAAGAAAGATCGAGGCGACATCCTCCCTTTTTCTCTTTTTTCTTATATTTTAATATATTAATATTTTATATTATATTATAAAAAAAAATTATATTATATTTTAATATACCGGGTGGGACACGCTATATGTACCGCTCGGTACCAGTACCATATCGGTACCAAGATGAACTCAGTACACTGGTACAGACCGGTAAGTCAAACCTTGCTTTCGGATGACTATCCCTATGAAATTGGTGGACCACTTAGCTCTTGATGCTTGTATTCAAGCCGGTGACAATCCTCCCAAAGCACCGACACTCCCACAACATAGGTTGAGGACATTCTTGATGGTCCTCTTGTAACATTTGTTATTAGCATACTCAACACTTTCTTGTCAAGTGGCTTGGTAGTCCAACTTTTGATGTCATTTGGATTACTTTGAAAAAGTTTGCACCAGACTTATAAGATAATACATTGTAATCACTCTCCGAGGTCAAGTTCTTTTCCACTCGAGAGAATGATGAAGAACCATCTAGCTTTATAAATGATTTCAAAACAGTTTATTCTAGATAAAGAAATCTGCAAAAAGTCATCAATTAGTTGGCCTAGAAACTCTAAAGAATTGTGTGAAAAATTGAAAAGTCTTTTAATCTTTCTAGGTGCTAACCTTGGTTTTGTATTAAAGTGTGCTCTTCTACTAAGTGCATTCTTTTTCTTCTTAACTGTAATAAGTTGTCTTAAAGCTGTTTAGGTTTCTTAGAAGTCATACTTTATTTTTCTAAAAGGCATACAAGATCAATAGGAGGTTACTCCTGGGAATCTTTGCCTACATTGATTGTCCTAAGGCTGTTGAACCCCTATAAAAAGTGGAGCTTGTCAATGGACTAGATACCTCAGATTCGAATGAAAAAAACTTGCATCTTCTCTCTTCTAGCCTCTCTCTCCTCTTTAATCTCACTCCTCTCTTCCTCTCCTCTCTAATCTCTAATCTCACTCCTCTTTCTCTCCGCTCTAATCTCACTCCTCTCTTGCTCTCTCTCTATTTCTCTACCCTGTTCTACATCAGTCCATCAGTAAAATTTAATATGAGTTTGTGCCCATAAGTCAATATCAATGTGTAATAGAATGAGGCATTTGGACCCTTTACAATTTAATTTACTAAATCTCAACATGTGGTTCTATTAGACATCTGCTATGTTGAACATAATTCACATCATTTGGGCAAATACATGATGTTGTGCTGAATGTAATTCACATTAGCGAGGTTAGTTGTTTCAATTGGAAAGTTTCTCAGCAAGCTTTGGAAGATGCCTGAATCATTGAAGAGTTCCTTAGGTTCGCAGTAACAAGATTAGTGTGAATGTGCTGTGCTTCTACATCCGTTTCACAAAAAATATATCTAACATTTTTCACCAATCAATAATATAATAAGATAAGGACAACAGCAACAAGCCATAAGGTCCAAATAAAAAATTTTGGGGTCAGTTACAAGAAGATGTTTTCCTTCCCTCGTGGTAACATTATCAGTCAAACTAAGAGATACCAAATCCCTTTTTTAAACTTCACTAAGTTTACTAGGTCTTTCTCTCAAGGTTTTACTTACTGGTCCATACTGGTGTACCGATATTTTGTCGGTACTACCAGTACCAGGTGGTATGCACAGTATATACCACTTGGTATATTAAAATATATTAAAATATTATATTATATTATATTAAAATATAATAAAAAAAAGGTAAAAAAGGGGCGACGTCGCCGAGCTCCCCGCGCGGGAGAAAAATTGCCCGCAGGCTGTCACGAACGGTCATCGCTCAACCGCAACATCTTCGCTCAGCGAACCGTTCGTCGCTTTTTCTTGTTTGTACATATGTTTGGCAGTTCGTTTTGCCTTGAGTTTATGTGTTTTTACTTAAGAAATGTGAGCGGAAGTAGTGGAGAAGGCTGCAGAACGATTGCTAGCTGCGCGAAGCCAAAACAGCCTCGTTTTAGGGTCTTTTTCATGTGCTGCGGCTACCACTCTGAGCGGTGCGAAATGTCAGCCATTTCAGCACCTTGGAACTCCCCGGGTGGCACCGGGCTGGATGGGGTTTCGGGTATATTTCGGGCATAGGATTTCATCAACAATTAAACTTGTCTTGCATCCGATACCTTGGGAACGATCGTTTGTGGACTTGTGACCGTTCTTACAACCCTCTAAAGTCCTGTTTCGCTCTCTTTCTCTCTTTTTCTCTGTTGCACTCAAGGTGTTCGACGAATTGCTTTTATAGCTTTCCGCTTTGCGAGACGTCGAGACTTGTCCATCGCTCGTTTCTAAGCTAACCAACTTCTTCTTTGCAGGTCCTACGGGACCGCACGAGGTTACAAGAGGGATGACCCTTTGCGGACAGATAACGCTTTGGGCGTTTCATGACTTAGGCAATTTCAGCTAAGTCTTCGAGAGTGCCGGTAGGGTGTCGCACGGCTTAGGCAAATTCAGCTAAGTCCGTGACAGGGCGACGGCGGCGTGCGAGCGAGGACGACGCGAGGTATTCTTCTTCAACTCTTCTTCTTCTTTCTTCTTTTCCTCTTCTTTTTCTTCCCTTTTTCTCCCTCAATCGACCGCCGACGATCGATTTCTCCCTCAATCAACCGCCGACGACCAAAATCGACCATCGACAGTCGATTTTGGCGGTACTGCTCAGTAGCGGGCGGTCCGCATACCGGTAACCTGGAGGACTGGTACATACCGCCCGATACGGGCGGTACAGATCAGTATGGAAAACCTTGCTTTCTCTACCTTTTTCTTGCACCACTAATCCTGACCGACTCACCTTGCATTATCAATGCATCAAAAAAGTCTCCTTAAAACATGTCCTACCAATTTATAAATTATTCACTCGTTTTGATCCTCAGTATAAACTTCCCCTTATCACATAGGTCCTTGTTCCATTTTTTTTCTAGCAACCTTGCACATCAATCTTAACAACTGCAGTTTAATCCTGTGATCAGATGATGAAAACATTTGTGACCATGATACCTTCATAGTTTATTCTTTGTAAACTTGCTATTACTGCAAATATAATGAATTTGACTCACACACAATACTAGGAAATAAATGAATTTGTAGTTGTACTTCAGTTTATCATTTTTCACTAAAATACTGACTAAAATACTACTGAGGTATGGAAACGTTTACCACCTTAGAAACTTAAGTTTCCAAAGAAATCATATGCATTGGATCACATTGGAACATAAAAATAAAGCAAGCAACATATAAAATAGAAACTCACATCTTCTTCAGTAGCTGTTCTTGGAACTGATCCAATAAATAGTTTTGCAAATTTGTGCCCATCGCCAAGATCTAGATAAGCGTTTTCCCCACAACATGACATGAATAGTATGGTTTGTCAAAAAAAATTTACAAAAAAAACGTAACAAAATGAAGCTTAATATATATGTAATAATAAAATATGTTGTATGAATAATCTGGAAGAAATATATTGAATGAGTTATTAAATCATATAACAAACAGAATGCGTTGTTAAATTATATAACAAACAGAATGAATTTACAAACTATATCACCTTTTCTTAAAATTTTAACTATTGTTCTTTTTTTTTTTGCCAAAACATTAATTCAGCAATTTTATTGGTTGATTCTGACTGATACCAATCCAAAACTCAAATAAACATCCCAATCTTCAGAAACTTGAGAGATTCTTAACGATGGAGCAGAATATCATACTAGAATGCAACAAACACCAGAATAATTATGTGTGTGGCAATTGCATGGCCACTATGCATCATGGACACCGATGAGAACTTAGTAAAAGAGAGATAGAGGATATGAACATAGAAGGATATTATGAACTTTATCTTTGCTATAGCTAATTTGAAAAAGAAAACTCAGTGAAGGCTCAAGGTTAATTTTAGATCACTGCTACTAAAAACAATTAACAGTTATAAGTGAGCTCAGATAAAACTAGTGGCTGACAAGCTAGGTAATTTAACTTTAAGTATATGTGCTGCTGCAGAGGTCAACAAAGGTCCAAAAACATTGACTGTGTTATAATCATAAATTTTCAAGCTAAAAGCAACAAAAAAATGCATAATATATAGGTTTGGTTTAAAGAAAACGAGATCTTACAAGATAAACTGACCACACATAGCAATCACAAGCAAAGAGAATAAAATACTTCACAAGTCATTGAGTTATATTATTAAGGCAACATTGACTTATCAGGAATCCATATGATCAACTCGAATGGAGCAGACGGAAGTTCAACAAAAAAATATGGTGAACGAATACAGACATACAGTATTATCAGCACAAGCAACAGACAAGAAGACAAATCTTTGGAATTTGAGGCCCAGTAAATCCCAATTTCAGATCAAGTCCTGCCAGTGAACAAATGCCATATAAAAATAGCTACCATTCGAAAAGCAGAACTTTGTTATTCCACATGGGACACAGACAAGTTCAGAATTCACATATGTAACACATGCTGACCAGTGGCCAGTTATGGCAATCATAAAAGCAGAAGAAGTCAGGCACGGCTGGCTGGGGTTACAAGGAACCCCATGGAATCGATTTTAGTTAATCGAAGTTCCAAATGGGAGAAAAGCAAAAAGGTTGATTCAATGGAATAATAAATCATTAGCGAGGGAAATGAAAGCAAGCATAGCCAATGTAGGACCTAATGTTGCCCTTTATCGATTCCTCTAATTTTTCAAAGGGAGCCCAAAAGTTCAGATCCAGGCAACAATTCCTACAAGAAATAAAAGTAATGCAATAGTGACAGCGCTAATTGTTACGAGGATATTGAGCCTTTGAAGTAAACCTAGGCATAGGTCAAAAAAGACAACAGCAGATATAATCCAAGAACAACCACGTAACCACGACTAGCTGCCAAGAAACCCTAGCTCGCTACTAGAGTAAAATCTCATAAACTCGGATGCGCCTACAAGAACCCTAAACACGACCTAAGGAGAAAAGATCAATGCATTAAGCTACCGGTAGGAGGAGCTCCACGGCCGGAAAACCCGCCACGTCTAGGGCCACCCATCTGCATTGACGGGTCAAAGTTTCCGCCGCCGCCGCCGCCGCGGCCACCGTTGCGGAACCCTTCGACACCCGAAGTAGGAGGCGGCGGGGCAGGGAAGTCCTGAGGAACACGGTAGGGGTGGTAGCGCCCAGGCCCTCCGCCGCCGCCGCCGGAGAACCCCTCGCTTCCGCCAGCGCCAGCGCCAGCGCCACCGCCTCTGGGGTAACGATGGTGCTGGTGGGTGGGGCTGTCGGAGGACCACCGGGACGACGTCCGCCGCCCGCCGTCCCCGTACCGGTCGCCCTGGCGGTCTCCCGAATGGTCGCCGTGGCGGTCCCCAGAGCGGTCGCTTCTGTGCCTATCCATCGACGCAGCTCTGTCGCCCTTTCTCTCCCTCTTTTTTTTTTCTCTCTCAATCAAACCTAACCCTAGACGAGAGTAGAAGAAGAGGAAACTAGAAACGAACTCTTTTTTTTCTTATTTGATAAGGCGGAAGACGACAAGGATAGCGAACTCCTGATGAAGTGAACGGAGAACTGCGTCGGGTCAGTGGCAGGGGATCGACCGAAAGAGGGAGAGCCCGACCTCTTCAAACCACGAGGACCCCGCGCCTGTTTGTTAGGATGTTTCGGGTTGAACAGCCACCAGCTATCCATTGACCAATCCTCTGTGCTAATTTTCTTCACGGTAAAAAATTACACGTATATAAAAATTCATCTTATTTAACTCCTTATACGTGGTTCATAGTTGGCTCGCTCCTGTAGCTGGCTGCTGCTCAAAGTGTATCTAGTGGCCCCCAGCCCCCGCTCTACTGTGTTTTGTTGGTACTCAATGTAAGTGGAGTTGAGGAGTACATTGTTGCTATCTATCCCTATCGGGTTGGGCCCTACCCATAAGGGCCCGTCGACGAGGCGAGGCACAAGCACACCCCTCTTTGCTCTACCCATATGCCAAAGGTGGTGTTAGCTTACTTTGCCGGAGTGGAGAGAGGTTATCTTACCTTTTTTTTTCCTTCTTTTTTTTTCTTTTGGATCTTCTTTAATATTTCGACTATTCATGGAATGTGAGAAGTCATCTCATCACTTTGTTCTTTTTTTCTCTGACAGAATGATCAAAATTAGAATCACATTGAGAGATAAAAAAATTTTAAAGAGAAAACATGATGGTGCGTTGGGAGTTCTGTGAGTTGTGCATTAGCAAGCGGAACACCTTTAATTGTTCGAAGCCCATGCTTGTTATAGTCAATATACAGTCATGATTAAATCTAGTCAAAATATTTGATTAAAATAATTTTAATTAATTAATTTATAATTAAAAATATAAGTAAAAAAATTAATTTAATAAGGTAAAACTATAATTTTTCATGGGATATATAACAAAAAAATCTAATTTGTTTTTAGACCGGCTAGAAAGTAAAATTTACGTACATAAATTAGAATTTCCTTTATTTCTAACGAGTAAAAGTATCTTTTTTATTAAAAAGAAAGTAACCTTATAAAAACTTCACTTCCCTTTTTGTGATCGTTGCGTTAGGCTTGGTTGTCGCTTGTGTGCCGCCACCTCGCCCACGCTCATGGGTCTCGCTAGCAATGCATCAACCATATGTCACATTATTGTTGGGTACCATAGCCTCTGGCGTCCAATCGATATCGATCGTAGCTAACAAATGTTGCAATGGCATTGTCATAGTCGTAGCACATAACAACGGTATTACTTTGGGCATATGTTTTTCTTACCAAGGAGCTATCCTCTTCCAAAGCGGGGTCATTGATGATGACATCGATTTGTCTCTTAATTGACCCCTTAAGTCGGGGAGAGGTGTATCGAGATCGACGAAGATATACTTTGAGATGCTCGTAATTTATAAAATCATGATAATCTTTAATATCGTGTCCATGGTCTTTTGTGAAGTTTGTAATACTTGCTTTTGTCTCATCTTCTTGAGGATGATCTGATCTCCCAAACAAGGGTCCTTTAGAAGTCTTTCTTTCTAATATAAAGAAGCTTCAATTCGAGAGGCATTTAAGGGATTGAAATCCCCCTTGCCCACCCAATAGGAGGGGTCCAGATCTTTAAAGAGATGACTGCTAAGGTCGGGGTGCCCTTTTGTTCCTTGGATATTTTTGCTCATAATCTTTCCTCCTATCTTAGTAAGATGAGAGCCTCTACAACAATGTATTGATTCACTCACTCACTACCAAAGTTTTCTTAGTAATCGACTATATGAAATGAGACGATCTAAGATTGGTCATAAATGTTTAAACAATAATCGATTAGTGTGCATCGATTACTTGATGCCCCCACACCGGTTAACATGTATATGCCACGAATTCTTTCTTGTCTAGATGGACCGAGAGTAGTCACGATTTATTTATACATATGAAGATTAAAATTTTTATCAACTAATTTATGAGATTTTTTCGTTTAATTAGAAAAATCTTATCTTCTATCATAGAGGCTGCAGTGATGTCAACGTGACGATGGTTGACTTCTTTGACGATGATGTAAGCATGGCTGAGAAGTAGGGTGCGGGCATGGCAGGCTTGGAGATCAAGCCGAAGAGGCCACAGACGAAGAGGCAGCAGTTGCCGGGGCAAGGCGACTCGGTCGCGTGCAAGGCTCGAGCGCACAGCAAGGGCGCCCTGCAGGAGGAGAGCGACGACAGACCCTGCAATAGAATATAGATGCCTTGGCCGAGGATGGATCGCGGCCAGGAGCCAGAAGTCGAGATCCACGGCAGCCTGAGGAAACAGCTGCGCGGTTGTGCAGGCAAGAAATGCATTCCGTTCTCGGCAAGGAAGGGCAGACTACGACAGAATAAATGGATGCGTAGTGCAGATCAAGTGTGGCAGAGGAAAAAGGAGGACAGCGGCTGCTACGGCTGCAGAGGCAGATGAGAGCGACAGCAGCAGCGGGATGTGGTGATCAAATGCAGGAGCGGCAGCCCAGTGGCTGCTGCCAAAGTGGAACACTTGGGCGTCGTGCAGGAGGGTGGAGCCCGGAGGACTCCGCGGAATCAGCGGCGACGTGGAGAAAAAAAAGGGGCTGGTGGGGTGGCGCTTGCGGTGTTGCAAGAGGGCAGCGCCGGTGGCAGAGGCGGCTGGGCAGCAGCAGGAGGGCGCTGCTGAGAGAGCTGCTGGGAGGGGACGCAGCGGATTGCAGGAGCCGGAGGTTACATCAGCGAGGGGAAGGAGCGAAGCGACGCAGATATAATCCAAGAACAACCACGTAACCACGACTAGCTGCCAAGAAACCCTAGCTCGCTAGTAGAGTAAATTCTCATAAACTCGGATGCGCCTACAAGAACCCTAAACACGACCTAAGGAGAAAAGATCAATGCATTAAGCTACCTGTAGGAGGAGCTCCACGGCCGGAAAACCCGCCACGTCTAGGGCCACCCATCTGCATTGAAGGGTCAAAGCTGCCGCCGCCGCGGCAACCGCTGCGGAACCCTTCGCCACCCGAAGTACGAGGCGGCGCGGCAGGGAAGTCCTGAGGAACACGGTAAGGGTGGCAGCGCCCAGGCCCTCCGCCGCCGCCGCCGGAGAACCCCTCGCTTGCGCCACCGCCTCTGGGGTAACGATGGTGCTGGTGGGTGGGGTTGTCGGAGGACCACCGGGACGACGTCCGCCGCCCGCCGTCCCCGCACCGGTCGCCCTGGCGGTCTCCAGAGCGGTCGCCTCTATGCCTATCCATCGACGCAGCTCTCTCAATCAAACCTAACCCTAGAAGAGGAGAAGAAGAGGAAAGTGGAAACGAACTCTTTCTGTCTTATTTGATAGGCGGCGGAAGGCGACAAGGATAGCGGACTCCTGATGAAGTGAACGGAGTACTGCGTCGGGTCAGTGGCAGGGGATCGACCGAAGGAGGGAGAGCCCCCGTCCTCTACAAACCCACCACGAGAATACCGCGCCTGTTTGTTAGGATGTTTCGGGTGGAACAGCCACCAGCTATCCATTGTCCAATCCTCTATGCTAATTTTCACAACGGTAAAATTACACATATAAGTTTCATCTCAAATAACTTCTTTACGTGCTCAATCCATCTAAATTCGATTTTTTAAAACATATATATATATATATATATATATATATATATATATATATATATATATATCCACATATGGTCAAAGCTTATGTGGATATATATATAGGGTTGGGCCCTTCCCATATATCCACATGTAGATATATATATATATCCATATATATATAGATATATATATATATATATATCCACATATGGTCAACCCTATATATATATATATATAGGGTTGGGCCCTTCCCATAAACAGATGAATAATCATAAATAAATAAATAATTTATTTTTTATTTTTCTCAATATTTTGATTATTCAAGAATATGAGAAGTAGATGAATAATCGTTAAAAATATATTTTTAAAAAAAATTAGATCAATTTTTTTTTTTTTTATCCACATATGGTCAAAGCTTCATGTAGGTCAGAATCCACATATATCCACATGTGGATATATATATATATATATATATATATATATATATATATATATATATATATATATATATATATATATATATATATATATATATAGGGTTGGGCCCTTCCCATGAACAGATGAATAATCATAAATAAAAAATTATTTTTTTTTCTTAATATTTTGATTATTGAGGAATATGCGAAACAGATGAATAATCATTAAAAATATATTTTTTTAAAAAAATAAGATCAATTTGTTCTTTTTTTAATCCATATATGGTCGAAGCTTCATGTAGGTCATAATCCTATTTAGAGATAAACTAGAAATCAAAAATTTCTTTTAAAGGGTGATTGGGTAGATAATGGATTAGTCTAATCCATAAGCACCCTCACCAGCCTAGTGATCACGTTTCCTTTCAAGTTAGAGACAGACTCACGCCAACCCCATAGTCACGTCAGCATCCGAGGTGGAACCGACCGGACGACGCATTAGTCGAACCGCCAAGCACCATAAATGCACACGTGGCACGCCACACACTCCCGTCATACCATTACGTCGACTAACTCATCGTACGCGGTAACCATGCCCGAGGAAACGACAGAGGTAAGGTCGAGCGTATTGTCAACCCTCTACCCGATGAGTATAAAGCCCCTTCCCAACAACAACAGTGAGGGGTCAGTTTTTTTTTTGGGCGCGGAGAATACCCACAAATATTCTTAAAACAAGGTCGAAATACTGACATAAGCATCGGAGGGATCACGTCGAGAACCTACCGTTCCGACAAGACCTTTGTGCGGGTTGCCCTCAGCAGACATCGATTTGAGTCGATCCGAGATGTAGATTCTCGAGACACCAATCAGACACCCCCGTTTCCAACTGAGATAGACGAGCTTGTGCACTCGATAAAGACCAAGCCATGTTCACTCCTCGGCCACGGCAGTACAATCCCTCGATAAAGAGAAACCAAGATGGTGAGTTGGGAGTTGTCTGAGTTGTGCATTAGCAAGCGGAACACCACTACTCGGTTAGAAGCCCATGCTTGTTACACTGCATGTTGAATAGAGAGAGGAGAGGCATAAAATTTTATAATCTGTCTAATTCATTTCACATAGGTACGTAGACGAGAAATCATGCCCAACTAGGCTCGGCAAGATTAAAATTGATCAATTTGATTTTTTCATAATTCGATCAAAACTTGATTGATGTAATCTAAATTCAATCAAATAGTCAATATACAGTCACGATTAAGTCTGGTTAAAATATTTGATTGAAATAAATTTAATTAATTACTTTTAAATTAAAGATATAAGTCAAGAAAATAATTTAATAAGGGTAAAACTATAATTTTTCATGATATATATAATAAAAACATTTAATTTATGTAGAGCATGACTAGAAGGTAAAATTTAATGACACAAATTATTATTTTTATTTTTATGGGTAAAAGTATTTTTTTATTAAAAAGAAAGTAACCTTACAAAAACTTCAACGTTAGGCATAGTTATCGCTTGTGCATGGCCTACGGTTGTCGCTTGCATGCCACCATCTTGCCCACATGCATGTATCTTGACATTAGGCATGGTTGTCGTTTGGGTAAAAGTATTTTTTTTTATTAAAAAATAATCTTATAACAACTTTGACGTTAAGTATAGTTGTAGTTTGTGCACGAGCTACTATTTTCGCTTGTGGACGACCTAAAATAAAAAAAACACCAAAGTCAATAGGAACACAGATAATACAGTCAAATTCACTTTACAAGGATTATTTTATACTTTAAAAAGAAACATTGCAGCATCTAGCAATCACAGTGCACCCAACTTTTTCTACACTATGATTTTTAGGTTCTCCTATACAATATAAATCAATTGCATATACCACAGGAGTAATCTTCAGTCTATATCCAGAATATCTTTTCTCATTTGATTAACCATCACATTCAACAGTTAGCTATCAATGATAGTATTATTAAGGGCGACGACATATAATGGTCGTTAACCTTATTGCAAGCAGTAACGATGTATAACTGCGGCGACTACAGTAGCACTATTGCTTATGACGATTGTGGCGACTACAATCGTAGGGTGTGCACAAGCGATAACTATGCCTAACGTCAAAGTTGTTATAAGATTACTTTCTTTTTAATAAAAAAATATTTTTACCCAAATGATAACTATGTATAACGTCGAGACCCATGCATGTGGGCAAGGTGGAAGCATGCAAGCGGCAATCGTAGATCGATTTTTTTTTTAATAAAAAATAATATTAACAATGGTCCATAGTTCAAATGTAAGAAATTTTGCATCTCTCATAATTAGGCGACATGATAAACTAAATAGAAAAGTAAATCGATAATACACACAAATCGTTCCAAGCATGATAAATCAAAACCATAGCGAACGGTGCTAACAAATAGATCTAATATATTTTTTACAATCTAAAGTTTTTTATTTCAAAAGATACCTCTAATACTAATTTAAGCATACAAATCATGATATGCTACCATTATAGGAAAAAACTTTAATGTCAAAAAATAAAATCAAATAACAATAGATCAAATATATGATATGTATCTTTCGATGTCATTAAGAAAGCCTTTATCTGATTTGTAAGTGCATTGTCATTGAATCCGAAAGCTACAATAATATCGATTTGCAAAAAGAACTGGACTTATTTTATTCTCTCTTCTGCTATGAGCGATGGATTATCGAGGTACTATGAGCGATGGATTAGAATAAAGAAAAGATAAGAGAATATCTCCTAAGAAATTCCATCATGATTTGACTTCATTTCTATTAGTCGACAATCGTAATCAAAATCTAATATATCTATAATATATCTTACTTAATTAGATAAGATCATACATTCTAACATCTTCCTCCTTAAACATGATCTCTAACTCCTCGTCAAGGTATTATTATTTCTCGATTTGAGCATATGCTTTTTTAGTCAAGGAGCGATGATGACATCGATTTGTCTTTTAATTGGCCTCTTACGACATGAAGAGATGCATCGAGATAGACAAAAAATATACTTTCAGAGAGAGAGAGATGCATCGAGATAGACAAAAAATATACTTTGAGAGCAATGTTTATAAAATTATGATAATCTTTAATATCATGCCCATCGTCTTTTGTGAATTTTATAATACTTACTTTTGTCTCACTCATCTTATTGAGGATGATCTCACCAAACAAGGGTCCTTCACAAGTCTTTCTATCTAATATAGAGAAAGCTTCCATTTGAAATCTCCCTCGCTCGCTCAAGAGGGTCCACATCTTAGAAAGAGGTGATTGCTAAGGTCGAGATGGCCTATTTTTGTTCCTTGGATTGGATATTTGCAATAATGTGTTGATTCACTCACTTTAATGTCAGAGTATTCTTAGTAATCGACTATATGAAATGAGACGATCTAAGGTTAGTCATAAATGTTTAAACAGTAATTGATGAGTATATATAACTCTGTTTTTATTAGGAATGTGTGCATAGAAGGAATATAAATAAAGAATCTTAACATTTGAAGAAATAGATACTATAATCAAACTTATAAGAGCAAAATTGTAATTTTACAACTTTGAAAGAATATAAATGCAAAAGTAAAAAAAAAAAAAAGAATTATTTTTATTTCTTTATTTTTTACAAAGATAAATGCCAAAGAGAGGATTTGTACTCAACTAAAATCTTTATATGCTAAGCTAGTCGGTATCTCCAAATATTTTATAGAATGAGATGTCAAATAACATTTTTAAATAAATGAATCACGTAGCTAATATTTTTATTTTAATTAACTATTGTTAACTATAGTGTAGCTTGAGTTTTCCAGGAGATATTGACAAAAGGAATATGGATATATGCTCGAGTACATTTATTATTTCCAAAAATTTATTGAAAATACATGTAATTTTATAAATATTTAAACATTATTTAGTTCTAATTAACTATAGTGTATGTAACCTAAGCTTTCCAGTGAGATAGATGTTAACGGAAGGAATATAAAAAGAATCCTATTATTTCAAGTGATATATGTATGCTACATTTAAAATGTGAAAGGGTATATATGTTATTTTGAAAACCTTCAAAGAATAGAAACGTTAAAAAAAATTCATTAATATTATTTTAGCTTAAATAATTGTTTATTGTATTTTAGTTGATATGGATGCATTTACACGGGGATCCGAAATCTATCGGATCCTTAGTAAATGGCTAATAGATCGTTGCGGATCCGATTCGCTTCAAGCGTCGACGAGGCGAGAGGAGGAGGAGGAGATTGCAACGAAGCCAAGAAAGAGCGAGCGATTCGAGGATGCCGGAACTCCCGGAGGTGGAGGCGGCGCGGCGGGCGATCGAGGAGCACTGCACCGGGAAAAAGATCGCCGCCTGTTCAGTCGCAGACGACCCCAAGGTCATCGAGGGCGTCTCCCGCTCCGACCTCGAGGCGGCCCTCCGCGGCAAGACCATCCTCGCCGCCCTCCGCAAGGGCAAGAGCCTCTGGCTCCGCCTCGATTCTCCGCCCTTCCCAACCTTCCACTTCGGTTGGTATTCCCTTTCCCACTTATCGTAATCCTTCCTCTTCGTTCGTTTCTTAAGCTTGTGGCTTCGTCTTCGCTGGTTCTAGGAATGGCGGGTGCCGTTTCCATCAAGGGCGTGGCGGTAACGAAGTACAAGAGGTTGTCTTTTTCGGTCATGTATATATCAAATCATAGAAAAAATCCGAGCTTTCATCGGGTGTTAAAATTGCTTCGGTTGTTTTTAGGTCTGCGGTGAGCGATACCGATGAATGGCCTTCAAAGCACTCGAAGGTCTTCGTTGAAGTAAAACTTCTTCTTTTCCTGTGCTTTATGCTCTGCTTATAATGCATTGTGTCTCACAGTTTGTGTTGTGATGAGAATTTCACGGATGCAATTAGCTCCCTTTTTCTTTACAATAAAGATGTGAGTTGCTTGGCACCTAATTTCAATTCGTTCGATCATATTTGGTAAATGCCTGAAGGACTAGTTGCACATTAGGTAGCTACTTCATGAGAACTCCATTATTTTGTTGTAGGGGTTCAATGAAGATTTGAGCTTGGAGATTTTCCAGTTAAGGAGGGACTAGTTATAGTTGAAAACAGCAGTAGGCTGTACGGTAATATCAGCATACTTGGTTTGATGCATTTATACGATAACTTAGGCAGAAAGCAATTTTACTTGTTGATGTTTCAACTCTTTGTATCCAGTTAGAATTTAGTTGAAAATGAACAAAGGATTTCTATGCTGACTTTTTGATTATATATCGGTGAACTTTATTCCATTAGCTAAAAAGTTTTGAGTTAAATTATAAAAAAACTAAAAGTTGCTAGAATTTAGTATTACGAAGTCTTGTAAAACAGATTTGTCCTGCTTGTCAAGCCAACTGCTTGTTCTACATTACACGTTAGGGTTCGCATGTCACTCTGTGCAGTGGAGCCCTAGATAATGATGGAAGAAAGAGGAAGTGTAATAATATCATGTTTGAAGCTTAGCTATGTCCGATGTTCCTCTATATTTGTGGCCTTTGAAGAATAATTCTTTTCAATCAGGTTCATCTTGTGGGTTGAGGACTTAATGTAATTACCATGTACCAGCAATCATCCTGGTGCTATGAGTTAATCTCTCTATTGAAATATACTCATGAATTTTTGTTATCTCTTCTGTTTTCAGTGACAATAACAGCCTTTTTTAACGTGGCTATGTCTTGTCTGCTGAATTTGCAGCTAGATGATGGGCTGGCGTTTTCTTTCACTGATAAGAGACGTTTTGCCCGAGTTCGCTTGCTTGAAGATGTATGCTCCAACATTCATTGTTTGACACATATATTTATTGCAATCTTCATTAACATTGTTGCTATCCTTACAAACTTTCTTTATTGCAGCCAGAATCTGTACCTCCAATTTCTGAGCTTGGGCCAGATGCTCTATTAGAGCTTATGCCAGTTGGTGACTTTGTGGAGTCACTTAGCAAAAAGAAGACTGCAATAAAGGCTCTCTTACTTGATCAGGTTCAATATATTATTGGAACTGCTATATAGGATGTTACATTTGTTAAAATCCGATCCTGAATGTTACTTGATCTTCTGTCATTTTGTAAGAGGCTGGTATCTTATTCACCTTTTTCTGGCATATCACCTGAATGATATGTTCAGGTTAGTGATTTAAAAAGTGCTAGGCGTCAGGTTCGCAAAACGCCCGAGGCGCTCGCCCAACCGAAGCGAGGCGCTAAAATATAAAAAAATATATAACAAGTTATTATATATATTTTATTAATCTAATAAATAAAAAATATTGTTATTAATCTAATATATATATTATTAATCTAATAAATAAAAATATTGTTATTAGTATACTATTTAATAGAATACTGTTAACAGTAAGTTAACAGTACATTAACAATATACTATATATTAATAGTATATTGTTAATACTTAATATACAATATATTGTTAATATATTGTATATTAACAATATATTGTTATACTGTTAATAGTATAGTATACTATCAATAATTAGTTAACAGTATATTGTTAATATACAGTATACTGTTAATAGTGAAACGAGACGACGAGCTGACCTGACCTAGAGCGAGAGCAGCGGCAGTGGCGACGACAGCGAAGAGAAGAGACAGCAATGACGACGGCGAACACTAGCGACGACGGCAGCAGTGAGATGTCGGCAGTGTAATCTCGATTCGTGAGTGAGAAGATTAGGGTTGACCTCAGGATCTAGTGCTGCTTTAGTTGGTTTGATTGAACCAACTAACGCAAACGACCGAACGGAGCCTGGCTTAGCGCAGCCGCTCCCCCGAAGCGCTCGACACCTGAGCTCGAGCGAGCACCCAGGTGGCGCTTCTTTGAAGTGTGCCGCCTGATGATTGAGCGAGGCACGCACGCGAACACCAGCGATGGCGGCGAAGACAGCAGCAGCGGCAACGGTGAGATGACAGCAGTGTAATCTCGATTCGTGAGTGAGAAGATTAGGGTTGACCTTAGGATATATTGCTGCTTTAGTTGGTTCGATTGAACCAACGAACGCAAACGACCGAACCGGAGCCTGGCTTAGCGTAGCCGCTCGCCCGAAGCGCTCGACATCTGAGCTCGAGCGAGCACCCAGGCGGCGCTTCTTTGAAGTGTGCCGCCTGATGATTGAGCGAGGCACTCGGGCGTGCCTCGCCCGAGCGCTTAGGCGAGCACCCGAGTGCCTATTGCAATCACCGTTCAGGTTCCTAAGAAGTTATGCATCATTGTTGATGGACTTGTCTGCTTCATCTCTCAAGAAGTTTGTTTTTCTAATGGCTGATATTGTAAGACATAAGACACATAACATTGATTATTTATCTAGCTCACCAAATTTTTTTCATAACACAACTTCCTTTCCATGTTATAGGAAATTTGTAATGTAGATATCTTGACCATGTTGTGAGGACATAAAAGTTCATGACATTATATGAGAATCAGTCAATCAAATTCTTGTTGACCATCAGACAAATGCAGATCTATAACAATGTGATGGTTAATCAAATGAGAAAAGATATTCTGGACACAAAGGTGAGTGAAGATTACTCCTATGGTATATGCAATTGATTTAAATTGTATAGGAGAGCCAAGAAAGATAGCTGTACAACCTAAAAATCATATAGTGTACAAAAAGTTGGGTGGACTGTGATTGCTAGATGCTGCAATGTTTCTTTTGAAAGTTCAAAATAATCTTGTAAAGTAAATTTGGCTGTATTATCTTGGTTCATATTGACTTTGGTGTTTTTTACTTTTACGTGAGATTTGACTTCCTATATATTTGGATGTCTACTTTGAAAAAAATATCATTTACTTTATCTTTGCAATATTATTTCATGACTTTTGTGTAAGAATATTGCTCTCAGAATTTTGCTTTTGATGCAGAGCTATATTTCAGGTATTGGTAACTGGATAGCTGATGAGGTGCTTTACCAGGTTATCTGTGTTCTGTATTACATACATGTCTAGACATATTTGATGACCTTTTTCTTGATAAAATTTGTAACTTGTTACCACTATTATCTTTTTGGAGTATCAATCTGTTCCCCGGTAAATCTAAGTACAAGATGTAGACCTTCTATGGTGGGTAGGTCCAACATCTTTTCTTTTTCTTTTAAATCGTTTGAAGGGTCCCCCTAATTAGCTTGTTCCTTGCTTCATTTGAGGAGGTTCCTTAATTAACTGTGTCCAACCTCCCTGCTACTTCTGAATAGAAGAAATCAAATTTAGTCAGACAGGATGTAACCTATGTAACCATCATTAAGGCCACCTTGGGTTCTTGACCTCTCTTCCATGAATGTGACAATGTGTGTCTGTTTCTCATTGATAATGTTGTGGAAGATGTTATATGTTGTTTGTTCTTTTTCCACCAGTCAGAGCCTCAGTCCAAGCCTGGTTAATTGTGCATATTCTTCCATTCATAAGTATGTGCTGCATAATTTTTTGTTAGTTCATAATAGTTTTCATGTACAATAGAATTGTTGAAGTTTTCATTTGAAGTTGCCTGTAACACTTCAGGTTTTGACAATGTTTAGGCAAAGATTCATCCTCTTCAAATTGCTTCAAGCTTGTCAAAAGAGTGCTGCAAGTCATTACACAGATACATCAGAGAGGTGAGTCATGTACACAATCTCATAAATCTTTCAATTGACAGGTTTAAGCAAGTGAAAGAAACTCTTGTCATTGTTACAAACAAATACATAAAAAAATATCTGTAGGTTATTGAATATGCTGTTGAAGTTGATGCTGACTCCAATCATTTCCCGATTGAATGGTTGTTTCATTTTCGATGGGGGAAAAGGTCTGGCAAGGTCAATGGTAAGATACTCTTTTTTTGATCGATCATATTGATCCTTTAGTCAGATGGATTTACAGGTAATTGACAATATTCTGGAAATTGGAGCTCATTGTAGTCAGTTCCCTCAAGATTGGATTTTTTTTATTGTCGTGAAAAGAAACCCAGGAAAGCCTTTATGGATGGTTTGGTTCCCAACCATTGGCCAACTATCATAAATGAATGCATTTGCTTCAACTTCAAAGATTGGTTTGATAAAACATCAATATTTATTTCAAATTATTAATTTTTATGCTCGTCTAACTTATTCTAATTAGCAGTCATCCAAAATTCGATTCTTGATTTGGAAGACATTGTACCTCTTATCACTCAGAATCTTTGTTAGAAAAGTGAATTCATGCTCATTAAATCAAACTTCAATGACGTAGGAGCTATTACAATTCTATAATGTTACACTAAACTAACTGTTAGTTATAGATGATATCCATGACAGTACAGCAGTCCCTTTTCAGCCTTATTTGGCTGAATTGTTTTGTTTAGGATTAGAGACGGTATTATAGTTTAAAATTCTAAAAAAATGGTAATCAGTTGATGGCAGACTACTCTTTTAGCATCTTACTGAACTTTTTAAAGATGTAAAGTTTTGTTTGCCTGTTGGCCCAAAATTACAATATCATGGGTGTTGCTATATATATATTTTTAATTAGAATATTGTTATAGAAATGAACTGAATGATGCAATATATCATGGTACTCATATAAAAATCACCTCCTACATCTTTCAAATGAGAACAACACTTTCCCAACTCCGTGGATTTATATATATCGTTGTTGTATTAATGTGAATAGTGGAATCAGACTCCAGGAGATGTACGTAAGTGTTGGTTGCTCCAGACTTTCTTCAAGGACAAGAACTCTCAGATCCATCTTTGGTTTGTCATAGAAATTAACCAGGTGGTACATGAATATGGTGAGAAGGGAACGAAATGGCATGCTTACCAGAAAAAGATGTTACAAATAAGGATTGCCATGATAGTTGCAACTTGGCATAGCTTAGCATGCATTTTTTCAACTTTAATTTTCCTGATCAACTAATATTGAAATAACCAGACAGTCATCATTTAGTATATGCATGGTGGAGATGCAGATGTCAGGAAACAGCCCTATTTTGGGATAGTAGGAGCATGAAGGGTTAGGTACTATGCTAACATATCCGTTTCTTATAACAAAAGGGAGGTCTAAATTTTGCTAATGCCAGAGCAATACTGTAGGATACAGAAGTGATTACTAAAATGGTTTTTAATAACAGATATGATCTTCTGGAAGTGGTTCTTCATAGCATGTTTGCTTGAGGTCCAGTATATGATAGGATTACTTTAGACGCAATCATTTATTTCAGCTAGAATTTTCCAATGCAACAAAATGAAAAGCAACATCTTTTAAGTTAATCACAATTGTTGCGTTTACAATCCACTGATAGCAGAATGGCTATCCTCAAGGTTCATACAAATCACTAAAGGAAATGATCAAATGAATATGTTTTGAGTCACTCTGCGCTGTCTAAAAGTTACTAATGACTGGAGCTTCAAGATTGTGTGTTTAGATTATTAAGGAAAATTGTATTCTTGGTGGACCAGCACTATGGCATGGCCACTGGTAAGCTATCCCTGCCGATGAAAATCAGTGACATCTTTAGCATTCAGCAAAACAGGCTGCAGATGAAGTTACTTCCTTCAGCTGCATTCAGATCTATGTTTCCCCTTATAGTTTGACGTTTCGAATTGTACCATCTGGTACGGGCAATATGTACCAATCTGCCCATTGACCAGTACTCAATCCGCCCACTACCAGGCGATACCATCGATTGGGACTGTTTTCGCCCCGTTACCATCCGAAATAGGTCGGTAACGGTCGATTTTAACCGTTGGCGGTCGATTTCGAACGATATCAGCCGAGGGAGAAAGAAGAAGAGTGAGAAGAAAAGGGAGAACCTGGAGATCCGACGTTGCTCTTCCGATCTCGATCTGTCTCCCACGGGCTTCCCGGCGCTTCGCAAGGAGAATCATCGGCGATCGTGGGGAGAAGAAAATGACGCGCGACATGCAGGCTTCTCATCGAGGCTTTGTGGGGAGATTTCTACTCTCGACGCACGCTTCTCGGGGAGAAGAAACGTCTCCCCTCGTGTGTATATATATATATATATATATATATATATACCGAGTGGTACTCTTGGGCGTACCACTCGGTACCAACATACCATACCGAGTTGAGCTCGACATGTCGGTTAAGGTTTTCCATCCCGGTCCGTACTAGCGTATAGAGTTCATCTTGGTACGGTGTGGTACCCGATATTGAACGATACGTACAGTGCGTTCCACTCTGTATAATATAATATAAATTAAAAAAACAAAAGGCGACATCACGTTGTTCTTCTCCCCTCGTGGGGAGAAGAATTAACCGCGGGTGACGGATCGCACGGGCGACGGATAGCGCGGGGGAATTAGGGAAGAGCAACGTGCGGGGAACAAGTTTCTCCCTCTTCTTCTCCTCCCGCTTCTTCTTTCTCCCTCAATCGACCATCAACCGCCAATGGTCGATTTCGCCGATACCACCCGGTAGCGGGTGGTTCGTGTACCGGTCAGCTAGCTAGCGGACCGGTACGTATCGCCCAGTATGGGGCCTTACCGCTTGGTAAGGCAAACCTTGATGCCGGTATGGTACGGTTTGGCGGACCTTGGTTCACTACATACTTCATCACAAGGTGGTGCTTTAATATTTTATTTGGAAACCAAGGAATAAAAAACTTATTCCCAGATGTGATGAAACTCATAAATGCCTCAACACAATCATATTATTATTAGCACCTTTGCATTCTTCAAGCTCCAAACAGCAAGCAGTGTCAGTAGCCAAAATTTTGGCAATATAATAAATACTTCCAGGCAAAATAACTGTGTGTGTGTGGTTTGAATAGAGGAACAAATAGAACATGTATAATGATAGATAATCCATGACATTTAAGATAGATGTGCTCCATGAGTTGGAAAGTGACATTCTTTATTGCCTGATCACTGGCCACGAATCATTCAAAAAACAATATTTCCTGGCCTGTTGTTATGTATGTGTATGAATATGTGCAAATATGAAAGTATGCAAAACTTATGGTCTTTTTTTTTTTTTTGACAGGAATGAAGATCGAATTTATCACAGCAGCTGGCAGAGTAAGTCCTTGCTCTTATATATTTATATGGTTATTTATATGGTTATTCAACTAAATCATATGTGTGCAGACTTCAGCTTATGTGCCGGAATTACAGAAGTTAACTGGAAACCAGTCGGAAAAGGTTTCAAGAAAGAAATCAACAAAGGTCATGCCCAATAAAAATGTGGATGCAGAAGAATCACCAAGCGAGAAAGAGGAAACATGCGGAACTTCAATGAAAAATGAGACCACGGAGGACAACGAAAGACGGGAAAAGAAAACCAGTGAGACGGAGAATGACAGAATTTCAAGTAAAGGAATGGCAAAGAAACATGTTGCAGTAGCAGAAAGCTCATTGCGGAAAAGATCAAAATCTAGTAGAGCCAACTTATAACAGAAAGATTAGGCACTTTATGATATGTTTTACACTGAAGAAGCATGAAACTGCAAGGAGCTGTTTTACCCAGTATTTATGCTACGTGTGTGTTCTTATTGTGTTTGATGATGTTGGTTTGCTAGTGTCAGCCCCAGGCGATTAAACTCTATCTAGCACTTGTATGTAAGGTTGAACCTTACATGAGGAAGCTGGCCCCCCTATGGGTTTTTGTTACATGCCCATGTGTGCAGGTCTACTACCATTTCCCACCATATGATGGTCTTCTTGTTTCCAGTATTGCAGTCCCTTGTTGACTTCCAGCAGTTGACACTTTTGGTAGACAGGTTCAAATGGACATGGCTTTACTTTACTAGTGGGTCAACATGATGGCTGCCTATGGCACACTGAGCCGGCGCGGATCATAACCACCTTATGAGGTCATTTGGTTGGGTCGCTCTAATGTGATACCACTACGTTTTTTCTACGGGATCAATATATATATATATATATATATATATATATATATATATATATATATATATATATATATATATATATATATATATATATATATAGTGTGGACTTGGTGCAACAGTGCACTAATAATCAGAATATTTTAATTGAGACCGACAATGCTATGTATTTTTTTAATAAAGAATACAATATATGACTTTCCAAAATGAATGTAACTAATGTCCATAACATTATGCAACAAAAAACAAAAAACAAAAAACAAAAAAGGTGGACTGTACCTGGAAAAACACAATGATCTTAAACCTAGTTTTGTCAATCAATTAGCAACTCATGATTCCCCGATCAACCACATAAGAGTGCACCAACCAATTAGCAAATCATGATATCCTATCGACTACACAAAAGCAAAATATTTACTCATGATAACAAACGTTGAGGCCACAGCAGCTCTTTGCTTTGAGCAATATTTTCCTTTCCTAAACACAGAAAACCAAAGAAAGCTCTCACCTTTCCAAGTGGGAAGGGAATACGATCGATGCACATAACGTTGGCATGTAATAAAAATAAAAAGAGCATAAGATACAATTCTCCCTTTGGAAACTATAGGTCTTGTGGACGGACTTCAACATAGTTATGCCGATCAATTAACAACTCTCGTAGAGGTCTTCGAGGTGGGGCAGCACAGCGATAGATGGGCAGAAGAATACCTGCAGTGCAGTCTTATGGACTGAAATACCAACAGGAAAAGATAAACTTTTGATATCCATCACCCCGTACACAAAAACCTTGAGCCGAGCCATACGGCAAACAAACCATCATTAGCCACCTATTCTTCGAACTCATTAAATGATTATTTTAAGACATCAATCGTCGACACCCATACATATTGTTTCATGAAAGGTTTTTCCAAACGAAACAAAGATCAAAACACATTGGGATGTCTGAGAGCCCCAAATTAACAAAAAGGAGAATGACCGGGTACAATAAAATAAAGTCAACAAGCATATTTTTTTTTTTTTTTTTTTTTTGCACTTCAAATAGTTTCCTGATTCAAGCAAATATCGATAAGCAGCCTTGGTGTGAAGTTCCTTTTGGTGCAGCGTCGAAGGGGCAACCCACAACTTTTCTACTATGGATGAAGAAGACCACACATTCCGTGTGGCATCTACGAACCACTCACCAATGACCCATCATGACTAGAGGATAATAAGATGTAGAATCACCTCCACAACTCTGACTCAGGTTCCTGCCCATGTAAAGCCCGTTGAAGATCTCACGGCCTTTCCTTTCTCGGCAAGCAAGGACTGGACTATGCTCTAGCCATGATTCGCCATCCTTTTGAAGCACTCGGCACATCCTGGAATGAGGAGATACAGGGATAAATATAACTTAATTAATCGTTATTCTTTTAGAATTGAGGAACCTTATTCCCTTTAAATTTATACACCTATGTCAACGTCCATCTGGCTTAAGTTTTCTATTTCTTAGGGTGGCCTAAACTATCTTTTTAGTGATTCATATAGTTATGATATCAACTGCACTCCAACAAAAAAGAGCAGGGTATAAAGAAACAAAAAACAACTTTCTTACTAAAGGAGTTAGAATGATTAGATTTAAAAAGCCAACTCTTAAACGTCAGACACAGAAACAACCAGATTAAGGCTTTGTCAATTATCTTCTCTCCCTAACACATCATCAACAGATATATCATGAATGAACCAGGACTCTTGGACATCTGAATGGGTATGCCACCAAATGCACATTTGGTATCCATGGACCAACAATACCCAAAGGAAAAAAGAAAAGACAAACTGCCTTTAATCAACCATAAGGTCTGTTGACCTATTATAGATTGGTATAGAAGGACACTCATATTTAACTCCACGATTTTTAGTTGTCTAAAGTTATCGAGCCTGAACAACTCGATGAATCTCTTCCTATTTCTCTACCATAGTCTGGAACAATTTCATGAGACCTCTATGACAAGCACTCTTTGGTACATGGTACATACACCTTATTATAGTTCTATGCAATGTAGCATAAACACTTTAAAATGCTTGCCATGTACATGTTATGCCCATGTCAGACACTAACTCTGCTCAAATACACATTCTGAATAGTGTAGTGTACTCCATAACATATTAGAGCTACAGTACAACCTGAACTTAACTTGTTATTCTACTGAATAATGTAAATCAGCAACTTAGATCTTATTATACAAGGAATCAAGACAATACTGAATAATGGCAAAATGTATGTAGTTAGGATGTTTAGCTTCCTCATCGTGGATGGCTTTAAAGTGCTTTTTTCAGCATCGGCTTAAATGATTGGTATAGTTCTTGTCACTTCTATACACAATGATCGATCAATTATTTAAGATAGTACAGTGTACGAGTTCACTAGATTATAATAATATATAATATAATGCCATGAATACCTTGTCATCTCCTACTTCTATTAAGATTTCATGTGTAAGTGTCCAAGTTGATTATAACTAAAATTTTAAAAAATAGAATAAAAGGAAAACTTGAAAAAGAAATTTGTATGCTTTAGCATATGCTGAAGTACAATATCACTAGAAAATTATAAAAAAATAGCAAAACATAAGGTCGCAACAATTTGGAGCCCAGACAATTGTTGGATGTGCAGGGTACCAAACCCCATACCCTTTTCATGCAAAGAGAGCGCTATCTTGTTTGAGCTGCATCCCATGCATCCTGGGAAACACTTATATACCACATAAGATGTTGTATGTTCCATATTGCTGTGGAATCAGCAAAAGTGCCCCAAAGAATCACTAGCACCCATTGGGTCTGCAGGTGCCTTCCCCCTACTAGCCATTCTCTCTCTCTCTCTCTCTGACACACTCCCTCTCATCCTCTGGTATGTTCCCTTCTTTGCTGTCTTCCACTTCTCTTCCATCTCTCTTCCATTCAACTCCTCCTCATCTTTTCTGTTCTTCCCCTCTAAATCAGTTTTAGTTGTGAGCTAATGAGGGTTTCCAAGACAACAAGAACCAAAAGGAGAAGATAGAGAATAAAAGGACTTCAATGGAATGAACCAAAATCTTGCAGCATTACATATTAACTACTAGGATACATTAATCCATCTTTAATTTGAAGAACTGAGAAACAGTAAAGTCCATCTTTGAATTCATTTGAATAAATAAAATATATCAAATAAAACCAAATAAAAGATTTAATATCATTACTTTTTTTTTCATGAAGTGCTCAATCAGATCACAAGGGAATTTAGTGATAAAAAGATAAATGGCACCCTGTCGTTAGTAGTCAACAGATCTACTACATACCAATCAAATAAGGATCATAATAAGAAGTAGCACAATAATAACTTGCCAGTGCCAAAAAGAAATTGTTATTAATAAATGATTGTGTGAGCCTGGTGTAAGAGGAACAATATGTTTTAAAAAGAAAGAAATTTCATCAAATCTTTTTTATCTTCTGAATACCGTTAAGTAACCATGACGAAAGAAAGTGGGAGCATTCGCACTTACCAATTCAAGGGCAACCACCTGCATTGCTCCCAAGACCAACCACTTCCATATTAACTTAACTACATCAGGAGAGCCACAGCAGTAGAACCCAATTCACCAAGCACCAGCAGCTGCAGGCCAACGTTCTGACAGATTCTCAGCAACTACTAAAGCAGAAGGTTCATGGTTAGACAAACTCCATTACTCTTCAAATATAACATGCAAATTTCAGAAAAACACTATAATGTTGGTTCTTTATTACCAATGATAATCTTCATTAAGTGTTTCATGTGAACTACCGGCCAGACCAAAGTGACTGATACTGTTCAGGCATCATCGGATGCTGCAAATTTGTTTGCTGAAGCTGCTTTTCAGCATATGGCTTCAGTTGCTCAAAAAGATGGAAATCTTGGGAACTTCTCTCTGCCTCCATCTGAGTCTGCGACTTGGACACTTGTTTCCCTGGAAACGGGAATATGGAATTGCCGGTCACAGAGGTACTATTTGTAGCAGTAGTGACAATCGGATAATGACGTGCACTTTGTATGAAAGAGTTCTCCACCTCCACACCTTGCATTGAAGGAGCTTGATGACCATCTAGCCAGCTATAATCATCTGTCTGTGGCTTCTGATTCTTTAGAACCGAGTTACGAACATTTTCATTGGAAGCAGCATGGCTGAAACCTGGTGGAGGCCCAAAGTGCCTAACAGGACGGCTTACGGGATTTTTTCTTGATGCTGGCACTGCAGATGTGAGCTTATTAGACAGACCATCAAAGGTTGCTCCTGAATATACCATGGTGTCAAGCATTGAAGGTACCATAACTTCTGTAGCTTTAACATGACTAGGCAAAGTAATTGCTGCACCTAGATCAGAAGGTACAAATGAAAATGGAGAAGGATGAAAATCATTAGGAAACCCTTTCAGCATCTGCTTGCCAAAATGTCCATTTTGTATTGCGTTCATCTTCTTCAGACCATCATATAAGAATGCTTCAGGATCAGCGGACCATTTTGAAGCATCAAGGTTGACATATTGCAAAGGCATTTGTGAGACAATAGGGCCAGTTGTTTGCAGCTGTGAACTGACATTTAAAGCACTTGAAAAATGAACACTAATGGGAGGTCCAGGGAGCTCTGGTACATGAGGTGTCCAATGACCAGATGCCGAAACTTGTACGGAATTGACATCTTGAACAGTTGACTTTGAAGCAATTACATTAGGATCTTTGTCAAAAACTGTTGGCTTAAAGACAATTTCTTCCTCTTCTTCTCCTTCCTCTCCTACATGTGGCTGCAGCTTACATAGTGTCATCCCATGACCTGGCATGCTGGATAGTGTTGTTCCAGCTTCAGCTAAACTTTGAATTTGACAGGCTTGATTTATATCATTTGTTTCTGGCACCGCAAGAAAATTAGTATCCACATAATCGTTGGATAATGGGGGCTCTGTAGCCACTACAAATTTCTTCAGATTGGCATCAAAATAAATTCTCTGCTGATCAATACTAACAACATTCATAAGAGCCCGTAGCGCTGCAACATTCCTTTGCACACGAGAACTCTTGTCCTCCATGAAACCATCATTTCCATACACACGCTTCCTTGAAAAATCTAAAATGACTTGAGCTGGCACTAGGGGTAAGAATCCTCTCAATTCAAAATCCTCCCATAATGCAAGATGGGCACCGCTTTCTCCAACGTCATACTTACTCATGTTAAAAAAGCAGGTTTCATCGTCGGCACCAACAGTAGATGCAAATCCAGTAAGCATAAGCTTATTTGTTAATGACACACACTGATTCCAAAAGAATGATCTTGCAGAAGCCTGTTTTTCATCAACATTATTACCTGCTGCTATATCTGGATCACATGCCAGCCACTCAATGAAAATCAGAATAGCTGGCAGGAGAAAGCTTGATGCAGCATCATGTAACTCTGTGCATCTCTTTGTAATATAACCAGCAAACTCAAAGGCAGCAGTAAATGCATTCTGCAGCAACACTGTATGCTGTAAGATCTTGACATATGACTGGTTTTCTGACTCCCTTTTCACATTATGTACGGAAAATATAAGAATTGCAACAAGCCTCAAAATGAACAATGCATTGTCATTAACATCTGAACCAAAATTAACCACATCATCAGGACCAGATGAAAGAAGCACGTGAAGATCATTTATTACTGAGGACAAAATTTCTCCACAAGTTTCCAAGCTGTAAAATTGAGCAATGAGTATGCAAGTATCTTAAAAAAGTATAACTGAAAAAAAGTCATACTGAAGTACCTTGTCCGTGTGAAGAGAATGCCACTGAGCCGGACAAAACGTATACAATAAGATCTAAATACTTCTGAAATGGTTAAATTTTGCTCTCTGACAATGGTTTCTATTTCAGAATCTTTTGCCAGAAACCCACCAACTGTACCCTGTCCACCTGTACCAGGTGCCCTGCCCGACGAAACATTCATATTGCTGGGCAATTGAGAGTAATTTTGCCGGTTCTGTAGACAAAAATAAAGTTAGGAAAAGGCAAAAGTATTCATGAATCAGTAAAGATAAATGAAAAAAAGCAACAACAGATATTATACAAAACATGAGGTCATGCAACAACACAAGCAATGTTACTTTCACAAGAGATTCCTCAAAGTTGCACCAACCAATTATAAAGTATCATGGTCATCAAAGGATAAGAAAGAGAACAGGATCTGCAACATTTACTTTGAAAGTGCACATCATCCTTCACTAGAAGGTTGTAATATATCCAGATGATTATGCAACAACTACTTGCTGAAGACAACTAATAATGCCATATAATGTTCAGCATAACATAAGATCAGAATTTCGTGAAGGCAGCAAAGCCTTAATCTGAGATAATAGAAACTGTCCTACGCTGCAGACAAATCTACCTAATTGGAGAGTGTATTTTACTATTTTACTGCCGAAAAGATCTATCAACACAAACAAATGGCACATCGGTCAGTTGTGTAAATAACATACCTTCTCAAAAGCTATAATCAAGTTATCTCTTGCTGTTGAAAAAGGACTTTCCACTGCCAAACTCCTGAAGTACCGGTAGATTGCCAACAATTCATCACCCGAATAAGAAGCAAGTATGGCAAGCTGGCAAAACGGGAATCGTCCGCATATAAGAAACATGACAATAACCAGAATAATACAAACACAGGAGTCTGAGAAGTAACAACTACTATTAATTAAAGCCCTGCATTGAGAACATACAGAACCATATATATTTCAGAAACTAGTTAAAAGAACCTGATGATGTGGATTGCCACTTGAAGGACAAACAGAAGCTGCCTGCAAATAGTAACTGGAAGCTGCTGCATAATCACGACTAACTGAGTCTCCTCCATACAGTCCTTTGTAACGAGCAAGATCTCCCAGGTATATCAGACAACGGTGACAAGATATTAGTCCTTTCTTCATCTTGGCTGATCTCTTTTCGTCTTTTGTAGAAACAGTTTGATTTTCAGGTCCCTCATCAAGATAACTAAATGGCAGGCCATATTTTGCTCTGATTTTCAGTATTAGATCATGGTAAAATCCGGTTGCTTCTGTCAGGAAACTTTTAAAAATATTACGGATTTTCTTGATTCTATCAGGCCGAATGTGACCCTTCCCTGCAGGTGATGCATTTGAACCAGCAGATGCTGCAACATTGAGGTGTGCCCTGAACTCCTCAATTCTCCTATAGTGCAATCGCCAAAGCGTATACTCTACATCATGCTTTTGAGAAAAATCATGATCTTCAAGAATGATAGCCTCATAGTTTTCACGCATTTGAAGCCATATATTGGGATCTGAGGGAACTTTTGACGAGGCTGACCTTCGCAGTCTCTCCTCTAGCTCAACATTCTGCACCCAAAGAAAACATGTATTGTCCCACAACTTCATAAAGAAGATCAACCAAGTTCACAATGTTCCAGATCTTTGGAAATAAACAGGAAAAAAAGGCAAATTTGAATATTATCATCTTTTTGTGGTGGAGAAATATGGTGTTTTATATGTCACGACTAACAAATGAGAAATTGCTATGGAATTGGAGAATCAAAAGATAGCAAGAACATTCTTCTATATGCATGTTTGCCTAGGTGCGTGCTACTACTGTGGATTGTCAATCTTCAATTGCACCTAATCTTTATTGGTGATCAAATGATGCACTTGAGCATATTAACGATAACCATTCAAGAACCACAAATGTTAGTTAGACACATCGATGAATATGAAGACTACAATGAGCAGTATCCCATTCATATCAACTGTTCCGGCATTGTACAACATGGATAATTTTTTGTGAATCAATACCTGCAAACTTCATAGTTCATATTAAGCTTAACAAATACAATAAACAAGACTCAGTGATTGATCGCAAAAAAAGAAAATCATGGACATCAAGGACACTGAGAAGAGCATGAAAGACAGAAACTTGAGCTGGAAAAGAGTGATGAACTATATCCTACATGCATAGAGCCTCAACATTTTGGAGGTGCACATGAAAGAAGAAAAAGAAGAGACTAAAGAATGTGTTTTGGTCTGCCCTAGGACATCCAATTTTCCCAAAGTAAATATTAAATTTTTTTCATATCTGAATAAACTAAAGTGGAAATGCAAGAAAATATCCTTCATATTATTTATCACCATTAAATAATAAAAGGATTAGAATTAATTATTTGTGCCTAACAAACATCATACAAATTTGTCGAATAAAGCACACTATTGCTCTGAAAGCAAGATATTCCTTGAAAAAGGTGTGCAAACCTCATATATCATTATTTTTAACAAGTACAACCCTAAGCCGATGACAACAAAATGAAAAGATGAAGGAAAAAAAACCTACAAAAAGATGATGTTAAATTCAGGATCAACGTGTTAAAGAGAATGATGGGAAAAAGCAATGAGATGATATGGATAGTTTATAAACAAGCAGTCTATACGCTTACACCAGACTAATATCCTACAATATGGTCTAACGAAAGAAATCCTATTAATCCCGTAAGTAGCCAACTCAATATAATAAGCAAGCAGTTAACAACAACTTCCAACACGTTAAAAATCTGAGCCTACAATTGTTCCAGCACATTAAGCAAGGAATCAATAAGTACCTTGTCATATCGTCGTTGTGCAAGATCCCAAGAAGATGGAGCTGTGCTATCCACTGAAAGATCATCACCCATCGAACAAATGCAAATGCTTCCTAGAGCAAATAAAAAACAAGTATACCACATCAAGGCCATTGCAAGCTTAAGAATTTACCACGATATCATACAACAAATTACCAGTATTTTTCATGGCATCATAGTTAGCAAAAAAGAAAAACCAAAACATTCAGAAAACAAACAAATAACATGTGCATGTTCTCTTACTCCTTCCTCTCAAGTTCACTAATCAATCCCACGAAGCCCAAACCCCAGCAAAACATGTTCTTAACTTACCAAGCCCTTAATACTGCAACTCGATATCAAGAAAAACCCTATAGCGATTGCATCTAACAACAGCTGAGGCAGCTTGGAATGACATACACATAAATCCATTTGTAAGAATCTACTACGAAATCATAAAGAAATCCCCTAGAATATCAAGATTCACAAGATCTAGAAATCTATCAAGAGAGGTTTCACACCGCACCTCCCTTTCCAGTCTATAGTCGCCACAAATCCAAACCCTTTCGAATATCGTACCGTAATCTTTCCCCATAGTCGTCAGGGAAATCCCCTTCGAACCCTAATCTGCGTGCGCTACAATAAACACCAACAGCAACCTTAATAGCAAAAATCCTAAGATCAAAACCCTAGACGACGCGCGTAACTCCTCAGATTCAATCAGATTTTCACAAAATCCAGGCATAAAACCCGGAGAACATTACACAAAAGAAGGTCAACAGATCGAATTCTCGGTCGCAAGACCGCATCGATCGAACCAACAAGCAAGAGACGAGATGAAAGTACCCGATCTCGGAGATCAACGGCGAGAGAAGGCGAAAGAGCGGAGGTTTGCCTTCACATGGGAGGAATTCCAATCCTCTTTCGGTGACTCGCCTACCGTGGAAAGAGGCCGGCGAAGGCGAAGGCGGATGTACCGCCCAATTTATAATTTCCTTTCTTTTATTATATTTATTTTTAATTATTACATTGTTTTTTAATATTTGTTTACAAAACACCCCTTAGCTTTTAGACAAAACCCCGCCATCGTCCAATTTCATATTTCTTTTTAGAAAAAATTATATATATATATATAGTACATACATTTAATCAAAGTCTATAAGGAGAAAAATGCTCTTTTTGCAGAGTGAATATGCAAAACACCTAACTTTTTTTTTTTATGGTAACCCTTTTTATCTTTCTTAAATTTCTGCAAAAAGTTAAAATATTCTGTGATGTGAATAAGCAAAGGAGTTTTCCGGAAAGTTGCTCCGTGTCCTAATTGGACAAGGAAATAACAAAAAAGAAAAAAGAAAAAAAAGCCACGCCACATGTTTCCCGGATATCGAAGGCTACCGCCAATCTGCGGCACGGCCAGATCGACGGACGAGATTTTAGGATCTTCGAGTCGGGAATCGAACGGACGTGATCGAAAGCAAGCGTCTCTATGTTCAATCAATAGATTTCATCTTATCGACTATTTTTGTTGCCTACTAAAGACAGAGAATACACATTAGTAAATGACACTTTTTCTCTGTTGTCACCACAACAACAAATCATTAATGAACATTTCATTTTTGAGTTTTGTAACTTAGTTCTTAAGAATATTAATTTGAGTTGTGAATATACTAATAATCACGAGGTAATTTCATGAACATAGTGACCTATTAATTTGATTAGAAAATGCTTCGTTCATGCATATATAATTGCATATGTAAAAACAAGTTATATGCAGTCTTATTTTCGACATCGGGATGAAATGTATCCTAACTTACCTATAAATCGTGCATTGTCGTCATATGGATCGATTGCCAATTATATGGAGAATAGGAGAAAGAGGAAAAGGGAAGAGAAGAAAAAGGAAGGAGGAAGAAGACGAGTGAAAGAAAAGCCAAAAAAAAAAAAGCATATCAGAATGCATGCATGGATTCCATTACAACAAAGGAGGAAGAAGACGAGCGTACAATCCACATCTTGACAACTCTTTTTATTGGATTCCATTACAACATCCTGAAGACACGAGGAAATGCATGCATGCTTGCGTTCTTCCACTCCGTTAACCACAAACACCATTGCCACAAGAAGCTGCCTTAAAATAATCACACACACACCTTCATCCATTGCTCATCTGCTAGTAAGATAGGGTACTCGGTCAACCTGCTAATATATATGGAGAAGAAAAGCATATCAGAATTCTAACAGGCAGAAGAAGAAGGAAGAAAGCAGGGTGAGATGCTCGAGTGTGTCGAATGTAGAGCAAGTGAAGAGTGTTGTTCTTAACTCGAGGTGAGGAAGCTGGAGTCGGCTCTAGTTAACGGTGCAGGTGAAACCAGGAGGTGGAGTCATCCCGCACGTAATCAGCAGCTGCAATGCCAGTGGCAGGTAGATGTTGATGCTGAGAAGCCTCAGCCTGATGGTGGTGCACAGGCAAACTGCAGCCTCGAGCTCCAAGAGTCCCTGCAGCAACGGGCAGCACTGATTCACCACCGGATCACCGATGACGATGTGCACGAGACCACCCAGCAGATCAACGCACGCGCCGATCTTGATGGCGTCCACAGGGCAAGTCGTCGTCGACCCCGGCGAAGGAACGGAGGGAGTGTTCCCCGGTGGGGTGGTACCCGGAGAAGGAACGGAGGGAGTATTCCCCGGTGGGAAGGTGCCCGGAGGCGCACCGATGCCCGGGGGTCTTCCGATCACCGGCGGGAAGGTGATCGGAGGATTGCCGATGACCGGTGGATAACCGATGACGGGTGGTTTTCCGGTGGGAGGGCCTGCAGGAGACCTAGGCCTGTGGTGTTTGGATCTGGGTGGCTTAGGCATGGCAGGGGGGCAGTAGCTGCCGGAAACAACGGGCGCCGTGGAGTAGAGCAAGAGCATGAAGGCTATGAGGATGGCTGAGGGATCCATTCCGAGTGTTTGCTGTGGAAGGTTTAGGGAGTGAGAGACGTGACATATATAGGGTTTGAAGGGAAAGCTCGTCGACTAGGGTTCACGGGAAGAAGCCAATTAGTCCGGAGAGTGAGGCAGCTGCTGCACTGACAGTCTTGCAAGCTGGCCCAATCCATTATTACACTCTGGTTTTTGCTTACATTCGCAAGGTGTCCTCCTATCTTTTCTGCATCAGGCATGCTAAGAGTGCAAAGGATTGGCGTCCAAGGAAACAACTTTACACCATCCAAGGAAGCCAGAGATGTAGAGCTCGGTGTAAAGCCTCGCCCATGCGTTGAGCTGCATACTGCATGGTTATTAAGAGGCTTTTAACTCGGAAGACAACTCTGGAGCCAAAAAAACAACAACAATAAGCACGATGAGCTTTGTGCAGGTTATTAATTATTCATCTTCTCCATGGACATACCCTAGCGTTGTATCGTGCAGTAAAGAGACACGGTTCTTTATGTGCATGATTGATTCATGAAACAGCAGTCGCTTGTCAGCTATGAGTTCACGACCGAACTAGCAGTTCTATGCTATCTTTGTTGTTTAACTGGTGCAGACTGGTGTAGGTACCAACCACAACCAGAGAAGTTTGAGTAAACAACAAGGCATCTGCGGAGCAGCAGAAACTGGGTTGCAACTCATGAACACAACACAGCATTGAGTGAGAGAGAGAGAGAGAGAGAGAGAGAGAGGGGTGACGAGGCGGAGGGCTTTCTTCGTTGGCGTTTCAGATTTGGTGCTTGGAAGTATGTGAGCTCGTGACTCTTCTTCTTTTTGCTTGTCTACGCTTCAATGGCATGCATGCGTTGGGGTCCTCTCCCGCCTTCCCTCCCAATGACTGAGCTGTGGCTAACAATGGCTTTCCCAGTTCTGACCCATTCCATGTGTCGTCGTCCCTCACAATGGTTCAGTCGTCGTCTTCTCCAATTCCTCTCCTTCACCTCTCATCCGATCAACCGAATCTTTGACCTAATGTGGAGAAATAAATCGACCGACAATGATGTTAACTCCCCAGCATTATTGCCGTTCCACCAGTTTTAACTGTCACATCATCGTTTTATTGAATAATTAATTCCTTTAAAATATTATAATATTACATCAAATATTATATGGTAATAGTATATATACAAAATAAATATAAAACATAAAATATTTGGTAATAGTATATAAATAAATTTATAATATAATGAAGAGGATGATGATATAAACGAAATCGATAGTAATGAATGTAATAAAATCCTCTTTTCTTTCATCGTTATAGACTTAACTATCCTTGAGAATTCAAATATTTTTTTGTATGGTGGATAAAAAAAAAAACTAAGAGCATTCAAATCCTTCTTGATATTAGATTTGAGATAGGAAAAGTTCTATTAAATCCAAGGTCTTTATGATACTTAGATCAAATTAAAATTGTCATAGAAGCGACAAATTGCATAGTGGTTCAAAAATCTACTTTTAATAGAAATTAAGGATAACTTAGATCTTATTATGCTCCCAAGCATATGAGTAGTGAACCAAATTGGTTGGAGGTCTGTCTCTTTGGTTCTATTTCCAATCCAACCAATCAGTCTAGTTCGGGTTTAGAGTACGTCTAATCTAATGACTATGGCAAGAAACGTTCAAAAGTTATTTGTTCAATTGCATCTAAAACTTAATGTTGATTGTATTAGTATTGTTACTAGACTTTTATGTCGTACTTGAGGAGTGGTTTAGTTCCACTCGCGTGCATAATCTCATTCGTATCGATCTGTTGGGGGGAGATAGGGAGCATCTAAAATTTAATGTTAATTGTATTAGTATTGTTACTGGACTTTATGTCGTATTTGAGAAGTGATTTAGTTCCACTCGCGTGGGTAAGCTCATTCGCGTCGGACCATCGGGGGAGATAGGGAGCTTGGAAGAGATTGAGTGGGCTTACTTGGGTATGCTCATCGGGTTCATCATTTCTTAGGGTCCGTCGAGGAATCCTATACAAATTTCTAGTCGAAATGGGATACACCCGATGTGATCACTCCGATGATCAAATCAGTATCACGATCAAGATAGTCTAAAAGATTTAGTATGTAAAGAGAGAGTTATCGAAACTTCTTGACGATGCCTAAGGGTGACTTTTATACCCATCGTCGGGGAACAATCATACCTTGACCTTTAATATCGTTGATATTTTTTATTAAATTGATTCTACTATATTATATAATCCCCAGTGACAACTTCAAGAAACGAGTGACGTAAATATTTTATCGGATAAAATAGTATCAGATAAACACGATACAAAAAAATAACTCTGTTATGAATGAAAATACAAAAAAAAAAAGTGCGCTTAAGTCAATGTACACTGTAACAACGATATTGTCATAATTTAATAGTGCGACGTTTTGCTTAGGGAAAAAGAATAAGATGGTGGGTTTGAGCCCTCTGCTTTTTTTCTTTTCTTTTTTTTTTGCTGCGGGCCGTGAAACGGCAGAAACGAGCCATATCAATATTTTATCTGATAAAATAGTATGAGATAAAGACGATGCAAAAAAAAAAAAAAAAGGAATCACTCTGGAACGAATGAAAGTACATAAATGCCCCTTGAGTCAACGTACACTATAACAACGATATTAGGGCGAAAGGCGGAAGAAGAAGAAAAAGATGGGGGGGGGGGAGGGGAGAGGCCGTAACCACGCGGGCGGTTTTTTTTTTTTCTCTGGGCATCGTCGCGTGGTACCGACCCGTACTCTCCCACGGAACGGCTATTACTTAGCCCTCGACGGTGGCGGCCGCAGATTGCCACCGTCAGTTTTCTCTCCGCCGTCCCTCCTCCCCGCTGCCTCCGAATCTCCGTCCGTCGCCCTTCCGATCTGGCGTCGTAGGAGGTGATGGTGGAGGTGACGTCGGCGGCGGTGGTGATAGGGTGGGAGGATAGGAACTCGGGCCGGTAGAATCCCTGGTCAATCGTGCAGCGATTTATTTGATCTTTGACAAGTCGTAGGTCTTCCGGTGGTTCGAGAAGCGTGTCTTCTGGCTGACGACCTCCTCTTCTTGGCAGGTGGTCGTACTCATGGAGCTGATGGGCTCACCGGAGAGGGAGGGGTGAGTTCTTGCCCTTATTTGTGGGGTAAGATGGTGGCATTGCTATTCCACATTTTCCCATGGATTCCTTCCAATCTTCTGATGTAGCCAACCTCTTCCCATTCTCCTCTCCCGGTTACCTTCTCCCAATCCAATAGTCTTTGCCCGTATCTTCAAAGACAAACTCCACTTCAACGATGGATGATACCGTCCCGGAATCCGTTTACCGGAGAGCGAAGGGGTATGTTCTTCTTCTTTTTTTTTTCGAAACAAGTAACACTCGTTTCAATCTTGTACTACTTGCTAGTTTATTCTTGTTAGCGGTAGCTCGATTCTTACTTACTAGTTTTGTTCTTTAGGTTCAGTTCCATTATTTAGTGCGATGCTTTGGTCTTGTTCTACTACTTAGTAGCTCAATCCATAGTTTCCTGTTTTCGGTCTTTGTATGTCCTATAGTAGTAGTAGTTCCATTCTTTGTTTTTTTTTTTTTTTTACCGCTAGTTAGATTGTATTCCTGTATCCGAACGCTATATCTATCTCAAGTCTATAAGATTATTGCTAGAGAATAAAAGAGTAGTTAGCAGCGGTTTTAGTTTAAAATCAAAGGAACAAAGGATGCGAGGAAGGGAGTTTAAGAATCAAAGAGGCAGCCTTATAGGTAGGTGGGAAAGCAAATACTGATTGATATAAGGAGGAAGGGAAGGGTAGGCTTGTTAGCAGTTGTTTTTTTTAGAGTTAAAAGGTGTTTCATTCTACTAGTGTTCATTCACATCGGAATTCCCTGTTGGTTGATTGATTGATTGATTTAAAAGTATTGGAAGCAGTGGTTTCTAGTTTGAAAACACAAATTAGTAAAAGCCCAGCCTGTGAGAGAGAAGGGGAGTGGGTGGAGTGAAAAGTAAAAGTGTAAAGGCTCGGTTATTGGTTTCCTTCTGATACTAGTAGTAGTAGTAGGTGTTTGTAGGAGTTGTTTGGCTAGTTGCTGGACTAGTAGTAGGTTATTGCTTTTTTGTGTTGACAAACATTGTTATTATTATTATTATTTTAAATCAAATCAATCTTACTTTTCATGTTTATGGTATACATATAAATAGAAAAATTTAAAATGACTCAGTATTGTAGAATACTATGTCAGATTAGAGAATTTATTTCTGTGGATACTTCAGAAAATTTCCTATTGGAATATTAATTTTAAGGTGTTTTGGGTCATATTATTGCTTTCATCTTTTATCTGATCAACCATCTGGATTTTAACTTACATGATGATTCACACCATTTTTTGTAGAGTAATTATTATAAGAAATTTACTTTTGGTTAATGGATTCTCATGTTAATGGTTAATGTAACTGGAGGGATCTTATCATGAATTAGCATCTTTGCACAAAAGAGCCCTTTTGATTATTTATTTATTTTTTACTTTTTATTGTAGGATTACTTAGGCTTTGCATAATTGGAATATTAATTTTAAGGTGTTTTGGGTCATATTATTGCTTTCATCTTTTATCTGATCAACCATCTGGATTTTAACTTACATGATGATTCACACCATTTTTTGTAGAGTAATTATTATAAGAAATTTACTTTTGGTTAATGGATTCTCATGTTAATGGTTAATGTAACTGGAGGGATCTTATCATGAATTAGCATCTTTGCACAAAAGAGCCCTTTTGATTATTTATTTATTTATTACTTTTTATTGTAGGATTACTTAGGCTTTGCATAATTGGAATATTAATTTTAAGGTGTTTTGGGTCATATTATTGCTTTCATCTTTTATCTGATCAACCATCTGGATTTTAACTTACATGATGATTCACACCATTTTTTGTAGAGTAATTATTATAAAAAATTTACTTTTGGTTAATGGATTCTCATGTTAATGGTTAATGTAACTGGAGGGATCTTATCATGAATTAGCATCTTTGCACAAAAGAGCCCTTTTGATTATTTATTTATTTTTTACTTTTTATTGTAGGATTACTTAGGTTTTGCATAATTGGAATATTAATTTTAAGGTGTTTTGGGTCATATTATTGCTTTCATCTTTTATCTGATCAACCATCTGGATTTTAACTTACATGATGATTCACACCATTTTTTGTAGAGTAATTATTATAAGAAATTTACTTTTGGTTAATGGATTCTCATGTTAATGGTTAATGTAACTGGAGGGATCTTATCATGAATTAGCATCTTTGCACAAAAGAGCCCTTTTGATTATTTATTTATTTTTTACTTTTTATTGTAGGATTACTTAGGCTTTGCATAATTGACTTGTGGCAGTTGGCTAACATTGCAGATCCTGTTAGTTATTTATTTGCATATTGCAATAGAAGCTAATGCTCAAACAACAACAAAATTATTGTTATTTCAATCGATATCGGACTATATAAGATGTTATATATATATATATATATATATATATATATATATATATATATATATATATATATATATATATATATATATATATATAACTCTCACCCTACACTACACTACACTACCCTACCCTGGTCCACCATCCCCTCTCTCTCGGATGAGCTACTGCCCACCAGCCACCACCTGTTGTTGTTGTCTCTATGAGTACGATAGCTACTGCTTTGTGAGAGGGTGCTGCTACCCTCATGACTACCTTTGTTTGCGATGTTTGAGAAAGAAAAAATTAACCTTTGGATCGAACCAAATGTTGCGTTTTGCTTTTTGGTTCCATTATCCTTTATATTTTTTTTTTGATCAAATCTATATCTTGCTTGTCTCTAACAATCCACCATGAGTGAAGCATAGATAAATATTAGGCTTTCTTTGAAAAGAATAATAATGTTACAATACATCTTTGATTTGTTGGACTAGGGAGTCATCAAGCATAGATAAATATTGATTGATGTGAGGATGTTAGTAACACAACATTACACGAACTTATGTAGATTGTTCCCTTTTTATGTTCCATACTATTTATAATATAGAGACATCTAAACATTAAATATGAAGACCAACTAAGGGTGCACCAGAGCAAATAGCTTTTGGAAATAAATCATCATTATTTTGTGTGACAAGAGGGTGAGGCCGCCTAAAGACTTGTTAACCCTGGTTATATAATTAATAATCATGATTGACTTCTTTCCCCGTTCTTCTTATTATTAGTTGATGAAATCAAATCACCATTTTCTGATGAATGTGTTGGTTGGTCCACTATCAAATGGATATGGGCAGTATTTTTATTTTCGTAAGTTAATTGTCCAACGTATCAAGTCATTTCATGTTTTAAAGTCCATTGCAGGTTTATGTCAAGAAATGAGTGGATGCTGGATTTGATAAAAGATCATCCTACAACTAAATCAAGGAGTGCTTAATAAATGTGTGCATAATATATAATTCAAAGGGTTTATATATAGGCACCAATGAGTCAGTATAATTCAGGCTTTTATAGAAGACTCTGATAACTATAAAAATTAAAAAGTGGGGAGTGAATTTTGGGATATTTTCAAACATTTCTTAAATATGATGAGTCATTCAAATTATTGGTTATGGTGATTAGTATTATCATGATGATCACTTTGGGTCACTCGACTGATATATAGGGTTAGATGGACATCTGAGTAAGTGTCATGCAATCAATAACATAGTTTTGGAGACCAAATTTCTTCTCCCCCCTATTATGAATGTTCTAATGGGTGTTGTTGGGATATCATATCTCTTTAATAATTATCAATTAGTTTTGAAGGTTAGATGAGTCGGGGCTCAACCTACCTACCTCCCCTATATAGTCATCATGCTTAATGAATGATACAATTCAATCATGTGAAAAAATAGTGGATACTTCATGTTGTATGATAGTATCTGATTACATGACATAAGAAAAGTTGGATTGAGAGAGAAAGAATATATATATATATATATATATATATATATATATATATATATATATATATATATATATATATATATATATATATATATATATATATATATATATATATATATATATATATATATATATATATATAATGATTAAACATGTTTTATCAGACATGATAGGGCAAAAAATAGTCTCAGATAGTCACTTCGAACAAATCAACTCTCGAAGACCACGTCAGCATTCGGGGTCAGGTCATATCGATTTTCCCAAATGCCCCGGGATCGGTAGGCGTAGCCAACCTGATCGTGTCAGTCGAGTTGATACAGTGTCAGACTGTCGGACATAGATCCCTCCGATCGAGGCTTCGGGAACCAACGATGACAACACTTGACGCAGGGTCATACCTCCGAGTCGATTGAGGGCGTCGTCCACATTAATAGTCTCGGAACGACTATCTTTGACCCACTGGTATAAGATCTCCTTATTGTAGCTAACAGGAGGGGTCTCTTTCTTTCTCTCTCTCTCTCTCTCCCTCTCTCAAGATCTCAGCTCTTATACCTCGATAGCTAACTTAGTTATCGGAGGGACCACATCGAGCATACACCACCCCGATCGAAACCTTCGTGCAAGACCCATCCATCGACTCGAGGGAGTCACCATGGGTTGCTTATGCAGATCCCGACCAAGCTTCCTCTGTCCCTCTCGATCTGAAACGAATAATCTTACGCACGCGACTAGAATTGAGCCATGCTGACTCCTCGACCACGACACATCTTAACACAACAACAACAAGACATATGCTAGTAAAAAAATGTGCAAAGATCTACCGAACCCGAAATCAAATCGAAAGTAAGAACAGCAAATGAGTTCTGAATCAGGTAGGTGATCACGATCGAACCGGTTCAGGTTTCCATTTGACTCGTAAATGGACCCACCCAACATTGCGTTATAAGTTTGGGTAGTGGTAGAGTCGAACATTGGGTCGAGTCCGGCTTGTCCATTTACCGTTTTGCCCCCAAAGCTTGCTACCTCCTCCTCCTCGGCCATAAGCTCCTGCCCTTTTCCTCCCTTTCCTTCGCCTTCAGGAAACCCTAACCCAAGGTCTTCCTCGATCGAGAGATCGATTCCCTTGAAGCATCCGCCATGGGAAACACGGAGAAGCTGATGAACCAGATCATGGAGCTCAAGTTCACATCCAAGAGCCTGCAGCGGCAGGCGCGCAAGTGCGAGAAGGACGAGAAGGCCGAGAAGCTCAAGGTCAAGAAGGCGATCGAGAAGGGCAACATGGACGGCGCCCGGATCTACGCTGAGAATGCCATCCGCAAGCGCACGGAGCAGATGAACTACCTCCGCCTGGCCTCCCGCCTCGACGCCGTCGTCGCCCGCCTCGACACCCAGGCCAAGATGCAGGCCATCGGTAAGTCCATGGTCTCCATCGTCAAATCCCTCGATTCCTCTCTCGCCTCTGGCAACCTCCAGAAGATGTCCGAGACCATGGACCAGTTCGAGCGCCAGTTCGTCAACATGGAGGTCCAGGCTGAGTTCATGGAGGGCGCCATGGCCGGATCCACCAGCCTCTCCACCCCCGAGACCGAGGTCAACAGCCTTATGCAGCAGGTTGCTGACGATTATGGCCTTGAGGTCTCCGTCGGGCTCCCGCAGGCCGCAACACATGCCATCCCTGCCAAGGAGAAGGAGAAGGTCGATGAGGACGATCTCTCCAGACGCCTCGCTGAACTCAAGGCCAGGGGTTAGTAGCTCTCGCAAGGTGACTTCTTGATCTCCTTCTCCCTCTCTCTCTCTCTCTCTCTCTCTCTCTCTCTCTCTCTCTATATATATATATATATATATATATATATATATGTTTTGTTTTACTGTAACTTACCGCTTCTTTTACTCGGGTATCTAAAGTGCCACTAATCATTTTTGATGCATTGATGTTTGATACTCGCTGGACGCCAGTTGGTGCTTTTTGATTCTTCCTATTAGGTTTAGGTTGTTCACAGTGGATTCTTGTTCTCAAATTTGAAGTTGGAAATACTTCTACTGTCATTGTCATGTCTCTCACTCTAGTTGTTCGTGTACTTAAAATTGATTAGTAACAGCCCTGGCACAACATGGAACTATATTTTGTCTGCAGAATTAGATCAAACTGATATATGCAAATAGTAGATTATGAGTGTTTGGGACAAAAAAGGAAGATTAAAAAGGGAAAAAAGAGTTAGCTAGGAGCAGAATCGAGTTCTGCAGAACCTTGCATGTTGTCTTAAGTGACATTAATTTTGAATCTTTTGATAATCTTGTTTCTAATGTAACATTGCACTAATCTAAGTAGCTTGTTCCCTTTATTTCTTTTAGTATTGCATGAACACATCTAGACATCAAAGCAAATGACTCTTTGAAAGCATAATTTGATTTTTTTTTTTTCTTATTCTGTATAACAAGGGGGTGAGGCCTTGGTATGGTTTGTTATCAGTGGTCCGTATCATAATCATGCTTGACTTTTTCTTTTGTTCTTATTTTTGGTTGATGAAATCTTAGATAATAGGGCATGACTGCTACTGATTTTAATAGCATGGTGGAGTTCTAATTGATGCGTAGGTCCATTATCAAGTGCATACATCAGTTTCTGTTATTGCAAGTAAAAGAAGATCTTCACAAGAGACTTAATGGATGCATTTTAGTCATTAAGCTTTTCTTCTAAAGGTTCACCTAGAGGTTGAATTGGAAATTAGGATTTTAAAAAAGGATAATGATGATCAAAATATGGATTTTGTTTAAATTGACATACCGACATTTGGTATGGTGGGTCAGCACTTTCCGGACCATAAAAAAAAAGCACAAAAAAAAAAGGAGAGAGGGGTGGTGGGAGGTGGGAGGAGGAAGAAGAAGAAGAGAAGAAAGTGGAGAAGGAAAAGGCAGAGGAGGATTAAGATAGAAGAGGAAAATATGAAGAAAGAGGAGGGGGAATAGGAGAAGGCGTATAGATAGGAGGAGGAAGCGACAACTCGACCAAAAGGAGGAGTGCACGAGAGAGAGAGAGAGAGAGAGAGAGAGAGAGAGAGAGAGATGTGAAAATGGATACGGTCGGTCGCATGGTTTTGTTTGGTATCAAATATGGTATGGCCCATATTGGACCATACTGGACATAATATGGTATCAAATATGGTTGTCAGACCGGACATTCTGGTACATACAAGCAGTATTTTAAACAAAGATGGTGCTGAGTTATTATATTTTGCTCCAAGAAATTGTGATTTAAGTTTGATTACAATCATGTATGACCTACTGCAAAGCATATAATAAAGTCATTGTTTTTATTGTTGACCCGAACTCATAGAATATTTAATGGATGAGATAGATAGAAGATATCTTAAAGACTGTGAGTGCATAATTTTGTTCACTAGATAACAGGAGAGCAAATGCTTAACAAATAACAATATGCATGTTTAATCAGTAAACATTAATTGGAAGAGACATCTTAGGCATTGAATTATGAGAGGTGATTTGTCACTAGAAGCAAAGAAAGGTCGCTAGCAAGTGGGGAGGGGGTTGAGGTGTAAAAACATTTATCGAGGGGAAGATTTTTTTGGTAAGTGGTTATGATGAATAGATGCTATATGTGTGTAGTAGAGATTAGATGATGTGCCCCCCCTCTTTTTGACACATTTTACATGAACAACATCTGGCTTAATTCCTTGCTGTATAAATTTCCATGTGGAATAATTTAACTTGGTATGACTGACATGCATATCTCCTTGCCAAATTAGAAAGGTGAGCAGAAGTGATCATCCTTTTACTGCCTAATGATTTGTTCGCCTCAATTCTTTTTCAGGACTCGGACACGTCCTGGTGAATGAAATCTTTTATCTATTTACACGTCCTTCGTCTATTATGATATATGCTGGAGAGTTGCCAAATAATTGGTGGTGGTGTACCATGCATATTATCATGCCACTGTACCCGATCTACTTTGGTATTGTTGACTTTTGTAGTAAGACCTATATGTATGTACTTATGAAAACCGTGATTGCAATGTTAATTTATCGGGTCCATATGTTTTTAGGACCTTCTAATTTAGAGAATCAGGACCGCTTGAACTTGAAAAATATTCACATAATGATTGATTCATGCAATATTCCCTCCTATCGTGGTGGTTGGTTGGTTGGTTGGTTGGTTGGTTGTTCATGTGGCAAATTTTTTTAATTTTTTAATTTTTTAATTTTTTAATTTTTTAATTTTTTAATTTTTTAATTTTTTAATTTTTTTTGGCAGTTGATCTCTATATCAGTGTCAAACATGATCAAGTCTATATTGATGATGATGATGATGATGATGATGATGATGATGAACAATTTTAGTCCTAATCAGATAGATACCAAAGGGAAAAAGCTTACCTGAACGGCACAGTTGAATGATCCAAAGTGAGTTTTTTTATTTTATTTTTTATATTCTCCTTTGTTCGCTTTGCCTATAAAATCCATCCGTCGGCCAATTAGTCCGTGAGAAAGCAAAGCATCGAGAAAGATAAATAACACGATTAAAAATTGGCTAAATAAAAGACCACCCAAATTGTTGGACTCGAGCAATGTTTATCTTATCTTGTTTAGGAGAAGTCCAAAAAAAGGAAGACAACAACACCGAATACTTTGGTTGAAAACATACTAACATAAAATTCGATCAGGAATCATACCCATGCATGCATGCATGCATTGACACCAGAAAATGAGTGTACCTAATTCATGTACCCAACATGCTGGCCATCCACATGATCGATCGATCATATGAACCATTAATTATTTATAGACCTTCAACTCCTACTCATAAAATGTCATATGGATGTTTTATGCTATTAGAAAAAAGTTAAAAAAAAAATTGTAAATATCTGCGTATGCAAAGACAAAAAAAAAAAAAAAAAGCAGCTATACCAACGACAGTAAAAGGAATAATCATAAAAAGGATGATTATAGAAACGATAAGAAAGGGTTTAATTGGATCACTGAGGTTGTTTACCTTTCCTTTAGTTGCTTGTTATTTATGAGACAGCCGGTGCGTGCTAAGTATGTTTCCTGGTTACGTACGTACGTGGCCTCTGTCGCTGCTGATACCTGTGAGGGTTGGTTTGGTAATTTGCGTGCTCATTTAAATGCACGCTCCTTTCCCGCCGTCTCTCCTCCTCCTCCGTCAAAGCCCTTCCTTCGCTCCTCCCCCACCATTTCCAAGAACCATCCATAGGCCCCCTCTCCCTCTTCCACTTCCACCCAAACCTCTCTCTCTCTCTCTCTTTCTCCCCTAAAGCATCATTCCCTTTCAAAGATGATGGGCGGCAAACCCTCCCTCTCCCTCCCACTCCTTCTCCTCTTCCTCGCTTTGCCTTCTCTCGAAGGTAAAGCCCCCACCCCCACCCCCACCCCCACGGGTCCATATCTCCATGGCCTTGTGTTCCGATCCCCATCGGTTGGTTGTTTCTTGGGTTCTTGATTCATCCCCATAGTGGTTTGTTTCTCCGCTGCTGCTTGCAGGTTACGCGGGCTTCACCTTCGACGCCACCGTGTTCCCGAAGGAGGCCGAGTACGACTACATCATCGTCGGCGGCGGCACTGCTGGCTGCCCCCTCGCCGCAACCCTCTCCCAATCCCACCGCGTCCTCGTCCTTGAGCGTGGGGGCGCACCGGCCGAATTCCCTTCCCTTGCGAGCCAAGATGGGTTCCTCCGGACCCTGGTGGACACGGACGCCCGGGACTCGCCCGCCCAGCCCTTCATCTCCGACGAGGGCGTCCCCAACGCCCGCGGCCGCGTCCTCGGCGGCAGCAGCGCAATCAACGCCGGATTCTACAGCCGCGCCCATCCGTCCTTCTTCGACGACGGCGCCGCTGGCGGCACGGTCGCCGCATGGAACATGGGCCTCGCGAACGAGTCGTACGAGTGGGTCGAACGGGCGGTGGCCTTCCGCCCGGTGCTCCGGAGTTGGCAGGCGGCCGTCCGCGATGGGCTGCTCGAGGCAGGCGCGACGCCCTACAACGGCTTCACCGTCGAGCACGTGCCGGGCACCAAGATCGGCGCCGCCACCTTCGATTCCCACGGCCGCCGCCACAGCGCCGCCGACCTCCTCAGGTTCGCCAACCCCGCCAACATAAAGGTGGCGATCCGGGCCACCGTCAACCGGATCTTGCTCAACCCAGTCTTGCCCGGTTCTCTCTCTCTCTCTCTCTCTCTATCTCTCTCTCTCTGGAAGCTATCGATGCCCATCTGATCTCGCTAACATGGTTCTTGGCCGTAGACACTGGTTTGGCTCTTGTGGGCAAGGCAACCTTCATCACCTCCATGTCCTCTTTTAGGTTCGATCGGAGGATGGCGGCCCAAGGACCAGGTGATGGCGGCAGGAGTTGTGTACCGCGACGGCCTGGGGCGCCACCACCGCGCGAAGACCCGTCCGGGAGGCGAGGTGATCCTCTCGGCCGGAGCCCTCGGCAGCCCCCAGCTGCTGCTGCTCAGCGGCATCGGGCCGAGGCCATACCTGTCCGCATGGGGCATCCCGGTGGCCCTCCACCACCCGAGCGTGGGGCGGCACATGTACGACAATCCCCGTAACAGTATCTCCTTCATCCCCGCCATCCCCGTCGACAATTCCCTCATCCAGGTCGTCGGCATCCCGGGCGCCGACGCCTCCTTCGTCGAAGCCGCGTCGAACATAGTCCCCTTCCACTCCCCGGCCCGCTCCGTCTTCCTCCACCAGTCCGCCTCCCCTCTCTTGGTGACCGTCGCCACCCTCATGGAGAAGGTCCCCGGCCCCGCGTCGGAGGGCTCCCTCCGGCTCGCCTCCCTCGACGCCAGGGACAACCCCCTGGTCCGATTCAACTACTTCTCCAGGCCGGAGGACCTGGCGCGGTGCGTGGCCGGGGTGCGGCAGCTCAGGGACGTCCTCTACGGTAGGTCGATGAAGGAGTTCCGGGCGGCCGCCACAGGGTTGCGGGGAGGGAGGGCGGGACGGAGGGACTTCCGGTTCGTGGGTCCAGCGCTGCCGGCCAACATGTCGGACGACGCCGCGGTGGCGGCGTTCTGTAGGAGGACGGTGTCGACGCTCTGGCACTACCACGGGGGGTGCGCGTCGGGGAAGGTGGTGGACGGGGATTTCCGGGTGATGGGGGCGGGGGCTCTCCGGGTGGTGGATGGCTCCACCTTCAGGGTGTCGCCGGGGACCAATCCCCAAGCCACCGTGATGATGATGGGCAGGTACGTGGGGCTGAAGATGTTGCAGGAGAGGAGGAATAATAGGTGGCCGCATGCATGAATGAAGTCATCGTCCGTCCACCTGCAAATTGCTTGTCCTGTGTACCCTACCAACCTACTACCTACCTACCTGTATGCTTTTATCACCTGTATAATTTGTATTACTTTTTTTTGTTTCTTCTTCCTTCATCATTCCTGTCGGGATGCCATACTACTTACTACTGCCTGAAACCAAACCATTTCACCAGACGTTTATATACTTTGGGATTCATATATTGAAGAACTCCAATTGACTTGCTGTGCATTATTTATTTGTCTCTACTTGTTTCGTAGGAAGCAACTTTCTCGTTTAACCTTGTTAGGGTGGAAAGATTTCATTGGTTTGACAGAGACCCGAGTTGGCATTCATTCCCCTATCAAAAACTACAAATAAAAAGGAGGACAAGATATATAAGAGTAGTAGCATTCTTACTTACCGGCATGACGCTGTTTGTTCCTCTGGTGTCCCCTTTGAAACTTGAAACAACTGGACATCAAAATTCTTCTTTAGCTGCGACAAGAAATGCTTCGGTGGTAATAAAGTACATGCGCGTAATGTCCGATTATTTCATGAAAATGTTCAGATTGTTGTGCTGTGTGCGTATGTGTGTGTGTGTGTGTGTGTGTCTCCAAATTATAAGCAAAACCATTTAACGACCGACGGCTTCAAGAGGAGGAGGAGGAGGAGTGTGTGTGTGTGTGTGTGTCTCCAAATTATAAGCAAAACCATTTAACGACCGACGGCTTCAAGAGGAGGAGGAGTTAAACATACCTAAAAAGAGTGGCGCTTCCGATATCTCCCCCAATAATAACATGAGAGGAAAGCAAGGAGAAGAAAGCTTTGTCTGTCCACGTCGTCGTACTACCATCACCATCAACCTTCTGACGAGATCTGCATGCAAAAGGCCAAGATAGTAGATTTAAGGGATTAACCCACTAAACATCTTCTTTTTAACCCGCCATTTACCTCCTCGGTGGGAGAATAGCTCCATCTCCTGCATGGCTTGCAGTCAAACTCAGAAGGCTTTTTTTTTAACCAACCTTCCTCCCCTTAGCACAGCCAGAAGCAGCATCTCTCTCTCTCTCTCTCTTTCTCTCTCTCCCCCCTTTTTATAACCATCCTACTTGCCGTTGCACTTTTAATCCCCCCACCTCCCAGAACTTGCATGCAGAGAGCATAGGAGAAAAAGGAAGGGTGAAAGCGCAGAAGCCAACTTCCACTTCCGTATTCCTCCCTCCCCTCACAGTCAGTCTTATTACTCTCACTCTTTTCTTTCTCTGACCCTCTCTCCCCTTCTATCTTTTGAAAGGCCGTCCGATAGGAAGATGATGAACAGATCCAGCTCTGCTGAGGCCTACTTTGCCCCTTCCATGATGTCCTTTGTTGGGCTGGAAGGCAGCAGCAACCAAAAGCACCAAACTTGGGATTGGGAGACCAGCTCCATCGACGCCAACACCACCACCCCAATCACCACCAGCAACCTCCAGAGCCATCCATTCTTCCCCAACGTGCCCTTACTCGACTGCACCCCACCTCCTTTGCTCCCCATGACGAACAGCTTCCCCTTCTACTCGCCGCCGCCGCAACTGCTGCCCGAATACCCGGCGGGTCTCATCAAGAGGGAAGACGGCGTCGATGGCCGGATCGGGCTAAATTTGGGCCGCAGGACTTACTTCTCCTCCGGCGAGGCGCTCACGACGAGGGGGGTGTATTCACTGAGCCACCAGCCACCGCGGTGCCAGTCCGAGGGGTGCAGGGCCGACCTCTCCGGAGCGAAACACTACCACCGCCGCCACAAAGTTTGCGAGTTCCACTCCAAGGCCACTGTCGTCGTCGTCGGCGGGTCGCAGCAGCGCTTCTGCCAGCAGTGCAGCAGGTATTGGGCCAGCTTAGGAGGCCACACGGTTGCTTTCCTTCTCTCTTCTGGCTTTTTTGGATGCCTTCTTGATACACCGTGAGCCTAGTGTTGTTGGTTCTTTTACGGCTGCTTGGGGTGCAACCCAGTAACTGAGCCTGGCATTCCTCCTCCACCTATCCTCAATCTCCATGAGCACTCTCAAACATTTAAGTCTCACGCCTCTCTCACCAAGGAGATCAGCGAAGGAGCTTGTATTGTTTCTGACACCCGTGCAGAACCCAATGCTTGTTGCGTTTGTCTCTGTGAGCCATAGGAATGAAACCCCAGCAGCGTAGTGAGAGGCGTGTGACTGACTGCCTTTTGTCTTCCTTGTCCGTGTTCTCCTGTAACTTAGTACATAACTCCACATTCCTTGTAACCCCTTTCTTTGTAGCTTTTCGAGGCTTTAATAGCAGCAGCACCTACCCTAGTCCAGATCATCCATCGCACTGCCTCTCTTCTTCTCCTTATAGCTTCTGTTTCCTTGTTCGATGTTGGGTCCTTTTGCATTCTGTTTGTTCCTTTTTCTTCATGTAGGGGGCAGGAGAAATAGGCTCACAGACTTTTTCATCTTTTGCCTCATGTTTCTCCAAATGGTGGCCAGGTTCCATGGGTTGGCAGAGTTTGATGAGGTCAAAAGAAGCTGTAGAAAGCGCCTGGCCGACCATAACCGCAGGAGGAGGAAGCCTCCGCCCCCAGCAACGATGGCAGAGCAGAGCCCCTCAGCCCCCAACAACACAAACCCCAGCTCCCGAGCCCAGAAGACCACCAGAGACAGCAGTAATCTCGGTGCTCCGATCCCGCTCTCCTACCTATCACCACCCTCTTACGCTTGTAATCTCTCCTCTTCTCATGCGTTTACCACTGTGTAATTGGACAGCAGCAAGCACCAAGCCCACAGGTACTGTTTGTACCGCTCTTGCAAGTACCATGGTCGGACCGGAGGGCCAGCAATACCAGGACAAAGGGCAGCTGTTGAGGAATGGACCGGCTTTTTCTCGTGGAGGAGTCGCAGCAGGAGAAGGTGACATGGGGCCTGATCCCATGTACCAAACCCAAGGACACTTTGTCGAATCCTCCTCCTCCCCTTCAGCATCCAACGCTGCCAGCTTCCACCACCACAACCTCTTCCCATGAGCCCTCCCGGTCCGCGGCACTCGTGATCACCACCACCAGAGCAGCAGCCCTCCACCTCAGGTAGACCGTGTTTGAGCTGGGCCCACTTGTGATCGGTAGGGAAGTCTGTGGTGGATGGATGAGCCATGGGCTACGACAAGCTTGGCTTTCCTGGGCCTTCGGTTCTTCTTACTCTTTCTACTGCAAATAATGATTGATTCGCTCTTTAGAGATTCGGACTGCAACCTTGCTCCGCAGCATCTGTATCGTATTAGTCGAAAGCAAGTTCTTATAGGTCTTTAGAATGAAAGCAGGGGGGGTACCGTCTGCAATGTCGACTGTGCAACACATGAAGGAGCGCAAGGACGCGACCGAGGGAGCGTTATGGACACACAGTCACCATTGACCCATGTCGCTCCTCTTGACAGCAGCTCGGGACGCACCAGTCGATCCCTCCCGTCATTCGCACCATCATCTTCTCCCTTTCGGTTCCTCGCGAGCCTTACCAGCGCCGGACGCCGTAGCAATGAATGCGACATACGGAGCTCCGGGACCACGTTCGATGCTCTGATTGGTAAGACGCGGTCATTTCGTCGAACAGGTGGCGGACAACCAAGATGCCGGATTGAGAGGACGGTCCGGGCTACGATGTTTTGGATGCTGGCCGTGCTGTACAACCGCGCTTAGAGATGGAGAATAGGAGAAAAGCTCTAAGCCGCGCCATCAGTTGCCATCGGAGTTGGGGAAGACGCCGTCTTCACACCACGCGTGCGATACTTGAATCCATGTAGGGATTTGGCTCTCATCATCTCGAAACGTACTTGTTGTTGTGGTAGCGATAGAGTCGGGCGGGGTCGGATCAAGATCCGGGTAAGCGGTACTTAAACCCGTCCATGCACCGAATCTGGACAGGGTGGAGTCTTATCGGACTTATGGTGGATCCGAAATTGGATCAAGTTTTCTTTTTCCAACAAAAAAAAAAAATCATCTTTTATAAAATATTAACTATCTGCGACAATCAATGATCTGGTCAAAAGAAGCTCAAAGTTGTTTATAATTAAATGAATTATTTTTTTTCAAAAAAAAACTCAAGGATTGAGAAATTAAGAGATCATCTTGATAGTAATAGTCTGGAACTCATTCTGGAAATATTGAAACTAATTAAATTTTTTATTTAGCAATGTGTCGAAAATGATCAAAATATTAGAATTTTACTTCCAGCTAATAATGTGTTTAAAGAGATAACGAGAGGTGGATCTCTTTTTAAAATAAATTCAGCTTGTCCTTTTTATCTCATCCTGACATTTCCATTGGTAGCTAATAGTGCAAATAATGGGTTGGAGATCCACGCCAAGTCATCACTCTATGATAGCACCGAGATCCCACAATGATCCAACTGATGCAGGCTCAAGCCGACGTGGCAGAGCACTGACTTGGTCGCCACGACAACGCACGCTGTGCAGAGATCCAATTAATGAAGAATGACGCATCATGTCTTTGCACCATATCGACCGAACGGACAGCGACCGACCGCACCTGCCCATTATGCTCGGCCTGACGACAGAGGTAAGACCGAGGGTGCGGTCGACCCTCCAACTGGTATATATAAAACCCCCCACCTGAGGGCAGGAAAGGAGGGGGGGGGGGGGGGGCTCCTACTCTCTTTCTCATACTATATTTCAAACCATCTCAGTCGAGGACACTGACTTGATTGTCGAAGGGGTCACGTCGGGTTGTCCCACCCCGACTAGGTCTTCGTGCGGGACCCCACGGGAGCCTCCGAACAAGAGCATCTCGAGATGCACATCTGAGCAGGAGCATCCCAAGACACACATCCGAGACCCGACCAACCTCTCTTGAGCTTTCTCGCCTCTTCCCGACTAACGCGGACGAGCTTGTTCACATGGGCGGAACCAAGCCGTGCTTACTCCTCGGCCAAGGCATAAAGTTTCACAATATTTTTAGCGCTAGAAAGAGGGTCCGATGTCGCAAGAGCACCCACATCCAAGCATACCTCAACGAGCATCCCTTGTTGGTAATACAAGCTTTCCTAATAGGGTTGCGACCATCAAGGTCCTTTTCGTCACTGGTCGAACGCCCACCCCCAAATAGAGCCTTAGTCGTGCACCTCGGCCAAATAGTGCCCAAGTCCTGCACATCGGCCAAAAAGTGTCTGAGTCCTGCACCTCGGCCAAAAAGTGCCCGAGTCCTGCACTCGACCAAAAAGTGCCCGAGTTGTGCACCTCGGTCAAAAAGTGCCCGAGTGGTGCACCTCGGTCAAAAAGTGCCCGAGTCCTGCACCTCGGCCAAATAGTGTCCGAGTCTTGCACCCTAGCCAATAGAGCCCGAGTCCTACCCCTCGGCTAAACAGTTTCCGAGTTGTGCACCTCGACGAAATAGTGTTCGAGTCGTGCACCTCAACCAAATAGTGTCCGAGTCCTGCACCTCGGCCAAAAAGTGTTTGAGTTGTGCACATTGGCCAAACAGAGCCCGAGTTATGCACCTCAGCCAAATAGTGCTCGAGATTATGCACCTTGGCCAAATATTGTCTAAGTCCTGCACCTCAGCCAAATAGTGCCCGAGTCATGCATCTTGACCAAATAGTGTCCGAGTCATGCACCTCGACAAAAAAATATCTGAGTTGTGCACCTCGACCAAATAGAGCCCGAGTCATGCCCCTTGACCAAACAATGCCCGAGTTGGGCATCTCGGTCAAATAGTGCCCGAGTCCCGCACCTTGGCTAATCAGTGTCCGAGTTGTGTACCTTGACCAAATAGTGCTCGAGTTTTGCACCTCGGCCAAAATTGTGTTCGAGTCATGCACCTCGTTCAAACAAAACACGAGTCATACACCTCGGCCAAATAATGATTGAGTCTTGCACCTCGGCCAAACAGTGCCCAAGTTGTGCACCTCGGTCAAATAGTACCCGAGTCCTGCACATCGGCCAAAAAGTGTCCGAGTTGTGCACCTCAGCCAAATAAAGCCCGAGTCATGCCCCTAGGCCAAGCAGTGCCCGAATTGTGCACCTTGGCCAAATAGTGCCTGAGTCATGCACCTTGGCTAAACAGTGCCCGAGTTGTGTACCTCGGCCAAATAGTACCCGAGTCATGCACCTCGGCCAAAAAGTGCCAGAGTCATGCACCTCGACCAAATAGAGCTCGAGTTCTGCACCTCAGCCAAAAAGTGCCATAATTGTGCACTTCAGCCAAACATTGCCCGGGTCCTGCACCTCGACCAAAATAGTGTCCGAGCTATGCACCTCGGCCAAACAGAGCCTGAGTCATGCACCTCGACTAACGGTGTCTGAGTTGTGCATCTCAACTAAATAGTGCCCAAGTCTTGCACCTCGGCCAAACATTGTTCTAGTCTTGCACCTCAGCCAAATAGTGCTTGAGTCCTTCACCTAGGCCAAACATTGCCCGAGTCTTGCACCTCCGCCAAATAGTGCTCGAGTCCTTCGCCTTGGCCAATCACAAGCTTGAGCTATGCCTTGGGCAGGTCGTTAACCCAAGCAGAAGTGCTTGACCATTCACAAGCTCGAGCAATGCCTTAGGCAAATTATGAGCTTGAGTAACAATGCTCGACCAGTCCAGTGCCCGAGTTATGTAACTCAGCCAGTCCAACAATCTTTGCTCGAGTTGTGTATCTCGGCCAGCCCAACAGTCTTCGCCCAAGTTGTGTATCTTGACCAGTCCAGCAGTCTTTGCCCGAGTTGTGTATCTCGACTAGTCCAGCAGTCTTTGCCCGAGTTGTGTATCTCGACTAGTCCAGTAGTCTTTGCCCGAGTTGTGTATCTCGGGTAGTCCAACAGCCTTTGCCCGAGTTGTTTGTCTCGGTGAGTCCATTAATCTTTGCTTGAGTTATGTATCTCGGCCAGTCCAGCGGTCTTCATTAGAGTTGTGTACCTCGGCCAATCCAGCAATCTACGCCTGAGTTGTGTATCTCGGTTAGTCCAATAGTCTTCGCCTGAGTTATGTATCTCGACTAGTCCAACAATTTTCGCCCGAGTTGTATATCTCAGCTAGTCCAACAGTCTTTGCCCATGTTGTATATCTCGGCCAATCCAACGGTCTTTACCCAAGTTGTGTATCTCGATCAGTCCAGCAGGCTTCACTCGAGTTGTGTATCTCGGCCAGTCCAGCAGTCTTTGCCCGAGTTGTGTATCTTGGTCAGTCCAGTATTTTTTGCCCGAGTTATGTATCTCGGCCAATCTAACAGTCTTTGCTCGAGTTATGTATCTCAGCCAGTCTAACAATATTTGCCCGAGTTGTGTATCTCAGGCAGTCTAGTCAAATTTTGCCCGAGTCATACATCTCGATCAATTTGATCAGCCCTCGTCTGAGCCACGTGCCTCGACCATGTCTCGCCAATAATTCTCCGATGGGCTAACCTTAGATGCCCCCATAAGGACAAGTCAAGCAACAACCCAAGCCCTTGAGAAGATTCGGACCCACGTCAGCCAACGCCCGGGGGTCTTCCCCTCGGTCAGCGTAGCATCTCGGGAAGACCCCTTTCGGGGAGGGGGGGAGAGAGAATGATAGGACAAATAATGGGTCGGCCAAGCTCTCCGAGACCCATGCCAAGTCAGCAGGTAGAGATCCAATTAATGAAAAATGGCACGGCACGTCTCTGCACCATGCCGACCGGGCGAACAACGACCGACCGCACCTGCCTACCATGCCCGGCCTGACTATAGAGGTCGAGGGTACGATCGGCCCTCCAACTGATATATATATAAAAGCCCCACCTGAGGGCAGGAAAGGGGGGGCTCTCACTCTCTTTCTCAAACTACATTTCAGATTATCTTGATCGGGGCACTGACTTGATCGTTTGAGGGGCCATGTAAGGCACCCCCACCCCACCGACTTGATCGTCGGAGGGGCCACGTCGGGCACCTACACCCTGATTAGGCCTTTATGCAGGACCCCTCGGGAGCCTCCGAACAAGAGCATCTCGAGACACACATTCGAGTAGGAGCAACCCGAGATGTACATCTGAGACCCTACAGACCTCTCTTGAGCTTTCTCGTCTCTTCTCGACCGACGCGGACAAGCTTACGCACACGGGCGGAACCAAACCGTGCTGACTTCTCGGCCACAATATAAAGTTCCACAATAATAACTTTTGGCATCATTGTTGCATTACCACAAACCCCCTCCTATATATCACAAATAAGATCAAAATAATTTTTTTATATTATAATTAGATTGACTAAAAATTTTAATATCAAACTTGTCAACTTAACTATAGTAATTCATAGTAAACCAAAAATATATATATCTTCTTCACGAAGGAGATGTCGAAAGTATATTACCACCCTCGAATATTATATGAAGGAAAAGATGATTCTTTGTAATCAAAAACTCTTTCAACGTTATGAAACCAATAAAAAAAAAAAACTTATCGAGTTGCATGATCCTTCAAACTCCACAATGTCAAATTTAAGATCGAGCCCTATATATAAATGTGATTTATAGAGGGATCTGCCCAAAATATTTGGTCCAATTCTTTGAAAGCTGCGATGGGCTTTTACGTATATATCGACTTTGTTAGGCGCATTTGTGAAACTTGTCCAAGCCTTCCGGTCCTTCGTGTATATATCGATTTATAGAGGGGCCTCTTTGAAACATTGTTTAAATCTTTAAGCCGCCCGCCAAAGTTCCCGTGGTTGTGTTCGTTGTGGTGTCTCCAATCGCGTGAGCGAACCCAGAGACCCTCGAAACCCTAACCTTAGAATCGGGATCCCCAGCACCGGATGACGACGACGGAGGGGTTCGAGTTCCCATCGTTAGCAGAGGGACGACTGGTGGCGACGGCTTGGATGAGACAAGCGGCTTGCTGGAAGCTCTTCCCGTTCTTCGCCGCCGTCGTCATCTTCCGCGCCCGCTACCCGCCACCATATGCGCCGTCTCCCTTGCCATCAACGGTAGATCCTACGTTGACTACTTCTTCGTTTTCTTTTTCTGTCTTCCTCGATTGTAGAGCTCTGCATCCGAGACAGAGAAGTCGTGAATGGCTTGATGCATAATCTTTCCATCTACCGTCAATTAACTCTGTGAGAAGATTTTGTAGCAATACTATTTAAGGCATTTACGTTCATAACGAGATTGAACACCTTGGGATTGATGTAAGATGCAACCCTAGCTAAACGATGGATGAAGGAACCGGTTTAGTGGCCTAGAAATGAAACGGAAGTTAGCAAGAAAGAGCCTCCTATTCTACAAGAAAATGCCATTGCTAAAGTGGTTCGAAAGCATCTGATATACTTTTTGATATCTTTCAACAGCATATCTGGTTTTGGATGGATCGTAGATGGTGAATTTGAACTTCTTGGAGGTGGAAGGGGGCGGGTGGACTGGGGTTCTGGATTATAGGTCTGGGAAGGGGTTTTGATCTCAAAAATCTGGATTTGGAAGTTGGGGAATGTGTTGTTTCTCTTCGAGATATTGGGAAAGGTGGTTCTTCTGGATGTTCGATCAATCTAAGATGCAGATTCTTGATGACTCGATTTTGATGGATCGATTTTGTAGCATGATCTGATTCAAGGTTGCATTAACCTTTGCTTTTGCATGTCCAGATTGGAGTTGAGTACCAGTCTTATCTCAAGTTCTTGGAGGAATATGCTTCTCAGCAGTAAATCATAAAGCAATAGCCTTCCTTTGTGATTAATGCCTCTTTCACCACAGAGTCCTTAAATTTGATCAACTTTAGATTTCATCAACATTCAATTCCGTAAAATGATACCTAGTGCGAGAGACATTCACTTGATCAGTATTCTCAAACAGTACACTCTTGAGTACAACACTGATGTTAGCAAGTTTGATTGAGTATGGGGGAGGGAGATCCTGCAAAGCCGACCAAGTTGGGGGTGACTTTCTTTGATATAACCCAAATAGTTTTTCGATCGTATCCATTTCTCAAATGCCTTCCTCTAAAGAGGTCGAGTGTCGAGTTAGTAATACTGGACCATTGCCATTTTTGGAGAATTATCTGTGCCACAAATTCCAATATCATCTATCGATCGTTCTTCTTTTCCCCCCTCCACCTCCACTCTCTTCCCACCTCAGCCAAAAAAGATTGGGACTATAGCTGATGTATAATTAATATTAAGAAACTTACCATTGCACCAAAGCATTTCAATCATGTGAATCAGTAGGATTATTTTTAGTCCTAGTTGGTTGATCTTACATCAAGATTGACCAGTAAAGGAAAGATGAATTTGTCTCCATCCAATAACCAAATTTATCCAAGTTTCCTTCACCATAATATTTCTGTCACCCGTACTTAGGCTGACTAATTAGATTGGATGTTGGATGAAACTAAGACACTATATATTTTAAGGTTCCCTTAAGCCTGTATTCACAAAAACTGTTGCTCAGTACCTTTATTACGAGCATCAGATTTACTAATAAATTTCTTAAAACTAGAATCCTAGTTGCACATTATGGGAGCATGATTTGCATAGTTTGCAAGAAACATAAGAATTGGAGTGGGTTCTGAAATCCTAAATCTCAAAGGAGACCCCCCCTAAAAATTATGAATATGACCATGAACTAACACTCATGGCATTTATGGACAACTTATTGTATCCTTTGATTCTTCAATTTTCTTACATTTTATAAACATACAAAATATCCTATGATTGGTTTTGTCATATATTAAAAGACAAATACAAGGCCGATATATCATGTGGGTCAAGCGACAACTGAATAGCATCAGCCCATAAATTTGAACAATGTTTCTATGGCAAGTTTTAGCACTTAATTTGATGGCATTTATAGCCAAAGTTATCTTTATACTGGTTGCAACACTAAAAGTTAGTACCTATTATTTTGTTGCAAAAGATTTTCATGGTTTACCTGCCAATTATGTCATAATTTTCTTACAAGCAAGTAATCTGTTGAAGTTGACAAGGAGAAAGAACATCTTAGTTCTCTCATCATAACATCTAAACTAACATGATAGTTGATCCCAATCACAATGGCATATTGTTCTCAATGGGCCAGCATATCGTTTAGGCAACATGTTTTGCTGTTGGTGCAATAAAGAAATGAAAATTTTTGCACTATACTGCTCTTGAAAGGCCCTTGGACTTTTTTCTCATTAAATTTTAGTGAGTTTGACTTTTGTTACAATTCATTTTTTTCCTTTTTTTGATGAAAGTGGATTGGGCCTTATTTTAGACTTGCTATAATTGTGCATGGGTTCAATAAAATTTCTCTATGACCCTATTTGACTTTTGTATCATTGGTACTAATCTTTTGGAACTTATATACTGGTCAATGTTTCTAAAAGTGTTAAGCACTAAGGTCTCAAAATGTCTGAGGTGTTAGGTGCTCGCTTGAGTGAAGCAAGATGCTCTCGAATATTAAAATTTTAAAAATATGATAACAAATATAAAAATGACACATTAAATTAAAATTACATAAATTACCAAATTACACTTTCCATCTTCTAATAATAAAAATATTGAAACAAACTAGTGAATCCACCACAAGCTGGTGCATCAAAGTAATTCGATTGTTATGTTCTAAGTTTCAACTCCTAACGGTGCTCCGACATCAAATTGATACATCATAGTAATCAACCAAAGACTATTACCTATAAAATAAGAGAGGAGATGGAGAAGTAACTGGAGAAACGATGTGGAGGAAGGTGGACAACAATGGCAATTAAGCTACAGGTGGCGACATACAAAGTTGTAGACGATGACATATGAAGTTGCTGATGATAGATGAAGCGAACGAAGTTGTCGACGATGATGAATGAAGCAAATGAAGTTGCAATGGCAGATAAAGCAGATGAAGACGGTGGTAGGGCTTCACTCATTGCTTTCTCTAGGTCGAGCGCGAGGGCGGGAGCAGGGTTTGGTAGGAGGCGTTAGTTGGTTCAGTTGAACCAACTTATTTGCCCAGGCTCGAACTCAAGTCGAATAACAAACACTTTGGCTTGAGTGCTGGCTTGATTCGCTCAGTGCCTGGGCCTAGGTGTGTGCCTGAGTGGTGCTTCAGTGAAACGCCTTGCCCCTAGGTTTCTTGAGGCACTCAGATCTCACCTCGCCTCAGCTGAGCGCCTTCTTAAAACATTGATCTTAGTGAAGTTGAACCTGACTTAGTTGTCGAATTTAGTTTGATAAGATTATAGGTTATATGCCGGTGACATTTATTTATTTATTTGATGATAACTGGATGCCAGTGATTCTTAAAATATCTTTGGACCTGCTAATGTTGCATATGAAAAGTATTCAAAATGATTACAAAGAGAGAAAAAGAAAATCATGGATTAGGAAGTTATGGTCTATGTCTAGTGAATAATAAGGCATATCGGTGCATGAAGAGCATCTTGCATTACTATCATTATATATGTCATAAAGAGGAGAGGAAGGGGGGTTGTCAAGGAATCTTTGAGGGAGAGAAGCTCGAATAGAGAGATGAAAGAGTATTTATGCTATTCGCAAGAGGGAAGGCACCACTGAGGGCCGTCTTGCGTATGGACCAATCGTCTTACATACAGATGTCGATCACTAATCGCCTTATTCCAATGAACAATTAGCGGAGGAGGCAAAATAGATCATTGTCGTGATGGAGATGTTTTAATTATGTGAGAAGTTTTAGTCGATAGTCCTTTCAACATAGGAAGTAGTGACTCTTTTCGTTGATGGCTAGGGTTTCTTCCCATCCACAAAAGCCCCATGCAAGGTGGTTTAGAGAGGGAAAGGGATTTCTAGTTGGCTAAATTGGTTCAGCTGAATCATTTGGTTCGAACCCAAGTTGAACCCAATGGGTTTAACTTAAACGCGCACTTGAGCCACCTAGTGCCTGGGTTGCACCCAACCAATATGGAGGCGATCGCGTCTCACCTCGCCTAGGCACCTAGGCAAGCACCTGAGCACCCCTGATAACCCTAGTTCAGAGTCAAGCTGTTGTATCACCAAAAGATAGATTGAACAACATATTTTACACAGCAAACAGATTCATCCACCATTTGTGGAATGGTATTGCTCTTCTTAATCTTGGCAACTGGAGAATAGCTTTAAGCTTTGTGATCCAATAGACAGTATTGCTTTTACAGTTGTAAGTTATCTATTGTGCCACAGCACCAGATAAGAAGCATAATTGTATTTGCTGTTTGTTCACTCCTAAGGTTATTTATTGTCTGAGGATCATTTGCATTAAGATATAAGCCAATGCTTGTTTCTGTTAACAGTGAATCCTTGCAAAAATACATAAAACGTGTGCAAACTGTTTTTTCTGTTAGATATTCTTATGCCCATCTGATACCAATTTTTAGCTGTGAATTGGTGTTTCTGAGGGATTTCTTGTTCTGCTCAAAGGGCTATATGTTGGCAACAATTTTGGTATCTCCGGTTTTCATCTTGCTGGATGCAGGAGGAAGAGAAGAGAAGCGTAGCTCAAACTTATCTAGAATACATTGCTTAATCCCCATAATTAGCAGTAATATATTTGGGTATCGTAGTGAAGGACAAGAATTGGATCACTTTTTAGATTATGCAGATGGAGCAGAATACTTGCCACTAGCATGGATGCTTCAACAAGATTATGTAGATGGTTCTGGGCTTGCTTTAACTAAGGGTATCGGAGCTTGCAAACTTTCACCACTTATATTTCATACCTCATGGTATTTTTGCTAATCTTTTTTAATCAATCATTGACTTTGTAGGACAATGTCCTTTTGGGACTCCGGCCGTTAGGGGTGCATCATGCAGAGACGAGCAACGAAGAGACATCCGAACTGGTCCTGTTTGTGGATGCATGCAAAGTGATACATCCTGAGCAATCCTGTCATGTATCAGCACTGAACATTACAGCTTTTTGGGGGGTAGGTGAAATCTGGCGTTTACCTTTTTTTTTTTGTTTTTTAGCTGTCAAAGGGGGGATCATCCATTGGTTGTTGAGCTAACCTTGAATTTACTTTGCCTTCAGATAAGGAGAACACTATTTGGTTATATAGATAAGAAGTTTGGATGGGTTAGACAATCATCTTCTTCGACACTTCACAGGGGACCTACCGCCCACCATTTCTTTGACCGAAACAAATTACTTGCCAGAGGAATAGGTGGTATCAACAGCAATCTGCTTTGTATGCATCTGGACTATGGCTGGCTGTTCCGAGGACGTGGATTCGAGTCATCTTGACGGGCTAATATCACGATTTCAGGATACCCAGGTCAGCTACCAAACCCCATTTGACTAGTTTGTATGCTGCTAAGTTGCTCAAATTCAATCTACTTTACTTAGTTTCGATGACTGTTTGGTTGATTGCACCCAACGGAGAGGCTGTTTTAGCTAGCTAGCTACCTAGCACTTTCCCAGCCCCGAGTGGTGGTGGTGGGGATTGCACCCTATGAAAAAGGTAAACAGGTTGGAGATGACATCCATATCCCCATGCCCGCCCCCTGGTGCCCTCCCTCCCAGATACTGACTGCCCAACCCACCACCATCCCCCCTATTCCAATCTCGTACCACTAAATGTCCACTGTGAATTCACCTTTCGATGGTGGGCCCACCATATAGGTAGGTCCCGACCCATCATAGAGTTAGTTAGTCCCCAAGGCACTCGGGCCATCCCCCCCCCCCCCCCCCCCCCCCCCCCCCCCCCCCCCCCCCCCTTTTTTTTTTTTTCCATCCATCCAATTATATTCTGTCATCAAACCCGTTCGTCCTTGACTTTCCAATCTTTCAAGGATACATATGGAGGAAGCAGAATAAGTATTATTTATTTTTTTTGTATATTTGTTAATTTGATTTTCTTGATAAAATCCATACTTCACTAATTATATTGTTAGTGCTTTTTTTTTTTTAATTTTTTTGAACTTCAAGTCCTAGTGGAGTTAATTAAAACAAATATATATGAGATTGAAGACCTGTACAACTCAAAAGGTTATTATGTTATGGGTCAGACCCATTATATGCTATCTGAGTCTTCTAATTATTAGTTAATGTGTGATTATTCTTTTATTTTGTCTCTTTTAGCTCACACATAAATATTTTAGACATATCTTTTTTAATACTTGCGAGTATTTGATATTGTTATAAGCTTCATTATGATGCTGTTATCTTAGTTTTGGACTGAATATTGATAGGAAAATAGATACTCGAATTGAGACTCATAATTAGTTGAATTTTGAAATGATTATGATAAAATTTGGGAGTACCATACCGATTATGTATTATGCTATGTTTTTTTTTAGGTCCTCGTGTCTATTTGACGATAACTCGGCATCACATTGTGTTTGGAGTAGTGGTCGTCGAGAAAGTAGAACATGGATGTGAAATATTATTACCTTGTGTAAAATTGAGTAGGGAGTAGTTGCAAGGGACCCAAACCCAAAAGTAATCGGATCCTATCGACTCTATTAGTATCTGTTGGGGTTGACTAAAAGAAACAAAGAACAAAGTGGCAAACAGTTCCATTGTACCAGCGGTAGGAAATTGTTGGATGGTTGAATTATTGCGATGGTCCCGCCATTAACGGGATGGCTGTAGCCCTTGACCTCGATCTAAGTTTCAGAAATTGGACCCCTCACAATTGTTGTTGTGGTCCGAGGTCACTTTGGAGGGAGACCCGTGGCCGTGTTCCCCCATAAGTTTACTACTACCTGACAACCTTTCTTTTTGTTTGTATAGTTTTTGTACACCTTGTGCGTTGGGGGGGGGGGGGGGTGTGGCTCGTCTAAGTCGCTCCAGAGGCCACTTTGGTTGGTCCCCAACGCATATATTATGTGTCAGAGCACTGCACGTGATTTGCATGTGAAAAAAAAGAACAATTAATTACAATATGAAGTAATAGATGCCCTCATCTACGTGCTTCATTTTTGCCTCACCCCCCCCCACCACCTCGTTTGACCTCGATATAACTCCCGTTGCCATTCCTTTCCAAGGAAAACTGGATGAGGCAGATATGCACGGAAAATAATATAGTAGTTTTGCTTTTGGGGTCTGCTTCCAGCATCAACCAGGGATTTAGCCTGTATTAAGTGGGGTAATGCATGTACTGACAATTCGCATGTATATGCAGGAAAAATAATAAAATTATAATACAAGTTAATTAGAAATGATTAATATTATTATCCACAGTCAATTACTAAGTTTTTACAATTCATTATTAATTGACAATTCGCATGATTATATTTGGCGTCCGGTCTTTTTGTGCTTTAAAAAAAAAAAAAAAAAACATTCGACTTCGGATCCCATGGCCATGAGATGAACGCCTCGTAACAGCCGTTCGTCGCTTATAAATACTCCGATGCTGCACGGGGTGTCCGTTACGTTCTGTTCCCCTTCTCCGTCCGTCGTCATCCTTTTCCATCAGTGTGGTGGTGAGAGAGTGAGAAGAAGGGACCGAAACCTGTGATAGATAGACATAGAGGAGGGCGAATAGGTGAGGTTAGGGTTTTTTGCTGGTTATGGGATTGTGACATATGGCGGGAGATAAGCCGTCCGTGGAGCTCTGCAAGGGCATCAATGGCCTCGACAAGGTCGTGCTGAGGGAGACTCGAGGCAGCTCGGCCGAGGTTTCGCTCTTTCTTCCCCCCTTCTGCTGATCTCCCTTTCAATTTCCTCCTATTTTCTTGATTCTCTCCATTCTTGTTAAGCGATCTGGAGTTTTGAGGTCATTTGCTTTCGTTCTTGAATGATTTGGTTGGATTGGTTCTCATTATGCTCGATCTAATTTTATTGTATCGTCTGATTTGACTTGTCTCGCACACCCAACACGAATTCGTGGGTGAATTTTGGGATCTCTCTAGTCTTTTATCCATGCATGTACCTTTAGCTGGCTGCTTAAAATGCCATGTGAAGCAACAGCACGAGACATGTGATAACAATAAGGCATGAACCTTCCAAAAAGAACATATAGAAATGAAAAGGGTCCGTGTGGTTATCTTCCGTAGCAATACCGCAACTCTACCCCTTTTCGTTGTGCTGACTATTCTGACCATTGAATTGTTATTCCTCTGTTTTACTTGTGTGAGACCAAGTTTATGCGTCCGCTCAGTGATAATGGTAGTTTTGTCCACATGTTTGCTCGTCACTAACCCATTTTCCTTCAGTGCAAGTCCTACAAGACGGCATGGAGGTCATGGGGAGATTTTTCAAGTAGGTGTAGGAAGAGCCATATGACAATGTTTGCAATACTTGCTTGCAAACGGTTTGCCTCCCAATAACCTCCATGCAGATCGATAGGATGTGCACAGAAGGAAAGCGGGTTGGTCATGAGAGAACATTTAGGCAAACCGTCACCATCACTCTGCCAAAGCGGAACTCAGGAATGCACAAACACAACATAACAATACTTTATTGGCAATCCAAAATGGACACTTTTGATCTGGAAATTTTCTTAAGTATAACATTTTTAAGGATTGTACTTTGCTTGTATTATTTGGGGAACAAATTGAGGTGAAAATCTTCTTTTACCAGGTATAGGAATCTTTGTGAATCATTTATTTTCATTGGGAATGTAGAAGTTGTATAGGCACAAAACATTTTGTACTATTTAATGACTCTCTTATTAGAAGCTTTGGATTATTTCAAATAATTTATTTAGGTGGTCATGAGCAATTTTCTCTATCTACTGAAGTTCTTTTACTGAGGTATTAGACTTTTTCTTGGTCTTGGTGCTTTATTTCTGTTATATTTTGCAGGGTCACTTACCAGCATAAAAATCATTGTTTTTCTCTTGCTGCTAATTTATTAGGTTTTCAGCCTATTGTTTTGAACATGGAGCTTTTGTTTTCATAGGATAGTACCTTATTTTTTCCAAGTTCTGTAATTGAATGAAAATGCCTGATAAAATTATTGATTGGAAACAATAATTTGTTATTTCCCTTATGTTATAATGTTAATTTGCATCATATTTTATGGACATTTATAATGTCATTCCAGAACATTATCTCACATAGCATATAGCAGTGAGATAATGTTCTGGAATGACATTATAAATGTCCATAAATAGATGGGTTTTGCAATATTCATCATAGACTCATTCTTACGAGTTTATGTTTTTTTTCTGATGAAAATGTAATCTTTTAACCTCTTTAAGCTTGGGAATGGTTGTACTGTTTCCAACATTCTGTTGTTCCAAATGTATTCAAGTTGGCTTACCGTAGGATGCTCTGTTATACAAATTCCCCAGAGTTCCCTAGCTGTTAAAAGGAGCTTTTGTTATTGGAACAACCTTTAAGTTGCTTTGAGCAAGTTTATATAATTGACTGAACTTTGTCATTTCATTTACTTCATTTCCAATGACATGTGACTTATTAAATACTTACACTTCCCTATGATACTAATATTAGTAGGTATATGTGCAATTTGCAATAGTTGCATAGCTAAAAAAGATCTATGTTCTTGCAAATGTTACCTCATTTATTGAAATCAGTTAAATACACCAAAGTATTACTACAATTGTGGAGTTTAGCTTCATAGTTCTTTTATTCCCTGTTTTTGTTTATCCTTATCCTTAGGTTATCCTCACTAGGTTATAACATAACCCCTCTCCATCCCTCTCTTGTTATTTCTTTTGATGCTCTTGGCCTCTTACTTTATCACTCATTTTGGCTGTGTCAATGCTGGATAAATGATTCACAATAGTATGATATTAGTTAATTGTGAAATATGTAATAAACTGTATATGATGTTGAAATGGCCATACTCAGTCAATGTTTCTATTTCAAGATTTACGTAATATGTTGGAACGATCACATGATCATTTACTATGGTAGTCTCATTTACCAAACCTATTCATGTCATATATTATTCATTGATTTTGCTGAGAATTATTGATACTGTTGATGACATGATCGAACGTAAGGGATAATTAATCTATTAAATTGATGAACTTGAACCATTAACCCAAGATATTTAGTCCTTAACAGTAATGTTCTATGAACTGATTTTGCTTCTATAAATTGGGGTGTCATAAGTCTCCAACTTCAAGTCTTGATTTCCCCATCAAAATCCAAACATAATTTAAAATTGTCTTATCATGATCTGTGAGATTCAACTTATTGATGTCTTTATGTCATTGTGTACATCTATTCCCATTTATGGATGTTACTTTTGTATTTTGGTATCTCATGATGCCTACTTTTAGGTCTGCTTTGATACGTATGTTACAATTTAATCCAATAAATTAATTGATCCATTAACTTGATAGACCTAAATCATTGTCCCAAAATGTTTAAGCCAAGGCCATTAATAGTTCTAGCCTATAACCAAGTTAATTTTCCTCCTGCATCTATTGTGGAACTAAATTGGGTCACTGTTAAGGCTTTTGTGTTTACCACGTAGGCTTCCATTATCCCACCTCTCCTTCTTCTAGCACTTTTGCTGGATCTTCTCCTAATCGTGAGCATTCATGCATGCCTCTCTTGATTATTGTCACTTTTTGTTCATTTGGGCAATACTTTCATATGACATTTTTGGTTGCAACACTATCATAAATTGTTTTTTTATGATAAATGTTGTTTAAACTGTTGTCCATCACAGGTTTACTTGTTTGGGGGTCAAGTAACTTCCTGGAAAAATGAACATGGGGAGGAGTTGCTCTTTGTCAGCAGTAAGGTACTTGTGTCAAGCCTATTTTTCAGTGTTTACTATTTGTAAGATGTCAAGTGTATGAGTAGTCAAAATCTTTATTGACACAGTAATAGTGTCTGAGATAGAATATTTGTTATTTATTCTCTATATATGATGACCTAGCAGGTACTTGTTGGCATTTAGAGTGCAGGCACGCTAACATATCTGAAAACCATTTAGAGGAAATGCTACGTATTGAATTCTTCTAGCTTAACTCTCTTAGTTCTTCTGCAATGCTGACATGTTGCTTATTCTGATGTCTTGAGTATCTTGCTTCTAATGAGAGACTTCATCTAAACTGAAACCATCTTATGTTGAATCAAGGATAATGGTGTCTTGTATTTTTTTCTGTTGCAATGTTGATTGGATGAAATAATATAGTTAGTTTAATGTTTTCCAGTTTCCCAACTTTATAGATTTTAAGTGCATCAATTTTTTTTTTTACCTCTTTTTAACTAGCTATATATGTTTTTCACACTTCTATTTGCATGGAAGATCTTCTTTTAGTTCCTTGACCTGCTGTGCTCTTTTTCATCTCTTCTAATGATGACTCTGTCTTATATATTTTAAGTTTCTCTGCACTTCATTCCCTTTTAAAATTGATATCTTAAGAATTTCAACCCCAAAACTTTTTTTTGCACTTATTTTTACATTGGTACTCTTCAAATTACTATTGTGCAGCATAACATTATATATACAACAATCCTTTTATTCCATTCGTATTGCTTCAAGTGTTCTAAGGCATGGTCTGCCCTGCCTTTTCGTTCTTCCTTAATCACTTCTCAAATTACAGCTGTGGATCATGGTATTAGATATGTGATATTTTTTATTTCGTTGGTACCATCTATTGGAAGCCTGGTCAGCTTGCCTTTCATTCTTCCAAAGGCTTGTTATGTTGAACAAACTGATTGCTAAAGATGTTCAACTAAATGCAAGGTTTAAAATTATGAAGTAGTTTAACATCATCCTTTGCAAATCTACAATGGAATTTACTTGTGGGTTTACACAATGAGTTGTACAATGTAAGAGTTGTGGTAGCATTCTCTCTTCAAGATGGTACAGTATACTGTCCCTACTATGGAGCAGGTTTAGTTGTGTCTCTAGTTAGATAGTGGTTTGTAGCTGATCTCTGAATGTTTAGTCTTCGTCAGCTCCTTGAAACTTTGCAGTCATGTGCATTTGTTCTTATGGTCTGTTGCAGGCTATTTTCAAGCCCCCCAAAGCAGTACGTGGTGGCATCCCAATATGTTTCCCACAAGTAAGAACTTTTCTTATGATAATATTTTCCTTCTAGCTATGTGCTTCAGCACAAAAAAAATGATCTCCACAACCTAAAGATACTCTGGAAATGCAGTTTTCAAGCCATGGAAATCTTGAACAACATGGATTTGCCAGGAATAAGTTTTGGAGTATTGACACTAATCCACCACAACTTCCATCAAATAACCTTGTCAAGACTTTTGTTGATCTAATCCTTAAGCCAACCGATGATGATATCAAGATTTGGCCTCACAGGTTTCTTTTTTCATTTAATCAGCTTTGTGTTTTTTATTGGTTTGCCACATTGTTTCAAGTTAAAAAATATTGTTTGATTGCTTTTTAGTTAAGTTGGTGTAAATCTTTTATTGCAGTTATGAATTTCGTCTAAGAGTTGCCTTAACACCCGGAGGGGATCTCATGTTGACATCGCGCATAAGAAACACCAATTCTGATGGAAAACCCTTTTCATTTACATTTGCATATCACACTTATCTTTTGGTATCTGATATCAGGTTTGCAAACTATTTCCTAGTGAGTCTATTGCATTTGTTTTATCTTCTGAATATCCTTTTACAAAGCTTCATAGTTTCTATCACTGCATTGCACTCTTCTGTTATTTCTACAGCCTATATGATGCCCAAATGTGGCTTTTGTAATATACAAAGGAAAGACCAGATGGAGAGAGTGCATCCAGTGTGAAAGGAAGCAATAAGGATGAAAGGATGATACTGAGCATGTGGAAATCAAATGTGGCTTTTTAGCAAGGATTGCAGTTTCGACGTGTACCACCCATTACGGGCGTATGCACCGGTCCGCCAGCTGACTGGTACACAGACCGCTCGCTCCCAAGCGATACCGCCGATTGGGGCTGTTTTTGCCCCATTACCACCTGAAATCGACCGGTAACAGTCGGTTCGCCAGCTGTTGTCAAGCGGTAATGGTCGATTTCAATCGTCGATGACTGATTTTGGGCGGTATGAGCCGAGGGAGGGAGAAGAAAAACCTGGAGTCCGTCGATCCGTTGCTCACAGGCGATTTCTTCTCCCTTCGTGAAAGAACGAGGCGATGTCGCCCCTTTTTTATTTTTAACTTTATATTATATTATATTATATTTTATTTTATATATAGTGAGCGGTAAGCCCGTGCATACCGCTCGGCACCGGTGTACCGTACCATACCGAGCAGAGCTCGGTACGATAAACCTTGCTTTTTAGAATAGAAAAACTTAAGACTGGAATTTACTTTCCCAAAATATAATCTTAAGGGATGTGTTCTGCCGATTATATCTCTCATAATCCTTGTTGAAATCCCATGGTGCTGGTTCTATCAGAATGGTGTGTCCTGTTATTAGTGGAATAGTATCAGCTTCAAGTTGATAAAAGCTGACTGGAAATTTGCAACTTGTCATTGGCCTGCAGAATGTCTGGCACACTCAAACTCAAATTATGAATGAAACCTGACATGTGCCTTTGGATAGTTCCTGATATCATCTGTTGTTCCCTTTGTAATTATGCCATGTCTTAACACGGGTGGTAGGTTCTCTGTTCTGGATCATTATGGAGTTAATTGTACTAGAGGTTTTATTTTTATTCTGGTATGTGGGAAAGCTAGAGTTTTGAAGAATATAATGATGTGATATTGGCACTGATGATTTTGTAATAACATGCTTTGACATAGTAAAATTGATAACCAAGAATGGAGAGATTGTCATCAATTTGGTAACAGTTCAACTGGAATTGTTCTTTTTCCTACTTGGATGATGAGATACAGGAGTGGTGAAGCTTCAGCAGAGCCCAATATCATGATTGATGTTCTTCTGGTTGCCTCTTCCATCTTGAAAGCCTCATCAGTTCCATCTTTAAATGGCATTTAGAAGTTTGCTGTTCTTCTATATTTCTATTGTCTTCTGCTGTCTATTCTGCTGACCAGATTTTGGATGTTCATTATAATGGAGGATCAGATCACTGTAGAGTCGAAATAACAATAAAAAAAATCTCATATGGGACATTTAGTCATCTCATAAACTTCATTGTTCATCATTGAATGTATACTATTGCAACTCTCCTTGGTTCAAAAAAGAGAATTTTGTGTCTCTTCGATGTTTGCTAGGTAAAATCTATCTGCTTGCTTGGGCATTTTGCTTTGTGAACTTGCATATGTTAATATGCGCTTGATAACGATTTGAACAGAAATCATATTGCAAAGCAGCAATATGTTAAGTAGCTGATAATCACAACTCAACCTTCCCTACTGTTCGTGCATGATACCAACTCTTACTATGATATCAATGATCTAATTACTGCACTTTAAATATCAGTGAATGTAAGCACCTTGAAAACATTTTCTGGAGAACATGATAGACAATTGTATCTAGATGGTGTTTGGTACTTCAGTAATCACTGCTCCAACTTTGATTTAGAATACACATGCGTACCCTTGATGGTCATACACTCCTGAATGAATGGATAGACATAACAAGCAAAAGTGTTTGTCTCTTGTATATGTTGATTTTTTTTTGCTTTAACTGACTAATGGTTCACATTGCTTAAAAAGGTTATTTTCAATTAGCTGTTGTTACTTAAATTGTTCTAGCGCATACCAGTGGACATATTGTTTGGCCTTTGGAGAAATGTGGTGCAGTTGATTTTATTTCCCTTAGCAACTATCCTGGCTTTAATTTCAAGTTGATTTTTCAGTGAAGTGCGAGTGGAGGGTCTGGAGACATTGGACTACCTTGACAACTTGAAGGAAAGAGAGCGCTTTACGGAACAAGGAGATGCCATTACATTTGAATCTGAAGTTAGTCAATTATCATTCTGTAGTTGGCTTTATAATTTGTTATTGAACACTAATTGTTTTTGTTCAAAAAGGTGGATAAAATATATTTGAGCACACCAAACAAGATTGCAATTATAGATCATGAAAAGAAACGAACTTTCGTTTTGCGCAAAGATGGACTTCCAGATGCTGGTGAGTTTGATATGACATACTCTTATTTCCCCTTCTTTATTTATGTATTCTATTTTATAGATAGATCTTAGTTGGAAGTTTGGAAGGGTCAATTAGATAAATAATGTTTGCACCAATATCTAGAGAAGGATTAATGGCACTATCTGGATTGTGAAGTGGTTAAAAAGACTTCCAAGTCACTTTTCAGGTTTTAATTGATGTAGGGGAGTAATTACAATTTACAGGAATATAATATTTCTGATAGTCATCAAGTCCAAGTTAAATAACATGCAGGGTGCAGAAGGCAAGTAATTATAAAGGTGATGAGGAATAGGTTAGGAGAAGAAAGCTTAAATGATGAAGGAAATGTAACTGAAGTGATCTTTTATGTTTTTTAACATAGTAGTAGTAGGCCTTATTTACCTCACATTTCAGATCCTTAATAACTTTTAATGGATTAGTGATGTTGTTTCCTAGCTAATCATACCAAAAATAGGGCTCAGTCGACACTTCTGCTCGAAATAGTGCCTCAGTATTTGTTAATACTAATTATAAGTAATGATTTACCTGGTGTTGCTAAAGGCGCTACATGCTAAAAGGCATCATGATTCCAAAACGCACAAAGCCCTAGGTGCTTGCTTAGGTGGTCCCTCGAGCACTCATCAATATAAAAATTATAAAAGTATAATTGTGGATAAAGAATCATTATACAAATAGACAATACAGGAGTCTTATATCATTTCATATTAAAAAGGTACCACTAAAATACTAAACAATCCATCAATAAGATCATCAATGTCCACTTCATCATCAACTACATAAGGAATCTGGGCATGAGAGGGAGAGGGAAGGAGAGACACTAACAAGGGTCATGTTCATTGGAGAGGAAGCATTTACACACGTGGACACTAGCACTAGAGAGGAATCAATTGGTAATGGAGGTGAGGAAATAAAGTTTCAAATTGCAAGATTCGATGGGGTGTTGGATGTGAGCGGCGGGAAGGGAGGGTCATAGAATGTTACTTATTCCTTATTCGCTTTGTATCGAACCACTTTGTTTAATTTCTAATTGAGCTTGGTCCGATCAAACCAATTAACATTTCTACTGTAACTTGGGTTTGATTGCTTGGGTTGGACTAGGTTAACGCTCAAGCCGCTTGCCGCTCAGGCTCGGGTGCACGCCTAGGCAGCGCCTGAGTGAAATCGCTTGACCGAATTATGGTTGAGGCACCTAGGGCTTGTCTCGTGTCGCTCGAGTGCCGAGGCGTGTGCCCAAGCTCCTGGTGACAATATTGGATGTACCAAAGTCAATATTTAAGCTATACATTATTATTCAACCTGGATGCCACATTAACGAACTCCAAACTCAAATCCATGCCTTGGACCAGGAATGCATCTTTTTTATAAACAAACTTATGGTCATCTTCCTAAGTACCTACTGAACAACCAACTCTTATATGATCGTGCTGGTCTGTTGAAGCTGAAGCTCCTATATTTTTAACAACTGCAGTGGTGTGGAATCCTTGGGACAGGAAGGCTAAAGCCATGCCAGATTTTGGAGACGATGATTACAAGCATATGCTATCCGTAGAAGCTGCAGCCATTGAGAAGCCCATCATTCTGAAGCCTGGTGAGGAATGGAAGGGAAGGATAGAGCTTTCTGCAGTTCCTTCCAGTTACTGCAGTGGGCAACTAGATCCTCAAAAGGTTCTTCAAGGATGATGTCTATTGCTGACGTTCCCATGTACAGGTACTATTCTTGTGAGAGGTTATACTATCTATGTTTTTTAAGTCATTTTATCAAACCAGGATGGGTGTACATCGGCACAGTTCATTCCAGCTTAGAATACTGAATCTTTGTTTGTTTTGGTAATCAGACAACCTGACAATTTTATTTAACTATTTACTTATTGCCTATTTGTTCAGGCAAGTACAAGTTATCCTTGTACATACTGGTAGCTAGATATAGCAGCTGCCTGCAGGTGCTTTACATGCTCTAGATAGGGACTTTTGCATCCTTGATTATATAACCAGTTGGGAAAGTGGATTTGTATCTAATTAAAATGTACCTTTAACATCAACTCTTAGTTATCTGGTTCTATTTTTCTAGTTTGAAGGAGCCATGCTGTTAACCTGTTTTGGTGGCTATTGCTGCAGGCACTAATTTTGTTGCATTATGGTGTTTGAAGTTGGGGTTCAGCTGGTCTTGTCCTTGGTTTTCCTTTGTGATCTTTGTCTGCAGAAAGTGAGAGTTCCAACGGAATAATAGTGTCCTGTATCTTACTTAATGTGGCTCCCTTTTTAAGCAGGAGTTCCAACCTAAATCAGAGGGTACACAACTGTTGGATGCTTCACCCTACCTATTTTTGGGGGGGGGGGGGGGGGGTTCTTTGTAGTCATGAAACTGAGAAGTTCATGGATGGAAAAAGGCACATTAATGTCCTATAATATGGTGGTGTTCCTTCTCCTAGATCTCATGCCCATAGTTTGATGATTGATATCCATGGATTTAGGTTTCCTTCAAAAAAATTTCAAGCTGGAGCTGGGTTACCTGTCATGGATGTATGAGGGGCTGGCTAAGGGTGATGTGGCTGAAAGTGTTGTTTTGGTCATGTCTCTCAGACCCATCATTTTTTGAGAGTCAGTGTTAAGTTGGAAAGAGAACCCATAGAAAATATTGGTGTGTTCTCCAGAAAGCCAGGCAATGAGGTTTAAAGAGATTTTTTGGAGATTCAAAATATGGTTTCTTTATTTTAATTTTAATTTTTATTGGGTGGTGGTGCATTTTTTTTTATTTTAAAAAAAGCATATTAGATGATGTCGTTGTCGATAATAAATTTTTATTATCGAGTTTCATGATGAATATTTTTATTATTGGGTGGTGGTGCATTTAAAAAAAAAAAGCATATTAGAGAAGAATAGTAGACTTTCGTGATGAGGAGATCCCACAGGCAGGCAGGCAGGCAGGCAGGCAGGCAGGCATAAAGGTAAGAAGAAGAGTAAGTTCTCCGAACGCTGTCTTCCTCCCTCCCAACCTTTTCATTTGGAGGTTCTTTGCATTGTGGTTATGTACAAAAAATAAAAATAAAAAATAAAAAACATCCGGTGTATGATGATGGTTGGTTGTGTAAATAAGAAGAAGAGCTAGTAGTAGTAGTGAAGCTTTGGTCCAGTGCTTGCACACTCAGTAGGCCGGTGATGATGATGCCGCTCCGTGGAATCACAGGACGTCGTTGGCCGCGATGAGGCTGACGGCCGCGAGAAGAACCGCCGCTTCCTCTGCTTTGGAAGCTCCTCCGATCTCCTCAGCATCTCCCACATCACCTGCACATCTTCGTATCCACATATTTGGACGTCGTCGTGGAGTCTGCTAATCCCATCACCACCTGTTTTTTGTTCAAACGCAAAGATTTCAGAGGTTTTGACCAAATCATCAGTACCGAATCAAGATTTTTTTTATTTATTTATTTTTGTTTCTGGTTCTTGTTTTCTTTTACACAACAATTTGGTGGAACAAACTTTGTTGGATTCCAAAGTGGAGAGGCATATTCATCGGAGAAGCATGGCAGTAACACCATCATCATCAATCCTATAATCTACAGAAAAATATGGCAAACAATACTACTTTTTCTACACTGACAGACAAACATCCACAGGTCCACCGACGGCTCCTAAGTCCACAACTTAAACAGCATGAGCACAACAGGAAACCACGATCGGGTCAATATATAGATAGATATGTAAAATTACAGTACCCTACTAGATCGACGCAAAAAAAAAAAAAAAAAAATTTTGCACGACAACAGCAAAGAGAATGACACGAGAACAGAGGCCGATGATGCTTCGCTGCCAGCAACGAAGCATGGGCTATAACAGAGCCACAGTAGCAGTAAGTGATCGAATCATGGAGATAACCCGGGCAGAGTGGGGGGGAGGAGGTGTGAGGTTACCGTGCTTCCGAGCCTTCACCCTTGCGGCGACCGCCACCAGCGCTCGCTTCACCGGGAACACCACCTTCTTGTTCCACCAGGCCATCTCTCTCTCTCTCTCTCTCTCTCTCTACTGTGGAAGCTGTGTTGCTACTACTCTTTTTGCCTCCGTGGCTCGGTTCCACCTGGATTGAGACCGGTGGGTTTGGGCTGTGGTGAAGGTATTATAAGAGGGGGGGTGAGAGGAAGGTCAATCCCGATGGCATCCGTTCACACCGAATGCCCCCCCACGTTTTTCTAATTGGCCTCCGACCGCTCATGGCGTACCAGCGGTCGTCCTCCCCCCCCCCCCCCCCCCCCCCTCCCCCCCCCCGCCCGCCATCTCACGGCTCCACACTTGTCACAGTAACCCCCCCTTCGGTTCCTTGGAATAATAATTGGCAGTGGTAAGTACCACTTGCGATATCTCGTCGTGTGTGTGTGTGTGTGTGTGTGTGTGTGTGTGTGTGTTTTTGTTTTTTTAATGTAAGAGAACCAACCGGTAACCAACCACGCACGCGGTCAGAAGCACGCTCCTCCCTCCTCCTCTGATGCCGTGTGGAGATCGGTGTCGGTGGTCCGGCCGTCGCGAGGGGTTGATGGTGGCGTGATGCCAGTGGCTGCGACCGCTGTTGCTTGCCCGATGGGAGAAGTCAAAGATTGGGCGATGACATCGAGGTCTGGTCGGGACCCACTTTCGGAGGATCTAACCCCACCTCGCCGATTCATCCATCCATCCATCCATCATCGCCATTACCGCGAACAATGGTTTGTTTGTTTGTTTGTTTTCTTTTGCCATTTTAATCGACGGCAGAAAAAGTATAAAAAAAAAAAAAAAAGTAAAATAACGCAAAGTTTTTTATGTCAGAAAATTAGACTTGTGTAATAAATAGTATACGACCGGTGAGTGATTTGTCGACCGCCGAAGGGAACTCGCGGGGGGAATCCGAGGCGGCGGCCGTCGTTTTCAGCGAGGGCGCCGCTGTGGCCGTGGCCGTGGTCAAAAAGATCAATTTGCGCACCGACAGAGGGTGCAATCCGCCGCACGCTCTGACACGTGTACGGGAGGTGGGACCAGCAGCGCATGGCGAGCCGTCTGATTTGACGAGTAAGGCGCGGTCTTAATCGACGGGCCCCACCCGTCAAAAAAAAAGTCTTCCTTTCCCACCCACTTCGCCACGTTATAATAATACCCCCATCATATTTCTAAAAATTGTTTAAACACTTAGAGAGAATGAACCCAAAAATAAAAATAAGAAGGTGACTATATTATAGACTTCAAGTTCGTCAATCATAGGGCGGATACCGGATTAGCCCAATCACCATGGGTCACACCACTTCTTGGAGCCAATTCGATCTATCACATCATATGATAACTCGAAATCGATGGTATAGCCTCCTCGATCAACCTAGCACAGTGTCATCCAACTTAGCACAGAAATCGTCGATTCGTTATAGTAACAGGCTCAAGACCCAGAAGGTGGCGATGTTTGATATCAACTCGTCAATCGAGACCTCATGACTCAACAATACCATACCCCCGGTTCGACTCAAGACGCCATCGACATTAAGGGTCGAGATACGATTGATTGTCTTCCACCCGGTGAGTATAAAAGACATCAATGAAAAATTGACATTAGGGGCTTACACCTCTCTCCAACTCTCTAACTCAAGATATTATATATACTCTTCATATCCCCTCGATTAGAGCACTGATTTGATCGTCACGTGTGACGACTCCATCCTGAAGAGGTCTTTTGCAGGATTTCTTGACCGTCCCTAAAAAAGGTGGAACCGAGACACGCCCCAAAGTTGATGCAACTGACCCCTTTCCGATCTCACCTCTTTCCAATCGATACGAACAAACTTGCATATACGATGAGTAATAATAATAATAATAATAATAATAATTATTATTATTATTTTATATAAGGATGAGTAAGTCGGATCCTATCTTTACCAACTCAAGTAAGTAAATGGACGTCTTCCGAAATAGAACCTTTTAAAGGTTACTTACTCTTTAAAAAGTAAGACATGAACATATTTCGCAAACACTAAACTTCTATCGTTATGATTAAAAATCAAAAAGACGTGGGTATGATCATTTTTGACAAATATTATCGCCAAAGTGTTGTGATCTTATCCCTATCCCAATGTCCGGCCAACATCACCGGAGATGATGGAACGTTCCTTCAAATAGTCAACATCACAAAACATAGCTTTAAAAGCAACAGAGCCATAAATTATTATAAAAAAACACGAACAAAAAACCCCATTAACAATATATTTAGGCAATCAATCCATCGATAACCTCTCCCCTGACTCTAAAAGAGTGGCGTGTTGACCGATATGTTGGTGACATGTTCTTGTCAAGTGGTGTGCCATAATTCATAGGATCCCTATATCGTATTAATCCCATTATTTCATACAAATAATATTTATAGTAATAATATCATCACAGTAAATCTTTGTGAATAGATATCATTTTGATTTTAAAAATCTTAGTTAAGATGATACTGTATATATCATGTCTTAGTTAAAGTCAAACACTTGGATTGACCCTCTCTCTCTCTCTCTCTCTCTATATATATATATATATATATATATATATATGGAGAGGAGAGATGAAGTAGTAATTAGATCCGAAGTTTCGGAGATGATAAATTATTACGTTTAATAAAAAAAAATTAGTTTTTTAAGTATATGCATTCTTGTTCTCTACATAGTTTTCGTTTTTTTTATGTCCATCAACTTTTGTGAGACATCTTCCAATACAAATAACAGATATGAAAACCTACTATTAAACGATACCGAAAAAAAAACACATCAAGACGAGTCAAACTAAAAAATTTGGAGTTCTATGGAGAATTCATCCTGGTATTCTCTGAATAGAATTGCATGGATTCCATGCACATTAGTATGTTGGGACTGATAAAGATATTTAAGTTTTTTTTTAGAACAAGTCGTTCAGGTTCGAAAAACCCTCTAATTCTTCAAAAATTCTTAAAAATTAACAATCATTTGTTTTATATATTATTATTATTATTATTATTATTATTATTATTATTATTATTATTGGGAAAAGAAAACACATTGAGCACTTTGAGAATTTTTCTCTTGTAGAAGAAGTTTTTAAGATTTACGTGAATAATAAATATATAAGAATGTACTCTCACAAGAATAGGCTTACAATTTCTTTAAATCAAATCCATATCTCGATTTTTATTTTTTATTTTTTTTCCACTATGGACACTAGAGGATCTTTTGATTCTTCGTGATGGTACCTACAAAAGGATGCTATTTATGGTTGCCATTCGTAAAATTCCTCGATACACATCTAAGTCCAGAACCAGTAATATATTAAAGAATTTTTATTTTTTTCCAAAATTCTTCACACTCTCAAGCTCAGCTATTTCCAATTCAATTTTTATTGTTTCTACTGTATGGTATTAGAGGATCGTCCGATTCTTTATAATCACATCCGAAGAAGAATGATTCATTTGTATCTTTCGGTAGATACATACTCGTACTTGACCAAAGCATAGATTTAGATTTTTTTTTTTCTTTGTTTCTTTCTTTCCACAACTTTTCACTCTTTCTAGTTGAGTTCAATTTTTTTTTTTAATTAATAGAGGTAACTCATTCGATTCTTCTTCGTGATCGTACCCCCGTGTGTTCATTGAAGTTTAGTTGCACACATTAAATATATATATATATATATATATATATATATATATATATATATAGATTTACGTGTTCATTGAAAGCAAGCACAGGAACGCAGTGGAAGCAGGAAACAAAGAGGGAGAGGATGTGAGTTGCAGCATATTAACGCCACGCTTTTACACAAACTTAGATGGGAAGAAGAAGAAGAAGAAGAAGCAAAAGCAGAAAGGAGGCGAGACAAAACAAGTATAAACGGATCATCGACCAAAATCTTCATCGCTCTCGCAAGTTGGGAAGACTGTGATCGATACAGTAGGGACGAGGCAATCCATCTCTTTGGTCTGGTTTGACTCCGATCGTCTCTTTCTTCGTCCTAGTCTCGGGTTTCCAAGGAGTCAGCCCCTTCCCTTCCCTTATCCTCTTCTTCTTCTTCTTCTTCTTCTTCTTCCTCTTCCAATGGGCCATTCTTTGACTCCACTCCCACCTCGCGTTTACCTCCTGCTCTGTCCTCCTCTTGGTTTTGACCTTCTCCCTCGGGCGTCGCCTTCGTTTCCTGCAGCAGCCCTCGGCCGTCGTCGTCGTCGGCGGCCGCGCTTCTGGTCTTCACCGGCTCTGCCACCTCCTCGTGCTGTTGAGTACTTGGTTGCTTCTCCGTCTCGTGCAGCGACATGGCGGTCTCGAACGCCCCCACCAGCGCTTTCACCTTGTTCCTCCGCGCCGCCGCCTTGCTCGCCGCCTCCTCTTTTACGGCGTTCTTGGCGGGCGGCGACTCCTTCCCCATCTTCGCCTCCTGCCTCTTCGACACCGCACCCTCGACCGCCGCCGCCACCTTCGATTCGTTGCCGGCTGCCTTCTTCCCTCCTTGAAGGTTCAGCTTCCTCGGACCTGCAGACAAATCGATGGAGCTCATGGACATCGACCTCGCTCGTGTCCTCGGCTTCTTGGAGGCGTTAACCACATCCGCGGGCTCCGCGTTCTCCTCCGAGCCCTTGATCGGTCCTCCGTCTTCTACCTTTCTGTTCTTCGGCAACGTCGACCGAAGAGCTTCAGCTTCGGCGACCTTCGCATGATCTTGTGCGGCGACAGGCTTGGCTTTCGTCGTCGCCTTAGGGAGGCTTCTCGGCTTCGACGCCTTCTCCGGGCCCGGGTGGTCCTTACAAATGGGCGGTTTATGTCCAGATGGCAGCGGAGGAGTTCTTGCGGCTCCCAGCGTGGGACAAGCTTTCTGCACGAGTGCTTTAGAAAGAAGGCGTCTGCCGGAGGAAGCGGCGGTCGGCACCATGGAAGGCTGGGAGGAGCGTTGTTGCAGGTTCTTGGGATAGTGGCAGCTGGTGCAATGGCTGGAGCATATTGTTGGCTTGAGGTAGTTGGGAATCGTCTTCTCCAGCGGCCTGGGGATGTCGCCGTGAGTCGCGTCTCCTACTGATGCACCACCCTCATGCGGAGGAGCGGGCAATGCGACGCACCGGTCTCTGCGGAGGACGCCTTCCATGTCTTTGGCAGCCATCGCCATGGAATGCAAGAATATGCCTGCAGTCATTTTCGTGCATCCCTTCAAGACGACATGGATGGATAACAGATCCAAATCTACCATAAAGAACGTTCTAAACTCTTGCAGATCCATCAGCAAGAGAGTCAAAAGCACCGCCAAGATTCAAAACTCATCCAACGGGTGACGGTCGATGGCAATTCACATAGGCCATCAAAGAGAAACACCGAGCAGATTACCTGGGTATCGGAGATGTCAGAACGTCGCTTCCATGTCGCCTCCCGTGGACGGGAACGCGGCTGCGGAGCCGGTGGTTTCCTCGCGAGGGCAGGCCATTGTGGACGCGAGGAGGGGGAGGAGGACGGCGAATGGTGGTGGGGAGAGGGGGATGGTTATAAGGAGGGGGTGGTCAACACAGCTCGGCGCTCTATTCCGGGGATGGGGATTGGACCAGGTCAGAGTCCATTCTTTTCCTACGTCGTCGATGCGTCATCCACCATCCCAACTTTGTTAATAACTTTTAATAAACAACAACCCTGTTCACCATAGTAACTTGTAAAATTAGCTCCAAAATAACTTTTTTTTATAGCAATATTATATATATATTGATCTTTTTATGCTTCGTTATTATAATGATATTTAAACAAAATTCTAAATTTAGTAGGAAATATTATAATTATTAAATATAAAAATGCTAAGAATGTCTTATTTTATTTCGCATTAAAAAAATAAGACAGTTTCTATATGTGATATTGTATATAAAAGATGCCCGATCAAAAAAAAAAAGCAATCTATGATTAATCTTTTAGTATAAAGACGTAAACAGTAGTCATCATGCAATTTTTGTGATACAGAATTGACTGGTTTAAATTTTAGGTTGGTCCAGCACATGAGTTTAATATAATAAATTTGAAAAAAAGAGTGACGAAAAAGACAAAATGAGTGATAAATCGTATCCTCAGAGAGGAAAAAATTTCTCAAAAAAGTGTGCAAAATTTAAGATACATCTATTACTTAAAACAAATAAATCTACAAAATGAGTGACAAACGTTGCGATTTATTTTAAAAACCCAAATCTCATATTGTCTGAAACACAATGAAATGAACATTTCACTTCTTAATACCAAAAAAATGAAGTACCAAATTCCAAAACTAAAAAGCTCAAGAACAGGCGTTTCAGTAAACCACCTGCCTTCCATGGACTACAACAAATAGCATGATATTTACCAGAGTTTGGGCTATCACACACTAAGCTGTGGCAGCTGCACCCGCAGCAGCTAAGCGTTTCCTTGCCTCCTCGATTATGCTGAGCTTGATACCCTTGCCTTTGGGGAGAGAAACCCAGGGCCTGGTCCCCTTGCCGACGGTGAAGACATTCCCAAGCCGAGTTGCAAACTCATGGCCAGTCGCGTCCTGGACGTGAATGGTCTCGAAGCTCCCCTTGTGCTTCTCCCTGTTCTTGATCACCCCAACACGACCAGTGTTTCTTCCACCGGTCACCATGACAACATTCCCGACATCAAACTTGATGAAGTCGACAATTTTGTTAGTCTCCAGATCAAGCTTGATGGTATCATTTGCCTTGATAAGAGGGTCAGGGTAGCGAATGGTACGACCATCGTATGTGTTCAGATAAGGAATTCCCTTTTGACCAAATTGAACTGAACGCACTTTGCAGAGCTTGAACTGCAGCAAAGAGACGCAAATGAGGCTTCCACATACAGCAAGGAAAAGCAATTTCATAACGTAAGACAACTACATATCATCCCTTGTATGTTGATTGTAAATGAATTTAAAGAAAAAAACAGAAGAGAGGAATGCTAGCTGCATCACCATTTCAGATGCTGTAATTATAGCTTAATTAAAATATATCTTCATGCCACAATAAGCAGTTGCATGACTGCAAAATCAATAAATCTTGTCAAGAATCACTGACTTATTAATTTGACCCATCAAGCCATTAATTGATTTGGACCCCAAAGATTAATGTAGCATATTCAACAGATGAAAGGCCAGTAAAGTCAAGTCACATTAGACAATTTTCTTGTCCACCGGATCTAAATATGAATCCATTCACAAATAAGCTAGCTTTGCTTGTCCAAGTGTCATCAATATTCACGATTCAGTCAGATATATACATCAGAAGAAAGAAAAATAAATATAGTTTTTGCACCTTAGCCTCTTCATCCCTGATTGAATGGAGACGAAACCGTCCTTTAGTGTCGTAAAGGAGTCGGAAATTCTCGTTTGTCTTAGGAATCGAAACTACATCTGAATCAATCATCAAAGAAACTAATTAAGAAGTCTGTTAATAAAGTAGAAAAATGAAAATAAATTCTTTCAGATAGGTCTGACAATACACATTGTCATATGCTCAAATATAGAAAAGTAAAACATCCCATCAAAAGACTTAAGTCACATACCCATAAATCCAGCAGGGTACGTCTTGTCAGTCCTCACCTTTCCATCAACCATAACATGACGTTGCATCAAAATCGCAATCACTTCCCGATATGTAAGAGCATATTTCAGTTTGTTTCTCAAAATAAGAATTAAAGGCAAACATTCTCTTGCTTTGTGAGGACCAGATGATGGCTTGGGGGCCTAACGATCACGGGGTTCATTGGTTAGAATAACAGGAAACATTATTAGTCAGGGTGGAGGCAGAATTCTAATAGAAGACACGATTGACTTACAAAGGCACCACCAAGCTTGTCTAACATCCAGTGTTTTGGGGCATTGAGCCTCTTCAGATGTTTTTTCAATCCTCTAGCCTGAAAAGCAACAAGGTACATTAGTTAAACAAGCAATATTTATCAGTTCTGAGATATTCCATAAAAGTTACTGCTCATATCAAGGTTTAAACAACAGAGAGCATTAGGGTTTGCACAGCCTAGTTCTAAAGAAGCAGCCATGACTAAAGATATCCATTTAAGGACGGATTCCTTGTTAGTATGAAATATGCACCTCCATAATCAGATCGAACTAAGATATTCTAGTCCCCTGGGACTTTCAGAGGGTGAGCAAAACATGTGAAGCAAATAAAGGAAATGGCAAAAGCTAAATATCATTTTACTCATCTAGCACAATAAAATAATGGCCACGGTATCAAATAACTTTTTACAAAAAATGAAACACCAAAACCCTAATGATAACAGCTCTAAGGGCAAAGAGTACAAGAAGCCACTGGCTTATGATTCAATCAAATGCTATCAGGGGATAAGTCATAATCAGAGAACTATTTGAATGCAAAATCTTCCATATCATGCTCGTGACTCAAGGTCATACATACAGTTAAGAGAACAATTCTCAACAACTTAATCATAAATTTGGATGAAGCTATCGTATTGGACTATCAATCTGAAAATCCAGAAATAAGTTAAATTTATAAGAAAAAAATAAGTTCTCATAACCACCTCTCACCGGGTAAAGCAGCCAAAGCAACAACAACAACAATAATAAAGATTCATAAAGATCCAAAACAACTGCAGTTTTGAAAGACAACAATTTCTGACTGGAAGAAACTTTCTAACATGCATATGGACCTCAGAAAACATGCTAGAACCAATGAAGAAAAAGATAGAGAAAGATTAAATTTGAGCCAATAGCACAGTAGATAATATTTTCTTAAATTACGTGAGCCAAAATGGCTGGCTATATCTCCCTAACAGACTGTGCTGAGAGATCCACCAACCAGTGCTACAAAATCATTTTGGTTTGTACAAAAAAGTTCAAGAGGATGAAAGAGGTTGAACATGTCCTGAAACAGCTGAAGTGAATTCACTCCTTGCCAAGGCTAAAATACTAATGTCCTAAACATTCCCAAAAGATAGAATTTGAAACAGACCAATCAAAGGATGCTTACAACTGGAAAAAAAACCTTTTGTTCTCATTAATCAGTTTGACATTTACAATATTGATATGGTCCAATGTAAGATGTTAAGCATATCCACTGATATCAACTAATAAAAGAAGTCAATAAAATAAAACCAGGAGTATGTCTACGACTCTTTGACCCATATATAATCAAGGTTCGTTAAATCATACCGTACCGGCATACCGAGCTCAGCTCGGTATGGTATGGTACGCTGGTATTGAGCGGTATATATATATAGATATATATATATATAATAAAAAAATAAAAAAAGGGTGACGATGACTTGTTTCTTCTCCCCATGAGGGGAGACATTTCTTCTACCCATACGAGGAGAAGAAATCGCATGTGAGCGACGGATTGCACGAGTGAAGGGATCGGGAGAGCAATGCCGAACTCCAGGTTCTCCCTCTTCTTCTTTCTCCCACGATTGATACCATCCGAAATCAGTCGCCGACAGTCAAAATTGACCGTTATCGCTCATCAGCAGCTGGCGACGGTCGAAATCGACTGTTACCGACCGATTTCAGGTGGTAACGAGGCAAAAACAGTGCCAGTCGGCAAAACCGTCCGGCAGCAGGTGGTCCGTGTTCCAGTCAGCTGGCGATTCACATTCCGATCAGCGGACGGACCGGTACGTACTGCTCGATACGGGCGGTATCCATCGGTATTGCAGACCTTGTATATAATACCAAGCATTGCTCGTTTCTCATCCATCCATCAAGCGCTAGGGGACTAATAACCTTGCAGTCATCAACCCTTCACAATTCATAGTGTACTTGCTCAATAACAAATATAAATCTTAAGATGAAAATTAATTAAAACACAACCAGTATTTTCGAAAAGTTTCAGCAGACACAGAAGGTTCTTTAAATAGACTATAGCGGTATCAATGTAGGACATGAATAAGGGAAAGTGAGGAAGCAACAGTCATAGAAAAGTCTATCAATGTACCAAAGCAAAAAAAAAAAAAAAAAAAAAACAGTTAAACGAGATTCGAAGGAGAAGGTTTCTTTCAAGTTCCTGCAGAGGCATAATATCTTATAGTGCGATGACCAGACAATGAACTAGTAAGGGAAAGAGAGGGAAATTTTGGGGATCCCAAATCGTCTCCCACACGTATCACAAGAAACGGAATCATAAACACTCCACAGTGCTTGGAAACCCTCGACGACGATCGAATCTTGAAATAAACAAAGAAGAACCAATCAAAAACGTAAACTGATCCTCACCATCAAAAGAGAGAAACTACAAAATGACAGGATCCGGCAAAAAGAGCCCAATCAGTCCGACGCAATCGACAAAATAAACCACCTCTCTGATCCACCAAAGATAATGTAGATCGTCACGCCGTAGTACCCCTTACAAATACTGTATAATTAGCATATAGCATCATATAACTGATTTATATCAGGATTCCCCCACATAACATATAGCAACATATACAGACGAATGCCCACAGCACAAATAAAACTAAGTATAATCCCTTTCACGAAGGCATGTCGGATCAAATAAAGGACAAGGGAGACAAGAAAAAAAGAACTAAAAAGTCACAAATTTTGGCATCCCAGCAGTTCGGAAATGGATTACAAGAACGAATCAGGATAATCTAATGATCGCATCGGCGAATGGACGATGGTGTCCGTTCGGGGTTTCCCAGGCAAATCCTAGCACCGAAAACGCAATGGAGAAGGAGCTCCACATGAGATCAGAGAAATCTAGATATTGGGAACGAATGACAATGGCGGAACAAACCATGGTTCTGTTTCCGAGTCTCCGACTTCTCCTTCTTCACCCGGAGAAAACTGGGAGCGCGAGGAGGCCGCCGTCGTTCTCTTCCGGATAAAACAGCGCGAGGCATAAACCCTAGTAACGGTCTCCCGTATCTGCAACTTGTTGAGTACAATTACCATATTACCCTTATTATTTTGTGACATTTCGCAAGCAGCTAATAAATTATTTTGTGACAGCCTCGTTTTTTCATATTTCCTATGGAGAACTTTTATCTTTTGCTAATACCCAAAATATCTTTATGGTATTTTTTTTTATGGTGTTAAAATACTTTGTTTTGTTATAAAGTATCATCAAGTTATAGTGTTTTCGAAAAATTTAGTACCTTATTACTAAATTTAAAATATTATAATTTCTGTAAGAACATTATAAGTGAGCATTAATTATTTTAATTCTCATAAATCTTAATTATTAACCTAATTGTAAGTTTTAACATTTTATAAAGTAATAAATATGATAATCTTAGTAAATTAACATGTTCTAAACTTAATAAATTAACATTGGATTCCTTAAATTTATATGAGAATATTTATAAGTTTTAAGTTTTAAGATGCTAATAGACATATTTAGCTTTAGATTTCCTAAAGTTAATAAAGTGAAACATTTAACCTCATTTACTCTAACATTATCGATTTTATCGTCGCGGGAATGACACAAAAATAATGAAAAAAAGATTATTTCAACGTTCCAAGTTATACATTTGCATACGCATCGCTTTATAATTGCATCGACAAAAGGTGAGAAAAAGGCCTACATCCCATCGACACATATGCGAAACGATGCACCCGATGTAGATGTCTCACCTTTCATCGATACAAATGCAAAATGACAAAAGGGGGAAGAAGGATAAGCATCGCTCAGCATTTGCATTAGCACGACCATTGTTCTTTTCCTCTTCCTCTTCTCTTTTTGACTCACATCTTGTCGTCACTCTCCCTCCTCTTTTTCCTCCTCCCCCCATAAGAGGTCGTAGAAGTCCATCAACTCCACCTCCATGACTCCACTCAGCCCATCTCCAAGGACATCCATGTCTCATTATTGTTGACCACTGTATCATTCTCATCGACCACAACAAGACTCCACTCAACTTCTAACGGCGTCGTCATCTGCCACCACCGTAACATTATGCTAAGAAGAAATAAAATATAACTATGATATTGAAATAATTTTTTTGTCTATCGTTTTCGTGTCATTCCAACATTTGTTATATCTTTCGTCGGTAAAATCAATGATGTTAAGGTAAATGAAGTTAAATGTATCACTTTGATCATTATAGGGATTCAAATATAAATTATTTAAGTGTTAGAGACTGAGATATTAAAAAATATTTAACTATAAGAGATAATATATAATTAGCCACTATTTATATCTTTTAAAAGGCTTGAAAAATAAAGTAAAAAATTTAAATTCTTGAGATTTTGATGTGCATAGGTACTATCATCAAAACTTTAACTATGTTGTTGTCATAAAAAGCGCTTTAAGTCATGAGGGCCATCATAGAGAGCACTTTAATTTCAATCATGTTGTTACCATAGAGAGCACTTTAGACCAATATCAACTATGCTTTAGGTTAGTGGTGGAGCACCCTCACTAGATCACCTACTAAGTAGGTCGGCAATATGATGTTCATGCGATATGATGTCATTCTTCTAGTGATAAACTAGTGAAAAAAAAATAGATGATGTTTGAATCAACCCAACTAGGTCCGGGGCCATGTGTGCAAGAGGTCTAATGTTGTCGGAATAAAGGCTTAAATGTTCACTCGAGGGTAGAGAACTCGAATAAGTGCTTTACAATTGACCTACGTGAAGATCGAGATCGGATGAGTTTTTATACTCGGTCCCTTCAACAGTAGAAGGGTGGAATAATCATTGACCTTTATTTATGTCATGCGATGAGTTTTTGTAGTAGTTTTAGTAGAGAAATATTTTAAGACATGAGTATAATATTTTAAGGTGACTAGAATATTAGACATCTCCTAATTTTTTCTTTATCCTCTTATTATTATTATTATTATTATTTTACTCCTCAAACAGTGTGAAATAGTGTGATAGTGTGGGTCAACGACGACAACAACTAATAATAAAAGGTTGTAGGAAAGGAAAAAAAATAAAATCAATAATATTGAGATTATAAATAGTAAAATAATAATTTTATTGTATTTTAAGAGATCGTCAATAATAGAAAGGTTATGAATAGTAACATTCAAAATAAATGGTGGAAGTTTTTTTTAAAAGTAAATTGCACTTTAATTTTTGTTTATATATATATATATATATATAATACAGATGATAACTTTTTAGGAACTGTGATTGAGAAAAAGGGTCAAGGTTATATTAAGTACCATTTGATCTAATAAGGTATATATATTAGAAAAAATCCATTCGAAATACCCTACGTGATATATTACCTCATATATTCTTCTTCTTTTATGAAGGGAATCTTATTTTGAAGTAGGATATCACGTCAGCATCTCTCAGAAACTTGAAGCGACGGATTTGTTCCCACACACAACTTTCTGAGCGTCATAATATACCGTATTACTACTGCGTATATTATATATTGACGACCATAATATCTTTGCATGAAAATAAAATTTAAAATTATATTAATGACGATGTTTTGTAGTTCGATATTGATAGGGCAAAAGCCGACCTGGCTGCCAAGTCATCACACCTTCGGACAGCTAAGCCGCTGACGTGGCCAAACCGACGTGACCGGTCCACCGGATGTACGAAGGATACCAGGTGCCGTACAGCCAACCTGGCACAGGTAAGGTCGGCAACCCCTACCTGCAGGCGCACGCTTCCCCACCAGTACGGAGGCATGGCGTGAGGCGCAGTAACATGGTGAGTCATGAATGCGGTAAGGTCGTCAGGTACGAACAACCCACAACACCCACTATAAAAGCTCCTGCACCTCCACAGGGCAGGAGGATGGCAAAAAAGGAATATTAGACTGACTCGATCATCGGAGGGGTCACGTCGGGAACCTACCCGACCCGACCTCCTTGCAGGAACCAGCGGCCGACCCCAATAGGAGGACCCCTTCTTCACCCGGGCTTCGCCACTCCAGCATCAAGACTCCCGAGCCATCCCCTGGGTCACCGCTCATCCAGACCAGCTCCGCTCTGTGCCGAAGAAATTGTGAAGTGAGCGGCCTAGCGCACACGGGCCTGGACCAGCAAAAGCTTGCTCAGCATACTTAAAGGCGGAACACACCCACCAGGCAAGCTCCATAAACGGTACTATCATTTTGGCGCTAGAAGGAGGGCCCATGTCGCCAGAACGCTCACTCGCTGATTCGGCACCAGAACGCCGGACGGAACCCGATCACCCTCGATCGGCCGAGGAGGCCCCGGCCGCCATGCCGACTCCCAATCGCTTTTGGAGAATGATGACTGACCCCGGGTTCCCATCGCCCGCGTCGAATCCTGCGCCCCCCATGGTCACCGCCGAGGCCTTCCTCGGCCTCACCAGCCAAGTCCAAGCACTTGCGGGCATGGTGCAGACTATAATCCCTTACCTGCCACAGCTGATGCATTCGGCGGCACATCAATCAGCGCCTCCGCGAGCGGAGCCGCCAACGGCCCCAGGTCGGGGAATCCCGCCAGTTGCCGAGGTGCCGCCACTCCGGGTGACCGAGGCCCCACCACCTCGAGCCCCAGTTTCGCCGACATCGACACCAACCCGATCCCAAAGCCGATCTCACAACCCAGCACCGACTGAACCTGATCCGGATATTTTGTCAACCGACTCCACCGACTCTCTGAGGAAGCAGGTCCGCCGGGTCCATCAGCGACTTGACGAGGTTCAGAAAGAAGTCTTCAAGTCGAAAGATGAAGCTGGGGAAAGCTCAAAGGGGGGCTCCCCATTCACCCTTGAGATACACTCAAAGCCCCTGCCGGCCACATTCAGACTACCAGCCCTCGAACCCTATGACGGTAGCGGAGACCCAATAGAGCATATTGCTACGTTCCGCGCCCAGATGGCCCTGTATGACACATCAGAGGCACTGATGTGTTGAGCCTTCCCGACCACCCTCCGAGGATCGGCCAGAAACTGGTATGCTCGGCTAAAACCCGCTTCCATACCATCATTCGACGTATTGGCAAGGGAATTCGAGTCCAGTTTCTTGGCAAGCGCATGCCCGAGGCCCACCACAGCCTCGCTCCTCGGCATGGCCCAAGGGAGCGATGAGTCCCTCTCCCAGTTCGTAAGAAGGTTCACCTCACAAGTACAGGGCATTCCGGACCTCCATCCGTCCCTGGCCATCCAGGTATTTCTGACGGGGCTGAAGCCTTCTAGGTTCTTCTGGTCGCTAATCGAGCGGCCACCAACGACTCTGCCTGAGATGTTGCAGCGGGCACATCAGTATGTGGCGGCCGAGACTCTAATAGCCGGCAAGCGGGACGAGGCGAAACGTCCTCGGGGCGAGCAGTCTCGGGGGCATCCGGCCCCGCCTCCCAAGAAAAGGGAGGATAGGTCGGGCCTGCTGCCAGCCAGGCCTCCCCCAATTCCCCTCAACTCAACTCGAACGGAGATCTTCTTCCAGATACGGGAGAAGGGACTCTTGAAGGCACCAAGCCCGATGAAGTCGCATCCTGAGCGGCGTGACAAGAGGAGGTACTACCGATTCCATCGGGAGTATGGTCATGACACCGAAGAATGTCGCGACCTCCAGTACCAGATTGAGGATCTCATTAAGCGCGGTCATCTGCGGCGATATGTCCGCGAACAGCCACCTCTCTCGGACGGTCGGCCACCCCGAGACCTGTCCCCCCGACCACAGGGCCCGGTCGAAAAACAGATCGATGTCATTTTCGGTGGCCCAGCCTCAAGCGGCAGCAGCTCGTCGGCGCGCAAAGCATATGCGCGATCCGAGGTCGGGAAGAGGCCGATGCATCATGAAGAGCTCGACGTCGCGTTCAGATCGCAGGACGAGGAGCATGCATCTCACGACGACGCACTAGTAATCTCAATCCGCATGGCAAACGCCTACGTCAAGCGGGTTATGATCGACACGGGAAGTTCGGCCGACATTTTATATTTCAATGCCTTCCAACGGTTGGGACTGACCGACATGGACCTCACCCACCTGACATCTACCTTGACAGGGTTCACTGGGGATTCCATTTCCCTCATGGGGACGACTACGATCCCTGTCACGATCGGGGGAGAGCCGAGATCAAAGACCCTGATGGTGCCATTCATGGTGGTCAGGTTCCCATCTGCCTACAACGCCATCATCGGGCGCCTGACCCTAAATCGGCTCAGAGCGGTCGTCTCAACGTACCATCGGGTCTTGAAGTTTCCAACTCGAAACGGGGTCGGCGAGGTCAGGAGCGACCCGAAGGAGTCCAGACAATGCTACCTAGCGGCGACAACGCTATACAAGAAGCCAAGAACCGGACTGATCAACGCCACGGCTCCGGACCCAGCGGAAGACGCCCGAGATGCCCACTCCGCGGAGAAAATTCTCGAGCTACCACTGGACCCGAGTCGCATTGGCAAGATGGTAAAGGTCGGGTCGGAGTTAACCGAGAATCAACAAATTCAGTTGATACATTTCCTGAGGAAGAACGACGACGTCTTCGCATGGACCCCGAACGACATGCGAGGGGTCGACCCGGAGATTGCGCAACACTACTTAAACATCTCCCCCGACGCCCGGCCAGTAAAGCAACGCCCGCGGAAATTTGCCCCGGATCGCCAGAAGGCCATAGAAGACGAAGTCACCCGCCTGTTGGACGCACAGCTCGTCGAGGAAGTAAAGTACCCGACCTGGCTGTCCAATGTTGTACTCGTTAAAAAGGCAAATGGAAATTGGCGGATGTGTGTTGATTACACTGATCTCAATCGGGCTTGCCCGAAGGACTGCTACCCGCTTCCCCGCATCGATCAACTTGTGGACGCCACGTCCGGGCATCAGCTGTTCTCTTTTATGGATGCCTTCTCGGGATACAACCAGATCCAAATGGCCCCGAGAGATAAAAGAAACACAGCATTTATCACGCACAATGGCACATACTGCTACAAGGTGATGCCGTTCGGATTGAAGAACGCCGGCGCGACCTATCAGCACCTCGTCAATCGAATGTTCAAGGACCAGGTCGGCATGAACATGGAAATATATGTCGACGACATGATAGTCAAGAGCCGACATGCCGAGACCCATCTCTCCGACCTGGAGGAAACATTTCGCACGTTGAGAAAATACAGGATGCGCCTCAACCCAACGAAGTGTACCTTCGGCATCACTGCCGGGAAGTTTCTCGGCTTCATAGTGCATCAACGAGGAATCGATGCCAACCCCGACAAAATAAAAGCCATACAGGAGATGCAGTCACCCAAGACCGTAAAGGAGGTACAACGACTTGCGGGAAGGATAGCGGCCATGAGCCGCTTCATTTCCCGGGCCGGAGACAAGAGTTCAGTCTTTCTTCGTGCATTGAAGTCGGCAAAAGACTTCAAATGGACCACCGAATGCGAGGAGGCCTTCCACCAACTAAAAAGTCACCTCGAGAACCTGCCGCAGCTGGCCTCGGTGAAGGATGGCGAGCCCCTCGGCCTATACCTCGCTGCGTCCAATCTGGCGGTTAGCTCGGTCCTGGTAACACTGGACAGAACCGGAGAAAGGCCGGTCTACTATACCAGCCACGTCTTGGCAGGGCCTGAGCTTCGATACGCCCCCATAGAAAGGATAGCCTTGGCGCTTATTCTGGCCTCCAGAAAATTGAGGCCATATTTCCAGACACACCCCATTAAGGTGATAACCGACCAACCCTTGCGCCAGATCCTCTCCAAGTTTGATGTTGCGGGTCGGATGCTGAAGTGGTCGGTAGAGTTGGGGGAGTTCGATATCGAATATGAGCCGAGAAAGGCAATTAAAGGCCAAGTGCTCGCGGACTTCCTATCGGAGCTCATGCCCCCACCAGTCCCTCAAAATCCGACCCCCGGATGGACCATACATATCGATGGGTCAGCAAACTCGGAAAGAGGAGGAGTCGGCCTGGTGTTCAAAGACCCCTCCGGCCACGTTTACGAGCATGCTTTGCGACTAGGGTTCAGAGCCACAAACAACGAAGCCGAGTATGAAGCGCTCCTGTTCGGCCTCAAGGTTGCAGCCGATCTAGGGGCAGAAGACATAGAGGTATTCACCGACTCCCAACTCGTCGCCGGCCAAGTTAATGGCACATTCGAAACTCAGGAAGCGGCAATGATCAAATACCTTGCCGAGGTGCGGCTGGCGGCGGCGCGATTTCAAAAGTTCGCCATCATAAAGGTGCCCCGCAACGAGAACACGCAGGCAGACGCCTTGGCTAAATTGGCTTCCTCCCGCGCGACCGACACACCAACCGGACCAACGGTTAGGACTGTCGGGCCATCCATTGGCCCGACCCTCATGACTGTAAGTCAAGAAGACGGAGGCTGGACCAACGAGATCCTCCACTTTAAACAAACGGGGGTCCTCCCTGAGGATAAGGCGGCCGCTCGAAGAGTCAGAAGAGCGGAGTCATGGTACTGCATCATTGATGGCCGCCTCTACCGGCGAGGTTTCAGCCGACCCCTGCTTCGCTGTCTGAACCCGACCGAGGCACAGACCACCTTAGCCGAGATCCACGAAGGAATATGTGGAGACCATGTCGGCGCTCGCACCCTGGCACACATGATCCTAAGGCAAGGATACTATTGGCCTACACTACGAAATGATGCCCAAGCATATGTTCAAAATTGCGAGCCATGCCAAAAGTACGCCCGATTCCAACATAGACCGATGGTGCCACTCTCGACTGCCGACTGCGCCTGGCCCTTCGCCCAACGGGGAATGGACCTCCTCGGCCCCTTCCCCCCAGCCTCGGGACAGAGAATGTTCCTGATAGTCGGCGTCGATTATTTCACCAAGTGGCTCGAAGCCGAGCCGCTGGCCTCCATCACCGAGAAGCAAGTCGAAGGGTTCGTGTGGAAGAACATCATAACCAGGTTCGGCCTCCCTAAGGCGATCATCACCGACAACGGCACGCAATTCAACAACGCAAAGTTTAAGGCGTTCTGCCAGAGCTATCGCATCCAACTAAAGTTCAGCTCGGTGGCTCATCCCCAGGCTAACGGTCTGGCCGAAGTAACAAACCGAGCCATCCTTGAAGGATTGAAAAAGAGGGTCTCCAACGCCACGACTTCTTGGGTGGATGAACTTCCGAGTGTCCTATGGGCGTTGAGAACGACCCCTAAAACCCCGACGGGCGAATCGCCTTACAGCTTGGCATTCGGGACTGAGGCCGTGCTGCCTCCCGAGGTGGTCTTCCCAACCCTTCGAATTCAAAGTCAACATCAGAAGGAGTCTGATCAACAACTCCGTAGAAACCTCGACCTATTGGAGGAAAAGCGGGCCGATGCTCATCTCCGAGCACTGGCCTACCGGAGGGCTGTCGCGAAAATCTACAACCAACAAGTGTGCCCGAAGCGCGTCGGCCCGGGCGACTTGGTGCTCCGCAAGACCGAGGTCAGTGACCCGACCCGATCCCGCGGCAAGCTAGCCCCTAACTGGGAGGGCCCCTACCGAGTTATAGACACTATCCGAGACGGGACTTATACACTGGCGACCATGAAAGGTCGGGTATTGCCAAGAACCTGGCACATCACGAACCTGCGAAAGTTCTACGTGTGACCATGTATCGCGACTCACACCAAATTGCAATGCAGCGGTGGCACCAAAAAGTTCTGACTTGTATTAACTTTTGAAAAAAGTACAAAACAGGTCGGGGCTGACCCGAGTTACAAGCTTCAGGAAAGGGCAAAAACCAAGTTGAGAACATAATTAAGACTCGGGAGGCATCGAGTCGTCAAAATCCTGCCGACGCTCCATTGGCACCGAGTCGTCTTCAGGGTAGATGGTGAAGGGATCCTCTTCGACGTCGGCATCGGGGTGGCGGGCACGAAAGTGAGCCCGCGCCACCCGATATCCGTACTCGTAGGTGACCCGCCCCATCCGCTTTAATCCCTCTTTGAAGCCGAGGGACTCCTTGTATTCAGCAACGGCAGTTCTGGGCAGCTCAGCTCGGGCCTGCTCCAGATCCTTCACGGACTGTAACAGCTCGTTGTCCATCCTCCTGGCCCTGGCCCGGGCCTCCTTCAGCAGGTGGTGGGCATCACCCAGATGACCCCTCAGCTCTTTTTCCGAGGCCTCATGCCTGAGGAGCTCCTCCGCTTTTTCGGCCTTGATCTTTTCAAGCTCCTCCTGCAGCCTCGACGCCCGCCCCTCCGCCTCAGCAACTGCCTCGGGCCCGCCCTTCGACTTCAGAACATCGAGCTCCTCCTGCTGTTGCTTGACTCGATGGTCCATGAAAGTGATCAATCGACCAGCATCATGGACCCGGTCGACCAACGCCATCTGAAGGTGTTGGCTCTGCACGGAAGGACTCCGTTAGAAAGAAAAAGAGAGGAAAAAAGATGAACTCGCAGATCGACAGACTTACCAGGACGAGCTCCTTGGTGGCTCGGGCCATCAAAACCTCCGATGGGAGCGTATACAGCTCCCGCGCCAATTGAGGGTGGAGGATCCCCCTTTCATACTCCTCGGCGGCCGACGAAGTATGCCATACCTTCGTCGAGTTCTTTAGGCCCGCCCACCGAGCCTGCAGCTCCTTCTCGGGGTCTTGGTGCCCCAGATCAGACATCATCAGGGCATAGTAACCCTGGTCTCCTTTGTAAACCTTCGTCCTGAAGAGGTCCTTCATGGACCTCGGACGCTCTTGAACAGGAGAGGCGGCCCCCTCCTCAGATTCAGCGGGCGCCTCCGGCCTCGCGGGCGACGCGGCTGGCTCTTTACCCTTGGAGCGGGGTCGGGAGCCACCCTCGCCGATCGGGGACTTGTGCTTCCTCGACAGCACCTTTACCCTCTTGACGGGTTTCCCCGTCGCGCCGGCATGTTCAGTCGGTGGGGGAGCTGGTCTCTTCGCCGACGCCCTCGGAGCTTCTCGAGCTGGGGATGTGCTGGCCTCACGAGCGGAGGGGCGGCTCGGCGGGGCCCGTCCCCCAGCTACTCTCGGCATCCCACGAAGGTCCCCGAGGTCCATTCGGTCTGCATCACAACTCACAGGTCAGTAAAAGATTAGTAAAGTTTGAGCAAAATAAAATGCTAGTACCCTTGGAGGCCGGACTCAAACCCGCCTCAACGAGCCAAAGCTCGGTCATTTCCTTGATCGCACAAGAAGAGGAGAGGATCCCCTTCAGTCGACCGACCAGGACGGCCTCCTCCTCGGACAGATACGAGGGGGCGTTGCCAATCGGATGAGCCGACCAGCTAAACCCAAATCCCCAACCTAGACCACTGACATAAAGGTAGCGGGACTTCCAACCCTTATTGTTGGAAGGAGCCCCGCTCACCCTAAAACCGACTCGGGCGGTGAGGTAATAACCGCCCCGACTCTTGCACAGGCGGAAGCACGCCATGAACAAGTCCCGAGTCGGGATAATTCCCGCTCCTCGGCACTCACCTAAGAAAACCACTAGGTAACGCCACGAGTTGGGCACTACCTGGCTCGGAGAAATTCTCCACCGCTTCAGGCACTCCTCGATCAGAGGGTGCAAAGGAAACCGAAGGCCGGCTTCTAGGGCATCTACCGAGATGCACATGCCAGGGACGTCCAAGCTATAAGGACGTTGCCCCGGCTCCGGAATATATAACCCGTATTCAGCCGGGATGCTGTACCGGGCCCTAATTGCGGCAAGTGACCCCTCGGTCACCGCCGAGTCGAGGTCATGATGTCACATCATGACCTCGAGATCTCTCCGAACCCGCGCGTCGACAGGCGACGGGGGTCCGGAGGACGCTCCCGAGGAACTAACCCCGGGACCACTATGACTCGACTCCCCCGACTCCGAGGGAGAAGTGACCCTGACACTAGTCGAGGAGTCCGACGAGGTCATCGCGACCTGTTAAAAGGGGGGGTTGCCGAGCTGAAAAGGCGAAGGGTACTAGGGTGGTCCGAGGCAGAGGCAGCAAGAAGGCGAAATGAGCAAGTGAGGTCTCTGCGCAACCCCCCAACCAATTTATAGCGCCCAGGCGTGCCGTTTCAGCTTCCCGAGGTGAGAGAAAACGCCGCCGCACCGAAGAAATACTCAACGCATTGAATGCGCTATGATTGCGACCGAAACCCTAGGCAGGAGATCGAAACCCTAGGCAGGAGACCGAAACCCTAGGAAATATACATATATATATATGTATTTTTGTGCGTGCATAAAAAACGTTTCCGCGGCGGCACAAATCTCCGGATTTGTGCCCGAGTTCACCCTCTCGGCCAAATCTCCGGATTTGCGCCCGAGTTCGCCCTCTCGGCCAAATCTCCGGATTTGCGCCCGAGTTCGCCCTCTCGGCCAAATCTCCGGATTCGCGACCGAGTTCACCCTCTCGGCTAAATCTCCGGATTTGCGCCCGAGTTCACCCCCTCGGACAAATCTCCGGATTTGCGCCCGAGTTCGCCCTCTCGGCCAAATCTCCGGATTTGCGCCCGAGTTCACCCCCTCGGACAAATCTCCGGATTTGCGCCCGAGTTCGCCCTCTCGGCCAAATCTCCGGATTTGCGACCGAGTTCACCCCCTCGGACAAATCTCCGGATTTGCGCCCGAGTTCGCCCTCTCGGCCAAATCTCCGGATTTGCGACCGAGTTCGCCCTCTCGGCCAAATCTCCGGATTTGCGACCGAGTTCGCCCTCTCGGCCAAATCTCCGGATTTGCGCCCGAGTTCGCCCTCTTGGCCAAATCTCCGGATTTGCGATCGAGTTCACCAAATCTCCGGATTTGCGCCCGAGTTCGCCCTCTCGGCCAAATCTCCGGATTTGCGCCCGAGTTCGCCCTCTCGGCCAAATCTCCGAATTTGCGCCCGAGTTCACCCTCTCGGCCAAATCTCCGGATTTGCGCCCGAGTTCACCCCCTCGGACAAATCTCCGGATTTGCGCCCGAGTTCGCCCTCTCGGCCAAATCTCCGGATTTGCGCCAGAGTTCACCCTCTCGACCAAATCTCCGGATTTGCGCCCGAGTACGCCCTCTCGGCCAAATCACCGGATTTGCGCCAGAGTTCGCCCTCTCGACCAAATCTCCGGATTTGCGCCCGAGTTCACCCTCTCGGCCAAATCTCCGGATTTCGCCCGAGTTCACCCTCTCGGCCGAATCTCCGGATTTGCCCCCAAAATTCTCCCTCGCGGCGCTACACTCCCGAGTTCGCGCTCGGTCGGATCTAGCCTCCCGCGCCATATTCCCGAGCTCACGCTCGGTCGGATTTACTCACGCGGCGCTACACTCCCGAGTTCACGCTCGGTCGGATCTAGCCTCCCGCGCCATATTCTTGAGCTCACGCTCGGTCGGATTTACTCACGCGGCGCTACACTCCCGAGTTCACGCTTGGTCGGATCTAGCCTCCCGCGCCATATTCCCGAGCTAACGCTCGGTCGGATCTACTCACGCGGCGCTACACTCCCGAGTTCACACTCGGTCGGATCTAGCCTCCCGCGCCATATTCCCGAGCTCGCGCTCGGTCGGATCTACTCACGCGACGCTACATTCCCGAGCTCATGCTCGGTCGGATCAATTCGGGCTTCCCCACGTTCCACATCATTCAAAGTCCTTAGAGGCCCGCGCTCTGGACTAACTTAAGGCAACCTCAAACAGCGATCAAGCGCAAGACCTCATCTTCGGCACCCCCATCAGGCGCCTCGAGAGGGTCTGCCTGGGGGGGGGGGGAAGAATGATAGGGCAAAAGCCGACCTGGCTGCCAAGTCATCACACCTTCGGACAGCTAAGCCGCTGACGTGGCCAAACCGACGTGACCGGTCAACCGGATGTACGAAGGATACCAGGTGCCGTACAGCCAACCTGGCACAGGTAAAGTCGGCAACCCCTACCTGCAGGCGCACGCTTCCCCACCAGTACGGAGGCATGGCGTGAGGCGCGGCAACATGGTGAGTCATGAATGCAGTAAGGTCGTCAGGTACGAACAACCCACAGCACCCACTATAAAAGCTCTTGCACCTCCACAGGGCAGGAGGATGGCAAAAAAGGAATATTAGACTGACTCGATCATCGGAGGGGTCACGTCGGGAACCTACCCGACCCGACCTCCTTGCAGGAACCAGCGGCCGACCCCAATAGGAGGACCCCTTCTTCACCCGGGCTTCGCCACTCCAGCATCAAGACTCCCGAGCCATCCCCTGGGTCACCGCTCATCCAGACCAGCTCCGCTCTGTGCCGAAGAAATTGTGAAGTGAGCGGCCTAGCGCACACGGGCCTGGACCAGCAAAAGCTTGCTCAACATACTTAAAGGCGGAACACACTCACCACGCAATCTCCATAAACGGTACTATCAGATATGTACAGTGATTGAGAAAAAAATACAGGGTTATATTATCTAGCATTTAATCTAACAAGGTGTATATATATATAAGGACAAATTTACCCCCAAAAAAGACCCACTTGATATATATATATATATATATATATATATATATATATATATATATATATATATATATATATATATATATATATATATATATATATATATATATATATATTTCACGTGGGGAAATTGTTTTGAATTAGTATTTGATGCCAGAACTCTCTAGATGCTTCGGGTGACCGACGGATTCGTCCCCGCATACAACTCTCCGTGCGTCCAACAGTGGCCGTTCCGTCCGCGTACTCGATAGGAGGGGACGCCTCTGCCTTCGCCGCGAAGTAGCCAACGGCCCGCCGAAACGAAACGGCGCACGACACGGTGCGACGTGACGCGTCATCGAGCGCCCTCCCCACCGTCCGATCCGCGCTCCGCACAATTCCTCTCCCTATATTAACCAACCACGGAGCGACCCCTCCCCCCTCCATCCCATCCCATCCCATCCCAACCCAAATTACTAACCCCCTCAGAAATCGTCTCTTTCTTCTCGCTGTGTTCTTCTTCAGATTCGATCGTTCCTAGGATGGCCGATCCCGTCACCGAATCTGCTCATATCGTAAACGCCCTTTCCGATTTCTCTATCTGTATCGATTTCGATTTTTTTTTTCTTGCGGATTTTCTTTTTCTCTTCGATTGAGGAATTTTTGCGGTGTTTTGTTATTTTGGGGAAGGCTCAGGAGGAAGCGATAGAGCAGGAGAGGCTAAGGTACCTTGAGTTCGTGCACGCGGCGGCGATCCACGCAGGGCTGTGCGCGGCGCGGCTGTACGTATACGCGAAGGAGAGCGCCGGGCCGCTGAGGCCCGGCGTGCAGACCGTTGAGGGCACCGTGAAGACCGTCGTCGGCCCCGTCTACGATAAGTTCCACGACGTCCCCTTCGAGCTCCTCAAGTTCGTCGACCGAAAGGTTCGTCCCACCCGCCACACCCTCTCTCTCTTCTGTCCCCTCTACGACGTTGCCATAGGTTGGATCGATTTCCTTTTTGTCTATCGGCATACGTTAGCCCAATATTGGGATGACCCCTTCGGTCTTTGCCGGTGGCGCAGGATAGCACCGGCATCCTGCGCATCATAGGCTGGGACCGGTCCCGTTCATCTCTCTCTCTCTCTCTCTCTCTCTCTCTCTCTCTCTCCTCCGCCTCCTTTCTTGCGGGTTCCAGGAGCCTCTGCTCCTTTATGTCGTCATCGTTGCCATAGATTGGACCTGTTTCCTTCTTCCCGCTGGCTTCCATGGCGCTGGCTGTACGGTCCAGGATGGGATCGGTCCCTCCAGACTCCTTCGGCCGATTCGTTCATCCATGGTGGAGCAGGATAGAACCGGAAACCGGCGCATCGTAGCCGGGGACCGGTGGCGTACGTTAGCCTCGATCGGGTCTCCGACGAAATTTCCTTCCCATTTATTTCTTGCGTAAAATCAAAGCAACTAACCGTTCTCTCTAATCACGTGAAACAGGTGGAAGTTACCGTGCAGGAGCTGGATCGTCGCGTGCCGTCGGTTGTGAAGGAGGCCTCATCGGCGGCCCGGTCCGCGGCGGGCGAGGTCCATCGGTCCGGACTGGTCGGATCTGCTGCCGGCCTGGTCCGCTCCGTCTACGCCAAGTACGAGCCGGCGGCCAAGGAGCTGTATGCCAAGTACGAGCCGGCGGCCGAGCAGGCCGCAGCCTCGGCCTGGCGCTCGCTGAACCGCCTCCCACTGGTCCCCCAGGTGGCCCAGGTCGTCGTCCCCACCGCTGCCCACCTCTCCGAGAAGTACAACCAAGCCGTCTCCTCCTCCGCCGAGAAGGGCTACGCCGTCTCCGCCTACCTCCCCCTCGTTCCCACGGAGAGGATGGCACGCGTCTTCGGGGACAATGTCGCTACTGCCGCACACTGATCTCTCTATGCTCGGAGAAGGTACTTTTTGTTTCTGGGCTTTGGTTGGCTTGGTGTCGTAATTGAGTCTTCCGTATGAACTTAATGCTTTGGCACACTTGATACTACCTGGTTTTTGTTTGGCATTGAATAAAGTGTCTTCTCTGTTTGTTTAGTGATCAAAGCGTCTAAAAAATGTCTGCTTTATGCATATAAATTGTGGAAATGGTATGATTTAGTTTATAGTTTTAGATGTCGTGGAACAGTTTGGCATGGATAGGAGTCAAACTGTTGTAAGCACTAGCATTATGTGGACTCCTTATTAAGGGGTTGTCTCATTGGCTATGGATTTTTTGTAGGATCTGCATGGCGTTCATATATCTCGTCGGCTCACAATCATCGGGAAATGCAATTGGATTTGACTTTCTTAGTAGTGAACATGTTATGAAAATTGGGTTAAGATTGTTTGACTATTTTAATGGTCGACATGTTGTTATATAAGAGATTTAATTTGGGATCCATGATTGGATCGGTTTTGGTGAATTAAATTTCATATCCTCTTTCTTTATAGTAAGAGGATATGAGGTGTCTGATAGAAAGATATTAAATAATTTGATAGAAAGTAGAATGAGAAAGAAACGACATATAGATGGTATGATTAGTCTTATGGAGCTTATTTAAGATTTTATTTAAAATAATGTAAAATATAGATGTTCCTTATTTAAGTAGATATATTGGGGGGAAAAAAAGATCATGAGTCATATATAGTATTAATTGCTTTCCAAAACTATATAAGCTAGTCAAAAATACTATAATCGATATAATTTTTTTTAATTTTTGTTTTTATTTCAAAATCAATAATGATAGATATTTGAAACTTTAAGCTTACAGGCTTTCCAAATTAAAAAAAGATGTCGGTCACACTATAAATGCCCTCATCTTTCCAAATAAAAAAGATGACTTGTTTATTCTTAAATATGTCCCATTATTTATTAATTTTTTAAATGCCCTCATCTTTGCCACTCAAATACATGAAAAGATGTCCCATAATGTTTCTGAATAGATCTATATTATATTTAACACCTTCATCAAAACACTGTAAGCATATTCAAGACTTTTGCAAATGAGATATAATTTACAATTTTATATATAAAAATAATATTAAAATAATTAATATATATATATATATATATATATATATTAAAAAAATCTTCCAGCAAATCTCCACCCTTCTTACATACGTTGATGATAATGTTCATTTCTATCGTTTCCTCAACTTGTGATGGCCTCAACTCGTTGCATTAAAGAGGCAAAAAGAGCAGTCAATCATGGTCTGTCAATGTTTTCGGATTTTGCTGGCCAGCAAGCAGCAAATGGCTTAATATCCTGAGCTCGAGATATCAGGGCAGCAAATGGCTTACAATTAGGAACACCATGAAAGCATCAATGGCTCCTCATCTTGAACTCAAGTTTACAATTGAAACACCATGGAAGCAGCAATGACTCATCGTTCTGAGCTCAAGTTGACAGTGATGGAAGCAGCAATGGGGCTCCTCATCATCCTGAGCTCAGGTTGACAGTTCAAACACCATGGAATCACATCATCCTGAGCTCTAGTTGACAGTGGAAACACCATGGAAGCAGCAATGCCCATCAAGTTGGTTTGAATGATGAAACCAATTTTAGAAATATTTAGATAATATTACATTTTATTATAACTTTATATAATATTATAATTATAAATACACATTTTAAAAAGATATAAATATTTGATTATTTATATTAGTTATCGCAACTGTGATTAAATATACTATCAGTATAAAAATTTACAATTAAGAATTTTAAAGTGTAAATACTTTTAAGAATAAGATGAAATAAGATACGCCTTGGGGAATCTAAATGAGAATAATACGAATACTAATTTAGATTACTACGGCTAATAAGATTAGACAAAAGATAAAAAAAAGTACTTCGTTAAGAGACAATTGATAGTGCTGCGAGTAAGTTAATTTTTACTAAAAGATGATGTTTTATCTAAAAACAAGTCAAAAAAAACAATATCTAAAAACCAGTCTTAAAAAACAATTTTTTTATAATATATTAGGTACTAAAATGGTGAAAAAGATATATACCATATTGTTAAAGCTTATGATAATTTTTTTATAATATATTAGGTACTAAAATGGTGAAAAAGATATATACCATATTGTTAAAGCTTGAGAAAAAAAAGTGTCAGATGCATTAAAGACGAAGAATAAATAATATTAGTTAATAATAATGAGATAAATATTTTTTTTATAAAAAAATTTAATAAATGTTTTATATAAAACTGATATTTAATGATAAGTCGTAATAGTGATAGATTTAATAAGCATATATATATATATATATATATATATATATATATATATATATATATATATATATATATATATATATATATATATATATATTATTATCTGAACTCGAATACAAAGGCCATAACCTAAGTATATATTACTCCTATGTTAAGGTAATTATTCTACACAATGAGTTCCCTTATCTCCATAGTCGGAGGATTCATCATAGGGAGTTTAGAAAGATAATATGGAATTTTATGATCGATGCATCCATCAACCGGTAAAGCAAACATAATTTACATCCACCTTTATCATCATCATCTTTGGGATAATAAGCATTTTGATTACTTAAAGTAAAGAAAAACTATTAATGAAGGAAGGAATGGGCCTTGACTTTAATTGATGACGGTAAAAGGCGTTAATAGATTCTTTTATATGATGGCAAAAGCCGTTTCTGTGTTTACTTAACTTGGGCATATAATTCATTAATTCTTCAGTTCTTTTACCCTCCACGTATCAGATTATGGTGGGAAGTCTCCATCCTTGGATGAGAATGATCTAAATATTGTGGTCTCAATAACTTGACTTGGGGCTTGGCGAGACTAACGTTTGTGGTAGGCATGCATGCATAAAGTCATTTTTGGACGCACAACTTTATATATTTCCTTTCATTAGCAAGTATAACAAGTCAACCTTCATGTGGTCTTGTTCGGCAGATGAAGAACTAGCTAGTGTCTCGGTGGAGTCAACGGAGGTCCATCACGTAGCGTTCCCAATCCAACAAGGATCAACCTACTACTGCACAATTTTGAGGATATATATATATATATATCTTCTTCTTCTTCATCAATCAATGTAATTAAAAATTATCTATTTTTATTGAACTACAAATCACTTGATTCTATCCGCATAAAACTCATACCTCATATGAGTTGAGATAACTATATCGATTTGATATGACACATAATGATCTGACCGCCACATCATCGCTCCTTCGGACAATTGGCCCGTCGACGTGGTCGACCCAACATGGTAAGCTAGTCGGACATAGGTATGGGGGTGCCAGTGATCGTACGACCGACCTGACACAGGTAAGGAATATTACTCAATCAAAGGTCCAACTGATCACCACGTCTATATTGTAAATATGCGGTTACGAATAATCCTGCTAAAGTAATAGGAATTAGACCTAAGACGATTCCAAATAGAAAAACTTCAATCATTTCGGTTTGTTTAAGGGGATAAAAAGAGAGGTAAGATCTATCCCTAAATATTAATCTGAATTATTCATGAATCTCAATGTACGGTCGACCTGACACAGTTAAGATCGATACCTTCATCTGTGGACGCATCCCTCACCGTAAGGACGACGGGCATGGTGGAAGCGTACGACGACAGGGTAAGCCACATGGGCAACCGGGTTGTCAGGTACGGATGATCTACAACACCTACTATATAAGCTCCTGCACCTCTATGGGGCAGGGGGGTCGCAAAAATAAACCACTGAACTAACATGACCGTCGGAGGGGTCACGTTGGGAACCTACCCGACCCAACCTTCTTGCAGGAGTCAGCGACCGACCCGAGCTGGAGTACTTCCTCCCGACCCGAACTCCACCATTCCAGCAGCCGACTTCCCAAGCCGGGCTCTGAATCACCACTCATCCGATCGAGCTCCAACTCCGTACCAAGAAGACTACGGGCGAACTAACGCACACGGGTCTGAACCAGCAGTGCTTGCTCAACCGACACGAGGAGAACACATCTACTAGACAAGCACCAAATTCTCCCCTAACATGATTAATTCGCCTCGTACCAATAATAGAATGTTAGGTGGTTCTTGTTATCATCCATCGTTTTATTCATTAATTTTTTTTAATATTTTAAAGGACGAATAAGATGTCTAAATTATAGAAACAAATATCGATTGAACAAGAATTAGACCTTCCAATCTTTTTTAATTACATATTTAAATTTATTTTTATGTTATATTTCACTAGTTAACATATATATATCCATAGAGAGTTGTCATCTTCAATGTTTTTTTTCTTCTATCTCAAGATTTACAAATACAAATATTCGTTTTCAGAAAAAAAAATAAATTTCAAGAAAAACAATGGAGAATTTTCTCATATTTACTTGCATAAATAAGAATGTTATGTGGTAGAAGTCTATTATGGAAGGGGGGATAAGTGAAACCCTACGATTAATTCCCAGCATATTTATTTCTTTATGCAATAATTACAATAACACGACTGCTATTTGGCCGACCCGACCTTTTTTCCCTTCTCCCCCCCCCCCCCCCCCCCCCCGCCCCCCCACCCCTTCTCTCAACTATCGAAAGAGGAAGCATCGGAATCGAGGGGCGAAGCCATGGTCGAGACTAGGCGGAGCTCGGCCTCCTCGAAGCGCCTCCTGTCTTCCTCCTCCTCCTCTGTGTGTCAACCGGCCTCGAAGCGGCCTAAGGTTCGATCTTTCTCCCCTCCACTCCTTTTTAAATTTTTGGATCTTGGCTCGCATCTTCTCTTCTGATGCGCGGTTTTGACACGACTTCTGGTGGAAATCCATGGTTACTTTCAGGAGGAGCCCACCTCGTCCCCCAAGGGGCAGCGGCCTGTCCCCAAGGAGGAAGAGACGCCGGCAGCCGACGATCAGCCAGCCGCAAACCTCCCTGCGGAGGCCGGTGATGCCGCTGTGCAGGATGAGAAGCCCGTTGATGCCCCTGGGCAGGGGTCCCCGGTCCAATTGACCGCTCAAAGTCCGATCTTGATCTTGCATTCATCTCTTTCCCTTTTTTCCTTTTTTTTATAAAAAAATTGTTACCCCCCCCTTTTCTTTTTGTTTCTATTGAAGAGCGAGCGGCTAAGGTGGAGAGGAGAAAATTGGAAGTCCCAGCGAAGCGAGTCGTGAAAGCCAAGCAGAAGACCGCATGGGCGAAGCTTATATCACAACACTCTCAGGTAGCATCTACTGTCTTCAAGTCTTTATGTTTTGGATAGATTCCATCATCTAATTTTTTTTTTCCTATCGGGTCATCAGAACAGACCTCTAACTTACTGTTAGCTCTGAGTTTGGTCTTCTCTCCCTCTTCTTACAAGCTTAATAAGAGGTACATCCAGTAAGAAACATGACATGATGCTGATAGTATGCTTCATCTGATATCTTAAAGGTAATGACATGCATTGTAATATAGATGTTAAAAAGGTTAGTCCTTCATATGAGCGCTGCTCCATCTTGCGGTTTACGGTCCCATGGCACGAACGTGGATGTGGGGGAACATCATGAGGGTGAGAGGGGCACAGGGCTGTGATGGTGCACTTTTGGATGTGTGCTGCCTTTTGATTCCGTGCCTCTTGTTGTGATTTAAGTTATGGTTCCAAGCATTTCTCATATGGTCAAGGTCCCTTGTTTCTCTTGGTGGTACTATGGCAAATTCAAAGCAAATTAAAAACCTATTTTTCCAACATGCTTGCATTTTATCCTATTTGGTTCTTGAGTGTGGACATATTGCATATGGTGGACATAACCGCTAATAAGTATCTGATCTAGGCATCTGTGCTCATCCGTCGTGCCACCGTGTGGGCAAATCTAGTCTGTTATGGGGCTCCTGAGTAACAAGATTAGGATTTCTTGTAGTGATTGTGAAAAGGATCATGTGTTAAATAGAGACCAAAGGATCAAGTTGAATATTACGAACTTTGGCTTTGTGTCTTTCTCATAGGTTCTATACATGCCTTGGTCATGGACATGTATCTGTCTTGTCTGATTTTGAATTAAGCATTTGAAATCTGAGTCACCGTTGGCACATCAGTGCTATTTTATATTGCTCTCTTCTTTGTGGATGGTTTGCCAATCACAATGAGTAGTATGTAGCTAAACCCAAACAGTTGGACACTATGGCTTGTTGTTGTAGATGTCGTGCCTTATCGATTTTAGTGACTTGGAGGTCCTTTATTCTCTCTGAAAAAAATGTTCCATGTTATCAAATATAAATCGTTAGGGGGGGTAGGTCCTTTTAATTGTTTGCATCAAGTAAAGCTTCAATTTGTTTATAATAGTTTTAGGAGTCTATCTTTCTAGTTAATGGTGTTTTGGACTCATATATCTAGTTCAACAGTTCGAAGACCATTTTTTTATTTGATTGGAGTGAAAACTCATCTTTTCTTGTTTGCTGATTAAAACAAAAGAATTTAAAAATGAGAAAGTTTAATTTTCCAGATAGTGACTTGATGATGGTTTTGCTAGCTTTGGGTCATGGAGATGGATTCTATTAATAAAATAGAATGACCTATTTGATTCTTGAGCTAGTTGAATAGACAACCTATTGTAATGCCCTTGGAAGGTGAGGATCGATTTAAAAACATTGGCGGAGATCTAGAGGCTAAACCTAGTGCCTGATTTGGGTCAAGAGAGGTACCTCTTGTTGGTTGTCAAGTGGAGTAGGAAACATTTTTTTCACCTTGGTTTAAAGGGTTGAACCCAGAGCTGATTTATATGTTGAACGAGCTAAACATAGACCAAGGTCTGAGTTTTTAAGGACTTTCTTATAGAGGTTCAGGTTCCTTTTCGGGCTTAGCCTCTTACTCTGCGTCTATTTTGCTTGTAAATCCTTTGTACGTAAAGATCTCTGTATCTATCAGAGCATTTTGTGTTGTGCTTTGGAGGTTTTTATGTACGTAAAGTTCTAGGATATTTTTCCACTTTTAGGGAATCTGTGCTCGAGGGCTATCAGTTGTAAAAGATTTGCATCTTTTACTTTTGTTCTCTACCTTAGCCTTGGTTTCTTTGACTATCATAAACTCAATTTTTGGCTTTAATTGGCTATTTGCGTTAGTAGTCTTTAAGAATTTTTAATAAGCCTAGGTCATATTGTTCCATGGAGTTTAATTTCTTATTAAGTTTGAGATATTTGTTCCCATAAAGCTTAGATGAAAAAATGTATCTTTTGTCTGGATCCTTTGGGTTGTAATACACTGGTTGAGAATAATTTTACCTCATGGTCTGATGTTAGAAGTGGCTTTTGTGCTTGGTTGCACTTGTACTAGCACTATGGTATCTTGTTGGCCCTTGACTTGTTGGCATGGAGGCCAAAAGGAACTTCTGTATTTTGGCTCTGCTTTATCTAAGGTGTAAATGCACTTGACCCTTCAATTTCAAAATTTATTTGACACTAAGTTTCAACTCTGGACATCTTTAGTATCATTACCTTCTGCTTGATAAAAAATGAGGATGCCATCCATGAGATTCTTTCAAATAGTGTCTATTTGAGGACAAACATCTTGATTTGACCTTAACCGGGGTATTTGTGTCAAATTCAATATTGTTTTGAGGATCTTTTTTTGCCCTTTCGAGACATGTTATGGGTTATCGTCGACCATAATTTTTTCTCCTTCAACCTTTCAGTCAAGTATTGAAAGGTTAATTTGGGCCAAGTTCCACATGAACTGGCCCGAGGTGAGAATATCAATTAGCATTTAGGTTGTTTCATCGAGACCAGATGTACACTGTGCGTTTGGACCAAAACCACCCTATTTAGATAGCTTCCTCTTCTCTCATCGCTGAATGCCTTACAATCTACCACAAACTCTTGAGAGCTCCGCAGTCTGGACTCAAGGAGCTGTGGATCAAGATGGATTCACAACAACTCATCTCTTGGCTTCGCACTCTGGTGACTTCGCCCTGGGCATCCACAACATTTTGTCTATCATTGTTGATTTTGCTATCTCTGTGAATATTACCTTCTGGTCCTTCATCCCTCTCTCTTAAGTAAGAATGCCCATGTTTTGGTCAACTTGGCTCGCTGTAGAAAGATCTACCTCTCACGGTCCGATGATGTTCCCGTGGATTTTTGTGCTAACCCACCCTTGTCTTTTTGATAATCTTCAAGATGAATGAATGATCTCTTTGTTTCGAAAAAAGAACATTTGCAAGAGCCAAATGATGAAGAATTTTCTTCCTCTTAATCAATAGTGCTACCCTATATGACTGATTCATACAGATATGTAGATGAATATGAGTTAGCAGTTTTCTTAATCGTAAAAAGGTCATATAAACATGTCTCACTTCCTGTTAGTCTGTTTCAAGTTTCTTCCACAGATTTGTTACCATCCATCCATTAAAAAAATCCATCTGACTATCATGAATAGTAAAACGGTCTTTACAGTCCAAAGCTTCTTTCACTTAAAATATCCACAAGTCTGTTTTTACCTATAATCTCACTTCTTTCACTTACCATTCTTTGCATTGTTTTCCCCACATTAATTGTTTATTCTACCCTCTTATGGATGGTAGTTAGATGAGATTATTGCATCAATTAAAATTTTGCTGCTTGGTGAAAGTAGGTTGCATATCCACTTGAATTTATTTTCGTTACTGTACAGAGACATTTATGGTTAAGTAGATGTGCATCCATTATATATCCATACTTCTACATGATTTTCACCGCTTGTGTTTCTAGATGTGGTTATGCATACGAGTTGAGTTTTGTTTGCATTTGAATATTTGAATAAATGTTTATAATCTGGGTCCAATGCCAGTTTCAATGCCTTGTCAAACTAGTATGATATCAGGGTATAGGATGGTATAATAATTTATAATACCCTGTATCACTGAAAATTAAAAAAATGCGAACCCATTGGTTTTGAGCTATATGTTCTACTATTGGTCCTTGGTCAGGTTGGTAAATGCTGGTCAGTATGTATCAGTTTGAGGGTTGCAATTTCGATCTATCGGGCGGCACGCACCGGTCCGCCAGGTTACCGGTACGCGGACCGCCCGGTAGGTACCACCAAAATCGACTGTCGGCGACCGATTGAGGGAGAAATCGACCATCGACAGTCGATTGAGGGAGAAAAAAGGAAGAAGAAGAAGAGGAAAAGAAGAAAGAAGAAGAAGAGGAAAAGAAGAAAGAAGTACCTCCTTTCCCCGCGTCGTCCTCACTCGTGCGCCGTCGCGGTCGACGGGTCGCTTGCACGCCGTCGCCGCCCTTTCCCGCGGGCGATTTTTCTCCCCCGTGAGGAGACAGAATGTCTCCCCGTGGGGGGAGAAAGATCGAGGCGATGTCGTCCTTTTTTTTTTCTTTTTTTAATATATTACTATTTAATATTATATTATAAAAATATTATAATATATTTTAATATACTGGATGGTATGCACTGTGCGTACCACTTGGTACTGGTACTGTACCAATATCGAGATAATCTCGGTGCACCGGTACGGTTCGGTATGCCAAATCTTGATTTGAAGTCTTTATTTGATAATCACTAGATTAACATAATGAAACATGTTATTTGATTGTTTTTAAGTGTACAATGTTCTCTTTTTGTCATTCTTTTATAAATCACATTTGCTTTGTAGATCTTCCTATTGATAGATCTCACTTGTACCTTATCTTTTATTGGTCACATACATGATTCACACGCAATATTGTAATTATATGTCAGCCTTAATCCAAGTCAAATACTTATCTATGCCCATTCAATTTATATTTGTATTTGTTTTAAAGAAACAAGGTTCAAAAATTTAGTCTCCAACTAATATTCATATCTGAATTTGTATTCAACACAAATAAATTTGGATATAATTTTATAATATGACATCTGTACTTAATTTATTTTCACCCTTATTCATTGCCCATATATAATGTTGAATCAATATTAGAGGTGAATATACTTTAACAGCTTCAGTTTCTGTGTGAGTGTTTAGATGCGTTATTAAACAAGCAATGGAAGACTGAGGGTGGTGGCACTTTGTCTCTTTTCTTCTGTTAGGTTCAGTTTGCTTGCATTCATGCTTGGCACATATGGTCATTCTAGACTGGTATTTAACTCTGTTGATTTGCTCTTTCCAGAACCCTCATATTTTCCTCTCTGGTTTTCGATTCTCTGTTGGCCAAAGCCCAAGTTGTAATTTGTGCATAAAGGATCCATCTGTCAGCAAAACTCTTTGTAAACTGAGACATACCCAGGTATGATCTTAGCAAATGTATTATTGAATTGATAAATTGATTATTTGAATGGAAAGGTTTATTGGAATTGACTTATGCATGAAGTGTCATTTTTATTATTGCTATCACATCAGCGTGGAGGTGCATCAGGTGCGTTGCTTGAAGTTGTAGGAAGAAAAGGATTTGTACAAGTAAATGGCAAGACTTTTGAGAGAAATTCGAATATTGTTATCACGGCAGGGGATGAGGTGATATTTAGTCCGTCTGGGAAACATGCTTATGTATCCTTTTATGACTTGTTGCTTGATTCTAGATGCAAATTGCAAAGTCTTCCTTTTTCTAAATTCTCTTGGAAGGAAATTCCTTATCTGTTGGCAGATATATCAGCAACTGAAGAATGAAAAATCAGCTACAGCAATGTTGCAGTCTTCGCTTGACATTTCGGAACTAAAGGGTTTTTCTGCCAAAGAGATTCAAATTGAGACCAGGTCTGGAGATTCTTCAGCTGTTGCTGGAGCATCAATATTGGCATCCCTATCTAATAACGTGAAGGATCTGTCTGCTATTCCACCAGCATCTAATGCTGAGAATGCTCAGGAAGGCCTAGAAAAGCCTGTTTTGGCTTCTGTTTATGATGCATCAGAAGATTGCAGTCCAGACCTTGAGAAGGGTTTCGATATATTGAAGGAAACTTTTGAAAATGATGGGGGAGCTGTGGTTCCAAGCGACAATACTGATGCTGTCACATCTTCTGATCTTGGTGCAAATGAGACCATCCAACATGATAATATTGGTCCCGATTCCCCACTTGATGATGACATCGGAAAAAATTCTAGTATCAATTATGAAATTAGGTCAGGTATGAGAACATTTGCAGGAACACCTTCTTCTGAGATGGATTTGACTGGCAATGCATTTAAAGTGATTGAGGATCAAAGAGAACTCCTCAAAGATGTAGACTTACCAGCTTCCTTGCCCACTACCAGATGCCAAACTTTTAAAGACGGCTTGAAACGTGGAATACTTGATCCAGGTGATATCCAAGTTTCATTTGAAAGGTTTCCATACTATTTAAGGTGAGAAATTTTTGTGAAATTGCTCATCTTTTATATTCTTTTTGATCAGCTCTCAAGCTGCACATGTTCTTCTACTGATTACCAGAGGCAGATATTTAGTGTTGCAACTTTTTATATTCCATGGCTACTCTAATTATGGTCACCTTCGTATCTCTTTTTTTATTTGAGCTTTAGATCTGTCTATCTATGCAAGTATATTTTCTTTACAAAGATGTTTCCTATCATTGTGCCTATTTGGGGGGGGGGGGGTGTGGATATTTTGTTATAGCAATATCATTGCAAAGTATATTGGTAACTTTGAAATTTTGTTATAATATTATTTTATTGAGGAAAAATGTGGTGAAAAGCTTGAAAGGTAAAAAAAGATATTATAAATGACTTCTGTTGATAATGATAGGGATCAGCTAAAAGAAATATGGAAATGATATGGTGGAAACTTGGAGAAGAGTGGAGAATTTGAAACATGTGCAAGTAATAAACCAGACAATTTTAGATAAGATATTCTTTTTCATGCTTTTGGCTGATGTTATTGGTATATTAGTGAATTTGGAACATGAATAAACTTTTGAAGAAACTTATAGTTCAAAGCCAGGTCTTGAACCAGTATTATACTGGTCTGTACCTGTATACCGAGTGTTAATACACTTGTTTGTATTGTGTTTTGCGAAAAGATTGAGAAGAATATGAAAAAACATTAAAAAAATACCTAATACAAGGCCTATACCATCTTGAATTGGGCGGTATTGGCCCTGTATTGCGTATCTCATCCGGTTTTCCTTTCATAAGTGTTACAAATTCACGATGAAGAATTTGAAGCTTTGAAATTTTTACCTTCTCTGTGCCTCCAAACACATTTTTTAGTATATTACAAGCTTTTGTTGATGTTGGTGTCATCATGATTCGGGGAAATAATGAATCATCTATTGCTTGTTATAGCATATAGATGACTCTTGCATCTTTTTGTATATTTTCTTTCATCTGATCTTTTTGATCTTTTGTAATACTAAGATCTTGCAGATCATACTGAACAAAATCATTTTCTACCAAATTCCACAATCCTTGTGAAATAATTAGACTTTTCATTTTAATAGTGCAAAACTGATAATTATCACATTTGAGGATAGGAAGAAGTTGATTAGGAACATTTACTGTAAGGCTTGCCATCTTCTGCATGGTATTGCAAACTTTGGTTTAAAGATCTTAGGATTGGCAGCAGATTGAATTCCTGGCATGTTAGCCTAAAAGCATACTTGGTAGTCAGAAAATACTAGAACTGAAACTTTTGATTTAAATTGGTTATTAAACCTGAAGGGATTATTTGCTTGCATCTTAAGCTTCCATATCTAAGAGCAACAATAAGATTCTGATGGATATGTAAGGATCTCTAAAGGTGTTGAATTTTAGCTTATGCTGTAGCTATACTCATCTGAAAGGCACAGACAAAGTTAAATATTATAACTAAAAGTACTCTTAGTAGATCAGATTACACTAACGCTTTAAATCTTGGTCTAGTGCTGATATTGGTGTATGATTGGACGGGTATGGTTTTGGTACTGAGCGATGTATTGACTCTTGGTATGGATGTATACCATTTTGATCAAAGAAAAAGAGGGAGCACAATTGGGAGGATAAGGAGAACAATGAGAAGATGATGAACGACTAAGAGGAGGATTGACAGAGGAGGAAGACGAGGGGGAGGAGGAAGAGGAGCCAGAGGTAGAGTTCGAAGAGGAGTTGAAGGTGGCGGCAGAGGTTAAGTGTGCGATAAGGTGGAGGAGGCGGTAAACAATGGTGACATGACAAGGAGTAGGAGAAACAGGCAAAGGAGGGGGGAGAGAGAAATGCGAGGGAAAGATATAAAGAGTAAGAAGAAAATAAAGAAGCTAATGACAACTGCAAAAATCTATCAAAATAAAACTAGAAGAGGGCACTAGAGGTAAGCCTACTACCCAGTACATTTGTTTCTAACCGTAAAAGCCATGCGATGCACTTGGTACCATTATTATACTAGGCGATAAGCTTGTTATGAACTAGTATGGCAAACACTGGTGGTCCATGTACCAATTCAATTGTTGGACTGGTAAATACTGGCTTGTTCTGGTTGATATGCTCGTTTATTTGTAGCTTGTATTAAACAATGGAATTTTGATATGTTGTTGTTGTTGTTCCATCCTAAACTTAAGTATATGAAATTCGTGAAGGTCTGATTTGTTGACTCCAAGGGAAACCATTTATCGACACACTTTCCTGTGATGTCCGAGTAAAAGGTTTGAAACAAACGATATGTATCTGCAGATCTGCATACACAAGGCTTGTGAAACCATATAACAAATACTACAGTTAAGTTCCACTATATATAAGCTAATACTACTAAGTTCCATTATACAAGACAGGTTTCTTTGTTGATTAGTGCAAAATGTTAGTGCCGTTGTTGCCCATCCATACTGTTGTTTTTTGCGTGTCTTCCACCGCTTTGTTAATATTTCTCTTCTCGTCGTCTTCCTCTTCTTTTTCCTTCCCTTTTCCCCTATTGCCTCCTCTTCGTCTTCTTCTTCTTCCTCTTCCTCTTCCTCTTCATCCTCTTCTTCTCATCTTCTTCCTCCTTCCTCTTCTATGACCTTTTCTGGCTTCTAAACATATCTCGTGTGCGGTCACCACGTGAAGATAGAACCAAGGTTCTTCTTCTAATGCCAATCTGTCACGAACGGACGTCGCTCAACCGCAACATCTTCGCTTCGTGAACCGTTCGTTGCTTTTTCTTGCTTGTACATATGTTTGGCAGCTTGTTTTGCCTTAAGTTTGTGTTTTTACCTAAGAAATGTGAGTGAAAGTAGTGTAGAAGGCTGCAGAACGGTCGTTCGCTGCACAGAGCCAAAACAACCTTGTTTTTGGGTCTTTTTCGTGTGCCACGGCAACCTTCCTGAGCGGTGTGAAATGTCAGCCATTTTAGCACCTTGGAACCCCCCGGGTGGCATCGGGCTGGATGGGGCTCCGGGTATACGTCGGGCGTAGGCGTTCATCAGCAATTGAACTTGTCTTGCGTCCGATACCTTGGGAACCGTCGTTTGCGGACATGCGACCGTTCCTACAACCCTCCAAAGTCCTATTTCGCTCTCTTTCTCTCTTTTCTCAGCTGCACTCAAGGTGTTCGACAAATTGCTTGTATAGCTTTCCGCTTTGCGAGACGTCGGGACGTGTCCGTCGTTCGCTTCTAAACTAATCAACTTCTTCTTTGCAGGTCCTATGGGACCTTAAGAGGTTGTAAGAGGGCTGACCCTGTGCGGACAGATAACGCTTTGGGCGTTTCATGACTTAGGCAATCCCAATTAAGTCCAGAACAGTGGGCAAGGTTGCTTCACGACTTATGCAATTTCAGCGAAGTCTTCGGGAGGGCCGCAAGGGTGCCGCACGGCTTAGGCAAATTCCGCTAGGTCCGTGACAGTGTGGTATCAGAGCATGCAAGCAATTCGTACGAACAGCGAAGAAGATTCGCAATTTCGCCATGGTGAGACATCGTGGTGAATCGAGCAAGATGGGGCAAGCGGGACCCTTGCTCCAAGCAGCCGCAGGTGGGCTGCAAGTGCAAACTCGCTCGCAAACTGCTGGAGCCGCTTATGAGGAGCGCGACAGTGAACAAGACGAGTGTGAAGTTGGGTATTCTCCACGAGGGAGGAGGCGCCATCTGGAGCGCCAACCGGGAAGAAGGGCCACAGAGAGAGACTTATAATGGCGGAAACCCGCCTCGATGTTCTTGAAGCGAGCGTGGAGGAACTCTACCAAGGCCAAGGAAGGCTACTTGGGGTGGAGAGCTCGCAAGAAGAAGCTGAATCTCAGATTGAGAAAGTTGAATCCCTGATTGATCAACCGACAGAGGACACTAAAGATTCCGTACGACATCTACATGAAGTTGTGGCGGAACTCACGGCTATGGTGATGGTGTTAACAAGGACTCTTGATGCGGGAGGGAACAACACCCGCGCTGCGCCACCACAACACTTCAGAGCACCGGAGCCGCAGTGCTACGGAGGTGCTAGGGATGCCAAAGAGCTTGAAAATTTCTTGTTCGACATGGAACAATATTTTCGTGCTACAAGGCTCGATTATGAAGAAACCAAAGTTGCGATAGCAACAATGTATCTGAATGGGGATGCAAAACTTTGGTGGCGAACCCGTTGGGAAGAGATCCAACAAGGCCGATGTCGAGTGGATACATGGGGAGACTTGAAGCGAGAGTTGAGAACTCAGTTCTTGCTCGAGAACACAGAGTTTGTCGCAAGAAGGAAACTGAGACAACTCCGCCAGAGTACAACAATCCGAGATTATGTGAAACAATTTTCAGCACTGATGCTGGATATACGGGACATGTCTGAGAAAGACAAGCTGTTCAGCTTCCTCGATGGCTTGAAGCCATGGGCACAACAAGAACTACATCGGAGGAATGTCACTGACGTAGTCGGGGCAATTGCAGTCGCGGAAAGGCTGACTGACTTTGTTTCTTCGGAGGATTTGAGAAAGAAGAAACACTCTTCGGGAAATCGCCCATCTAAATACTCTCGAGCGAAGGAGTCTGGGGGCGAGCAAAAGAAGAAGAATTTCCACAAGGGACCGGGCTCAAGAGGTAGAGTCCCAAAGTCTAGTGGATGCTTATTGTGTGGAGGACCACACAAAGTGAGGGAGTGCCCACAAAATCAGGCACTCAATGCTTTAACAACATCGGTTCTATCCCGTAAGTCAGACAAGGGCAAAGCTATCGCCCTTAGCTCGAGCCGTTCTGACTCTAGTAGCGACAGTGAGGCGTCGTAAGGACCCAAGATGGGAGCAATGCGTTTGTTGAATGTGTTGCGGGGTGAAGTGGGGGAGAACACAAAGGCAAAGCCACTGAAGGCAGGAAACAACGAGTTGTTGTATGTGGACATCAATGGTCAAGAAGATGACAAAGTAGGCAGACTTGGGGAGGCGACCACAAGAGTTTAAAGTGGGCGACATGGTGTTGGTGAAGCTCCAACCAGCATCACTCCAGTTCTTTAGGCACAGAGTGCACAAAAGATTGGTGCGCAAATATGAAGGGCCTTTCCCAATCATCAGCAGAGTAGACAATGTCTCATACAAGTTGCAACTGCCAGCATGGTTCAGAATTCATAACGTCTTCCATGAGAGCAACTTGAAAGCCTACCACTCAGATCCGCAAGATGATTCTCGAAATGTTCCAACTCGACTACCCCCCACCAGAGCCTCTTACGAGAAGCGGGTTGAAACTATTCTGGCGGATCGCAAGATAAAGCTACCCAATGGAGCATAGCAAATTGAGTACTTGGTGAAGTGGCAAAAACTTCCTCAAACAGAAGCCAGTTGGGTCAGGCGATGCCCTACGACATGAAGAAGCTCGCGTCAAAGCCTACCAACAAGCGTCGACGAGGGCGTTCGACAATTTAAGTGGGGGAGAATGTCACGAACGGACGTCGCTCAACCGCAACATCTTTGCTTCGTGAACCGTTCGTTGCTTTTTCTTGCTTGTACATATGTTTGGCAGCTTGTTTTGCCTTGAGTTTATGGGTTTTTACCTAAGAAATGTGAGCGAAAGTAGTGTAGAAGGCTGCAGAACGGCCGTTCGCTTCACAGAGCCAAAACAACCCAAAACAACCTTGTTTTTGGGTCTTTTTCGTGTGCCACGGCAACCTTCCTGAGCGGTGCGAAATGTCAGCCATTTCAGCACCTTGGAACCCCCCGGGTGGCATCGGGCTGGATGGGGCTCCGGGTATACGTCGGGCGTAGGCGTTCATCAGCAATTGAACTTGTCTTGCGTCCGATACCTTGGGAACCGTCATTTGCAGACTTGCGACCGTTCCTACAACCCTCCAAAGTCCTATTTCGCTCTCTTTCTCTCTTTTCTTAGCTGCACTCAAGGTGTTCGACAAATTGCTTGTATAGCTTTCCGCTTTGCGAGACGTCGGGACGTGTCCGTCGCTCGCTTCTAAACTAATCAACTTCTTCTTTGCAGGTCCTACGGGACCTTAAGAGGTTGTAAGAGGGCTGACCCTGTGCGGACAGATAACGCTTTGGGTGTTTCATGACTTAGGCAATCCCAGCTAAGTCCAGAACAGTGGGCAAGGTTGCTTCACGACTTAGGCAATTTCAGCTAAGTCTTCGGGAGGGCCGCAAGGGTGCCGCACGGCTTAGGCAAATTCAGCTAAGTCCGTGACAAATCGGCTTTGCTTGGTCGGTTGGTGGTATGTATCGCTCCGTACTGGCGTATCGACATAGTACGTTGGGGCATGTTGACAGGGACTTGGGCGATCTACGTATCAATTGCCCATTAGACTGGTACAATATTGCCCATAACCTAGCGACCCGGGTGGTACATCCAACCTCGGGTAGAATTGCCCTAAAATGGAGCCTTGAGTGTAGAACTTGCAGGGATTTCCATAAGCGGAGATGGATCCCAAAACATTGGCCATTTCACACATCCAAAACTCCCGGGTGGGTTGGTCCATCGCATGGTTTCGTAGCGGTGTTGCACAAGCACTTGTTCAAGGGGACTTTTGTGCGTGGCAAACTACCTTGGATCCGTGTGTGATCGTTCAGAGCTTGCAAAGTCTATCGTATTTGCTGAAATGTCTGCTTGTGCACTAACTCGTTTTCTCTTTTGCAGGTCTTTGAGGGACCCTGTGAGATTATGGGGAGGCTGTCCCTTTGTGGACGGACATATAAGGGTGTCATACAACTTAAGCAAAACTAGCCAAGTCCATGGTATTAGAGTTGGAGAAGCATACTAAAAAATAGTTAGCATGCAAAATGGGGACCTAACGGGGATGCGTAGAGAGTAGCTAACATGGGTGATCATTCGGGGGAAATGAGCATAGAGTCGTAGGGAATGAAGTCGCTTAGAGGAGTGGACATCCAAGATTGGCATTCAGAGGAATGATTAACCTTTTGTGCAAGAGGCACAACGAGGACAAGTGAGTCGAGAAGAATATGTAGTGCATACAAGTTGGGATGGATGACTTTAAGCTGATAGCTTGGTGTCGTCAACCTAACATGATGTTCCTCAATTCAAGCGAGGGCGCTTAATCAATAAGATCATGCAAGTAGGCATGGATTGCTCAATGATTGAAAGAGTTTATGCAAAGCTCATGAAGGCGAGGGAAATTGCTTACTTAAAGTCTTCGGTACTCTTACAATGACTTGTAAGCAATGACGAACTGTTTGTGGCCATCCTAAGGCGACTGATATTTGACACCATGGAGTGGAAACTTATACTTCGGTATATGGCGGAATTCGATACGTTTGTGAAACATTGAATTGTATAGCGGATTCATCACCTTACTAGGCCTTGGGGGGGCAGCAGAGGGCTATATTAGCGAGCAGTCATAATTTAGCAATTGCATCCGTAGTGGTGGAACATAGCACAATTTATTATCAACAAGACAAAGTTGTCCAATGAGATGGTGGTCTTCTAAACTTCTAAATGGATTTATGTGTTGAGGAAAGTTGCTTCAACGAGACAAGTAGCCAAGGGGATAAGTCTCGGGTTTTTTAGGCAGAGAATTCATATGTAGTGGATCGCACATGATGAGGGAGGTATCCCGGGAAGGAAGCTCCATAAAGCTTGTAGGGGATTGGAACCAAGCAAATGACGAGGAGTTGTTGCAAGATCTCATATGAGATGATGCGCTGGGGGCACATAACGAGACTAAGTGGGGGAGCAACCGGTGGCAACACCAATTGAAGGCACACTTGGAGTTGATGAGAATATATGGTTGGTCCTTGGAATTGTAGACGTGAGGGCCACTGTTATCTTAATGTTGATCGAGGAGCGGAACAACTTGAGTAGGGCTTGGCTGCATAAAAGGAGTTGACTTAGAAGATGAAACATGCATTTGAAGCACCAACTTCGTGGAGCTTTTCTTGGACAAACGTTTGCGGACATGAACTCTTATAAAGGCAAGAGTAGAATCATGCCATCCCTTAGTTTCCTTCTTTTGATGTGGTGAACTTATCTCGTTTTGGTGCCACAGTTGACTGGAGCTTCGAGGCACATGTATTTTATCTCAGTATGAGATTGACTCAACTTGCTGCAGTGAAGTTGGAGTCGAAAGGCCTTGGCACGAGGGCAAGAGGCCTCAAAGGTGGGCGCTTTTGAAGAATATGTTGAAGTGCTATCATATGAGTTGCAATAATAGAAGGGATGTGCAGCTTAGATTGTGTCTGGGACAACCTAGGATCCGAATAATAACAATGATGCACCCATTTTCAAGAGCTGGTAGGCGATGAATCGTCTTATTCATGAGTGACTCGAGTGCAGATGGACGAAGGTTAATTGCCAAAAGAGTGAACACAATTAGAGGTGGTAGGGACCCCATAATATATTAGTGGAAGCCACACAGGGAGAGATTGCAATCCACACCAAGGTCAGAGTGCAATAGAGACGTCACTATGAGGCGACATAGTGTAGCCTGAACGATGACACGACAATGTTTGAGGCAATACGATACATGGGTAAGTCCCATGAGGGACTTAATCATCTGAAGGGATGATTGGAGTTGTTGGGAACCTCGCTTTAGTGAGCAACACAACGACAAAACGAACTATGGATTCAAGGAATGATTGGTATGGAACCATAGAGGCGGTTTTTTCGTGTGGACATTAAAATTTGCATCGAATGAAAGCCTTGAACATTGACGGATGGGGACCATACCACAAAGGTAGATCTTTTGAATGCAATTACTGGTGAGTCCCACTAGGGACTTGATCATATGAAGAGATGATTAAAGTTGTTGGAGGGTGGATTGTCTTGGAGTTCATATTCGCTTGAGGGAGCTCGATAAGTTAGTGGATATAGTCGAGTGAGCGAACGTTGTGATCGAGAACGCAAAGAAGAACAAAATTAGTGCGAGCCTTGCAACATGATGGCAAAGGCCATGCATTGGAGTTGTAGTATGTCTTTTCATCGACCGAGGTGAACTGTTTAGAGAATACAGTGATTTTGAAGTAGGTGATTAAAAAGGGTGTGAAAGCAACAATGAGTCCGCAGGGACGGTGGATGTGAAACAACAGATAGTAGAGTTGTGGGCATGAGAGAGTGCCATAGTACTATAATGGCAGGACTTCTGTGAAGCTGCCATAGTACTATAAAATGTGAGCAAAGAACTGGCAAAGACTAGTCCAAGTCCAACTTGATGCATGAATAACAACCATCGAGGAGGTCGACGAAGTTAGATAACCTATAATATGCAAAACCAAGTACTATAGTTCTCATAATTATCCAGCAAAGGAGCTCTGCACACTTTAAAAGGCCCTTCAAAGAGACAGCGACAACCAAAGGTTATCTGTCCTCACCAATGGTAATCGATACTATCAAAGGTAGCTGTCCTCGAAAGTGGAGGTGATGCAGACCTACTTGTTAGCCATGACAAAGCAGAATAGGAATCAATGACAAATTTTATAGTGGAAAGGCTTCAAAACTTTAAATTATGTGATGTGATGCTCGTTAAAGCTTCAACAAGTATCCATCTAGTTCAATCGACACAAGATGTTTGAGGGAATGACACACAACAAGAAATGTCTTTTCCTTCACTCGAAGGATCCTTAGATACCAATAAGGATTAACACAACTTGATCGACCTTATACATAGTTAGTCACTGGCAAGGTGAAGTAGTGTTGACAGCTCAAAGTTTGACTATTTAATAGCATTATTGAGAAAGTAGTTGGGAGTCAAGAGGTGCACTGCAAATAAAATAAAGGATTGAAGACGCAACAAAGGTGAGAAGATGCAATGTTTGCGAAGGCTTTGACAAAGACTTTTAAGGAATTAGTGGGAAGAATGTGACAGTTCGTGGGGAAGGTCTTCGATATAATGTCCATGCTTTTTTGTTTTGTTCATGCCTTAGGCAAAATGTAAGGGGTTTGTAGTAGGCTTGGTAGCCTCGTTTTGGTTGGGTTTTGTAGTTGTTTCTAGCTCAGAAGCAAAATTGCTAATAAACTATGCCTCCATTAGAATTTCTAAGAGCGGAGATGGGCCTCAAAACATTAACCATCTCACACCCCTGGAATGCCCTGGGTGGCACATGACTGAACGAGGCTTTGGGGTAGTATCTTGGGTTGGTCTATCGTATGGTTACTATAACAATGTCATATGGACACTTGTTCATATGGACTTATGTGCGTGGCAGATTATCTTGGACTTTTGTTATGTGATAGCTTAGAGCTTGCGAGGTCCTTTCTATTTGCATTGCCTATTAAATGTTTATTAAAATCTTTGCTTGTGGGTTCCCGAGTTAACGCTTCTACTAACCCTGTCCTTAGGGGCCTTGTGTTACAGGACGCTGACCCTTTGCAAAGTCTCGGATACTAGGCACGTAGTGGTCCTTAACTGGTCTTGTTTATGCCGGCATACCAATGCAACTATCCATGATAGGAGATATTTGCGACTTGAAAGGGCTTCATCTTAATTCTATGATTGGATGGTGTTCACTCATTACACAATCTTTTTCCTCTGGTTGGATTTGTAGCTGAGCCTGATCCTCATTTTTTTGTTGTGCCTTTTCAGTTCCCTGATTATCGTTGAGTTGCCTTCTCTCTGCCACTTTTCTCTAAGACGCTGACACAAAAAGTAGAAAGCAAAAGCTGCACTTTTCCTGATTCAACTTTGAGATCTCTTGCACTTTTGGCTGGCTCTTTGAACACATGATCTCATACTTGCCAAGAATGCCATTTTTCAAGTCATATGTACTTGTTTGTCTGGTTGCATTAGAGTGTCTCTTCTACTTCATGAAGCTTAAAGGCCATAAACACAAACTCTTGTATTTCTGCATTGACATACGAATTTAAGGTTTTATGTGTCGAGGTCTCCAGGTGTTACTAAATTATTTGTCTTTAACTGTTTGCTAATGTGAATGACCTGATGTCTTTGCCAGTCAAAGATTGCTCTTTGGTTGTTTCCTATTTTTACATGGAGTTATAATAATCGACACCTAGATAAATGATTAGGCACATATAAGCAGAGAAACTTAGTTGAATGTCTCAATTTGCTTGTTTGCAAAATCTTCTGATCTAATTTTCTTTATTTTTCATTTCTCTGCATCCAGTGAGAACACAAAAAATGTTCTTATATCTTGTGCATTTATTCACCTGGAGTGTAAGGAGTTCATAAAGTATACTATGGATATTTCATCTGTAAACCATCGGATTCTATTGTCTGGACCAACAGGTATTGTTCAACTTTTCAATTTTCGTGAATAATGATCTGGTTCTGCACTCTTTTGTCTAACAAGTTTCTTTTATCTAATCCTCTAGGATCTGAAATCTATCAAGAAACTTTGGTAAAGGCCCTTGCCAACTATTTTGGTGTTAGATTACTCATAATTGATACTCTCCTGCAACCCACTGTAAGTTTTCCTTCTGTATATATATATATTGCAGTACAAGGTTTGACTTAGCAGTCCGTACCAGTGTACCGAGTTCATCTTGGTACCGGTACGGTACTGGTACCAGGTGGTACACAGTGTGTATCACCCAGTATATTAAAATATAATATTAATATTTTATAATATAATAAAATATTAAATATATTAAAATATTAAAAAAAAAGAGAAAAAGGGGCGACATCGCCTTGATCTTTCTCCCCGCGCGGGAGAAAAAGCGCTCGCGATCCGCGGGTGGCGATGGCGCGTGAGTGGTGACAGCGCACGGGCGAGGACCATGCGCGAGCGATAGGTATTCTTTTTCTCCTCTTTTCTTTTTTTTTCTTCTTTTTCCTCTTCTTCTTCTTCCCTTTTTCTCACTCAATCGACCGCCGACGGTCGATTTCTCCCTCAATCGACCATCGGCGGTCGATTTCTCGCTTCAATCGACCGCCGATGGTCGATTTTTGGCGGAACCGCCCAGTAGTGGGCGGTCCACGTACCGTCTATCTGGCGGACTGGTATGTACCGCCCGTACCGGGCGGTAAATGTCGAAATTGCAAACCTTGTTGCAGTATACCACACATTTATATTAAATTGCTTATCGTTTAGTGGAAAACATTGAACTGCCTTGGCATCTCAATCTTTTGTAAGTGACATTCAGAATCTAGCTTCCACTGTAAATGTCACAAGCTTTGGTTTCAACCCTAGGCAAAACAATGTTTTTGCACACAAACTTGCTAACTATAGTAGATTAACTCAAAGAACAACTACATGGGGAGCTGAAGCTTCCTCTCTGTTGTATACACGTTTATGTGGCACTCCCCAGATGGGTGATTAATGAAGATTTATCTTTTATTAAAAAGAAAAACATTGAACTGCCTGATTTTTGTGTGTTCATCTTCTTACAATCCCATAATTTCTCTACAACTTTAGTGGGGCATATGGAAGTCCTATTTTATCTCAGGAGGATGATAAGATGAATTTGTTACTAATGAGTCCTGGAAACTTGAATACAATCGATCGCAGGGGTCATCTTTAAAGGATACAGACTTACTAAAAGAAAGTGTGAAGATGGAGAAATCAGGCATCTTTTCTAAGCATCGTGTTGCAGTGATTGATACTCTACAACTGAGAAAGCCAGCTTCTAGTGTCGAGGCTGATATTGTGGGAACATCTACTTTGAATTCCCAATCGTTTCCAAAGCAAGAGACATCAACAGCATCATCAAAGACGTACACATTTAAAGAAGGTTAGCCATATTCTATGTTCAATTTTGTTTTTTCATCTTGTTGATATGAGAAATGAACAGTGATCCTGCTTTTAAACAGGAGATAGGGTAAGATATGTGGGCTCAATTCCTTCATCAGGCTTTCCTCTTCAGGCTCCTCAAAGGTATAACCTTGTTATGAGTTGATTGTTTTTCTATTTGTTTTCATTATTATTCATCTGATGTGTCCTTTTTGTGTTCCCCATAGAACTTAATTTATCGAAGAATCCAACAAGGATTCTCCCTTGATGAAGTGTTAATTTGTGATGCTAACTCACTGTCATAGGAGGGAATTACCACAACTGGGATTGTTTTAGTGCTTCCTTTAGATATTTATGTACTTTTAAGAGCTTAGCTAATAGGAAAATTCTCTATTGGTGACAATATTCCATAATCTAAGCATGCATTTTGTGAAATTCAAACTAAATTCACAGGTAATATGACATCAACTGCTACATATTGAAGCTATTATAGGAGTCACATAACATTTTTTGTTACTTTAATCTAATTTGCATAATTGCAATATTTTTTCTTGGTTTGATGGAATAATTTTTATCAAACCAATATGTACCAATCAGTCAGATGGGTATGCCTTATTGTAGCACTAAAATAAAGACAAACATCAGCGTTGACTGGTAGAATTGGTATGCCAATAATAGCAGTATACAGTTAGACTGGTGCAGTCGATATACCCTGATAGTTGAAACTTGAAGCCTTAAGTTGTGCCGCTATCTTAGCTGTATCTACATTGGTTTAATCCTCAAAGTTATTGCACGAGTTTGGTTGTCCAGGAAGAAATTTATGCTTTAAAAAATTGCAAAGGAATATAAAGGCTTATTATAAGGACTTGCACCATTTTATAGAACTGTCTAATTTTAGGATTATCAAATTTTTTGTTTTCAGTGACTTTTCCAGGTTGCTTGCTGTATATGATATCTTTATCATGACTACGATTGTTTTGATGTAATAGTGGGTCACTGTCTGGGAACTTGATGCTTGTTGACAGTTATATGTTGCATTCCTTTGTACTTGAAAATTTTATTTCTGTATGATTACTTTTTTTTAATTGCTATCTGAGTATCTGTTATATTTATTTGTGGTGACCAAATAAACTACTATCCCAAAGATTTATATAGAGTGGATCCTTACCTAATGGCTCAAAATGCTTGAGGCCTCATGACCTAATCAATAGCTTAGTTAGTTCATAATCAAGGAATGCAATTTTGATCTGTACCGCCCGGCACGGGCGGTATCGCCAAAATCGATCGTCGGTGGTCGATTGAGGGAAAAAAATGGAAGAAGAAGAAGAGGAAAAGAATAAAGAAGAAGAAGAGGAGAAGAAGAGAGAAGTACCTCCTCGCTCGCGTGTCGTTGCCGCCCGTGAGGCGCACGCGCGCTGCCGCCACCCATGGGTTGGCTGCCTGCGAGTCGCCCGCATGCCGTCCCCGCCCTAGCCCGCGAGCGATTTTTCTCCCGCGCGAGGAGATGGAACGTCTCTCCGTGCGGGGAGAAAGATCGAGGCGACGTCGCCTTGGCAACGTCGCTCCTTTGTTTTCTTTTTTTAATATATATAATATTTAATATTATATAATATTATATTATAATATTTATATAATATATTTTAATATATCGAGTGGCACACACTATGTGTACCGGCTGGTACTGGTACCATACTAGTACCAAGATAGTCTCGGTACACTGGGACGGACCGATATGTACATGATAAATTAATTGCCGAGTTGGTTCAATATAAATTGTATTAAAGCATATCTGTATCATGTGAGCTGACAAGTGCTAACATGTGGATTTACTTGCCTGAACTTTGGCATTTTTGGTTACAGTCATCACACTGCCATCAGTAGTGGAATAAACCTTATCCTAGTCCAGAAAAGATGGAACAAATAAAGAACAATAATTCTGGTCAAACCTCACTGTAAGCATCACATTTTCATGGAGAAGCAGACCAAGAGTGTTACGCCAACTTTTTCATTCAGACTTTATTCCATCAACTTCTTATGATGTCTCAAATATTTCTTCTTGTCCCCTTTACCAAAAGCCACCATTTATTTATGTATTACAAATAAAGAACAATGATTCAAGGACCTATTGAATCATTCAAAGGAACAAGTTTGTTACTCATCTTCTAGATTGTAATTATGTATTACAATCTAAATGGCCCCAGTATAGCATCCTTTTACCTTGGATGTAGGTCGAATAAGGGCCATGTCAGTCTTATTGTATTTTTCATTATACTTGTATCTCAGTAAATTGGAAACTCTAGTAGAAATGGAAAGTGCAAATTCTCCTTATGGGGGATGATGTCGAGGCAATCAAAATGTTGAAAAGTACCTTAGTTATTACGCCACTCTTTAGGCGATGTTGAGCCAAGCTCTTACTCTTCTATGTTTCTAGACAATTATTCATTTAGTTTGCTGCAGATTTTATGATGGAAACCATTTTATTCATTTCAGTTGGACTCATGTAACATATACTGAATTTTGTTTGCTTATGGTAATTGTAGTTTTTTTCCTTGTCATCCTGATATATTTATTCCCTCACTAGAAATGCTGGTAAACAATGGCTTGCATGTTGATTGAAAATCCATGTGTAAGAGTGTTGTTTGCATTAATGTTAAGAAATTGCAATTGAGTTTGCAAAACAATTTGTATATGTTTAGTTGCAATTAAATTTTGCAATTGTCTTGTTTGTTCGGTGGTTAGCTGAAAGATATTTAGGCAAATGTTACATTTGTCACTTTTATTCCAACACCTGTAGCCAAACAAATATTGAATCCAGCTAACAATACTAAGATTAAAAAAATGTTCAAACTGAAATATGAGTAACTTGTAAGAATATATGGTAACTTGGCATAATGATTCATGTTCTACTTTTCCTTATGCTTCACCTAAATGGACCTTAGTGTTTTCAGAGACTAGATTGTGATCCCCAATAGTTCAACATTGGAGATAATGAGAGGATGGCCCTTTTTATATATAACTTGTGACCTGCTGCAAGTAACTTGGCCTTAAGTATTTTGCCTGCCCTGTTAGGGTCCATTTTCTGCTAGTAGGCCACTTGGATGTTACATTTATTGCTACCTCTTAATATGTTGTCAACCGTGGCACTTTGGGCCTTTTCAGTTTCTTGCTTGGACTTGGCAACTGTCTTAACGGTGAACTTATGGACAATTCCTCACCATCTTGTTCATTTGCAGAAAAACATTTTCTTTGTGCATCAGTAACAAAAACCTTTTTTTTTTAGAGAGACTATTTCACCAATCGAGTCATAAGTATCTGACATGTTCATAACAATTTTCCACAAAGTGATGACGCAACGTATAACTTGTATAAATCTTTCCATTTTCCAATTTGATCCAAAACCATTTGTTTGTAGAGTTATTTACTCGATCGTAGGCATTTCTGGAACACCTCTTACAGAGGAACAAATAGTCAATTTTGAAACCTAAATCACTTGAAAAATAATGCTGTTTCATGACTTTTGTCATGCAACATTGTAACTTAAGGCCATACAAGGATTTTTCCTTTTAAAAATGGGTATTATAGACAGCAAGAAGAATGAAAATATTTTATGATGTGATGTTTAGGTCCATTGTGTGTAGCAAACGTGCAAGCTTAAGAACAGAAAGATACCAACTTAATTTCTTTCTGGTTTCTATAATGCCATCCAATCTAACTAGCCTTAAACAGCTAATACTTACAGTCAATCCGGCTGACTCCTGGGTGGTCCACTTTGATCAGCCACTTTGATCTAAATCTTATCAGATTTAGGGAGTGTGTGCATGACTAAGGCATCACTGCAGGCAGTTTGGTTTGGACAGGTAGCACACCTTAAGCACATTACTTTAGGTCTGTGCCTGTCAGTGTTCTTAACATCTTTTTCACCTGTTAAACTTGTGTGTTGAATAGGAAAAAGAGGAAGCACAAAACAACATCTGATAGGTTTTAACATGAACAACACATGCGCGCCTTCATGTGAGGCCACCTTCTGACAAGTGCAGTAACCAGCCATCAGCTTCCCTTTATTTTATGATATGACAGGCCTCTCTAAAGTACTTTGTGTAGGTTCACTTGAAAGTCCTAAACCAACAGTTATTTGAACAAAGTTTAGTAATACTAGTTTCTAATATTCTTACACAGTTTAATATATGTATCAGCTGACTTCCAGATTTCCTTTTAAGATCATGAGCATTCTTTTAATTTTTACAAATGGCTGTATTTCTTTTTCTTTTTTTTACCATTATTATCTTGTTTATACCAACTACTTAATTACCAGCCAGATGAGAATTTGATATTAAATGTTGCTATTTCTAATAAGGGTTCAATAGGCTACACTTGCTGATCATTCTTTTTTCCTTTGCTTTTGTAGTTGAGTGCCTAAATTTTATCGTCATAGGATCATAGTTTCCAGTTGTTGTTGATGCTATGTGGATAGCTGATCATGGTGCCTTTTAGTCATTTTACCATTTCTTCTTAAATAGGTGTTTTCACCTTATGTATCTTTGCATAAAAGGGTCACAAAATGGAGGGGTGTTTGAAGAGCAATAATTGTTGTACCACCTGAAATGGTACCAAACAGATGGCATGTACTAGTCCGAGCATGGGTCGGCACGTGCACCACCCCTGTTTCAGGCGGCTCAGTCCAGTTCAGTAAAAGTAATAAAAAGTTGAAAAAGCAGTTGGGGTCATCCAACTTGGCATTAAAATATGAAAAAAACTTAAAATGGAAATTAAGGCTCGCGTTTGTGAGCCCTCTTTGTGTGTTCTTTGTATCTGTCAGTGCTTCACTGCTACCAACGCCATTGTCGCTGCATTTCTTATTCTTCGGCTGCATTTCTTATTCTTCCCAGGTACACTCCCACCTCTTCTCTTCTTCCTTATCCAACACTTCTTCATTCTTCTTCTTCCTCCTCTTATTCTTTTCTCCTTCCTCATTTCTCCATCGTCCCTTCTTTTTCTCCCTCTTTTTCTTCTTCTCTGAAACACCAGTACATACTGGCATACTGTGTCGATATTCCAGTACTGATTGGTATGTGTCGGTCCAGCATATCACCGAAATGGGTCCAGTGCCCGAAACGGTGATCATTGATGAAGAGTAATGAGAGCATGAAAGCACCAACGAGTGACCTTTGTGTTCGGGGAACTGGCTTGCTCCGAAAGCATATGCTACTATCTCAACTTATTATTCTTAGTTCAATTAATAGGCCTAAACACGTTGGCGAATAACATGGACTGTTTTGAGCTTCTAAAATGACCTACTTAGGACATATCTAATCCTAAAATGCAATTTACACCAATAATGAATATCATAACTTAGTACTTCCCAAATAAGCCGAATGTGAAAAAAATCAAAATTTTGGTCGAAAAATGTTAACCATTGTGCTTGATACTGATGCATAATGTATGATGACATACTAGAAGAAGCATTTTGTTAACCATTGTTATGCTATTTAGAAATATCCTTGTGTTTTGTCATGCCAGGTTCAATGACTATTCTATGATATGCAGGGGTCCAAATTATGGGTATCGTGGGAAAGTAGTTCTTCCTTTTGAAGAAAATGGATCCTCTAAAATTGGAGTTAGATTCGACAAACAAATTCCGGAGGGTAATGATCTTGGAGGCCTATGCGAGGAAGATCATGGATTCTTCTGCACCGGTGATTGTCAATTGGCATTGTTCTCAGCTTTTTTTGTGTTATTGCTATCATGCTACTTCTCTTCAAAGTTCACAATTTCATGTACTGGTACTGGTCAAGGCTTGAATCAGTATTTTACCAGTCTACCAAGTATCGGTATGCCAGTATGAGCCGAGTTTAGGAAAAAAATCCAAGAAAACTAAAAAACAAAAAAAGAACTTCTCAAAAATATACGCCCAATACAGGGATTATACTGGGTGTATGAGGCGGTACAAGCCTTGCATCAGGCTCATTGATTGACTATTTTAACCTTGGTCTGTGGATAGGTAAGCTGTCGGACTAGTAAATATCAGCTCGTACCATACCGTATCGCAAGGTTTTTCATACCGGTCCGTATCGGCATACCTAGTTCATCTCGGTACGATACCCGGTACCGTGTGGTATGCACAGGGCATATCGCTCGGTATATTATATTATATTTTATTATAATATATATATATAAATATAATATAATATAAATAAATAAAAAGGCACGACGTCGCCTCGTTCCTTCTCCCCGCACGGGGAGAAGGAATCGCCCGCGGGCGACGGATCGCCTTCGCACCAGGTTTCTCCCTCTTCGTCTTTCTCCCTCCCTCGGCTAATATCAGTCGAAATTGATCGCTGATGGTCGATTTCAGCGGTACCACCCGGTAGCGGGCAGTCCGTGAGGTGTACCAGTCAACTGGCGGACCGGTATGTACCGCCCCGTACTGGTCCTTAGCGCTCGGTAAGGCAAACCTTGCGTATCGAATTGTATTGCAAACCATGCTTTACTTTATTGTCTTATCTCTCGCATTCTATGCAGCTGAGTTACTTCGCCCGGACTTCTCTGGAGGTGAAGATGTTGGAAGGCTTGCAGTCAATGAGATGCTAGAGGTGTGACACGTTCTTCTTATTATTTGTGTTAAACTGTCAATATACAATTATATATTTGTATCTGAAATCTTTTGACTATTTCCATTTTTAGGTTGTACTAGAAGAAAGAAAAAGTGGCCCTTTGATTGTGTTGCTTAAAGATATTGAGAAATCTATGTCTGGAAGTACTGATTCATATGCAACCTTGAAGAACAAGCTTGAGTTGATGCCACAAGGTGTTCTTATAATCGGTTTGCATTCTCAGGTTGACAACCGCAAAGAGAAGGTAGTACTTTCCTTTTTTTAATATGTATTGCTTTCTGCAGGTTTATCATTGGATCTGGAATTCCTTTTCGTTCATGCTTAATAAGCAGAAAAGGCTGGAAGTAGAATCCTTTAGCTTACTGCAAATGTCATATTTTATGTCTTCTTGTTGTTGTTGTCATTATTGTGTAACACATAATACATTTTGCAGTCACACCCAGGAGGGCTTCTTTTTACAAAATTTGGGAGTAACCAGACAGCCCTGCTTGATTTGGCTTTCCCGGTACCTTAATCACATTCCTTTCAGTTGTGTAAATTCATTGGCATCAGTCAGGTTTTTGAGCTTGTGATTACTTTTTAATTTCGACAGAGCTATGATCTATAGTTGATGCCTAGATGCTATTAGCAAACCACATCTCGGACAAGAAAAACATAATTACATAATGTTTTTGTGATTTGAACATGAAAAAGATAAGGACTAAGTGCTTCATAGTTTTTGACAGGCCTGGTTTTTGTCCATTGGAGATTGTGTATTGGGCGGTAGGCATGCTACCCGTTTGTCAAATCCAAGTGTTTCACCCCTATCTCAATTCAGCACCATCTTTCACCATTTAATCACTAAACACTCAACCTTACTATTCATAGCAACATTTTATCAAATCCAAGATCGATCTCAAACAATTGAATGGTCATTTTTAAGAAATCAACTTACTCTCACCCCACAAAAGAGAGAATTTGAATCTCAAATTTGAAGTTGGTCACTTACATTTTGTTGAATGAAGTTGTGTTGTTCATGGATTGCAATTTTGCCTAGTTTGGGCTTGTATCATCAGAGTCTAAGCGCGAACCTAGATGCGGACCACCCCCATTTTTAGCTAGTCCAATCCATTTAAAAAAACTTTAAAAGTTGTCTACTTCTGTCAGAACTGTGTTTGTGATAGTGTTTTCAATAGGTGCTCTGGTGCCCGACTAGGCACCCGAGTGAGGTGAGGCCCGAGCACCTTGTAACAAGTTCGAGCGAAATGATTCGATAAGGCGCTACTCAGGAGCATGCCTCAGCCCAGGCGTTGGGCGTCTCAGGTGTGCGCCTGAGTTAAATAATGCATGGGTTCGGTTGGGCTTTGATTGGGTTCAATCAGTTGGACTTTATTTGGCTTAACCAAACCAACTAGTCAACAACCTACCCTCCGCGCCCAACCCAGTGAAGAATTTAGTGGAAGAAATGCTACCGTAAGCCCTCTTTGCCTTGTGCTACCATCTACAGCGTCTTCCTTTGGCTTACATCATCGACCGTGAGTCTCCGCCCTATGCTGCTGTGTGCAGCGTCTTCCTTCGGCTTACATCGTCGATTGCGAGCCTCCTTCGCCCTATGCCATTGTGTGCAATGTCTTCAGTCAGCTTAGATCGTCGATCGTGAGCTTCCTCTGCACTATGCCGCCATGTGAAGCTTCATTTCTCTGTCTTGTGCAACTTACGTCATTCATCAGCTTCGTTACGCCACCGGTTGCTACCTTCCTTTTCCATAAGCATCACTCAAGTCGCACGAATCCTACCCAAGTCAAAGAACCCAATCTTCCTCTGTCGTGCACTGTTGCCTTCCTCGGTGCTATACTCCACGACCTTTTTCTAGTTGGTGACTTCTCCATATCCCATCTTTGTTAAATGATCTCCTATTTCTGGCTGTAGCTTGAACACTTTGTTTAATGATCCCCTATTTCTTGGACTTTGTTAAAATGTTAGGAACTTATTAATTTAACATTGTTAGGAGTTAGGACATACAGTACATCGTTAGGTAGGAACACCTTTCTTTGCTTGCTTGGTATGTATTTTTGAATTGTAAATAAATTATAGGTATATTTTTTTGCATTCGGGAGCACCTTGTTTTGCTTGGGCAAGTGCCTAATGCCTCGAGCGTTTTGGTACCTTGGTGCCTGGCGCATTTGGAAACACTGGTTCATGAGCCCTCTTCCCCATATGTGCGGATCCCAGAATCATGAGCCAACCTTTGTCGTTCGCTGTTGCCTACCTTCCCGTCGCTCACCATGTGTCATCATTCTTGGGTATGCTTCCTCCTTTTTCTCCATTGTCTCCTCTTCTTCCTTCCTCTTCCTCCTTCCACCTATTCCTCCATTATCTCTTCTTTCTTCCTTTTCCTCCACTGCCTCTCGTTCTTCCTTTCTCTTCCTCCTCTGCCCATCGTTACTTCTTCCTTCCACTTCCTCCTCTTCCTCCGCTGTCTTATCTTTCTCCACTACCTCCTCTTCTACCTTTCTCTTCCTCCTCCTTCCTCCCCTTTCTCCATCACCTCCTCCTCTTTCCTTCTTCTCCTCCTTCCTCTTCAGTACACACCAGTGTACCGAGTCAGTACACCAGTCCCAGTCCAGCCAAGGACTGGTATAGTACCCTAGTAAAAAATTGCAATCCTTGGTATTATTGTAATATATTATTCCTAAAGTATTTTTCATTGATTAGAGCTATATTTTAGTTTTTTTTCTTAAGTTCAGGGATGAATATGTTGTCATTTTGAAATGAGAGACAGTTTTTTACACAATTGATGACAATTTGTTTGCTTTCAAGCCAATATAGTCGATGAAGATCCATTCAGATTATGTTAAAATCCATTCTGATCTAGTCAAAATCCGTTGGGATTCATCCTAGATCTGCATGGATCAAACTTAGATACTGGTAGATCTAGACCAGATCTATGTTATTCCAACCTTGATTTCTGATATTAAATGAATTTTTTTAATTGTCTCAATTAAGATGACTACTCTTGTAATATATTTACACCAAAGCAGTAGAGTATTGATCTGGTTTGGCAACATTTTAGGTGCTTAAATAACTACCTTCATTGGCAATGCATCCACTTTAACTATATTGGTCAGGGTAAAAAAATTACTCGTTATTAGATCGATGGATATTTTGATGTGGTCAAATCCGTGAAGCGGCCACAGCAAATTCGACGAGCTTTGTAGGTAGAGTTGAATGCTCAAAAAACCCTAAGGCTATAGCTAAAAGCACAATGGAAGAATCTGGCTAGGCAAACATGTGACCCAGGCATTTATGATGTGTCTTGAGGATTGAAACGATTCATGCATTCCTGGAGTAACAGTTCAGGTATAAGAAAACTGGATCAGAATAATCCAAATTTAGGTTAATTTAACCATAATCATGGATAACTAAACTCCAATGAAGTGCAAATTAATTCTTTTTTGCACCAGTTTAACTAAATAGAATTAAAGAAGAAGATAGGGAAGACACCAATTTACATGAGAAAAGAGGGAATCAAACAGAACAAAGCAAAAACAAAACAGGATTTCAAAGAGTTAAAGCTCCATGGTGCAAAGATGTGCTAAAAAGGTGTAACAGGTATAAATACAATAGCTCCTTAGCAATTTGTTCACAATCTTGGGAAAGTGTGAGAGATAACATAAATAAATATGCATCAGGGTTGCAAAAGATGGCATTTCCATTTTCGTTTTCTAGAAAATCCAGCAAGAGGCACACAAAAAGGACATTCTATCGTAGTTTTAGTTTGCAAAGATGCTGAAGTTGTTTAATTGAAGAAGACAAAGTACAAATTCCCTTATGTCTATCTAAATAAAGGGTTTATAAGTGATTAGTGGATTAAAAGAGTTACTAGAGTGGATATAGAACTGAGTGCATTATTATTTACTTTGGAAATTTTCTTCAGAGAAAATTCTATACATAAAGTTTTTAGTAAGATTCCATAAAAGTAAGCCTCCATAAATGGAATCTACTTTTGTTTTAGTAATCAAAATTCCAAACATCAATATCTGGCATCTCTGTCGATGGAATCTTCTTGAGGATTTCACTCACTTCCTAGAAAGTTGCGATGTAAAACCAAAAAAATCCCCCTAATATCCGTGGTATGAAAAAGCATCTACATGTGCAGCAACAAAATAAATAACCATATTAACTAAATTCCATTTAACATCTCACATCAAAAAATGTATAATTTCCAGTTTTCTTAGAAGACAATATTCTATTTAGCTAAGCTGGTGAAAATATAATCAATTTGCAGTTGACTGGCAATAGTTATGCAGGGGTTTAATGTGGTCCAGTTAGTGGTCAGTTCATCTTAAGAAATGAACTTGTTTGGATTAACTTGAAATTTATTTAATTTGATTTGGGACTTGGGTTCAGGTGAATCTAAGCAAAGCCAGGCTATCCTTGTAGCTAAGCCGCTTCTGCCACAGGTGGCAATCACCTGTGAGAAGAGTAAATGGCAAACAGTGATAATGACTAGTTTGGTTCAGCATGTCTTTCACTTTCTTCATCGCTCACCGTGTTTTTTTATCTCCTCAATTCTTCCATCTGTGTTGATCCATTTAAATTGTTGGATCAGCAAATTGTATTGAGTTTATGTTTATTGTTGACTTAAGAGACTTCAGCTGCTTCAACGCAAGAATATTATCATATGATGAATGATTCTCATAAGGTTTGCAATTTCATGTATTGGTACTATATCGGTCCATACTGGTTTACCAAGTGAGTGTCGGTGCATTGGTACATACAAAGTCTCGAAAAAGCCTGAAAAAATTAAAAAGAGAACTGCCTAGTATAGGGCGGTGGTATAGTTCCTGTAGCAGATGGTACAAGACCTGAACCGAGTGTACTGTTCGGTCTACCTTGATCTGCATATTGGTATGCTGTTGGAATGATAAACATCGCTTATGTCATACCATATCAGATGTTGCAAACCTTGCATTCTTATTGATATCCTTTGCCAATTGGTCAATTCGTCTATGACAATACCCTCTATCTAAATCGTTATTTCATGTTGTGTTAGCTTTAACCAAGGTATACTAAACCTGTCACTTCAATACGATTTGGCTAGTATTTACTAGTCAGTGATCTAGTATATGAACCAACCCAAATCGCATGGCCCGGTTTGGTTCTATATATAATTATATATAATACTTTTTCTTTTAACTAGGGTTTGAGATGGGTATGTGACTCCTTTCACTTGCAGGGAGGATCGCCTATGGCTCGCCATTCGTCATTTGCTGCTTGTCATATTGTCATGTCCTTAGCTGTGATTTCCTAGGACATGCGTCACCCAAGCGATACTTGTTTGCAAGAATCAACCTAGACCTTAGCCTTGTGTAGTCCACAAAAGACTTGCCTAGCGAAGAAAAAGTTAGAAAGACGAACATGTGGGTAATATGCCGCTTGAAAAGGGCAAGATAACCAGGATCACAAGCAACACAAAGCAACCAGCTTTCATTAGAGACGGAAGAATCTTGAAAACCGACGAAGTGAACACACACAAGGGTTTTAAAGGCAGATGCATGCCCAATATTCACCTGGTACTTTCGTCGAACAGAACACAGGCACATTATAGATGCTGCATCACCTCTCAGACATATACCCAAGGCCCCATCCGCCTCAATGCCACTCGAGGGTTCCAAGGTACCGAGACGGATGATGTTTTTCATCGCAAGGCCGTTAGCCAGAAATCAGCTCGTGGCACACACGAACAGGGTTGTTTTGGGCTATTTTTATATAGCTAGAAACATTTCTGAGTTTTACATGACAGAAACACAAAACACAAACACTTAACAACAAACAAAAATGCGGCTGACGGTAGTAAATTCTGCACCATACATGCTGCCTAACAGAAAACACTCAAAAAACATCGAAAAATGATAGAAAACAAGAACCAAAAAGTGTCATGGACATGCGTCTAACATCTGGACTGCATTGCTCCATGACAGTATGTTGTCCGTTGCCAATCGCGCATGTCGCCTATGGCCTTCTTCAGTATGCTGCCTCTTCCTCCACTGCACCTCTTCCTTGTTTTTCTTCTTCTTCTTCCTCATCCTCTTCGGCCTTCTTCCTCATCTTCTTCCTTCTCCACTTCTTCCTCTTCTTTCATTTTCCTCTGCCTCCTCTTCCTTCTTCCTCCCTGACACTCTCCCTCAATGATTATATAGTGCATTTCGGCATTTTGACACTCGGTATGTCGGGGTGGACCAGACCCGTACCAGTCTATCCATGGACGGATATGGGTCAGTAACCGAAACTGCAATCATTCATTTTTACTATATGTGTTCTCACCATGTTATGGCATCTCTTCATGGCTTTTCCTGGATTTCTATGTCAAATGGTACTTTTATCCCTAGTTTAATAAGTTGTTTATATGCTGAGGAATTGAACTTTTCTTACATTTCCTTTAAAGCACCAGTAGAATTAGCAACCCTATTTTACTGTTTACATCAGTTTCCACTAATCTGGTGTATATTTCTTGTTGTACTGCATAGGATAACTTTGGTAGACTGCATGAAAGAAGCAAAGAAATTCCTAAGACGATGAAGCAGCTCTCTAGACTTTTTCCTAACAAAGTCGTGATTCATCTTCCACAGGTTTAAGTTGGCATATTGTGTTGGTATGTATTCATTTTTTTCTCTTTTAGAAAGTACTTTCCTGAAATCCTAGTAACTGTGGCAGGATGAAACCCAACTTTCAGAATGGAAACAACAGCTGGATCGTGATGTTGAAACTCTTAAAGCCAAGTCTAATGTTCTCAGTTTACGTTCTGTAAGTTTGATTAAATAAAAAATCTTAAAGAGTTGATCCATCTTTTTCTTTTTACCTTTTATCTCTCCTGGATGTACATTGAGTTCCATAATATGTAATTTGTTACCATCGGTAGAGGGTTAGGCTTTGTTTACAAAGTTGGGCCCTTCCAATAGTGCTGTTTTTGTATTTTTGAAAAGTTTATTTTAGGTGTCTCAATGATTGCATTACATTTGCATCTTCAGATCGAAAATTGTGACTTTACAAAATATTGATAGATAACATTCTGACAATTGACAAAAGATTGATGGCGATTTAATTTTCAGGCTTTGGTACTTTAATTTGGTATCCTTAACATTGTCTGAAAATTGTATTCAAATAGCAACTTTATTATTAGTGGAGAGAGAGCACATTTCCTGGATGATGAACTTATTGGGTGCACAAGGTATAAATTGCATGGTAATTTAACATGAGTTGAGATTTACAGTATCTGTTACAAATTTTGTTTGTGTTGCTTAGTCACCATCGTGCTGCTAAAACCTAGATATCTTTTTTTAAAAAAAATTGGCAACAGGACTTTTCAAGATTGAATGCTATATGCACCTTCCCCGCCCATGACTGCCTTGGTGCAGAATCGACCTGCAGTCTTTTTCTTAATCTTCATGCTCTAATGGCCCTTTGCTAGCTATTAGCCATATCAAGTTCAGGATGTAGTTTCTTTTCTTCTCGTTTTCGCTTCACTACCATTGCTGTTATAATGGACATATTAGATACATTTGGGCAATCATCTTATCTTTAATCGTCCATATATTACAGTTTCTGGACCGCTGTGGGTTGGACTGCAATGATCTTGAAACAGTATCAATAAAGGATCAAGCACTTACAAATGAAAGTGTGTGCTTTCTTTTGGTCTACTTGTTATTATTACCAATGCTTTGACAAATCATTCCTCATATGGATCATCTTTGCAGGTGTGGATAAGGTAGTTGGTTTTGCTCTTAGTTATCACGTTAAGCACAATAGAAATGAAGCCTTGTCAAAGGATGCAAAGCTCATACTCTCCAGTGAAAGGTTATCATACTATCAACAATATTTACGGTGTAACTTGTGAAACTTGAGGCTTATATAAAACTGCCTCCTGACCTTCTGACACTACTATCAATAAACTGGCAGCCTTAAGCATGGGTTAAGCATGCTGCAGAGTTTCCAAAATGATAATAAGAGTTTAAAGAAATCACTAAAGGTCTCTCTCTCTCTCTCTCTCTCTCTCTCTCTCTCTCTCTCTCTCTCTCTCTCTCTTTCTCCCTCCCCGAAAAACAACTGTAAACTTGATTAGTAATACGAGTGCAATAGGTTTCAGTGCTGGGTTCTGACGGTCTTTTGTGGTACTTTCATCTGTTAACTGGTTCAACTGGCACCTTTACAGGATGTAGTCACTGAGAATGAATTTGAGAAAAGACTTCTTGTCGATGTTATTCCACCTAATGACATAGGAGTTACTTTTGATGACGTTGGAGCCTTGGAGAATGTGAAAGAAACACTGAAGGAATTGGTGATGCTTCCTCTGCAGAGGCCAGAATTGTTTTGCAAAGGACAATTGACCAAGGTGCTTCTGATCTTGAATAAACTTCTTTCCAAAGTATTTTTTTTTCAGTAAATTGAATTGTTTTGGTGTGCTTTCTAGGTTTTTGGCGTGTTTTCTATGTTTTTGTTGCCAAAATAAATTTTTATATGGGCTGCTATCAAGCCATTAAGTTGATAGTTCTTATATATCTATGTTTGAAACTTTTTTGTATGTGATTCTGTTTTTTTAATTGAAAGCAACAGATTCCAAGTGCTGCATTTAGTTTGGTAGTCAATTTTGTGTTCCTTGTGTCTGATATGTGGTTAATTACTTACTTATGAGCATCCTCTTTATTCTAGATACTTTTTTTTCCATAAATTTTATAGGTTCATGTGTTCTCACATGTTGCTTGGTTATTAATAATGCAGTCCTTTTCAAAGTTGCTATTATTTGATATCAGCAATCTGAAAATTGAAGCTCAACTGCCAAACTACCAAATGACTGTGGATCTTGTGTAATCACAATATTTCATTAATGCTTATTTGGCTCATGAGCCTCATCTGTAGTATGGTTGTTGTGACCTAGGTGGAGCCTGGAGGTTCAAGTCACAAAATAGTCCCTGCAATGCAAATAACAAGTTCAATAGCCTAATGAGAGGAAATAAGGTTAGAATGATTACATAAGAAAACATTTAAGCATGGATATGAGCAAGGATATCAGACCCATGTCGATCCTACCTCGGACAATTAGGTGTCTGAGCCATACTGGCATACTGTCTCAGTGTGTATCGAGTTATGAAAAAAGACTGAAAAAAGCCTGAAAAAAGGCTAAAAATTAGAAAAGTTTATTGTATGGTACAAGGCTCGTACTAGGGTATAAGTCTTGTGCTGAGCAGTACAAGGTTGTACCAGGCAGGTGGTACACCTTATACCAGGCTTGAATCACCAAGCTTATTTTGATCTGTTCTAGTGCAATATTGTGCAGACCTCGGATATGAGCATGGAATGCTGAAAAATGGTACTATATGGATACTTTTATACCTTTGGGATCAACACGTTCTAGTGTTGTCCAAGACACTAGGTGCTAAAAGGTGCCAAGGTTTCAAAGAACATTATATGACTTAGATAAGGGACAATTTACTTATATATATTAAAGTTTGAGATCAAGGTACAAAATTTTGACCATACGAGTCGATATGGACTCATGTCTACTGATCCGGTGGCCCATTGGTATGCGTATTGGACAATTTACATGGTCTCAAGCAAAGCTTACTGCCTAATAAGTTCGTAGTACTAGGCTTATCGAGTGGTAAGTTACTAGTCCCTATCAATCAGTACTTTTTTTCATAATATGCTGTCCTGTTTAGTTTTCTTCTCCTTTGTTTCCTCCACTGTCATCTCCTTATATCATCCTCTTCTGCCATTTTCAGCACCTCGTCCTCTCCTTCTCTCCAACTCTGCCACCTCTTCCTCTTCTTCTCCTCTTGACCCACCTCCTCCTCATTCTCTCCCCCCTGCTAGAGCCATATTGGTCAATACAGGGGTGGACAGACACACAGTACACCAACCATACTGGTAGCACATTGGTCCACCCAAGGAATGATTGTGATACTGGATTGAGATTTTAAAGCCTTATTTTAGGTTACTTGTTTCATATGATAAATCATACTGTATTGCTTAATATAACAAGTATTGTGAGCTGCATGTGAGGTGATGCAGTTGCAGTTGAACTGTTTTGCAGTTTTCTTTCTCATATCCATCTTTTGTCATTGGGTTTATTCATACTAGTACTTTTGTCTAGCTCTGAAAGCATCATGCTTGTCACTAAATGACATCTTAGTGGAAGACCTACTGAACTGGAGATGGACTAGCTCCACCAATATTACTTGTCGTTCCCATCCTCAGCCGTGTGATAGTGCTTTATGAATGTACAAATGCCAATTTTAAGCTCATGATCTCTACATTTTCTCCTTGATCCTAGCATTCACCATAGATGGCTTAGATGTCTACCTATCTAAATTTTTCCTTTGTGCTTTTCATTAATATAGTCTTAGGTTTTTTGGGCATCTTATTCTACTCTAAGATCCTATTTGTTATCTTGAGGGACCTTTGTGTATCTGGTCACTTGAAGAAATCCACTACTTCATGGTTGATTTGATCTTGGTATACCAAGTTCCAACATCGTAACTAACCTAATCACAGTGGACGCACT